>JALIRH010000010.1:10624136-12105386 GCA_023055505.1 Callipepla californica brunnescens
CTACCTGCTCTGTGAATGAGCAGTGCCTGCCCTCCCTGGGTGTCAGCTAGGGTAATTAGACCCACAGACAAATGTCATGGCTTTGACAGAGAGGGTCACGCGTGGTCACGTGGAGACAGGAGGAGTGGTACCCTGTCCTGATCTCCCGTGTTTCGCTCTTGACCTAAGTTTTGGCAGTCGTACCAGGCTGGGCAGTGGCTTTCTGACAGGGATAAACGTAACTTTGGATGTAGGTTCAGACCACCAAAACTACTAGCGTAGAAATACTGTCCGTCTGAACTGGGTTTGTACACCATTTTCACAATGGTCTGGCACAGGAAACAAGAATGTAATTCTGCCACCTGAACCTGAACGCTAGTATGTGCAGAAGGTAACTTCTGAATTACTTCTGTTTTGGCTCCTGAATTATTTGGAGTATAACAGTTCCTATGAACGTCATGATTTAAATACTTTACAGAACAAGGAGACAAGAACATTTAAACTATCTTAGTAGAGAGGCATTTAACATAAAGAGAGCAATAAAAATACATCACCTGTCACATGTGATCTTTATATGACCTTAGCCACAGAACAATAAATATTACATAACCACACTAAAAGCAGTTTTTAACATCAGGTATTTATATTTAATAAGTAGTGATTTTTCTTTCCTTCAAGATGCAATTTTGATGAGACACTTTAAGTGTGATCTAAAGGCAAAAACTTTGTGACTGGTTATGTAATACTTCTTGTGGGGCATCGTTTAAAGATTGTTTGAATGGAAATGCATCTACCACTTTGTTTTACTCCTTCCATTACCAATCCCACAAAGCAGTAACTACGCAGATTTTCTTTGCAGAATTTCCCATTTTCTTCCATTTTGTTTCTGACTGGGCTACTCTTCACCTCACTGTATAAACTTAAACTTGCTGATTAAGGCATAGGACATGTGCTCACTCACTATACCCAATTACCAATGTAACAGTTAGATTTGTGCTTAAAGCATGTAAAAGAAAAAAATGCAAGCTAATTAGACTGTCTCTTTTAATTATGTGCAGATTGCAGTGTGGAAAGACAAAAGAAGTCAAAGTATCTGGCTTTAAATTGTTTTTTAATTATGTTAGAGAGCCAAATATTACAACGATAACTATTTTCATTGGAGGAAGGCTCTGACATTTGTTATCCTGTTTTACTGTGGTTTTAGGTGGGTGCTGGGTAGTATTTGTGTGGAGGAAAAGCTAACATTCTTTTTTGTACAAAGATGAGGATTATTCTGTAATATTCAGATTTTTTTTTTTTTGGCTCGTGTATTTCATACATTTCTAGAGTTGTATACTGGTTCTTCTTCGCTTCATGTGTTGCCTACTGTCCAGTCCTCAGATAATGCCCCTAAATGTTAATAGACAACATATTCACAAATCTAACTCAAGAGAAGATGAACTTTGCCCCTTTTTCCTGCAAGTTACAGCCGAGCAATCAGCCTTTAGGTGCTAGTCAGCTGAAATGGAAAAAGTATTTAATAGCAAAAGCTCAGTAGCCTGAAGATCTCTGAAGTCGGGAGATGACTTCAACTCTCGTGATGAGCTATGCTTAATGTAAGATATATGGTTTAATTCCACTTCAAAAGCATGCTCAAATATTTGATATAAGATCTGTGATCTATTAATCTCAGCCTACCCTTTTAAAGGAAAAGTATAGGGTTTTTTGTTTAAAATCTGACATACGGATTTGTGGGTTTCAGCCTCAAAGAAAAGCATTTAAATGTGTATTTTACTTAAGTGCTTCAATTGTCTCATTGACTTCAGAGTCAAGATATTTCTTTCTTGCCTATTGGGAAGCATTGACCTCAAACTTGCTCCTTGCATTGAAGTTCCCCAATTGACTTTGGAGGATCAGTTACTCAAATGAAGTTGTCTGAAGTATGCTTGCTAGAGGGGGTTGAATATAATAAACCTGGATGTGGCTGAATTAAGCTTTCAGCCATTTATTGCAGTCAAGTGTAAAGAAAGGAACAGTAGCTATGCCAGAGGGTGTAAGCGCTCTAAAAAGAGTAATGGGAAGAAAAGCATTCAGTACATAGGCCAGGCAATCGATAAGAAGAGTGTGCTTTCAATGGGGGATATATATTTTTTTTATATTCTGAAGGTCCCTTCATTTATCTTTAAAGCAGTGCAACTCTGAAGGATTGGAAGAGACATCTTGCATCTCTGGATACAGCTCACTACTTTAGAGGTAGCCACATCTTGATATATATGTACCGCAATTAAAAAACAACAATGACAAAAAAAAAACTTCAGTCCTTTTCTTTCCTCATACCTCATGCATAGGGACTGTCAGTTATGGTGGATAGAGACCTTGCTTCAACTCCTAGCATTACCTTAATTCACGACAAGTTCACACCCAGTTGTCCACGTGCCAGCTTTTCATTTGTCTAAACACTTCTTTCCTGATCCTTATCCTTAATCTCATCTATAGAGAGCAATTGTAACCCTTTAGCCACCATTCCAATGTCCCGCATGGACATGGTTTCATCCTCCAGCCATCCATGCAGTTGTTCTTTAAAGCTTTTCTAGCAACTTGAGACTAATGAGCACAAGGAAACAGTTGTGCAGTTGTGCAGGCTCACTTGACTGCTTATCTTCTTGATCCAAAATGGCTGTAAGGTGAAGTAATCTGACAAGTTCCTTCACAACTATTATACGGTATGAAGGTCATTTCGGAGATTGTAATTACGCAGGAATGGGAGATTTTATCATCAGACTTGTAGTTACAGATGGGTATGTGGTGACCTCAAAACAGCTCAGCAGCTCTTGCCTTGGTGGAAAAAAACCCAAACCTATTTGACGACAGCTGAGAGAAAACTTTTGGTAATGGTGTATGTTGGCACTGGTGTAGGGAAGAGTTTTGGGAAGTAAACTTCTGTGTACTTCAACAGAGGGCCTCTGCTGTTTTTCTCTGGATGCTTTCCAGCATTATGCAGTGCAGAGAGGTCAAGGCAATCTTGGGTTCTCCAACATACGGCTAAATAGGTGTGTTAGAGCAGAGATGGTTAAACTTGGTTAGGTGTTTGTAAACATCCATGGGCAGTGCAGGAGAAAGATGGGTAATATATCAGTCAAAATGGAACCATACTTTAGGGCATACAGGAGAAAATAACTCAGAGTAATAATGAATCTAGTGAAACCAATGGGAAACGAGGTACTCGTGGATCAGAAACATTTGTGAAAGATGTGGGTAAAGCAAAGAATTACAACAGAGGGTGGGATACAAGCTGTAATTGAATTACAGAGAAAGGGAGATGTGGCAATATATTATGTAAAGTCAGCAGCATGTGAGGTGAAGTTAAAGAGTATGAGGATCAGGCATGGCTGGAGAGGTTTGGAGGCAAAGTTTTTCTTGATGATTTTCTACAAAGATTAATAAGAGAGAATGTTTTGAAGCAGCAGGAAAACAGATTGTGTGTGGAAAAAATCCTAACCTGGGCATTGTATAAAATATAAAGCTTTGCTTTCTTACTTACTAGGTCAAGAAAAGGAGGGCAGGCAACTACTAGATCAGGAAGACAGCAAAATCCAATGCAATTAAATGATGGGATGAACTGTAATACAAGATATTTAAACCTGTGAGAGTTTACTGAATTACTTCAGCTGAAGGACGCAGTTTAATGACGTATGTTTTTGAAATAGCACATTTTAATGAACCAAAGTGGTTGTTCACTCAACCTTAAGAGAAATCCAGGAGTTTACTCACAAAGCGATGATAGCTGAACAGCAAGTAACAACGTTATTGAGTTAGCTTCAGTGTGTTGTGGAAAATAAGTCTAGTGGAAAGTGACACAGTGATATAGAAGTGGAGAAAAGCTTTACCAGTTAAATGAAGTTAAGCCAAAATCATACCTTAAAAAGTAAAATGAATAAATTTATTTCAGATAATATGGGAAGTTCTTTAGAACCTATTTTTGTTGAAAGTTTTTTTCTTGGCTTCAACTTCAGTTTGGAGGGAAAGCAAAGAACTGTATTTGAGGTCTCTTTTCATTGAGGCTAAGTGGTAGAATAAAGGTACCTTGCATTTGCTTTAGTTCTGGTGTTACTTACTATACTTGTGGTCTGTAGTGTGTGTTGGGAAAGGGGGAAGTAACAGCATTTCCTAGTTGACACAAATATGGCATGTACCTTCTTTAAATCAATCAGTGAGGCAGAAAAGGTAGGCAGCAATATTTATAAATTTCTCTGCAGTTCTTGTGCTTGGTACCGAGGTCTTCCAGAGAAGTTTCTGCAGAACAAGGCTAAGCTGTCTCCTCATACTTACCGTGGGTGAAATGCAGTGCACACTTGGAAAAGCCTTGTATTGATTTGTGTTGGCACTGGATAGGTTATATTTCTTGCCTAGAATCCAGTTTATTTTCTTAAGAAAAGTGTCATCACTTGTAATATTTTTGTGTCCCACTGGGGCATGAGGTTCCATGTAAGTCAAAATTTATAACATCCAATTTATATAGGGACTTATTCTTCCACCAGTAAAGATTAGGCAAAATTTCCTTTAGTCATAAACAGCAATAGGTTTAAGACCTTTTATTAGTCACCTTTTAACTCAATTGATGTGGTTAGAAATTGTGTGAATGCTTTTTCTTCTTCTTTCAAACAAGTAACAAAAGCCGTGTTAGGCTGCAGTGATGAAATCTGAATCATTTCCTCCTCAGACTAAACTTGTTAAACTGGTACAATCTGGAGAATGATGTAATAAGGAAAAAACCTGTTGTTTGTCTCTTGATACTGTTCTTGAAAAAATCGTTGCTACGTAATACAAATATAGTCATCACCTTTTATATCCTTTCACCATTGCTGACACTGGAATTGTTCCAAATAAGTAGCATTCCAAAATTGACTATAGACCTCTTCATAGTTTTACCTACTTAACTATAAGTTAAAACACTTTTTTTCCCCTCTCCTGGTTTTAGAAAAAGGAATAGAGTTTAAAGGATTGTTTCAACAAGTTATATAATGATATTTTCATTAATTGCTGTCATAGATATTTCTATCTTTAATCTCATTTTCAGATCAACATAGAGCTCCATCGGATCTTGGCTAGATTTTCTTTAGTCACGTATCACTACCCTTTTGATGCTAAAATAAGAAACTGAGGAACTTGAATTATTCATGGGAAACTCCATTTAGGACTCACAGCTAAAACACATGGGTGTAAAAGTTCGGAGGTGGCAATTCTTCATTTTTTTTAATAATAAAAATAAAAATTGAACCAGCCGAGTAACCTGTGGTAAGCTATAAACTGTGGACGTCTTTGACAAAGATGATAGAGATGAGCCAGCGCTGTATAAACTGAACACTCAAGTTCTTTAATTGCCTGGCACACATACTTTCCCAGAAATGTAATCAACTTAAGGAATGTATTCTTTATTTCTCTTCGGCAATTCTACCACAGTTGCCAAACTTAGTTATTAGAAAATGGAGGAGATCGCTGGGCAAGATAACTTATATTATTTTTAAACATGAACCCAAAATGAAAATCTTCTATATGTCTTACACAAGGACAATTTAACTTCGTTATGTGCATTTGTTATGTAACACCAGCTTTTCAAAGGCATCGTGTTGCAGAAGTGATGAATTGCTACAAAGGAGGAAAGGTAGTCTCCTGCATTTGGAGCCCAGCAGCAGGGGTCAGGAGATGCTAGTTCTGTTTCTTATTCTGCCTCTGATTTGATATATCACCATGGGAAAGTTTTTGAGAAAGACACTGGCCTTGATCCTGGAATAGGTGCTTTATGGGTAAACCCTGGAACAAACGCTATTTCTGTGCCTTTCTGACTCCAACAGAGGCTCCTATTCACATGGAGCTCATTGGACGAGCAGGGCAATGGTGAGGATACCGTCCTTGCTCAGGTGGAGGCAAAACTATGATACTCCCTTACGTACCAGGGAATATATTCTAGAGTATTTTGGGTTCTTGAGTGGGAGAGGCCTGTAAAGTGACAGTAATAGATTTTAACTGAAGAGCAATCTCTGGTGTTGGGAATGTGAATAGACCATATCAAGGTGTGTGAAATACTGTCAAATGCAAAATCTTCAAGATGAAGTATTTCTCAAGGATAATTCATTTTTGATACCTAGAATACTGCAGGACATTATAAAAAAGAAATGAACTGTTAATGAGTTAAGTAAAGTGAATAGAATGATGAGGCTGTTGTGGTTAAGTGTTGAGTATCAACCTCTGCTACAACCTCTGCAAGTTGTTATCTTATGATAAAGCAGATTGAATTTTTGGTGGTGAATCCAGGAGTTGATTTAGTGTCACAGTGTATCTTTTTTTTTTTTTCTTTTTTTTTTACCTTACTGACTGCTCCATGTCTAATAACAGGAGAGTTTTCACTGTAAGAAAAATCTTGGACCTATGAAAATGTTAGAGCTTATGGTCAAGTCACATCAAACAGATGCAGAACAGAAACATAAATGTTGGTTCTAAGAAATATTTTGTGTTCAGCTAGGAGAACATTGTTGAAGGTTCTTTAGCTCCTGAAAATCTGACTCATTCTAGCAGCAGGTACAAGTAGCAGATGTTCTATGTATACCTGGATCACATGGTTGAGCATGCAGCTAAATCCATGTCATTGCTTCCTTCAGCAGGAAAGAACTCTGTGCAGTCAGGAATATCAAATATGCAAAATCTCTTTTTGAGAAAGAGTGGCTAGCTAATTCAAGTTCCTACATGACACAACCAGTAATAATATGTTCAAAGTTAGGCTAGTAGGCTACTAGTACCTGTGGTGTAATTTGGTTGCACTGGAGCACATTTCAGAAGAATATCAACAGTAATATATTTGAAGTTGTTCGAGTCCTTTGAAAGCAGTACAACTTCTCTAGTCTGAAGATATCTGGCACTTAGAGGGCTGAGTGGCAAATGTTTGTGAGATGCAGAGGTTTTGGAAATAGCTTTTCATAATGAAGGTATTAATTTTCAGGGTTTTATGGAGGAAGGACAGGAAAAAGTTGTGTAATGAGGGTAGATACCTCATCATTTTCCCATGATGAGTAAACAGCCCATTGGCTTGGACGGAGACCCACGATTTGAGATACTCTGGTGCAGCTCTCTACTGAGGAAGAACTAGAAGAGGAATTTGGAACTTGATCTTTTCCTAGACACTGCAGTCTTGAGGCCAATGGCAAATGGGGCACAACGGTGTAGAGTTAGGCTGTATGTTTTAGGGGAAAAAAACAAAGCAAAACGACATAAAGTCAGTTGTCTGAGTACCTGATGGCATATTAGTAAGAGCAACTTTGCTTATGCTCTTATGCTATAGAATATCTTACTAATGTGTTCAGAGTCTTTTGAACAATCTTTGCTGGTTAATTTTCTAGAAAGGGAGTGGGGGTAGGGTGTTGGGGGGAAGGAAAAAGTATTGTTATCGTTACTGCTGCATTTCCCATGGCCCCAAAACCCAGCTAATGACCAGCCTTGACAAGTTCATTTCTGTGGAAGACATTCTCTTACTTCCAATTCACTACCACCCACAGATGACACTTTACAAAATGTCACTGTTACATAATTGATAATCACTCAACAACTGAGAAAATGGAACTTGGAAAGAGGCAACATTTCTGTGTCCAGAGTGGAAATTCTTTCAGCTACTCTATTCCAGTGTGGATAAGGTGAGCGTTCTTCTACAGGTCAGGAAAAAGATCACTTTTGGATAGATGTGTCTTTTTATACTGATGGCTATTTAAAACAAACAAACAAAGAACAAACAAACAAACAAAAAACAACCAACAAAACAAAAACTTATTTAACACTTGTTTAATAAAGTGATCATCTTAAATGCTTTGTGGAGAACAAAAACTTTAAGAAAATCCAGACAGAGCACTCCCTCACATGGGACGCAACATGCTGAAGGGGAATCTTGACAGATTTTAATGGTATATTAAAGTTGGGACATTGGAGACAGGAAGTGTGAAAGATATGTTTTCCCCTCATATATTATATCTAGGTAATCCCACTGTAACTGGACAGTCATTGTGTTTGTGCTATCAATCCTATTAGATTCCTAGGTGAAGGATGCTGTTCTTAATAACTCTGTTTCTTGAGGTTCAATCATGTATCTGTTCCACTGAACAACACATCTGGCCTTTTTTCCTCTATCTCTGGGTAGGAATTAAAAACATGTTTGAATTGAAAATGTTATGTTTTTCATTTGATATGTACACCTGATACCAATTAAATTGGTGATTCACGTTCTGCCAGAGAATGTCTAGTAGCTTCAGAATCCACCAATACTTACATGCAGAAGCTGGCACGTGTAATTACCTCCAGTTGCCATACAAGTAAGTCATTCGCCAGTGTGTGATGGGCTGCATAAGTGGAAGGATCCCAGTTAGCATCCCAGAAGCACAAGCGACAAGTAATATTGTGATTAAGCAAGATAGCCATGTAGCATTATTACATGGATGTTTCAGAACTGGCATTCACGAGCATTTCCAATTCCTCTCATTTATTATTGAGGCATCTCACAGCAGTGTACGGATTCCTTCCACTTCCCTCTGTGCTTGCATTCGTCGTGTACGTGACACCTTGGAACGGGTGTATGCATTCGTGATTTGTGCTGTGATTAACACATTATCAGCTTCCCCATTTCTCGTTAGCTAAAAATAGTCCTGGCGATCCCTGCTAGTCTGTCGCTCAGGTGGTGGAGATGGAGACTGCAGGAGCCTTCTGTAGCATTTGGCTACCAGGACCATCTCTCTTGTATTTTCCAAACCTTTTCCTGATCTCATGGAACAAGTAAAGGTTCAGTGATATTTTTTTACATCTCTTGATCAAAGAATTGGAAGAATTTCTAAACTACAGCTGGCATTTTCTTCCCTTTCAGCTGTTTTCATGTATGCTAGTTGTCTTTTGTTATCCCTGTTCCTGCTGGCAATGATGCCTGCATTAGACATGGGAAGCTCATTCCCTTCTTCCTGCAATGACAGCTGTTGCGGCTCTATCACCCAAGCACTGTAAAAGCAGAATTTAGGAATACCTACAAGAGTGTTCTGTCATCTTTTATGACTCAAAATGTCCAAATGTATTTTTCTGAAACTTCCTGGGGAATTCTTCTCTGGGATGTAGGCAAGCAGAGGAGCATTTCTGAGAAGGGAAACATTTTGTTTTCAAGTTAAACTTGTATTTTAATTCACATTCTGCAAACAGAACTCCAGGTTGGTGCATATTAGAGATCAGATTAGCCTCAGAATTAAAATCTGCATGCATACACCTCTTTCCTTACCTCCAGGCACTCAGATCTTGAAGCTCCAAAATCTTGGACTCTTTGCAGAGCACTATAGACAGCACAAAAGTACAAATTCCAGCCACTTCTCTCTTCCATGTTGCTTGCTGTCTCCAGAGGAAAAGCTTCTATTTCAGAGCTATGTCAAGAACCATGAAGCGTTATAGCCTGACCAAGCAGCGACCTAGCACTAAGCAAACTCCTAAACCCTGGAGACAAGTCAGTGGAGAGACTAGAGACAATGAAGTTTATTTAAGCACCTGTACCAGTTGTAAATTCTGCCATTTCTTGGTCTTCCATTTTGATGTGTTTCAACTTTGCTGATTTTTTTTTTTAATTTTCTTTTTTTCTATTTGGGGCCTACTTTATTGCTTTAGTGCCCACATAAAGAAGTGTGTGTGGTCTTCTATATGTTAGTATTTCTAAATCTTCCCAAAATCTTTTTTCTTCTTTTTTTCCTTGTCCACTGTGTTCTATTGCCTTATCTACTCCATCCTAGAACTCATTGTACCTATTTTAGCAAAACCCCTTTTTGAAGCCCATAGGATAATAGCTGAGTGTGGATAAATCAGTCAACTAATTTATTGATGATGACTATAATGCTAGGGATCTATTTCTGAATATACATGAAAGCATGAGTTTGTCTCCCAGGTAGTTGTGTGTGGTTTTTTTTTGTTTGTTTGTTTGTTTTGGTTGTACCCTGCAAGTTGGTGAGTTAGAAATGCACAAGTTTTGGGGTGCTTCAGCAGGAGCTATTTCTGTAGTTGTTCTAGCTGAGGCATCTGAACCGCTTCAGTTAGAAAGTTCATGAAATGATAAAGACGAAGTGGGTTTTATTTTTTCAGAGGAGATGTGTGGCTGTTCTCCCTTTCTCTCTTCTTTTTCAAATTCTTCTCCTAGTGCTTGCAGATCAATGGTGTTCATACTGTTGTTGCAGGAAAGAGCCTATGTTTTCAATATGGAGAAATTTTAAGATTGTAAAAGGCCACTGTTGTTGAGTTCTGTGTCCTCCTGTAGTCAGAGAATCATTAAGGCTCAAAAAGACCTTGAAGTTTATCAAGTTCAATCATCAGCCCATCACCACCATGCCCGCTAACTGTGTCTCTCCGTGCCACAGATCTCTATTGAAGGCTACAAGTTTGCAGCTAGTTTGATAACTGCGGAAACTAGAACCTCAGTTTTGGAAAACACTTATCTCTGGAGAGAGAAGCTGCCTTGCTAAACTTGCTCTGATGTCTGGTGTTTTGCATGGATGATTTGGGAGAATCTCTGTGCTGTTGAAGTCCCTGGTGCAATGAAGTGGTGAGCAGGGCAGGATGGGGTGAGCCTGGAGCTGCTGCTGAGTATGGGGGCAGAGCTGAGGAAGGTCCTTGGCCCCATCAGAGCTGGTGTGGGGAGACTAGATGCTGACAAGGGAAGTGAATTTTCTCGTTCATGCTAACTCTTCCCAACCTCTTGGCATTCATTGTGAACACACATCTGAAAGGTGTTTCAGATGTTTCGGTCCCTTTGCTCCTCTTTGTCTTAAGGCTCAATCCTCATTTCCCTTTGTCAACGCAGCATCTAGAATACTTCCAGACATCCACCAGGAAGTGTGGCTGGAATGTTGCATGCAGTTTCCTTCTCGTCTTTCACTAGAAGGTCAATATAAGTTTCCAAAATGAGCAATTAATTTGTTTATGGATACTCTGCTTCCTTTGTTATTTAAAGGAGGCTCAGCAGACAACAACTTGTGTTCACTTGGTGTGATTTTCACATTTCCCCAAGACTTGGAAGTGGCAGATACGTGCATCTGTGGCAAGGAAGGTATATTCCAGGTCTGAGGGTAGATTTGAAAGATATGTGATGTGGACTGAGCCTTGGAACAGTGCTTTTTTTATATTTGCACTTTCTTTGGGAACTAGCTTAAAAAGATACACAAGGTCTTGAAAACTTTGAAATAAGGCCAAATATATGTGATAGTATGCCCCGGGGCTGAGGGGAATTGGTTGCATTAGTAGTTTTCCTTTTTCTCAGACCTCTCTGCCATGTATGGATTGCATAGTTTTTTTATGTAATCCACTGTGCTAGAGGAATGTTCGAAATCAGGGTGTACAGTGTGCCCATGTGGCCTTCGACTTAGACTCAGCACAGCATGGCAGAGCTGGTTACTGCTGAGCAATTGGAGTCTGATTAAGTGATCCAGCTGCTTGCTTTCCGTACCTGATGTGTGCCTGCCAGCTAGAGAGGTTCTTCATGTACCAGCGCATTAATGACTCCTGGAAATGAATCCTAACTCCTACAGCACATTACGTGTCCAACTTTAGGCATCCCAGCATTCAGTTTTGTTACAGAAATGAAAGGTTTAATATCTGTAGAATGGGTCTGTATACTCTCTGCAATGGAGAGCAATCTCAGTAACGCCATGTAGTATAACCTGGCTTCTGGGCACAGGGGAGGACCGTTCTCTGTGGCTCTGGACACTGAAAAGAAGTACATAGCACAAGGGAAACCAGTTAATCCCAGGCAGATCCCTCTGGAGAACCTCTTACTGTCTGGATAATCAGGATAAGTGCTGAAAAGCTCTGAGTGTGATGTCAGATTTATTTCATGATGAGCAGGGAAGATCTCTTGATCCTCAAACACTTCAAGTAAAAGTTAAAGGGGGGGGGTGGGGGGTGTGAGGTGCGGGGGAGGAGGCGGAAAAAAGATATTGCGCTTTTTTCTTTTTTTTTTTTTACTTTTTTTTTTTTTTTTTCCGAGTGTGATGAACTGTTTTCTCCTCTAACTGTTTTAAATAGCGGCAGTGTGAAAACTGCATTTGCTTTGAATAATTGCTGGCATTTTTTCCCATTGCAGCCTTATCTGGGAGCTCTGTATCTAATATTGCTCTTGCACGATACATGGAGGAGCAGTGTGAATGGAGCGACAGGTCTATCTTAAAATATTTTATAATATTTTATTTGCTCAACAGTTTTATGCTGTGGCAACACAGGCTTACGCAGCACTTTATAAGTGTAGGCCCTGATCCAACAGAGGCTTATAGTGCGTATGTTTAACTTTATGCTGACTCCAAAGGGAATATCGTGTGTGATATGGACTGTAGGTAAGGCCCATTTCCTGCCTGAAGCAGCTCGCTAGTGAAATAAGATGAGACCCAGGACAACCGTGCATGAGTAGGAGTCTTGAACAGGGGAAAGATCTGAGGGGAAGGATGTTTAACATTGTGGGTCTGGATCAGCAGGAGGGATGTGCCAAGGGTGGCAGGGGACCTTGTGATGGGAGCATGAGGCAATGGCTGATGGACAGGAGGCTCTCCTAGCTATAAGTCAGTAAAGACCTTATTGCCGTCTCTTGATTTTCATCTGTTGACTAAATAATACTGGTTGACACTTCAGGGCATTCATTTTTATTCAATCTAATGAATACTGTCAAATCCTGAGAACAGCTTGTGGAATTCATGCATAATTGTTTCACTGATGAAGAAACCGAGGCAGGGAGGCTAATGATTTTCCCAAAGCCACAGAATGAACATCATAATTAAGAAAAAAAAAAACACGCAAACCAACAAAACTCTTTCCCAGGCCTGGGCTGAACCACTAATTCATCTCCAAATGGAGGCGAGCGCTTTCAGAGGTGCTTCAATTTCATTTTTGAGTCATTTAGGCACCCTTAGGAGCTTAAGTGTCATTGCAAGGCAATGCTATGCAGGCTCCTAAATGTCTAGATCAGTTTCAAGTGGAGCTTTATACTCCTAAGTCACTTGAAAGTACTTGGAAGGATTATCTGGTATCTGCAAAGAACATCTGAAAGGATATTATAAACAGTTTTCTATGATGTACTTCATAGGTGATGTACATTATAGACATATATCTCTATATAGAACTATATATAGTATAATACACAGAATACAGTTGGTCTGCATTGTGCTCTGCTGCAGGCAAACGGATCTGGTCTGGTACAACTGGCTGGAAAAAATTCCAGTTGGTTCCCAGCCTGGCAATGGTATGTCACTTCTAGTAAGGGTCCTGCTTTGTTGCTTTGTCTGAGGAACTGAGCTACCAAGGCTTGTCTTTGCATGCAGTATCTCTTCTTTCCCTGCTACCCATCAGTTTAGGAACTGGATTTTAGTTGGCAGCATCTTTCTGTTGTGTGGGTAACAGAGGAAAAAAACGATGAAGTGATTAGGGAAGCAGAATCTCTTCCCAAGGTTACATGTTACTTTCCAACTTAGTCATGTGCATATCCAAGCCTGTGCACGAACTGTTTCTGTTGCACGATACTAAGTTGGCTACGTGCTTTCCCTTCCCGTTCAGGTGGAGTCCTGGTAATGCCAAGTAATATCTACTTCTGCCTCTTTGATGAATTATGTTCAGGGTCATGTGCTATTCAGTAATGTATCCAGTCTGCAAACAAATACACAGATGAGTACCTACAGGAGCTGAAAGCAGCGGATGGGAAAAACAGGGAAAGTGTCCTCCAAACAACTTGAGTAGGAAGTTAGCCTGCACAATGTGTGCTCCATGTGGCTGTATCCTGCTCCAAGCTGCTTGCAGGCAGCTGCAGGGTTTGCTCTTCGCTGAGAGCAAGGGCAGCATGTCATGTAGTGCAGGAGCACTATGTGAGTAGTAAGGGGTTCAGTGTTGGAAAGACCTCACGTGTTGGCATGAGTACCTACAGCTGGTTAGGGAAAGCACTGTCTTGTCCCTGGCTGTCACCATGCCTAAATTTGGCACTTGCTGAATTGGGATTATTGGTTTGTTGTAACTTCACTCATAAATGTGAGTTGAAATGCAGATGGGATATGTTCTGGTCAGAAGAGCTGTGGTGTGTCCTGCAGCCTGCATTTGTGGTACACATGTCCTGCAGAACTGATCTTGGACCCACATGTGCATCTCACGCTGGGATGTATGGAAGCTCTACCTGGGTGTGCCCTCTGAGCTGGGCTCAGAGTGTTCAAGCACAACCTCATGTTATGAAAGATCCCTCTGTAGTATCCTTGGAAAAGACTCATTTGCATTTCTATACCCAGAATGCATTTCCAGCTCATTGCTGTTCCATAGTTGTGCTGGTGTTAGTGCTACAGAGCAGCTGAAAATGGCTTAGTGTGCTTCTGCATGCTGTTGTTTCTCCTCTGGAGCAAAAGAAAAGTTGTTTGTATGGATAGTGGGAATCAGGAAAACTGCCCCATCTTTCCCCATGGTGTAGATACACCCTAAAAATTTAGCAAGAGTCGCAAAGAGGGCATATGCTGGTACCAAAAAGCTGATACTGCCTGCGAAATATCACTGTGCGGAGAGGCAGCGGTGTGAAATCATGAACCTTTGCTGTGATCCCACCTTCGTGCCGCAGACAGTACGCGGCAGCTGGGAGCAGCACTGAGGGCTGGAGATGTGAAACGTTGTGTGTTGTAGGAAAGAGCAGCCAGCAGACTGCACTGAAACATCAACTGTGAGCAAGTTGGTTAACATTAAAGGCACTGGGGTCAGGTGTGAGCACTGCACAACTCCAGTGGACTGGAGCCCAATGAGTGGCCATGCATTCCCCTGTGGTGGGTTGTGGCTGTGCCTTGTGGTGAATGTGCAGTTAGTGGCATATCCCTGAGTGCTCAGCATATTTGTATGTTGTAGCCAGAGGTAACTCAGAGGAAGCACTACGTGAATGTCAAAGTTGCACTTAATACACTGATAGCAGTACTTTTTCAAGGAATTTTCACCGAGGCAAAATTAACATGCAAAAGATACAGCAAATCCACTAGCAAATTATGTAAATATTTTGCAAGGGGCAAACTTTCAGTGCCAGGCGTGAAAATTGGGTCACAATTCCCATTAACAATTACACAGCCTGCGTGCCTAATTTTCCAGGCACCATGCTGAAAATTCACCCCACGTTATGGAAGCAATTAATGGCTTAAAATTCTTTTTAGGCCGGTAAATGTGTAGAAGTGTCAATAGCCTTTTCTGTGTGGCGTTTAATGAGCTATAATCTGATAACTAGATTAGATTGTTCTCTCATGATATTGACAAAGATTGCTTTATATCATTATTATTGCTATTTAAGCAGCAGAGTGCTGCCAGATGCACGGATCGGAGCCCTGTTGCGCTAGGTGCTGTACAAATATCTGCGAACATGTGGTCTTTTTGCTGAAGACAGATATAATAACTACTTTGCTATTCTGGTCTGCTAAGGCACCAGGGAAATGCTGAAGGTTCCCACACAGTATGAATCTATTAAAAAGATAATCTGAAGCTATTTTGGTTTCTCATATAGAGGATTCTTTTCCTTTTCAGTGCTTACACATGACTTCCATTAGCATTAAATGTGTGCGGAGGGAGCATCGCTCTTAACGTTTGTATCTCTGTACCTATCCCTTTCATATCAGTTAAATCCCAGAGAATATAACTGTTTAGTAATTGTCTGGTATTTAATTAAAATACAATAACCCCTTTCCAGAGACGCCAGTTGTGAATTCTGGTAGCCCAGTCATAAAGATGCTAATTCAATGAATATTCATAAATCATGAATATTCATAGAATGTCAGGGATGTTCTTTTGTACCCTGCTGCTATGCCAGGTCTCGCTGGCACAGCAGACGGCACATGTTGAAGGAGCTTTGCTCCTAGAGGAGAGGAGAAATCTCTGTGTCTGAGCAGGATGTCCATTTTGATGCACCTCTGAGGTGCACACGGGTAACTGAGGGCACTGGAGAAGATGTGACCATAAAACACCTCAGCTGCTCCAGGTGGCAGCTCTGCTCTGCCCGTCCTGTGGGCTTCACATAGGAAAACTTCTGTCATAGAATAGAATCAGTGACTATTAAGGTTGGAAAGACCAATGGATCATCTAAACCAACCATCCACCATTACCTATGACTGCTCCAGACCATATATTATATCCCCATATTTCTTGAACAGCCCAGGGATGGTGACCCCACTGCCTTTCTGGGCAGCCTGTGCCAATACCTCACTGCTCTTTTGGAGAAAAATATCTTTCCTAGTATCCCGCAGGAACCTCCCCTGGTGCAACTTGAGGCCGTTAACTCTTCTCCTACCAGTGTTACCTGGGAGAAAAGGCTGACCTCCACCTCGCTACATCTCCCTCTTACGTAGTTGTAGAGAGTGATAAGGTTTAGGGCTGCTGCAGACTACCCAAGGTGGTGGGATCTTGTTCTGAGGTTCCTAAGGGCTCAGCAGCCCCCTCAGGTCAGCTGGGCTCAATTTATATGTGCTGCACAAACTGGCTCTGTTCCTGTGCCCCATCACGTGGTCACCTGCTGGGGTGATCCTGCTGTCATAACTGAGCATATCTTAGATTAATTTTGAGGTTTGTGAGGGAATTTAGTGCCATATTTCTTTCTTACCTTAAACATAAAAAAATTGATTGATCTTGTCACTTGAGGAAACAACTGAAAGTCACCATCCACAAGCAAGAGGGAAACCAATGTTTTAGACAGGTGATAGTGATAGAACAAGGGGGAATGGTTTTAAACTGAAAGAGAGGAGATTTTAGTAAAGATGTTATGGAAATTTTTCACTGAGATTGTGGTGAGGTTGTGGAACAAATTGCAAAGAAAAGTTGGGGATACTTCATCCCTGGAGGGGTTCAAGGCTGGATTGGATGGGGCCCTGGCCTGTGTGAACTGGTGCCTGATTTAGTGGCTTGCAGCCTGTGGCATAGGGGTTGAAATTAGATGACCTTTGAGGTCCCTTCTAACCCTGACCATTCTATCATCCCTCCACGACTCTCCTTGTTTTTCTGATGACATGCTGTGAGGAAAGTAGGTGAGAGCATCATCCCTAAGTATCCCTCGTATGCCTTCTGTGGAGCAGACAAGAGAGTAAGCTTCGTGACCATTGCTCTTACAGGTTTAAATTGTTCCCATCCCTCTATGTTGATAGCTGGAACATTTCTGTCTGCAAGTGTTGGCATCTGCAAACTGCCCTGCTGCGTGGTAGTCTCACTGGTACAGAGAGTGCTCTGCAGCAGTGCCTGTGGTCCAGCTTTGTGCAAGGGATGCTCTCAGCCTCTTGCTCAGCATTTGCAGCATGCTCACAGACACCAACAGCAAAAAGAGAAGTGGAGGAGGGCTGCGCGCCTTACCCTAAAGAGCTCTGTTTTCTCTGGTAATTTATCTCAGCTAATACACTTCGCTCATAGTTGCCGGCTCCAATCTTTGCTTACATAAATGCTTATTTAGAGCTCTTACGATCAAATCATTCATCTGGACTCAAACTCGCTTCTAAATTTGTGCATGCAAATTTTATTCATGGGCCCAGCTGTGTTCGTGCAGAATTTGCATTTGTGCATATGAATGTGTTGTTTTTCCCCCTCTGTCAGCATACAACCACAGGCTGCAGCTGAAAATATGGACCTAGATTTCAAAAATTTTAATGACCGTACATTGAAAGTTTTAGTGCCTTTCCCTGAAGCTGGTGAACTTATGTATAAGCCTTATCTTTGTGATTTGCTTTAGAAAGCTCACAAACGTACATTTCTGAAGACTTGCTTGCACATGGCTTTCAAATAGAAAATGAGACGTTGTTTTGCCAATATGGGTATTGACGTGAAAGGGCAATTAGCACAAAAAGCAATACAAAAAGCTGCTAATCGTTCCTTCCTTTCTCTGTTTGTGCTACCTCAGTTTACTCTCTACAGAAAGTGTGTTTTGAGAAGAACAAAAATTGATTTTCTTCTGGGGGCTGGCATGGCAAGAAATCATGGGAGGCTGGGAAGAGAAATACCTTTCTGCCTCTGTAAGCAAGGCCAGATTGGAGTGTAAATAAATACCTTCCAGAGAAGGAAACAGTAAATCAGTCTTGCAGAACAATTTGGATAGCTGATGCGTACAGTATGAATAACTCCACTTAGCACACTACTGGGAGTGGTGCTGTAAGTTCCCATTCCTCTTAATCAGAAGGATCTTGCAGCAACCACTGATTCCAGAAATCACACTGTGGCCAGCACTTGCTTTCTGCATCCCCTATTCACTATGACGCAGCTGTCTATAGTGTCTGTGAGAGGGCTGCATCAAAATCCAGCTATGTCAGGTGCTGGTAAAAAGTCCTGTGAATAAACTTGCAGTCATTTCTAAACTTCAAAATCATAGAACCACAAAGGCTGGAAAAGACCTAAGATAATTACAACTGTTGCCAATCCCCACTATGCTCGCTAACCGTGTCCCTTAGTGCCACATCTCCATGGCTCTCAAACGCCTCTGGGGATGGTGACTCCATGACCATCCCAGGCAGCCTGTGTCAGTGCATTACCAGTCTTTCTGAGAACAAGGTTTACTTAATATCCAACCTGTGTGCTTGCTTTCGGAAGAAAAGTCAGGAGTCATTGCAATCTCTTGGGTAAGAATGTGTTGCACAGCACATTGTTTGCCAGTATTAGAACTCACTCAAGAGCATGTGAAATATGCTCTCTAAATAGGTAACCCAAGAGTCAGAGTAATGCTGGGATGAGGAGAATTCCAAGCTTTTGCCATGCCAGGATTCTTCTACAAGTTTTTGAAAATGGCATCCATTTCACATGGCATGGACTGTATGGGCATATGGCCATACAGTGGGCGTGGTAGTGATGGATTCACGGTCAGGCAAGATGTTCAAAGAGGTCTTTTCCAATTTTAATTGTTATATGATGCTATGAAATGCAGTTATAAATCAGAGATTGTTCTAGAGAAGGGAATGTGCTTGTGCTGCTTCTCATTTTCAATGCTTTGGGCAGTCCCTGGACGTAAGAGGTGCGGAGGCAAGGACTCCACACAATCTGTCATCATTTCTTTCTGCCAATGAGAAGTATTGGACTCTTGTTTTTGCTAGGGGTTTGGATTTTGGAGAGGAAGCTAGAAGTGACTGCTGATACTGTGGGAGACTTGAGGGTTTGGCCTTCCTTCAGTGCGCTTTGGATAATTGACTGGTAATGCTGCTGGTTGGAGCTGGAGGCGAGCCCTTGCCTCCAGTTGCAGAGTTGGAAAGCTGCAGCCCAAGTGGTTAGGCTAAGGCTGAGAAGTGACTAAGTGACAAATCTGGACATGATCCTAATACTGCTCAGCCTCTGTGCAACATGTAATCATGTCAGAAACGTGTTAAGAAAGTGAACCATTCCAAACTTTGAAGAAAAGCTCTGCATTTAGGATGCGGTTTTGTTGCTGCATTCCCTGCTGTAGCCTGTTTATATGCTAAAAATGAAGCACAGCAGAGAGCTACATTGTCCGTATGCTGGCATATCTCCTACCTCGTGCTTTTGAGCCTTTAAGATTTGAGGTGAATGAGTTATTCCTCGAAATAAGATTGCTTATCTCTTCAGCATGGACTTTTTCAAACAAACACAGGTCCCAGCCCTGTGCTAATTTGAGTTGTCCCTTCATAAAACTCTTTAAAAATTTGCTAGCATATCCAGCAGGAGTTGTAAACTTGCAATATTAGAGCTTTAATGAAAAAAAAACCAACACTTTTTTAAATACAGACAGCTTGTCTTGCTTAAACTAAAAGTGAAATAGGATGAAATAGGTATTAATTCAATCTTCCTCCTGTGTCTGAAGATTTCAATGCTGTACATTCACCTAGAATTTTGTCCAGTATGACAAACGCTTTCCTCCTATATGAGGAACAAAAGGTGATCTAAAAAAAAAAAAAAATCAAAAAAGTCAGTGCTTTCTCCTTTTTGATCCAGTAGTGCTTGTTTGAAGAAATAGTAGTTACAGAAGGGAAAATGACAGTCTCTTTAACATATACTTAAGTATGGTAAGTGCAACGATGAAAGCAGACATAAGGAGTGAGAAAGATATAAATGGAAAGATTAATGACAGCATTAATTGATTTGCATCTATCATGGAGAAGTATTCGCAACAGTAAAAAGTAGCAGTTTGTGAAAGGCAGTGCAGTAACCTAATTCTCATCTGGGTATTAAACTTAATACGCGTAATATTTCTACGGTTTTACCTGACTCCCTTCCTTGTTTTGTTCTCTGCCTTGGAATTTACAATGCCCTTTTGTGTTCTTATTCATGGAGTGGTGAGCAATGCTGTGACCTCTTTCGCACTTTAGACACGAAGCATGTGCCTTACCTTGTCTGATGAGTGCAGCTGCCTTTGCGCCATTTAAAGAACAACAGCAAAAAATGTAATTTCTGCAATCTGGTAATGTAAATTATTTCTTGGAAAGTATTGTGTAACACAGAGACTGTTGGATATTCCCATTTAAGTGCATCAGAGCTCCTTATTGCTCAGTATCCAGATATGGGTTTCTCTTGGGCACAGCAGGGTACTTCAAGGCCTGTTGATGTCCAGACACAGAGGGGGTGACTTGTGTGTCACTCAGAGGGGCCATGCCCCCACGGATGCCCCAGATCAGAGCTGAGGCTGAGGCTAGTGCTGCCCTTTCCTCTGAAGAATCCATTTTCAGTTTCAGGTTGCAAGCCTGTATCAAAGATTAGCTCGATGCCAGCTGACGCATGGAAGAAAAATTGTGGCTTTTTGAGGCTGTGAGGGCTGAGCAAGAGGAGCAGAGGAGTTCTGAGACTGACACAGAGTAATTGCTGGGATTGGAATCTGGGCAAGGCTCTTGGTTCACACTGGGAGCACCTTATGCAGTCTGTATTACAGCTATAGATTTCCTTGTGAAATCACTTACCTTAAATGACCACTGCCTGAAAGACAGTATATAATGAGATAATGTAGATCCTGACACCCTCCTGGATAGTGACTCAGTGTTCACCTGGTAACAAAAATCTCCTGACTGAATTGCCCTTACAACAATTTGGTGCAGTTTTTTCTTTTTTTCTTTTTTTTCCTTTTTCTCTTTTTTTTTCTTTTTTTCTTTTTTTTTTTCCTGTAGGCTCATATCCAAACACCGTCCAAACTTTGGGAAATCTCTCACATTTGCAGTCAGATTGAACGGTTTGCAAAGAGAGACAGACAATGAAATAAGTGCATAAGATTCATTTGTATCCTTGCAAATGTTATATTGGCTCTGTATTTATTCATTGTTCTAAGATTTTAAACCAACAGAGGTTCTATTGCCTCAGAAAAGAGATGCTCTTTATGATAAATAATAGCTTTTCCTTTCAAAAAATAATAAAAAAAAAGGTGAACTTGAGTATGAATTCCAGGAGACCAAACTGTTATGGCAGTAAGGCCATTAGGCTGCAATTTGTCTTGTAACAGATGTTGTAGAGTCCTGTCACTTCGAATGCTAAAACAGATGGGATGTATGCTTGAAAATGTACAAGAAGTATTTAATTTCCTTTCCAGTACAGGACATTTCTTCTCTCTGAGCTCTTTGATGCTCTTTGCCTGCGTATTAAGTCCCGTAGTGTTGGTTGGTGTGGTTTAATACACTATTAAGCTGGATTCTTAAGAACAAAAGATGATGCAGTATTAAGATGCTGCTGTTTGATTAGAGGATATCTACCAGTCTTTGATAAAGACTGACCTTGAACTTTCCCATAGCTGAGACTTTGGCCATGAAAAGATCTCATTGAGAAGCTTTTTCTGAGTTTGCTCGTATGTAATTAATCTTGAATTTCTTTGGTTTTGCTGAATGAGATGTGATTCCATTTCAAGCTGACCGTTCATTAACCTCTTCTGAGATCGCCTGTAAAACTCTCTATTATCACATAATATAAGACTGTAGAGATGATGATACAATATCTGGTCCTTGTTTTCACCAGTTACGGGCAACATCAACTTAAAACAGAATATATATGTTTACATATTAAAAAAAAAATAACACCTCAGGTAATCTGTAATACTTGTATCCATATTAGACTAAAAGGCTAGTATATAAGTAGTAAAGTTGCAGTTATTTACCATAACTACGGTTTCTCATCATCTGCAGGAAGGCTCAGCTGACTTCATTGGACTCCATATCAGGTTTTCTAATCCAATGCAGCTGCTTTTTCAAAGTCTGGGGATTATCAAGTCAATCCCCAGATGAACTGGGAAGTTGTTAAGTGAAAATGACAGTCCTTTAGCACTGGAGTTAAAGTGGTCTAAAAACTTGGGATGATTCTCCCTGAGCCACGTGGTGGGAAACTGGGAGAGTAAGTATTAGCTTTCATGAGGCAGACTTGGGCATACAGCCTGTGAGCACCAATAGCATGTATTACAGGCAGATCCATGTCTGTATTTGCAGTTCATACCACATAATCCCATTTCTCCCCTTTTAACTGACTCTCCATGCAAGACTTGCTTGTTTTCTGAAGTCAAAAGACAAGTCCTGAAATCAGCAGTGTTGGTGTAATTGTTCCTCTATTGTTAAGACTTGTAATACTCTGATAAAACTAGTTTTGTAGTAATGCATTGTTTAGATAGTGAGCCCAAAGTTCAGCACCTTTCAAGCTGTCTGTACTGGACTCATCTCAGGTACCCAGTAAAGAAGGGGAAAGCACTGAGTATGTCAAATGACAATCTTATTTTCTGCTCTTAAGAGAGTTGGGTTGCACAATCTTCAAGTCTAAAAGGAAAGGCCATCATGAGTGCCATTGGCTGGGTAATGTCCTGGACTTGGCAGCTTAAGCACCTGGGCCCTTCAAGGATAGGAACAACCATCAGTATAGCAGTTTGTAAAAGTTTTTTCAAGTTAATCCTTTTCTTTCTGGGCTATCTGTTCCAGTTTTGGGAATCAGAAAATAAAAGCTTTTATATTTCTTTTTCTTCCTGACTTTAATGTTTTATGTTCTCTGGAGAGTAGACCGAGAAGCCCATGTGAATTAATCCTTCTGTTGGAATAGTGAATGTTTTTCCATTTTTACTTATGTATCACTAGTTTATCTTAAAATAAATAATACAATACAAATATTGTAGGTTGAAGATAAATATCACTCCATTGTAGGCCTGTTTTGGAACTGAATTTATATCTTAATGTGGATTTCCTTACTGTAATATTAAAGTTCAGTACAGTTGTCCAATATAATCAGAAAAGAGGTAAGGACTAACATAGTCTTCAGAAAGTATTTCTCAAGTCTGAAGTCTATTTTCCAAATAGTTGTCTTCTGGAAACAGGAAATTCCAGGTGCTGTTCCAATTCACTGAGCTTTTCAGTGAAAATCTGAGAGAATGAGAGTTCAGAAGATAAGTCTCAAGCTACCATGGAGGAGGCGATGAACAATGTGTGTAATGTTTAGTTTTTGTGATGCCTTCACGTGCCGGTTCTGGTTTCTTGTTCTCATTTGATTTGTCTGGTCACTAGTTTTGTGATCTTCATGCTTCTGGGGGGGCTTGGTTGTTTGTGAAGCAAAATATTACTATTTCATGAAAATAATAGCTGCTCACCAATATTTCTTCCTCTCCAGTTGCATATATTGGGATTTATGATACCGCTTTTAGAAACTCATGTTTGTTTACTCAAAAGAGTAATACAACTTGAAGTAATAAATGAACTCAAAGTTTGTATGTATCTACCTTTTCTATGAAGTTTACGTATGTAAAGAGAGATTTTACAGCCTTGGGACATTCACCCATCCTCAAATAGTTTAAGTAAACATTAGATTTTTTTTTTAATGAAACTTTTTATTGTCAGTACTTCTCCAATTATTATTTTTTTTAATTATCTACCAAGTGAGCCAACCAGTAATTCAGTTGTTAAAGCTTCACATGGCTAAAAAGTTATGTTAAGAATTTATTAGCAGCTTAAAATGAGTGTTGCAAGGACACAAAGTATTTTAAGTCGATATGATTTGTGTACCATAAAAACTACGTCAGGAGTAAAATTGCATAAGGTTACTAGTCAAATGAAGAGGACGAGATTTACAGGGAGGGGAAAAAAAACTTGATTGGGCCTTTTTTCTTGGCTAAATTGCTTAGACAATCCAAACACTAAATTTAAATTAATTACAGGAGAAAAACCTGCATGTGATAGTGGGACACCTAAAGTCAGCTTCTATAGAAGCCATTTCCTGAGAAGCAAAATTTCTTATCTTGCAAGAATGTGACAAAATACATAGCTCAGAATTGAAGCACAATGGAATTGCAGTTTGCTGGATTTTTTATATTGCCTGCATAGCAAGAATACAAAAGCAACTACGTGCATAAAACACTTCTCTGCATTCTAAATATAGCAGCGCCCACTTGAATGAATATTTCATAGAAGAATAACCTATATAAAAGAATAAACGCAGGCAGCGATGATGGTGGTAGGATATTGTTTTTAAACGGAGCAGCTTTTAAATGAGTAAATGAATACCTAATAGAAGTGCTAACTTCTTGTATGAAAGAAAATCTGATAGCTACTTCATTGGTTCCTAGCTAAGAAAAGTTTTAAAACAAGGAGAGTACACGTCGATGTAAGCTGATATATAGAGGAAACAAAACTTGTACCTGTTTCTGTGTTTAGACTTGTTCAAGGTAACCGGCTCACCTGAGGTGTGATGCAGTAAGAGAAAAACACAAACACTGTCCTGTCGTGCACCAAGCCCTGCAAGGAGCGGGCAGTAGGGGCCAGGGAGAGTTGTGCAGTCAGCTGCCTCCACTAAAGGAAACAGAATGTACTTGAGTGGTTTTGGTCTACAACTCTTTCAGGAAATATCCAGGGTCATGATAGGCAACTGCTTTCCTTCCCAGAGGTTCATGCTCGTGGGGTCCTGCAAGGCTATGAGCTGCCCCACTGACACACATTCCACTGGGAGAGGATTACTGAGTGGGATGGGGTGCGATGTGCTCAGTGCAAACTGACACAGACCTTAACATTTCCACCACCACTGAGTCCAGGTGCTCCAGATATGCCTCAGAAGACACTCAGAATGTATATCTGAAGATGGTGGCAGAACCTAAATCCAGCTCAACGGAATATATTTCAGATTTAGGTCAAAGTTAGGACAAACACTTGAATCTGCCCTTAGATGGACCACAGCTCAGCAGCTGTGTGTCAGCTGGGGACAATGGTGCGAGTAGTAGTGTTCAGAGTGTGCTGCTGTGAGCCCCCTGCAGGCAAAGGGCAGATGGGGAAGGAACTGTTATGTGAGAATGAATGAAAGCTTGCAAAATTTTGGTCAAGCATCTTGAATTTGATAGTGTACCTTAAACTAAAGGATATGAAGAAGTTTAACAGGCACTGACAAAGACTGCTGTACACAGAATACAAAGGAAAAGAAAGGACATATCTCAAGCCCTAAAATATGGAGGGGAAGAGATTTGATGAAAATATATAAGAATGAATGAGGCAATGATGTATTGCAAGCCACTGAAAAAAGAAATTGAAATGAGTTAGGTTTGTTCATTTAATTTTTTTTTTGGAATTCACAGAAATTTCATTTTCATAAGATGTTCTATCTGCCTGCAGATTTCTCTGGGGAGGGGCTTGGGGGAACATAGTGGAAAAAGGACTTCTACAAGTTCTAAGAAGGTTTTTAGTTTTAGTCTTGATTTTTGTTATTACTTTTCTCTGACAGAACGTAAAGAGCACGCAGAGAAAGAGCCATTTTATATCTGATTTTAGACAATAATGGGGAAGTAGCTAAAAGCATGAAGGTAATAGACAAGTTGGGGTGAAATTGAGCATGAAATGAGATTTCATAATCTTTGTGAAGAGACGGAAAAAAAAAAAGTGTAATAAAAATGGACTTGAGAGAATGATAGCTAACATCTCCCTGGAGTTGACAGTAAAGATAAATTAGCTGCCAGATCCTTGAAGACATGAGACAACAGTGCTAGCGCAGATGAACCTACTGTAAAGATCAGCTTGACTGAAGAATAGGCTCTGCACAGGTAAAAAGGAAATATATCAAAGTGGAAACATGTCAGATTACCAAGGATGGACACTCAAAAATAAAGTAAGTAGAGCCAAAATTGGGAAAGGACAGACACTGAGGTTCAACTAGTTAGAGACTGCAAAGGAGAAGGAATTGTCCTTGAAGTATATTAAGAGGACAGCTGGGATGGTGATTGCTGCTTTGCTTAGTGAAGAAAACAAACCGCTAGTGGATGACTCCAGAGTTTTTGGTTTTTTTGTTTTGTTTTGTTTTGTTTTGTTTTTGTTATTTTTGGTCTTTTAATTGAGCCTCCACTGAGAATCTGATTGTTTTCACATTACTAGTGCTATTAAAACCAACAGGAAAGGGGTAAAATCTTTGCCAAAAATAGAAAAGAACACATTAGGGAATTACAGATGAATTAGATGTTTTCAGTTGTCTGGTGCGATGGACTTCATTTTGTGACTTCATTCTAAGATATTTAAAGTTTTGCCTAAAGCAGTCTCAGAGCCATTAGTGTTATCTTTGAGAGCTCATGTGAGATAGATGAGGTACCAGAGGCTGGAAAAGAGCAAACACCGTGTCTTTCATTTTGAAGAAGTGGGAAAACAGAGGAGCCAGCAAATTACAAGACCAAACAGTATTAACGTCAGTTCACAGCAAAATTCTGGAACAAAAAAAAAAATAAAAAAAAGTCAGACTGAAGAAAAGCAGCTGAAGGATAGCAAGAAAACTAATGGCTGCCAGCTTGGATTTGTCAAGAGTGAGTTATCAAACCTCTAGAATTTCCTTGTGTAGCAGGGTAATGGACTTCATGGAAAGGGAAGAAACAATTGACATAATGTCTCTTGAGGGTAGTGAGATCTTTAGAACTGGCTTGTATGACATTCTCTGTGTCAAGGGAAACCTAGACTAGATGAAAATGCTGTTAGGTAGAGACAAAACTGTCTGGAAAAAACAGTTCTGGAGAATAATTTTTGGTTGTTATGAAGGAGTATCCAAACAGAAGGATATATTGAATGAGGTTCTGTGGAGCTGTGGCTTGGCTCTCGTCAGACTATGACCTGAGTGATGCAATAAGTATTATGCACATTAAATTTATAAAAGACTGAAAGTGAAAGGGTCTGCGAAGCCTTCTGAGTTCAGAACAGCCTTGAAAAATCAGAAAAAAGGTCTGGAGGAACAGAATGAAACTGAAAAGAGGAATGGCAGTTTAGCAAAAATAATAAGCTGTGGGAATGCAAAATGGGGTTCAACAGTTTGGGCTGCAGTTCTTCAGAAAAATCTCTTAGGGTTATGGTGGATTGCAAATTGAACATGAGGCAATGTAATGCTGTTGCAAAAATGGCAAATAACAATGAAATGAGTGTATAAATGGTGATGTAATCTGAAAGATATGTGAAGTATCAGTTCTGCTTAGTGCCTGCAGTCTCTTCATCAAAGAATGTCTGGTTTGGTGTACCTTTGAGTTTCTAAAAACACGTTGGCCACAGGGAGAATCCAGACAGGAGTGATGCAGGTGGTCATGTTTCATTAAGAAGTTAGAGCTGCCGTGGAGAAGTTGTGGGGATAGATGGTTTTTGGCATAACTCAGGGAAGACTCTTGCAGTGATAGTACTACTGGTTCCACCTTGGAGCAAAAGTCTTGCGGGTAGTCTCTCCAGTCCTTCTTGATTCTGCTTTCTTCAATTCACCAGATTCTCTGTTGCTGATAACCATCTCTCTTCTATAAATACTTGAGAAGGGATGATATCATTCTGGCACTGCTGTTCTAGGGCTTTGCACTCAAATGTTTCAACTGCACTTGGTATGGCTATTGGCATCTAAGGGAGATGTGTCATACTTTCTTTGGGCAGAGTGCTGCAGCTCAAGCCTATCACAGGAGGCACAAAGCAATAGGTTTTCCCGCAGTTCTGAAGCTCCTCACAGTGTATTTACAGATAATTAGCCTGCCTGTCTGTGACTTTCACGTACTGTGTTGGTGGAACTTCTGAGCTGTACAACTAAACGATCAGAAAATTGTTGAGCTCAATCCTAGTGTGCTGAGTTTTACTGCAGGCTAAATCGTACTCTTGTCTTGTTATCCTAACCAATCTGTTTGCATTTCTTTTAAATTCCTTCACTCTGATTTTGATTCTCAGTGCCCCAGATTAAAGCTCTTTATCCATACCTATGTGCTTTCTCTTTTGTAATTCCAACACAGATTTGCATAGCAAAGGGGATATTTGTGTTCTTCTGACCTCATCAATATTCTGGTGCGCAGTGGCACTTATATGATGGTTTATTTCACGATGATGAACAGATGCAAAAGTGTCTTCAATTGTCTCTGGAAATTAGCAATGGTCAATACATCCTGCAAACACAATGCTGGATGCTGTGGCGCATGCAAAGCATGCATAGCAGGCAAAGCATATAGCCTTTTCCTGCCTCCAGCACACTTCATTTAATTTTAATAGTGGAAGGAGATGTGGTATCTTTTGAACATAGATATCCTCGTGGGCTAATGTAAGGCTTAGACAATGAGCGTTTTGCATAGGAGAATTTGGCTTAAACTGTCAGTCTTCCAGAGATTAACAACTTCATCAACCACTGTTGATATTGACAGTCAGTTGCTAGGCTACATGTTTACTGCTAAATGAATAGGCGACTTGGGGCCGGTGTGAATATTCAACAGATTGGCAAATAAGTAAAACGTGCTGTGACTTGATTTGTTAATTATAGTCAAAATAAATGGCTGTATTGATGACTATGATTTTACACAGCATTAGTCCTCTGAAAACAGCAATTAAGTCTGCCATGTAAACATATATCTTGCCTGTGACAAAAAAAAAAAAAAAAAAAAAAAAGCCTTAAACAACTGAATACACCACTCCAAGCAGTTTCACTAGGAGTCCTGAAGTGCTTACATTAGTTAAATTATGTCCTTGGGTGTTTTTACACCTCTCACTGAAGCACAACACTTGGGCGGGGTCTGGATTTTGAAAAGCTTTCTTGTTTGCTGCATGCAGAGCTACTTATGGTAGAGTTGATCAAAAGGAGCACGATCACATATAAGTAAGAAAACACAAGTAGTAGGGTATGGAGAAGATGCATTTATTTTTTTCCCTAACACTACATTTTTTTTCCTGTTGTCAGGAAGCTAAGCATTAATTTATCACGCTGTATACTCTATTTGACGAGCCTTGTCAAAGTGTTATATACTGCATTATTGCATTTCAGTGGGTGTGATTTCAACTCAGTTAACTGGAGATCGCTTTCTTTGATCCGTACTGTTCTCTTATTATATTTTAATATTAGTTATTGATTTGCTCATTCTATGTTCAGGACTAGAATACGTTGTCTGTGAGGTTCACTAAGTGTTCAGCATCACTAATTGTTTGGTATAGTGCTGTTTTGGGGGGACACAGTGCCTTTTGTCTGAAGTGTGGAAAACATCTGTTCTCATCTATGTTACCAGTGTCTGATGTGGTACTGGTCAAGTCCCTCTCTCTGGAGCCCAGTTCTGCTATCTGTAATATTTTATGTTATTATATGTTATTTTCTTCTCCATAAATAACCACTGACCTAAAGAGTACTGAAGCTGCCAAGTATCACAGAACAGAAAGAGAGGTTGTTTTAAGCCTGAGAACAGCAAGCGTGTTTTTGCGTAGAAAAACACTACTTTCTCTGAATAGGTCTGTGTTACCAATGCATGCTTGGATTTGGGTTGATTTGGGGCCAGTCATTATTTTTTATTCCTTGAAGAGTGGTAGAAAGGAGCTCTCTTGTGTTAAGCCTTATTTTTGTCCTTACAGACATCTGTCCTTTGTATGCTCTTGAGTAGTTATCTTTTGTAGTCTTTCTCCCAAGATCAGAGCAGCAAAAGCAAAGCCTTCCTGACACATGGATTGCAGCTGGTCTGAAGCAGGTTGGCACCAAATCCTAGAGCTGGGAGTGGATAGAGGGTTTTGGCTTTTCCTTCAGCATGCTGCTGTTAAGAGGAACTGTCCATTGCAGGTGCTTAGTGGATTGGATCTTGCTGATGACTGGAGTGGAAACGTGTGAGGAAACAAGAAGTGGAGTATGACTGAGGAAAACTGGGTCTGGAGGTTGAGCTGGGGAACTGGAAGGGGAAAATAAGAAATGCCTGCTATAGAAAGGCCTCCAAAATCAACCAAAGGCCTGGGGGAGAAGTAGGAGAATTGAGATCAATTTGAAAAAGTAAGGTTGCAGAAGACGACAACAAGGAAGCAGGTAATTAGCTGCAAGTATCGGCTGCTAGCTTTGATCTTTGCTTAAGGATATGAGATCAGTGTTCTCTGTTAGTAGTTCACGATGCAGCTGTGTGGTATTCATCACCTCTGACACCAGTGCAAGTTATGTAAAAAGCTTACCAAAAAAAAACCCAAAAAAACCAAACCAAACCAAAACAAAAAACATAAAACAAAAAACAAATAACCCAGAACCCCCCCATCCTCCCAGAGATAATGACAGGATGTAGGAACAGAGCTGACTGTTACAATGAAGGAGCGAGGTGCTAAGAACATGACAGCTCTGTGAAATCTTCAGTGCTTCACAATGATTAAAGAAATGTTAATAGATACCAGTGAAAGAATTGAGGACAACACAAAGAATATCAAGGTTCACCTTGAATGCACTCACGTTTTGGACCTTTCATTTCTGAATGCTTTTGTAGGACAGGAAAAAACTTCAAAGGAGGGCAAGGATACTCTGAAGCGTTGAATGGCTCCACAAAGTGGGTGGTAGACCAGTGGAGCTCCCTGCCAAATGACATTGAGGATGTGACACGTTTGCACAATTTGAGTTCATGAAAGACAAAATCATTGAGAATTACCAACTGCATGTAAACTATATATGGGTCAGGAAGCCTCGGAGTTGGAAACAGTTGGAAGCAGAGAGTGTGACTGGGAAATAGCAAGCTGGGCTGCCCTGTTCTTCCTCATCCCTCAGCACTGTGGCCACCAATGCAGACTAAAGCTCTCCAGATGCATTCAGTTTTGGCCTATCCTTTCTCTCTTATTCCCTTTTTCTGTTGCCTGCATTCTAGTTCATCTTCCAACTCAGAATGGTGTTTCAAGGAATTTCTCTCCCTAGGGCTACACTTACCAAATTATTTTTATGTCATATATTCTGCTGTCTTCTTGGGAAGATGACAAATGCTTTTTCAATGGGTGCAGCAGGAGCATTTATTCCTCTGCAGCTCATGGGAAAAGGGGAAATAATGGTACTTACCAAGAGATTATTGCATTGTAATGATCCCACGGGCCAGGCATCAGGAGGCACTGCCCTGGGTGATTATGAACCTATAGAGTGCTGTCTTTCTGGTTATCTTAGGGTTCTCAAAACATGAGCCATTTTCATAATGCTCTCAGTGGTTGCACAAGGCTGGAAAATACACTGATAGTCCCATCAAAGAAACAAAGTCCTCCCAAAGCCAGCCTGTATCCAGCATAGGGGCAGCTGCTGAGTTCTGGGCAGCTTCTCTCAGTCCAAGGAAATCTTGCTTCCTTCCTCGCTGGCTTTGCCCAAGGTGAATTACCTCTTTTGGAAACAAACTCCCAGCATTTCTTTTCAGTTTCAGACTAACAGCCTTAAGCTAATTACAAGCCATTTGTAAATGGATCAGTTCTTGTTCCAACCCTTTAGCATGCACTAGGATATCATCTAGGTATAACAAACAGGCTGAGAGAGGCATGCCATGTAATACTCTCTTCGTTAGACTTTTAAATGTAGCTGAGGTATTGCGGTAGCCAAAAGCCATCATTTTAAATTGCCACAGTCCTTGTCCTGCTGTGAAAGCATTTTTTTTTTTCCTTGTCCCTCTGGACACACTTCCACTTGCCAATAGCTACTTCTTTTAACATTCAGGGTAGTAAACCAGATTGGGCTTTCACCAGCATCTAGAACACTTTGATTTATTTATTTTTTTACTGTAATAGACAAGCACGTGCTAAACAACTTTGTGTTGTTTTCTACAGTCTGATGCTGTCTCTTCTTTTTTCTTAACTGGACTCAGAATCTGAGGTCTGATCTGCAGGATCTCTTATAATTTTATGACGTGTTGCTTCCACGTCTCATCAGGCTTCTTTACTGCTTTTGCCGTGGAAAAGAACGATGCTAGTTGGGTAACTATCTTCCCCAGAATCACTTGTGTTTTGAAGCAGGAAGTACAGAATGAGAATAATTTCTAGCAAAACAAAATCACTTTCTAGTTTCTGTTTGAATTCTTGGTAGGGTGCCAGACTAAAAGTCAATGTGTTTTCTGAAGAGTTCACATGCTCCCCCTTCCTTAGTTTTCCTATAGTTAATATTTATCCATCAGTTCTACATTTTGCCACTGCATTCCCCCTTTCCCCATCTCCTGTCTAATGTCGGAAGCCTTCAGCAAATGAATAGAGATTTACTTTTGTTCCAGATCCAGAAGAACTTCAGCAGCTGAAGTTCCCCTGAGATTTAGGATCTCAAAGCAAAATTCAAACACTCATCTTTTATTTGCTGGAAAGCAGCCACAGACTAATTTCTAGTGGATTTTCTGCCTCTAAAGGCAGGACTTGAGCACTGAAACAAAAAAGTAAGATCTGTATGTTGAATTACCTATTCCCCTGTCTTTCTTCTATTTCTGCTATCATAACTAAGGTCTGACTCAGAGTTCATGATACTTGTGCATTTCACATCATTTCTTACTACACACTAAGTATCCCATTCTTATTGTTTTAGGTACCTGTTAAGATCTATACAGAAACTACAAGCTGGTGCCTGAGTCTCCAGAGTTGGATCAGCTGGTATTCTTCTGCCAGCCTTGTGGTTGGATCTGGTTTGGAATATATAGTGCAATCCTCTTTGCTTAAAGCCCTGCATTTATATTCATTCTCCTTTAAGATTTTGAATTTTTTTTCTTCCTTTACAATCAATAACGACCTCAACTGCATTCCTTCATTGTTGCCATTGTTGCCAATTTCTGTTGCTTGTAAGCTTGGGCTAGTCCTCACTTTGCTGCCATCATGATTTGCAGAATTAACCATATTAGAACTTCTGATATTAATTGAAGATACAGAACTGCGTTTTAGAGATCTTGGCAAATTGCAGGTGTTGTCTCCTGTTCGCAGTTTCCGTTTGTGATATGCAGCTGTGAAAAAGTTTAGGATCTGCAGTAAGTTCTGCAGTCAGTACAGTATCTTTTTGTCTTTTGCCGATCTTTATTTCTGAGTCTACTTGATTGTCTGCAAAGCTGGTTCATAGCCAATTTGCCCTTGAGGTCCTTGCTGATATTTGAGTGCGTCAGGGAAGGCTTTGTTCCCACTCAACTCAAATAGAGTTCTTTCTCTCCCTTCTTCATGGAGTGCTAAAGTTGTTGATACTGCTTCATTTTCATTCTCCAGGACTTTTTTCTGTTTCTTGAGCCTTTTCTGCAGCTTATCAGATAGCGATTTCCAGGTTGGTCAAAGCTTTTGTAAGCCCTTTCCAATGTTATTTCAAACCACAGCTGTTCCAAGTGCACCTCCTGGTCTCTTTGGGCACTTTGACATTGATTTTCTAATAAGGGTTCATCTTTATCAGTAAGTTTTCAGGTGCTATTTTAACTCCTCTTGTGATTTACATGTTTGAATTGTGTACTCCTTTTTGTTCTGCCCTGATACAAGAGAGAGATACCAACTCACAAGCTTTGTTCTTGGAAACCAGAACAAGGGGGCTTTCTCTCTTTAGTCCTGCCATAGGAAGCACACAGTTTGAAAGTTAGGAAGAGTAATTGATGATTGAGTCACCTGTCTTTGATGCAATCCTGTTTATTTACAAAAGTCCTGATCTCTATATCTCCAGGTAGAATCAAACAAGAGATAATTCCCTTGCTTACAACTCCCAATCTCTCCTAGTCAGCACCTGTCCAAATAGCTTTCTTAGGGTTTATCTTGAAGTCATGTTGTTGATGCTCTTTTTGATGCTTCCTTCTGGCTTTTGATTTGTGATTCTCCCACAAACATCCAAAACAAGCATTCTGTTACCAATCAAGGTCCTAACCATCCAGGCTCCAGGGTTTATTTTCATTCCAGACTCACCATATGTTTATGCTTTGCTTGTTCTCCCATTGTTTTGGTTATTTGGCTCAATAGAGAATCCTAATGTTTATTTGTACTTAGCAGAAAAAAAAAGCAGTTCTTAAATGCAGTGATTTCAGTAAGTTTGTCAACCTCCCTGTGATGACTCCTTACTGCTGTATGGATGTGGGCTCCTATGGTGTGTGTGCATGCTGCAGGGAGAGGTGGGGAGCCATATGTAGTGTTTAAAAGATGAGTTCTTAAGTCAACGTAGCTGAGCTCCTCAAGTGGTCTTCTCATTGCAGTTTTTCCCTCCATCTTTGTCCTAAAGGACCAATAGTGAAATTTGGCTGGAGAACATGAAGCTACTAGAAAGGAGTGCTTAATAGATTTTTTTTCCTATAGGTCATTTATGGGCAGCGGGAGCAAAAAGTCTTAATTTTTTACTTTGTGAAAATGTATCAGTTCAGGAAAACATACAGATTCTTTCTTCCTACATGGCACTGAGTAGATGTGGAAAAGACTGAAGTGGATTCTAATTAAAATGGAAGACAGTGTTCACTTTAACTAAAAACATTGTTTCCAACCTACATATTTTTCTTCTTTTCTCCTAGCCATGTCTTAGGGCAACTGTGAAGACAAACTTCAAACCCTTTCCCAACAAATGTGTAAATATTTTACTTCCTGAAAGGCTGCTAAAATCTGAACTCTCAAAAGCTCTTATGGACTAAGTTGAGCCAGACATAAGGGGTAGTTCAGTGCTGCATTCTCTGATAGAATATTGCTATCATGTGTAGCTGTATGAACACCTTTTGGAGGCACTCAAGTAACTAGTCTCAGCACCTATCAGTTTGGAGGTGGTGCATGATACTAATGTTAGCTTTTACGTGGATGAAAGCCCCTTCTTGACTAAAGGAAAAGGTTTAAGTGTCCCCACTGTAATAGTTAGTTGCGTAAATGTAGTCCTTAACCTGTGCTCTTAAGCCTGATCAAAATTACCTTGTGAACCAGGAGTTCCTGGGTTTAGAAATTATTTATCTGTGGAGTTACTGCTTTGGTGTTACAGTAACAATAAAAGAAAACTAACTGATGAGGATACTGGAGATGACCAGGCCCGTGGGGTGACACAAGGAAACTATTCTGAGTTTTTACACAAACTCCAGGAATTCAGTAGAGAATGGAAATGGCTAGGTGCCAGGTTTGGAGTATCCTGTAAATGAAAATTTGTTAGGTAAAATTTTTGGTTTACAATTTCTTGATTTCTTGTACTTTGTTCTCCTCCCTACAAACTTTTCAAGCTTCCATATTGCTGATGAGTAACCTCATTGACCAAGGGTACCTCCAGGGCATCATTCAGTTTTGCTCCATGCTTGGGTGGATAGCAGAGGAGCTCGAACAAGGGCAGTTGAATCTTCTAGATTTCAGGGAGATCCACAGCCGGCACTGCTGTGCTTGTGCCAAGACAAAATGCCACGTTGCATAGAATCCAGCCTTTAATTCTATCAATTTCTTGTTCGACACAGGAAAACAGAGCGTGATTAAAGAAATTGTGTCTTAACTGACTGCTCCATATTGTCATGCCAGAAACAATTAGCTTAACTAGAAAGTTAATTTAATTGCAAATGTGGATGGGCAAACTGTGCCAGCCACTTCATTATCATTATTCTATGTTATTCCTAATGCTTAGTGCTGTTTAATATGTTCTTATGGTGTATGGTGATGTAATTAAAAGATTGTCTATCTCTACAGAGGTTAAAGTTGCTGCTGAAAATAATTTCCAGTCTGTTTTACTTGTCTTTTTCTGTGGAGTTTCAGTACATCCTCTAGAAGCATTTTTGATTTCTGAGGTTATCACTCTCATAGTTGAAAAAAAACTGCTGGAGACATAAGTAACAGAAAGAATTGACCGCATATATTTTGCAGTAAAAATATTTTGTATTTTCTTCAAGAAAATCTTCCTGTTCAAATTCTATTTTCATGTGTTTTGAGATGCTATATTTAGCTCGTCCGTTTTACAAACAGAAAATTGCTTAAACCAAACCCAAGTGTCAACACTCACAAGTGGTGATTACAATGACAAAACAATGCCTCCAGTTGCTGGTGCACAAATGCACAGTGATGGGCTTTTTGTAGTGGGCAGCTTTTTAGGAATGAATTCCTTTGGAGTGAGGAAGAAGTCAGTCTGCTAGGAAAACCAGATATGGTAAAGTCTTGTGAAATTACAGTGATTGGCAGTAGCAGGGACTCAGTCACCTTCTCTCAGCAGACAATAGCTCTTCCTATTATTTTGCCTTACGGTGTTATTTTTCATTTGTATCCCATAGTATTTTGTTACATGTATCTTGTTGCTGGTTTATATTAGATTTTAAAACAGCTATATAACGAGTATACAGCACTGACAGACTTCATTGCTGTCCTTTTAGATTAGCTACTTGGATCAGAAAAAAAACCACATCCTTGCCCTGGTAATAATTTTTACTTACGCCTTCTTTTTAAGTATTTTATTAAGAAGAAAATAATAGAAAATAATGCCTTTATTGGTCTTCTTCATAATGGTTGTAATGCACAATATTCAAGATTGTTTGTTATGTTCCTCATTTAAAAGAAAAAAAAAACAACATAAAAATTGGATCAAATTTTGACATTAAACCACCCACCCTTTGGCAGATTCCCCTGCCTGGAAAACTCAGCTTGAGAAAGGAGTGTTACCAAGGTTGAGTGATTAAAAAAAAATAACAATAATCAAATGGAAATTGTTCTAGCAGTATTGCTTGTAATTTTTCTCATATCCCAGCTATAAAGAGTATTTCAGCTCACCTGTCTCAGGGCTTTATTTGAACTTTGCTCTTGAGCTAAGCTGCACTACCTGTGTTTTCTAGGTTTTAGGTGACAGATGTTTGCTATGGATCTCTAAACCTTCTCGTGCTGTAGTATGCGATATTAGTTGACAATATCTTGGACTAAACAGGCCACTCATCTGATCCAATATGTCATTTCTCACGTTCCCATAGAAACTTAAATTAATCAGTCATTCCTGATGCATTTCTTCTACAATATTGTCATTTTGATGCTCTTTTGCTGCTAGTTTTGAAGGAAGCTTCAAATTTGTTCGAAGAAATCAAGCCAAATTTGTGTTGCTTTTTAGCAGCAGGTACTTTGCTTGTAATTGGGAAAGTGTGATTTTACAGAATCCTTGCAAGGTAAAGAAAATTTTGCTTCATATTGTTAATGAGAGCACTCTTATTCAAGAGCGCTTGACTGTGGTTATAAAGGGTACTATCCACAATGGTTAGTGTGGAGAGGAAACCTTAAGTAGAACATGCTATTGTGGCCTTTGAGCAGTTCCCATCTCCTCTATTCAGAGAGCAGAGTTAACTGAGGATAGCAAGAACAAACTGTACATGCGCTTGAGAAAAAGAACTTGACTTGGCAAGTTGGCGTAAGTGTAACACAATATATTACCACTTTCTGCTGGGCTTATTCTCTTACTGTCATTGACCAGATCTGTTCAACGGCTGCCATTTTCTGTTGCAAGTAGAAGAAATCCCAATTCCACCCCACCCCCCCACCACACACATGCTTTACTTTCCAAGAAAGTCAGTTTATGTAATCGATACCAGGTCTGTCTAGGAAGCTGTTCTGAAATTTGGGGGAGGGCAGGGAGGAGAGGGGAGGGCCGAAGGATGGAGAAGGAACAAACATTAGACTTGACAAAGCTTGAAATATAAAACAAAAAAGCATCTGCGAGGCATAATAAAACAAAGTGTATATACGTGTTGTTCTCACAGAGTATTTGGCTGAGCCCAGGCAACGGGAAAGCATGCATAGCTAACGCTCCTGACTGTGTGAAACCCTTTGTATACTCCAGAGTCTCTGCAAGAGACCTTGATTACAGAGTTTGGCATGATACCCAATACATTTTTTGGAATGGTTTCTTGTCCATCACTGACACTCGTAATGAGAAATTTATACACCATCCAAAGCGGATAAATTAATTTCAAACACTTTTGACTTGGGTCAACAATGGCTATTGGCAGTGCCTATTATTTGCCTTTTTATTAAAAAGGGAAAAAAAAAAAAAAAAAAGAGAGGAGAAATTGCTCTTCTTCATGGTGATAGCATGGTAAAGACACTGAGTATAGTGGAGATAGAATCTTGGCAAGCACATATATAGGTCAGGATAGAGTATTTCACTTTTCAATGTAAATGAAAGTAATTTCTTCAGTATGAACAGTTTAATAAATTCCCAGGATGGTTTTCATTAAGAAATTTGCATATTGGCTGGTGTAAGATTTTCTGAAATCAATCAGTTGGCAAAAATAATTTGGTTTTACTTCTATTTTCCCAATCCAGTTAACAGTCAAGGAATGAAGTATAAATTAGCTATCCCTTTGAGAGCTGCATTTAAAGCTCAGAAGCTTAAGTTAGCCTTTTAAAGATGATAATTGTACATATTCTCATGCAGATATGTACACCAGAAATGGGAAAAGGCATTAAAGCACACCTACACACACACAAAAAAAAAAAACCTGTGGAGTGGAAGCAAACAATAAAATTGCTCCAGTCTTCTTGGGAGACACAGAAATTATGGGGACACATGCGTAAATTAGTAGTAGGTTCCCGTTGTGTGCAGCCCAAATTACTACATTTTCTAATTGAATGTAAATTCTGTTTTTCTGGCTGATCTTTAACTTTTCCTATGTGTTCTATTTTGTGCACGCAAGGCACAAGAATTTATTGAAGACAAAACACTATTTATATACCCGAGCTATCTGAATGCCAGCATTTCTGCCAGATTTTTAAATGTAACTTCAGAGCTTTATGTAAACAAATTATTTAGGTTTTCAGAGTCATATGATAACAGTAAAATATAACAAATAAGTAATAGAAAGTGAAAATTAGAAATGTGATTTTAAAATGGAAATATAAAATATGGCAAGAAATTGGAGATTATGGGGTGCGAACACAGGCTATATTGCACATGTATTTTTATTTTGTTGTATTTCCGTTAGCTTCTTTGTCCAGGAGCTGTTTGAGGTTTTGATTTTCATTTGTCCCTTAAATTTAGGCTGTGTTTCAATAGGAATGACACAAAGGGAATATGTGATTTTCTGAGAGCTGCTTTGGGGACTTTTTTCTGAAATGGCCAGCCTCACTTTCATCTCCCTTCTTACCTGCCTGCTTCTTTGTGCTTTTATCTGCCTGAAGAAAGTGAGGGTTGCTGGGTGCCCCGGTGGTTGGAAGGATACTTCATGCAGCTGATACGCTGGCTGCACTGTGCATAGTGACAACTGAAACACGGATCCTGGGATGCTGTGCTGGTAGGTCCTGATGGCATCGCATGGACACCCATTATTAGGGAAGAACCAGAGCAGGTTTTCAGATGAGCTCAGACTAGATGATCTAATGGTCCCATCTGGCCTTAAAATCTGTGAGTGTATGAAAGACAGTCCTGCAGTTACAAGCATTTTAGAACTGTCAATTCCAGATTTGTAAAAAGCAATTGCTTCCATGCTGAAATGCTCAGATATGCTTTATGTGCACAGTGTTGTAAATGCTCTATAAAATAGAGATATGGCTCAAGCAACACACAGCAAAGGAGAGCAGCAGCTCAATCTAATAAGAACAGGAAGAATTGATGTTATGGTCTTTAGAGGATGGCTGTTTGGAAGAGATTTGAGAAAGAAGAAGGAGGGTATTTGGGAAAGAAAGGAAATACTCCCTAAATATATGGGAGACTGAAGCTGTAAAGCTAAGGAAGAGAGAAAGATGCAGAAGAGGAAAAAGGAGTAGTGAGAGAGGGCAGGAAATAAGGAAGGACCAAGAGCAGCAGAGAGTGAAGTTGTAGGATATGAAGAATTAATACAACAAACATATACCCCCCTTTATCACTCTAGGGCTGTGCCTGTATGGCTGTCATTCAGCATCTCTTTTGCTTTGCTTTCTTTTCTGCCTAAAAAATAAAGGGAGACAGCTGAGAGAGGGGGAGGAGGTTTGTAACAAGGGAAATTGTTAGTGGGAGGGGATGCTGGATTGTAGGGTCCTCAGGCTGAGAGGTACCCTGGCTCATACTTGGCCCATCTGAATTATTTTATGATTTCTTAATAACAATAATAATAATTCAAAATGAATACTCGACTTTCTTTTCACTCCTGGATATCCTAGGTTATTTTTTTTTCAACTATTTTTGATAGTATGCGGTATGTTTAAATATGCTGAGGGGCAGTGTGACAGGGCAGGCTCCCTGCCCTGTTCCAGATGAAGCACCTGCCCAAACATCTCATCAGCCTCTGCCCTTCTGCTGCATCATGGCAAAGTATGTGCTGGACTTGGCTTCAAGGAATAGTGCAACAGGAAGGTCTCATGATAGAAAGATACAGGGTTTCTTTCTGTAATTCCAATTGTTTTGGTGAATTGCTGTAGGTTTCCATAGTCCAGGATGGAATTTTGAGATAATGGAGATATTTTGGGTTGCCAGCAGCTTTCACCTGAGATGATGGAGCTGCCAGTTGAAGTCAGTTATGCCGTTAAACTCACAAAATCTGAACACTTGCTCCTTGAGCTACTCGAAGCAGGTGATAATGACCTGGCTGTTATCAATGACAAGGTATCTTGTTTCTTTTTTGCCTCAAAAATAGTGAAATGACAGGATTTTCCGCAGTCAAATATTTGTGCTTTTTATTTTGTTTATTTTGGAAAACAGCATTCTTACTTTTTTCACTGACACAGAATTTGTATCTTTCTGTTTACTTCAAGTAATAAGCAAAGGCACTCAATAAGGCGTGGCAAAGGTTTGACTGCAATTTTATTAAAGTTTTCCCCAGAGTAAAGGAGGGAGGAAGTTGATTATCTTGTAATTGTTATCCCTCTGGGGTGCTGCACTTGTTAAATCCGTATATGTGATGGGACTATCTGGTTACACTGAAGAGATTACCTGCTGATTGCTGCTTCTGGGATTTAGTGATAGTGCTGAATGCCAAAATCTTTCTGAACTGTGAGTGGAAGAATTAATTCCAACTGCCTTCGTTTTCCTTTCTAACGACAGCTAACGTTCTATGTAGTTTTCATTGTCTCCCAGCAGAGATACTAGATCTCTTTTGAACAGTGTAGATGAGATTTGCTGGCATTTCTACCTGTTGCTTCAATGGATGGGAAACTATTTGATTCCAGGCTGTGTCCTTGCCTTGCTTTTTGCTTTTAATGAAGGAGCTGGCTTCTGCCTTTAGATACACTTTCCCTTCTGTGTTTGGAGATGGGTGTCAGTTCCTGACGTCAAATCCAAGAGTATTGTGGAAATGTAAATCATAGAATCATAGAACCATCTGAGTTGGAAGAGACTGCCTGCAGTGAAAAGGGACACCTACATTTAAATCAGGTGCTTGTAGCCTTGTCCAGCCTGACCTTGAATGTCTCCAGGCATGGGGCATCCACCACCTCCCTGGGCTATCTTTGGCAGTGCCTCGTCCCCCCTTTATTGTAAAACACTTTTCCCTTATATGTGACTTAAATCTTCCCTTCTTCCTCTAAAACTGTTTCCCTTTGTCCTATCTCAGCAGGCACTGTGGAAGAGTCTGCCTCCTTCCTTCTTATAGCCCCTGTTTAGGTACTGGGAGGCCACTATTGGTTCTCCCTGCAACAGTTTCCTTCTCCAGGCTGAGCAGCCTCAGCTCTTTGAGCCCATCAATCCCTAATCCAGGGATTTTTTTTTTTCTTTTCTCAGCCTTTCTTTGATACCAAGCTGGTAAAGCACTCTTGGTTCTTCTGGGATGAATCGTGACATTCCCCACACTGGTGTTTCCAGGTGTTTATTTAAACACAGTCTAACAGGGTGCGATAGGGAGAAGCGCTCAGACCCGATGCAAGCAGCAGAGTGCAATTATTTCCAGGAGAGCGGCAGAGCTGAAACAGGCCCAAAAAACCTCTCCCTGGCGTGCTGGCTCCCTGGCAGGGCAGGCCCGCGGTCGGTGCGGTGCTGGCTGTGTGCAGCAGAGCTGCTGGTGGGGAGCAAGCAGCGCGTGGCTGGGCTGAATGGGGCTGGGGGTGAGAGGCGAGCTGGGGATGTATTCTTGCCACCGGGAAGCAAACCGGAACCGGGCACAGGTCTAATTGCATAACAGATGATGCATTGTACAGCCTGTACCCTCTCCTAAAGAGCAGAGGTGAGCACGCCAAGGCAGGCTCAGGCCTGGCTGCTGGCTCTGGCCTGGCCCGCGGCCGCCAGGAACAACAAGCAGAGGGGTTGGTGAGGAGAGGGCCCGGCACAGGCCTCCATCCTGTCGCTGCCGTGTGAGGAGCAGTCCTGCTGCCATCCCTGGGAGGAAAATGGGGACCCGCCGTCTTTCGCTCAGGAGCCCCAAGAAGTGTATGTACCACTTTGTGACAGTGTATCCAGGCTCCAGGGACCACTGCTGGGAGACTGACCTTTTATACGTCCTGGTGGTGATAGGGCTGGGAGGGGATGGCTTTAAACTAAAGGAGGGGTGATTTAGATTAGATGTTAGTAAGAAGTTCTTTACTCAGGGGGCGATGAGGCAGTGGCACAGGCTGCCGTGGGTGCCCCATCCCTGGAGGTGCTGCAGGCCAGCTGGGATGAGGCCCTGGGCAGCCTGAGCTGCTGGGTGGTAACCAGCCCATGGCACGGGGTTGGGACTGGGTGGGCTTTAAGGTCCCCTCCAACCCAAGTCATTCCACTATTCTGTGCTTTGGGGCCAGCAGTTGCTCCTGCTCAGGCCATGGCTGTCTCTGGGTTTGGAAAAATGCAGCTAATCTTCAACCTTCAAACACCTGGCAATGAACAGAAAATGGGCTTGTTAAAAAAATAAATAAATAAACAGCAACTAAATACAATACATAGGGTTGTCTTTTCCCACTTTGTGGCAGATCAAACACGTTTATCTAGGGTTTTAATTTCTTTTCCTTTCACATCATAGTGAGGATCTTCAGCAGAGAACGGAACAGCCGGGTGATGTATTTTTGGGTTATAACTTGAGAACAAAAGCTCATTAGGACTCAAAGATTTTATATGGATAACACCACCCACGGTTACTTTAGATAGGGTAGAAATGTTTTTATGGTTTAGGGCACAAACTAGCTATTAAATTACTAGGGAACTACAAATATCTACTAGACACATCGATGTGAGTGCAACCAGAACACAGAGTACTACATAAAATAATTGCATACATCACAGCTAATATTAGATCACATGAAAGTACGTGACTGTTCTATAAAAAACCGTTTGCATCTCTCTGCGTTGGACAGTGAAAGGGGTTGGAATTGGGTGGTGAAATTGGGTGGTTTCACCCCTGTGTGAAACCTCACAGACTGTCCCAGAGTTTGTGGTGCTGGTAGTGTTGAAGGAGCTGAGTTTCCTGAGCTAGCAAAAAGTCCTCTTTGTTCCATGCTTAGCTGGGATGTGGGAGCTCAAGTGCAAGGGGATGGATTACCCGTCGTGCCAAGAGGCTCCACCGAGCAAGCATGTCCTTGACGTGTGAGCCCAAATTGGGGTCGATGACAAGGACAGCTCTGACATCATATGAGTCATGTGAGGAGGGAGGGGTGTTGCTGCCTCCTGACGGGGGGACGCATCTGTTCCACGCTAGCTCGTGCGACGTGAAGAGGTTGCAGTGCTAAGATGCACATAGGGAGAGTGGGAGTGTGCCGCTTAGCAGGGCTTTTTTGAGTTTGGGAATCTCATTGGAGCTGCCTCTCTTCTGCTCTGTAATTTCCAGCCCTCAGGCACAGGCAGTGGTCAGACTCGAGATGGCGCTGCCATGGGATGAGGGTGCCTTGGGAATGGCTGCACTGGGTTCCCCATCTCTGGGATTTGCAGAGATCGGATTTTGTCCCCCAGGTGCACCGAATGGAGAAAAGCTTGAAAGAAGTGTTGCAGGATGTATTTTTATTAATTGGAGGGAATATAGGTGCAGTTGAATGTGCTGCCTCCTGTTCCCATTAGAGAGGCATGCTCTGAGTCACTAACAACTTTGCCAAGCAGAGATGCCAGGTTGCTTGAACATGTGAAATTTTCAAATTGTCTGAGCTGCTGTATCTTCCTCTTTGTGCATCAGCGTTGTGAGCTCCATAAGGAAATGCTTCTCTGGAGGGGGAAAAAAAAAAAAAAAAAAGTGTGTGAACATGTAATTAAGACCATCAAAAGGTATGCACACGAGGGGTCAGTTCTAGCTGCAGAGCTATAAATATTTCACTTTCTGTCTTTTTTTTTTTTTCTTCCCAACTTCACAGCTTAACCATCAGACTCTTAATGAAGGGAGCTCTTGCCTGTGCTCTACAACCCCTGTGAGTGCTATTTAAAAGCTACAACCACAGCTCTTGGTTCTCTACAAAGCTAGTGAAACCAAGGCAGTTCCCTGGCTAGGAATTACTAGTGCAGATCTGCTCTTGTGGAGAGCTGGAAAAACCTGAGTCTGTAGCACTGGTTGCCTGCCCACTAAACAAATGGGCTCCAGCACTGGACTGATGGTCATCATAACCATATAGCTGCTGAATGGAGCATGCTGGTTCATGGCAGGAAAAAAAACTTTGCCCCTAAACACGGAGATGATTTAGAGGTGCTATGCAAGTGGGCAGCCATATGCATACCCTGCCTAGTGGGCTTCTGCCTTGTTTACAGCTGGAAAAGACTGCTTCAAGGAGCAAGACACTGAGGGGGGGAACCTGGCCCAATCCAGCTATGTTCCCGGCACTGTCTGCTTCTGCTTTGCCATAGAACTAACACCTAACAATTATTCTTACGTTTTATTATTATGTCATTTTTCTGCCAAGTATTCCTCAGGAGTGTAAGCTGGAAAAAGTTTTGGGTAGAGCTCAATAGTACAAATCTTATAATTTATATCTTATCTAAATCCTGAAGAAAGCAATCAAAAAAACATGTGCAAAGCTGGGACTTCGTTTCAGCTGAATTTCAGAGGTTGTGTGTGAGCCCGAATGTGACAGTTTCTCTGAAAGCCTCAGCTCTGTGTTCTGAAGGTCTTTCTGAACTTCACTACTGAATCCTTCATGATAATTACTTTCCCTGCGCAAACACCCAGCGGTCCAACTTGTCTTGTGACTTTGTTTTCAGCGTTTGTCATGCAGGGTGAGAAATAAAAACTTGGTACATTACTGACAGCATGGGATGAACGAGTGCTACTGAGTGTCCTAGTTCAAAGAGCAACAGAATGGCAGTGCCACTGACTTCAAACACACCTGATAACACCAACTTCTTTTTATTTGTATCTTGGGATTTTGTGCTTAAGCTCAGGTGGGGACACTGTGCATATTTCTCCCCCCTTTGCCAGATGCTCTGTTATGTGCACAGTATGAGCCATGGCACCACAAGCTCAGCCTCCTACTGCTCGGCAAGGGCCAGTGTTCAGGCTGTCAAATAGTTTCCTCCTGTTCAGGGCTTGTCACCAACGTCTTTGACCCATTCTGGCTGATTCACACGAAATCCTTTACAAGGATTTAAAGCTGGTGTCACTTGTCACTATTTTCTTTTGGTTTTCTTTGTTTTACTTTTTTCTCAAAGGGAATCTTCCTGTCAATACTGGTGGTGGCCTTTGTAGATTTTCTCTTTTTCCATCCCCATTTCCTTGGATTTCTCTCTCTAGGTGTCCTCATGTCTGAACCAGATTCTAGTACAGGAAAGCATTGAGAGCACCACCTCCCAGAGGTCATAGACCACGGTGAAAGAATAAAGGGGTCAGTGAAGGGGTTTTGTACAGATTTCTGCTCTTACACAAAAAGCAGACATATGGATACCCTTGAGAAGTTTGGTGTACTTGAGTCCTGTAGAGAGCCTTAAATTAACCCCTAGAAAAAATACAGCTTATGCTTTAGTGTCTCTCCAAATACAGATTAATTTTTTTTATTATTATTAATCTCCTTAGTAATACTTATAAAAATGCTTGACTGTGGTTATGCAGATTGTCTCATGTGATCACTAGCAATTATGCTAATCATAGTCTTCTCACAGTTCTTTCCCATCTGTTTTATCCACCTATGGATACTTACAGTAATATAAATGATATGAAAGGCTCCAAATCCATCACACTCTCATTTGCTGGCCACTGTATTAGCAAAGGTTTTGCAGATCAGATTGTTTGCAGTCTACAGAGGGAAGGTGAGGAGTAAGAGGAAGGAAGGAGCAGAGCGTTCCCGTTTTTTATGGAAGACAACACACAGAACGAAAGAACTTCCCAAAGATGCCAGTGGCAGAGCTGTAGATTAGTCATTACACTGTGCATCATTACCTTGTTTGTATGAAGCCACACAGGCTGAGCATCACGTGGGGGAAAAGCAAAACAAAGCAAAAAACCTCTCTACTGCCATTTACTGGAACTGCAGAAAGAGGAATGAGAGGGCAAGGAGCAGATTTTGTTTGCTTGCCCTGTTGATGTCATTATCTGTGGGTGGGAAGACAATAAAACATTGTTTTCTTTCTGTGCGCCTGAAGAACTGCAGTTTGCCAAGTGCAACTGTGTTAGCAAGGATACAGTATCCAAAATGCCAGCTTTGTGCAGAGGCGGAGCTGTTGGCAAGTGAGGGAAGGAGGGTCCCTTGTCCTGTGGATGGGGTATTCTCAGTGACATGGGCTCATCTCTGTGTTGGTTCATATTTTTTTGATGCTCTCTGATGCATCTGGAATTGATGCCAATGGGGCAGTAAAGCCTTTCCTGGGGAGGACACTTGGGACTCCATGCTAGTATTACAGCAAGAAGCATCATCCTGGTGAGTGGTCCAAAGCCATGAAGGCTGTAAATCTGGTGACACTCATTGATTAGGTGAGAGAGTGCCATAGTTTGGGTGAAGCACCTCCTTTTAGAATCTTCTGGCAGCAGAGGAGGGTTCCCATGCTCCTGATGCTTCACAAATTCCCTGCTCCAAGCTACATATGAGGAAAGAGACAGCAAAGTGTATGTTCATAGCGTATTGTTCTGCTTCAGGAAACTGAAGCAAAGGTTTACTGGGTGAATTGCTGTGATGGAGGCCAGTAACTTGCTTGGAAGACTAATGCTTTTCCCCTTTGTGAAGTTTTCTTCTTCTTATACGGGGACTTAGAGCTTGTAATAAAGGAATTGGGGCAAGTAAAGACTGTCCAAGGAAACTGCTAAGTTTTCTGGGGTTTCCAGGTGGAGATGGAGTCCGCTGCTTGGTGGAATCCCTCATTTGACAGAAGTGTCCTGAGCCCATGAAAAATGCTCTAACACCTCTTTTTCTTAACACATTACTATACGTGAACAATGAATTTGTTGAAACAGGAAATGTGTTTTCATTCTGTGTATGGACATACCTATTAGAGCAGGGCCCCAGTTCTGACCTGAGGGTGTAGATGCTACCTTGATGAATGGCAATTACTTTTCCAAAAACCTTGGATTAATCTTGGACATAAAAAAGCACAGCAGTGTTCACTTGGAGACTATTTGTGGCCATTGGAGAGAAGATGATGCTTTGTTGGAGTATTACCTGTCAGAAAGAATCCTTGGACCAAGAATCTTTCAGGGCGTTATATGACATTCAGCAAAATCGCATCCGCTAGGAGATGCTTTCCTGCACCAGATCCAGCTCAGTGTCCCGTTTCCGGCTAACAACACACGATGGGACTACAGATTTCTAAGGAAATAAATCCTTTCCAAGCAGTTGTCGAAACTACTGGGTCTAGGGAAATGCGTAGAGATGGATGGGATATGTCATTCTTAGAGGGATGAGCTTTTTAAGGCTAGTCTGAAGTATACTGTTCTGAAAGGAATGAGATATTTATTAACAGACATACGTGTTGCTGTGATGATTCCAGTGAGAACAATGAAAATTGTGACTGAGTCAACGTAAATTTGGAGTTAACTTTTAACTTTGTAATTTTCAAAGGCATTTAGTGTTGACCTGACTCTGATCTCTTCAAAGTCAATGGAAGTTTTATGACTTATGTCAGTAGAGAGAAAATTACCCTGATAATGAATGCTTCTAAAATCACACCCTAAATTGACAAGTTTATACTTTCACCATGTAACTGATATAATCCTGATAAATGCATATTATCCTAACGTGGATGGGTTGTTTCGAATGAGTTGTGTACTTCCCTTCATAATGGAATATTAAAAAACAAACTGAGCAAAAAAAAAAAAATCCCAGATGAACAAATCCAAAAAGCTTACATTTCTTTATCGTAGGGAATATATCTTCTGTATCTTGTACAGAGCTTACTGCACCAAAGCTTTAATACATAATAAATAAAAAATAGACTGTCATTTCAAATTCATTTGTTAGATGCCTAATGAAATTATTAAGTACTGATTATCATTTATATTCTTAAGGTGATGCCCAGGTGCTTACAGCAAGTCTTCAGGCACACAGCTGATAGACAGTTAAATGTGTAACATATGCCCCACCTGGAAAATATGGCCCTGAAATAGCTATTCCAAATTAAATTTCCATGTGAAGTTTTACTGAAGTTTTGCCTACTTTGGGCCTCATCTCCAGCTGGAGAACTAAGATTAGTTTCCTTGGGAGTTAACCCCAGCTGAGCATTGCATCAATTTTTTTTACTTTATTTTTTGTCTTCTTGGTTAGCTGTGATCTGCAAGGCTTGTTTGTGCTTGGTTGATGTACACTGGGGAATACACAAGATAGAGAGCAAACCCAGTGTGGCATTAAGGGGAAGCTTGAGAGAAATCTTGGTCCCTGTAAAGTCAATTGTAGTTTTGCCACTGATTTATATGGGGTCAGGATGTTATCCCTAAATTCTCTAATGTTTTTACGTTTGATGACCTGCTATGTCAGCTTTTATGATACATTAATGCTAGTTTACAAGTTCTGAAGATGCAGTGTCCGGTAAAACATATGATGCAGTTTTAGTGTAAACCTCCTCTGTGTTTCTGTTCTGTCTTCTTCAGGCATTAAAGGATGTGTCTTTTTGGCGACTGCTGTGCTGGAGCTGAAACTTTCCCAAAACTCACAGCTAAGCAGTTCAGTGTGTGTTGCGTGGGACAGCTACAGAATTCCAATTACTGCAACGGTGAGTAGTACTGAGACATTTAATCCTCAAAGTCAATAAGGAGGTTGTAAATGTACCCAGAAGCATTCTGAAGATAAAACAAACACATCTGAATGTATATATTTATAAATACATCTTCTGGCCATAGCACTCTGTCAGAAGGTGTTTGATATTTGTCTGGCGTACAGAATGATTTGCAAGATGAGAATAAGAGCCTTGTTTCATTAGGCATTATAAAATTCTTGCTGAAAGAATCACATGTCTAAGATATGCATTCTAATAAAGCAACAGCTTTAGGTGTGACACAAGAAGGACGGATACAGATATGTATCTGTATTTTTGTTATAAACTAGTAAAGCAAAGATCAGACATCCTGATTTATCCTTTAACCTGCTTTTCAACTGGCTAATTTCCTGTGGGTACTGTAGTCAAAATGAGTCTTGAGAATGGATCTGGGGAAAAATGTGGGGGGATTTGAGTTGTATGGCTATTAGTTGATGTCATTTTCTATTAATGATATTTGATCTGGGACTTCTGAATCTTGTGCTTGCCAGAGGTTCTGGTCAGATAGTGTTTCTTGAAAGGGCATCAATGGCTTTGGATGTTTTATGGGCACGTGTCATACAGTATCACTTAAGATTTCTACCAACCACTGGTAAGCTGTGAATATGAATTTAAATGCAGATTGTTACATGTTTGATATGCTATTGAATCTTCTCAATGATAAAAGACCTACCTGCATATAACATATAGATATACAGATACATAGGTTTAATTGTTTGGTTAGGCATTGTATCATTGTTATGCAATTGCTTCCATGGAAATTATATAGTAAATGAGAAAAAGTTTGCCCTCCTGGCTACAAACGCAGCTTTTTTCTAGGGAAAGCATTTAATCAGTTAAAATATGAAAATACTTGAAATCATGCGCTGTGCTGTGTTGTTGCCTGCATCACATCTTTAGCCTTTTCTTTGCAAGTACTCTTTCTGGATGAGAGGAGTAGTGAAAAACTGGGTATGCGTGTTTAGAAAGGCTTATGAACGTTTCATGCATTGTGCAGTACACTTTCAGAGCCTTTTCTTATATTTACCGAATCTGTCTTTTATGTGGTTTGCTGTGACAGTGCTTAGATTTCTTGATTGTACTTTATTTTGAGATTTTCAATTGCAGCTGCATTTAGCACTTCAGAATCCCAAAATCATCTTTCTTAGTATCGCGTTTATGGTTCAAGTTGTCTTGCTTTATAAGCCAAGATGTTGAGGCCTAGGACTTGGCCTAGGCCAGATCTATCAGAGCTTTCGTGGTGATGCCAAGTGCCAGGAGCAGTAAATAGAGCAACGCTCCTAGAATCACCCAGCATTAGGCACAGAGGTATTTATTGTTCTGTGACTAAAGGCATATATAACCAGTCACGCATTCAGTACCCACACTTTTTGCTTTCAAACCAGAAAGAGAGCTGTCATGTAATTTGTCTTCTAGACATGTTTCCCCCTCCATTTCCAAACTAACCTTACTCAAAGACAAACCTTAAAGAAAAGAGGAACATAAACACGAGCTTCATTATATGCTCTGCCATAGCAGGCAAGTGAATAAGCAGGGTTCAGATTGTTTCTTTCAGCTGAAAACCGTATGTGCTGATTGCAGCTTTGTTAAATACATAAATAACTGGAGCCCTTCCAATCAGAGGCAGCCAAACCTTTTAATCATATACAGAAGTGTTCCTCGTGACATAATTATGCTATCCAGACTCCTTCCTTCATTGGGAAATATTCTGTCAAACAGTAAAATAATTAGCATGGATTTTAAAATCGGCATTGACATTCTAATGTCTAATTAGGTAATTGTCATTGGCACAGCAATACCTATTAGGAGCATGCAATTTGTGGAAGGGGTTTTGATGGAACAGACTGCAGGTGCAGATGGTCTAACAGCAGGACTCTTACCCGATGTAAACAAAGGTATTTTAATTAGCCATGTGACCCTGATCATTGTTAAAAGGTAAGGGCTGCACATTCATCTTCCCACCATGCACTTCCTGGTACTTCCAAGGGTAGTGTTGAAATACCTCGACCTGTGGTAAATTGCGTAGAGACCTGATTGAAATTCTGTTCAAATCTAATTATTGTTTCATTTGGCTGTTGGCAACATTAGCGCGATATTGCAGTTGGCTCGGAAGTCTTACCTAGTTCCCGGTCTATTTTTGGTTTGTAGATCTCAATTGCTAATCTACACAAAGATAGCAACTTTTGTTTAGTGTGTCAGGGAGGAATTCTGAGATGCTGAACTTGATGTTCAGCAAGTGTCTCTCCATTCCTTGCAGGAAAATACTTTTTACAAAATGCAGAGGGTTCAAATTCTAGAAAATTACAAAAATTCATGGCTAGTGAGGTTACCTTAATGAAAGTCTGTGCTCAGTTAAACGTAATTTTAATTGGGAAGACAGGATTGAACACACAATCCTGGCAGCTATGAGTATCCTGGAATTTAGAAATGCCTGAGACCTGGTGGGCTCTGCACCAGCTGTGGAAGCACTGCATGTGTTAGATGTTCTAGAGCAGGTGTTGCACCTGGCAGCTGAAGCCAAACTTCACAGAAACTCCACGCATTTTATTTTTCTTATTACTGCAAAATAAATATCCGAACAAGTGAAGAAAAAGTACTTCTGTAGTTTTGTTCCGTAGGCTCCTTTATTGGTGTTTCAATTACATTAGAGTTCTTTAATTATTATTATTTTTATTTGTACAGTTTGACCTTAGTGATATTCATATTTTTTATCACTTGGTTGCATAAGAGCAGATAGACGTACTTCACTGTAATGATATAGAATGATTTATTGTATTGAAATTGCTCTTGCAGTCAGAAAACAAGGTGTTTGTAGAGTTGGGTCGTCAAACCACATGCTGCTTAGTGCAAGGCCTGTCTGTGTGCTATGTTTTCTTCAGTGTTTGCCTCACTAAGTTGCAGGTAATTCATCTGCAGAGCTGATGTTCAAATAGAGTCAAAGAAAGATGTCTCGCTATATATTCATTCTGTTTCCTCTTTTCTGAACTTGTTGGTGCTGTGACAAGACTAGGACTACAGTTCTCCAACCTGCAAGTGGTTATGTTGTAAATATTTACATACATACATTATCAAGTCCAGAATAATTCCACTAGCCTGAGAGCAAATCCCAAAACAGTTTCATGTCCGGTCTGAGTGCAAGTGCTGAATCAGCATCTAAGTTATACAAACAGACCTAAGCTACCCAGATGGCTACAAAAGTGCAGTTTAGTGCTCTGAAGCTTCTCATTGTTGATAATGCCTGAATTGGTTATAATAGGCTTTGAAAGTTTAGACTTTTGGCTAGTTTGGAAGGGGGAAACGAGGCTGGGTTCAGACAGTGTAAGGGTCTGAATGTAGGTGCCTACAGAAGATGCCAAGCTGCATCTCTTCCTTTGCAGAAGAAGAGAGCAGATATCACCAAGAATAGATAAATCCCTACTGAGAATTGTCAGGTTATCTGCGCTGGCTGACAAAGCTCCTCACGTGGCTTCTTGATAAGTGTTGTATAAGTGTTTACTAGGATGGAGTCCATGCCGATGAAATACCCATTTTAAAGTGGCAGGTTTTTTTTGTTTAACATTTCTGAAATCACATCACTGAAATCAGTGAGTAAACATGCTTAGTACCCTGCTTGATTAAATTTTGTAGTCAACACTAAGACAAAATGTAAACTGTAAATCTGAGGATTTATTTATTTATAAATAAATAGTTACTTAGTTCTTAAAATTCTGGAGTGATTGAAGTGTACAAGAGCTCAGCAGAGCTTGTTTCTTTGAAGGCAGTTGCCGTGGCTGCTCTAACATATGAGAAGCCAAATTATTTTGCTTCATTAATTTGCCACCATTTTCCAAGAGTGAGGATCTCTAGAGCACTTGGTAAGGCTTGGTTATGTCACAGGGGACTGTTTCACATAATGATTTTATGAACGTTGCTGGTTTCCTACTGAAATGCTTTTGAGTTCAAACCCATTCAGTGAAGATTCCGTAACCCTAATAGAGGTGCTATAGGCTATGTCCACTTTTCTGCTGGGTTGGGGTTTCATTTATTTATTTATTTATTAAGTTGTCTAACCTAAACACTTTTATCTCATCAATGGTGCATGATGAACTTTTCTCATCTGATTAAGTAAGTTTGGCAAAAGTTTTTGTTTTGAGGAATGTGTGGCTCATGTCGCTGCTTTCTGATGAATGTAAACGTTTCTCCGCTTCTGTATGACGAGTGCTATAGAGACCTTATTGTTCCAGTGTGAAATAATGTATACTTACTAGTTAATGAGTTCAAGCACCATGAGATAATCCTCAAGTGACATGATGCCTGTCTGTGCTTAATATAAATAAATAAAAGCTAGAAGGAATACAAATGATAAACACGCATATCTCTCCTACTGATGCTGGGGTTTAATTATGGGGGACAATTACCTACCCATAGCCAAAGGATTCGCACATTAATAACATTATATGGGGATAATGTCTTTCTAAGCTGCTATAGCATTTAAAAGCTGGTACTTATGTTGCAATCCAGATTCCGTCTACCCGTCAGTCCTGTCTGGATTATTGCTACATTATGTAATGTGGTCTCTTGTGTTTTTTCGCTATGTAATTAACATGTGGGTCTGACTTATCCAGTCCACTCTAATAAACCACTCTTAATGAGTGAAATAAGTATAATAATAGTAATAAATCCTACATGATTTCTGAACTTCCCTATTACTCTATGACATTTGTATTCAAGCAATATGAGGACTCATTTAAACAAATCAATACACACAGATCTAATTCTGTTCAGTTTGCGTGCAGGCATCTTCTGAGAACTTTTCTCTGGTTTTATACTGGAAAAAAATCTAACTACATCAAGAGGATGCATTGGCTAGGCAAACTTTCTAACTCTGCATTCCCTGTCGCTCCCCGGTCATGCACTTTCACAGTGGAAAGCTACACCAAAACCTGTCAAAATTTAATCTCTCGCATATCCCTCTTAATATTGTTTTGTGCTTTTTCCTACCGTAAAACTTGTTAGTGATCTCTGCTAAGAGCAAGCAAAGGATTGTGCATATTTGTAACAATCTTTACAGGTAATTAGAAAATTACAGGAATATAACTGGCTTTGAGTTTTTGCAAAATGTACTGTTTTTTGTGACCCTTTAAATGTACATATTTAAGGCATGGAGTTTATGCTACAAAAAATACTGAAGATACTAAAGTATTCCAATCTAAGGCATTTTCTGTGGAGGAAGCCAAATCAGTGGTCTGATTTAGTGCCAGTTGCTGATTTTCAGAAGTTTGGGGGAAAAAATGGGTATACTGTAAATAATAAGTTTAGTGCTTTAGTTTGTGTTTGATACTGGTCACTGATTGCAATTGTTGTGTGTCTGTGATGTGAAGATGTGAAGAGTGTTACAGCTATACCTAACTTACATTGTATCTGCCTTTTGGTGAATTTAAGTTTTTTTCTAGCTATTTGATTGTGGCATGCCTGTTTTTTTCCCCCATGCTGATACACCAATAAGTCAACTAGATAAAGATGTGCTTCCATTTTGTTTTACTGAATCTCCTAAAGTTAGGGGTACTGGGAAACTCTTGTTGGCTTACCACAGAGTTAAAATTGCAACTATAAACATAATGTACTGTTTTATGGATTGAGAAAGTATACCATGGCACAGAACAGTGCAATTTGGGTTGATTTCAGAGGAGATAACTAATGTATAGCAGTTCTATCTTGTCCTGGATTTTAGGGGGCTTACTTCATTGCTGCTTGTTATTTTCAATGCCTTTAGAATCAGTCTGCTCTTCATAAATGTCAGTGTACAATTGAAAGCACAGCTTCCAAGCTGATAATTTCCAATTCATGAAGTTTTTTCATGAAACTTGCATCTACCTGTGTAAAATAATCCATGAGCTAACATAATAACTTCCTAATATAGCTACACTTGAAATTAAGGGATGCTATAGCATGTAATCTTTTAAATTAAGTATAGCCTATGTAGTAATGCAATACTTTCTCTCAGGAAATGCTTGCTTTTTTATTTCTTTTTTTTTCTTTTTCTTTTTTTTTTTTTTAATTAAAGCAATTTTTAGGCTTCTTAAATATGTTAGTAAAACATTATATCAATCAACCTGAAAATAAAGGTGAAACAGTGTACTTTTTATCCAAACTACTTTAGAGACTGTGTGCTAGCTTTATATAGCAAGGTTTGTAGGAAGTGTCTTATCAGAGCATCAGAAATAGCTGGAAAAAAAAGGACATGGTCTGAAAAAAACCAGACCATGTTACCAGGCGGTAAACTTTGCCGAAGAACACTCGGGGAACAGTTGTTTTAGTTTAATTTCATGTTGTCCTATTAGAAAGCTTGAGGAAGAGATGTAGTTATCACACACGGAGCAGAGTGGTGGTCTTGCTGAGGAAGAGGTGATATTCCCAGGCTCTCCTTGGACAGAGAGGTGGCCAGCAGCTGTGGATCAACAAGGTCTAAAAGGGCCACATACCTTAAAATGAGTGCCTGAACTAAATTCAGCCTTTTTTCTAGTTCATATCTGTTCTCAGTGCTTTGGTGTGGTGGTACGGCAGTGATTGTCCCAGGCATTACTTCTGACCTACTCACATTTTTATAGTTCAACATCTCTGAAGGTGTCAGAGACAAACTTTTTTTCCATGAAAAAACAAAGTGTGTATCTTAATAATAGGAAAAACTGCAACATGACCTTCAAAGATAAGGATGGGAATTCAATTCCTAACTTGATACCATGAGACATAGGCTCAATAGAGATATTTATTTTATGGCACACCATAACTTCCTTCATTAACCACTCCGTCTTTCATAGACTATAATCTACCTGTCCCTTTCCTTCTGCTGAAACAGAACTACATTATCATCTCTTTCCTCTTTCCCCTTTCTTTCCCTCCCCTCCCCGTGAACATCCCTTCTGTTTCACTGATGCCAACTACCTTTTATTTCAGAGATGATCTTATAAATACTTGTCTTAATTACACTCTAAGCAACTGTTCTCAATTTGTTTTTAGCTTTGAAGTCTGCTGCTTCTATTTCAAACAAGAAATAGAGGAGGTCTTGTATGGCCAAAAGCTTTTATTTTCTTAACTATACCAGTTGGTTTAACAAGAGATGTTGCCTCCAACTACTAGCTTGTCTTGCCTACTTTCCATGGAGGTGGGAGCCTCAATGGATAATCAGGATGGAGAAACTGGGAATTGAGTTATTTCTTTATGATAGACATGTCCCCACTTGTAACTGGATGTTTCTAACCTTAACCAAGTTACTTTTCAACATATACTGACTGTTTTTCCTTGCCACTGTACCTGCTGTGATGATGTAGGGAAATGCGATGCTGCACGCTCCATTCTGAGGTGTGTTTTATGGGCAGGATGCTGGAACTAGGCTTCTTGCTTAAGAACATTTATTCTTAAGGTTGGGAAGATGTACTGCTGGTATATCTGTAGCACTGGTATGTCTGGTTTCATGAAAGGTTTGCTGACAGTTTGCTTCTGATGACTTTGTTGGAAGTTGGAAAATGTTTGAAGGCTAGAGAGGAAACAGCTCAAGGAATATTGCAGAGGAAATAATCAGGGGCTATGACTTCAGTAGCTTCTGTGGTGGGATGATGTGCCATGTGCCTACCCATTGCTGGGTAGGGGACTTTCATTTTGTATTGTAGTTAATAAGCACAACGTTAACACTGCTCATTGTGAGGTAAACAGTTTCCCTGGAGTGTATTCCTACTGAGCACAGTTCATATTTATGTTGATGAGATGGGTCTCATGATTGTTCTTCTCATTAGAGAAAAGATGGTGCTTCAGGGTTTGACTGTGTAGCTTGGCTTTTCAAATTTGTTTTGGATGATTGTTGATTATTACATAGGTCTCTGTTTTCAGTAAAAGTAGATTGTACACTGTTTTCTTAGGGTGGTCTGATTGCATATCTGCAGTGATATGTCTCCAATACTCTTTAGATAACAGGTGTTACAGAAGTCCTCTAGATCTGCTTTCATGGAGGAATGGCCGTTACTGAATTTCTGGTGGGACACCAACAATAAAAACACAATCTTTCAGCCATGTTTGAATGTGAGGTTTGATTGGTGGGCTTACCTGGGACCCCTTCTGTAGCATGGTATGCTGAATGACCGTTCAGTGTTGGTTTCCTGGGAAAGCTGTGATTTCTGAAGGTAAAATGGTTAGATGTCACCTTGTAGGTGTGCAGGAGAATCTGATGTCAGGGAGGTAGTTTGTTAGAGTACTTGGAGGATAAAGTACTGGAATAAGCCAGCTTATACAAGACTATAGGATGGTTCTGTCAATTTTGATAACTACTCATAAAGATATTGTGGAAGTCTCCAGAATGTTCTTGCTTGTACATCATGAGGACTGAGTTAAAATTTTGAGGAATGAGAGACCACAGTGCCAGTTTTCCCAGGAGCACTCTTGGAGTGTATGCAGTGGTATTTGTTTGAGATCTGAAATTGAGAATAGGGAGTAAGGTCTTAAGTTCCTTATAGGAGGTAGTATCTGTTAGTCATCTTCATGCAGTTTTTGCAGATTAGCATGACAGCAACTTCATCTTTGTCTGCTCTTTGATAATTGAATCATACGGATTCTAGCAAAAAAAAAAAATCCCTTAAAATTGACAACTAATGGCCAAATCTGTTCAGTAGCGTTACCTTGTTGTTTTTTTTTCTGAAGCAGTTGAGGTAATGATGATGGCTGGGGAGGGAAGAGATGAGGTATTCAGAAGTTGCTTCACCTTGATTATGAAAATAATCTTGGAGATGCAGTTGTTTGTTTGTTTGTTTTTTAATAAAAATCCTCTAATGTCCCTTGTATTTGTGATTTGTTGAGTATTTTCTCTGTAGAAATGTAGATCTGCGGGAGAGGTTTACTTGCTGAATTTCCTTATCAGCAACCCCAACTTAATGCTAGATGTCGAGAAGATGCTCTGCGGTCATGGATGTTACAGCTTTGGGTGAAGTTGTCTTGCCAGGCTGAGGGCTTATGTGGTTTATTCCATCTTCTCTTGCTATAGTGGTATTTAGAACAGCAGCAGCGATTCGTGATACATTTCTTATTTTAATATTGTGATTAAATTTAATTGACTAGAGATCAGTTAATTGTGCAGATACATAATTATTTTATGTACCACAGTAATATTTGAGGATTTGCCAAGACTTAGGGCTCTGCGGTTCTTGGCTAAGCAGCAAATAATCCCTTCGTGAAAGAGACATTGCTCTGATCTCTCCTATCCTTGTTCCTCAATATTGTCTCTTTAGTTGTTGCACCCACTTGGTGTATATTGACCTGTATTAAAAATAAAACTATTCAGGGAATGGCTTGTTTACTACTTTGTGTTACAGTATTTACTGTGGTGGAAATTTTGCTTGCCAAGATCTCTGAGGACATCATGCATATAAACAATAATAGAACTGAATCATGAAAAGTTACGCTTTCATCTGTTTGATATTTACATTCTTTATGAGGGAGAGACTCGGCTCATGCTCATATTTTGTATTGTGTGCAAACATGCTTTTACTGGAGTTCTGGCATGTTCCTGTAGTGTTTTGCTCCGTGCATTGCCTCCTGCTCTGATAAACCCTGCAACAGCTCATATCCACTGCTAGGCAAAGAGAAGGGTACTAAGTAAGAGGAAGCAGAGAAATATGGACAACGGATGAAGCTGTGGTGGACCCACTTGACTTAGTCTTGTCTTAGTGCTGCAGGGAGGCTGATTTGCCTGGAGATGATGGGGGCTGTGATTCAGCCTCTATTGCTGTCCCTCAGGCACCGGCTCTGGTAGAGGGAGAAGATGGCATCCTTCGTGTGCCAGCTTTGCACTTCGTTCCTTCTTGAAGGTGTTTGTGCTCACACCTGACTTTCAAAAAAGAAACAACTTCTGCTTGTAAAGCAAAAATGAAGCAGTCCAGAGTTCTCTTTCCAAGATACCCATGTTAAATTATGAAACAAATAGTGTTTCTACTCTTTCCATAAACTTCACAGTCATCTCTATTTCTGCCCTTTTTTTTTTCTTGCTATCTAATAATGAAAACATGGGCTGGAGAAGTCTGCATGAATCTGGGGTAGTGGAGTTTTGTTTGTCTTTTCCCCAAAGGGACTATTTTCTTATAAATTTACATGGGCATACAGTCACGGGGTAAGGCCTTCAATTTTCAGTTCTTCATGTTTACCTCTGGTTTATGTCCAGCTTATCTAATCAGTATACTCACACTGCTTTGTTTCCCACAGTTCTGCTGTGCTGAATGTACCGTTAGGGGTAAACAAACAATAGTAATAGTGGCACAGAAAGCCAGCCATGAGTCTTTGTGCTGAACAAGGAGAAAATTCATGGCAAGTGCAACAGTTAAAATCATGCAAATTACCAACTGTAGCATCCTAAAGATGTAATTACTGGACCAAACTGCCAAATTTTCAGTCCTCCTCTTCTGATTAGTCGTTGGAGCAATGAGTTATCATAAGATTGCTACTTGTTAATATTGGCAAATCAACAGCTGCTATTCTTTCGTATAATAATATCACTAAATTCTGTGATTGTCATGTGTCTAGTTTTACACCAGATATGATTATGCCCATTAGGATTAAAGTCATTGTATGGTAGGATTAGAACTGAGCATGATTTTGGATAATGACAGTGTTAGTGTCACCGTAGATTTCAAATTATATTAATTTCTGTCAATGTGGAAAAATACACTAGAAAACATTTTCACAGGGGCTTGAAAATGTGTTTAGCTCCTGGTAATTGCACTGATAGGGTATCCAAGCTACAAATGAAGAAGGGTCACAGAATTTATACTGCCTGCTAAAAAGAATGTGTACTCTGTCCTCAGAAATCCAAGTGTTGTAGAAATGATCCCATCTTTGAGCAAATGCCGCAATTACCTCAAGCTGTCGAAACTCTGCTTCTTTTGAACAGAAGTGTCCAGAGCAAATACTGCAACAATGAATCTTTTTATCATTCTACAATCCCATTTGTGATAAGAGGAATTCCTTGGGGATTATTGTAAATTCTGTACATTAGCAGCAGTTCCGTGGGTTAAATCAGATAAAATAGGCTCTTATAAGATTATTAGTCACATTAGGCAATTACATTCTTATCTCTTAGAAATAATTCTTGCAGCCTTGGTGCTTATTTCTCCTCATTAGAAGAGGCTAATTCCTGATTAAGATCTTTTGCCTTCCGTACAATAAACCTTTATATTGGATTTGCCACATAAATTGAAAAATACCTTGCAGCACAGGGGGACAGCTGCACTTCCCCTTTAAAAAATGCACCTCGCTTATAGTTTAAGCATCAGTCACACAGATTTGCTGCCTGCAGTTTGGGATCTGAGGCAACACCATATTTCTTCTCCTGCATCAAATATAAAAGGCTTCTAAGCAACGATGGTTTCACAGGGAAGGGAAAGAAAACACATCTTCATTTGTTCTTATGGAATTTGGTTTCAACTGTGTGAAAATCAGAGCAATGGAAGGATGTTTCACACCATTTTTGACATAAATGCATTGCTGCCACAAGCAAGCCAACTTAGGGGTTGCTTTCATGGGGTGGCTCCTGTGCAGTGTAGGTGGGAGGGATGGCACAGGAACAGACCCTAATCCCGGCCACATCTGGCTCTTCTAGAAAGTTTTCCTGGAAATAGTGTCACATGTGGAGCCATGCTTGCTGGCAGGTTTGACTGCAAGAAAAGACAGGCGTGTTTTTACTGTAGGAATTGGATCAAAGTTCCTTTGCTTTTTCATGTTGTTAACTCAACATGGAAGAAATGTCCGGTTGAGCAGTTTACTCAGGATAAGCAGGGAACTTGGGAAAGGCAAGTGTTTCAGTGGAAATTATACCTGGGAAAAAGTGAGTCATGCTGTTCTACAGGTCCGTCATGTCTGTGTTACCCACGTTCGTTTCTGGAGCTGGGTGCTGGAGCAGATACCTCATCCTTCCCACACTTCCAGGAGATCTGCCGTTGTGTTTGCTCAATGTTGTGCCATCTCTTTGCTCTTCCCCGTGGGCCTTCTGTATAAATCTGTGCTATAGCATGTGGGTGTGTGTGCTTGCATGAGAAACAAGCACAGTCACTGTTACTTCAATATTTTTGTTGAGGATTAGCAGAAATTTTTCCCTTATTAGAAGTGAGATGATGGGAAGTTTTCAAAGGCAAAAATGGCAAACACCTAGCTCCTAGTAAAAATAAATGGAAATTAAGTGTCTGCCAATTAGGACTGTGAAAACCTTTCTGGTGGTCTTTAGGATTGAACCGAATTATAGTGAAAACCAGATGGGAATGTGTTAAGGATGAAGTGATTGCTTGAGACAAAGTGTGGCCTGTTAGAGGTGGTCCTGAGTGAAGTTTTTGGTGTCTGTGTGTATGTGATGTATGTCATAATATGTTTACAGAGTGCCTTTCGTAAAACCCTCAATGCATTGGCTGTACAAATATTGCTGTGTGCATTGCTTTCATTCGTTTTTCATATCTCGTAGATGATGTTAAAAATTCATGCCCAAAGATGTTGTGTTCAGACATATATCCACTGGATTGCCTGGAAAAGTCTATAACAGTTACTTGATACATTCACAGAGCTCTTGGAAGCCAGTTGTGAGGCAAAATTTTGAAGCCTACAAGGCTGTAGCCTTTTGAAATTGGAAATAAGGACTGCATTATATTAAGAAACTGATGACATGTGGAAGAGATGGGGGCAGTCTCTTCACTAAATTGCAGGACAGCAGTTAAGGTGTAGTGGGCAGATGACGACCCCAAACCATTGTCACACTAGAGCAAGCTGAGCCCTCCTCTCTCTTTCTCTCTGTTCCTTTAAAACCATCCCTAGGAAATGTTCTCACTTTGAAAGAGTTTCTTTAGGCAAAAATATTTGACCAAACAAGCCCGGAAGCATTGGAGCAGGTGTTAGATTACATCACTTAAATAGATCAGAAGTGAGAGGAGGGAAGCTTTTGACTCTGAGGTATAAAAACAGAGTGATTTGCACGAATCATGGGAAGGTTAACATAGAACTGAAAAATCTGAACCCACATCTAGTTCTCCCACTGTGACACTACAGTTCTTCTCCTGGATGAGATCTACTCATGTCCCAACTCCTTGTGTTGGGCCAACACAGTTAAAGGTCTGTAGTAATGATACATCTTGAGTGAGGTGGGATTTGGCTGAGGATAGTGAACTGAGTCTAGCTGACTCTTGGGCTGTCTGCTCCCTTAATCCGGAGCTGGAAAGCAGAATAGGGCTGGGGTCTCAGCAGCTCAGTGTAATTCCCAGTTGCACAAGGCTATGAGAGATGGCTAGAGTATCAAAGTACTGATGGAGTGCACGTGAATTCTTTTTCTTAAACTACTGTCTGAGGGGAAAGGTTTATGCAGGTAAGGTTCCTGAGATCAGAAGTATTCACCAGAGTAGAAGATGATTTGACTGCTATCTAATCTACGCTCAAAGTACTTCTGTGCCACCAGAGTAGCGCAAAACATCTTGGCTGTTTGTTTACAATTATCCTTCTACTTCTCTGGGTAAACTTGGCTGTTCACTCATATTTATTTTGGTATAAAACAGATAAACAGATTCTGTTTATGAAATATATATTTTTATCATTATTATTATTATTGAGACTTCTACTTTGGCCGGGTTCCATTTATGAGGAAAGTCTTGAGCAAAACTAGCTTGATGGGGGAAAGGGGTCTTGTGCAAGCTCCTGTGCTGAAGCTAAATTCTTGGCTTTTACTCAAGAGTTAAGTGTGAAATGTTAGATTGCCTGAGGTGTGATAGACTAGCCTCTTTTTCCTTTCCTATTACTATACCATTTTTCACTACTGTGATGTTACACAAGATCTATTTTGCTGTCCATTTAAGAATTCTGTTGTGGGTAGCTGATTTACCTGAGTCCATCAATCTTCTCTGGCTTCTTATAGATCACCTTTGGCCAATAAATTGCGAACATCATTTAGACTTGGGCTAATGGAACAACAAGGTCTCCAAAATGCTTTGGTGTGTGTGTATGTATTTCAACCAAAAGAAAAATTTCAGAGAGCTGCTATTTTCCTGGAAAGCCTGTAAATTTTTATTGGAAAAATCCCAAGCTAAAACATTTCAATAGGAAATACACATATTTCTTTTTTTGGGTTTTCTCCCCTACCTCCCCCATTCTCAAGTAGCTAGACTCAAATTGTTCGTTTATATGTGTATAAAAGTGAAATTTCCTACCAATTAGATGCTGTTAGCTTCTGTGCAGGCACTCTTAGAGGTGTTAGACCTGAATTTCTAGCAGCTATCTCAGGGTAACAAAGAGCTCAGTTAAAGTAGCCATAAATTTCCAACAGATATGACCTTCATCTCTTCTTTCTGAGCATTGTAAACCTTCTCTAAGCACAAGTATTTTTAAAATGTGCTTAATAAGGCTATTTTTGTTCTCTGGTCTTTTCTTGAGACTTGATGCTGAATGAAAAATGGGTGGCTCTCTAGGAACAGTACACTGTAACAGTTGCTTTGCTGCAGAGGGATTTGTGAATTTTATGCATGCAGTTACTAGGTTTTAACAAAGTTGGTCTCTCTGGGACCAGTGTTCTTACAATGAGCACAATGAGCACTTATGACACAGGGAGAATTTATAACAACACTAAGAACCTGCTTATGGTTCTTGTAATAGCCTATGAGACCGTATAATGAGACCTGCTTTTGAAATTACATCAGGTGTGGACTCAGCCCTAAGGTATACAGACTCAGTGACCACACCCTCAAGTTGTTATCTCTGCAAAGTCACAGGAGTGAGATAGGTGTGTCATGATTCCTGGGCACTAAATTGGTTTCGTATACGGCCTGTGCATCTAGAGGAAGTTGACTGCTTCCCAAACTCTTTGTATGAGATTGATACAGTTGATTCTCATTGCCTTAAGTCTGTTCCATGACCAAAGACAAGAATACACTAAATAAACATTGTTATGGTAGTCGATAAGCAGTTAAGAACATTATAGGTCCTAGTGGCTCCAAGGAAAGTTGGCTGGTGATTCCCAGTTTCCATTTTCTATGATCTTACAACACAGTTTTTTCTTCTTCTCATTTCTGTCCATGAGACCATTGCTTGTTAATCATGAAATAGTGTCTGTGTATTCCCGGCAATTCTTTACTCTTGGAAAAAGCGTTGCCACGTGGAATTTTTCCAAAGCTTTAATTTCCCCAAGGATTGCCAAAATATAACTTAATAAGAAAACAGAAACACAACGTTTTGCTTTTCCTTTCAATCTAATTCTTCGTTGTTATTTTTAAATCTAGAGGTTTTAGTCCTGTGCCTATCACACCAGGTAGAAATAATTGCCAAAATGCAAAATGCTAGATTAAAATGAAGACAATGTGAACTCAGTGACAAACCCCAGCGACCTGTGAGCTAACTTGGGAGGGTCATGAAAATCATGGTGAAAAACCACTTCATAATTGATAGCTTTATGTTTACCCCATAGGGATGTGCAAATCAAAAAGATGATGGAAAAAAAAACAATGTGCACAAACACAAAGCACCAAGTTTTCTCTGTTATTGCGCACAGGGGTGAGGTCATCTTTTAAATAAGCTTCTCACCAAATTTTCTGTGAGTCAACATTGCACAGTGTTTTGCAGTATAAAATGCTTGGCTCCTCAAAGGTCCTCAATCCATTGCAGTTGAAATAATATTTCATGTATATTGCTATGATGTTCTCACTTGTTACAAAGTACTTCTTAATATAGATTTTCTCAACACCTCAACCTTTCTCCTAGGAATTTTGTATACTAAAGCAGTAGTTTTTAAGAATATGAGGCTTGGTGGCTGAGGAAAAGTTGCCAAGCCCTGGGTTATGAAGAAGACTAAGGTGAGTGCAGTTCACATGTATGCTGAGTTGCCTGAGGTGATAATGGCCTCTGGCTTATCTTAGAGCAGTAAGAGCAAACCCACAAGACATGACAGTAGTTTACTTTCCTTGCTGATTTTAAATTAATCAACCAAGAGAGGAATGAAAAGAAAGCTTGAGGAAGAAGGGCTGGGAGAACAAACAATCATTTCACTTCCTGTAGCACCATACATTTAAAACATCATTACTTATATTTATTTGGATCTTTTCCAATATCACTCACAGAAAATGGAAAACCTCCAACTGACTTCACTAGAGTTTGGCTTGAGGCCTGATACTGAGAAATGGACTGAGCTTCACCTCATAGTGCTTTAGAAGAGGCCGCCTGAGCCTCGGCAGTGCTGTGTCCACCCTCCTTAAAACAACCACTGCATGGGATTCTGGCTTTATCAATGCAACTATCCATATCCTCAGCTGTGTTCCGTGCTGCTTGCTGATTTTTAGCATCTTTGCTCTTATCCTGTATATATATAGCAAGACTCTGCTGGCTGTATTTTGGGTTTTAGGGCTATGCAAATCCTCAGTGTCAAGTTACGTGGGGTGAGCGCTGATTTGTAAGGATAGCAACTTGCATATAAAGCTCTGTTCAAGTCAAACATTGCAGCAGAAGTGATAATTGTTTTTATAGCCAGCCTAACAAAGATTTTAGTGCCTTTAAACTTTTATTTGCTTAAACATAACAAAAGTTCAGTTGTAGTCACTGCTGTTTATTTTACAAGGCAGTTATAGGTGGATTTTGCTGCTGGTCAGGTTTGTAACAAGTATGTGTTTTACTGAAGCAAGGTAAAAATCACTCTGGGATCTCTGACAACCTTGACTATTGTATTAAGCAGAACAGTTTTATCATCTTGGATTGTCCTATTGTGTGTTTGTTCCTGTTAGCACAATAACAGAAAGAACAGGTTTTATACAGCTTTGTTATGAATGGGTGCTGATTCAGAAATTCCATTGAAATTGAAAAGAAGTTTATAGTAAATGTCTTCAAAATATTTGTTTAAGTATAATCTATTGAAGAAAAAAAAAAAAAAAAAGGAAATATGCAGATGGTTTTTAGTCTCGGTGAATGACTGTCCAAAATTTGGATTTTGTTACATTTAACTTCCAAAATCTGCTGGAAGGAGACTTCCAGTGCAATGATGAAGCTGCAAATCTGTTCCAGTTGTATTTTTGCATCAGTGTCTTGTGAGAAATGCATGAAGCACCCTAACTCTGAAATCAGCTGAAAGCTATACGTGAATCTTAGGGAAATCCATGCAGTTGGCTGCTTTGAACCATGGAACAGTGCTCAAGCATGTTTCAGTGGATAATCGGGTAGGAAAGAGTTAAGATGATAAATGCAAGTCCGCTTTACAGAGTGGATGCTGCTTTGGATTATATGTGGCAAAACAATTAAATGCCAGTAGTACAGAACAGATTCCTCTGTCCTCCAAAAGCCGAATGGGTTCATTTTTTATAAATGATGTGAAAGAAGTGGAGCGCTCAGCTTGTTATTCATGTTACCTGTGGTCTTGCATGTTTAAACTGTTCTGCTGCTTCATAGAAGCAATACAGTTCCTAGTGCTTCATTTGCAGTTCTGCAATACGGAAAGCAGCCTTGAATACAAGCCTCGTTTATGTAGTTATTTGCTTATTTATTTACCCCCCACACCTTTTATCTTGCTCTGGAACCATTTGAGGAGGGAGGCAAAGATTTAACCAAAAGGAGAAGTATTTTTACCTTTTACCCTTCCTTTGGAAGGAGATAAAAATGAAATCTAACTGGAGGAAAGTTTTATTGAAAGGGTGAGTGGAACACAAAAAGACTCAATTATATTGTTTGGATCAAGATATTAGTATGTGAGATCCGGTTTCACATAGACTTCAAAAACAAACAAAGACAACTCCTTTTGAGCCTCTGGCAATGTGACTGGCTCCATAAGATCAGAGCTCAAATTTACATGGATTTGTATTAGTTCAGGTATGAAGAGTTTCATTTTGCTGATCTTTTGAAGCAAATTCCACATAGCAGCACAAGAAAGGGCTGCCACATCGGATTTGACACCCTCCAACTGTGCCTTATGCCAATGTTTTCCTTGGTTCCCTCCTTACAAAATAGCTCTTTGCCAGTTTTCTGAGGACTCCATCCTTTCTTTCTTCTTCTTTCTTTCTTTCTTTATTTTTTTTTCCTTTTTTTCTTTTTTTTCTTTTTTTTTGCCCCCTGTTTGGGAATGGTTTAGTTTGAGATTGTTAAAGTATGTGTAGAAATAGCCATGAAGTACAGGGAAAGGAAGAGCTGGCTTGGAAGCCCCTCTGTTTTATCTGAAAGAAAACAACCCCTTTGGAAAGTGATCCATTGTTTTATTTTTGTCTGTAAACAGATCTTATGCTGTGTGTGTTTAGTAGCAAAATAGATACAGCTAATGGCTTTTCAGTATCTAAGATCTGCACTCATAACGTGCAAAATACATTGAACCTTGCTCAGCTCCCAGCTAACACTGCTTCTCAGGCTCCCCCACGCTGTGCTCTTGCATTAACCACCTCCGTACCCCATTTGTTTCGAGCTTCTCTGCATTGGCTGCAGGCTTCCTATCCTCTGGCCATGAGACAAACCAGAGACATGTGGCTGCATGCTCAAACCTCTACGGGAATCCCTTCTTCAAATAAAGCACTGTAGAAACTATTGCTGGATTCAAAACTTCCCATGGAGCTCTACAGGTAAATTAAGATATGGCAGCACAAAACAGAGCTCCTTGGTCCCGCTGTGATGCTGCCTACATCTTTGCCTACTCTTTGCAGGCTTGTGCACAAACAACAAAAATGTGACCCTATTTACCGTGCTAATTCAATTACTGTTAAAATAACACTGCTAAGGCAACATAGAGCCCTCTCTGTAGTGCTGCTGTAGCTCGAAAGCTTCTCTAAGCAAACGGTAGGAACTGACAGCTCCAGTGTTATGCTGTATACGTGCTGTACCGTCTCTTACAAGCTTATCTTTTGAAAGATGGAGAATATGCTTACATCCTGAACTCTGCAGTTTTACAAGAAGTAACAGTTAGCTTGCAGGCACGACACACTAGAACAGGCTCAGCAATTTTCAGACTTCGGTTTTCAAAAGTCTGTGCCATGCAAGCCAACACTCGGTGGGTGGGAAGTGACTGGTGATCTAAGGTTTGCAAAGAGGAACAAGAAGGGTGACCTCATGGCATTTGATACAGGCTGTTCCTACCCCACAGAGATGTTAGGTAAAACGGCCACACTTCAGATGGACATCCTGGTTTAGAGGCAAACTCTTGATGACTTAAAGTGTGGAAAGGGAGAGGTGTTTTGCATACCTGCTGACTCTTAGGTCTTTGTTTATGAGGCTTTGAAGTTGGAGTCCATTTAGAAATTCTCTGCAAATTTTAGAAATAACATTTCTGTGAAAATGTAACACAAAATCTAGTGGCATATGGTTGCATTTAGGTGACTAATACTCGCTCGGGGCCACTTTCATTTTACTGCTGGCTTCACCATTCATGAGTAATACATTCACTCTTAGTTTATGCCAATAAAGCTTTATGCCACCACACATGAAATGTTTCACTACGTGCATTGCGTTCCCCATTGCTATTGGTGTTTTTGTGGGTTTTGTTAACAAATAATCACCAGTGTGAATATCTTGATAAAATTATGTAACCTGTAATTGACTTTAACAATTAAGAAACCTAGGAGTAGACTTTGTATGGCCAAGGCTCTAAAGACTCCATTATCTCAAGGCATTCATTTTCAGAATGCAGTAATATCAAAGTAGGGAGTTGTTCTGCAAGGGATGCTCTAAAAATAGTTGATGGATTTCTATTTATTTCTGTTTTTGTGTTAAGAGGTATCTGATAAATTGGACCATAGCAAAACATTTACTTTTCTCCCTGTAAAGTTCTGAATGTTGTCAATGCCATATTTACTATTCATCAGCCTAGGTTCTGGATATCAGAATAAGAAATATCGTGAAACACTCTACTGCCTTCTTTCCCTTCTTTCCCCCGTATTCTGGACTTAGCTGCTTTCAACAAAATCTTCTCCAGACTTTTTTAAGTGACTTATACATATGGGAGAGCCTCATCTGCATCTGAGACTTGGTTGTCAAATCTTTTACAGATGATGTAAACTGGCACATCATCATGTTCCCAGAATGGGGATGAAGGCAAAAATAGTTTTGCATGTTGTGGTGTTTGTTGCTTTTTTGTGTGTGGTGGTTGTTGTGGGTTTTATTTTTATTTATATATATATATATATATATATAATTTTTTTTCTGAGTCAACATTGGGATGAGCATTCTCCAGGATGAAAAGTGGAGAATCAGGTCACAGACCAGGATAATGGGAAATGGGAACTATTTTTAGTGAGAACAGGTTCATGAGTGGAAGAAGGGGAGATTTAAGATGACAAAGAGAAGAAACCCACCTGTCCCCCCCTCCCCATGCAGTGCGCTCTTGCTGTGACTCTCAGTTCACCCCATAGAAGTATAATTCTCAGTGTGGTCTCAGATGTGTTCTTTCAGTTGTCTGGAAGCTGTAGGTCACATGAAGAACATCTCTTCCGGACCTGACAAAATATTTTAGACAGAAGACATCATTTTTTAATTCTTCAAAAGACAAGTTAAATGTATTCATTGCATAAGAAATCTATAATTTAACAGCAGCTGTGCAGCAGCCTTTCCATGCTATAGTGCAGTCTACTATATTGATGATTTCAAATATTTATACCATCATCCCACATTCATGAAAAATATTTAAATTAAACATGCATAGGAACAGATGCCATTCTGTTCTGGCAAGAAAACCTAGTCATAAACTTCTACTTATGAAATGTTATTTCACTTGACCCCTATCAGTTAAGGAAACCATGAAAATTAAACTGGGAATGTAGGAATAGTTTATGTGAGCTCTTTCAGTAGATATGTGAAGACAAGATGTTTCTGTTGATGGTAGAACATGGTTTGATTTGATAAACTCCTTGCTTTAACCTGTAATGCAAGAGCTTGTGCCTGGTTCAATGTTCCTTTGCACAGGCAGAAGGAGCTTGTTAAAGAAGCTTTATTGATCAAATAATGATTAATTCCTTTCAGTAGTTAGTACTTCTATTAACTGCTGGAGACTATCTGAGACAAATGTCTTTAGTTTTGTACTTGAACGTACATCTTCACTGTTATTCTTGCTATACTAATAAAATGCAGAGAGGCTGTTTCTTGCTGATTCCAACTAACACTGTGCTATGAAACACTGAAAAGAGAGGGGAAATGCCATGTAAAGATTGCAGACTATGGACGTCATCAGCCCAAATCTATTCATGTTAAGCATTTACATCTCTCTGCATGTAGTCCATACTGGACTACATTTGTCTAACATATTTGTAGCAAGGACTGAACAAACAATTGATTCTGTCTATTGTACCTAATCTATCTTGGCATTTATACAATCCTTTGAATCCTGTTATCTGGTGGAAGTTACAAAAATAAGTAGGTGATTTCATGGTTCTCTCCACTTCTAATAGATCCTGTTTGAGATATTAGTCTTGGATTTTCCTTCTTCTCCTTTTGGTTTCACATTTTAGCAGTTTTAACAGATTTCATTGTGTTTGTCAGCCCTTCCCCCTCCTCAGTAGCTGAATTAAAAAAAAAAAAAAGAACAACAATAAAACAGTGAGACTCAGTGGCACTGAAATAGTTATAATGCACGTTATTTATAATGCTTGTTATTTTTTATCTTACTCCTGTTCTAGTTTGCAAAAGTTCTGGGAAAAGGCGAATTTCAGATTTATTTACTAGGTCTGTTTTTCCATGTGATGTTGTCCTGGGAATCAGAGCTAGACTGATGGAAAGGTTTGATCATCGCAGGGGCTGAAACAAGCTCAAGATGCTGAGCCTCACTGCACCTGTCCAGGGCACAAACAAAGTTCTTCCATGCTTCAGGCGACAGCCTTGTGAGGAAAGGTCTCTCTTGCTTAGATGATGGGGTTTGTTGGCCATACTGGGAGACAGCTAGGAGGAGAGCTCTGTGTTGCAGCATCTTGGCCTGAAATTGCGGAGATAAAAGTTGTCAGGAATAAGAAGTGACTAAATGAACGTATGTGCCTGAGATCAGTATTCCCCAGTTGACAGAAACCCAAATAAGTATGAATTAGCGAATCACAGCCTGGCTAGTTGGGGAGAAATAGGCTCATTCGCTGACAGTGCTGTAAAGTTTCTGGTAGCATTTGCCTCTCTTTCTTATTAATATAAAATCAGATAAGAGATGATACAGAAATAAATAATAGCAAGATTTCTGGATTAGGAAGCCACTGTATTCCCTCTCCACAGTTTTCTGTGAAAAGGGAAAAGCTGTGTGGGAAGGCACAGGAGCTATGGGTGATGTGACAGGAGAGTGCTTTTAGTTCTGTCCTCACAGCCATGTACAAACACTGTTCTTTTCATGACTGCCATCCTTGCCTTTAAACTTGATACTGTGTGAGTCGGAAGTAACAGGCATGCCCAGCAAACCAAAACGTATGACCTGAGCTGTGCAGACAAACACTAACCCAGCTCCCACGGTGTACTTATTGCTCTGCTCTTTTTGTTCCTTTCCTCAGAAGCCTGTAAAAAGCAAATGGATACAAATTCTGTGCTTTGCTCTTTGAGAATGGAAATTTTTTCCAGTGAGGAAGAAATAGAAGCAAGGGTTGATGGACCTGGGTTTCAGTCATAGCTCACCCACTGAATTCTAGCATGAAGTTTTAATTTTTTTTTTAGGAAGTTGCTTAACTCTGTTTTCCTTTGTTGTTGGTTTTTTATTATTTTTATTTTATTTTTAACCCCAAATAAGCAAATATTCACACCTTCTCTAGGACCTGGGAGGAAAGAATAGCTATTTTTGACTGCAAAGATTCATTAGTGTGAGGGAATTGATCAGAAAAATGTATTTGCTTTACAGTTATAGCCTGCTTAAGCATTTAATAGTTGCTAAAGTATTTGGGATATGTTTGTATTTACAGTGTTTTCAGAATAGGTGGTATAAATTCTCTGTGGCTGTGATCTTTTTCTACTGGCATCACCTTTTCCTCTGCCACTTACTTCCACTGCCCACATCCCCTGTCACAAAATAAATAAATCCCGGGATTTGAAAGCTGCTAGGATGTCACAACAGAAAAATGAAAGGCCTTTCCAGTAGTGTCCTGGGGTCAAAACAGTCAATGATTAAAGAAATTAAAAGAAAGGCTACCAAGAATCCTGCCCAATGGGAAAGTTACTTGAATTTCTGCAAATGTATAGTTTACAAAACAGGTAAATATTTACCATAACATAGTGTATTTTTACTAGGATAAAAAAAAAAAAAATAGACCCTGTTTACTGTGCGTCGATCTGGAACATTTGTGTGTCTTCACTGTTGTTTTAACAGAGTGACTCTGATGTGTCATTAGTGTAAATTCTTTGAATTTAAGTAGTAAGTGGATCAGTTGAACTGAATATTTGTAGAAGGTCCAGGATTGATAGTCTTAAAAGCCTATAAACCTCTGTTTACATATAGTTTACACACAGCACGGTTAGAGCACAGGCAGTGCAGCAATCCTCTCATCAGAAATACCGTGGTTAAGGAGCCGGTTGCTCGGGCTCCTGGTCCAGCCCTGGGCTCTCCAAAAAGTGTCACCAGGGTGACTTGCTAAAGGCCTCTGAATGATAGACGGGACCTCTTCTGGGACCCTCCAAAGTACTTGCAAGCAAACCAGTCGTGGGAAAATGCTATTGAGATGCAGATAGCATCTTCATAGCTGCTTGCATCAGTGGAAATTAATAAGATATCATAACGGTTAAGGTTTGGTATACTGGCTGAAAATGTGCCTTCAGCCATTCTGGTGGTAATCTGGAATAATTGCCTTGATTATGACAGAGTTGCTACAAGTTTAAAGAAATGTAACTGAGGAAAGAATGGGCTTTATCTCTGGGCTTTTGGATAACCGGTATTTTACTAATATAATGTGTACACACCAATATCCTGTGAAATTCCTGCACGTCACCAGCGGTTTTTATTCGTGCCCATTAAAATGCATTACAGTGTGGAGGTTGCTGAAATGTAAATTAAAGGCTACGGCACTCGTAGTTTAACAGCTGCCATGTAGATTGACAGCCTTTGTGCGCCCAGCTGGCAGTGTCAGGTTAGTGGGTCTCTAGTCACAACATTAATCAGCTTTATTAGTGCCACTAATACCAATTTGTAAGCAGACTGCAAGGATCAGACGGCCCAGCTGTCAGGCACTGCACATAGATTATTACAGGATTTCTTTTTATTGTTTAAGATTGGAATTATAATTTAATTAGGGAATTTAACTATTTTTTACACTCACTAAAAACTAGCGAAGATTTAACCAAATAAAATGTTAACTTCTTTATCCCTCTGTTCTGCCATCTTTTCTATGCCTCTATTCCTCCTCCTCACTTCCCACCCCCCCCCCCCCCCCCCAGCATGCACAGGAGAGAAAATGAATTCACTTCACAAAACCTGTTGTGGTGTATCACTTGCTGAGATGAAGAACTTCTTACACTGCAGCAACAGCTCATATTGTGCTAGTCAGGATTTCCAACTGATTTCAACAGATTTTCCTTACCGTGTTGATGTGCTGTACCCAGTGCACCGGAGGACCAAGAAATACTGAGATTATGTTTACGATTTGCTCAAAACCTGCTAGCTGCCTGCATGGTTCCTAATTTCTTCATACTAATTACTGTTTTTCAGTCCAAATGCAGATACATGCTGATAAAATCTGAGGTCTGTAATAAACAGGGTCATGTAATACAATGAATTCTAACTCAAAAAAAGCAGACCAAAGTTGAAGGCTTGGACATCTCTTGATTTTTATTTTATTTTCTGTATGGGATCTCTCTTGTTCTCTCTTGTTCTTATTACATTACACATCAGTTTCAGCTTAGTTTTAATTAATGATTTTAAATTAGGCTAAGAGGATATTAGCTTGTAAAGCCTGGCGACGAGGAATGGATGTTGTGGCTCAGACACAACCTTCCAAAATCTCCGCAGCTCACATCTTATAACACTTTCTTGTCGGCTATACAGATTACATTTCCTGCAACACTAAAGCAGCTTTTCTACTGGGTCAGAAACATGATAGGTTTATCCTTCAGCGTGGCCTGAAAATAAAACTGAGGGGGTGGGATGAAACGTCCTTAGCATCTACTTAATACATTGAAATAAGGGAATGTAATGATTACGTTTCATGGACTTAAGAGACCTACGCAGGAGATATTTTTGAAAAGTGTCACAGAGAGCTTTTCCGATGCTTGAGAATTCAGGGAAAAGAGAATTCCAGCTGAGAGATCTTTGTAGTCCCTCATTTCATACCTGGACCTGATGTGCTGCCCATGCAGTGCTCAGGTCTCCACCTTTGAATTGTGGCCCCAGTTATATACTGCTGCCTGTCCTCTGTGCCATAATGTCCTGTGCCTCACATAGAAGTTTGTGGAACGTCCAATTTCTTGTTTTATTTTACTTCTATATATTCCTCCAAATCAGCCAGCACTAAAGCACATGTGAAGAGCCCATATGCAGCTGATGTGTATAACTGAACATTCAGCTTATCTGATATATTGCCCTTTCTGGTCAGGAACAAAAATACATTGTTTCTTTAGAAAGGTTCTGGGTTGTAATATGTGAATCCTAACAGTCAAAGTAACACATGAAATCAGATCTCTTATCTTTCAGCCAAACTGCTTTGAAAGTGTGTAAGTTCAGATTAAAATAGGGCTTGTTTTAAAATGCAGCTGATTACTTTTAGTTGAGGTTTTAGATTTGTAAGGAGGCATATGGGATATCTGGGCAATCTTTTGATCTAAGGTAGCAGGTGCAGGCAGCAAGAATAGTGTGAACATGAAAAAAAAACAAAATCATGCTACATAGAGACTAGAGACTTCTTGTGAACATTAAGGGTGACCTGATGAACCCTGGATGTCCAGAGTATTAAGAAAATGATCGAGAATGACGGCAACAGGGGCACTTTAGTAGCAAATGAAACTGTAAAGATTACAGTGCTTACTGCTTTCTGGCAGTAAGCCTCTTCTTCACTAAAAGTGCCAACTTGGTCACTCTCATCATAAGTAATCCCAGTGCCACATGGGCAAGTCCCCATCTTCCAGTGAGAGAAAAAAAATATGTGGAGAATACTTAAACAGGGGCTGTTCTCAGAATTTACACATGATAGGAAAATAATGGACTGCTAGAAGCTGGCAGCCCAGTGCATATATTTAAAGAAGGATAAGTATAATCAAGTGCTGCTTAATTTCATTGGAAAATACTGGAACAAAAAACTAAGGAGACTATGAGTAAGTACGTGGAAACAAGAAACAGCAGAGTTAACAGCAAATTGTGCAAAACGTATCTAGCTTCCTTCTGCAACCGAACAATAGGCCTTTTGACGAGGAGGGAAACGGTGTTTGTTGTGTCTGTTGATTTGGGTAAGGTTTTTGATTATTTCACAGTACTTTCTCACAAACTATAGAAGTGTATTTCTGATGAAACTACTGTGAACTTGTTGCCGCTTTGACAGGAAAGCTGTAATAGCAGATTAAAAGGAGGAGGTTTCACAGGCCAGGCAGAACAGTCACAGATCCAGAAATCATGATGAGAAGAATGAATAAATGATCTGTCTTTTGAAGAAGGGATTGAGGGAAGACAAAGCAGGCCTTAAATACATAAAAGGGAGAAAAATCAACTGTTTACTTTGCATAAGACAAAAGTAATATGTTCAAATAGCAAACAGAAGTTAGTCATTAGAAAAAGAAAAACTTCATAATGGTAAGAATAGTTAAGACTTGCTGGGAAGATTAAATAGCCTTCAATATTGGGAGGCTTAATGAACAAGTTGGGCGAACATCTGTCAAAATGACGCAAGCACTACTGATCTTGTGTTTGGACAGAGAGGTGAGCTAGATTTCCTCCTGAGGTCCCTTCCAGCTGCTTCCTCAAATTCTTCAAAATTAGCAACATAATTTGTAAGCTGGCTGTGGGCCTTACCTTGCTGAGCCCTTGCCTCTACAACTACCTGAAAGGAGGTTGTAGCAAGGTTGATATCGGTCTCGTCTCTCAAGTAAAAGCAACAGGACAAAAGGTCATGGCCTCAGGTTGCACTAGGGCAGGTTCAGATTGTATATTAGGAAAATAAGTGAGCAACTAGTTGTGACACGCTACAATGTCTAGAGTGAAGGAGGTGACCCACAAGTAAGGAAATATTACTGTTGTTATTATTGGAATAGTAATAGCTGATATATTGCCTTGAAATTGAATGGAATCACAAGCAAATACACCTCCAGGCAGACAAAGGTTCAAGGAACTTGGAAATACTGAAGAATCAAAACCTGTAAAGATTGCAGTTTTTCTGTAAACCATCCAGGCTGAATGAAAGGTCATCAGATCTTCACAAGTTCACTTACTCAAGTGCATCTATACTAAGTCTTCTTTTGAATTTCAGTATACTCTGATAAACCTCTCAAACTCATTCTAAAATGAACGTTTAGATCATTAAAAGTGCATGTTCATTATTAGAGGACTTAAATATTTTATAGAACTGTTGGAGAAACAGAAGAAAGTTACTAGAATGTATATGTTCTATTTATAACCCCTCTAGAAATGTTTTGGGTTTATTAAACTTAAGGAAACTCAGATAACTTAACCATTATAATTAAATGTAAACAACTTTGTAATAACAGTCCTGATGTGTCTTCCCAGAGAGTGATCCTTGAGGCCCAGTGCACTTAGAAATACCAAGGAGTTGCATTACAACCTGCTGAGACACTGCTGTACTGTCAAAATGATGTGGCAGTGAGCACATTTGGAACAGTCCTAACCCGATGTTTTGAGTCTCAGTCAGCTTTAAAAATGTATTGTTTCCTTCCAGCTTTATTAGTTTCACATCTGTGTCAAGGGCAAACTTTCCAAGGACTGGATGTCAAATTCAAAGTTTTGTACTTGTTAGTTCTGAATTCAATAGGTATGAATAGAACAGGAATGTTTTGATACTTCTGCTGGTTTTGTAGGACGTTGATCATAGCCTAGGGTGCATTGAGGATCCCCGCAGTTTGTGCAGGGTCAGTTGACATCTTCTTTCATCACAGTTTGCAGAATTGTGATGGCCATAGCCAACATGGGTCCCGCTGCAGCCCTCAGACCAGCACGCTGAAGGCATCTTGCATGACCCTGCTGCAGATGATGTGTCACACCAAGGATGCAGGGAGGAAGGGTGGCTCTTAGGCACATCTTGATCTGGGCTTCGGTGCACATTTCTCAGTGTGGAAGAGTGTAGAGTTAATGCATTGTTACCCTATAGCACGTTAGGTATGCAAAGAAATGATCCTTTCTGGATCCTTGGCTGTTCCTTCTGGTCTTAAAACTTTGTTTTACCTTTTCATAGAATCATTAAAGGGGGAAACGTCTTCTAAGATCTTCTAATCCAACCTCCTTCCTTCACACCAGCCATAATTGATATTAACATGCATAATTATTATTGAATAAGCAATATTTTATGCATCTCTGCCTGAAGCTGAGAGGGATCTGCTATGTAAAATATGTACTGGAAAGTGTTGTAAGTTCAGTGCTTAGCAAGAGTGACTGAAACCATTTGATAATAATTGAATAAACAAGAGAGAGAGTTGTGGAAGTAAAGGGAATTGCTTCTGAGGGTTCACTCAGGTAAGAAAAAAAAAAAAAGAAAGAAAGAGAGAGAAAAAGAAAACAAGCTCCTTTTTGCTCTTCTTGAATTTCACAACTGACAGATTCTTTTGCCACTGTGGGTGCCTTTTGGCAATGCAATAACATGGCAGCCAACCAAGCAAGCAGCACTGAGGCTCCCTGATCTGCAAAGGGGACAGCCCTTCAGCAGTTGGGGCTGAGAGTCTGCGCTGTGTGGTGGGCTGAGGAGCCCCCATTATGACCTGTGAGGAGCAGGCAAGAAGTAGCTCCCATTGGGAAGGATGAAAGGAAACATAAAACAACCCGAGGAAGAAGTACCACTGTTCTGGAGAGGGGTGAAAGTCAGTACAAAAGTAGAGGAGAGCGAAGCCAGTGTTGCCATCCATGTTTATGACTAGAGACCTGATCTCTGCGGTCCCCTCTGTCCTGGCAATGATGTGTCTCTTGTTGGACCTTCATGGGGAAGCTGATCCTTTGGGGTGTGTGTATAGAAAAAGGCCATCCTGAAGTAGGTCAGAACGGTGAGTCAAGAAGGACTGAGCGTCACTACAGAGATCCTTTTATGGCACCATGAAAACACTGATAATTTTAGAAAAGAGAAAAATTTACCTAGGGAGCTAGCACTGCAGTCAGGTTTCTTTTAAATGTCAGCTGCTTAGTTTGTTACTACAGTCGAGTTCAGACTACAGTAAGTGGAATTTATCAAGGCAATCTGTTTATTTTTTTAACATCTCACTTATGGCAATTTTAAGTTCTTTACATTGGGCTATAGAAAATCCTCTTACAAATTCTGAAATTATCCCCCATATATTTATATAAACAAAGCTTTGGAATGGGAAATCTAAATTGTTAATCACTTGTGCTGTTTTTCTCCATGGAAATATCAAGCAGCTTTCTTTTGAGAGGGTAAAATGCCCTCTTTGCACTCCATACAAAAAGGTTTTCTTTGTTACACCTGCCAGCATGAAAAAGGATTAATTTTAACAGAGCTTAACCTAGCCATCTAGGGGAAATCATTTAAATGACTCCATGTCTTGGTTGCTTTTAATGGCACTGCTCTGGTGACTTCATTTGGTTTTACAAAATATAAGAGAATTTTTTGACCTATGCCACTCAAGTTTGTTGGATTTCTTCACGACTGTTATGGATAATGCAGGCAAGACTCAGCTGTATTTCACCATGGAAAATATATATTTACTTCTTTAGGATTTTTCTATGGCATTCATCAGGGAGAGCAAATAAAAACTTGCAAATGTGCCTTATTTACCATTACTTCATTTTATAAAGCAATGAATCCTAATCTCATGATGAAGTTTGGCAAGTGTTTGCAGAAGGCTTTCATACTGCGTTTTACAGTAAGTAGAGAAAATGTTGAGCATTGTTTCTGGGTCAGATTACTGGCATTTTCCCCTCTTTTAAGGTATTTTAAAATGAACCTGTCTTTTGTGGAAAATTCAAGCTGAGAATTTGTGCCCAAAGGGACAGACTACTGGAAAGAAAAATGTTAATTAAAGCAGGAGTTTAACAATAGACATGGAGTGGCTTTTTATTATCTTGACAACTTCCCTAGCTGTTAATGTTAGCAAAGAGAAAGGTATGGTGCTGCAGAGAGCACTGGTGTCATGCATTCAAGCCAAATAAAACTGCTCATCAGTGCCGAAGTGCTGCAGGAATGGTCTGAGGAAGGTGCTGCAGACCTCCTCACTCAGGACCATGGTGAGCACTGATGTGGAACTGCTCACCTATTCAAGGTCCCAGAGACCATGGGTATCTGGGGCACAGGGATGGAAGCTAACAGAACACTTAACTCTTTGAGATTTTGTGGTTTTATTGTCCTTAATGAGCTAGGAAAGTTTTCAGTATATGTAATGTGTTTTCAGTTTTAAATTCTGGGAGTCAACCTATAGGAAAAAATGTGACTAAGAGATACTTCTCAGGGAAGTGTGAGCCCAATAGCTTCCCCAGTACTGAGGCAGAACCAGCACCTCTTAAGCCATCTCTCTTGCCTACTTAAGAAAAATGTTGTAGAATCATTAAGGTTAGAAATGACCTCTAAGATCACGAACTCCTACCATCAGCCCATGCTCACTGACCATGTCCCTCAGTGCTGCATCTCCATGTTTCTTGAACACTTCCAGGGACGGTGACTCCACATTTCTGGGCAGCCTGTGCCAGTGCCCAATCACTCTTTCAGAAGATAATTTTTTCCTATTATACAGCCTGACCCTCCTCTGGCACAGCTTGACAACATTAGCTCTTGTCCAATCGCTGTTACCTGGGAGAAGAGGCTGACCCCCATGTGTCAAATTCAACAAAATAAGTGTTTTCCACTGGGAATTATTTAGACTTCTAGGACTCTCTGAAATATCATAAGTACAATAGGTCTCCCTAATTTCCAAACATAAACTGAATATTCAAACTGTGCTGCTGTAGGTAGAATTTGGCAAAAAAAAAAAAAAAAAACTGACAGCTTTTTCTGCTATTCAATTCTGTTTTGTTTGGTTTCTCTTCTTTATTCTTGATGTTAGCACCGGTAATGAATAGCTTATTTAGAGTTCGCTTTAAACTATTTATAATGACTAATGTCACTAAGCTGTAAAGTAAATTTGTATGATGGTTCTGGTGACATCAGCTTCTGCAAATACTTTGGAACTGATCAGTGGACAGGAAGCAATTGAATCATTTAAAGGAAACAAATCTCGCAAATTAGTAAGTTGAACAAAAATTTCTGTACTTGTTGCTGAATGCTTCAGTAAGAAATACTATGGTGTATTTATAGTCACAACCTCCGTGATTCTCAGATGTAATCAAATTTTCATAGAATCATTAAGTTTGAAAAAGACCTCTAAGATCATCTGGACCAGTTGTCCACTTACCACCAACACTGCCAACTAAACTATGTCCCTAAGCACTGCATCTACACTTTCCATGGATACCTCCAGGGGTGGTGATTCCACCACTTCCTTGAGAAGCTTGTTTTGATGCATCTCCACTCTGAATTTCAGAGAATTAAATTCCTTCTTTCAATCACTTTCATATATGCAAAATACCCTGAACATAATGAAAAGTGTCACCTTAAAACTAAGTTTTATACTAGATACAAAATTCTTAATGAAGTGTAAATTTAAAGAGAAAAAAAAGGTAATTTATATAAAGTATTATATACTTGTACCATTAGCAAACTATTTTGCATTCTACTGTTGTATTTTCTAGATGTGTATTTGCACAGAAAACACTACCTACATGACAAAGGCTTCCAAGAGGAATAGAAAAAATGCTGAAGGCATAAACCTTTATATATGTGGTTTGCCCTTTCTCTTATAATGGTATCTCCCAATTAATTTTAATTATCATAACAAATGTAATTTTTCCACTTTGTGAAGGTTAAGGCAGAGTTACTGCCTGTAGCAACTGGTCCTCTGGTCACTTGCAGTGATGACTAAGTTGCTGATGGACACTTAGGCACGAAGACAAATTTTCCCCTTGCAGTAAGTGCTGCATCTTCAACCTTGTGTTATGCAATTTTTGCTTCCTGTTCCCTGGTCAGATAGCTTGATGGCTTGTAATTTATAGGGGCATCTGAAGAAGCAGCAGCTTTGGTGAAGGAGCTGCAAACGTTGAGCTGTGTTTTCCTTGGGGAATATGTGGGTGTCCTCATGAGTTTTTCACACTACCTGAGTTCTGTGATAAGGTGAGAATTCCCAAGCATCTTTTTGTTACATAAATGACATGAACAGCCTTATTGTTTGGAAAGCACAGTAACCCTCAAAAATCTACTAATTATGTTGGCAACTTTCTGAAATGAGCTATTCTGCAATTATTGGTTATATTTAATGATTCTATAAGAACACTTTACTGTATTCTTTTCAGCCCTCTCCAACTCCCTTTATTCTCCCATACTGGCATTATTCAGTTTTAAACAGAAGTAAAACATTGATCTGAGGGTGATCTGGAGCAAAAGACTGAGGCCAAGATGTATTAAAGATATCAACTGGAAAGGAGGTGACACGATGGCAGTCAGGAAGTTAGTTGCCTGTCTAAATGCATTGCTTTTTCTCATCCCTGATCATTGCTAGCACAGAAATAGGAATACTGCCTCACTTCAGGCATGTTTCTAAGGTTAGTATGTGAAAGACTGAGAGGTACTCAGATGTGATGGTGCTGGAGAACTTACAATAAATTACCAGATATCACAGTCTTTCTGCAGTCATTTTAGTTGAGAAATGGGTTTTAGCATATTTCATGCTTGAGAGCTTCCCTTTGCAGGTATGTCTGATACCTGTGGCAACTATGCCTTGGAGTGTTGTGCCACCATTGTGTATTTTCAGATGCAGTGAAGCATTTTAGCCACTCTGAAAGAATCTTGTACAATAATTTCAGTGGCCCATGTATTTTGAAAGTGTTGCTTGCTTAGTGAATTGTGTGCTGAAGATTCCAAGTGCAGTTCAATAAGTGTGTGTGCAATCTGACAAAAACTTGTCAATACATCCAAATGCCAAAGACCTTGTTCTCCTTTCACCTCAAGGGTAATCTTATTGTGGTGAAAAGGGCATGTGCAATTTGTGGGGGCTTTTCCTTCTTTTTTCTTCTTTTTTTTCCTTCATTCAACTTTCTGGAGAATAAGCAAAGCCTCAAACAAGAGAACACTTCTTTTTCTTCTCCACAGTTTTTGAAGAAATAGACCCAGTGCAAATATAGTTTTTGAAAGTAGCATAAATGCTTATTTGTAATCATCTGTTTTAAAAGCCTTATGGATTTTCATATGGCATTCAGTGTGTTCTCAACACTAGCCAGTTTTTTTCACAGCTGTCCTTCAGGAATAATAGATACATAGCACCAAGTTTATTAAATAGGCAGGATGACCCTAAGTTTGGGAGTTTATATAGCCTGGTTACGGTCTGTCTGTAAACAAAACCTTGGAAATATTACCTTAGAGAAACTTCATAGTGGGACAACAACTAACATACCAGGGCCTGACCTATAATAGTTTGCATTTCAAGTACTTAACAAATGAGATTCAGAGCATCTCCCTGACTGATGTTTACATGCTTCTTTTCCTTGAGATGATGACTACGATTTTCCATCTCTGGCTGATGACAGATGAAGAATTTGGAAAGTCCCTATCTCCCATCTGGGAAAGGCAATTGCAAGATTAGTTAACTCTCCTCTTCGTCCTCTCTTCAGCTATTAGATGCATGGGCTTCCTGCCTCATCATTTTCTCGGGAATCTTCTCATTTTCTGTTGGTCTTGACCCAATGGAACTAACTGGTCCATTTTATCTTATGTCTTATCTGAGCATTGGATTTCTGCTTACCTGCCACCTGCAACAGTGACAGCTCAAGGTGGGAGGAAGGGAAAGGGCAGATGAAAAATGTCATTCTAACCCTTGATGATGCTCTCTAATCATGCTCTGAAGACTGATGAGTCTTTGAAATCATTATCCAAAGTGTTGCAGTTTATCTGCAGCAGGAGGGTACTTTTATATCCTCTCACCTTATGCTTTTTGAAAGATTAAAAAGCAAGAAAGAGAGAGAAAGGAAGAAAATAATAATAAAATGGAATAGCAAGGAAGGGAAATGGGAAAAAACACCCCACCACAAAGCATCTAGCATCTCCAAGATTAGATGCTTGCTTGAGCAATGTGGACTGAAATGCTTATCCATGCTTTTGTGATTAACAGACTGGATTATTATGTAACCCTGCATTAATGGGTCTCCCCATTCCAACTCTCTCTCAACCCTCTTTGCATCAAGTTTCCACCGCAATGGAAAGGCTGTGGTGAAATCTCAACTTTAATATCCTTAAGTTGACTTAAGTAAAGCTTTATGTGGCCTTGGTGCATCTTATGGCTCTGATCTGACTTCATCCTCTTCTCTAAGGATGTCCTTGTGTTCTGCTAAAGCTGCCATGGATTAGGTCATGAGGTGCGGGAATGAGCATTTCCCTGTTGGAGATTCCTATGGAAATCTCCCTCTGGCATGTGGGGAGGATTTTCACCAGCTGAAATCAATGGCAAAACTCTCACTGACTCCAAAGAAAGCAGGATTGGACCGAATAAATGCTATGATTTTTCCATATATTAATCAAATTCTACAATTTACATACAACCTCAGTTGCCTTTTTTTTTTTTTTTTTTTAAGTGCAATCTCAGAGAGGCTATTAATGATGCAGTTCAAAACTCATCACAGCCAAAGGGGCTTTTTCATTGACTTCAGTGGGATTTGAATCAGGCTCTGGAATTACATTTTGACTGTCTTTTTTTCTAACCTTTCACATACTGCTGAGGATTAGAACAGAACAGTGTCTTTTTTTTTTTTTTTTTTGCCTTCTTCCCTCTTGTGGTTTTCATTGCTGTACATTCTTCAAATAATCTATCTCACTGTTGCATACTTTGTGTTATAATCACCCGGCAAAAACCCACGCCCTACTCAGATACACAAACAGGCACTCATCACCTTCCCCACATCCTATCAATGCAAAAACATCGATATGCTTAAACTATCTTTATGCAACAAAAATACACAGTCTGTTCCTACACAACATACCAGAAAGACAGCAGACCCAACTAATTGTCAGGGACTGATAAATAAGGACGCACTTTCTGCTTCCATTATCAGATGTCACCAGTGCTAAACTGAGAAGGCTCTGGATGGGTGAAAGGGTCCCTTCTGGAAAAAAATTTTTCTGCTATATCATTTGCTCCTTGTCTTGTCATTTCCAAACTAGGAGAAAGCAGCCAACAACCTCAGACGGGGGCAGCAAGCATTTACCCAAGTATAGGATGGAGAACATGGTTAGACAGCAGTTTTCTTTAAAAATGTACTTAAGGATCAAAAATGGAACATGAGTTAAAGTAGCACTGAAGGACTCCCCCTCTTTGAAAGGGAAATACCATTCGTGAACTTTGAATGAGTGAGACTGACCTTAGTAACAGGCAGAACCTGTGCAAAATCTCAAGTAGAAATACAGATAAATTTGATCTGTAAACGCGGTTGTGAAAAGCCAAGGTGGGCTATGTAATTGGATTTCAGTTCATGGATTTCTTAGAGGATTTTTTTAAAGGAATTAAATACAGGCAAAAGAAAACCTCTGGGACGGAGATGACAGAAGGGTATATGTTCCATTTCTGGAAAGTTTTTCAAATGATTTAATGTTGGCTATCAAACAAGAGAGGAGAGACTCTTAGGAGTTAATAAGTAGTTAGAAGATGGAGGTAAAAATAAGTGAGAATAAACGGTCAGCTTGCATGATATAGGGAACTTAGTAGTATCCAGCTGGTATCTATGCTGTTGAGCATGTTCATAAATGAACTTAGATATTAGATTGAATAATGAGAGCATTTGGTGATACAAAATTATTCTGGGTAATGCAATCCAAACTTAAACATAAAGAGTTGCAGAAGAATCTCACAAGAGTGAGTGACAGAATGCTAAAATGGCAGACAAAATTTACTGTCAATAGATGAAAGGAAAATGTAGATGAGGAACCTACTACAGTGCACACAGGAATAAAATTTTAACAGATATGGTGAATTTCCTTTATAGTTTTAGAATTGGTGTACCTGTAACTGAAGGAGTTGTCTCTGATTTAGAGACTTTTGGAGCTGTGGTACGTCTCAAGAGAACTAAGTGCTGGTTCTAACAAAGAACTAAACTGACGATAACCAATATAAAGCATAAACAGATGAAGGACACTTTTGCTGCAGTTTGTGTTAATGAAGCCTCAGCTGCATGCCGTGTTCAGGTGGGGCACTACCCCCTGAAGAAATCAGTGTGACCAGATGAGAAAAAACAAGGATGATTTCAGCTCTAGATAATATGCTGGTCAAACAAAGAAAAGTTATTGTAGTGTTGGAGATTCTTCTAGAGTGTTTGTTTATGTCTTTTTTTCTCATGAATAGGAGAGAGTGAATGTGCACTTAAACAACAGTTCCTGGATCTTTGTCTCCAGTGCAGCTCGTTAGACACCTCTTCACGCAGATTTGTTCAACAGAAACTTTTTCACCAGTAGTCATGTAGCTCTGCAGCTTCGGTGTAACACGACCCAGCCCCATAGATCTGTGCAGTATTACCTGGAATATGTTTTCTGCACTGACAGAGAGGGCATTTGCTCCTTCTTAAACTTTATGATTTTAAATCCTTGCCACTATGAAGGGAAAATTGCAAAAGTTAAAAGGAAGGCTTTTGTGTGTGTTAAAAAAATAATGAGTAGAGAACAAGTCATCTATTACATTTTTTCACATATAGTTCAATAAGAATTCACTTGCCACTTTGATATCTAAAAAAAAAAAAGGCAAGACAAAGTTGTTTTATCTTTGCTCTGTGTTTTCAACACAAAAGGCTGAGATATTGGATCTCAAAGTTCAACTAGAAAGTATAGGGAAGAACTGCATTAACATACTCATAAAACTATAGAGTAACTCAGTCTCTATGTGAAAATGCCATTGGTCTGAGACTAAAAATGAAATGCAACAACTCTCAAAAGTGAATTTCATGTGGAGGTTAAAAAAAGTAAATCAAATATCAGTGGCATTTGTTCAGTTTTTTTGTCAGATGTGGTAGGAGGCTTGATAGGTGCTTTCATAGCCAGCGTGGTATAAATGCAGAGGACACGTTGAGTCAAAACTTGATTTTAACACAGTGGAGTCATTTCTGTATTCTGTGATCAAAGTAGCCAGTCTGCAGACACATTATTTGCTAATACATCACGGCTTAATTTGACTGTTGATGCGAAATTTCAAAATGTAACTGAAAGTAATACTTTTAATTTTCCCTTCTGACCAACATGAAACAAGCTTGAAATATCTCAGTATAATATTTTTTTCTTGGGTTTACTGTGTTTCACAAGTTATAGAAGAGTGGTTGACTTGATTTTCTTGTTGAATTTTCAGTTGCTTATGAATTTGTTGGAATTTTCTAGAAGCTGAGTGGAAATGTTTGTAATTTATCTTGCTTTAAAAGTCAGTAGCAGCATTAAATGCCTTAGTAATGTCCAAACAAAGCTACTTCTAGTTCTGGTATGAGTTTGCATAACTGAGAAGGGAAACTGATGTTTGAAAAGTCCCTGGGACACAAAAGCTGATAATTACAGCACAGAGTTGTGCAAGGTTGTGACGGGTTGATGGCTGGACTAGATGATCTTAGTGGTCTTTTCCAACCTTACAGATGCTTTGATTCTATGTCCAGAGGGATGCTTGTGCTCTATTTGGGGACTGATCAGCCAGTCTGATACTTAAACCTTCAGACTAGATGATGAATTATCTTCATTAAAATGACAATATTGCACTAATGTAAGTGAAATATTTGTAGGCAGTACTGTACCGACTGTTTAGCAATAACTACCTGTAAACAGAATGAAGCAAGGTTAATTTTTTCCCACGTGGAAAAACTCCAATTCTTTGAGAACTGTTATCTACTGCAAAATGAACAGCGAAATGTGAACAAAATACACACAGCCTGGAAATCCAAATACTTGTAGCAGAGGATGTGATTTTCCCAAATTCTGCGTCATACAAGTGATGGCTGAGGAGCTGGTGGCCTTAACTCTGAGGGCATACTTTGGCCCAGCAACTTTATGAAAGAAATCTGATTTGTATGTTTCTTCTTTCTGTAGAGATCAAAGACCGTTTACTCAGCTAAATAGCGAAGGCTCATGTAGATTTATGGAACCAATTTAGAGAATTAATAAACCACACCATAAATCTTGTTAAGGTCACACTGTATGTGATTGTGCCTATATGCAGACGTGGAAATTTGGTATCCTTCCAAGTGAGAAGACTAACTTTCTTGAGCTTAGTTACAGTAAGTAATTAAATTTGTGCTCCTTAAAGAATGGATCATTGAAGAGAATGTTGTGTGTGGTTATTTTGTTTTTTTTTTTCTAACAGAGGTTTTTAAATTATGTGCCCAACCCTTCAAAGTGCAGAGAGCTTTCAACTGCCTTGGACTTGGGTGGGAGCTAAAAGCTCTTTGCATCTTGTAAAGCCAAGGCCTTTAAATGAGCTTGAATCAAAACACCGATGATCCTGGAGAAGTTTGCGTCTGGAGGCACAAGCTAAACCCAGTGACTCAGACTTGTCTTTATTACAAGCCAATATTTACAGTTTGCATGGTCTTAAAGTATAGTAGCTCAGCAAGTATGGTCTGTATAATAGATAGAAGGAGCATGAATAAAAGAAGAATCATCTCATGAATAGAGAGGTTTAAAATAGATGGTATAAAAATAGCTTGTTACTTAGGAAATTTTCTCATCTTTAAATTTTACAAAGAGACAGAGACTTGATCTTCACTATTTTTTTTTTTTTTTTTTTTTTTTTGTGTTGTCTCTGGTTAGGTCAAACCCTGTCCTGACAAGTAAAGCCATTCTTACTGTCCTACAGTAACAATTTGTTTCCGCACAGCTTTTGGCCTGTTAACTCCCCATAATTAACCTTCGATACGTTCTATGCATCTGCAGATTTCTCGCTTGAAAAACATTCCTTGAGCCTCAATAAGGTGTATCATTTGGTTTAACCCTGATGCATGAGGACAGGGCAGGGATACAACTGCATGCCCAGTCTTCCTTTGCAATGTATGGATCAGAGACCACTTTTAGCCAGATTTCACACAAGATAAGGGGAATCTCTGAAGCCTCAAAGACATGAGGTATCTACCACAGAGTGACAGCTGCATGAGAGGGGTTTGTTAATTGGGAAGCAGGGGCACTCAAGAGTCTGCAGGGATTGCATTAAGGGTAATTCTGCATCTTACACCCAGCACAAGGGTTAGCAGAGTTGTATGTAAAAGATATTAGAAAATGTAAGAAATTTAAGAAAATCCTCCTGCGTAGCTGAATGTTTCCTTTTTTTTTTTTTTTATCCTGCCTGGGAGAACAGCCTCCCTTCCACGATCCATTGCTAACTCCAGCTCTTGGTTTGAAAAACTGCTTTGAATGGGACATGAAAAAGAGACGGCAGTGTGTAGGAAGAGGAGGAAATACAGTGGGAGGAGAGAGAGACGGCAGCGGAGCTGTATTGTCATCCATATTGCTCATTGTTCCAAAAAGCTGTGTGTGTAGTTACCTGCTCCGGTGTGATTTAGTCTGAAGACCAAGAGGTCCGGCCCTGCTGAGCGAGGCTGCTGTGGGGCAGCTTTGCAGAGTGTTTTTTCTCACCTCCTCTCAGCCTGACTCTGTGTGGGGAATTCTGTCTGACCAGAAGAAGTGGCCACAAGCTCAGCCACGTGAGAGTGTGAATATCTGACGAGCCCTTCAGGTGTCTCTGGGGATTTTGGATAGATCCTGAGGCTCAAAGTCCCTTCCTCAGAGAGGCATTGCTTGTGCTGCACCACACTCCCCGCTCCTAGAGTGAACCAGTGTTTACAGAGTTGGTGGACTAAGACACTAAAGACATCTGAGACCTGTTGAGGGCATTTCATCTGTCTGCCCAGTTGCATATTAATAGGGTGCACTGTAAACCAAGCCTTGCAGCTGAAGGGCAGGCGGCTTAGCTCAATTCTTTCAAACTGCTGTGAATGTAATTACACCTAACAAATCAGCCTTTGAATGATGCCCACCAAAAACGAAGCACACACACACAGATTTATTGCCTGCTCGGCGTGTGAGAAAGGCAGAGAATGCATTCTGAAAAAGAGAGAATAAAAAATTAAAGGATCCAATAGAGCGCAGATGCTTAAATTGGAAAAGAGCAATAAGCTTTTGGTTTTATTTTAAAGCCATCATCAGGCGTTTTGCCTCTCGGAATATGTCATATCAAATCAGTGGCCACCAAGGGGGCACACAGCAGGGTGCAGAACTGCACACTGCAGCAAATGGGAAATGCACGGTGACAGCTCTGTCACTGGGAGCCGTGCAGGCTGGCCCATACAGGAGCTCAGCTCCGACTGCGTTCCTTGAAGTGCAGCACTAAACATATGCGCGAGCTTGCTTGTGACAGGGGAATGGCAGTTACATCACTGACTCCAAGGATCTGCAGTGATTTATTTTTCCTAAGCATTCCTGATAGGATATTATTATATGTTGGCTTATTTCCAGTAGTCGTGATGACATCCAGTATTTGAACATTATATTCAAAATACACACACGTATCAGAAAAAGGTTTCTAGCTTCAAAAAAAAAAAGTGACATGAAAACCTTACACTTTCTGAATGCTATGCACATACTCATCAACCAGGGATAATTAGGCCTGTTGAAGCCAGTGAATACTGAAAACGTACAGAGGGTTTATTTGTTGCTCTGAAGGGGTGCAATAACAGGTTTGGTTTCTTTTGCTGTTTGCCTGTCAATCATACTTTTAATTACCTAATTGTTAGATCTGTTAACAGCCAGGACTGGTTGACAACTTTAGGGTAAAGGGCCTAATAATTTTACTGTCAACAGTACTCCAGTTTTTTCAGTACAAGGAAAGAAAACAAATGCAGCCTTCAACACAAACAAATGGAAAAAACTGCTCCAAAAGCAGCATGAAGCGGACGACAATCGGGCTGTAGCACACTCACATGATCAAGCTACTGGAAGTGGATAAGCATTGTGAACCGGGTTATTTGGTTTGGGATTGTTGTTTGCATTTGCCTCGAGTCTGAATTGGACCCTAATTTGTGCTAAGTGCATGGAAAATTTGATAAGTTCATTTTCAGTTAAGAAGTATGGAATTTGGGGCAGTGATTTCTACCTGCCTAAAGCTTTTGTTGATTGTTGTGTTGTTTTTTTCCTACTGGCACTTTTGGTGGTATGAAGGAACAAATCTTGACAGCAATGCACAAAGCAGGCATTCCTGTCAGAAACAAAATGTACAACATGTGGTCTTCCTGGAAACTAAAGTTCAAATGAGTGTCTGTGCATCAGTATCTGCACAGCTGACACCCGGGGCTGGATTAAAGGAACTGAGAAACTTCTCAAAAGTCCGCTGGTGCATTCTGAGCCTTTCAGAGTGGAGCATGATTCAGATAACTTTGTTCCAGGAAGGGAACAGAGCTTTTAAATCATTTCTTCTTTCATGCACCCGTATATACTTTGTGGCTGATAAATTGACATACTGTAATGTGACTTTCTAGCTGTTTAGAAAGGGGCACTCAGCACGTTTCTCTTATTACTACCTCAGGGTATGGCAGCTCACAGAGGCCAGAACTATAAGAGATGTCTCTCTGTGCTCAACTATGTGCAAGTGTTTTGAAAGACATGGTCTAGCCTAAAGATATCACCCCCTATTTTAAAAACAATTCATTTTGTGTTCACATTTTATCTCTATCTTCACTTTGTGGGATAAAAACAGAGATTGCTTCTCTACATGGAGCCAAATATTTCTCCGACTACAATGGAGCATTTGACGTTACCAAAGGTTTATTCGTATCTCAGGAGTCAGTAGTTCAGTTTTCTCTTTTTGGATCAGTGTTTAGGCTATGGAAGTTTTTGTCACGATGAGGTAATGCTTCTATTTTGTCTTTTATTGATTAACTCTTTTCCCACATTCTTCTGGCAGAGTGCAAAGGTTTGTAAAGCACAGGAGGCTTTGTCTTGAACTGTTTAGTTAGCATTACTCTTAGTAAACATAGTTACTTTTACTAATTCCCTGGCAGACTCTTAAATACTATAACTACAAAACCAACAGCATGAAATTTCCTTGTGCAAAAACCCTATGCCAACCTGTAACCAGCATCTTCCTCAAATAATGGCCAATGTGAATAATGTCAGCTCACACCGCATTTTGGTTCCACCATGGTTACAGTCTACTGCTTGTATTATTTGGTTGTAATGCTCAAACAAAATAAGAAGCAGTCTGTCCAAGAGGCAGGCTAGTCACAGCTTATTTCCTGGCTTGCTTGTGGAGAAGAGTATGTGCTTTCTAAGGGATGTAAATTTGCTACTCCAGACATGTTTCTAATTAAAAGTTCTTATTCAGAGATCATTGAAATCCATTATTGGACTTCTACTAATCTAAAGAGATTTAGATCAGACACTAATAGGCAACCTCTCAGTACTTCTGCATGATCGGTGGGATTGCAAGAAAGCATTTCATAAAAACCTTTACTTGCTACTGCTGTTGACATCCCACTGACAAGTCCAATGTCATAATCTCACTGTTTCCAGCTGGCATTAGATTTTGGAGCAGAATTATGGCTCTATTCCTCAGTGTGTTCACTCGTCCTGTAGCTGAAGTCAACATAACAGAAGCCAACAGAGACAAACTCGCAACATCCTGGTATGGTTTGCTGGAATGTATGTAGGAAGATATGAAATAGTTTTAAACCTAACATGTAGAGACAAGAAAACTAATGGGAGTTCTATTAAAGTACCCTGAAGTTAACAGTATTATGATTTTTCTTGTATTTGTTTTTTCCCCTTCTGTCAATATCTCCAAAGGCTTTACATACAAATGGTGAGTGGCTCAGATGTGTATGCATTAACAAGGTAGGAGTGGTTGTTTCATAAAATTGAAGCAGGTAGAGTGACTGGTACAAGGTCAGTCCCTTGGGGGCCATGAATCTGTTGTTAATTTTCCCTAGCAATAAAGTGAACTTCATTGGGACTTGGTGAAGCAGTGAGATCCAGACCACAGATAGAGATAAGAGAAATCACTCCTCATGAAGGGAAAGTAATGAAGATGTGATGGTTGTTCCAAGCATGGCTATTGCCAGCATTCCCACTCTTTTTTTTTTTTTTTTTTAAACCTTTTGTGCTAGAAAAATTGTAAAACTCAATTGCCTTGTCCCTTGGTAGATCTGATGTAAATACACCTATCTGAAATAATAGCCAGTACACTGCCTACAAATCCAGGGCTCTTCCTCAGTGCCTCTAGCAGCAGAGATCCCACACTAGCTGCTTGTGATACCTCTCTCCTGCTTCTCTCCTGACCCATCTTTGCCTCTGCCAGTGATTTTTATATTTGGGGCTGTTCTGGATAATTCTGGGAGCTGCAGAGGTGGGTTTTCCTACTGGAGCCCCAGGTCCTTTCTTTCTTTGCTGCAGAGGACAAATTTATTTCCCTGGCTTTTCTGTATTTTTCTATGTCACAGTGCCAGGCTAACACATACTTTATTTTTCATGGAGATTTTCAGAGTCATTTTTTGGTTGCGTGGAGGTGTGCTCAGCTCTTATCTTTCATCTTGCTTTCCATGGCACAGTGCCTGTGCTTTTAACAGGTTTATGTTTGTCTCACCTTCTGGATTCCTTTTCCTCGAGTCTCTGCTATACTTGTTCTTCACTGTTAGTTCTTCTTCCTCCGGCGTCTTTTTTCAGCAGTTCTGTGTTTTCTGTTTAGAGGCATTTGTATTTGCAATTGAGCTGTTTCTTTCAGTCCTTCATGTTTCAATCGTTTCAATCATTCATCTCATGAACGATCTCATCTGTGTTAGGCGAATCCTTCATGCCTGTGAGGTAGATCTGTACACCAAGCTTCGCAGCAATGCATTGCAAACATAGATTTTTCTCCACAGATTGCTGGTGCTGAAATATCATTCACCAGACAAAATCAGTATTTATCAAATTCACTTGTTATCTATTCATCAATTAATTTAGGCAACTGTATCTCATTCTTTGTGTATGTGTAATTCAAGCCATCAGGGCATCAAAGTGTTAATCTTTAAAACATTTCCTTAAGTTTTGATAATGATGATCTACTCTAATCTTGGACAGAATTCTTCCTTCCTTTTTTATTCAGAATTTGAGGCCTTAATGTTGAGCTTTCCTGCTGTCCTGAGTCCCTACTTTGCTTTGTGCTCTGTGATGTTCTTATTTTCTTGCTGTCAAGTTGCAAGGCTCTCCTTGACGTTGGTCTCACTGGGTTGAAAGAGTTTGTACACAATTTCCCAGCTAATAACACAAGATGATTCCATCTTTGCTAAATGTGTTTGGCTTCTGATAAAATTACCAATATGCAGAGATTCGTGGCCTGATAACCAATTAAATCCTGTATACAATCATTTATCTAACTATCCCTCAAGCTAGGAGCAAGCTCGCTCTTCCAGACTCCTTCCTCCTGTATGCTGTGCTCCTGCCCTCTCAACTCCATGGAGGCTCCTATAACTGTAACTGAAACCACTCACCCCTGACAGTACAACAGTATCTGTTCTATCTCTTCTCTGCCACTGCTGTTAATGTCTTGCGATGCGGTTGTTTTATTTTCCTTTGGTCAAGGATTAACTGACATGGCTGCCCAGATGTGGAAGATCTGTTAGACATGTAAAGTTGATTAAATACAAAGGGATTAATCTAGAGAGTAGATCACAGAGAAACAGCCTCAGAATTGTAGGAAACTCAAAGGTATGCAACAAGAAAATCTTCTGGTACTTACTCCCGAAGTTTTTGATCTGTCTGAGGACCTCACATATGTTGTTGAGAGCCCCAGTTTCTTGGCACCAAGGCCACCCTCTGAAGGTGAATAATCAATATTTATGCATTTTCTAGAGAGGAAAGCATCCTGAACAATGTGAAGTGAAGAAAAAACACAGTTCTATCTTTGAAATAACATATTTTCAAGATGTTGCAGGGGAAGTTGTAGAGAAAAGGGCAGGTTTTTGTTGGGTCAAGTTTCTCACAAGCTGCTCTCTTTGGTATGGTGCATTGTTTCACAGTGTTACTCTTTTGATTTTATTATCTGCATTATCCTAAACGCTAAAATTCTAATTTAGAGGAATTCCACTGTGCACAGACAAACAAACAAACAGCTCTACCTTCTGAGTATGCTTTCAAAGTAGCAACATACAGAACATGTCCCTCCTGAGATGCTCTCATGTCAGACATGTGGTCTATGGCCAAAGGAATCCACTAGGAAGAATTTTCATGACTTTTTACAAACTTGCAGAGATGCATACATCCTTGTCATAACTGTGCAGAAGTCTAATGAAATCTGGAACTAATTGTACATAAATCATTCCACTCAAGCTGTAAATTTGAAGGAATAGAAGTTTAGTATCATAATAAAGGTTGCATTCAGAGGTTGGGTTGGTGGTGGTGCTATTTTTTTTAATGTCTTCACAAGAGCTGTATCCAGCTCCTCAGCTGAGGTATCCCCAGTCTCTGACTGTGCATTCATTAACATAAACCTTACTTCATGCACTTTGAGCATGAAATAAAACATAAATTTAATACCGTGCTCATTCTACATCCCCAATTCAAGTTGTTTATACAAAAAAAAAAAAAAAAAAAGGAAGTTGATTTCTTCATTTTTTTCTTTAGGGAAAATTGACAAGCTGCTCTGAAAAGTTGCTTTGAGGCTAAGTTATTAGTTTTGCTGCGGTTTTAAGGAAAAGGTGAAGACAGAAGATGAAATTAGATCAGCAATAGGCTAAAAGTCCTTTCCCAGAACACCTGGAGAGGTTAAATAAACTGCATATGGCCCACATTGAATTTCCACATTGTTAAGACTTCTAGGCGTTAAGGAAAAATTAAGTAGACTGCTAACTTGCCATTTTAAGGGAGAAGCATCTGTGGGAACTATTACTGCAGTCTAAGGCAAACATAAAACATAATGAGATGTTTATCAGGATTATAAAAGCCAATACTTCAGTCTGACCAAAATGTCCAGTCCAGTGACTGTCCTTCATACAGAATCCCGAAAGCTAACTCATACAAGGTGAACTGTTTGGTTTCACTTGTAGTGTGGGGAATTTGTGGGTTTTCTTATGCTGGGGGGACAACATGTTTGTTTGTTTTTTTGCTAAATTACAAATGCCCTGACTCCCTATGGACTTGCAACAACATCAGAGTTTGCTGGTGCCTTGAAATAAATGGCAATCATGGTATGCTTTCACTCAAGCATTCAGGGTATCGCAGTTGGCTCACTGAAGTACCATTTGATGCTATACACTGACAATGTGCTTTTGTTTGTAACAAACTCTGAAGCCACAATCCTCACCCTTCTAGTGTTAATCCAAGATCTTGGCTTGCTTTCAGGCTATAGAATTAACTGGGAAAAGTTGGAACTGATTGAGGTCTCCCAGCTGCCTTGCACAACAGCTTTTCTTCTCGTTCAACTTCTGAAGGCAGTCACAGGCAGTTAAATGTTTGACGAATTAAATACTAGGCAATTTTGGAAAACTTGCAGAGGTGAATTTAAAATCCACTGTCCATCAGTGGTAGATGACAACAAGTGGTAGCAAATGATTTATATGATTCTTCTGGGAAAATTAACACAGCCTCATTTTGCTTAGACAATTTTTGTATATTTCAAGTTGGTTAGTTTTCTCCGTATTATAATCTTGGTGTGATTTTTTCAACTGTTCTGGAGGCAATATAGACTCCCCACTGCTAGAAATTGTTGCTGAATATGTAGAGCTTTTACTGTTCTGCAGATTGTGTATTGGGCCCTTCACCAATCCCACCAAACATACAACAGCAGCCCACAGGAAGGGAGCCAAAAGAGCATTAAAACAGATTTCCATTCTAAAATCCTGGGATCTTCATCTATGCAGAGAGTCTAAATTGTTCTTGCTGATGTATTGCGTCTGATATTATGCAAAACTATTTTTGAAAGTAATTTGTCCAAAGGATGGGATCACTGTCAGCATTTATGGAAGGAACTGGTTGAAGAGAAAATCTTTATTCTGCATTGTGTCTCATAATAATTCCTAGCTGCATACAGTACAGGTGCGTCTGAAACATTTATTTATCTTTGACTTTTAAGAATACAGCATGTCTGCAGGTCTAAGTTTAGTTATCCTGTGCTTTAATGACAGAAAGAAAATTTTTTACTTCTCTTAAGTGCTTACAAAGAGGAATGTGAATTCTTGTCAAACAAGCTCATGATTTTCTGTGATGTATCAAGATTACCCTTAAAGTATGCACGTCTGATAACAAGTTGTGTAAAGGAGTGTATTTTTGCATTGAACTCTAGGCAATGAAAGGGAAGCAGTAAAGACACATGATGGCTTATGTGATATGATTGCATCTGAGTACTAAAAGACACTGAAGAAGCGCCCAGCATAAAGATAGCTGTGTGAATGGCACATGGCGGAGGCTAGTGATGAGACAGCATTCAAGAACTGCTACCAGGAGTGGACGTCTCTTGTATTAAGGCAACACAGGAACACATAGCCAGGCACAGTAACTATCCAAAACTCTGAGAAGTTAAGGCAGGCACAGAACAATAGCAGAAATAAGGACTCAGAATGCAACCAAATAAGTAGTCCCATATCTATAAGCAAAGAATGTAGATCAAACTTAGAAGTGGAGGCCTTTGTCATGAATGCAATGACATGAAAAGGAGGTTGAGGTGATGATAGAAGCCTAGGGAACTCTGGGCTACCAAATAGATGCTGACTCGTAAAATGACGAGAACGATTATTGACTGTCTAAGAAGTAGAAAGACTACTAGCATGCTGGGGCTCAACTTTACACTATGTGTGGAAAAAACAGAAACAGAGTTTAGGACAGAGCTACTAGAATGAGCTGAGGACTGGAAAGATCTTTTGATCAGAGAGAAAAGTGGCAGAGTGATGTTTTGTTACCAGTGGAACAGAAGATCAAATGAGATGTTGCAGAAACCTTACTGATAGACTTCTAAAGGACACAAAACTCTGAGTTCCCGATCTGGTGCATTTCATATGGTTAGCCAGTATCTTTCCTTCATGGACAACGCTAGAGAGAATTAGGGTGTGTACTCTGTCACAAGTCTTCCTTCATATGTTTTGTTTTTCAGCTTAATGAGAAAATGCCAATATTTGAGCTTTGTGGGGAGGTTAAATCCAGATTTTATCTTTGAAGCCTCAAACTTTCTCAACTATATACTGAAGAGAACATGAATCTCAATATTCTAGTTTCTTATACAAAATCAGCGGTAGCTTTCACCTCAAAAAGAGGTGCTTAAAAAAATTCCCAAAAGTCAAAGCTTTCTATTGTGTTTCCAGATAGAATAATAGATGAAAGCTAAGAAGATATGCCAAGTAATTCCAAAATCAACTTTAAAGCACACGATCATGTCTTGGCAATCTGAAAGCAGTGTGTAGAGAAGAGAAAAGGGTTGGCAGAGGAATGAAGAAAAGAAGTATTCTACAAAAAAGAAATGGCATGTCTTGGCAGGGAGACAATGTTTGCTAACCTGTTGAAGGGTTCAGTCGTAAAAGAACTGTGTTCATGAGAACTGAAATAGAGCAGAAACCATTTACCACTTGATGTTTTAAAGCAAACTGCCAAATAAAATTCTGAAAGGTTTCACTTTGCAGATCAACTCGACCTTATCATGTGATAACAGAGCAGGAAAATCTGTGTTCTCACTAGGTTTCTTAATAATGCATCTGAGAAGACGACAAGTCACATTCTGCTCTCAGTTACAGTGGAGTAAGCCATAATATATCTGCTGAATTCATATTTATTTTGGCAAAATTGAAAAGGAGGTAATCCTAAGGTGCAGAAGGAACAAAATCAGTCACTTGGGTGACAAATGAGGACTATAAATCAGGAGCCAGATGTTGAGAAGCACAAGTGTCAATCTCTGGTTGATGTGGTTGATTTTAAAGTGCAGAAGATGTTAGAAGATGTTTAAATTCAGATCTGGTCTTGCTCATCCACTTCTGAAGTGTTTGGGTTTTTTCAGACCTAGACTATTAGTTTGCCTCTTTATATGGTTTTCTAGGTCTTCTATACAAATGTGTTGCATGCAACTAGACAAACTCAAGAGAAAGGGAAACCTCTAAGTAGCAGCAAAGGTGATGAAAACCACCTGAAACACTCCTGAAATGACCATGACCAGAAATGTGTGGGGAAGGTGAGGCTCCAGCAGCCTGGCAGACTCTCTATGCGGGTGACAGTGGCTGTGGCTATCTCACACAGACGCTAGCACAGTGGGCAGGCAGTGTGGCTGCATTTCTGCAGCACCAGCAGGAATGCCAGAACACATTGCCACTCACCTCTGATAGGTTTTAAAAATACATTATTTAGACTAAAGTTTTACTAATCAAGCAGGGAGCAGCTGAACTTTCCCCATGCAGACAGAAGCCCTCTTACCCCCATCTGATGACAGATAGTCATACATTTTGCTCGTCCAAGCAGCGAGCAGGCAGGCACTGAAGCAGTGTTTGGATACACCAGGCTTTTGGCCAGCTTGAAAGATGCCTGTGACTCAACTGGGCACAGTAATTAACTTTTCTGTTACCTGTGTTGGGTATATACTCCCGAGCTGGGAGCACACAGTGAGAATATAGGTGGGATGTATGCAGCGAGGCTGTCTTGTATGGACTGGTGTTGGTGTGCAAGATGTTTCTTGAATGACCCATGTTTCTACATAGCAGAAAAGATGAAAGAAGGGTTAACGTGAACTCTAAATCATGCTCTCTTCTCTGTGTTCCAAGACGGCAAGTTACACATAGGACCTCTGTAGCTGCACAGTGCCACACTATTCTGAACGAGATGCTGAAGGCACTTGAGTTTCTTTTGCTCTCCCCTCCCCTCCGCCCCAGATTTAACCTAGTTTTATGGCATGAACAGCCCCAAAGAAAGTCGGAGAGAAAAGAGATGAAGGCCAGAGAGCAGAGGAGGACCAATGAAAGAAGCAGTAACCATTCTGTCATTCCTTTGGAGAGCAACACTAGACACCTTTAAATGCAGAGAGTGTCCTCTGCCTTTTTGCCAAAGCCCTTTTATCTGTATGAATAAAAAGGGAGGCAGGTCAGCCTAGTTTCTGTTGCCAAATAAAAGCATGAATAAATTAGGCTATTCTTAGTAGGCAAGTGAAAGGGGAGGGGGGGGGTGGGGGGGAGTCAGTATCTATTTCTAAAGCAATTTCATATTCTGCCCCAACTGTTTGCACATGATAGAAAGGGGCTGGAGCTGCCTACTATTATGATTAGTACTATTGTTATCCCTGAAGGGCCTCATTGTTCTAGAAGATGTTAGGTTTGCATGATTCACAATCCGTCTCTATTCATCCAGGAAAGGTTAGGAGAGAGGATCTGATATTCTGCAAAGGGTTTTCTCCCCCTTCCCTCCCCCTGGCTTCTCCTTCACTGGCTTAAGGCAGAAAGCAGGCAGAAGGTCTCCTATTAACTAGAATTAGGAAACAGGGATCTAGGTGCCTGGGAACAGCCGCTCCGTAGCTCTAATCCCAGTGAGGACCTTAATTGTATCTGGTTTAACAGTTATTCATGCAGTTTTACTGCAGGCAGGCACGGTGATTAGGGACATTGGTGGAAAAATCTGTTCATTAGCCTAATAAAGGCTGCCTAAGCCTGCTTGTTCAGCCACTAATAATCCAACTATTAGTGCCATGCTAGAAGCCGTGGTATTAATATACGTAGTTTGCTAGTGTCACAACTGTAATATGGGTCAGTTTAGTCTTTCCTTGGTTCACAGGAAGGCACCCTGTGCTGTGTGGGTGAGGGATACTGAATGAAGGAATTAGTCTGACAAAACAGAACGCACCCTATAGCGAACTCCCGATATGTTTTTGTCTTCAATTCAGAGACAGCCCAGGGGCCTTAGGAACAGGGTTGTCTGAGGACAAGGAAATCAGCCCCTCATGGTGATGGATGTTCTTGAAAAGCAGTTCATTTTTTTTTTTTTCATAGGTGGCTCGCTCCTTTTCTGCACAGAGGCACTTTGGCTGTATATCAAATATTAACAGAGGGCAATTGTTGGGGGAGCAGGCGTTCGCCGTTCCAACGGCATCGCGCAGTGCACAGGCACATACACCTCCTGGCATGCACTGAGACCAACTCCCAGCTTGGGGATACCCAGATTGTCCTTGGAGGAGAGGAGGTATAATTGTCTTTTTCTCTGCTTCCTTGATTTCCCTCGGCTGACCGAAACTTTTCCTTTCCTCATAGAAAGAGGGAAAAACGCTGCTCACACTTTAGGGGATTCATCCGCCCTAAGCATAATCCTTGGGTTGCTAATTAGAGTGTCAGTGGCTCCTTCTGTAATAAAATCTTGTCATTCATCTTTATCTTTTATTTATTGGAATTATGCATTGCATTTCCAATGGAAGATGAAAAAGACATTAATTTATAAGTAAATTGTTGTCCAGTATTTTTCTGAAGAGACATTCTAAAGAGGAATTTAGTGTGATATTGGAAAAGAAATGGAGGTATATTAATACTGTTTCCTTCTGCAAATGATCTTTCACATGTTTGTTTTTGGTACCTTTTCCTGTGAGATGCTGTAACCAAAATCTGCCTTGACTTTGAAACAAACTAGGTTCCTAGCAACCAACGGAAGACAGAACAGGTATACATTGTGTGGGTCTGCTAATAGCAAAGACATCCATAATAAGATGCAATAAGTAAAAAAATATAGGTACGTGACCTGTCAGTATGCGTAGGTACCACCCAAATCCAAAGGGCGTGCGTTCCACTGCCTTCTTAAATCTCTCTTAAATCTCTCTTAAAATACAAATGGTAAAATGAAAAACATTTAAATGGAGAGAAAAGCATGCTTTTATCTTCATTGGCCCTCACCTACTCTCCTCCAAACGCAGAGAATACTAACTCAAACCTTCTGCCAACAGCCAAAATTTCTCTTTGTTGAGTGCTGGGCTATTTCTGTAGGAGTGATGCTGTGTAGTAACATGTGATATATTGCTTGATACCCTTAGAACAGGCAAATACTGAATATCTTAATGCATTCCTTTTCAGCTAACATTATTTTCTAATCTGGGTGTCTAATTGCAACTGCTTCATGTCTGCTTATAGAAAAGATTTTTTTTTAATCTCTTTGATTAGTATCTCAGGGGTTTTGTGTTAACTCTGTCCATTATTTTTTGATACTGTTGCATTGGAGCTGTTTGTTTAGTGAGGTTAAAGGAGAACATACCAGACAGGTATGTACTGTTCACCACAGTGCCCATGTGTAACAAATGTCTGCGCGTGGGATGCTGGTGGTATGCTAAGCAGTGCTATGCATTTCATAAATTTCAGTCAAGTGAATAAGAGTATTTTTCACGCTCCTGTGATCATCAGCTTCATTTCTGTGTTCTGAAATGCTGCTTCCAGAACTACTGCTGCAGGTACCACATTGGTTCAGGAAGCAGTGAGGGATGTATTCCTCCTTGCCCTTACTAACTAGATTTGGAAAACAGATACATGTTATTCCCTAATAAAGATAGTAGTGATGGGTTTTATGTATGATGTTCTCTAATATTTAAGACTGGAATTCTAAGTTTTTCAGTCTTAAATCTGAACTGCTTCCAGGACTTCACTGAGAAAAATAGTATGTGCTCATAATTCAGAAATGACAGATTTGATCTTTTTAGGCAATTGTCACAGTAGTTTGGAAAATATTATTATTAAAATAATTTCCTCCTCCACACAGAATTAGACACTGACAGTTGTTTAATAGTAGGGAAACTTCAGGAGTAGAAATAGCCTGTCTTTGTATGAATCCTGCTGTCTCCCTGCCTGGGGGATATTTTATATTGTAGTGTGTTATAAAATACTTTATGTAACTTTAGAAGTAATCAAGTTGATTTGATATGGCTGAAGGGCAAGTCTGTCGAAGAAACTCTGCTTCTGAGAATGAGATACTCTGAATCCTGGACTTTAGCTATCACCAGAAATTTGGTTTTGTTCTTTGACATTTAGCTCTGTATTTGCCAGGCATACATTAAAAATTAATTAAAAAAAATCAGCAGTGATCAACATAATGATATATCCTAGAGTCTAAATGGAGACATACTCTGGAAATAAGTCCAACCAGATTTTTATGTAAAGGTGACTTAGAAACGTTGCTACAGATGCTGCTCTTGTTGGGAATAATTCTGTCATGAGGTCTGCGGAGGCAGCTGTCTTGTACTCTCCAATGCTGACAGTGCTTGTGAAAAGTCTGGCAAGAAAAATAACCTTTTCATTACTAGCTTCCAGAATCTGTAGAGTGATTATAATGACACTTGCAGTCCCCTCAGGATCTAATAAGACCAAAATATCTTAGGACTTCTGGATGAAATGAATGTGTAAAGCGAATTTATTTTTTTTTTTAACTGGTCATCTCCCTTAAGAAACTGATACCTGTATTTCATGAACAAACCACTTTGTTACTGCTTTGCTGAATGAGATGGTTGTATTTGAGACCTAGGAATGCAAGAATTGTGTGGGACAACCCTGACTGCTTTTTAGCGAAGTGAAAATAAATTGCTCTATTAGAGAACTCAGGGAATTCTAAGTGACAAGGTCTTTCAGCTAGGATGTAGCTAGAGCTTTTGCAATGAAGGCTGTAGGCTCTTAAATGAATTTAAGTCGTTGTGTGATTTTTCCATTGCATATTGTCCCATCTCAGGAGTCATGTCACATCTCTGGGTCTCCAATGGGGACTGCATAGGGATCTTGGTGCTCAGAATTGAGAAAGAATGTGATTTTGGAGTGGTGAAGCCCTTGGGTGCTCCTTCTTGTCCAAAGAAGGACAATGAAGCTGTGAAGGGTCTGGAGCACGAGTCTTATGAGGAGTGGCTGAGGGAACTCGGATTGTTTAGTCTGGAGCAGAGGAGGCTCAGGAGAAACGTTATCATTCATACAACCCCCTGAAAAGAGGCTGCAGTGAGGCAAATGTTGATCTCTTTTCCTGGGTAACTAGTGATAGCATGAGAGATAACAGCCTCAAGTTGTGTCAGGTTGGATATTATGGAAAATTCCTTCTCAGAAAGAGTGGTGAGCCACTTTAACAGGATGCCTTGGGATATGGTGGAGTCACCATCCCTGGGGATGTAGAAGAAAATCATAGATGTGGCACTAAGGGACATGGGTGGGCACGGTTGTGATGAATTGATGGTTGTAATAGATGATCGTGGAGGTCTTTTCCAACCTTAATAATCTTGTTGAATAATGCAAGCAGAACTTCTACAGCACTTAAACTATTGCTGATGGTTGGCAGCCTGTTGCATTAGTGATTTCCCTTGGGATACCATAATATGCACAGTGATAGGAACAATTACAAAGTGTGTAGCACATGATGGAGAAGATGAATTGCTGAATATTGAAGACTGTACAGTAGAATGAACCACACCTTGTTCTATTTCAAGCCTGCTTCTTGTAGGATGCGAGACTAGGATGGAGTAGATAAAATAAAAGAAAAAGCCTAAATTTTGGAGGAACATTCCAGTTGGGCAGATTAGAAAGCTACACAGACTACAACAATTCCAGAGGACAGTTCTGACCACCCTTCAGTTCTTCAGCAAATAGTGTTAGTGCTCACTAGCGAAATTGAGATACTCATGGTGTCTTTGTTAGGACAGCCGTTATGAATCTGGATATTGAAGCAAGGAAAGGAAACTGCAGCAATAGTTGTCAAGCAAGATCTGGAAAAAAAAAATCAAAAAACAACACAACAGTTGTCTTTCAGTTGTGTTGTGTTTATGTCCACTAGATGTTACTTCAAAAAGTGGAATTTGACTCATTTCATCAGCAATAGATGCTTTCAATGAAAACTATTAATTCTTGCTACCAAAAGTTAATGAAAAGACAATTCACTGGACTTTGGTACAGTTTTAATTGGATTCCATGGATTTTAGATAAGCCCATGGCTGGAAGCCTAATTCTAAGAGCCCTTAAGGAGCAGGAAATGGTAACTTTTATTTCGACACCTGCTAAAGAATGCCTATGGATATGCCCAAAACCTAACATACACACACGCCTTCCACGTGTGTCTGGTTGGAGAAAAAGAAAAAAAAGAAATCTCATTGGGTTTGAAATTTGGAAATGTATGTCAATCTCCATGATGTTTTTTGGAGCAACTTCATTGTTTGCTTTGCCATAGCAGTGGTTTTAAATCCAAGCCTTGAGGCAAAAATGCAGTGACCAAAGCCATTTGTGTGAACTTATTCTGTGACCTTATTCTGCCTCTAATAAATGAGGAAGGAATGGGCATTAATTTTACCTGTTAGCAGCTTAAGATTGGCTGTTATTTCTTAGCCACTTTTACCACAGATGAAATCTTCCAGGCTTTCTATGCACTACCAGTAATTATCTCCTCCAATGTATAAGGACACAGATATCTAGAGTGAGGAATGTAATTTGTGGCAGGCTGCTGAAAGAGCAGACGAACAGTGAGTTACTGTGAAGGACTGTACTATCTGATGGCGAGGACATTGGACAAGGATCCAGGAGACCTGTCGTCTATTCCCAGCTCTGTCTTGTGCCTGTTGAATGACCTTCAGCAAGTCACTTTCTCTCTCTTGTCTCAGCTATCACTTTACCTGTTAAAATGTGATAATGAAACACTTTTTTTTTTTTTTTTATAAACTGCCAGGTGCTGATGAACAGCACTGATGAAAAGTACTGTACAAAAGCTAAGTGGTATTGAATACTTGATTGCACTTGGCTTCATTGAATTGTGGCTGATAATACAGATACTGATCAGAAAACAGCTTCATTGGTCCAGAAGATATTACTGTCTGTGATTATATAGCAGTCCAAGTTTCTATTTGTTTGTTTGTTTCTTTTTAATCCTAAGATAATTGCTTTATAGATGGCACTGATTTTGCTTTTTGCTGTAGCCACGAAGTTAAGCTGAAATCTTGGGATATTTTCCTTAGCCCTTATTCATTTACAGATCTTTGGAGAGAATGGAGCTCAAGCTGCCTAACCTGATTAGCTAATTTAGTATTAGTTGGTAGTTGGCTGAGGAGTCCAGAACACTCATCAGCAATGCTGCATTCAGACAGAAACAGTTTCTTGTGCAAACATCAGGCATGCAGTTTCCTCCAGCTGTGAAGGAAATTTCTCTGTTGCTCAACCTGAGCCACCAATTTCCCCCAGGTAGAAGTATGGCAGAGCTGCTCACATGTGATACTCTTGCTCAGGAAGAGAGACAGCTTCTTATGCACCTTTCTATTTCTGTGTGACCATGCAGGGACTGCTAAACTCTAGAAAGTGGTAACATTAAGGCAGCTTGCGTGCTTTTCCAGAAATCTGTGCAGAAATAGATCTAGCTATCATTTAAGGGAATACTGTATACCTCTTAGCACACCAAGGATGGCACTCAACAAAAAAGATTACTGCTAACCTCAAAATCTTTTTGTTTTTATAAAGCATAATTTTTCTCTGGTACTTAGCATGTTTTCAAATTAATTTTCCTCAGCTGTGGGTGCATTGAAATTCTTCCTTTTTCTTACAATATCTGAAGGTTTGATTAAAAAAAAGAAGAAAATCATCCTAAAATAGCAGCTACCTGTTGGTGTTTCTTATTACCAACAGATAGCAATATTTTCAGTATTCAGATGCTGTGTTTACTTCAGGGGGAATTATTTCAGAAACCTAGGTAAGGAAAAACATTGTGTATTTCTTTGGTGTAAAATTTGTACTGTTGTATTTTGAGTTTACCTGCTGCATTGACAGGGTTAATATCTCCGTTCATGTTCTTTTGAAAACCACTTCTTTATTCACCTTTATTTCTCTGGAGCAGATAGCTTCAACTTTTGGATCCTATTGCTTGATTGTATGGTCAGGATCATAACTTTGGCTTTTGGACATGATACAATAGAGACATACAAACTACCTAATCACAGATAATAAGGCTACCCTAAAAAAAAGGTCCAATACCATAAAAAAGATACTAAAAAACATAGAAGGGGAGTAGGTGATGAGTCCATCTGTTCTCAGTGTCAGGTAGATGTTTGTCACTCATCATGTCTTTGAAAGTCTTCTTCCAGTCTTAGAAATAAAGGCTTTCCTAAGGGATGTGGATTTTAGAGATTCTGTCACATAGAAAAGATGAACTTCCTTCCATAGTTTCACCGTGCGCTGCGAGAACTAAAGAAATAAAGACATTTGACATAATAATAATAGTGGACCAATAAAATATGAGGCTCTGTTCACGCTGGCTCAACCACCAGAAAAAGAAAATTCTGTAAAATGTGCTCATATATCCACGGGCTTGAAAGGTGCAATTTAAAAATATTTCTCACCTATGCCCAAATGGTGAAAATCACCAGAATCAAGGACTGTCTTATTACCTGTCTTTCAAACGTGACGTATCCTTAGTAACGCAAGGGGAGTATTGAGATCAACTCTGTTCTTTCAGCTTTGGAATGTGTGTTTTATATATGTGTGTGTGTGTGTATATACACACACACATCTGTCCCCCACAGCATGAAAACATGAAAATTGTTCCCTAAGTTTATTGTTCACCAATGGGCAAAAAGAAAATATATCCCTCTTAGAGCCATAGCCCAAAGAATTCAGAAAATGAATGACAGCTGGACACCTAATTCCCTTGGGCTCCTCTGAGCTTTTGTTGTTTTAGTTTAATTTCCGAGCTTCAGAGGGATTCATTCAGAAGCTGAACTCCTTTACTTCTGTACTTCCCCATAAAAATTCTTATTTGCTTTGTAGTCACAGCCAGCTGGTGAACTTCATAGCAAGTAATACAAAATCCAATAAAGTAGAGAGTGATTCATCCTCAGCTGAGCTAGACTTGAAGCTGTTGCTAAAAGGCATTATTTTTAACAACTACTATTACGCAGTTGCATTATAGTAACAAGTGAAAACTCTGTCCAAGACTGGGAGGCCATGGAAGTAGACCTCATATCAACACTTAAAGGAGGTGATCCCTGGCCCCAAGAATCAGCAAAAAACAAACAAACAAACAGAAAACTAGTAATTACTAGACAAATCTTGAAAAATGCTGGCACTAAGGCTACTTTGAAACACGAGTGGGTTCTGATGTTGCTTCTCACTTTGTCACACATCTCTCTTGCATTTTCTTTGGTAATGTTGTATGTAAACTTTAACTAATATAGATTCTGCATCCTGCTGTTTGGATTTGTGTATTTGATGAGAGGCCGTAATAATTTTATGGAAACGGTCTTCTGTGAGGGCAGAGCCATGACAATGCTCCCTGCAACACACCTTGCACTCCGCAGCTCTTGCACTGCAAGCAGCAGACCCAGCCTCACACTGTTGAAATCAGAGCTGCTGTATGTCCTTCACCTCTTTTTCCAATAGGATGAACAGAAACTAATTGAAGCAGAGCATTAACCAGCGAACAGACTTCTCCTGCTCCTTTAGATGTGCTCTTGCTTCAACCTTCTTGCTTTGAGCTGAGAACATTTTATGAAACAGTTATATTTTTCTCTGGAGTCTCTTTTGTTTACTTTTCACCCTCAAACTGGTGTTAAAAGAAGCTGAACTGATATCTGCTAAGATTTCCCTACCTCAACAGAACAGATGCACTTGGAGCAGAGTGCAGCAAAAAAAGTTTTAGCTTCATTATTTAACAAAGCAGAGCTAATCTCTTGATTAAAACATCCTTGCAATAATAATTAATTTCTTTCGTAGCTGTTCCCCCATGGTCTCCCTGCTTTCTCTGCTCCTTGTTCCCCCAAACGCCTTACTTGTAGACATGGTCACAATGCACATCACTTGTGGTGCTGCTGCAGCATGGATGACGTTGGCTCTCTCAGGCTCCATTACCACGAGGCTGCTGCCAGATCCAATTAAGCTTAGAGAGATAAGGACTCAAATTAGCACAAGTTGACAGAAGTAGTGGGAGGAGGAGAAGGATGGTTTTGGTTTATATGTCGTTGGGTTATGACCTAGTGTATATTACTGGCTGGATGATCCTACTCACAAAGGTTGTGCATGGCTGTATGCCCTCAGGAGAGCTGCTGCAGGGGGGTCACTGTGATATGGGATAAAGCCAAGAATGGAAGAAGCCTTCACTGGCCATCTTACCTACACTGGGGTAGCCAAGAAAGGCTTGAAGACACTGCATCCAGGAATAAGTTGTGGCAGGAGATTTAGGGAAGAACAGAGCCGCAAACGCAATGGGTGATGTTAAGGTGATGAGAGTTTCCAACCACTTGGAAGCTTCTTGCTAATGGATTAAAGTTTTCTGTAGTATTCTGTTGTTCTTAAGAATAGTTCTCTTTCTCCTAAGATTTGGGTTATTAGAAGAAAATACGACCTTCTGGCAAATAGATGCATACGCTGATACTGGTGTATGACAGAAAGTCCTACAGAGGAGAGTGGACGTGCTTCTTTCCCAGAGGTCAGGGAGCCAACCAACATTGCTGTTACACACTCGGTTTCTGTAAGCAAATCAAGCACTGGTTTTGAAAGAAAAAAAAATAAAAAAATAAAAAAAATTACTGCTGGGTTAGGAAATCATGATTTGTTCTGACTGAAGGCATAAACACAAGTAGTTCTGTCACTAGGGTTATCTTGTGTTTCAAATGATGTTTTTCACATCTAGGGTGATATCAATAAGATCCAACATCAGTGATTTGAATAGAGAGGACATGCAAAAGCTATTTGTCAGTGATGTAAAGTCTACGTATGACTTCTGTTTCCAGGAAAGAAAGGCAAAAAATATAGACAAAGCCTCTAGATCCAAAGAGAAAAGTAATCGCTTCTGAAATTTTAATAAACAGAAAGCATGAGATGAACTTTATTCAGATAAATCTACATCTTTAGAAGTAATTTAGAAGGAATAGGAATAAATTGAGCGATCCTGAACAACAGCTGAGTTAGGTAAAGGGAATTACAACAGCAAAAAGATCTTTTCAGCCCTTGAAATAAAAAGACTAAGGAAAGAAGCAGGTGAAGCATGGCTGGGCTTCCTTCCCACAGCATGCACCCTTCCCATGTGCCACTCTGCTTTCCTGTTGCAGCCAGTACCCAGTGCCTCAAAGCAAAACAAGGAGAGAAAAGAGAGCCTGAACTACAAAAAGTTACAGAGCTGGGCTTACCAGCATCCCTCACCAGCATCAGTTTCATGAAGCAGTTGCTCTACATCAGTGTATCATGTGAGCATGCCAGGAACAGAGGTGAGAAGGGAAGCTGAAGTACAGTACTGGCTAAGAGTGAATGAGTAAAGAAGTGGCCATAATTAAGCTTTTCTTATTTTTCTATTATTATATTATGATAAAGGAAATCTTACAACTCCCCTTCTCCCATTTTTGTTAGAGCCTTACTTATTTTGAGCCGGAAATGAACACTTTCTTAAATGGACTCTCAGTTGTGGCTAGTGGCCATGGTAAGGTACAGACCTGTGACTCAGACTGCTCCTTTCACGTCTGCACATTAGAGCCTTATCCAGCAGTAAAAGTGCAAGCCTGTAATATTGATTTTTGACTAACTAGTAATCAGAATGAAACTGGGAAATGAGCTGATTGATGTCTGACCTGTATTCGAATATCCGAATAAAGTAAGTTAAGCTTCTTAATATTGACATAGATATTATAGGAGGTTGTTAGGTCCTTACTGCAGTTGGCCACACAGTAAAAAGTAGAATTCTAGGGTTTTTTGAGCTGCTCTACCCTCAGTTCTAGCTCTTCTTCCACCTCTCAACAAGCTTGTGACTTTATCTCTCCAGATTATGTATTTCTTACTTCATTTTCTCTTTTCTATTAAAAGTCAGGAGTTGAATAACCAGACTTGTCATGTTATCTTTATTATTTTGACTATTTAAAAAAAAATAATAGCAAGCTTCCATGTGCAAACAAAGGAGCTAAATAGACTTTGTCATCCTCTTCACATAAAAGCATACGCTTCACTTGTTCAATAGCATTTATTTTCAGTACAAGCTCTGGATCATCAGACTGACAGAGTGTAATTTGTTTTCACTTTCCTCCATATTTCAAAATTTGACTTTGGTTTCAGTTGTGGTCTTCTGAAAAAAAATCAAGCAGCCTCAGCTTGAGTAGTATGTGCTCATTACACCAGGAATTCAGAATTATGGTATTGCCATAATTTCAGTCATGGCCTCTGCTTTGAGACATCTTTGCGGTCTACCTCCATAGCAGTGCCATGCTAAATGCCTGATAAACTACAGGACATTTATGGGAATCTGTCATCACTGGTGAAAAATGGTACCTTTCCCATTTCTCAGTGATGAGCAGTCACTATGGATAATCCATTAGGCAATTTTTAGATGACGTTTTTGGAGCACAAAAACATCAAATGAAATTAGACAGTAGTCTCATCTTTGTGGAGGTCTGCTTCCTTTCGCCCTAAGTTTCTTTGTCCTGGGTACTCTGGATTCAGACAGGACCCTCAGTGTATTCAGCAAATGGGAGTATTTGTGTTATAGACTACAGCAAATAACACTGCTGCAAAAGTTAGGTGTAATTCTTTACCCAACTGTGGGAATTACAGCAGTGTCACAACGGAAGTAAGCTACAGAATATAGCTTACAGAATGTAGCTTACTTACATTAAAATGGTATCTATAGACACAAGGAAGTAATTTGAGGGCGCAGCCCGAATATGATGTTTTATAAAACAGAACCATGATTCGGTGAATCACAAGCTCTGTGTAATATTTCAGACTTCAAGATTTTGCTTCTAAGGCCCCAAAGCATTTCCTCATGCAGACTGATCACCTCCTCAGGGCAAAGACTGAAGGTCTGGTTGTATTTCATCTTCCTTTATCAGTTTTTGTATCAATTGGTTATACATTCCTTTTCCTTCTTTTCTGCTTTTAAGACTCTTTCCTTTTAGGGACCCATGTTCAGTATCTTACTAGCCATATCTGCATCTCTGTCAGAGACCCCATATCAATTACACATGCAGCAGAAATGTGCAAAGACCAGGGGGAAATGGTGTTGAATTGCCTACAGTCCACTGTATCTGAATCGTTAGCTAAGATTACACTCACCAGAAAAGGTTGGTGTTGGACAAAAAGTGTACTTGAGGTTCCAGAGAACAGAATTTCCTATAAAAAGGCAGATAAGGACAGAGGAAGCCAAGGAAGCCAATTCTTGAAATATACCGAAAGAACTAGGTGAATAACTCAGCTTGGAAGCATTTGATTTTACAATTTTCATCTTACCAAAAGTCAGAATGTCTTACTGAAAGTCTGAACAGCCCCAGCCCCTCAGCTAAGCACAAGGCTAACTTTAGTTACAGGATTCTGCTTTTAATCACAATCAACTTGTTAGTCACCACCATATACTGCAGACCAATTTCCAGATCTGGAAGATTGCTGTAGTCAGTTCATAAATATCTGCATTTGTCAGAGAAACTGAATGATGATATCTGAAGTGGTGAAGACTAAAAATTAACATCTTCATCACTTCTGACAGCATCTGGTATTTAGTAACAGCTACTAATATTTTTTAAAGGTAAGGACTATCAACAAATAATACTGTAATTGGACATAATTTCCTAGCTCTGTGTTCTACTGCAGTTCAAAACAAGACTGTCACTGCTGATTTTGCATATAGCTATAAACTTAGGAATAAGTGCTGAAATAGATCATTTAAAGAAAACTAATGTTACAAATGAATTAATTTCAAGAGTTTTTATAATTAACAACCTTGGATTTTTTTTCTCCAAATACGTTGAGTCATTCATTACTCTTTAAAAACATGCTTTGTACTATGACTAATTTTGTCCAGTTTTGTTGAAATGAAATAAGTCAGCTTCTGTTACCTGCTTAACGTTTCCTTTATTTATGCAATTGCTAAATGTTTCTGGAGGGGCCCCTTTCTAGCCCTGATGAACAGGAGTTTTTAAGCAGCTGAGAGCTGCTTTGCACAGACTGATCGAGGTAATGATTTTATTTTCTTCTTTTAAATGCACCTTTGTACATGCTCTTTCTCAACAAATACTTATCCCCCCATCAGGACAGTATGCAAACGCTGTATGTCTTCCAAAGTCATCCTTATCTCAGCTATTCAGTTCTCTTCATGTGGCTGCCTTTCCCTGACTGCTACCCTGGGACAGTGCAAATCAAAGATTTGCTCCCTTGTGTCTTATATTCCAGTTTCCACATCTTCCAGTAAAGACACACCAAGTTTGATGGCAGTGTTGTGTAATCTACCGCATGCCAGGAATATCTTACATACAGTTCTCTAGAAGGACAATCTGGTAATACATGTCACCACAATGTATTTTAAAGATGATTAATGGGCTTTTAAACGATTCCTCAGGTGAGCTGTAGATCTTCATTATCTTCTCTGAGGACATTGCATTGGATTTATTTGGAGAAAATGAAATTAGGGTCATGAACCTTTCTTGAAAGGCTAATTTATATCTTCTGAATTATTGAAAAGCGTTATGCTCTAATGATGCGATATGGTTGTTGATATCGTAAAGACAACTGTCAATAATGTCCAGAAGATAAATGCTATTTCTGATTTAACAACTTAGGGAAATGCTGCTGTCTTCAAAGCTATTTTTAATAGTTGCTGTTCCTGCTCCAGTTTCCCCTGGATGCGCTTGGATTTTATCTGACTACCCAATAATTACCTGCTGTCAGTCCAATCAGTTAAGATTGGCTAAGCTCTTTTTTTCTGAAATGCAAAAGCTGTCACAACACTGCTTGACAATATTATGTCATGATGACGTTAAGTACTTGGCCACCTCATCCACTGCTTAACGGCTAGTTTGAGTAATATTAATTAAATGATAGGATTTGGGATTTTGATGAGCCAGAATTTGCCTGAATAAGACTTGGCACATAGAATATTTGTATGTAATTTACTGGGATGAAGGACGTCACAAGGAAAAAATGCTGTCATTTCCTATTGATGTATATATTTATATATAAACCTTTCCAAGTAAAGCACAACATCTAGATCTGAAAATAGCAGCTCTGAGTTATTGCCTATTTTTTGAGCTCCTCATTAGCTGGCTGGGAGTTCATACAGCTAGAAATCTTGTACCTGTTTTTTTGATGCACCACTGCTCTGTGTGGTCATGTTTAATTCTGTCAGAGGTGTAGAGAAAACATCACACAGCAGCTGCCTTGTGCCTCCTCGAGGTTTGGGAAGGGGATGTCTTTTGGGGAAGCACAATAGCCTTTGAACTTTTCCACTGATCTGCAGTTTCTCTATGGTTTACTGTGCTAAAACTTACCTAAACGCTTCCAACAAATTCTGTTAGCTTAAAGTGGTCTTTAGTGGACTTCAAGATACTCTGTGTTGTGAGGAGACTTTGCTGTTTTAGATTACAATCTTTTTAATACTCAGTGTTAACATACAGCTGAGATTACAGAGGACTTCAGCTGCACAGTGCTGTTGTCCTCTCAGGGCTGGAGTGAGTGCCTGTACCACATACGCAGCATGGAAATCGTCTCTGTTTTTAAAGGCTGGCAGCTCTGGCTGTGTTTCTGTAATGGGACTGTCAACCCCATAATATACGTCATCGCACTAATGTTTGGGGCGAGAACATCCATTGTGTCAGCACAATGTCCGCTCGAGCTAAAAAGTTCTCAGCGCAATGGCTGTCAGAAGAATAAGTGTTATCTCTCAGATATTGCCAAGCCCTCAAAGGTCAGGTTTCAGGTCCACAATGGTATCTTGCAAAGTACAGACTGTCCATAGTGTGTGTAACACTTTTAGCCCACCCTCTCTGAAGAGAGCTTATAACTCCTAACATGCACTGAATAAATCCATGCCCTCACTCAGCAGCTTTCACAGCTCTTTTAGGGTCTGCACCAGGTCCCCTTGCTTTCCCAAGGCACATGTCTTCACTGCAGTCCCATTCAGGACTGAGCAGACTCCAGCCATAACCATGCTGGAGCCAGTTAACATCCTGTTCCCTTCATACACCTACGTGTTTGGTTATAAAGTCCTCCAAAATGTTAAAATCTCATCTCTTCCTCTCTGACATTTCTAATGAAATGAAATACAATCTATTACCCCAAATTATACCATTGTCTAATTAAAAAAAAAAAGAAATAGAGTACGGCAGTATATATTTTTTTCACTTGAGGTCTTGCCAACAGCCCTTGGGAAGGGGATTTACTGTAGTGAGTCTCAAGGTAGTTAAAATGAAAAATAGAAACAAATTTTGTATAACACCGCAGAGTAATTCTGGTAGGACAAGCACTGAACAGTTCCCCCATACGTTGCCAGGAGGCCACTGTGTGTAATTTAAAGCTCTAGAAGAAATGTTCCTCTTTTTGCTGAATAATGCAGCAGCAATGGTTAAAATACCCCTCTACTGCACTATCACTTTCCTTTTTAAAAGTCAAAACAGGTCAGTGACGGTAACAGAAAGTTCTTTCTCCTGCTTGCCTTCATTAAGCTTTTGCTTAAAAAGAAGAGAGAAGGGACTGAAGCATGCAGCAATCGCTTCAATAACCTTGCAGCAAACTGCCAGAAAGTTTTCCAAGGCTCTCATGCAATTGAACCTGGTGAAAGGAACCTATTCCCCTACTCCAGCCCACAGCCCTCTATAACAAACTTGCTTGGAAGCTGGGTTGTTGGTTTTTTTTTCTTCTTTTTTTTTTTTTTTTGTACACACTTAATTACACAGGTCTCCCAATAAATCAGTGCCAGCCCAAGAGAATTGGAGCAGAGGTTGCTAATGGGGAAGGGAAGGGGCTGAGCCGAAGGAAGGGGCAAAGCAGTGTGCGGGAGGGTGGGAAACCACGGTCTCCGCTTTCCATTGTCGGCCGCGCACAGAAGTCACGAGTTACGATTGGGTTACAGCTCCTGACTATTTAGGCTTGGACATGGACTTGAAGCCACTTGATGTCAGTACAAAGGGAGGAATGTAACACTGTCTCTCCAGTGCCAGTGGAGAGAGATTTGTAGGTTGGTATGTGACCTTCACTGCTGGCCCACGCAGGTGCTGTTCAAAGGCCCTCCCCATTCAGCTCTTGATACTGATACTAGATTAAAAAGAGAGAATGAAAAAAGTCGTTGTTAAAAATGTTCCTCTCTGTGTTTTCCCTTTATCTCCGTGAACAAGTTGTCTTTTGATTTGCTTGGGTTTGTGGGTCTAGGAGGCTGTTTTCATTTCAAGGACTTAGTCTTATACTATGTATTTTTTCCTCTAGTGAGTAACATTTAATTCAGTCAAAGATTTCTCTTGAGGCAATTCTAGGGAAGTTCTAAAATTTTATTTTTGTTTGTGAGAATGCTATTTTGTCATACAAGATTTTGACACTTTAAAATTAGACTTACACATAGTTTAGACCTGGATTTCTGCGCACGTGTTAAAAGAATCAAATCAAGTTGTAGAGAAGCGTGCAAGGCTAGCCAGCACACTTGCTCTACTGTGCACAATTAAAGAGATAGCTGATACCATCACTAGATCTTACTGGCTGATCAGGGGAGGGGCTTCTTTGGGATCCCTTCTTGTTTACGGCATCATTTTCTTAGTGTCAGGTGTAGGGTTCTGAACAGCTCACTCTTCTGTGCACTCAGTTAATTCACAGTATTTAAGATGTCTTCAGATATGTCATATTCAAAAACTGGCAAATGCTGTCCTTTAGATGGAAGCACACCTGAGCAGCCTTCCTCGCCTAGCAAAGTCAGGCTGCATCTATCAGTCCACGAAGACTAGGTTCAGTGTAGATGTGCAGGACTGGCTTTTTGGCTAGAAAGATCACCAGGTTTTTAAGGAGCTGAAGCGTTCAGTGGAATAACATTTGTGTACATGTCTTCTACTAGTAAGTGTTCAGGTCAAATTTCTTCTTGGGTCCTCTTTGGAAGACTGCAGAATTATGATGCTCCTGTTAAAAAAAAAAAAAAAAAAAAAATGTTTCTTTTCCTGTATGCTTGCTAAAAAGACCAAAATATTTTGCACAGAATGTCTCCATCTGCTTCCAAACTCCCTCCCTGGAATACTATGCAGCAGAGCAAGCCTGCCCAGCCTGAGCAGCAGTTTTTGCCTAACTCTTGTGGGGATTTCCTATTGAAGTGGTTGGTATAGTTAAGAAGTGACTAGGCTGCTGTTGATGCTTTTTGTTTTCTGGTTACTGGAGAAAACCACCAGGTTGTTGATCTGTGAGTGTTATGTTATTATTCAATTACATTGAGGGACAATCTTGCATTTTGGCCAATTTATTTTGAATGCTGCATGTTCCAGGGCCTCATTTGGTTCTAGTATTAATCCCTTTTCCTTCACAGGAGTTTGCATATTGCTTTGGATTATTTATACTTCACTGTGCTTCCAAATCCATTATTAATCACACAGGTATTGAAATACATTTCACAGATAATACTGGACATACTGCCGTATTGTTTGCTCGCATAATAGTCATGCTTTCACTCGGCAGGTTTCTCATACATCAAATTATCATTAGATAAGAAAAAATGTTACGGTGAAGAGTTGCCAACAACTTAATGCTGAATGCTCAAGCAAAACCCTGATGTTCCCAATTCCAGGTGATGACTCCCGGGGACAATAAAGGAGCAGATGCTCTGGTTAGATGAGAGCATATCACCTTCAGGGATATGAACATTGCAAGGTTCTACTCAGTGGACTTAAAGGAGACCTCTCATTCATTTTTTTGTCCGGCAGCAGTCCAGATAACTAAACAAGAGAGACTTCTTTCATGGATGCATTTTGGTTAATAGGAGAAAAAAAAAGAAAAAAAAAGGAAACATTTTAATTTTGAGACTATCCCACAGCCATCAGTAACTGTAAGAATGCAGAGTGGGAGAGGACCCATCTGGGGCATGGAGTTCCATTTTTGGCTCACCCAGACCCCTACCAGCCCATGGACATGCTTCTCCAAGCTTGTTTTCATCATTACAGCCTCACAGCAAAAACTGTAAAAGCTTAACTGAAGGGAAAGGAGAATCAAGGAAGAAAACAGAGTGGTCGAGAGTTTCAGCAATACCTCAGGCCCTTTGCAAGGGCATAAGCTATTGGACAAAGCCAGCAAACTCCCAGCTGACAGCTGGCATCATAAAGAACTCTCTGTCCCCTGTTTTGCTGTCAGGTCTTTCCACCCTTCACCCTTTTATAAAAATTGGTTTAACTGTGAGCATTTGAGAAAGTGCACCAGCCAAGCTCTAGGAGAACCTAGCACACCTTAGAGCCCAAAATACCTCTGTGTTTTCATTTTCACATCTATAATTAAGCAAAGTGATAGCAATTTGACACAAAATCATTTTTCAGGTGCTTGAGTGGATGGCTGGTGCTGTCACTAAGATAGAAATTTGTTGAAGCTAAGGATTGGTTAAATAAGTCAAATATTGTTGGTACAGCATCTCTCTTAGCTGTTCAAAAATGACATTTTTTTGCTTTCATAGATTCATAGATTCATTCGATTCATTTTTTTGCTTTAATCGAGTGAAACGATTAATTCTTTTGTCTGCCCACGCAGAGAGGCACACACTAAGTCCTCTGGGCTTATCAGGCTTCACAATGGAGTGGAGGACATCCACTGTGTCATCCTCCTTAACTTCTGCAGTGTCTGCCACTTTTCAGCTCAGTAAAAGGTCAGTTTCTGTAGACAACAACAGTAACAGTGTCTACATCATTTAAATTCCATCTCTTATCTGAAGTTCAGAAGAATAGTAACACAGCTTTACAGAATTTTCTTCCAGATATCTCAAAGGACTCTGCCAATGAAAAATACCTCAACACTTTCCTCCTCAAACCCCCCTGTAACCCAGCCATTGGACCCCCCACAAATGGGACTGTTTTGCAGGTGGCAAGGACATGTCACAAGTGAGAGGTGACTCATGAGTTATACACAGGAGAGCTGGGGCATAGCAAAGAGCAAAAGAACTTGACTGTTGCCTGCCTGTGTTAACAGCTAATCTTAAAAAATGCATGAATGCATAAAATAGAAGTCGGTTTCTGCTTCTGCTGCCCTTTGAATTTCAATTTAAGTCATGTACAAATGACTCTGCATCCTTCCCTCTAGTGTAATTTCAGCTCTAACTTGGCCCAGCCTTCTGGAAAGAGGTTTGACTCAGTCAGAGAAAGAAGTTCTATCCACACTAAAATCTGAAACCATTTTAAAGATTGGCTAAAGTTCAGCTGATGGGGAGGATTTGTGAATGCTCCTTATATGGTTGTAGTTACAATTTATGTGGAATAATCTTAATCTTCATAATTTATTTAATTACAATGTATTAACTTGGTTCCTTTAGACACATTCTTCTGCAGACAAGTACCACAGGTACAGAATAACAACTGGGATGGAGCAGCATCCCCTAACCTGTCACACACTGCTACCAACTCAACCGTAGCCTAGAAAGTGACAACTTCAGCTTGCCTTCATGAGATTCCTGCTTGTAATTTCTCCTCATAGAACACATTTTGAATCCTCCTTGTTTTATTTGGTATTTTGAAAGCCTCCATGCTGCCTGCTCTTGGACTGTTACTTCTGGGCTTGAAATAGTGATATTGCACAGAGGAATAAAGGAGATTTATTGGGGTGGAACTTTTTGGAACAGGACCATCTTCCTGATTTGTCTGTTGAGTTCTTAGTGAGGTGTGCCATAGAGTAAAATCTTGTTAGAAGAACTGGGTGCACTGCAAGGGAGCTTTACAGTAAAAGACCTCAACTGTTTGTTTTTCCCTTTTCTTGTAAGAAAGAAAAGGTTATCAAATAGAAAAGGATGTTTTATCTGTGGGGAGAGGGTTGCTGGATTTACTTATTTATTTTGAAAATAGTGACATCATGACCCCTTCTGTGTTCATGTGTCATTACTTCTGCGAAAATTCAAACTCTCTTCTCTGTGTTCAGGTTTGCAACATCAAAGAAGCATAGAACAGTCTTCTTTGATGTTAAACTTTTCTGCTGATGCTGTCTGTGGTCAGGTAATACCACATGATTAATGTGAAAAGAATTGACCTTTACCGATTTTCTCATGTTCGCTAGGGAGACAAAGATGTAATGCATCAGTGGGATACAAGATATAGTCATCAAGAAATTCCTCGGTATTAGAGAACAGATCTTTACCTTCCCCAAATCAACCATGATGTGTTTCCTTTGCATTTAATTTCTTTTGTGTGTTTGTGTAATCACTTAATATTAAAGAAAGAAAAATGTGGTTTGGTCATTTAGTTAGTAAAATCACGCCTTGGGAGTACCAGGCTTGGGAAGAACTGGCTCCTCTCACTCAGCTATTGGCCAGCCTAAGCAAGTCGCTTTGCCTCTTTATAAAATAAGGATAATGGTTCTTCCATTGTAAAGATGTGAGATCTACTGCTGAAAAGCAGTATATGAGAGTTAGGTAATATTATTTCTGGCTCTCCTACAGATGTGCTTAGTGTTCAGTTTTCCCATCTGTAATGTGGGGATGTTAGAACTAATCTACCTCCCAGGGTTGTTTTGCTTAATTCCATAAAGTACTTGAAAACCTCACATGGAAAGAGTTATAGGAGCACAAGGTTTCTTAATAAAGCTCATTCATGAGTAATGTATTTTTGAAGTAAGTGACTTGAACCTTCACCCATAGTTGGAAACCAACACGAGCCAAGTTGTCTTTGTTGTTCAGCAAAGGTTGGTTGATATTTTTTTTCCTTACATATTTAATTCTCATAAGGCTTCACATTTCTGGTTTCTGGCTATGATTGAAAGCAGAAATGCCAAAATACCACAAGAGAAGACTGGGTTGTTGGCTTTTTTTTTTTCTTTTTTTTTTTTGTTTGGTTTGGTTATTTATTTGTTTGTTTTTTCCTGACCCTCCCAGAGGCTGGAAGTTCTAAAATGCACAAGAATCTTCCACGATATCCCCAGTTCTCAGTTTCTCCCTGCAAAGATAGATGTCTGAATGTGGAGATTTACCCAAGCACAGACAGTGCCAGGAATCTTTTGAGATCTGCCCTGCTACGCTCAACACGATGTGCAAGCAGCTCTTGGGCGCATCGAAGCTGCTCTGTTGAGATAACCACTAGGTGCTTTATCAGTACTTATCTACCATGCCTTGAGCTATACAAGACCACATTCAGCCTCACCACTGCGCAATTATTGTTGCTGATTATGGCACATAGCATGGTAAGAAACTTCTGAGATGCCGCTCAAATACGGAGGCTGACACGGTCTTTACATCAAAGGGCTGTAAGAGAAAATTAGCCAAAACTCATTTATCTCTATGTCAAAATCCCTGCTAACTGGGGAGGAAATGAAGCTGGACCAACGTGGAAGGCTATTAGGAATCCTGGCCTTGATACTGCGGGATGCATTACAAACCCGGATTTGTGGGAACTCTGCCGGCAAATAATCAATAGTCGAACCGCTCTGCGCGAAGCACTGATGTGTGTAGAAGAGGGATAGTGCCAGGAGCAGAGAAGCGAAGCTGGAGCTGGGGAAGTCTGCAAGCCGGGGTTTCCTCGTGCTGGGAGGCAAGGACGGCTTGCTCCTGCCCCCTCCTGGTGCGGCCCTAAAAGGCAAGGGACTGCGAACATGGCACCTTCTGTTCTCAGGGGTTTGCACCTGGGCCGAATGGCAAACGCTGTCTGTTTTCATGGCACGAGGAGGTGCTGCCATTGCTTCTTTGCTTCTTGTCACTCTCAGTCCATCTGAGCTCTGTACAAACAAATCCAGGCTGGCCTTCTTCCATTTCTTCATGGGAGTATGTTGTTTTAGGAAATACGTTTTGCAGTTCTTTGTAAGTTGGCATGATGCTTTGCCAGCTGTGAAACAGACAATGCAAATCATTTAAAGAAGAGGTAGAGAAAGACCCACAGCCCTCTAGGAATTGCAGGGACTCCACACTAGCAGGTAGCTGAGAAACCTAAGTTTAATATTAAGAACAAATCTTGGCATTTTGTAATATATTCCCATCGTGCCTTTGAAGAAGAGCCTCTAGGGTCTGCGTCACATGGAGATACCAGTGGGAATTTTGGCACAGCCAGGTGGGCAGACAGCCACCACACACACTGTGTGGTGTTGGCTCACAGAAACAACCTAAGTGTGGTAAGCTGGGGCAGCTACTGTGTGTGGATCTGTAGGTCCAGACTTGAATCCTTCCAGATTTAACACCGGTTGACCCTGGAGGTGTACAAGGAATGCTTAAATGTTGTGTTGAGGGACATGATTTAGAGAGAATACTGCTGATAGGTGGATGGTTGGGCTGGATGATGTTAAAGGTCTTTTCCAACCTTGGGATTCTATGATTCTATGAATATCACTGAGCACAAACCAAAATACAAGTGAACGCCCTAAATATGGACCGTCTCTCCTAACTCCTTAAGGTATTCCACTTTAATTAATTTAATTTAATTAATTTAATTTTAAAATGATCAGCATTCAGTAGAGCAGAAGAGACCCGAACAGTAACTGTCTGGTCTTGTGACTATAGTATTGGCTTAGAATAAGGCTGAATCTTCATGGCATTGGCAAGACTATAAAATGTATTCTGACTGTGATGTAAGTTCCCTTGACACCAACATATTTCTCCAAAAATAAAAAAATCTCGCTGCCACAAATTTTGTTTCCAAACACAGTAAAAATTGCTGATGAAGTATTGTTAAATATCCATTGCTATTGTTAAATATCCATTCCTGTAAGTGTAAGATATGCTTAGTGCCAAGATTCAGCCTTTTCCATTTTTGAACAGTTCTGTGATATTCTATCTTCTTCTAGATTTTGTGGTAAGTTTCAGCCAGCATTTTCAGAGGCTCTTTGCCTTTCAGGAGATGGTGTTGAACTTTGCCTGAACTGGTGGGAGCACTCTTTCTGCACAGCTTAGAGACAAAGTGGAAGGTCCTAGCTAAGTTCTTACTTTCCTTCAATGTGTTTGAAAGAAACACCTTGCAGCACTATACGGGCAAGTTTGATGATGTAGATTCCTCTCTGTGTAAAATAACTTATTTTTCCTTTATGTTTTTTGTCTGATAAATTTCTGTTCAAAGGTTTGCAGCACAGCTATGTTTGGGTACCAGGTTTTCTGACTGCTAGCTGGAGAAAGGTGAATAGCAGACTTCATGGTCCTGGAGGATGCGTAGCTGCTGGAAGAGGAGATTGAACACCAAATAATTCCTGCTAAATAGACAATATCGAAGAGAGGGGGAAAAAATGAAAGGCTTTGCTTTCTTCTAGTCAGGTCTCACAGTTTCAGGGAAGTCTGACTGCACTAACTTTTCTCCACCTGAGTAACATTATTTTTCAGGGAAATTTCCAGAGATTAATTTTTTTCATTGAACTCCCCTGGGTTTTTCCTTTGCAGGGTGGAGAGCCTGTGACTCTCTGATGCATATTGAGAATATTTGCACTCAACAGCATGGGTGAGATGCTGAAACACACAGAAAACTCTGAACAGAGCCACGAAATTTTGAGGGGGGAATCATTTGTTCACCACTCAAAAAATCAGTTATGGGTTTGACATTTCAAGAAAACTTTGTGTAAACTTATGTTTATATGCAACAGACCACAAAGACAAAACAATTTCAAATCAAAGAAACAGTTTAGTTGGCCTGATATAAATATCTTGGGTTTTTTTTCCATCATTCTTTCCATCAAGAAACATACATGAACTTCACTTCAGGGCAGTGTTTTTCTTCCTTCAAGTTCACCTGGCAAGCTGAAAAATTAGTTATTTGTACAGGCCTGGTTGTGAATCATCTGACTCTGCTGTGTCTCTGCTGAGGAGGACATGTTAGCCCCTGCCACCTTTGCGTGGTGCTTTTGATTTTTCTGCTTTCAAGTTCACCATGATCCAGTTTGGCCTCAGATAGTCTGAAAAACACAGTTTCTCTAAAAGCACTTGAATTGCTCCAGGGCAGGCAAGTACTGAGATAGGTATTAGATAACCAGAACCTCAATTTCTGATCTTTCCCAGACTCTAGCAGATCCAAGCAAATAAAACAAAACAAAAGAATAACAATTAAAAACAAAAAAGTGGAAAAAGTAGGGAGATTTACCTCACCATCTAAATACAGAAATTGAGATACCAAAGTTTTCTATCACTACATAATGTTATGTTCAAATTATCATTCATACATGACATCGTGGAGGACATATCCCTCCCCGGGAGTTTTAGCATCACACCCCTGACTTTTACACAAAGAGTAAATCAGCAGTGATAGCAGTAGATGGGGCCTTGAAGAGGACAGCTAGCCCTATCACCGCCTTAAGCAGAATCTTTTGGAGAAATCTATCCTGGACATAAAGTAAACAGTGTTTTAGCATCTTCAGTATTTAATTAGAGTCACTGAAACGTTTTTTAGCTCATTTCAAGTTGTATTGTTTTCAAGCTTTGTTTTATCGTCATTTTTTCCTAATGAGTTGCATTGCTGTATCACACTGGAGGTCTCTCTCTCATGGACATTCAGAGCTTCTGCACTCAGAGAGGACCATGCATTCATCACATTTTCTCTCCTCTAAGTCACAGACTTTATATTTCATGCTGTTACTCAGTACTTTACTTTTGAATTAAACATAGCTTGTTTTTTCTTATTTCCTTTTTTTCTTTTTGGAATAAAATATATATTCTGGAAAAGTATCTAATTTTGATATGAATACATCAGGAAATGGGTAATCAATCATTTCCTTTAGAAGTTTGTTCCAGTGGTTAATCGCCGTCACTGCTTGAAAAATTGTGACCGTTTTGAATTTCTGATTTCAACTTCCAGTCACCGGTTCTCATTATGCCTTTCTCTGCCAGATGTAAGAACCCTTTAGTATCCAGTATGTTCTCGTCTGGAAGTAACTACGCAGTGTAATTAAGGCATCACTCTTTTTTTTTTTCTTCCCAATAAACTCAGTGGATGGGTCTCTAAATCTCCCACAGTCAGGTGTCCATTGGTCAGTTCAGTCTAATGCTCAGTGTTGCCTTTTGGATTGGAATAGTGGTTGGTAAAATCTGAGCTTCAGGCTTCTGTGGGGTGTTCTGCTGTGTGGGAGTAAAATCCCATTGCTGATCACCATTCCCTTGTTTGTATGCGTGTGGATCATGGGAACAATGTCTTCATTTGTAATTTGTTTGGCTTTAAGTCTTGCTGAGTTTGGAATCTCATTGTGTTTTATGTGCCCACCATGTTCCCTTAATCTTTCTCTAGAATCAGTTTTCCAGCGTCCCATTGGGTTCTGTTTTCTTCTCTGCCTTATATATCACCTTTGCACTGACTGCATTAATGTCTTCTTCAGTTCAAATGGGATCTGTTTAGCAAGTGACCCGAAATACTCCCTGTATGAGTATTTTCATTTCATCATTATTTACCAGGCTGCTAATATTTGTGTCAGCCATCTGTCTGTCAGTGCTGACTTTATATTCCCTTGCAGAACATCAGTGAAAATGCTGAGCGGCGTGGAGTACACTTCAAAGCCCTGCAGAAAGCCACTATAGCATCCTCATTTGATGATGGTCTGATTGACGCAGCTGGGTTTTGAGTTATGTTAAATAGCCATGTCTTAGCCATTTAACATAAGTTTCCTTGATGTTATATGGTGTTTATCTAGTAAGTATGTCAAGCACTAAGTCTAAAGTCTTGAGAAAGTCTGCTACATCTGTGCAGTTAGCTTTTGTGCAGGCAGAACATGAAACCAGTTTTATTTGAGGAGAGCTATTTTCCATAAACCCACATTGACTGGCAGTAATTAAAATCTTGTTCTTTCATGTTTCAGCTGTTCAGTCCTGTCTCAGCTTTTCAACTATTTTACCTGGGATTGATGTAAGGTTAACTGCTCGATAGTTCCTCTGTAATTGCACTTGATTTCCTCTTCCTCCCTCCCTTCTTTATCTCTCTCCCTCTTGCATTCCAGGCTACTATCCTACTTCCAGTCACTTGGGATCCCTCTGATGTTAGAATTTATTAAAAATTAACATTAGCAAGCCAGAGTTCTCCTCAGTCAAATATTTTAGGGCCCCTGAGTGTGATTTATCCCATCCTGCTGATTTAAAAATGTTTATCTCTACGAGATGATGCTTAACATCCTGCTTATTTCCTAATGGGTTGGAAAGGACATTTTCAACTTTAGTCTCATCTAAATAACATCTCGCTATTACTTCCCAAATATTTATTGAATAACTCTGGATTTTTGTATTATTTTTTGAAATTTTATGCTGACAATATGTCTGTCTAACACCACGGAAGAAATCCTGCTCAGAATTGCTATGGGTCAACGTTTTGTAGAACCCTATAATTATCTGAGTTGGAAGGGACCTTTAAAAGTCATCTCCTGTGATGTACAAGAACTCCCATGGCTCAATGGCGGTGCTTGGAGATCAGGTCCAGCCTGACCTTGAGTGTCTTCAGGAACAGGGCATGGACCACTTCTCTGGGCAACCTGTGCCAGTGCCTCACAACCCTTATCGTCAAAAATTTCTTCCTTAGGTTCCTTCCTGTATGAGTTTCTTCTACTTCATCACTCTGTACTTCAAAGCATTGCTATAATTTTGCCATTAGTTACATTTTCAGAAGACTTCTGATTTACCAGTGAAGTGGTTGGGCCTTAGCCAGTCTGTCCTTGATGATGCTGATGGACTGACTATTCTGAAAGAACTTCTGATTTTCATTCATTTTTTCCTCTCTGAATTTTTCCTCCCACTCGCTCTTCTTGTAATTTTCCTCAGCTGGAGGATATTAGCCTTTGGGAAGCACCGGCTCCAATTGTCTTCATTTTGTCCACTTTTAATTACAAGCTTTTAGGATAATGTTGCTTTCCAGCTGTACGGCTGACATCTTCTTTGTTGATGAGTTTCAAAATGAGTCGATTCAAGTTGGATGGGGTGCTTTTTCCTTATGCGAAGAAGTGAGTGCATCTTGTCATCAGATCACACTCTCACTCTCGTTTGGGTGAACTGCACTGCACCCTGCACTAATGGGATTAAGCTTTCTTCAGAAACACAGGTGAGACCTGGGAATCTCTGTTTCATCCAGGCCTGAAATTCAGCTTCTCCAGGGGATAACAGGCATCAGACAGACTTTTGCTGTTCATATTAGCCTTATCTCACATTTGGTTTATTACTCTGCCTAAGTTGCTCCATATTCTAATGACTTCCTCAGAACTCACTGCTGCAGATGGTGTATTTATATTAACTTAAAGATTGCATTCCATCTTTCAAATGAGATTAATAAATTTCCAGGCCATTGTGGTTACCCGACCTGACCTCCTATAAACACACCCTATAATTCTTCACCTAGATTCCAGCATCTGGCCCCATAACTCATACTTGAAACAGTGTATCTTTTTTAGAAATATCTTTTTCTTTTTTTTTTAGAAATACATCTCATGAGCATGTAAGGCCTCTGTCACTTGAAATTATTGCCATATTTAGAATGAGATCTTAATGTCTTGGTGATTGTGCATCACAGTGCCTACGTCTGTTTCTACGTGTGACAGTGGCATAGCCCTACCTGGTACTGAAGTACCTGTCTTCTCTCTACCTAAAATGCTTTTCTTAGTCTTTTTTGATAAATAAAAACAAACTAATCAGATTGCCTACAGCGACATCCCACACTGACACATGTGCACGTGTATGTTGGCTTTTTGTACCTTTTATTGCTATGATTTACATTTCTGTAATTTCTTTCAAATGAGGATGGAGCGATAGCTGCTTGAATAGGAGCGATGTTATCATTTGCTGTATGAAACCTTTAGTATCTGAGATTAGCAACAGAAAGCAAGGACTAGAACTAAGCATTCAATGTCTTACCAGTACTCCTGGGTTTTACACTTATTTTTTCTATTTAATTTCATTTATTTTTCTATGGTGAGCTTTTACACTGAAGCCTAATATACTCTTGCAGAATGGCATTCTCCTGGGCCTATTTGAAATTCTTGATCTTTTCTGCATCTGTTTAAATCCTGCGTTCATGCACGTACAGTACAAGGTCAACCTTTTTGTTTGTTACTTTTATGGAGTTTAAATAAAGTCCAAATACCTGACCGAGATACCTGTCTGGTGCAGCCTTGTGACGGTTGCAAAATCTTCAGACTCGGAGTGTCACATGATTAACTGTTTCATGAGGAATACGAGAAACCATAAAATCATGGATTTTGGCATAGAAAGGGTATACTTTGGAACTGCAAGCTATCTAAAGGCTTGTTCACCACTAATCAGAATATAGAATGTGGTGAACCATGCTTAAGAAAAAGCAGCCAAGCAAAATGTTGCCAAGTTGTCCTCTGAAGAGAGCCCGTGGACAAGGGAAGCTGATAGCTCACAAACAAACCAGAAAGCTCAGCCTTTTCTGAGACTTGCTATCTTAAAATTTGGTCTTACCCCACAGCATGGCTAATCAACTTCAGAGATCTGTGAGCACACAAGTAAAGATGTCTTTGTTTATGTCTATGGAAGCTAACATGCTTGAGTACATTAGTGGCACTTTCCAAGCCAGTACAGAAGCAAGGCAACAGTTTGGCATTTAGAGGCATTGCACTCTGAGGAGTTCTTGTTCATCTCAAGTATAAATCTGTACTGCTTCTTGTGAAACTTATTGCTCTGCTAAAATCTCAAGAAATTGATCATGAAAGGTGTTGTTTTGGAATGTCTACACCTAGCCCTGAAATTATAATTACTTTCATTTTCTATCTTCTTTTTTTTTTTCTTTTTTTTTTTCCCCAAAAGATAAACTCCCTTTAGACTTTTGGAAGGTTTATTTTATATTTCTGCTACATTTTATTGGTGTGAATCTTCAGGGAGAGGCTGATGTCTAATGGAAATTTATTATTAAGAACTAGTTATACTGTTTCCCAGCAGTGAGCTTGTTACTGCCACATCTTTGTCAAAACTCCATAATTCGTAATTATGTTTGTCTGACCCACATTCTTTTGTGTAATTGTAGCAAGATACAGTATTTTTCAGTTCTGAAGTAAAAGTGTCCACAACAACTGTGGAGTGTTGCTGGGCAGAAGCTTTCACCCACAAAAGGTGATAGCATTTTTGTGGTGGAGGATGCATTTTTTTAAATGTTTATAGCACTAGGATCCTTTGGGGATAAAAAGCAATGTAGAAATAAGTTAGATATAATGACATGATTTTTCAGAACCTAGGAAACTAATGGTCAATTAAATCCCAGTGGAGGGTGCATATTAGCTTCCTGGTTTGTTTTGGACCCATGACTGGAATGTGTATGCACATGCTATTCAGTCTGGAGCATTCATGTGAAAGATCCTTTGGGTAACTTAACAGCTACAAATGGCACTTCCATCTAGAACTGTTATTGTGCTGTTTTTCTACACCAGTTGTGTCTTCAGTAATAGACCTGATGATCAGGTTAGAAAATTCTCTCACTCTGATTTTACCTTTTAGAAAAGAAAGAAGAATAGATTCCTTCTGAGATTCTTCAGAAGTTACAATGTCTCCCTTTTCACTTAACAAACAGTATTTTTATTTCCCATAAATAACATGAGAAATATCTTCCCTACTGCTTCACCTCAGAAGTTCTCAAAGTTTTGCACCCCACGAAGCTCGGAGGATCATTAGCATTTCCCAGTACATGGACTAGATAATACTACCACAAACCTGGGTTTCTGAGCCTTTCACTCTCTGGCTTATTGACCCAAAAGTTTTTCATCTGTTCCTTTGAGGCTACTGAGAATTCTGATATTTTCTCCATCTGTTTCTTGAAATTTCCCCTGTGAGCACTCAGCATGTTTCCCCGTTCCTTCCAGATGACCCTCTCTTGCTGTTCCCACTGGGTGTCATAAACTCCATGACTACTTCCAAGAAACGTTAAGGTGAGTCGCGTTTTATTTATTGTGCTGAGTAATGCCATTAACACATTCCAAATTGATCCATCAAAGAAGTCAGTGTGGAGAGGCTGCTCAGTGGCAGCTTCAGGTCAAATATTTAGGGTGGGGCACTGCCGTTCACCTGAGCGCTATGCGAAGTTGTTATTGGAGAATATTGCCTAAAATACCCCTCTGGGCTCTGCTGGAGTTGCTGGCCTATTCCACGAAGTCAACCAGCTGCTCCTTTTAGAGCCCCCCTCTGAAATGTGAACACAGGACAGTGAAATTGCTGTCCTGCCAGATCATTTGTCTGGAAGAGACATTATTAATAAGGAGCAATAGAGTTCCCGTTGAATTGGGATGAAGGTATGTTTATTTTATCAGCGTTTTTATTTTCTGAGCACAGTGCTGAGCCTCTGAGCGCAGCTTGGCTGCGAGGGAATCTTGCTTTAGGGGAAGCTCACAATATTGACACTTCCAATGGCTGCAGTGAATGTTGGCAAAAGTAACCCCTTCGTCTGAGGGAGACCAAAGTAGTCAAAAATAACAAATTCAGATAATTTCCTTCTGTGCATTAAAGATATGAGGGGTGCCGTGAGGAATTAGTCAGAAATTTTGGGGTCCTCCTGAAGCTGTCTGCAGGAGATAAGGGGCAGCTGTTTGTTTCCTAAGAAAAATCCGAATTCTATGTACGTTTTTAATTAACTTGTACTGAAACTGTATTTCTGCTCATGTATTTTGCCTCATGCTTCTCTGCAACTGTGCTCTGAGTTCCTCTAGATCCTGTTCTCTCCCAGCTGTGCTTCCTCTGCATGTACTGTGATATTTCATGACCCGCTCTCTGGGAGAAGGAAAAACAGTCACTAATGGGAGTCCCAGCTACTTCGGGTCTGGGCACGCTGGAAGCCTGACTCATGGGGGAGAACAGGAAGAACAGGACCACAGAATGACAAGTGTCCCTGGTTACCAGGGCAACACTCTTAAATCAGATCTTTTTTTATTATTATTATTTCAATCAGAATATTTGTTTTCATGCGAAATACTTTGATAAAGGTTTTGTTGTTTTCTGAGTCTTTTTCATAAGAAAATAGATTTTTTTTTTGGGGGGGGGGGGGGTAGGGTGGGGTAAGGGAATTGGGTGTTTTTACTTTTAAGTCAACCGTTGTTTTTTTTTTAATCAGTCTTCATAGCATGTCAGTTTGACTTGGAAAAAACATTATGTTGACCATCACCATCTTTTCATTAACCTCTAGCCTTGTGCATAACCTTGTAGAAATATTAACATTATTGATAGAGGCCAGAAGGACACAGAAAGGTCCTCTTGTACAGAACAGGGTCAGCTGCACCTGAGCTTCACCCAGTAGGTATTTGCAAAATGCTCTTGTAGAGAAGTTCCAACTGTTGGGATTCCTCAGTCATTTTAGGTGACCTTAGAGTTTCCTATCACTACAGTTAGTAAGCATTCTTTGTTATCAATGTAATCTTTGCCACCATTTTCAAGCGATTCAATAGAAATTTTGACTTTACTCTGTACAACAACCTTCCGTGTATTTGCAGACAGTTGTATCTCCCCAGCTTCTTCCAAATCCCATGATGTCAACTTTACTTTCTTGGTCAGAGGTCTATAAACCATGACCCTCATGCTTATTCTCTTCAGATTGTCTCTTTCTTAAGTGCCATGCCCATAGTTCCCATTAATAGTCTTATCCCAGCATGCGCGTGTATGACTGCAGAAAGGATCCTACTTTTTAAGCAAGAGCTGCATCTTTTACTTTGAGCTGAACAGATATCTCACTATATCCCAAACTGTGTGTTTAAACATATTTTACCCTTCATGCCTATATACCAACAATATTTTGACAATGTAATTCGTCAGTAGCGTCCTCCTGTTAAAAGCTATCATCTCTAATCTGAACAAGTGATACAAATCTTAAGTACTCATAACCTTCTTGACTTCTTCATCGAAGATGATCTTACGTAGCCTTCACACCTGCCATTTCTCTGGCATTTTCCTCCACAGTATCCATTTGATGCTCATTAGATTTTCAAGTTATTTTCCCAGCTTTTTAACTGTGTGTGCAATCTTGTATTCTAAATAAGGTTGTTTATCCCCCATGTGTTTCAGTGAGTATTTTGGTAACAGTACACATGCAGGCGATATATTTGTCCTACACATCTTTGTCCCAGCATTCTGCAGTTCCTTCCCACTCGTGCCTGAAAATTGGAGTACACAGCTTTTTTTCCCTTCATCTCATCATTGTTGTTGTATTTTTTTACCCCCCAGCATTTTTAGAACATAACATATTTTCAAGTAAGTAGTGTTAATTATGTAACAGTGATTTATCTCAGATAAGATCTTTTATTTTTGTTGCAATTTTGCAATTAGAATCCAAAAAATTTCAGGCTTTGAACCCTGCCTTTTATGTCAAGTTGTCTGCCCACAGCCGATGAGTATAAGTATCTTATTTGCCTCAGAAAAGGAAGTGAAAAAAGTGCCATCTGCAAATTTATTGAGAGTTTAAATATCTTGGAGGTACGACTGAAGGAATAAGTCTTGGAGAAGTCGAAACATTAAAGTCCAAGAGTTGATCTGTAATGGTAACCACAGAGCATTTCAACTCAACATCCTAAGAAACGTTAACAAAGGGCATTAAGACTGAAAGCAGGTCTTTATTTTTAGATACATCAAGATAAGAACTGTCCAGTGCCAGATAAGCAGAGAGCTGTGTGGCTATATATATATAGGAAACTATATAAACTTTTTTTTAATCAAGCATCAAAATCTGTTGAGGTTTTTTGAAGGGTCAGCAAGCATGTGGATAAGGGAAAGCCAATTCATATATAGTACTTGGAGATCTAAAAGGCCCTTACAATGTTTTTATGAAAACTGAGCAACAGTGGGAGAAGAGAGAAGGTTTGTGGTACAGGAGGCATAAAACATAAGAGTAAATGGCAAGTCTTGCTGTGAACCACTACGGGAATCTGTTCTGGGACTTGTGCTGCTCAAGATGCTAATGACATACCTGGAAGAAGAGAATTGTTAGATGACAAACTTTGCTGATGAAACAGAAGTGGAGTAGATTTTGAAAAGGACAATGAGAATCACCAGATAAATGCAACAGCCTCTGTACCACGTTGTTCTTCATACAGTGTATAATTAGTTCACAGAAATCCTTGCTGCGGGATGTTGTGGATGAGTTCAAGGACAGGCTAGGCAAGTTCAAGGAACTGAAATTAATTGAAGCTTATTAACAGAAACAACCTCTAGTTGAGCTTCTGTAAACTGAAAATGATTGGAGTTTACTCTTTCCTAGATGTCGTCTTCTTGTCTGTGCAAGGCACATGGGACTTGATTAAGTGTGACCTTGATCTTACAACCATTTTTATGCTCTAATTTAGTTAATGCAGGTCTCCAAGTGAATAGTAGGACTTCGTATCTCCTAATTGTTTTGCTCGCACTCCAATTACTTCTTTTAAGGGACTTTTCCTAGATTACTTTTCTTTTAGTGACATGAAAATAATGAGGACTGGGTGCTCTATTGTTTCAATAGAAGGGCTCAATTTCTAACCTCTGTTCCAATTACTGTGGGTGCTTTAATGCTGGACACAGGAAAATTTTATTCTGCATTTCCTATGTCTTCCTATCAACATGGATGTTGTATATCTTTTGGAGATACTGTGGCAGAGGCATAGAGCAAGGATGCTAGGCTTCTCAGTACTGCTACTATTTCCATGAGAAGTGCTGTAGCACTCTGCTTTATACTTTCAGTCTCAGGGAATATCTCTCTTCACGTGTTCCTTTATCTCTCACTATGACATAGGATAACTTAGTGAAACAGTTACTGCATCTGCAGATCCTGATTTAGGTTTTTGTTCAGATTGGTAGAACACCATAACCATGATTTACTTTACGAACTGCCAAAGCGCTGATGGACTACAGAGGATATTCTTTACTCCTCTGGATCTATCACTGTCAGAGCAGACCAGTTTTCTAGCTAGGTCTAACTACTGAGCATATGCAGGAGCCAGAATAGAAGTTGCCTGCCTTTATTTAATCCTCCTCCACTGACAAAGCTAAACTAGCTGATTGTTCCCTGCACAACAGGATCTTTCAGGCCTCTGTTACAACAGCTTCTAATTCTCTGAAAAAGAGACTGTACTCCTTACAAGCCTGCTGGGGTGATAGTGGAGAGGAATTACCCTAGGTGTGTAGATCCCTGACACAGCCACTCAAGGGACGCCATGCATTACCAAGATGTTTATCCTCTAGACATGTTCAGATAGGCACTCTTCTAACATCAGGCATTCATAGATCAGTGTTTTAGTGGCACTGTATGTCTAAAAACAAGTGTAACTAAATTAATATAAAATATTTAAGATTCTATTCTCTGCTGATCTGCAGCAGATCTTCCAAGAGAAGAGAAAGCCCTAATGACACTAAGTCTTGCTGGTCCTTACTTGCGGGCAGTGGTAGAATGACAAGAAGGGATTGTTTTTGTTTCAGGATCTACAATACTCAGGAGGGGGAGATTTCTAAGGGATGCACAACACCAAAGGATGTGAATGCACATTCAGCTGGAACTGTAGTGCTATGGAGAAAACAGGTGCCTACCTGGGACATGTTCCTCATGCCGTCAGCTTTACATCTGTCACCAGATCTGGGCTGAGGGGAAAGCATTTCAACAGTGGGTAGCAGGGTTTCTCTCTGCTTCCTATGGTTTTCCTGCATGGTGCGCAGTCCATTGCCCAAGGACTGCATGTCCCTAGTCAGTGTACTGTATCCACCTATTTTAACTGACCTAATAACAGTTATCAGCATTACTTATCTCAGATCGCCCACACAGTTTCACCCACAAATCTCCATGAGTCACAGCTCCCCACCACCACTGGCAATATTAATTAATGACCTGTTGCGTGGTCAGGTTGCTGAGGCTTTTGATCTTTGATGTTGAAAGTTTCAAATGGGTGGTGAGAGCTGCTTTGTGATGAGAGCCGTCTAGGGCTGGTGGGAGGAGGGGGGAAAGCAAAAGAAGAATATATATTTCTTATTAAATGGTCATATATGGTAGTAGGAACTGTAGAGTCCTGCTCCTGATGACCCAGCTAGACTGCTCCAATTCTGTTTTTCCTTCCTCTTGAAGGACTATGGTTCTTCAAACAAAAGGTAAACAACAACCCTGTTTTCTCTGACCCAGAAATACTTACATGAGTCATAATGTTCTAAATGTGCCTGTCGGTGTAAAACTACATGCTGATGTGAAATCCTTCCTCGGGTTTCAAGGTTGTCTCAGAACAAAGTGGATTTTAATTCTTTGCAAATGTTTTACTTTATTGTTCTTAGAAGCGAGGGTGAAGGAATCTATGTGTGATTTTATTAACACAAAGCAAATATATGACTGTTTACTTATGATCTCATAATTGTGCCCTAGCAGTGAAAGAACAGAAAAAGGGAGTGCAGAGATTTAAGGAATTCACTACTTCTAGTGAGTCTGTCTCCTAACTTTTTCTGTAGCGTCTCCTGGTCCATCCATAATCCCCATGGTGTTGGGTTTTCAGAACCACTGGAGAGATCACAGAGACTCAAAGCCTTTTATAAATTGTTCTCCTGAGCCAAAGTGAATCCCCCCTATTACTGTAAGGTTATTCTGATTCAGTTTAGCAAAAGGAGCTCACCTTGTAATGAGTACGTGGACATGAATATAACCATAACTAAACTTTGTTCTTAAAATTTAAAGTTCCTTGAAACAAGCTCCTTTAAGAGTGGAAGAAGAGTAGGAGAGAAAGGGGCAGAACAAACTGAGAAACTGCTGGGAAAATGAGATTTATACAGGGCCAATAATGAGTTTATCAAAAAGAAGAGCTGGCTAAAAGCTGTAGGAGGACAGTGACAGCTTTGCCAGTTTTTCTTGTTTTTTTAATCCCTATTCTGATGTTTCACAAAACTGATCTGTTCTATAGAAATAATGCTTTGAGATGCTTTGATGTATATGGTAACCAGAAAAGTCTCTAGAGGAGGAGTTCTTTCTGGCTCTAGAGAAGATCTGCTGGTCTCAAGTGAAATCCCTTGTAAGCTTATTTGATCAGCAGTACAAACTGTCAGTCTAAGATGGGCACTGCAAAGCGGGGACATGCTTAGATGGTTATGGCAGCATGCATATGAACCTTGGGCAACTGTGGAAGAGGGGGGAGTAAAGGCAGTGAATGGAACTGTCATAGCCAGAAAGTATTTATAATAACTTACTGGAATATGATTTTAAAATAATTTATTGGAATGTGATTCTGTTGCCTTACATCCTTTTTGGAAACAAAGCCTTGAAGACCTCAGTCTACTGCAGATCTGAAGTCAAATTATGAGTACAGGGCTGAAAAGTCCACGGTAGTATCTGTCCACTAAGAAATCAGGACTGAATGGCCAACAGGATCATGATGGACCGCTGTAGATAGAAGTTTTGTGCAACATTGTAAGATACGTCAGGCTTAGACATCCACATCGTGAGCCAAAATACACTGTAGAAAATGTAGGGCTGGGAGTAAATGGTAAGAAACTGGAGCTATAATATATAGAAGGATAGAAGGAAGAAAGGGAGACAGCTCTGCAGATGTCCAAAGTCCCTGCGATAGCGATGGCTTCTAGGAAGCAGATTATAGTCCAAGGTACAGAAAAGGGGAAAAAACAACCTACTCACCTCCAAGGTTCCCACCAAATCCAAATCTGTCTGTCAGCTTGAAATTAGATGTATGCATGGATACCCTGAGCAAGCACCAGATTGAGCAGGTGGGAAAATGTGTACAGGACATCAGCAGCCTGCTTCAGGAAAGAAGCAGTGAGGAGAACGGGTGAGGAGTGTCCCATTCCTATCCCTTGTCCTAATTTTTTACAATGGTAAACACAAGAAGAAAAAACAACAATAACAACAAAGGCATTGTTCACAGAGGGCTGTGATTGTGGTTACATCTGAAGGCGTTGGGGTCTGGGTTTTACTGCAAGGAAGCAATCATTAGAAAGATGTTTCTGAGCTCAGATAAGGTCAAACAGAAGGGCTGGAAGCAGTGACAGCAATGTGAAGTATTTTTTGCCGTGTGGTGCTCACTTTAATTGCTGTACATTGGTGCCATCTACTGCCTAGCTTGTGGCTCTCCCTCCATGTGTCTCTAGTGCTGACACTGAGCAAAACTGCAACACAAGCTGGAAAAACTCTACAAGTTTCTGTTGATGCCTGGACATAAAAATAACATTCGTAACACCGTGCCGTGATTATACTAGCACTGATCTAAAGAGAAAAGGTCTGCTGATTAGCAGTGCAACTTAATGGCTTTGGAGGTAGAGTAGAAATGAAGAGAGAGCATATCTGTGGTTTGGAGGACAGGAAAAAGAATCAGCTGGACTCCTTAACTATGTCTGAGTGCCACAGCACAGTAAATCTTCTGACTGCTCCAGAAAACTTTGCGTGCAGGGAAGGAGAAGCGTTTTGAAGACATGAAAGACTTTCTGGCTGCATATAGGGTTATTTTACCAGGGGTCTGAATAGTGAACAGACAGCTCATCACAAGTATCAGATGCTGACCCCTTAAATTATAATAGAAATTGTTACAGCTCTTTTTAATCTAGCACAATTATTTAGATTAAACTGCGCGGACATTAAAATAACACAGGATCCTTTAATAAGAGCTTATATGCTACCACAAATTCATCAGTAGTGGTGACATGGAATCTGACAGAAGTCCAAATATATATATATGTATGTATGTATGATGAGGACAGAGAGAAGTAGAAAGAAAAGTTAAAACTCCTCAGGAGAAGAAGCATCTGACCTAACCAAGTGAAAATTCATCAGGATATGATTTGTGTTTTGCGTCTTTAGAAAATCACAAGGAGGGGCTCTTCAAAAAATTAAAGGACTGAAAAAGTGAAGAGAGATGACTTTGCACTGTGTATTCTTTGTGTAATTCCCTGTTCAAAGAAACAGCTGAGAGGGAGAGGATATGACTGAAGGCCAAATGACTTTGTCACTTGGGACTGCACTGTAGCATCCAGTTCTTGAGGAATTTGCTTGGGCTGCCAATGGTGCTCCCTTGAGTGAGACAGCTGCAGCGATCAGGAGAGGGACCTGGTGTCCATCCACTGTGCTGCAAGTCTCCTTCAAAGTGTTCCTCTCAGTCTATGGCATTTACTGTCCTTCAGAGCTGTCAAAGAAGATGTTTTAAGGTCTTTATTACCACTGTCATCAAGGATTTCATCGCATTCAATATACTGTGCTCTATAAGTGTACTATCCTTATTTTACAGGAAATAGAAGCCAACATCCTGAATCCCAGGTTTGTGACCAGCCATCAAACCAGTATCCAAAGGACAGGACTGGTCCAAGCAGCATTAGCAAATGTCATCTCCCAATAAACCTGCCTAGAGGAAAATGGAGAAGCATACTCAACGATCGACACAGTGTTTGCCTAACTCACAGTGCAAAGCGAAGTCTCAGTGACACAACTCCACATTTTTATTTTGCACTTGAGATTGTCTCAAATACTTTCAGTTGATGTTACAAAAGACAGCATTTACCAAGTCCTGAAGCCTTACTTGACCATCATGATTACAAGCTAAATCTCATAATCAGAGACCCTTCTAAATGCTGAAGGATTGCTGGGGTTTGGAAGGATCTATCTCAGCTCATATGTAACTTGATTTCAAATGAAGATTAATATTCTTCATAAATATCCTAAAACTTATTCCTATCAGTGGATAATATTTTTCTAAAGAAGAAAGTATACTTTTGTTACAGAATTTAAAGAAGAACATGAACTTAAAAGGGCTTCAGTCTCCTCTTTAGAGGAGTTCTTAGAAATTATGGAGTTCTTTAGAAATTATGGAAAATAGACCTTCTTGAAAATGCATTTCTATACAAATGGAACTTCAAGTATTTCTGAAAATGTGAGAATAATGAAAGAGAACATTTTCCCAGAGCTGCAAATCACTGGAGGCTGCCTTCCAGGAGAAGAAACTTGATGATCCCACTGGGAGCTGACCCCACATGTGACTCTCAGCAGGACCAAGCATGGCCACCAACAGATACGCTGTCAGAGCCAAACAAAAGCCTTCAGGGGAACGTGATGCGATGAGCAGCTGCCACTGCTGAAAACTTCCTTTGTAGACCCTGACACCTGGCTTCCTTCGCTGCAAAGCCTGACCTCCTCCTCCAGTGTGCCACAGGAGACACATTAGTGTAGCAGGTAAGAAACCAGGAGGACAGAGATCACAATCTGACCTGACTGGGGACGAAGAAGAAGGGGTGGCTGGGTGTAAGGCACTGATTTATAAGTTCTTTATTTTGTTTTTTTATTGCTTTGCTCTTGGCTTTGTGTCTCTAGATGCATAAATTATGTTAGTGGAAAAAGGAAAAAGTGAAGGCAAATAATGAGAAGTTTTGCACTTAAACATTTAATCTGGGTTTGTTTATTCAAAAGCCTGGGATAATTTGATGTGGCTTAAAGGTCCAAACCCAAGTCTGAAAAGAATGTGAACGTCAATATTGAGGGCAATGGCAGAAAGAAGTGAGATGGAGCGAGTAGTTGTGCATGAATGAGCACTGGACAGCAGGGATGGAAACGAAGGTTGACAGAGTGGTGGGCTGTTGAACAACCCTTGTATTGTGGATCTCGTAACTGGAGACTCACCTGGGGGGAGGACAGGGTGAAGGGAAGTTCATGCTGTTATGCACGGTGTGTCTGCATCGTCACAGTGAAATCAAGGTGTTTGTTTTCCATGCCTTGCCAACTACTGGCTCTGCAAGGAGGGAGGAAAAGACTGAGGCAACTCTTTGAAAGCAGCATTTCTTACTTCTTCCTCTGAAATGTCTGGTCCCAGAGTGGGTGGCAGGCTAGGTCACTTGTTTCAGTGAGGACAGTGGTTTGTGTTACCTCTTGGCACACTGCAAATAGCTGTTGTCCAGAAAGTTTAAGTGGTTCTTTGCTTTATAATAATTTTTGCATATAATTGACTGAACCGCTTTGTTTAAAACTTGGCTCCTGCATAGACCTCAGTGAGGAGGAAAAGAAACTGCTTGAGTTTAAATACTCCCCTGTTTATAATCCAGGCACTGCAGCGTGGAGCCATTGCGTGAGAACCGGGAAGGGAACCTGACTGCAAGCCAGCTCCTTGCAAATGCGAAACAAATGTCAGCATTTCAATAGCTGAGGCAAAAACATATAGCAGAGAGCTACCGAACAGACAGCCCATTTTATTCTATCTAACTGAAAGATGGAAATATTCTTACAAATGCAGAAAGGTGTCCTTCCTGTAAATATTTTAGCTTGAGGCTTTAGCAGAAATCTTTTCATCCTGCGTATACAGTTAACTCCTCTTCTTATGTTAAATAGTCCCTTTTAAAAGTCGCCACGAGATGGCAGAGTCGGACTTGCAACAATTACCTTTGTGTTTAAACTTAGGAATGAAACTTTGTACGGTAGACACATCTTTGCGTCCCATAACAAACAAACAAGATCCAGTTGTTGAACACATCTTTGCATGGCATGGAATTGCCCATCTGTGTAAAACAAGCAGCAGCAAACAGGCCAACAAGCTCCATCTAGACCAAAATCCGGATACTTAATAGTATCTGGATCCTACACATGCTCCCTTTTTAATGCCTCAGGCCATGATGGAGGGAATTACCTGGGATCAAGATGTGTAGGACAATTCAGGACTGATTTGGTAGTACCTCTGTTTTTCCAGGGTCAGGCAAAGCAAGGATCCTAGCAGCAGAAGCAAGCTCATTTAAAATCATGATGGCCCTCTGATAATAGGTACTGTACTCATTAAATTTCTGTTGGATGTATTTACTGTAAAAAGAAAGCGGCATGCTTCTTGGAAAGTGCTGACCCTTAGTGATAGTTTATGCTAAGCAGGCCTCTGCAAAAATAGCGTCTTCCCACAGCTACTGTGGGGTCTTCCACCCAGTGAAGTCGCTGTCTTGAGGGCTTTCCTGGCAGTCAGTGTTCCTGGACTTCAGAATGGTCATGGGATGCTAATCACCAACACAATGCACGCCAGGTCTCTGTAGCTCCAGGGACTTATGTTTTTTTCATCTTTTAAACATTCATGAACACATGCACAAATAATGTCATGAGCATCTGTATCCGTGTTTGTAATTTTCTGTGCAGATACACTGCCCTCAGAAGTTAAAATGCCAGCCTGAGCTTGTTTACCCACGGAGAGCCTTGTATGTGCAACTCCCATCTTTCTAAAGTAGCTTTTTCCACTCCTTCTAGACTTGAGAATCCTTTTTTAGCACCTTCAGGGACTGGCTGAGGTGTGATCTCCACTTTTCCACTAGATGGCAGCTCGTCATAGTTTAAATAATCTTTCTGGTCCGTTAACGAGCATCATCTCGTTGCCAGATTTGCAATTGAACTTTCATGTACAAACAAAACATTGAAAGCAGAATGAATATGGTGATGCACAGTTCACCAATTTGTTTAAAATTCAGCATGCTAATTTGCTTATTTATAGCACTTACTTGGCATCAATCTGGCATTTCACTGTATAAGCAGTATGACACGTGGTTCCTAAGAGCATGAGGTGTACAGCAGTCTGCATCTCTACAGCGCCCGTACAAGTACTTTGGGACTCTTCAAATTGAAGAGTGGCCAAGTCTAGGCCATCCATGTGGCTCTCTGGGATTTCTGGACATGGTATCTCAAAAGACAAACACGACTGCCCGAAACATTTTATTTTTTCCTCTCTGGACTCCGAAGGAACTGAACCTACTTTCCAAGAGTTAAGGGTTCTCATGGTTGTGTGTTGTGTTGTTTTCCAGTACTGCCTCCTTTCCAAATGGGCCATTATTTCCCTAGAGAAGGCCCAAGTCTTCCGAAAGACCCAGTGATAAACTCAGCAGTCATGATGCTCATGAGATTGCACTGGGTTCTGCCAGTTCTCTGGATTCAAAATGCAGAACAAACCCCATCACAGCTGCCAGAATTTTCCTGTTTCCTTCCAGCCCATAAGTTGTAATGGGCCCCTTGAAAGATGGCCGTGAGTCACAGGGCTGTTTAGGTAAGCCCAGGTTTTCTCTTCTGGAATTCGTTCTTATAACCTTAAGAAATTCTTCCAGGGACAGGTTTGTCATTCACTGACTGTAATGGGATTTTTCCTGCTGTACTTTGGTGTAAGAGAGACCAGAGCCAGTACTGTGAACTTCTCCCCTCCCAGTCACTAAGTTTCCTACAGTGCTCTCCTGCCTAGGCGGTCTGTGCTAAGAAAGTCAATCAGCTGTTTAAAAGTCAAGGTCTCTCCACCTAACACCACAGTGCAGCTGATTTCAAACACCCAGATCAAACAGTGGTGGGGATTTGTCAGGCACCTGAAATTTCACTTCTGGAGGGTGAGCTCCACATAGAAAGACAAATCACCAATTACTCTTCTAGAAGTGTCAGCTTTGCCATGTGCTGTTCCCTCAGCTATGGGGGCCTTTTAACAGCTGCAGTGAGGTGTGATGTGCTCACACCTCTCCATATCTGTTTTCCTAAGTCTGGTGCAAGTCCTTCCAACTTTCACTTAGGAGGATCAATGCTTCCTAATAGGTTTTCAAAGGCACAGAGCAATCTCCCGCTTTTCTGTGACCTTGGCAAGGACCTGGGTATCTTGCAGTGCTAATTGGAGCCAGTTCCAGCTGAGCTGACCCCTCTGACAGCAGCAGGCAGGCACACAAAGGTTACCCAGCCGCTGGTTTTGTGAATGGTGCCCAGAGCTGACTGCATCCTGGATTTCTCTTCTCCGCACATCTGATGTCAGTGACTCCTGTCGCCATGGATTAGCGCTGGCTGGACACACTAATCAGGAAAATCCCACTGCCCCACGCTGCCAGGAGCTCCCACAGCCCCGGTGACATGCGGATCTTTGCTGCAGACTGTGATAGATGTCAGGCTTCAAAAGCAGTTCTCCTGGTTTCTTTATTTGTTCTTTCTCCCCCAGGATCCTTCTGGTTTGCTAATGTAAAATATGCATTTGTAGATTCATCTCTCAGGGAGGGCTTAGCTCTTCAGGGATTCATACAAATCCAGCCAATGCAGCCGGGTGGAAATACCTCATTTTCCCCAGACGTAGCCTTTCCTCCAGGCTCACAGCCTGCCTCAAGCCCATTCCCACTTGTGTCCATCTGTAATTTGCTGCACCAGTCTTTCCTTGCCAAATATTGTTTTGACTACACACAAACACAACATCCCTAGAAACTATCTGAATTAATCTAATGGAAATCTGAAGACCTGTGACAATGAAAAGGCCAGTCACAAGGCAGTGACAGGTTTTCTGAGCATAAAAAGCTTATGACTTAAAGTCCAATACTTTATAGACTGCTGAAGTGGGAGCTTTATATCATTTCCAGCTCACTAATAGTGTTGCCAACTCTCATGATTTTATCATGAGTCTCATGATATTCTTCTTAAAAGCTCAGTTTCTGGAGTCAAGCAATTACATGAGAATCATTTTTTCTCTCTCTCTCTTTTTTTTTTTTTTTAAGTTCTTTTCTTAGCAGCAAGTTCCTAGACCTGCTCTTTCCAAGGAGGAAAAGAGTAAATCATACAAAAACCTTTAAAACGTGACTAAAGTTTGTCCTGAACACTCAAAAAAAAAAAAAAAAAAAAAAAAAGAGCAACTCAAAAATGCAAACCAAAAAGGTCCATTGACATTATTATTGCTCACTTCTTTCTTTTTAACCTTGTGGGTTTTTTAAAGCCGATCTCATGCCCAACTCAAGATTTTTGAGTGCTTGGGATTGGCAGCACTATTTCAACAGACTTTATACGTACGTGTAGCACTGGAAATCTTGTTGTGGCATTTATTTTTAGAAAAGCTATTTTAGCTCATTTGGTGTATTCTTTATAGCTCCATCTACCTTATGTAGTTAGACTCATGGGGCCGGATCCTTTGCTGGTGCAAATTAGAGCAAGGCTGATGATTTAAACCATCTGGAGATCTAGCCCATGGTGCAGTCATCTGGCTTTACTGGCAAAGGGATACAAAATATAGTCCCAATAACATTTTTTAAAACTCCATAAAATGTGCCTAAAATAGACCTTCGTCTTTCTGAAGCAGATGTGGTATGTGCAGAGAACGCAGCATGGAAAGCTTCAGAGGGATCCCCATAGCTCACTCCATCAGACCTGCCTCTTGTGGGTTTTGCACTCTTTCCATGCACTGCACCACAACTGTGTCTGTGCTGCATGCTACAAAATCTTCTTCATATGTGTAATTTCCAACCCAGAGAGTTACCTACTGCTTCCTTTCTTCATAACCTTCATGCAGTGAAACCATGCAGCTTAGCACACATAAAAGAGTCCTGCAGACAGCAACCCACACTCAGCTCCTGTTCTACTGGACTCCCCAGCATCTCCCACGTAACAGTGAAAGGATGAGAGGTGATAGCCTCAAGTTGCACCAGGAGATTCAGATGGGATATCAGGAAAAATTCCTTCTCCAAAAGAGTGTTCGGGTATTGTAATCAAGTTACCCAGGTAGACGATAGAGTTTTTGTCTCTGGAGGTGTTCAAGAACCATGGAAATTCTGCGCTGTGAAAGATCATGGAGCAGCTCCTCCTCAAATCATAGAATCACCATGGTTGGAAAAGGCCTACAAGATCATCCAGTCCACCCGTCCACCTACCACCAATAGTTCTCCCACTTCTCCTGGAAGTTGTGCTAAGGCACAAGGAAGACAGGGAGGTGAACCAGCATGGTTTCACCAAGGGCAAATCCTGTCTGACCAACCTGCTGGCCTTTTATGACTGTGTCACTGCATCAATGCACAAGGGAAGAGGCACTGATGTGATCTATCTGGACTTCAGTCTGGCCTTTAACACGGTACCTCACAACATCCTTCTCTCCAAATTGGAAATATATGGATTTGACGGGTGGACTGTTCGATGGACAAAGAACTGGCTGCAGAATTGAGTCCAGAGAATGGTGGTCAATGTCTGAATATTTGGATAGAGACTGGTGACGAGTGGTGTCCCACAGGGGTCAGTGCTGGCACCTGTACTCTTTAAGATCACCATCAATGACATTGACTGTGGGGTTGTGTGCACCCTCAGCAAGTTTGATGATGACACCAAGGGTTGGAACACCTCTCCTATGAGGACAGGCTGAGAGCTGGGGCTATTCAGCCTGGAGAAGACTCCAAAATGAGCGGCCTTTCAATATCTAAAGAGGAGCTACAGGGGACAGACTTTTTTAGCAGGATGTGATTGCAGAACATGGGGAAATGGCTTCAAGCTTAAAGAGGGTAGATTTAGGTTGGATATTAGTAAAAAGTCTTTTACAGTGAGGGCACTGGAACAGTTTGCCCAGAGATGTGGTTGATGTCTCATCCCTAGAGTCTTTCAAATGAGGCTGGATCAGGCTCTGGGCAACCTGCTCTTGCTGTGCATGTCCCTGTTCATTGCAAGGGAGATGGACCAGATGGTCTTTAAAGGTCCCTTCTAGCTCTAAGGATTCTATAATTCTGTGAGATGCTGCATCTAAGGATATAGGTTAGTGGGGAATACCGGTGATAGAAGGATAGTTGGACTAGATAATTGTAGTGGGCTTCTTCATGTTTCTTTGATTCTGAGGCCAGGCCTACTCAGTGCCCCTCATTTCTGGGTACACCAGGTACCACACAGAAGCAGCAGACATTGCCCTCGGTGACTCAGCAGATGGCTGTCCTGCTGACTCAGCACTGAGCAATGCCTCAGGGAGATGTCAGAAGGTAAGGTTTGCTTGGACATCCTTCAGATGGAGCACAAGGTGGGGACTCTGACCACTTTGTTTCCAAAAGGTCTTCTGAAACTACCCTATAGGAACAAAAACTGGAGCACCCTTTCTCGAGTCTGATGTGGTCAAAGTAATGTTATTACTAGTTAAAATCTAGGAAAACGTGTTTTTGGAAAGTTCATTCCCAGCTTTTCCTCCAGACTTTCTGCAGTAAAAGTCCTCGCAGCATCATGTGGAGGATCTTAGCATCACTAAAGCATTCCCCTTTGCTGGCTGCACTTTAGGAGGCGCAGTTACCCTCGCTGACCTGCTAGCAGAGCTAATTGTTCAGAGTTGCAACATCACTCCATCACTGAGTTCTTCTCCTGCAAAATGGTTTGTCCATTCTACTTTCTGACCATAATGCATACGATGTCACATGTTGCATCAGCTCTACCCTTTCTCTGCATTCGTTCAGGTTTTCTCTTAACTCATCAGCAACCTGGATTTGAATCTTGGTCCTGAACAGTTAGCTCTTCAGATAAGCTGGATAAAGTGGATGCTTGCCAGAGAACATTTGGAAAGAAACAGACTGGGCCTATGTATCACCCAGGAGGGAAAAAGTATTATTGCAGCATAAGAAAACATTTACCAGGTTAAATATATTGATATCAGAGTACTGCACATTTTTCAGCTATGTTGTAGGAGGTCTGCTGGGAGAAGCCCCAGCGTGGAACAAGCTGCTGGGTTGCACCGGAATACCAGCTCTGCTCCGTGGGGGCCCTGCTGCTGCTTGGGGCACAGGGACAGAATGATGGAGGGACTTTAATGGCTATTCTCTTTTGTATTTGAGATTTATTAGGAAGTCAGGACTACTTGACAATATTCAGTGTTTGTCAGCACCTCGAGATGATCTTTGCAGGGAAGAATGTTGCTCTTTGTACTGATTGTAATCTGCACTGTCAGTATGGGGGTGTACACACCACACATGCCCCAAGAATCTCCTTGGGGCTGGGGGAAAACACAGCTTCCCCCAGGAGGGTTTCACAGTTACAACTGAATGTACGTGACACAGCCTGTGCACAACTTTCTTTCTGCACAGCTACATAGGAAACTCGGAGCAACAGCTCCCAGATGAGATGCTCAGTGCAGTGCCCAAGTTCTCTGTCGTTCTCACCATGCTGCAGTCAGTATGTAGGCTATGTCATACTGGCTCTGGCAGCTGGAATTGAGGACTGTTCTGTGATACTAGAAGATTAATTAGACTATTAATAGGTCACATTACTACAGAACCAGCTATATCCTACATCTTATAGCAATGCATTATCACTTTTTTGTGATTGCTGATGCTGAGGAAATCAAGGATTAATAAACTGCATATTGGTAACGCAATCACTCTTTTCCTTCATGTCAGGCTGTTACTACTGTATATTTTCTAGTGTTTGTCCACTCTGAATTTGGAAGTCCCGGGTTGGAATTTCCTCAGTCTTGGTTTGTTTATTCGTAGAAATGTGAGGTTTTTTTATGCTGCTAGAAATGCATTTCAGTCTTTCGGTGAAAGTTTATGTGGTTCTTGCTGGTCACCTTCTACTGATGTCTTTGTTCTATAGGCATGTTAACAGATTTAAATTCTCCTGGGTTATTAAATAGGTACTGCACTTATGCCACAGACATGTGGTGGTGGTGCTCAATGTGATTTTAACTTACAGAAGTTGCACATATATCTTGTGTAAAGCTACATAATCTAGCAGATTGTCTACCACTGAGAACTATATCCCTTATGCTTAGTCCATGAGACATATACAGATCATCTCCAGTGTGCAAAGGGAGCAATATTTAGGCTCTGCTTTGTAAATGTTTGGGATTTCTTAGGAGGAAAGGAATTACAGAGCTAACTGTCTGTACTTACTATCCTAAAAAGCAGTACCAAGGAGAAAAGAGAGAGAAATGGTTAAGTTCTGTGGAAATGTTTGATGCTGAGAATTTCAATGGAAATAACTTTTGTCTCTGTGGATGTGTAACTTTATAGCATTCATTCCCTAAGTATATGTAAAGCATATTCTGCCAGCGTACTGTTGCTTGGGTAGTCAATATGCATATTTATTTGTAAAACACATGCACACTGTCATCTGTCAGATGTTTTACATGTCACCAAGTTTCAAATGAGTGCAATAAACTAACTCTGCATTAGGTTGCAGTGTGTCTGTAAAAGTATCTTTTCTCATCCTAAGAAATTCTGATCCTAAACAGTGACTGTGGTTCGTAACACCAAACAATCTCAGAGTACAAGATCTTGCTGTGGTGGCAGTTTGGGCTGCGCTCCCTTCACGAGGAGCACTGAGCAGCACCTTGAGTTCAGTAGAGAATCTACAGGATGGGTTATCCAAGCATTAATCATTCACTGCAATGCTTCATAAAAGAAAATCTCACTGAAAACAAAAGCAGAAAACCCAACTATTCTGAGAAGTACTTTAAAGTAGCACTAGTTTCAGCTACCAGGTATTTGCACTATCAATCAAAATATATTTATTTATCAGTCGCATCATATATTAAAGCTCCAGGCTGTGCAGAATAAGAGGCAGAAGAGAAATATTGGAGGTATACATATGAAAATACTAAAGCCTACACTTCCTGGAAATAATACATAAATGTCATTTGCTGACAGAAAAACAGATTGTTGTAAAAGGAACTCCAGAAATGACCTGACATCAGAATCACAATTTCCTGTGTCACAGGTTAGTGAGAAATTGCTTCTTTACAGCCTAACAATTCAAGGAATAATGACCTAACATTGTTCCACTGTGAATTGGGGCCAAGAGATATATTTTTGCAGGTAGCAACAAATAAGAACAAACCTTGCAAAGATGTAGAGTGCATAAATCCTAAAGCACACTGGAGAATTCACTGGTTTTGACATAAGCAATCTATAAACAATATAACTGATTTGAAATATATTAGGCATGATTGCAAACATTACTTGTCTCTTCAGCAAAAATAGCCTGGACCTCTGTGGGCAGTAGCATACGAGGGCTATTATTTAGGGATTCAAGACTTTTCTGATTTCAAGTGTTGATATCGCTCGTTTTTTCACCAAATGTAATGGAAATTCACATTGGTTTGATAGAATTTCCAGACATCTCGTGCTGTTCATCTATCAGTTTCATATAACTGTGTCTGCATTTTTTTTGCTCATCATCATCAACATTAGTTAAGATTTACAGAGAAGGATGGGTTTGTTGGTTGCCTGAGTTGAGATAACTCACAGACATTTGATTTTCAAAGAACGCAGACTATCTCTGTCTGAAAATTTGAGTACAGAATAATAGGAGCCCTGTACAAAAATCTTAGTGTGTGTACAACTTTACCTTTTGTTCTGCAACCCTTAGAAGAGTCCAGAGAGAGAAGCCCTCGGTACACAAGAACTCTGAGATATGGACGCTGCGATCATATTCTTGTTTCTGAACTTTTTTTCATTCCCTTACAGCCTCCTGAAACTATGACTGGTGCAATAGTCCATGTTTTTGTTGAAACAAACCTAGAAGATTTGCAATTCCTCTGAAAGACTTATGAATGCAGAGAAGGTGAGCTATTTTCAAACACTTTATATACTCTGAAAGTGAAGAAAGAACTCTGAGCTTTGACAAAACAGTTCTTCTTAAGAGGGAACTATCTAGTAGCCCGAATTTTGGTCTAAGAGTTGGGATTTGTTTTCCAGCTTTATCAGGGACTCTTTATCTGGCCTTGCTTGAGATAAGCACGAGGTATTCTAATTAAATTTATGGAACTGTGAAGGTTAAATGGATAATGATTTTTGGCGGTGGGAAAGCCCAAACCAAGTGTTTTTTTCTGTTTTCCTTTTTCTATAATTAATGGCTACCATAGTTAATGCTTTAATAGCCCTAAAATCATGGCAGGTTAATGAAAATTATCAGTGTATATACACTGACAGAGTGTGTACACTGCAATACAGGATAATGTATAAATCCCAGAATCATAGAATATCCCAAGTTCGAAGGTACCCATAAGGATCACTGAGTTCAACTCCTTGCTCCACACAAGACCAGACTCTCCATTTCCTGCTGATAGAGATTTCTGTTCTTCAAAATTCAACAAATTTTCCTTTCCATCTCTGAAGTGAATGAAGTCATTTTCATTTCCCTGACAGATTCAAGTACAGATTTCAACAAGCCTCGTTCTTATGAACTTCTCTGAAGAAGTTTTGCTTTCTGAACCTTGCCTAACTCTAGCTGTTTGCAGCTCTTCATGCAGTGCCACACACAGAGACCCAGTTACCATTTTGCACATCCCGCTCTCTGCCCTCACCTCCTCCTAAGGAGACAACACACTCTGGCCCTGGGGAAGAAATCTGTCTATCACAGCGTGCCACTTCTTGTCTACAGCTGTAAACTTTGTGAGAGGCATAGACCCAGACCTGAACTTTTCATCTTAAACTTTCTATAATTTGGAAGCTGGATCTCAGAGTTCCTTCTCTTAGGGAAAACCTGATTTTCTGTTTCAGATCTGAACAAGAGAAAGGACATCTCGCCCTTTGTGAGTGAGCCTTTGTGAGTGACTTTTCTTGAAAGCTGTGAGGAAGATATGGGCTCTCTGCATTTTGAAGAAGCTTTTGTCCTTCAGCCAAGACAGGTAGGGGATGGCATCTGTGTTTCTCATTCATGGAGAATGCACATTCAGATGGCTTGCTTTTACCATTCCACAAGCAGTAGTCACATGAATCAAGTCTTCTTTTAGTAGGAACTTTGCAGTTTGTTGAAGATTTAATAAGCTCTTGCACACTCTCTGTAATGAAAGGCAGGTTTCCGGACTGGTTCTGTAGCAAATAAAAGTAGTGCCTCATTTGCTGATGTAGCATGGAAGAAACCTTTCATAACCACAGAAAAACTTGATAAAAGTTTCTGGTATCAGCTCTGTATTCCTGATGCAGCAGAAATTAAACCTAGCAAGAAGTGACCCTTCCAATGGAAGGAAAAAAAGAGAAAAAGCTATCAGAAAATTAGCACTGATTACTCTCTTGGATACACTTTGGAGGGAGGAAAGTAAAGTATAGGGTTTAATCAAAATGTACAATGCAGGAAAATGGCATCTGCCTCAAGGAACTTCCCACCGAAGCTTTAAACAAGAGACAACACATACACCAAGACAGATAGGAATCAAAGCTGCATATCATCCCTATGAGTATTGTCTCACTGCACACAGTTACGATTTCCCCCAGGTAAGAGGGCTACTTTGAAAAAGAAAATGAAGGCAACGATTTGTGCCAAAAAATATTCCCCATTCTCTTAGCAAATTCTGAGCCAGCACTGTACACAAAGTTCTTAATGTATTGAATATCACTGAAATTAGTTATATTCTAGAGTCATGAAGATGCATTCAGACTGTGTGCTATGCCGTTGACCCCAGAGCAGACACAGATGTTTAAATCAGGGCAGAACTGATCAAGTGCTACTTTCCACTTGGACTTAAACCAGACGCCATAAAGATACGAGTTGCATGAATTGTAATTTTAGTCCTCTAGCTCCTACTGATCATCCTACGTAATTATTGTCTTCCTTCTAAAAAAGATGTGTATTTAAAGTATTTAAAGCATTTTTTTTTCTGGTAGCTTCTATCTATGCATATCCTTTGGAATACTCAATTGGGTGTTAAATTTATTATGAGGATCTATGAAGATTTATAGAAATAAATCTTATAGATAAGAGCAGAACAGAGCAGAGCATCCCCCGTTGGTTTTTCAACTGTTTTCTTTAAATATCTTCTTTAATTAAAAAATAAATAAATAAGAAGTTACGATCTTCCTTCATAACCAAACCAAACATTTTAAAAGCCCCATTTGTTCCCCATTTTGAGCTGGTCTAGGTTCCCCTGTGGTTAATCATATTCATTCCACTGACCTCATGGAAGTGGGACAAACCCCAGATTAGCAGTGGTGGAGCTGGCGGTGCGTCGATCTTTTATTACTGAGAGAGCTATTTCTTTTTTTTAAATTATGATTAAAAACCCATTTCCTTGGTCCAGAACTTTTGTGAATGTATCCTCTATACCCACACACTCATGCTATAGCAAGGTATAGTAACTGTGCATTGTCACATATCTTTAAAACCCTACTTGGTTTCACCCCCATCAAGCCATACAAGAGCAGAGAGAAGACCAGAGGGAAGAGCTGCACTTTGACCCCTTGTTCATATTTTGCTTCTTTTATGTATACCAAATGTCAGTCATTCTGTCATCTATTTAATCTCCGACACCTATGGAAGATTAAGAGAGGGCAGTTCAATGAGCAGAGCAGGAGAGGGAAGGACGGATGAGCTACAGCAGTCAGATAATGTAAAAGCCAACTGGAGGTTCTCAAAGAGCCCCAGCCGTCACCCGCCATCATCCTGCTACAAAAAGGAGGAGCTTCCCCCAGGCTTAAAAATCACTTCTTCTCTAAAGGATCTGCACATATGAATTCTAGAAAGAAAGATAGTCCTCAACTATAGAACTGCTCTGAATTAATCCGTTATTTCCTTCTTTTGATTTTAAAAAAGTTCTTGGCCAACAGTCTAGATGTGTATATATTCTAATAACTGCAGCAAGAATTTAAGATGTATCTCACATACCATTATTCTCCAGCATTTTTTGATCCATCCAAAAACCTCTTATTCCATCCCACCCCCTGGGCTGGCAGGTCATCCTCTCTCAGTGAAGTACCTGGGTGCACAAGTGTGCTTTGTTTGCTGAGATCAAAGGCTTGGTTTGTTCCTACTCTTGGTAACCAAAACCCCTCTCTCTCCATAACAGAGTGCTCTTCAGCAATGAAACCCCCTGCAGCACAAAATCCTCCATGCACGTGGGGAAAGGTTGCATTTCTGTCCCAGCACAGGCTGCATGTGTGCCACGGTGGGAAGAAGGAACTTCTGATGAGATAGTGGGTGCATGCTGGTGGTAGTCTTGGGCAAAAAAGAAAGCTGTTATGCCAGCGATTGGTGAAATAACCTGTTGCCTTGTCTCCTGGGCTATCTGCATGCAATCAGTGGTGTTTTGGGGTGCATGGGGAGCCAGTCATTGCTCTCAAACGTTAGCCTTCTAATGCCATATAACAAAATGACATTAGGACTAGATGATGTGGTCTTTTCCAACCTTAATGATTCTATGATAAAAGAGGTGTGTGAGTGCTCAGATTGAAGGCACTATAATTAGCAGCAGGTTTTTAGAATTTAAATCGTGGTATCGAGCGCGGGGTCCAGTCGGATTGTTTTTTGCACAGAAAGGTTTCCAAGGGGCATAAAGCTCATTCTCTACTTGCCCGGACCTGGGCTGTGTGTCGGGCAAATCCGCTGGCAAATGTTAACAGTGCCCAAGGGACTGAAAGCGAAGCTGGGGGCTGATGTGGCATGCGGCTGCCATGGAACTGGACATAACCCTGCTGGAGTTGGATACCCTGATGGTCCGGCGAGTTTCAGCTTGCTGTAGGGTACAGCACGGTGACCCTCCCTAGCAGCATCTGGTTGCGTTTTAAACTTTTGATAAATTCCATAGCCAAAGAAATCAAAACAAATCAAGTAACGAGCCCCGTCTGGCCAAGGTCCAAGTTAAAACTGCTGCATTCCTCGTTGGTATTAACGTTAATGCACCAAATCAGTGCAGAAGTGAAGATATTTGGGGTGGGAGAGGGGTAGGTTTGTCGGACATTTTCCTCTCCTTGCAGCCCCGCTCCTATAAGACGAGGACTAAACAGAGTAACGTGCTCCGGCCAGGTTAGTCACCGTGCTTAGGGAGCGATGACGTTCCAAGGGCCAGGCCCAGGTTACGGCCGCGGAGATGTTCGGAACGCGAAGTGGAGGAGGAAAAAAGAGCCGGAGAATCGCACCCCGAGCTCCATCCCGCCCCTGCGCGCTTGCGTCCGCGTGAGGACAAAGTTTTGTTGTTCGGGGTTCGGCGTTTGTTGTTCTGGTCTGCTTTCCCTACAGAAGAGGGATCTGGGGGTGGGGGGGTTGCCGCAGATGCCCTCCAGCTGAGCGGGGGTGGGATAATCCCGCACCGAACCACTGCGGTTTGCTCAGGGGAGGGGAAATGAAAGGCGGGGAGGTGGGGGGCCGGCTGAGAGGGGATCTGGAGAGGTCCGTTGCGCCCACACCGAAAGGGTGCGAACCTTTTCTATTCCCCTTTATTATTTTCAAAGGGAGGAGGGCAGAAAACACAAACCCTGCAGCCAGTCTTTCTCCCTTGAAAGCTCTCCAGCCTCTTCCCCGCAAGCCGCCGAACTTCAGCTCTGCGTGTGTGTGTGCGTGTATATTTCTTTCTATACGTGCGAGTGTGCGCGCCGCGTCCCGCGATGGGCTGACGGGCAGCGGGAGCTCCGCGGGCCGCCCACGGCTTCACCGCACCGCTCCGCATCGGCGCCGAGCAGCGCTCCGCTCCGCTCCGCCGCAGCTTTTGGCGACGAGAGGAGAGAGGGGAGAGGCACAAAAGGGAAGGACGGAGGGAAAGTCCCTCCCACGCCCCCCTCCCCCAAGTTTATGATGGGGGTCCGGAGGAGTAGCTCCGCTCCGCAGCAACCGCTCTCCTGCTGAAAACTTGCTGCTCCGCTTTTTGGGTAAAGTTGATGCTTATTGTGTCTTTTCATTGTGCTTTTTTTTTTTTTTTTTTTAGGTTTCGTTGTTGGGTTGGTGTTTTTTTCTTTCTTCTCTTTTCTTTTCTTTTTTTTTTTTTTCTTCTCCTTTTTTTCTGCCTCTCCTCTCGCTTTTGGCAGAGATGCTCCGGGCCGGAGCGGGCTGTGGGGGGGGGGGGGTGACAGTGTGGTGGGGGGCTCCTCTTTGTGTGTGTGGGGGTCGCACCCGTGCGTGTCCCTTCCCCCCCCCCCCTCCCCTCCCCCCCCTTCGCTGGAGCGCTGCGGTGCGGTGCGTGTCCGTCTGTCCGCTGTGCCCCCCCCCCCCCCCCCCCTTCTCCGTGGGGGGACCGCGCTCTCCGGGACCATTGTTTTTCCCGGGGTCTGCGGTGACCATCCCCGCACTGGGACCGCCTGGCCCGGCCCCGGAGCTCCCCATGGCCACCCCTGAGTTCGCCTTTTTGTTATTTTAATTCTATTAACTTACCCCCACCCCCCCCCCCCCCCGCTCCTCCTTGTCAACCCCCCCCACCCCCCCGGGAGGGGCAATCTTTCGACAAGTATATTTGCCGAGGAATTTAAAAAATTCCCTGCTGCAACTTGATCCCTGTGTGATGAGGAGCGGCTCGGAGAGACCCGGACTCCAATCCTATTAAGGACTTAGGGAGTTGAGAGTTTTTCCCCGGGACTCGGTGGCTTTAAAACAATCGGAGTGGAAGGGAGGGAGATGGGCTCATTTAGATGCCTTTTCTGCCTCAAGTGATTGCCATCATTTCCCGGGAAACCTGACTTCTGGAGGGCAGGAGCTCGGGATGGTTTAGCTGCGGTCCTGCCTCTCCTTTCGCGACGGGTACGCGATTTTATTTTACGTTTTGCCCATTGCAGCCGGGCCTTTAGAAACTTATTGGGATGACTCTGCGCTGCGCTCCGCCTGCCCCGGGAGCTGGGTGCAACCCAACCCAACCCAACCCAACCCTGGTCGGCCTTTGGCACCCGGCTGTGAGCGAGCAGATGTCCCCCAAACTTGCGCCTTCCTATAAATACCCACGTGTCCCACGCGGTTCCAGGCACTGCGAGCTTGCATGCCCACCTTTGTGCTCGGGTAAATTAGCACTGCTGTGTCCCGTTCCTTGCTTTTACAGATAAAGGGAGTAGCTGTAAAACTTTTGTCTGCCCCCTGCCATATGTGTTATTATTTATTGCAGCTGAGGTTCTCAGGATGCACAAGGATTTGGAAGTAGATATGCGATGAGCGTGCTTTATAAAAGAGCATTTCAACAGATACCATGTTGGCACGCGCTGCAGAGTCAGTGCCAAAAAAGTAAAGTAAATAAGCCATGAAATTCAAAATATACAGAAGTGGAATAGAATGATTTGTTGTAAGATTGATTTGATCAGTTTGTGCTAGCTACCTGCCCTTCAGAAAGAAAGGAAAATAGTAAGTTTTAAGGTCTAAGCGTAACTCGCTTCACTAAAAAAAGGAGCCTTCAGTGCAATCTGTACTGCACGTTCAGGTGGAAAAGAGGATCTGCTGAAGAGCTGGTCCTGCAGCCGGGATGTTTGAGTTGTGCGGTGCTCACGGCGTACAGCGGCTACCGCTGGGGAGCTGGTTGGGTTCAGCGTTTCTGACGGGCCGATACGGTGATTTGTGTTCTGGCTGGTACAGCAGGAAATGTTGACACCTGTCAACCGTTGAATTGCAGTAAAAACGCCATATTGAAGGCTATGGCAAAACCGACAAGAAGTGAGTGAAATCCGTTATGGCTTTTCCACTCTAAACAACTCTTGGAGATGCGTTGTTTGACTGGAAACACGACCCATCCGTAGTACTAACAGTGCCCGATCCGCTGAAGGCTAACTGATCTCTGTGGGTCTGTGTGTTTGTGGAAGGGCTAATCTGTAAAGCGAGGTGAGGTAAGATTCACTTGAGCTTAAACGTTGTTATTGCTTAAAGTATGCGGCTTTGAAGTGCCCAGTAATGCAACTGCTGTTCTTCAGAGAAAAACAGATCTCGGGGACTGTTTCCAACTTCCTTTCAGTGTCTTTTTTTAAGTGTGTCAAAGGGGATGTATACAGATGGACAAATAGTGTTTGTGTTAGGTCATTCATTTAGAGAAAAATTAGAGCCGAAGAGGAATTTGAGCTGGAGGCATATGCCAGTATAAATCTGGCATAATTTCAATGAAGCTACTCCAGTTTATACTTGTGTAAAAGAAAACAGAACTTGACCTCAGATATCCAATACGCAGCAGCCTGCATTCCCCAGCGTCACACCGAATACTGCAGTCGCATTTGGATAAGAACTCTATTTTTGGCGGCATAATGGTATACAGTGATCAGGATTTGGTGTCGTTTTAAAAGCAGTTGGAACTCTTGTGGCAGAAGATCCTTTTTTACTCTGGCTTCTGTGATTTTAATACCATAAAAAGCTCACACCGTAATGTACCTAACAGTGATGTATTTGCGGAGAAGCTGCAGGGGCTCTGGGGCAGAAGGACCAGCTGTGTAGGGGAAGGGTTATATGATCACTTCAACGTTGTGTAAGTTCAAAATGTTTGTTTTTTGTGCGTGTGTGAGCCTGATAAACTCCTGTTGAGATGAAGTTTGACTTTTTAAGGGAATTTTCCAGTCTTCTGTCTCCATCCTTCTTTGTTTAAGGACATGGTAGGGCATCTGCCCCGATCTCATGAACGTTAGCCTCGTTCCATGCCTGTAAGGACACCCAGTCAGCTGCCTCCCTTGGGGCTGGTGGCCTACTGTACGGCAGTTGTTTGCCCTGTAGTCTAAAAGGTACACAAATACTTCATGCTTTTGTACTCTGAGAAGTGCTCTGTTCAGAGGGAAGTTTCCAGTGCAGATTAGCGGAGGCAGTGGATTCAGCAAGCAATCACCAAAATCTGTATGTATTTGTGCAGCAAACACCTACCTATTGCTTCGACACAAAGCCTCGACTTAATAATCTGACCAAGGATTTCAAGGCAGCCAGATTTTTTCAAAGCAGCTACTTAGGGACATTAGATGTGACTATAGCATCAAACTAATTAGTTGCCACTCCATTCCTATGAAGCTTCCAGGGCTTTATAGAAATGCAATATTTGCACTTCTCACTTGCTGCTGAGACATTGAGGTTAAGCAGCGTCTGCTTTTTGTCTGCTCTTATACTGATGGGAAGGATTCCAGCGCATTGTTCGAGTGCTGTGCAACCCCCTTGTATACCTGGGTAAATATTTTAAACAGTTGCGCATTTGGACAACTTGCCACAAAGCATTAAGTGGTATTTAGGGTTTGCTGCTGTTTGCTCCAGCTCTGTTCCCAAGGCCTTTTCAAAGAAAAGGGAAACAACGGGAGGTATTCAGGAATTAATGAAAACAACACTAAATGAAATGATAGCAACGAACAACAAATTCTGGTATGAGGAACTTGGAGAAGGCATTGTGTTAGGGGCAAGTGCTGCACGTGTGCGTGTGTGTGTATATATGTACACATCTGTCGGTGCATGCGGAGTGCACAGTGCTTGACCCATGTGTACTGCTGATCCCACTAAGAAATCTTAAAGAAATTCCCTGATATTTGGTGCCTGAGTGGTGAGGATCAGGTCTTACATGGCAACCTGGAAAGCTGGAGAGGCCACAGCTTTGTGGCTTTTCCTACTGGGGTAACTGTGAACAAGTGACTGCACCGCCAGGTCTGATTTTCTGCAGGCCAACTGCAGTTGGAAGCAAATACTTAGGAGGTAATGCACAGTTTGGGAGAGGACACAGAACTTTCCTTCATTCGTACTCTGCTGCTGCTAAACCACACTCTGTTCCCTTTAAGTTCTTCTGAAAAAAAAACAAACAAACCCAAATACTCAAATGGCTAAAATGTGCTACAGGAGAGTTGTTATCCTGTAATTCAGAAATTCGGAGCATGAAAAGTGATACTGGATTTCTGAAAATTCAGTATCACTGAAAAAGAAGCCTCGGTCTCTGGAAGTGGACACCCAAATTAGAAAACAGGTTCCTTTGGGTCCCCGTTGTGCTCAGGGGAAGCATCTGTGGCACTGTCACTGGGCACAGCTGCCTGAGCACACCAGTGCATCCTTTTCCATCTTTGGCAGTTATTTGAGCTTGGCTGTCACCTTACTGCAATTATGAACATTCCAAGAGAAAACAATACAAATTAGAACTGTAGGTACCAGGATCTTTGTACTGGATGTATTTCTTTTTACTTTCTAAGTGTTCTTTTTCATATGAAAAGAGTTTAGCAGCTTTATCCTTATTCAGGGCTTTTCTTTTTGTATCTGCTGGGGAGAAAACCATTAATTTTGTGGAATGGTGAGAGTAAGCCTTAAGCCGTCTTTGACATTTTAGTTTAACTTGAATAGGTTAATTTTTTTTTTTTTTTTTTTAAAGAAAACAAGTTGGTGGGAAGTGTGTTTTAACTGTGAGCGCCCGATTTCGACCATTAGCATGAGAAAAAAAGTTTTAGTGCATTTACTATTGTATTGAATGAAGAGTTCCAACAGTCAGGAAAAAGAAAGTAAAAGGCTGTAAAGAAATGATGGTCTATTCAGATTATTCAGCAGCCCAGAGCTCTGGTCATCTGCCTCTGAAATCTGGGATCGGGATATCACTTTTATCTTCCTGTGCCTTTCTCTCGCCTTTTTCACATGTTCACTTTTGTCAAGGTTTATTGATCACGTTTTCTTCTCTGCAAATCTGTGGAAAATTTAATGAACCAAAAACAACAGAGAAATAAAAGGAACTTTTTATTCACTAGCGCTGGATTGAATTTAGTTCTGGAGCCGCCACCCTCTCGCCTCCCATGTGCATCACTGTGCCGCTCCTGCGGCGCTTACAGTACGTTACAGTGGGGATGGCCGTGTGATTAATTCTGTCCCGGGCAGAAGTTTGTTTAAATTGTGTGAGATGTTACAGCAAATCCATCCCCGCTGTTTGTCTCTTCTCTGCCCTCCTGGCTTTCAGATTCTTGACTGCGTCGCTCCTACTGCTAAATACCTCAAAGTGTGTATCCGCAGAGCATTTCCCTCTGCAAGAATGAAATGTATTTGCTGCCTAGCAATTAAACCCAAATTTAAATGATTGCAGATTAGTAGCAGTTATTTACAATCCCGATTGTTTTGGTGCTATGATCCTTGTTCATTACACATCTGCTTTGCCATGGTGCTGCCCCAGAGTGCTTTGTGATGCAAATGCTTTTGTTAACTTACAAATAGTTTCAGTATCTAGATCATCTCAGGTGACATACTTCAGTCTCTTCTTTTTCTCCCAGATGGACTTAAAAAGCTGTAATTAAATGTGGCTTCCAGTATGATTAAGCATTGCTAACATTTTCCCTGTTATGATTTACTTGAACTCTGCCACTTTCTGATCCTGTCCCTGGAAGACTGGTAAATAGAGACCTTTTTAACATGAATTTCATTTCATTCAGTGTGGCTTGTGAGCGTAGGGAAATGAGTTAAAACTGGGTTTGAGTGTTTTCGGACTCCAAAAGAACTTCACTGCTACTCCGAGTTAAAGTCTCAGGGGAAGGAAAACCCCAGAGTTGTGCACAATAGTCCCAAATGGTCCAATAGTAAGCAGTGTCATCAGTGCTGATGTTTCTGAGGGATGAGCTAAAACCACAGAAGGATCAGAGCTTGCAATTTCAGATGCAGGGATGGCACACCTGTGACTGCATCTGCTTTTTCTGCACGCAAAGTGTCAGTCCATCCTGTAGGAATGTGCACCTGCAGTCTCAGACTGACCGAATCCAGCAAAAGGACTTTGTGCCCAGCAGGATGCATCCTACTGGGAAAATCTGGGCTCCTGTTTATAAAAAAGAGTAATAAAAAAAGACTTTATGCACTGTGAAATGTGGGATTTTGGTGTAGATAATTCATTCAGATGCAACTAATGAAGTCTCCTTGGAGGAACGGGCCTTCTTTGGGATGCAGTGCAGCAAAATGGAAGGCAGCATGGGTCCATTCCCCCACTAACAGCCTCTGTGTGGTCACCGTCCCTCACCCATACTGCTTGGTGACAGACATCCCCAGCGTGGGGCTGCCTGGTGCCCCCCATGCTCCGCAAGGGATGCTTAGCTGAATTCCTGCAAGAACAGTGCAAAAAAACATCCAGTGTTACAAATGCCATTCAGACGCATAGGAAATGCGGTAATATCACAGCTTGGTGGCTTATGTTCTGTACTGGGAGCTTGAAATATTGTGCCTCTGGAGATTAAATCCTTTCTCCTTTTAACATCCAAAATGTTTAATGAGCGTGTTCTTTCGGAACAAGGAGATCACGTAGAGGTTGTTGAGCTTTCTATGAAGCACGTTGATTCAGTTACTAAAACGAACTGAGAAAACCTTGAAAACATCCCACCAATTTTCAGTTGAGGAAGCAGCATCCCTATCTACACTCAGTCTGTTGCTCCGATGTGACCTGCTGAGTTCTGTTAGAGCCCCTGGTACGGGGCTTTCCTAACAGCAACGTCTGTTGACTGCGCCAGTGTTAAAAGAGCATCGGTTCCCAACGCTAAGATAGCGCCTTTCAGAGCAGCCCTTAGCAATGCCTCATTGTGCGGCGGACAATGCAATAAGTCAGACAGGACTTTCTGAGCCACCTCTGTGAGGAACTGTAAGGGCTACTGAAGTACACTTGTGTTAAGTTGAATTGATTGAAATTTAATGGCTGTTAGTAGCTATGAATGGTAATGATTTCCTAGAGTATCTTCACTATGCTTGACATTAATAACGGGAGAGTGTGTTCGTGTGACGCCAGCGTGTTACTCGTCTTTAAAGATGCTTTCTCCCAGCCTTCTTTAGTTGTTTTGATGCTTTAAAAAAAATAATAAAAAAGAGCCACCTTGGGCTTCGAGGAGCACGTACATCTTGTCAACATAATTTTGTGCCCATGATTTTTATTTTTTTTCCAATTCCGACATAAATCAGACCACAATACAGTGAGAGTGATGAATTTGTTTTACACGCCATCATGAATTAATGCTATGCAAATTGAAGCTTTGCAGGTGCCATGATTTACTTAATAATTTCAAGTTGTAATGCTTAAGCTCATTCATTATGTTTGAGCAAAAAAACACGGCGCGTTCATATTTTTAAACGTGAAATGTGAGATTTGTGTGCATTTGCTATGTGTAGTTGCTGTGTAAGCACATTTGATGGCTAAGAAAGAATCAATCAGCGTTTGCATTCGGCATCTTATTCCTGTAGATGTTACCAAGACATTTCAAAGAGAATAATCAAAATATTTGCGTGTAAGGGAGAGGGAGATGCTGGTAAAACATCTTTCAAGGTTCAGAGAAAAGCAGAAAACTCCCAGAGCAAAGTTGTTGGTTATTTTTTTTTCCTGCCTAAAATTATGTATAAAAAAAGCAGATTGGTCTGGTTTTCCTATGCAAAGTGGCCTTTATTTGATCCCACAGGGCTTGCTGTGAGCTGCTCCTGGATCTGCATTGTGCACTGTGTGCTGGGGATGAGCGGGGGAGCTGGTGGGAGCGGTGGGCGTCCCGGGTCAGAGGTGAATGCGAATGGGATCGCAGGGTTTTCAGGCTTTGATACCATTCTTAGTGCGCTTCCCAAAGGCTAAGGACAAGGGGGAGAAAGTTTGACACGTAAATACATCTTGAATCTCTGAAGATAAGAATAGATTTTGACTTTATATCTCAAAAAATTGAGGTCACTGTGGTCTGATGACAGGTTGAAAAGCCCATCACTCAATTTTTTTTTCCTTATTTTTTTTCCTTTTCTTTTTTTTTCCCCCAAATGATTTTTGATACATTGTATGTGTTAAGTTAGTGACAGCATATTCTGGTTTGGAAATCTGTGGCCCTGGGGTCAAGGCTCAACATCAGCGTCAGGGCCTCTCTGCCCAGGTAGTAAGAATACTACCACTTGTGCCATAAAAGAATGAAATCTCTTAAATTTGCTAACACACTTGAACTGAAAGTGAAGCATTTTGGGAAGTGTTTGCTCTACATGGCAGGACTTTGAGTTTCCACGACTTCTACAGCCATTTGTGATGCAAGTTGTTTCACAGCAAGGCAGCCCCCAGCACCGCTGGGCAACAGCAGAGTGCTACTTTTGGCTCCCGGTAATTCTGAAAACTTTTCCTTTCGCTGGGAATTGCTAAGAGGAGAAATAAATCCTGTTGTGCCATTCCAGAAGTTGCCATTAGTTGGGTGTTAAAGGGCCTTTTGGGAAGTGGTGCACAGTACGTACCGTGATCAAGTTAATTATGTTGCTTTGGCAACCACAGCTTTGGTATTTCCTGACTAGGGCTTGCTGATGGAATCATATTCCAATACCTGGCATCATTAGCGCTAAAATCTCTCGCAAAATCGGGTCATATTTGTTAAAAAAATGTGCAGAAAAAAAAGAGAGATGGGTCTTATTTGATGGTGTTAAGAGTCACTATTTTGCAATTAAATGTAGGTTTTCTGTTGAAGTAAGCTTTCAGTCAGAATTTTAAAATATATCTTGATTGCAAGGGATGCTGTAGCAGTACAGCTGCTTTTCCAGTAGACTCCAGGTGATTGCTTTAAAATTTATTTTGTAGAGAACTTCAGTATTTTGAGGTTTGCTCCAATTCACAGCAAGTCAGATGTGGAAATTCAAAATTCCTTTGTAGACTGTAGTAACTGTGCTCCTAACTTTGCTCTTCCTTTCTCAAAACTGTAATGGAATATAGGTGTGAGTGCATTACGTGTGTTCCTAAACTATGAATGATTGTTTGGCCTTTGTTTTATTGTGTTTGTTGTTGGGGTCTTTTCCCCACTTAAATAAAAGAGAATTAAAGGGAAACCATTGCACATATTGCGGTTGCATTGTCTCGGTAAACCTAAGAAACTTCCTTACTGCAGCACTCTCAGGCTCTGATTCTGTTCAAGAAAAAGTTCTTTCTTCTTCTGCATTTTACTCCCAGGCTTCTGGCAGGGTTTGCTAAAATTTAAACTATGCATTGGGCTTACTCTGAGAACCTCACTGGTGCTGGAGGTGAGTTCATCTGTCTGGGACAAAGCACACGGGGTGGTGGGCGGTGAATGGCAGGTCTGGATCCGTACCGAGGGGATGGAGCGTGCGAGGTGAGAGATCCTCCTCCTTCACTTTCCAGAGGGCATTTCTAGTGGTGCAGGTGGCAGAGGGATCTCTGCCAAGGCATTCACTTCCTTTAATCTCTTCCCAGGGTAGAGATACCCAAAAGCAAGATGCCATCCAAGCTGTTGGAGAAAGGAGATCGTAGAATCATGGAACAGCTTAGGTTGGAGAGGACCTTTAAGATCACCCAGTTCCAACCTCCCTGCTGTCGGCACAGTTGCCCACTACCTGATCAGGCTGCCCAGGGCCTCATCCAACCTGATACACAACACTTCCAGGGATGGGCAGGGTGTTTTTGGTGGAGAGAGCTGGTGACAGTGAGCTGGAGCTGTGCTGGGTTGCCCGTTCTGGGCAGGTTTCTCTCAGGTCCCCACAGATGAGTCCACACCACGTGATGACTTGCTGGGGAGACACAGCCTCTAACGAGGCTGCAAATATTTAGTGCATTGGGCACAGTCAGCTGTCAGACTGAAGGATGGAGATGCAGCAATGTGGGACCCATAGCCCTGGGCATCCTGGTGTCCTCATCTGCTGCTGAAGATTCATCTTTGCAGCTTAGGGGGATCATGTTGGCGTCAACCCCCTTCCTGTTGCTACATATGAACTGACAGGCAGGTTCGTGAGGTTCTGTGGAGATGAGGTCAAAAAGTGGTCTGCTCAATATGTCCTCTTCAAAGTGACTTTTCCTTCCTTTGGCTGTTCTCTCCTGGCATGGTGTGCCTGGATTTTGTGCCTCCTGTAATGAAGGCAAGCCAGGTGTGTTTTTGTGTGTGCTATTTTTGCCCTCTTGCTACATGACGTTACTCAGTGGCATGAGGTCTGTGCTACCCACAAGCAAGGCAGCACGTCTTCTGGGAGCACTACATCACATGGCCCCACAGCCTCCCCCATAGGCTGGATCATGAGTGTCAGTGCAGTGGTTCAAGCCAAGCGCTCAGGTGCTCTCCCTCTGGCTGAGTGCTGTGGATATCACACCTCAACTCAGTGTCTGCTCTGTTTCAGCACTTCCTGTGAGCTAATGGAGTTTAGGCATTGTCCGTTTCTCCCTCTCGCTCAGGGCGCTGCAGATTTCTGGGCAGCCTTAAGGTGGAGTTTTAAGGTCATTGGTGGTACTTTTAGGTCATAGAATTGCAGTACCCTGTCTTCTTGCCAGCTAGTTAAATGACTAATTAGCTCTTTATATCGCTGTGGTTATCTTTTGCTCTAGCTTTGGTTCAGCTCTGTGGGGTGAAGCCTGCTAAGAGAAAACACTGGAGAATTATTTGATTGGAAACTTAGAGGTGGATGTAGTCAAGAGCCTTCACCATATGAGCAATCAGTTATGTCCATCCTCATCTGTGTGCCTAATTCATTTGTGTATTTTTAGGCATTCATCATAGCAAAAAAACAGCTTTTATCATGCCCCCTCTAACATGCTCAGAAGTAGAAACTTGGACAGCACAAATCTCTGTGTGCATCACAGCAACATTAACCCACTTTATTTCCTACTTTTCTCAGGTGTTGGTGGCATCTGGTTGCGACAGATGCTCTATGATAAAGCCTTCAGATCAGCATGCCTTTGGAGATATCAGTGCTCTGTGTTGGTACTTGCAGACTGCTGTATCCAAATACTCTTCTTTAATTGTCTTATTAAGGAGAGAATTAAGCTCTGTGCTTTGACTGTTTTGGTGCCAGTGATCCTTATTGCAGGCTTTGGCACGGCACCACATTGTGTTTTAAAGAGACAGCATCACTTAATGATGTGGGAATTGAGTTGGAGGATAAAATCCGCTGAGAACAATGGCTGACTGAGTACGGTACGTAAAATCCGATTTTATGTTCTTCCCTCCAGACTATTAGGTGGGGGGTTCGGCTCGAATGCCTGTGATGATTTCAGAAATAAAAAGCAGAAATTCTCACTGCTGCCAGACCACAGGCTCCTCAGCGCCAGACTTGCAGACGAATGTCACATGTTGCTGTATGTTTTGAAAGCATACCATGTGTTATTCTTTAGCTGTCTCAGTCCTCCTCCCAGCTATATAATCTTCTCCCCAGTCAACCCCACAGAATAACTTCTAATGAAATGAGCATTCCTCTTTCCCAGTCCCAGGCAGACCCACGCTCTGTTCCCCAATACTTATCGCCTCACGTGAAGGTCTCTCCCTGCTAACTTGTAGCAGTGATTTTAACTGGACTCTGTAACTGGACCTCATGCTGTAAATCAGGCACTTCAGATGCTGATATTTCAGCTCATGTTGTGTGTTAGGATCAGGAGCTCGCCAGTGATTAAACATATGGTTAAAAATGTTGTGTGTGCAGTATGTTCCAGTTTTACTCAGCTGTGGGTCTAGATAACAAACGCTTGCCATTAGAACTGCTGTTTCCAGAGACAATTTTTTATACTCCTTCTTTTCTACTGTCTTGGATTAATGTTTCCTCCAGCTAATGACAGGACTGGACACGCAAACTAGATTAGAGCTTAGTGGGAATAGTACATGCTGAAAATGCTGGCGTCTGTCATCGTGGTCTGCAAGGTTGCAAGAAGCAAACTGAAATCCACCAGAAAAATTAAGCCAGGACCCTCGGGTACCTCCTTATTATGAGAATGGCTCCCACAGTTTTCTTCTGAAAGGCCTGCCTGCTAAAAGCAGGAAATACCATGGCCGTGCCACCTGTGGCAGTGGGACATCTCTCCTGCTGCCTGCCGTGCTGGGGTTGTGATGGCAGAAGAAGAGGCAACACTGCAGCTTGGCACTGTGCTGCTGAGAGTGGCAGAGATGTGGATGCTTGCTATGGGAGCAGCTCATGGGGCTGCCGGCTGCAGGAGGGCTGCTCCTGATTCCAGCAGAGACAGGAGGCTGACAGTGCATTCGCTCAACAGCTCTATTAAATTTGGCTTGCGCTGCCAGGAATGGGTATTCCGCAGCTCACACATCCAGTAGTTCTCTGAGCCTCACTGCTGTAGGCAGTGCTCCTGCAGGCTCCTTGGTGCAGGCTGTGCCAACTGATGTCCCAGCCTGCAGGCATGCCGGCCATACTGTGCACTGGATAAGTTCCCATTCTTTTAAACCCTAGATGTTAGTCCTTGTTGAAAGGCTGGATCCCAGCCGGTGTCTTGGGTGTCAGGCTTGGAATTCTCTCTTCTGGAGAAAGGAGTGATTTATTAGCTTCCTCTGAAAACTGGACAAGAATAGAAAGTTCGTGTTTCATGTTTAGGTGTAATTGCGAATGCAGTGGTTGAGTAATGAGGTGCACAGTGTTCGGAAGGAAAACTGATACCATTCAGTCCAATCTGATGAGTCTCATTGTAACTCACTTCTCACTGCTTCCTTGGGTTTACTGGGGGCTCAAACTGTATGCAGCAGTTAGGTGCACTATAGTGGCAGAAATACTGATGTGACGTGGCAAGGGCTGGCACTGGGCAAATCAGCCTAAGGGACAGCAAGCACAGTGTCCTGCCCAGCTGAAATATTTAGCCTGTATCTGTGGGGAAGAAGAAGAACACCCTTGGGGGATACTGCCCCTGGAGAAAAGGGAAGAGGTTGGACTATGGTGGTGTGGGGGAAAGGGCTGTGTAGTACTGAGTTAAAGAGGGAAAAGAAAACTTTGAGAAAGAAGCTGTATTCAGAGCCTCTGCTCACAAAACAAGTTGTTAATTTATAAGTGATGTTTTTCTGTTCAGGACTGAGTGCTGTTCATTGCAGCAAGGCTCTAACACTGCTTGATTACTGGGACAAGATAGGTAGCAGTTAGTTATATGCCATACATGTGATTTGAAGGAATCTCGAGATAGGAGCTTCCTCTGCTGACATCTGAATGCAGCTTTCCTCCCTTGAGAGAATCTGAGGATCAGTCTTATGGGTACCATTCCCAGGCACCCAAAAAGCTAAGAGCTGTGGTTTAAAATGAGAAGTTGGAGCAGAAGACTGTTGTTTGTGTGGACAGGTCACCTACATCTGGTAGGGAATTTTGATGAGGGGGCACTGCAGCTGCTGTTATCACTAACTTACCCTTAGCATCTCACAGAATGGGTCTGAGCTCTCTGGAGTTGATAAGAGCTCTGTCTCATCTTCTGGAGAAACCCCAGAGATACAGTTTCCCGAATACTCGAAGGTGCAGTGCTGCAGCTTGCCTTCTTCTCCCTGCTCCCCTCTCTGGGCAGCTGTGGGTACTGGTGTTGTGTAGGGTTGTTTGGAGCATGTTTGCAAGGCCAAAGGCAAGAAGTCCTGAGTCAGCATCTATCCCTTCTTTCTGGAGGCAGGGGAGTAGGTGACTCAGTGTTTTTACACAATAGGTATATGCAAGAGGGTAGCTTGACTTAGACCCTTGGAAATACAGGTAAATGTTGCAACTCTAACACCCTCATCAATAGAGAGGATATTTGCTCTTCTTAAAACAGGCTCATAACAAAAGGTTCATGAGCAGTGACTGCTTTGGGAGGTTGATTGTGCCTTAGAGAGCTTTCTTTCAGCCCCATGTATGCTACTGTTTCCCACCCATGTGGACCGCTGTGAGCTGTTCATGCTAATATGCTCAACAAGGAGTTATGCTTTAAGATCATCCGCAGCTTTTGCTAGAGAAAAGTAGCAGCTTACTCTGCCGCTCTGGAAAGTCAAGTGATGGGTGTTACACAGTATGCCTTGTTTGCATACTAGTATGTAGGGTATATTCAAGATAACTGCTATAAACTAGAAATCTTTAGCAGGTTTGGTACTTGCACTGCTGTGATGGGCCTTAGTTTTGTTGTGTTGTCATAGGAGGACATGAGACACTGCTTGAAGCAGATCTCCTTGATTTATGAAAGAAGTGGTTGTGAGTTTGGTTATTTCCCTGGGGGCTTTTCAGACAGCAGTGTTTTCCCTGCCCTTTCCTTATCTGGGAGAGCCTTTCCTGGGGTCTGCAAAACTCATCTTATCTTCCAGTGCACTTGGGGGGATATAGATGTGTTACAGCGCTGGTTATTAGCAATGCCAGTGTGGATAATCACGGAAAGCAGAACTATTGCACTGTCATATGGGAGATCATAGATTGTTTACAGTATGTTTTTTGCCTTAAAGTCATTGATCTTCAGTGGACCAGCCAGTGCCCTGGAGAAGAGAAGGCTGGAATATGAAATCAGCAGCTCCGTGCTCTGCTGGACCTGCAGCTCGTGCAAAAGCACACTGAGCTCACAGCCAGGCACAGCATGCACTGCCTCTTGGCTCCCATGTAGTTAAGGGACATGAAGAAGACTCAGAGCAGCCTCTCAGACAGTCCATTGGGGCTGGGGTCAATTCTGTTGGGGGAAAGAAGAAGCATCAGGCACCAAACCTGTAGGAAACCAGTCCTCATTAGTTCCACAACCTGTTGGACAGCTTGCGTTGTTTTAACAACTTTTTATTACAGCAAAAGTGACTAGAATAAAAATAGTCTAGGTGCCAAGGGGATAAACAGTGAATTAAAAGGATTAAGGTCTGAAAGTTTTATTGCTTTTAGAATGATGTTATTAGATTTACTAGCTTAAGTCCAATTTACATGGCTGAATTACTTCTTAACCTGGTAATGAGTTTTGTGGAGAAAAACACATCTGTTTAGGTGTTTTAGAAGGACTTCATCCAGAGTATGTCGCAACTCTTTAGGCTGTTCTGGAGCTGTAGAGCAGCTATCCTTTCTGTCATAAGCTAAATGGTTGCTGACTTGCCATTTGATTCTTCTGGAAGTCAGTGGGATGTGCACATGGTAGAAGGATTGAAAGCAGCTCTTTCAAGTTAAGATAGCAAAAGAATAATTCACAGTGCTATTTTAATTGCATCACCAACTGCAATATTTTAGAAAATTCTAGTGTTCTGAAACTCTTGAGAAGTTTTAAGATCTATATCTTTTTTAACATATAAAAACCCTTTGTATTCTAAAGACATCTCATGGCAAACAGATGCCTGAAAGTGGCAGTGGCCATTCTGTTTGAGCACTTGAGCTCACCCACAATAAGCTTCTCTCCAGACACCTGGCGACATAGTTAAGTCCAGTAAAAGGTCCTGGGTTTGCTGGAGTGTGTGTGTTGGCTTCCTCTGAACCCGCAGTGCTTGTGTGTGGCTGTTTCCCCCGCAGCTCCTCGCACAGCACACTTGCATGTTGGACAGAGTCCAAATTTCCTCCCTCCTGGGGATTCCTTTGCTGTTAATTTAAGTGATGGCAAATGCAAACTTCTTGCCAGAGCTTGCTGTGTGTTTTTGGATGCTTTTTTTAGCTATTCCCTGAGGGGTCAGCTTTTGTCCTTCCTCACTGTGCTGCTCCGCTTCAGGGAGAGAGGCTGTGAGCTGGAGCTGATAGGTCCCACCTGGCTTTGATAGTGCCTCTGACATGGCTGCAGTGCATAAGCGCCTGTCACAGTTTTCAGAGACTTCTGCTTTGTTGTTGTCTGTACAAAGCTGGGCTTATAGTAATGTGAGTGCATGTGTAACTTAACAACAGACCGAATCATTCTTGCCTGTAGTAGCATCTAGTTTCATGGTCTGCAGCAGTGCAACTTGGTAATTTTAAATGCTGAAAGGAAGTTAAATTTAGAAAAAAACTGTTTTGTGTAGCTTTTAAAAAGTGGTTTTCTCTTTTAAAATGCCCTGTGTTGAAGATGTGGGACAGAATGAACATGCTGAAGAGAATCAAGTGCCCCTCTGTTGCCTCAGAGTGGAGATAGCTTAGACCATGCTGTCACATGCTGGCCACCGGTTGGTGGCCACAGTCCCCTTGCAGACAGACCAGCAGTAGCCATGAGCATACACTAGCTGGGAAGGCCAGGGGCCGATGCTCTGTTTGAAGCTGTCACCTCTTTCCGAGGGGCCTTCCCTGGTCACCAGAGTGGGATTTGGCCCCTGCCCCAGCGCTGAGCTCTGCTCCCCACAGTTATTCTCCGGAGCCTCCATCCTGCTGCGAAGCCTGTGCTTGCACAGCCAGGAGTCGGTTCAGTTGTGGTTTTACCCCTGTCAGCTATTTTCAGCAGTGCTCCTCTTATTTGTCCAGATGACTTTTCTGGAGGAAATGTGCAGTCGGATGTGTTCACAGGATGGGGAAGAACAGCAGCGGCTTTATGAAGACGCAGGTGTTGGAGGAATGTCATCCATTTGTGCTTCGTTAGCATCGGGCTTCTGCAGGGTCCTGTGTTTTCTGTAACCATCCAAGGTATTTTTAAAAGCAAAGAATTTGGCTTAGCACAGGAGTGTGTAACCCCAGCCGGTGCGTAGGTGTGGAGGCCCTGGTGTGGTCTTCCATTTCCTGGTGGGCTCAAAGTCCCTGGGAAGGGCACCTTGTAGGCAACTGGAACAGATGGCGAGGGAGGGCTCCAATGTGGCCTCCTGGATGGAGAGTGAGACCCCTGTGCGAGGGGGGGAGCAGCATGGCAGGTAGACGTGGCATTTGGTGAAGTTACTGGATGACTTGTAGAGAGCATTCAAACAGCAGCGCAGCGTTTCAGAAGAGGATTCAAGTAAGCGAAGCACCGTAGACTGGGGAGTAAACAAGAGAAGAGATGTAGGAAAGACCATTACCCAGGATCCCAGGGTCCCCAGTAATCAATGGGTGAGTATAAGAAGGCTGCAAATTTGTTGCTTCCAGTAACCTAAAAAAATATCTGAGTGTTTGGGTGTTTGTTCTGTAGTGAAGAGGCAGCAGGGACTCGCAACTTAGTGCTGGTAACCACAGTAAGTGTAATGCATTCAGGTCTGCTTCACTCCATTACAACAGAGATTGACAAATTGGAGAGTGTTCAGGGGGAAAAAAAAGAAAAAAAAAAGGAACAAGAGCTTGAGGGATTGACTTATGAGAGAAGACCAAAAGAGCTGAATATGGATAACTTGGCTAAAGGATGACAAATGGGGTGGTTGAGATATAAATCTACAAATATCTGAAGGGTGTAAACACCAAGGCTATGAAGAATTATTTAGAGTGGTACAATGGGGTGTAACTAGAAGTAATGGGATGAAATTTAAGAGAAGGCAAATTTCAGTTGAATAATGGGAGAAGCTTTTCGACAGTGTGATGTATTAGGCCATGGGTTGCTCCTCTTGCAGTAGTCCTATTGCTCACTACGTAGGGCACAACCCTGTTCATTGTGAAGCCAGGGATTTTCAGTCTTTATTAAAGACAGTTTCAAACTGTGCCTTGTGAGTTTTATTTGTTTGACGCAGATGTGCAGGCTGTACACAGAACTCCTTGTGTCATTCCACGTATGTGGAAATATCCTGACATTGCATCCTGGCATCTCATTGTCAGCTGGCTCTTGACATTGCGGCAGTGGAGGAGAGGACATGAGCCTGAGCGGCTCCTAGAGCCGCAGCACAGCCAGACAGTCCTATTGGCATGAAAAGTTGGGTCATGTCTGCTCTTTGATAAGGGCCTCCTCTTACCTCTGGCACTTCTCCCCAGCTGAGCGTTGTACTATTACCATTTCGGGGTGAGTTCAGTTATGGTCTCTGGTATCACCATCAAAGCTCTACTGCACCTGTGTGTAGAAACCAAAAAATCTTCCACTTTACTTCAAAGAAATCAAACAAGATCCCATCGATGCACATGGTCTATGGTCTTTTATAAATCTACAATACTGCACCTTAACTTTTTCTTCAGAAACTCCCAATTCTTCTCCTGCTTTTCACTTCACTTGAAATGCAAACTAAGGTCAAAGGATCACTTTCCTACTGGCAGAACACACTGCATTGTCTGTCATTTAAAATGTCCTCCACAGTAACTGAGGAAGGGTTCATTTATCTGCTCGTTATGCCTAAGCATGACTCTCTTGAATGCATCTTGCCTTTCCTTATCTTGGAGGGCTAAATTGGAAAATTAGGTAAACTAGCTGTGTAAATCAAGTTAGAACATCTCAACTAAAATGATGGTTTATCTTTCACATAGGGAAGATGGCAGAGATTTATGTAATTAGAGAACCAAATGCAGCTGTAGCACTTAACATACACTAGCAACTCAGCTATTCTTTTCGAGAGAGAGGACAGAAAACTTTAAAGTATTGGCATGCTTGGAGCGTAAATGAAACAAGCTGGAAGTCTTTTATAATTGTTCTTAAATGTGTTTTGTATTGCTTGTGCTGTCCCTGAAGAGGCTGTGTCTGTATACTTCAGGGAAATTTCTGAATTATATCCTTTCTCAGCCTGTGGGAAGAAAGAACCACTAAAGGGTTTCATTCTCCTCTGGATTAGGATATTTTCTTTGCTGAAAAATGCAGTTTTGTTCTACTCGGAACTGGATTAATTTGGTGAACACTTCTAATAGGGAATTTTGCTGCAGGGGGGGAGGGAAATGTCAAAATAATTGTGTCTTCGTAGCAGCCCTTCCTGTCACGGAGAGCTGTGGTGAGAGTGCACTTCTGGATAGGAGAGCTTTGCTTTGAGACACTTTTTATACCCAGATCAAGGGTGGATGTGTGCTCAGGGCCCCTTGTCTCAGGAAAGCAGCGTAACCACTAAGCTGCCTCAAGTTTGCCACCTTAAACTAAGTGGTTTCCATTCAGCAGAAATAAATCACTTATGTCAGAATGACTCCAGAATTATTTTTAAAAAATTGTTTGGTTTCTCTGCTGCATAGGAGTATCAATAATTCTCCCTACCTTGTTGCTGAAGCCACTTTAAAAAGGAATTTAAATTATACAGCTGGTGGTCACTAATAGCATTTACAGGAGACACTGGTGTTACTCTCTGGAGTTTGATGCATGATGCTTTAGCACCTCTGTTTGTAATTTTGGCCATACTGATTTACAAGACAGCCTGTCCAGCAGTGCTCCCCTCATGAAGGGGACAGGGCAGTGTGGTCAGGTTTATTTCCAGTTGTGTTACAGGTTCCTCACATCTAATTAGTGCAGTGTGTCATTGCAAAGCAGTAGCATGGAACAGGCAGAGGGAATCATAGATGTTGGAAAAGACCTCTAAGATCATCCAGTCCAGCCGTCCACATGCAGGTTTCTGCAGCTTTCTGCCCTCTCTCTACCCCTGTGCCAGGAGTATCTGTGCCACCCAGTTCCCTGGCTGCTGTTTTTGAGCTAACCTCTGCAGCAGGCCTGGGCTGCATGGGCCATTTGGGTGTTTTCCACCTCGCTGTTCGGAGCAAATAATTTGCGTCTCTGAAGGGCTGGGAGGATGGTGGGAGGCCAGGGCCAGGCTATTTCAGCAGGAGTGCTGAAATTGGACTCCCTGAGGCCCAGTGTGCAGGAACCGAGCTAGGCAGAATGCAGGCCTGAAATAAGTGTGTGTTTATCAGAGAAAAAAAGTTGCCCTCTCTTCTAATCTGCTAACAGCAATGCAAAATCTAGAGCCAACTTGCATAAAGAAAGGATTAATTTGCTAACAATGTTGGATCTGCGTGGATGTTTGAACTACTACTATATTAAATAGTAGTAGTTCATCTTCTTACATTTCCCCATAGCAATTGCAAAAGAGTTTCAGATGTCTGCAGCCCTTCCTGCTCTCCTTCTGCCCTGAACCAGATGTGTTGCTGACTGACTCCAAAGGATGGAGCAGCCCGGAACCCACCTTCTGGCAGGAAATGGGGAGAAGGCCAAGCGGAGGGATCAGCCCAAGTGCAGGGAACACACCTTTCTTTTTCTTCCACCATATGGGAAAACACACAAATGTGTGCATGGAAGCCACACCGTGGAAGCAGATTATTTTGTCTTGAAATACTCTATTCACTTTCTGCAGCGGCATTTAAGGGCTGGACAGCTAATTTCACTGAAGGGTTGCATAGCTTCTATGCTGTCGGGTCCTTTCTTGTGCTTTTATCCTCTCTCTCTCCTTTACTAATTCCTTTCTTTCATCTCCTTCAATTCCTCCTTCTCTGCCCAACACTGAGAGCCTCTGAGAGTAAATGTTTATAATACTTCTTCAGCTTTGGATGAAATCTCTTCCAGCTTTCAAAGTAAGCTCTTTCTTTTGGTCTGCACTAATGTAAACTTTTAACAGGAGGAATTCCCTGGATTCAGGAATGGCTTTAGGTGTCCAAGTGCTGTGACGCTGTGCAGTGCTGTGTCCTTGTAACTCTGTGTAGAAACTGCCAGCATGTGTTGCTTTCTACCTCTGCTTTCCAGTTTAAGAGTGGGTTTAGGCATTTTATACTTGCAGCATATATTAACAGTGTTTCTTTTTGTTTACATATAAATAAGCTGTCTTTCCGCAAGATCTGGCAGAGGCCGAGCTTGAGTTTTAAAAAAGGAGTAAATAAGCTATGAAAGAGCTACTCTGTCATAAGATGCATTGTGTCAACAGAAGTTTATTTACCTGTTAGAGTAGGAAGTGCCCTGACTTGTGGCAGTTTGTTACTGTTTTCTGTTTTGTTGGGTGCTAACACGGTTCTCAGTCAATTTTATATTCTGTTTTCCCACAAAAAAAGAAGTGATATCCGCTTTTTTGGTTGTTGTTATTTTCCTTGGCAAAAGTTAATACTTTATTTATTGTTAGCTGCCATAGGCTGCATTTGAAGTAGGTTATCCTTGGAGATATATAATTTTACTTTGACATCCATTTAAAGATAGTGAGGTAACACCAGCCATAGGTGATGGAAACGTTTTCCTTGTTACATACTCTTTTATAACAAATGCAGATCAGCAGTGACTGAAGGTTATGATAACTAATGGCTACTTGCCCTGCTCATCTGTGCTCACAAAATGAGTTTCCATTCATGCCAATCAGTGTGCTTTAAGAAAAATTATGCCCGATTCAAGTATAAAGAAGCTGAATCACAGATGAATGGACGGTCAGGAGATATCTTGACATCTGGTGATGATGTCTGGAAACTAGGAGCCTTGGCTCCCTGTCCCAGGAATGGGACCACAACTGCACAGTACATCAAGGCTCCTTTGAGGCTGGTTTCTCAGTGAGTGATGGTCCCCACCTGTGTTGCACTGTGTCCTGCAGAACTTGGAGGTGCATGTTTCTTAAGGTCTCGGTCAACTGCCAGCTTAGCAGGTTGCTGTCTAGTAATTCAGAGCAAATTATACAGGATTTATTGGGATGTCCAGAGAAATCAGCTGTCTTTGCAGTACGTCCACCTTGGATGAATAATTTCTTGTCATTTTTCTCTGACAAGACAGGAAACTGGCCATGACTCTGAGCGGTGTCCTCAGCTTCTCTTGTAAGGGCTGAGAGAAGAAGCAGTGCAGGAACTGTGCTCATTTGGGCTGCACCATGAGATGTGGCTCTGGCACCTCTAAGTTGGCACCGGACAAGTGAGCCATAAAGCCATGTCCTGGCAGGGAACAAGTGATCTCACTGAAGAGGTCATGTACCAGTTGTGCTGGTTCAGACAGTCCCAGCCTGGAGATCTCTGACAGATTTCATTCACTGCATGGTCACATCTGCAGATGACTTCCTGAGGTGCCAGGCTGGAGTCTTTTATCAGTGTAAAATTCTTTTGGAGATGTAGAAATGAAAGTGGAATAATTAGTAAACAACTAGTCTTTATGTCCTGAATTGCTCTTCTCAGAAATTCTTTCTTATAATCTATGCTTACAGATCCTGATAACTGTTGTAAGGGAGTGTGTGTGTATGAACGGGGAAAGGAGAAGGGGCAGACTGCCAGTTGTGATCCAACTGGATCTTAAACTCTGGCTTGTGTTAAGGCAGGACTTTGTCATATACCCATATTGTGCACTGAAAAGCAGCGTGGGACTCAGGGGGACCAGGCGTGTGACTGGGATGACTGAGAGCTGCTATCCAGGCTTGGGATTCAGATGCTGAAATGCTGATGTCCCTAAACTTTCCTGGTTTTGAGTAACATTTTTCTAGCTGAGGTTTTGCAAGTATGAAGCCTGAAGCCAGCCTAAGGAAACTTTATGATGTGAAAATTAAGTTTTCTCTAGTAAGCTGCAGTTTGTCAAAACAACAGCACACATTCCAGTTGGACTACAATTTGGCAGGATGCAAAGATTTCATCTCTCCCTTTGAATATCCGAAGAAAATGGAAACCTGGCATCTTAGCACTGCATGGATTTCTACACAGTCCTTTCAACAGCTGGGATAAGCTACTCTGCTTTATCGCACATTTCCCCTGTGTTATGAATCACCACCTTTTCTCCAGGCAGTTTGGATGCAAGGTTCTTCAGTTTTTGAAAGCTCGTATGTTTGGCTAAAGGGACAAAAAAAAAAAAAAAGGGGGGGGGTTTAAAAGGACTTGCTTAAGGATAAGATTGATCTCAAACTGGTTGTCTGATTGGAGCTGGTGCTAACTGACATTTCTGCTTTTGGGTAAAATACTTTGTGAAAATTCACTCGGTTTCCCAACAAAGCTCTTAAAAGTGTCTCACGGAAAGGAAATTCCATACGTTTTTCTGCTCTGGAAGGAAAAAAAAGAATTTGTTTTAACTGATGATTCCAAAATGAGAGAGAGCAGCTGTCTGCACAGGCTCCTGGAGCAGGGGGCTTAAACCTTCCCTCCCCCCCCATCCCCAAACTTCATCTCAGGCTTGGACTCACAGAGCTCTCAGCTTTCTGCCAGCATCCTGGGATGGGCATCCAGGCTCCCAGCTGTAAAAGGCAGCCCATGAGGTGGGGCTGCCTGGGAATGGCAGGAGCTGAAGGCTTTGACTGTCTGCCCAGACAGCTGGCGATTTTAGATTTCTGACCCACCCCACCCATGGTTAGTTCAAACTGGTGCACAGCCGCAGGCGTTTCCAGTTTGGACAACCTGACATGTCTCGTTAGAAGCCTCTCGTGACAGGAGGCTCCTGACCACCACGGTGGCATGTTGGTGCGTATGTGACGTCATGTTATTATTTATTGCTAATAATGTTTTGTAAAGCCGTTGAGATTTGGAGCCTTGCTGAAGCAGAGCGACCAAAACCTTGTGAACATAGCCTTCTCTGAAGGTCACCATTTGGATTGGACCTAAACAGTGGTGCCCAAGGAGTTGTCAGCAGGTAGTCAATAAACCAGAAATGTCTGAGCAGAAATGTCTCTTTCTGCTTTGTGACCTCAGTAGTTGAGAGGTTTTTCTTTTATAAAATTCACCCGTACATGAATTCACTCACAGCTGTAAGAACTATTTGGTTCCACTCATTAGCAATGAAGCAAAGGTGCATAATAAAAAAGAAAGAAGACACATCAGGTGACGTATTAGTTCCTGGACTGGATGCAAAAAGGGCACTTAAAAGTATTAGTTGTTTCCAGATATATCAGACATACAATTGTGTGTTTTGGAAAACACAGCCATCTAAGTAATAGGAGACCTCAGCCATCGACTCTGCCATTATATCTTTGCTGAAAAGTATGGAGAAAATGGTTTGCTCTGTGTATATTTGTGTGAATTATGGCCTGCGTAGATCAGCGCAGTGCAAACTGCAGTCTTCTACTATACTGTCATATCTGTACTCACAAGAGCCAAGTTCAGAAGTTCATTGCTTGGAGGGGGGAAAAAAAAAATTAGGAAAGTTTGCTCTGTCTTATTTGTGCTTTTATGAAGACTGTCTGGAGCTGAATAACCCCTCGTGAACTTGCATCGTCCACCCCAGCTGCAGCCTTTCAGCTCCAACAAAGACCACTCACTAAATCCAGGAAATAGAGCGGCGCGTGGGTGAGTGAGTGACTCCGCATTCACACCCTGCCTGCTGTCCCGGGAGAAAGTCTGTCCCCCCTGACCACTGCACTGCGAGCAGAACCCCGTGCATGTGTGCATGGAAAAAACAATCCTTTGCCATCCACAGAAAACTGCATTTTCCATTGGATTTTTCCAGTGGTGCAGCTCTTTAGAAACCACAATAAAAACTCCGGGCTGCAGGATTTGTATTCCTTGCATACCTCACTGCACGAAAAGGGGAGCCAAATGGTTTTCTGGAAGCAGGATTTCAGCCACGAGCAGTGATTTAAGAGAATGAGAGTATCAGTTTCCAAGAATGTTTCATTTGGAAAACTTTGAGATTTGCTTGAGACACCACTGGTCTATTTCCTCTGCTTTGATTGCTCTGCCTCTATATATTTAGCCACTGGCTATTGTTCTTTTACCCTCCAAAAATCTGTTTTGATGCTCTAAACATCATTTTCTTTGTTATGCTAACACAGGAGATGGAGGGCATGCAGAGAAGGAGATAAAAGCGGTGTTGTTTTATGGATCTACCCAGTGCGCTTCACAGGAACTTTTAAATACTGTGCACAGTGCTCCATAGTGGGGTAAATGCTCTTTAAGACCGTTTACAAAACATGAACAAAAGAATATTAACAAAGATGAGTAAGCATGGATTTCCTTATTTCACAGGTGCAGAAACAAAGCTCTGTAAAGCTTTATTGTCAGTCCAGGGTCTGCCGGGCATAAATGGTGAGGCTCAACCTTCAGAGCCATCGTGGCCATGTGTCACGGTGACCTCAGTTGGAAGGAGCCAGAAAATTTAGCGACTAAGGAACATGCTGGATAGTTAACAGCTTAAGCATCAGTCTTGGCCACTTGTGGGATGTGACAGGTTTAAGAGATGTGTTAGATGACGTGGATTTCTGTCACTGGGGGAAAAAGCGGCTCAGAACTTCAACTGCCTCCCCAAGAAGCTGTTCCATGTTGGATAAGTGAACTTTAATTTTAAACTAAAATTTAGGTATTATGGTAATTAAAGCCCAGAATTTTCCTTCCCATCATGCTGACAGTTCCCTCCTACTCTTCTAGAGAAAAGAGGAGGCTCAGGGGAGACCTTATCGCTCTCTACTACTCCCTGAAGGGAGGTTTTGGTGAGGTGGAAATCTGTCTCTTCTCCCAGGTAACAGCAATAGGACACGAGGTGATGGCCTCAAGTTGCACCAGGGAGGTTCAGGTTGGGTATTAGGAAAGATTTCTTGGCCAAAAGAGTGGCGAGATATTGGTACAGGCTGCCCAGGGAAGTGGTGGAGGCGGTGGAGTCAGTGTCCCTAGAGATATTCAAGAACCATGGAGATGTGGCACATGGTTAGATGAGCTGATAATTGTGCTGGTTGATGTTAGACATCTTTCCAACCTCAGTGATTCTGTGATGCTGTGAAATGAAGCAGAGGGGCGGTTGGACTCAAAAGAGCACTTAGCGAGGAGGAGTGCCTTACAGGGTCTCTGCATTCCTCCAGTGCAGCTCTGTGTGAAGTTCACCCTATTTGGCATCCATTTTTGTCAAAATAAGTAATTAGTGGTGTAAAAATAGTTTAAAAAAAAAAAAAAAGAAAAAAGAAAAGCAAAACTATGCAACAACAACCCATGAGGAGATGTTAATGGATTAATGCAGAGTGGTTGGAACTTTGCACTTCTGCTGACTTGAGATGTGCTCTGGCTACTCTACCCACTGCGTTTGGGGATGTTCTTGGTCAGCACATGCTCAGAAGCTTTTTCAGAATGAGATTTTTGACTGGATGAGTTCCCTGAAACAATGGATACTGTGGTTTCATTAACATGAATGCAAGTGGGAATGGAGGGAAGATGGGAACAGGAGACAAGATGGAATCACAGCATCCCTGGAGTGGCTTTGTGTAAACTGCTTCCTTGGTTGCTGAGGCAGGCTGCGTTTGGGATGGCTGGTGGGGCATGAAGGTGAACCAAGTCTGTGTGAGAGTGCAGCAGAGACATTTGTTGTTTGATCTGCAGGCCTCCGGAGGTAATCCTGGATGTCAGCTACTGCACAACCTAAACAATATCATCTCTGGGGCTTTATTTATTTAAATCAGTTGGCCTTGCAGTGGTTTTATCCGCCCTTAGTCTTGTTTCTGTAGCGTGATACTGCTGCTTATCAGTCACTGGGATTACGCTGCAGCTGGAACCACAGCGCACGGTGAGTGGCTCCAGGAGAGCTGGTCCCCTGGGGCTGCTCGGAGCAGATGTGCACCAAGAGCTCTGTCTTCTGCAAATGTCAGCCTGTTTTCTGTCTTCTGTCTGGAGGTTTCTACGTCTTCACAACTGTACTTCCAGCTGTTTTTTTGTTTTTGTTTTTAAAGTTTCCCGCAGCATCAGGACACAAACTGCTTTTGGTCTTCACTGCCTGCAGCTAGTTGTTTCCTCCCTGCCATTTGTGCTAGTGCCCAGGGACATGAGCTGACCGTCCCGGTCCAGGCTGCTTGTGAGCTGCTCCCTGCATGCTGTTAGCTCTGGTTTAGTCATCTCCCAACAGGCTTGCCAGTAAACTGGAATCATCTGTCTTGCAAATGGCCTTGTCTTTAATTAGAAAATCTTTAATGTCTTCTGAGTCACACATGGGTGCCAGAGTTTGCAGCTCTGTGGTGGAAGTTTGCAGCTCTGCTGCCTTGCTGGTTCTGGGGTGTAATGTTTTAAACAGTAATTTCTCAGGACTCTGAGTATCTGTTGAGCCCTATCAGTAGATATTCCACAGGTTAATTCTGGCTAAAAGAAAAAAAAAAAAAAAAGGAATCTGTTTGTTTATTTTTTCCCCAACGAAACAGTAGAAAACGATTTTCAGTTCATTTTCTCATCTTTATCCCCCATGGCCAGCTGTATGAGCATGCTATTTTTGTTTGCCTGGTCTGTGTGCAAGTGCTAATGTTTTTTTTTTTTCTGTTTTTGTTTTGTCCTGCTGTCCAGTACTCTGAGCCTTGTCTGCTCTGTGACAAGCATTAGATTGTTTCTCTATTAATCACATGTCCTTCCTGGCAGCAACTTTCACTGCCTGGCTGCTGCCACCAAGTTTTGTGTATGCAGGGGTAGCACTGAGAGAGCAGTGTCCGCTTCCACTCTGCAAGTTCTTTCTGATGAAAGTGCTCTGCAGGAATGCTGTGACTGCAGCTAGTTCAGAAACCATGTAGGCTTCTTGGTTCATCTCTCTTTTCTATGTCATTGTTGTGTTGAAGGAGCTTACTTTGCTCCAGAGCAGGAAGGAGCCCAATGCAAGGGAAGGACCTTGAGCAAGTTCTCCACAAAACCCTTGGAAATTCTTCTGAAATTGTAGGAACCAGAATAGCGTGATCGTGGTTGAACTCATGGAGCTGTGGAGAAGGCTGAGTCTTTCCACTGAGATTGGGAGCTGCCATAGGAGAGAGACGTAGCTTGAGGCCAGATGGACCATGAGTCTCATGTTCCCCATGTCATTCCTATAAGTTGTTCCAGTAAGTTGTAGGATCAGGAACGGATGCTGCTTCTTTCCAGAGACTAAAAAGTTGTGGACAAAGCTCAGAGCTGTGCAGAGAAGACTGTTAATGAAATAAAACAGTTTCTCAAGGAGCAACGTGTTGTGCTTTGTCCACAAAGGAATCGGTCTTTCATGAAAGACTTTGTGTTCCTTGGATTTATTTATTTTATTTTCCATTGAGTGAGCAAGATTGTTTAAAAAGGGCGATGGGGAAAGGGCACTGGGGAAAAGCCCCCTCCTATACTCACTCATCAATTCTTATAGCATTAAAAAAATTAAATTAAATTGCCACTTTCTTCAGAAGGAAGTGTAAAGCCTTCATAGTTCTGTTATTTAATTTCCCAACTGGATATGAAATTAAGGAAATTGTAATTGTTTGACCTCTCGCATCAGGGAGTCTAGGTATTTTTCTTTTTTTTCACAGGAGTACATCTGTATGAGGGTAATGGCTTCCCCAGAGGCTCTGCTTCTTGTAAAATACAATCTCACGGATTAAAATATATCTCCTCGTGTTGGTGCTTTTGCACGCTTGTGACCTGCCTTGGGTTTCAGTTTGGGGTGACTGTCTGAAAGCTCTCAGCACACTTCCTTTTGGTGAATTATTCTTCCTGAGTTTGTCCATTGATTAAATCCTCTGGATTTGGTCAGTTGTCTTCCTTACACAGTTCAGTAATTTTTCCTCACTAAGCATTGCTAATGTGTCTTCCATAAACTTGCAGCTTTTTGAGCTTTGATCCAGGGACCTTTCCAAATTCAGTAAAAACCAAAGAAGTGAGACTTATTTTTCCCCCCTTTGTTGTCCTTTGTTACCAAAAAGGGCTGCAAATATTTAATATCATTTAAAGCCAGACAAAAAAAAAAAAAGAAAAAGCACCTCTTTTGGTGATTTCTCCAAAACACCAGTTGATTATTGTTGGCAGGGACATCACACTGGAAAGGACTAGTTGTTCTGCGTGGTTTTGAGGCCAGAAAACTGCTGAGATCGCTCCTGGTGGCCGGGCGGAGCTCACTGGGTACCTGCCCAGGAGCCACAGGGTCCTCATGCTGCTGACAGACCTCTCTTCAGGAGAGGAAATATGTTGATCCCAAAGAACGAAGCTCATCTGCCCCAAGGAGCAAAAAACCCCATACCAAATGACGCTGATGAAGCAGAAAATGTTGATCTTGAGATCTCTGTGCCCACAGCGAGGGTTGGAACTAAATAATCTTTAAGGTCCCTTCCAACCCAAGCCATTGTATCTATGACCAGCTGCATATGTGGTTTTTCAAGGGACCTGATGTACTGCCCTAGAGAACGGATAGGTCACAATGTGGGAGTGAGGATGCATTTATTTTGCGGGCTCCTGAGGAGAACTTTTTGTCCTGAAGTCAGCACTTGGAGAGATTTCCCACGTCCCAGGAACGGGAGCTGCAAAATTGCCACCAGGGTGAGGATATTGTACTCTCAGAAACAAAAAATGAGTGAACACCAACCTCACGGGTACGTTCAGCACTCAGTGATAGTAGTGATGAATTCAGTTTCTTCATCCAGCCCCCACTGCCCAAATGGGCCACACAAGTGGCCTTACACACACCCCATGGCAGCTGGTGCAGCAGCTCAGCTTGCGCAATGGGAAGAAATTGGCAGGAGAGGAGTGCTGGAATGGCTTCGGGAGTTCACGGCAGAGAGAGGTGATTTTGGCAAGGCCGTGGAAGGAATTGCATCTAGATCTGCTTGGGAGCTGAGGCCCGCTGTGTTGCGTCTTTAGATATTAGAAGCTGTGGCTTATGTAGTGTACGTATGTGTGCTTTTAATAAGTAGAAATCCTCTTATTTCTTTCCCTTTCTCCAATCCCTATTGATCTAAGAGTAAGCTTCCCACCTTGCCCAAACAAGAAAGCAGAGTGCTCCCCATGCTGCGGGGCTCCCCCAGCCCTGTGCAGCCAGAGAGGCATCCACGGGAGCACCGTGGGGCTGCCCTGTGCTGCCCAGCTGTGTCAGAACGCTGCCGGAGCTGTGCCTGCACCGGGCAGGCAGCTGCGGAGCAGCAGCAGCAGCAGCCAGCTTGCTGACAGCGCGGCTCCGGCACCGCGAAGAATCGAGCCCTTTGTATTTAACTATCCAGACCTAACGCACTGACATGGTCGTCATCAGATACAGTTGACACATGTTTAAATGGTCTATCTGGCTGCTTTGAACAAGTGGGAATGTGTTCTTGGACCGGCTCGCTCTCTGCATTTCTACAGAGTTTCCCACTGTCCATTTTCCATAGTTACAGCAATTACGTGGAATCCGGGGCTGCAGCGGCTGCATGCACAGACTCTAAAACCACACCTGTGGCTTTTTTGTGTCGCGTATAATTCATTACTGAGTGATGCTTCCTGCCCTGTCTTCTTTGCTCCTCGATGAATGAGCAGCGCAGCCAAATCAGCTTAGTGCTTGCGTTCAGCTGTGGCTCCGCCGTGAGTCGTGCAGGGCCGTATTTGTGTTGGTACGGCTGGGTGCTCACGGGAGGCTCCAGCTCTTTTGATATCGGATCCTCTCACAGCTTGCATGTCCTGCCTCAGCTTTCTTTTCCCTTCCAGAGGCATGAATCACTGCGTCTTTGCAGAGCTTCCAATGCGCAAAAGTATTTGTGCTGAAACCTCACCGGGCTGTAATTAATCTGTAGACGAAAGGAAATGTTTTTGTGACAGCTAAATGAAGACCAAATAATGTGATGTGCTGAAAGGTATGCTCAGCAGTATGATTTGGGGTCTGAAGTTTATATGCATTTAGCTTTACGGTGAGCTGGAAAACGTTAGAAACTAGAATTGCCTCAAGTTCCAGTTAGTCGCAGACAGAAGTACACAGAGCAAAACCTGCACATAATCATCTAGCAATAGGCAGAAAGTAGAACTGAGCTTTTTAAAAATGGCACCCTGTTATTCAGAGGATTTGAAAGTATCGGGAAGTGTAAACACGTCAGATGCAGAGGAGTGCTTTACACGTGCTTTGTGCATTGGATCTGTACAAGCAGAGTACATTCCAGTGAAGGAGGCTGTCTCTTTTGGTTTTAGTCACGCTGGGATAGAAAACATCTGATAATGTAAAAAAAAAAAAAAAAAAGAAAGTGCAGACTTTTGTAAATTGAGGTGGGTTTTTTTTGATCCAGATTTAGACTGTCTTGCAGAAGGAAGGGAGCTGGTGGTCATCGTGTTTGAAAGTTAACCATTTCTCCAGTGCAAGAGGGTTCTTTGCTTGTTTTGTTTTTTAGTGAGGAAAGAAGTACTCTGAGTTCGTGTTTCAGCTTGTTCACCATCGGTTTTACACTGTGATGCAAGCACTCTCGTGTTAGTTAATAGGTAGTTGAGACTCTTCTGACAAAAAACTCACTAATTTTAGGCCATGACATTGGGTCCTTAGGTAACAGAATGATCTCTCAGAGCACTGAGACCTCAGTACCACCTGAGTAGAATCACAGAATCCTGGAAATTCTGTGTGGAAGTGACCTTTGCGGGTCCCCAGTCCAGCCTCCGGGGGGGCTGTCATCAGTAACATGTTGAGCTTGTCCAGTGGGGTCTTGAGAACCTCCAGGGATGAAGGTGCCCCAGTCTCTTGCTGTGACCTGTTCCAGCAGTGCAGGACCCAGCTGGAGAAAAAACTTTCCGGATGTTTTGCCTGAACTTCAGCAGTGGGCAGGTACTAGAGCACATCAGCCAAACCTTCACCAGTCTATTAACTATAGGGAAGTTTGCATCTGAATATTTCATCGTGGCTGTGTCATACCTATAACTTAGTGTCGTTACAAGACTGTGACAGTACTGCTATTATTACTACTCTTACTATCATCATCAGTTTATAGGTAATACGACTCTACCATTCCAGCTTGTCAGCAGAAAGGTATATTTTCCTTGAGTGGGCAGTCACATACTGGCATGAGAGTGAGTTGGATTCTGCTATGACTTCAGCATCATCAACAGAATGATCAAGTACTGTAAATTTACATTATAATTATGATGTCAGTCAGAAACAATATAACTTGATTTTCAGAGAATACACCCTGGGAATTTGAAGGGAATATATTTGCCTCATTTAGAAGCTGGATAAGTCCTAAAAGAAATGTTTCAAGAATATATATGTAGTTCAATGATATTACATTCAGCATGTATTTTCCAATTAGCCCAAGTTTTAAGACCAGAACATTCTTTGCTTCTGTTTTATATACTTACCCCAGATGAACTCAGGATTCTAAGCCAAAATGATTTTGGCAATAAAATGTACACCTGCCACACCAGTGGCAATACCTTTTTTCTTTGTTTTCTTTTCTTTTTGTCTGAGATGTGAATTATTCATTCAAGTAAACAAGTTGTAGATAATTTAAATCTTGAGAAATGAATGACGCAGGGAAGGTACTTTGGTTAAGACATAGGTCAGTATACTTAAGATTGTGGTGAATTGGCCGTTGAACTTAAGAAGCACTTAATACTATAGGCATGAGAGATTGCTTGAGTACCCAGCTCTTTTTGGCCGTGTGATTTTATTTAAAGCATCTCAAAATGATGTATCCTCCTCTTTTGAATGATGCTGTTACTTAAGTTATACTTCTCTGTTGCGGAAGTTTTCCATTGTCATTTGGAAGAACAGCTGCTTCTCACTGTCACATGGAGGGGATTATTTCTCTTCAAGGCACACCTTTGTGATATGAAGGAACACCTCTTCCAACAGCAGCTGGCTGTATTTCTGCTCGTGCTCGTGTCTGATGCCAGCCAGACGCTTTATGAATGAGCAGCACCCGGTGCCTCTGAGCACCCTGGCTGTGCAGCAGCACGGCTCTGGGAATTTGCTTTCTTACCTTCCTGCCTCTTTCCTCCCCTTCCCCCTCAGTTTCTACTACACTTTCTCTTGTAGATGGCAATATAGGATCGGACTGCTTTTCATTTCCATCACTTTTCCCTGCTGTGACTGAATCTGTGGCAATTAAATTTTAATTGAGATGCACACTGCTTAAATAGACACAAGACAGCTACAGCTATTGCTAATTAATTTTCTTCCAAAATGACAACATTTAATAATTATATTCCATGTCACTTACATTATTTATACAAGCTTAACTCTGGGAATTTTTTTAAAGGCACGTCAGCTGTGAAAGTGCTTTATGGTGTTAATCTCCTGTAAGGCAATTGTGATTAACTTGAAAAGGGAAAGGATGTTTATGGTGCATTTAGTAAATTAGCATGTAGCTCTGCAAGTTTTAGTAGAAAAACACCGAAACATTTGTATGAATGCATAGTAGTATTTCTTGTTATAGCACTCGAATCCAGAGAAACCCTAATAGTAACAATTTGCACTGGTGTGTCATCTTTGGTCTGAGGGTCCCAGTGTCCTTTTAGCCTATGAGTGAACAAGCTCACGCTTTAGGACAGAGATGTCCCTCAGTTTCTTACTTTACCTTTCATAGCACAAAGAGATTTCCCACTGCCCCAGCCTGCAAAATTCCACGCCCTCTGCTCCCTTGCTGTTATAGCAGGCAATGAAAATGACCTTCTTGTGTTTTAGTATGAAGAATCCATCAGTGGTTGCTGTCAGACAAGGTGTTGGATGAGAGGGACCATTTGTCTGTTGCAGCATGACAGTCCTTACGCAGCACTGTGACAACGTGGGGAGCCTGCCTGCAGGAGAACACCTAATTGCCATATCATGGCACGACTGGGTGCTTGCAGAGCAGCAGAGCCATCAGCTCCGAGCTTCCAGTGTTCACCAAACAGGTGGCAGCTTCTCGGGACAGCTGCGAGGTGAATTCTCCCAGCCTTTCCCACAGGGTGAGTTACACAAGCTCCCTGCGCAGAACAAAGGAGCTGGATGTCGAGGTGAGATGCATCAGCCTCAGGGATTTACTGGCAGATCACAGAGCTATGGGAAGCCCTGCAGAATTGAAGGGTGTTTCTTTTCCACTGTCAGGGTCCTGCTCCAGGTGAAACTTATAACTGGGAGCTACAGTGGAGGGATTTTGTGGGTTAGAGAAATAAAGGGGGAGAGGGGAGCAGATTAAGACTATGATCCCCTGTGGGACCAAAGACCTACAAAAGTCAAAACTAGGTGAGAAAAATGACTGCGAGCACCTGGTTGTGTATATTTCCTCTGCTAGCATAAGGCAACTGTTTAAAAAGCTCTGTGGCTTTCCTGATTGCTATCGTGTATCATTCTGGGTGTAGAGTATGTCTGCGTTTACTTAAGGATGCTGGGGATTAGTACTGGTCATGCATTGTATTAGTATTGGTAACATGCTGGATGGACCAATCCCCTTACAAAAAGGCACAACAGATTGTGTTGAGAAGTGTTCCAGAGATGGCAAGAAATGTGTGCTGCATGCTGACAAGGTCAGAGATCAGGGTGTTGTGAACAGGGCCACTGGGCAGCTGAGTGTCTTGGAAAAAGGAAATATGACCGAACATCAAATAGGGAGGCTGTCCTGTTGGGTATATGGGGCTATCATATGCTATTCATTTTAGTTCATTTTACGGTGAGTGTATAGCAAAAATACTTCCAGAACCATTTTACTCAGTGTTGGGATGGATTTGAAGGAATGGCTGTCTCAGTTGTTGTCCATTTATCTTTGTGTCCAACCTCGTGTTTGATCATGAGTTGAATGAAAAAAAAACAAACCCTTCTTCTTCCTTTATTTTTCCCTGAACTTTGACAATAGCAATACAGATACATAAATATTTACTTCTCTTTTAGCATCTGTTTGTTTCTTGTGCACCACTGCAGGATGGCATGGTTTGGTACTTCAAAAAAAGAAACCCAACAAGGTGCAATTTCCGAAAGTGATGGAAAGCTTTTGGGGCCTTTATTTTAATGTTATTCTCAGTAGATTGTAGCCTATTCTACTTTAGTAGAAAATGCAGGTACCACAGTTAATTGTATGCAGATTGCTGTGCTTATCCATCATACAATTCTAGGCAAAGATGCAGTGTTGGTAGCATGGAGGTATGAGATCCAGGTGTGTGTAGTCCCCTGTCTCCTGTCTCTGTGTCCTGGGAAGTGAGGGCTGCTCCATTGCATCTGACCAGACAGGAATAATTTACTTTTGTTACAAACAAACCTTTTCCTCCGTGTGTTTTCCCTGGAGTAATTTACACATGATGCTGTTTGCTTTGAGGTCTCACAAACACTGTGATTTGCATCTGGTGCTGGAGTGACTGACGGTTTGTTCCTTTGATTGCTGATTCTCACGGTTCTGAAATATGCCTTTAACTGCCAAGGGTTGAGTAGCTGTAGGGCTGCAACCAAGGTCTGGTGAAAGCTGGTAGGGATGTATGGTATGAGCGGCCCTGTTCAGGTCCCAGACAGAAGACAGGGCAGGAGCCACATGCCTTTGGGACTGTTTGTAGCATTGAATGGACCCCTTCCCCCAAAGGGAAGGCTTAAATATTAATGAATGTTTACTGCTACCAGTTGTCTTCTTTAAGAATCCCAGTGGGGTACAGAGATGAAAAGTCAACCCTGTGTGAGCCGCAGGTCCACTTTTCTGAAGGCGTTTGCCTGGATGTATTCACACAAATACTGATCTTCAGTTACAGAAGAGCTGAAGAAATGTGTCTCATGTTTTCTCAGTACACTGCTAGTGATTTGGGGATGGCCAGCAGTTTTTTTTTCTCAAAAGATAACGTTTTCTCCGTTACTTCGTTGAACATTTTATAAGCTAGTAATAAATCTGTGAGAATCTGAGTTTGCGGTGGAAGTACTGGCTCCAAAATAGAAAACGTGTTGAGCTGTCTCACTTGTAATGAAAGGCTGGGAAAAGCCCAAGAGGGAAAAGTGGTGCAAGTGTAGGGTAGCCATGGACAGAGTTTAAAGATGAGAAGTTGTGTGGGCATCTATAACTGGTGACATCTCTCCACTTCTGTAAAAATTCAGGCTCAGGTGAATGACTGTAGAAACAGGAGATTGTCGGTGTTTCATTTCTTTAGAGATAAAAACCTAACTTGCTTTTCAGTCAAGTGCTAGGTTATGACAGCAATTAGGATGAATACTTGGAGAGATGTTTCAGTACTTCTGGTGTATAATTTTGAATGTCAAGGTGCTCTGACACTGTGTGTGATACAGGACAAGTTAGTTATGAAAAAAGAGTTATAAAAAGGATTGTTCCCTTCCCTGGGGAAAAATACAGTGCAAAGAGAGTTAACTGAAGCACTCTAGTATTTCTGCTAAAATCAGAAAAATGTATCCTGAGGGGTACATTCACTGGTTCTTGATTTTCCAGGTAGGTCTGATTCTTATCTTGGACACAAGCAGAAGGTGGCCAAAGTCAGTAGTTTCACTGACGAAAATAAGCATGAATGAGAGTAGAAGTAGATTGATATCTCTGGTCCATTTGACCAGAGTGACTCAAATGGCACATACCTAGGCCCTGACTGAATGAAGCACATATGCATTTGCTGCAGTCTCCCAGAAGCCAGTGAGACTGAAAGCATGGTGTGGTGAGCTTTGGAGGGCTTTGAATGAAGAGACAATGGGTGAGGCAAAACAAAAGAGCAAGCCATCAAAGGATGTAAATCAAAATGACAGGAACAAAGTGACAAGCTAGAAAAATGCTCTTTGCTCCCACATTCTGAATGGCTGTAAAATCAGCTTTGTACTCATTAGAGCCAATGTAAAGGAACTTGCTATAAATGAAAATGAATGGCTTAGAGGCTGGTGTTTTGAGTTCAGACATGTAGGTGAGTGCAAGAAGCACAAGGAAATGCCAAACTCTTGAAGCCGTTGTGCAGAAGAAAGGAGCAGGAGTCAGAGGTGGCCTACGGGCAAAAAAATTTGCAGTGAGCTTAGAAGAAAGTGAGGACTGTCTCAGGTTTCAGATTTGAGTAACAAACAAGATACTTTTCACCTCTGCAGCATTTGGCACCCTTTACCACCTTTCATCCATGACTAGAGTGCTGTGAGGAGCTACTGGAGAGCAGGCTGATGATTGCATGTTGATGGTGGGAATCAAATCTGAACTAAGATGATCTGTGAGTGAACTGTAGGAAAGATCTAAGGGAGAGAAAGCCCATAGGTAGCTGTGAAGGGAAGAAGAAGATGGAGTGAGAGATAGGGACACAAATGGGATTTTGCCTTGAGTGTGGCAGACTGTGTTTCTGAGGATAAAGCAGGAAGAAGACAGATATGGCAAGAAGAGCAAGAAAAGTGGCTATGATGGGTTGGAAGATGGTTGTGGAGGAGTGAGGTGATGAGGAGAAGGGCAGATTAGATCTTAGGAGCTGTTGATGGGAGGTGAAAGACTTGTCTGTTTCTCTAGGAAGAACTCAGCAAGGTTGTATGCAGAAAAAAAAGGTACAGGCATAGAAGATAATTATCATATGCAGTAAATACAATAAATAATGTACAATTACTGCAAGACGAATAAAGACTACTACAGGTAGAACAAAAAAGCTTAGATATCTAACTTTGGTTTCTTTTATATTTGTTTAAGAGCTCTGTCTCGAAGAATTTAGACTTACCCTTTATATTATGTCATAAATTAGATAGTACCGAACAGGAAAAGTAAACAGGATAGTAGTAGCAAGAGGGTCTTCTCAGATAGTTTTTATGATTTCGTTCTCTTGTTTAAGGAAACAATGAAAAACATTGTTTTCATGTGTTGTCAAGTGGCCACAGCAGTCACTGTGCCCCAGAATTTGGCACAGCAACTGAAATGGCTATAGGGACATCCAACAAGAACGAATGCTTTCTCCTCTCTCAGCCTCTGGCCTGATCACCACAAAACACACTTTTGCTTGACTTGCTTTGACTGTTCAGTTATGTGCACACAACATGGTTCCTGAGGCATTCTTTTGAGCCATAGCAACCTGCTGACATTTGCTAAAAGTTTACCATTAGCCTGGTTTTTGTTTCAGTGAGTTTTGTGGATGTGAGAAGTGTGGCATGTCAGCTCTGCTCATTGTATACGTGAAAGAGATACTGCAGAGCAGCAGAGGAGGAGACTTCCCCACACTTCAGTTCTTCTGTAGGTTATGGAGACACTGCTGCTTAGGGAGAGCAAGGTAGACTTTCCCTTTTATAGCAAGAGAAAGAATTAAATCATAATGTTCTTTATTCTATTTTATTTTATTTTTGATGCTGCCAGGAACTCTCCTGACCAAGAAACCAAGTCGGTTCTTGTAGGCAACCAAGCAAAAACTGCATGATACTCTGTTGGTGAACAGTTGTGTATCTGTCTTAGTCATCTAAATACTTGTAGCACAATAGACATAACTGCATAGTAAAGGAATGTGAGCTCGGCAGTATTGCCACTGGCAGGATGTAAACACTTTAGAGTTTATCAGTACTTTGGGAGATGTTTATTACTTTAGTCTTACTAAGCCCTTATCGCAAAAGGAAAAACACAGAAATTGGAAGGTGGATACTTTGCTAATCAGCAGAGATAGGCATGGTAAGATTCAATCATTGTAAAGGCAGATGTTCTGATCTGTGAAGTTATGACAGATCGACCATGTATAGCACAGATCCATATGATGTAAGATCAGAGAAGATTGGGGTCCTCATCTAGTTTCTCTATAATACTATCAGAAAACTTTCCTGTGCTTAAGCCCATGTATGTCTGGTGATGAGTCCCAGACTACAGCAGATCTTCTGGCAAAGTTCTCTGGGTTCTGCAGCGTTAGAGAGTCTATCACCATTACGAATTCAGTGCTCTTCTCTGCTGAAGCCAGGAGCCTTGTTTCTGATCTGAATTTCGTGTTTTAGTTTTAGCTTTTAGTTCCTGTAGTTGGTAGTAGGCAACCGTGATTGGTTTAGCAGTAGGTTCTTGTAATGTCCCCTATCTCTTAAGTCAGGGAGCATCAATTGTCAAATTTCTATTGGCTACGTGTGTGTGTTAATAACACCAGTAAGTCATCCCACGAACACCTGCCTTTTAAGCTCACTCTCATTTTTGTTGTGGATTGCACTGAAGTCTGCAATTTTCATCTCTCTGCTTGAAGCCTGAGGGTCATGTTCCATTAGCAGCCAATTCAGGGTTAGACAGAGAGACGTTATAACCTTCCAGATTTTGCTTGCTGCTTTAGCTGTTCTGATACCAGCAGCCTCCGTAAGAACTTGTCACTCACTGTTTGCCTACCACAAACTTCAAATCATCTTCAGTCAATGTTTCACAAAACACAGTCTTCATTTTAATCATTTTCCCCATGTATGGCCTTGTATGTGTGGCCTTACACGCGGTTGCTTTAAAACAGATAATCTTTGTATCCAGCCCATCTGGTGATAGAGAAACTAGGCACTGGTACAAAGCGATCATCTTTATTTGCTGCATCTGCAGTCGTTTGTCATTGACAAACTTCATCACTTTATATTTGTTTCCAGTTGCTGGTACACGCAGTGATTCTGACTCTGATCACATGAATGTTACCACCAGATTCAGCAGTACTGCTCAGAACTAATTGGTGCATTAAATGGACTATTCCACTTCTTGTTTATTACTTGAGTTCGCAACATTAGAGTCTACACAATTAAAGAATCTCTTCTCTTTGAGTCCCTTGGTACCTTGATTAATTTTAATCTTGACATCTTGATTTCTGGCTAAATGAGTGCTCATTTTCACCCCTGTCTTTTGTCATTAGCTTAATACCCTCCTGAATACTGTAGCTTGTCTCCTGAAAGACTTATTCCCTTTCTCTGAAATGATAACCAGCCACGCTGTACACTCATTTTTCTGTGTAGAAGATGGACTTACACTGCTGAAAATAGAGACACTGCTTTTCATACTTAGCTGATAATTTCTGGGATTGCAAAGAACACTTTAACTTGTGTCACAGCCTGCAGAAATGAATGCTGTTTACATTCAGAGTATTAATTTCATTTGCCTTCATAAAAAGTTCTTTTCATTCACTCTTGGTGGTTTCAGAATCGTTCTTCACCGATGTACTCGGTCTGCTTGTGGGCTATGCTGTGTTGCAGTTCATGGGTATGTCCCATATAGTTCTTCATCCTCCTAATTTGGATGATCAATATTTTGTTAGTTTGTGAGCTGGCAGATGCCAGTGATTAGCTCCTTGTTATTTGTGAAGTCGGTCCAGATCACTCCAGAGGTCCCATCTGACCCCAAATATTCCATGGTTCTGTCAGAAACTCTTCTTCCAGCCCCATCTGGAGCAGTTTTCTCCATTCTCCAGTTTATGAACTGCCAACCATTTTATGTGGTCTGCATCCTGCCTTCAGCAGGCAACTGTAGTCTCATAAAGACAATATGTGTTTCTACCCAGCATGGAATAGCAGCTTTTGTGGTGTGTGTGTTCGGTAGAGGAAAACGAGCCAATTGAAGTGTTGCTTTTTTGTTTTTAATTACATTCTTGTTTCCTTCCCAGGCTTCTATCTTCTACACACATGTGCCTCTGGAGGAAAGATTCAATAGACTGATGAAGTTAACTGGAATGTATAAAAATAAACTAAACTTTTGTAATGTAATGTGTTCTGCAAGAACCCAGTTGCTATATTGTTGCTCTAACAGGGATCCTATCGGGATCTAGGGATAATATTATATAGGGATTCTCTAGGGATATAGGGATTTTTGCAGCAGTGCAATCCTTCATCTTTCATTCCTCAAAGCAGAGGATTTACATTCCTTGAGCTGAATGATAAGTTTTCTTCCATAGGCTTTGGAGACTGTTCAGTGTCAGCTAGATGGACTAGTTACTACAGGACAGCATTACTCATCCTATCTGTACAAAAAGGAGCCCATTATACTTCACTGTGTATGGTTTGTATTCAGGGTTTCATTCATGAGAGTTCAAAGTGTCTAAACTGCTGTAGCATGGAGAAGATTCTTTTTCAGTCATTACCAGCCAATAGCACGTTCATTTCCACCTTCTCAAAAGCTCACCATAATCTCTGATTTCAAGGCAGCTCTTTTTCTCCTGGCCAAACCTCCTGCATCAGCCCTCACCTGCTCTGTGGAACCTGCACGGACATCTCCGTTTGGAATCAGACTTGCTGTTCCACTTTAACACGCGCAGTTTATTTTTCTTTATATCTCTTACTCATAGACCTGCTGAAAAGTCAATAGGTTAATTATTACCGATTTGGAATTATAGACTAATTTTGTTGTAAAGAGCTTAACTGCTGGTTTTAGTGCAGTGTGCGTTCAGCTGCTACCCACCCAGGTAAACCTGCCAGGCACCATAGATGGTTTATCTGACATGTTAGCTATTAACAGTTTCTGCTCTTGTTAGAGCATGAAGTCTTGATCAGGTTCTTCCTGTTCATTTTGCTTCTTGTTTTTTTCCCCTCATACTCTTTTTGTGTAAAGGATTCCTAAAATTAGAACAATACTTTTTCGTTAAGTACTTGCACACACACATACGGAATATTTGTCTTTTTTTTTCCTCTTCTTTTCTGAGGGGGGAAATAATTCTGCAGAAAATAACAGAAAATTCCATTACAGGAAATTAAAACTTCTTAGGATTTACATCAAAAAAACATACTTAGACAACTCCTTTGCCAAATTTCTCCCTCCATTACAACAACAATGCAAACAAGAGAAAAATCAAGTGAAGACTCATGGACTAATTGTTATGGTGACGCATCACTTTTGAACAGTTTTTGTTTACCTGGTGGCATCCTCCCATATTTTTGTAGCAAGTTAACACAGAGTCTGAATCCAGGAGTGTCTTGATTATCTTCTTTGACAGTTTTTCACAGGTTGGAATTTGTGTAATAAAAAATTTCTCATGATAAGACAAGTAGGATTGGCTTAGAAAAAGTATGACTTTGTTTTCCTGTTCCACCACAAAAGATTCTTCCCTCCAGCCCCCACTCCTCCATCTTCTCAGTTCTTCCAAAGTAAGAAACAAAGATAACTTCTGAAAGAGAAAGGAGAGTGGTGTACCCCAGCCTGCATGTCTCAGCATGGACCAATGCCGAATGTGCGTCTGGTTTTGAGCTTTTATGTCTGCTCCTGTGTTTTGATGATGTATTATAGTTGTTTTTAACCCAGCATCTAAAAGATAATGTCTGTTAAAGGCTCCAAGGTTGGCAGCTTGAAAATCTGCTTGAAGTGGGGAAATGATTCAAGTTTATCTGATACTTTATAAATCGGTCTTATTTGTAAGGAAACAGCAACATTAAAGCGACAGTGTTCATGAAAAACACCAAATCAGCAGATTAAACCCAAAGAAGTGTGAGTTCCTTTATTCCATGCCGTATCCTATCCAGTAACCACAGCCTGTAAAGTAGATGGCTTCAGTAAGGGGAAAAACACTTGAATTTCAATTCTGTGGCCTCACTGTTGGCATCTGGTGCCCCCTGAGTGTCCTAGGATAACCTGGCCTCTGGCTGTCATTCCTGAAAAGCACAAGGCTCCTGTAGGTCCTATGCCACCTCTGCCAGTCCCACGCAGGATCTGTGTTGCAGGGCACTGGGTGCCATAGCACAGGCCCCTACTTTGCACCCTTACCTACCAATGACTGGTTGGTGTCTGGTTGCTTCTGGAAAGCCTCCAGGGAGCACCCAGCTCGGGAATGCTAACTCTGGAGCAGGTAGCAGGATACCTCCATTCCTTGCAGATGGTGATCTTTTCTGACTACTGCCACAAACTCTGCTGACATTGTCAGATACAAGTGGACAGTCACTGCGGTCAGTGCCAGAAGGAACAGCAGCTGAGGCTTGTTCTCAGGTGTATCTCAGATTGCTTCCCATCACACACCTTGCGCCTTGTGAAGTAGAGCATCTTTGCATCTTGTTGGAGATGGAGCATACCAGCAGGCTGCGTTCCTCAGAGCTCTGTGCAGAGTACAGCTCTTTCTTTTTGTTTCTCCACTTTGCTTCCTTGCAGGTTCTCTGAATATTTTCTGCTTCTCTTCCTTCTGTGCTGTGCCTCCCTTCCATGCTAGATCCCATGTCTTGACGTGCCTGCATCTCCCATGGTAGCATCTCTTTTTGCGATCTCTTTCACATGCTACTCTTTTCCGTCTTTGTCTACAGGATTTGCCAACACCTGTCCTTCAGTTCACTCATTTTCTTCAGTAAACTGCTTCGTACTCTAGTCTCTAAGGTAACCCTTCCTCCACCTTATTTATGCTTCTCTATCTCCCATGCTTGTCTCCATCTTAGAATCATAGAATCATTTAATTTGGAAGGGATCCCTAATGGTTGTCTGATCCAACGTCTGATGCAGTGAATACAGACACCTACAGCTTGATCGGGTTCTCAGAACCTGGTCCAGCCTGATTTTGAATGTCTCCAGGGATGAGGCATCCACCACCACTCTGGGCAACCTGTTGCTTTAGGAACCCTTTTCTCATTCTATATCCCACAGTCATCTGGCAACATCTCTCCTCCCTTTATGTCTCCTTCGCATTGTGCATTTCCCATGCCTCACCTACTGTCTTTACCTCAGTAGGCAGTTGTGCTCAGTGGAGCCTGGAACATCCCCTGATGTTCTGGAATTGGTTGGAGGTGATATTCAGAGGTGATTGCGTTACAAAGAAATGCTGCCAACAGCCAGGCAGTCTCAGCTGCACCCTGACCCCTCACAGCAAGGCAGGAGTGCTCCTTCCCCATGCTTTTGCTTTGCTGTTGCCATATGGAAAAGACAGATGGTGTTGATCAGGAAGTTCATCTAGAAGCATATCTGTTTCATGCCGTACGTGTAAGATTTGTTCATTAAACTTAGAACTCTCATTTAAAGCCAATTAACAGAGTGATTTGAAGAGACTTGTTGTTTTTGAAGTTCAAAAGAGATGCTAAGTCTCTGATTTCAGTCTTTGTACATTCCAGAGCCTGTATAACTATTGCAGTGTTGCCAGCTCTCCTGGTTGTGTTTGTTGTTTTTTTTTTTTCTGTCACAGCCCCCAACCCCCCCCCCCCCACCTCCCAACACCCCTTTCCCCACAGACACTTTCTGGGGTAATGTGATTTTTGACATGGGCTGGAACCACTTGGTGAAGCCTTATGAGCTACCAGCTGTCTGTCTGGTTTTAGCCCTCCATTTGGAGGAGGACTGGCAGAACTTGTTTGTCTTTCTGTTCCCTTTGCTGAAAGCTCCTTCCTTTCTTCCTTCTCGTATTGCTCTCCTCTAAGTAGGAGCTGGGGAAGGAGGTAGAAAAAGGGAAGCCCTGAGCTGCACTGTGCCCTCTTAATACCACTTCTGTCAACATCTTTACTTCCTTTGTACCCTCCCTGCAGCATCTCCCTGAAGGGGTGAGGACCCACCACAAAAGCCTTCCCAAGCTTGGAAGAAGTATAGAATCACAGCATGGCTGAGGGTGGAAGAGACCTCAAAAATCATCCAGCTCCAACCCCCTGCTGAGGGCACTGGTGTCAACCACTGAATCAAGCACCATCCACCCTGGCCTTGAACCCCTCCAGCCATGGGGCAGCCACAGTGGGGGCAGCAGGGGCTTCCAAGCAGACAGTTATTGTTTTACACATTTCCCTTCCCCTCCAGCGCACAGCACTGATTTCCAGGTGTTACCAACCCCAGAACTGATGAGTTCTGAACTAACATTTACTTATACCTGAGATTGCTGTTCTGTGAATGCTTTGTAGATCCTTCAGCAGCAGGCAGCATGTTTGGATTGTCCCAGCACTGACTAGAGGCATGTGGACAGAGAAAATGTTCTGCAGTAATTTGAAGCTGTTGCTGATATAAAAGAAAATAGAGGGGTCAGGTTTTGCTCTGGTATAGAGCCTATGACTTCACTGGGTTAACTGCTGCTACTTCCGTGTAACTGAGAACATAATTTGGCTCAAACCCTGGGAGACTGAAAAGGATCACAGCAGCCACTGTATTAAGGCAGTGTTCAAAATGGTTGGCTCGTGCTGAATTTCATAAGCGGATCATGCATTCAGAAGGCTTTAGCTCTAGAACACAGTCCCCTGCAAAAGAAGAGCTGGTGGGACCACCTCTTTGTTTATCCTAACTTGAAAGCTACTAGGAGAAGCTGCCAGATGCTGCATTGTGTCAGTGTGGGGTTGGCGGGCAGAACCTGCAGGTGGCTCAAGATCAGGGCTTGGTGGGGCTGTCCCAGCTGCCATGGGTTGCAATAGGAGCATCAGCAATGGGGCTTTGACCCAGCTGTGTGGTGCTGGACAGGGTGATGGGGTCAGCAGTGGGCACACCCCGACCCTGTTCCTCTGTGGTGGTGGTGGTGAGGGTCAGCCTTGCGCCGGTGCCTCATCTTTGTAGAGATACAGCTAAAATCAGTGATTGGTACTTGACAGAAAAGCCCTCTGGGGGAATTGTCTGCTTTCTGCTCTATCCAGGGGAGGAAATGGGGGGGTTCCTGCTGAAAGGGGAATCCCAAAGAAGGAAGTGTCTAATCCAGAAAAGGATGTAAAGGGTTGGGGGGATGTGTGCCTCTGTCTTACGAGGATCTACTTATTCCCAGAGTTGCTAGCAGTCCTTTTCAGGACTGATGCCCTCCAAGAGATGGGCATTTTGGGACAGCGCTTTCGACTATTACCCAAGCACTTAGCAGGAGGGACTGTTTTATTAGGAAAGTTTATGGCTCCTGGTTTTCCCTCAAAGGCCAATGCGACTTTGTTGTTTTTAATTCTGCTGGGATTTCTCCCTTTTAATATACAACGCAGCTGTTAAAATAGCTGGGGTTGGCCAGGGCAAATCATATAGCACTTTCCTTGTTCAGATCTCAGATGGCTGCCTTTCTAGTGTCGCTGCAGAATTATATTACAGGGCATATGAATAGTGCTGGTATTAGTGTCAAAATCAATTACCCAACCCTCCTCCTGCAGAGAAAGCTACAAACCTTAGGAACAATCTGAGTAATCCATTTTGAGTTTCTAATTCTGAGTAATGACGGAGGGCAGGGACTTGCACTTGAATAAGTGCACGGGGTCCTTCTCCATACAGTCACTCCTAAATGCATGCTCTTTACAGGAAAATGCAGGCTCCCTGTGAAACCTTTTTTCATGCCAAATGTCTCACTGCTAAGATTAATCTGTCATTGAATTTATAAGTTCTGTGCAGCACAGAGCAGCAAGAAAAGTTGAGCACTGAACAGAAAGCAAACTGTACATTGCTTAAAAAACGTGTGCCGTGCTCCTGGATGGTGTGGATTGAGTGCCTCCATCCATGTATCTTCTTGTTCCAGTAATAAAAATCCTTCCATCCAGCTGGGGGATGTTCATGTCCCCTGGGCTGGGACAGACAGCTCTGGTATGGACAGCTGTTGGAGGAGAGCAGCTTCTGGTCACTGCTGCCCGGGGGAAGGCTCCAAAAGTGGGAGCCTCCAGCCAGCCCTGCCCTGAGTGCCTTCACACAACAAAAATAATTACAGGCTTATTATCCTGAATCCTAGAAGATTAGAGTTGGTGATTTTTTTTTCTTTTTTCTTTTTTTTTTTGCTAATCTAGAATTAGAGAAGGATTTACCTGTTTAATACAACCATTTATTTGAATCACTCAATTCTACTTTTTTTTTTTTTTTTTTTTAATTCTGAATTCATTTGACAAGAAAGCATACAGCTACAGATGCCAGACTTTTAGACCTGGGCCTTATCTCTTGTCAAATTTGGGTTGGATGAATGACACATCTGAAAAGCTGGATCCTTACTGAGGTGTCTATGGCAGGGCGTTCGAGATGCCACTTGAGGCTTCTCTTCTGAAAAGAAAACATGGCTGTGATCTGCACGCTTCGCCGGAGAGCAGTTTCTGTTTCCAGTTTCCCCCAATGAAGCCTCCCATGGGGTCAGGGCAGCCCGGGGGTGCGAGGGTGAGCGGCTGGGTTCAAACGGGAGCACAAAGCCCTGAAAGCAGGGACTAAGAAGAAACAGGTGGGGGCTCGTAAGGCAGCCTCTGAGGTTTGTTTGCTTAACGAACAGAAGCCAAGGCTGTCAGACCTAGGTCAAATGCTCTTCCAGTTTGAGTGTATTTATTTCATACATGATCTGTAACCCAACCTGGTTTCTGGATTAAATGGCTGTAGCATCCCAGCCCCTTTGTTTGCCACCAAGCCCAGCACATGCCGGGACAGGACCTCAGGGCCACCTCAGTGCTCGTTGGAGCATCACTAAAGCCTGTAACTGTGTGAGTGTCATCATTTCCAGTGTCAGCCTTCCTGTTTACAGCTGCAAATGGTGACCGTAGAGCTGGGATTGTTTAGTTTGGGGAAAAGGAGGCTTAGAGGAGACCTCATTGCACTCTACCACTTCCTGAAGGGAGGCTGTGGTAAGGAGGGGGTCAGCCTCTTCTCCCAGGTAACTAATGACAGGACAAGAGGGAATGGCCACAAGTTGTGCCGGGGAAGATTTAGATTAGACTTGAGGAAAAATTTTTTCTCTGAGAGAGTGGTCAGGCACTGGAATGGCCTGCCTAGGGAGGTGGTTGAGGCACCGTCCCTAGCGCTGTTCAAGAAGCGTTTAGATGAGGTGCTGAGGGATTTGATTTAGTAGCTTGGTGGGTAGGGATGGTGGTGTGAGGATGGTTGGACTAGATGATCTTGTAGGTTCTTTCCAACCTAATGTATCTATGAATCTATGAATCTATGAATCTGATTGCAGTGCAGTTTTTCTACAACTGATTGTGCAGCCTTGCTCTTCACTGTATCTCTCTTTGCTCGTCACTTTTGCTGAAGACTTGTTTGCTTTTAAATTCAAGATACGCTTGTAATTGCTCATGTTGAATGTTGGAGACAACAGGTAGCCCTCTTCTGTTGTTGTTGCTCCCTTGCTTTGTTTGTGTTCTGAAAAAAACTAACACCTTCTGTTTTTAGGTTGTGGGGAGGATGTATCAAAGCGGTGATAAAACGTGGTATTTATTTACCACAGCTTCGAGAAGTAATAGATTCATGCAAGCTGAAGAAAGCTGCCAATAGGAGGGGGAAAGTAGCAGGAAGATGGAAGATCTCAGTGAAGCAGGAAATAGTAATGTCCTAATGATCCCACTGAGAAGGATGGTGACTGCAGCAGTATGGAATCAAATCAGCAGTTGGTACAGAAAAGTCCATGTAATTTAAGTTAAAACAGAGAAGACACAGTGAGGCTCCATGAGGGGATCAGGGGCATCCACTTTGGTTTTCACTCTGTACACTCCACTTCCAGTACCTTTCAGGTATTGGAAGTGGAGTGTGCAGAGCAGAAGACAAAAGCCAGAAGCTGCTGCTAGATCATGTTAGAATGCTACACAGCATGTTCTAGGCTGGGTGCATCTGATTGCAGTGCAGTTTTTCTACAACTGATTGTGCAGCCTCGCTCTTCACTGTATCTCTCTTTGCTCATTAGTTTTGCTGTTGGACTGTACATGCGCTTGTGAGATGACGGACATGAGGAAGTGCGCACAGACAGCAGCATTTCTAAGACAAGTTTTTGTACTTTATTTAAATTTGTGTAACTAGGAAGAAAACTCTGCTTGCGCTTTAGGTTGAGTGTGTAAGGATTCTGTTCCTTTCTCCTTTTCTGTCTCTAATACTGCAGTATGAATACTGTTGACATCGAGTAGGATGCTTTTGCTCAGTCTCCTGGAAGCTGTGCACCTGCAGAGTTGTTTTAATAACTCGTTAAGCAAAGATCATAGTGCACTGTGAGTGATTTTTTTATTTCAAGCCAGTTTCTATCCGTTTGAGTGTTGAACCATCACACAGTCCTGTGATGGGTAGCCCTGTGGGGTTTTCACCGTGGTCTTAGCTCCAATAAATAAGTCATCATGACTTCTGTTCAAGTCTGCTTGGAATGGGATGGAAATGGCATGTTCTGATTGAGTTGGCTAACGGTTAGGCTGACCTTCCTGTTGAAATATGTGCAGCCGTTTTTTGTCGCAGGTCAGGCAGGTTGCGTGTTATTTTGAAGGTGCTGAAATGTCTTTATGAAGACTTGTTTGCTTTTAAATTCAAGATACGCTTGTAATTGCTCATGTTGAATGTTGGAGACAACAGGTAGCCCTCTTCTGTTGTTGTTGCTCCCTTGCTTTGTTTGTGTTCTGAAAAAAACTAACACCTTCTGTTTTTAGGTTGTGGGGAGGATGTATCAAAGCGGTGATAAAACGTGGTATTTATTTACCACAGCTTCGAGAAGTAATAGATTCATGCAAGCTGAAGAAAGCTGCCAATAGGAGGGGGAAAGTAGCAGGAAGATGGAAGATCTCAGTGAAGCAGGAAATAGTAATGTCCTAATGATCCCACTGAGAAGGATGGTGACTGCAGCAGTATGGAATCAAATCAGCAGTTGGTACAGAAAAGTCCATGTAATTTAAGTTAAAACAGAGAAGACACAGTGATGCTCCATGAGGGGATCAGGGGCATCCACTTTGGTTTTCACTCTGTACACCTTTCAGGTACTGGAAGTGGAGTGTGCAGAGCGGAAGACAAAAGCCAGCAGCTGCTGCTAGATCATGTTAGAATGCTACACAGCATGTTCTAGGCTGGGTTTTTTGACCACGGGGCAGTTTACTCAGTTCCTGGCCTGTTATCCGCTGATGGATTACACCTGTCCCAAAGGGGGAAACGAATTCTAGCCCAGGAGCTAGCTGGACTAATTGAGAGAGCTTTAAACTAGCTGTGATGGGGGTAGGGGATATAACAGGGCTCCCCAGTGAAGAGCCCAGGGGGGCTGTGCTGGAACAAAGGGTGAGGCAAATGTCTCAGCTGAAGTGCATATACACCAACGCACGCAGCAGGGGCAATAAACAAGAAGAGCTTGAAACCATTGTAAGGCAGGCTAACTGTGACCTTGTTGCTATTACAGAAACATGGTGGGACCCCTCCCATGACTGGAGTACTGGGATGGATGGCTACAAGCTCTTCAGAAGGGACAGGCGGGGAAAAAAGGGTGGTGGCATAGCTCTCTATATCAAAGAGTGTCTTGATGTTGAAGAGTTTGAGGTTGGAAACGACCAAGTGGAGTGTCTGTGGGTAAGGATCAGGGGGATGGTCTGTAGGAGTGACATTGTGGTGGGGCTCTGTTATAGACCGCCTAGCCAAGATGAAGAGATAGATGAGGTGTTCTACAAGCAACTAGTAGATGTTGCACGATGGCCAGCACTAGTTCTCATGGGGGACTTCAACTTCCCTGATATATGCTGGAAATATAATACTGCGCAGAGGAAGCAGTCCATGAGATTTCTGGAGTGTGTGGAAGATTGCTTCCTGACACAGCTGGTGCAAGAACCTACCAGGGGAGGTGCCCTGCTAGACCTGCTCTTCACTAACAGTGAAGGACTAGTAGGAGATGTGAAGGTTGGGCATCGTCTTGGCCAGAGTGACCATGAAATGGTAGAGTTTGCTATTCTTGGTGACATCAAGAGGGTGACTAGCAAAACTGCTACCTTGGACTTGCGGAGGGCAGACTTTGACCTGTTCAGGACGCTTGTTGCAAGGGTCCCTTGGGACTCGCTCCTGAGGGGTAAAGGGGTCCAGGAAGCCTGGGTCCTCCTCAAGACGGAAATCTTAAAGGCACAGGTGCAGGCTGTCCCTGAGTACCGTAAGTCAAGCCGGAGGGGAAAAAGGCCAGTGTGGATGAACCGGGATCTTTTGTTGAGACTCCGGGAGAAAAAGAGAGTATATGTCCTCTGGAAGATGGGACAGGCTACTTGGGGAGACTACAGGGAACTTGCCAAGATTTGCAGGCAGGAAGTTAGAAATGCAAAAGCCCAGCTTGAACTTAGACTGGCTACTGCAGTAAAGGAGAACAAAAAATCCTTTTATAAATATATTAACAGTAAAAGAAGAACTAAGGAGAATTTCCCTCCTTTACTTGATGCGGCAGGGAATGTAACCACAGAGGATAAGGAAAAGGCTGAGGTTCTCAATGCCTTCTTCACGTCTGTCTTTAATAGACAGACCAGTTATCCTCAGGATACTTCTCGCCCTGACCTGGAAGTCTGGGATGAAGCGCATCATACACCCCCTGTGATCCCAGCAGAGACAGTCAGAGACCTGCTCCTCCATCTGAACTGCCACAAGTCCATGGGGCCAGATGGGATCCACCCAAGGGTGCTGAGGGAGCTGGCAGAGGTGATTGCCAAGCCGCTTTCTGCCATCTATCAGCATTCCTGGTCATCTGGAGAGGTCCCGCAAGATTGGAGGCTTGCCGATGTGACTCCCATCTACAAGAAAGGCCGTAAGGAAGATCCGGGGAACTGCAGGCCTGTCAGCCTGACCTCGGTATCAGGGAAAGTTATGGAGCAATTGATCTTGAGGGAGATCACACGGCACGTGCATGGCAATCAGGGGATCAGACCCAGCCAGCACGGGTTCACAAAGGGCAGGTCGTGCTTGTCCAACCTCATCTCCTTCTATGGCTGGGTGACCAGACTGGTAGATGAGGGAAAGGCTGTTGATGTAGTCTACCTGGACTTCAGCAAAGCCTTTGACACGGTCTCCCACAGTATTCTCCTGCAGAAGCTGGCAGCCCATGGTGTGGACAGGTTCACTCTTCTCTGGGTTGAGAATTGGCTAGAGGGCCGTGCCCAGCGGGTAGTGGTTAATGGAGTCAAGTCCAGCTGGCGTCCTGTCACGAGTGGTGTCCCCCAAGGGTCAGTATTGGGGCCCGTCTTGTTTAATATCTTTATTGATGACCTGGATGAGGGGATTGAGTGTACCCTCAGTAAGTTTGCCGATGACACCAAGTTGGGAGGATGTGTCGATCTGCCTGAGGGTAGGGAGGCCCTTCAGCGGGATCTGGATAGGCTAGACAGTTGGGCTGAGGTCAATGGGATGAGGTTCAATAAGGCCAAGTGCCGGGTCCTGCAATTTGGCCACAATAACCCCATGCAATGCTATAGGCTTGGGGCAGAATGGCTTGAGGAGCGTATAGAGGAAAAGGACCTGGGGGTGTTGGTTGATGCTCGGCTCAGTATGAGCCGGCAGTGTGCCCAGGTGGCCAAGAAGGCCAATGGCATCCTGGCCTGTATTAGGAATAGTGTGGCCAGCAGGAGCAGGGAGGTGATCATCCCCCTGTACTCAGCTCTGGTGCGGCCGCACCTTGAGTACTGTGTTCAGTTTTGGGCCCCTCACTACAAGAAAGACGTTGAGGCCCTGGAGCGTGTTCAGAGAAGGGCAACAAAACTGGTGAGGGGTCTGGAGCACAAGTCTTACGAGGAGCGGCTGAGGGAGCTGGGATTGTTTAGTTTGGGGAAAAGGAGGCTTAGAGGAGACCTCATTGCACTCTGCCACTTCCTGAAGGGAGGCTGTGGTAAGGAGGGGGTCAGCCTCTTCTCCCAGGTAACTAATGACAGGACAAGAGGGAATGGCCACAAGTTGTGCCGGGGAAGATTTAGATTAGACTTGAGGAAAAATTTTTTCTCTGAGAGAGTGGTCAGGCACTGGAATGGCCTGCCTAGGGAGGTGGTTGAGGCACCGTCCCTAGCGCTGTTCAAGAAGCGTTTAGATGAGGTGCTGAGGGATTTGATTTAGTAGCTTGGTGGGTAGGGATGGTGGTGTGAGGATGGTTGGACTAGATGATCTTGTAGGTCCTTTCCAACCTAATGTATCTATGAATCTATGAATCTATGAATCTGATTGCAGTGCAGTTTTTCTACAACTGATTGTGCAGCCTTGCTCTTCACTGTATCTCTCTTTGCTCGTCAGTTTTGCTGAAGACTTGTTTGCTTTTAAATTCAAGATACACTTGTAATTGCTCATGTTGAATGTTGGAGACAACAAGTAGCCCTCTTCTGTTGTTGTTGCTCCCTTGCTTTGTTTGTGTTCTGAAAAAAACTAACACCTTCTGTTTTTAGGTTGTGGGGAGGATGTATCAAAGCGGTGATAAAACGTGGTATTTATTTACCACAGCTTCGAGAAGTAATAGATTCATGCAAGCTGAAGAAAGCTGCCAATAGGAGGGGGAAAGTAGCAGGAAGATGGAAGATCTCAGTGAAGCAGGAAATAGTAATGTCCTAATGATCCCACTGAGAAGGATGGTGACTGCAGCAGTATGGAATCAAATCAGCAGTTGGTACAGAAAAGTCCATGTAATTTAAGTTAAAACAGAGAAGACACAGTGATGCTCCATGAGGGGATCAGGGGCATCCACTTTGGTTTTCACTCTGTACACTCCACTTCCAGTACCTTTCAGGTATTGGAAGTGGAGTGTGCAGAGCAGAAGACAAAAGCCAGAAGCTGCTGCTAGATCATGTTAGAATGCTACACAGCATGTTCTAGGCTGGGTGCATCTGATTGCAGTGCAGTTTTTCTACAACTGATTGTGCAGCCTCGCTCTTCACTGTATCTCTCTTTGCTCATTAGTTTTGCTGTTGGACTGTACATGCGCTTGTGAGATGACGGACATGAGGAAGTGCGCACAGACAGCAGCATTTCTAAGACAAGTTTTTGTACTTTATTTAAATTTGTGTAACTAGGAAGAAAACTCTGCTTGCGCTTTAGGTTGAGTGTGTAAGGATTCTGTTCCTTTCTCCTTTTCTGTCTCTAATACTGCAGTATGAATACTGCTGACATCGAGTAGGATGCTTTTGCTCAGTCTCCTGGAAGCTGTGCACCTGCAGAGTTGTTTTAATAACTCGTTAAGCAAAGATCATAGTGCACTGTGAGTGATTTTTTTATTTCAAGCCAGTTTCTATCCGTTTGAGTGTTGAACCATCACACAGTCCTGTGATGGGTAGCCCTGTGGGGTTTTCACCGTGGTCTTAGCTCCAATAAATAAGTCATCATGACTTCTGTTCAAGTCTGCTTGGAATGGGATGGAAATGGCATGTTCTGATTGAGTTGGCTAACGGTTAGGCTGACCTTCCTGTTGAAATATGTGCAGCCGTTTTTTGTCGCAGGTCAGGCAGGTTGCGTGTTATTTTGAATGTGCTGAAATGTCTTTATGAAGACTTGTTTGCTAAGCTCCAGCAGCTCACCTGTCCCTCAGTTCTGGAAAGCCTTTTAGACCCATGTGCCCGCAACTACAAGAGGCAAAAGTATGTGTTAGTCTTGATCCCTTCAGGGTTTCAGCTGCTTGAAGCCACTCATACCCTTGTGGGGCTGAGCCCTGGTTGGCTGTGACTGACTGCTGTATTGGCAGTGTCTCTGCAGTTAGGAACCCTGCTGCTTGCAGGTTACTTTTCAGCTCTGCTACTTTTGTGTTTTATTTATTTATTTATTTTGTCTGTTTCATGAGTGACCAGAATCTGGCTTTGTTCTGTGTCCCGCAGGGTTGCTGAGCTGGAAGATGAACGTCTAAGATGGAAACTTCTGCTTCAACTGCTGCTGGGAAAAAAGAAGGAAAAGGTGTGGTTCTGGAGGGGGATGGCTTTACAGAGACGGGGAAGAAACCCACTCCTTTAGCAGCTGCAGGAACAGCAGTGGCACAAGGAGGTACTTTATGTTTTCCACACTTTGAAAGCAGCAGGGGTGTTTTTCATTAGACTGTAAGAATTTAATAAGTGCAGTGGCATCTGTCCTCCTGTGAACATGCTGAGTTTATTGGGGTTCTCGGCCGTCGGAGGTCATGGGAGGGAGAAGCTGTGTCACCACGTGGTGTTGGAACGTCACTGCCCCAGGACCACCACTGCTCGTGCACTGTCCTGTGGCTGGGTGGTGGGATGTGCCCCTCGGAGAGCACGTCGCCATGTGCTGCATGGTAGAGGGTCCCGGTGTCAGCTGCTCCTCCATGGAGGGGTTAAAGCATGGCTGACCCGGTTATCAGGGTTGGGGAGGGTGTTGTGCTCTGGCTGTGATCCCGCTAATGAGTTAAACAGACTGCGTCATCTTCATCTGTCACTGCTGAGATTTCACAGTTGGGGAGGAATTTGGGTCCAACCTCTGTGCAAGGGCTTCAGAGATAAAGACCCTTCCATCTGTGCTGTTCCTGTTACATCAGAAAGAGTTCAGGTTCTGGCTCTTTTTTCCATCAGTATTTCTGGTGAGGTTGTGATCTTGCTGGTGTTGGAGTCTATTGGGAAGCTCTCACGTACGGTTTCAGGCTCAGTTTTGGTGGGTGTGATGCTGATGTTTTGGGAGCACGCAGGCTTGGAGCAGGCAAGATTCTGCCCCACAAAGCCACGTCTCTTGCTGACACACGTGTGCATGGAGTCAGTTGTTCTGCAGGGTGGTGCCAGGGCCCTTCCTGGTGGCTCCTGTTGTGGGAGGGCTGTGCCTGGTGGGGACGAGGACAGGGAGTATTTTCTGTACAGGGCTCAAGGAGACAGACTTAGAAGGGGCTGCACCAACTTGGATGTGACAAGGGACATCCCAGCTGTGTAAACTTTGCAGGCAGCTTTTTGGTTGTTTAAAATATACTTTATTACTACCCAGATTCTACCCCAAAATGAAGCCTTCTCCACCCCTTCCTTCACCGCTCGGTGGTTTCTCAGGAGAGCAGAACAATTCCTCTGCAGCCTCCTCTGTTTCTTGCAAAGCTCATCTGGACAGTTCATGTTTTGTGTTGGCAGATCCTGGCCCAGAATGCTTAAATCCTTGTCTCTCCTTTCTACTCAACACCTTTGTTATCCAGTTTTCATTTCCACTTTAACCTGGGAAGATTCGGTTGTAAGGAATGAGGAAGCAGCTGTTCTGTATTCTATCACATCAGTTCACAGCTTTGATAAACTTTGATAGCTAAAGGAAAGTGTTTCTTTAGAGTGTGCTAAAACTCAAAGCCCGCATATTGCGAATAAACATCTTCTTCCCATCTGACGTGTGCATTGGGAGTGCCTCTGCCGATGATGCAGCCCCTGCCATGTTCCCAGAGAAGGGATGGAAATAAGGGTCCCCCCAGCTTGGGGTGTGTATTAGCCTGATTGGTACCCCAGGGATTGGTTTGTTTTTTAAGCATCCAGTTTTATGTGTGTCACATCAGCGGTGTGCTCTTTGGAAAGAATGATTTACGGGCTCAATATTTCGCCTTTTATTAAGAGGAAGTGAAGAAGTGAGCGGAGGATTGTTTGAAGATGTCAGGAGAAGCATGATGAAAGCATTGTGTAATGAGATGTAAAGAGCGAAATCTATATCACGCTGGGAAGAGAAGTGCTAATAAATGACCTGGAGTGGCCAGCAGTGAAGTAGCTGGTGATGGGCTCCAGGCGCCAGGCTCTGCAGGTAGTACACGTGTGCTGGGGCTCAGGGGCTTCTCTCTGAACTCTGCCCAGTGGTAACACTTGCTCCTGAAAGGGCACAGTGCTGTGCTTCTAAGTAGGGAAATTAATCCCAAGTCTACTAACGTCAGTTAACTGCAAGAAGTGATGTAGCAGATAATAACAAAAAGGCTGTGTAGTGTTGCTTGCATAGTATTCATACTAATATAACGTATTTGCTTCACTAAACTAGTGTAATTACTCACAACAGGCCGGGAATATACATATTTATGCTTATATCCTTACAGAAGAAAGCAAACGAGGCATGGAGATTAATTACGTTGTTCGGCTCAGGGAGGGAACAGCAGCAGACAGGCTTTAAAGGGAGGGCCACCAAGCTCCCCACCCTGCTTCACGGGCATACCAGCATGTCTTTATTCCCCTCCAACACGAACTCCTGATTTTATTTATTGTAGAGGTTTACTCTTTGTACTACCACGTGAGAAAGTGGCAGCAAAGCTCAGCACATGCTGCCGATCACCAAGCTGTGCTCTGGAGGCAAAGAGACATAATTTGCAACACATTTCTCCTTTCTTCTACTGAGTCACACAGATGGAGTGCCAGCATGGCATGTTTCCCTGATCACAGGGCTTTCTTTTTTTCCCTTGTAGAAATGAATGGATTTATAAGGGTTTGTTTACAATTAAGGTAATTGAAGCAATAAACTGAGCGTTAGTTAGATAATTGAAGAATAGCTTTTTAATTATATTATTATTTATACTATATTCTTGCACTGTAATAATGTGTCCAGTCTCCATTAGCAGTTGAATAGAATGTTAGAATAGCCCTTTCACGCTTACAACCTGTGTGTATTTTTAGTGTCCTAAAGGTACCATTTAAGAGTTCTTTGCATTTTTTTATGTAGTATCTCATTGATCAGATGTTCAGAAACTGGCCTTGCATAGAGGGCATAAGGATTTTTTTATTTTTTCTATAAATCATGCTAGCCAAGGAGACAACGCTTTTCTGTTTCAGTATGTGTATGTGTTTGAGTGACTGAGATGGAAGCTTGTGTAATGACAACATGTAGGGGTGACAGACAGTCCAATCTGCAAAAGAGCCTCTCACTTTTGGTGCCTCCAGTTCTGGAAGGGCAACTCAAGACGCATCACATTTAGAGAACACTTGAGCTGACTGCAGAAGTGTGTACTGCTCTGAAGGGGAAAGAGGTCTGGGAGCAGAGCAGCTCATGAGTGAGCAAGCAGGTTGGGTCCTGCAGGCCAGCGCCGCAATAACATTGGCACGCGTGAGGGAGCCCAGGTGTGTGGGTCCAGGAGAAACTGAAATGAGCCACTCTTTCAAAGGCGAAGATATTTAGGAAGATGAGTTTCTCACTTTGTAATAAAAATTAAATACGAATTCTCCTAAATGCTAAGTGTCTGACTTTAACAAGACCCAGAATGCACCTTTCCCTCCCCACCCCACCCTCAACATGACACAAACAGCGAGTTCCCAAATTGATGGTGTTTATGTTTGAAACATTTTTCTGATGTCTGGCTCTGTCAAGACTAATTTTAGCATTTCTAAAGCTGGGTAAAAATACAGCCTCATTACTTTGATGTCAGAGCATAGTTTACTATTAGTATATTCTGGGGTTTATCATTTTAGTCATGTTTAACACGGCTGCAGCAGGCATGCACTATTAAATCTGGTTTATTTTACATTCCTGTCCGAGGTTATTTATTTGGAACAATTTCCTCTCTATCAAAAGACACAGCTAATGCTGAGTTTTAATGTGTTATTTACACACAAAATAACCTATTTACAACTCGGTATCTGCCGCGGGGAGAATGAATGGGGCAGTGCTCCCTTCATCCTGTTGTATCTGAGTTTAACAATCTGGATTGCTAATAGAACCATTTATCATGGGGCGGTAATTTATTTTATGTTAGCTGCACAGGTCTCCCTGCCTCTGATCTATGGAAATACTTTGTATATAATGAAGTTCAACAAGTCATTTGGTGTAAACATGGGGAAACCAAGCTCCAGAACCAGTAAGACTGGCTGCGCTTTCTTCCAAGAGGTAACGGCTCTCCTCTGATATTCAGGCTTCGGTTGAAATACAGCTCATCACCCCACGTGTGCTGTGAGGGCAGAGCGTTGGGCTTTTCTGTGCTGGATCAGAGGTTGGGACAGAGTCTGGTCACTTGATTTATGGGCTGGCGGGAATGCTTAGCACTGCAAAAGCAACACACTCAGCCCTTTCATAGGCAGAGAAGGGCAGGGGGCACCTCCCATCACTCTCTAGAGGTCTTCTGTAAGCAAGCCCGAGTGGCGCTGGCAGGGAGACCTTGTGCAGTTCAGCTCGTCTCAGTGCTGGATTATGGGAAGACCATGTAAATGAGGAGGAGGAAATGCCAGCGTCCCAGCAGACCTCACTGCACTGAAAAAATATATAGTTTGTGTGGCCCGAGACTCAGACAAATTAGAAGGAGAACAGCCCTTATGAGGTCATCTCCTCCATCCACCAGGAGGGGAAGGGATCTCCAAAGTGTGTTTTTTGTTCTGTTACTCACATTTTCCAGGAAAAGGGATATAACCAGCATAAGCACATTCTTAGCTTCCCTGCCCTGTATTGCTTTGCTTTGTGCAACTTAAAAACGCCCAGGTTGGCTGCAGGAGGAAAGGGGCAAATGGTCAAACAGAATGATGGAAAAATACAATCATTTAGGCTGCAAATCGTGCCTGGCAGCACCTGCCTCCATTCTGTACCTACTACACGTAGGCAGTGGCTCCCAATGGGGAGGGGGTTTCAATGCAAAACTGATGTAAGAGTGATAGCAGCTGAGAACTGTATTTTTTCCTGAGCACTTCTCTCAGTCTTAAATAAGTGTAATTTCACTGTGTCTCAAAGTGGGCTTCCTTGTCACCATAAGCCCCCTGGCTGACCAGATTCTCTCTTGTGTAACCAGATCTCTCTTGTGGACCCACTTGTTTCCCTCCAGAAAGCCCAGATGCTCATACTCTTGCATTGCTGATGCACTGATACCGTTCCTCAGTTACAGTCCATGAAGGGCTGTGACTAGCTGCAAGCTTTGTGCCACACTGGTCCCCTGAAATCTGCTCTTAGGGTAGCTTAGAGGAATCCGTGTAGTAGTGATGGACGAACTAGAACTCATGCCATACCATTTTTGTGCATAGTGGAGAGCCCTTTGGGAGGAGAAAGTTGATTTCTTCAGTTACAAGTGGCAGAATTTTAGTAGTTAAAACTGCCATAAATCATGCCACAAAGCCACATTTTTTCTTTTCCCTTTTCCAAACCTTTTAGCATTGACTCTTCATCAGCAATGCATCTTTGTTGTATAACCCTTCATTTACTCAAGTGACTGGAACCCTACTACTTGTTCACTTGCTTTTTTACCTTGTGGCGGAAATCCCTTTCCCAAAACCCTGCACTGGGTTTCTCTGTGTGGGCAGCCAGCCTTGTGGGCAGAGGTGCAGCCTCAGAGTGAATAGCCATCAGTGTTTGCAGACTCAGTAGTTCATAGTGCGTAGTCCTCGTGGAAGGTGCTTGAATCCGTATCACTCTAGTATGTGATGATACAGCATTTTCACATCAACCAGCTTTTACTGATTGAATGTAGCTCCCCCAAATTGTCATACCAAGAATTCCTTCTGTTTCAGGCCATTACATATGCTGAGGTACTCTGAAGACAGAGCAATTTAATCTCACCCCTAACCATGTTGCAGGATTGCACAGCAGCTGCAGAAGCTTTTTTGAGTTAAAAATGGAAAAAATTATATTCTTCTGGTGCTGGTGATCCCAGCCACTAAGCACTTCTGTATATTATGATCACTGTTAATAACAGTCATAATAATAATAATGCCTTCTACTTTTCTATTACTCTTTAAGATTCAAAAGCTCATGGCAAGTGCTGATGTATCTTCATTTTCAGTTTAGACTTCAGTGAAGGGCCACTCAGAGGGTACAGCCAACTTAGGTTGGCCGTCTAAATGTAAGGTGTCTTGTTTGGGCTCCTTTTATATTCAGGTGGAGTAAGTCACGCTGAGGAAATGCCTTCTCTTTTCCCTTGAGGTCTTCATGCCTGACTTAGGGTGGCTAATACTAGATGGGCAAATCCAAGTCTTTAGGGCTTGGTCAAATTTCTACAAAGTAAAGTTAAAGCAAGGAACCAAGGTGGAAGATTAATGCTTTAAAGGTCCTCATTCACATTCATCAGCCCATAGCCATATGAATGGACTGAGAGCCCTGTCTGCCAGCTCTGAACCGAAAGTTCACCCCACGGCTTCCCAGTTCGGAGTCAGAGTCAGCCCCAGGTATCAACATAGCTGGGAGAGCAGCTTCCCAGAGCTGCTCCAGCTTCACACCAGCATTGACAGGGCAAGTGTTTGAACAGAAAGACAGGCAATTTGAAATCCCTGCTAAACAGACAAGGAAAAAACAGTAAATTCTAAAGGCTACAAAAGGCTCCTAAAAATAACCCGAGTGGATGAAAGTTATTAATGCAAAAGTAAATAATTATGTTAAGGGAAGCAACTAGAGAGGCCGGTTGTGTAAATCACTCTAAGGAGAACAAGCCTTAGATAAAATCCATTCTTTTATCACACAGATTAAGTCTTCCTTTTGACGCTAAATAATTGATAGGGTTTGGCAGAGCGTTCCACAGCTGCCTCTGCAGAACAGTGGGATTGCTCCTGAGGTCAGATGAATGGCAGAGAAAAATGTTCCTAGAAATGCTGTGCATCCAATAGCAGCACTAAGAAGCAGGGTTCGTATTCCTCACACCTCCCAAAGAATTCTTCATGGCCTTGGGAAGACAGCTGTGCACCTCAAAGTGGAAGAAGGACTCAGTATTTCTTGTCTTCCCCTTAAACTGCGTGTTTTCATGTGCTGGTGAGCGTGTGCTGTTTTTTGCTTTTCTTAATAAGCGAACATGAGCTATGCTGTCTGGGTTCTTCTCTGACCTTGTTCAGCATGAATAGTGCCTGAATAGCTCAGCCTCTTGTGTATGAACATCCTGGTATGACAGGGAGATAACACTGTTCCCATGCTGCAGACAGGGAGCCAGAGAAGCAGGAAAGGATTTTCCAAGGCCAGGGTGTCTGTAGAGTGCTCAGAGGTTTCAGAAACATGTTGAGAATCCGTTATCTTTCAGACTTTGGAAGTTCATAGGTGGTGCACCTGTTCCATCCATGGTGATAGTGAGAGCTGAGCTGGATGGCTGCAATGTGGTGTCCCCACAGCCTTCTTTTCTCCAAGCTAAATAAGCCTAAGTCAAGATTCTAAGTTGAGCTGTATTGTGGAGGAATTGGATTGATGAAGTCTTTTCTCACAAACTGCTCTAGATTTATGTTAAGCTTGAGAGTTTTTGTGCATTTCAAACCAACCTATGCTGGGTGTTCTGTGACTCCTGAAATTCTGCAGGTTCTGAGTTGAAATCGGGCAACTTTTGGTTGAAAGAAATGAGTACATTTTTTCTCCTTTTTTAAAAAAACTCCTTTCCTTCTTCTGGAATCTCAGCTACTTTTGGGAATCTATTCCACTGAAAATGCTTCCAATTTTAAGTAAAATGTAAATAAGAGCAGGAACGAAGCAAGAAAAATATTTATGTTTTCTGTCGCTAATATCTGATCTTTAAAACAGAATATTTGCAGGGATTGAACGGTACTTTTAGAGCCAGAAAGCTGTTCTTGTGTGGATCAGCTCCTGACAGTGACAGATTTTCAAAAAGAAATAATCACAACTTGCAACAGATGCATCCCTAAGTAAACAGTTAATGTTGATGTTTTAATAACTTTGCTTGTATTGATATAAAAGCTCAGTGCCTGAGCATTCCTGAAAAGCATCCAACAGAGGAGATATCTGCCCGTAAGCCTTGGCCCCGTGTGCACTGCTTTAGTGTAGTTGTTTAAAGCAGCACAGAGGTACTTCTGCACCAAGCGAGATGCTCCGGCCTTGGAGAGAGCGTTAAGGGCTGGCTCTGAAGTCTTGGGAAGCATTTCAGTTTTCCCCAAGTGACATTTTTTTGGGTGATATTTCTCTGATCTGCTTTTGTGTCTGGGCCTTCCCTTGTTTTCTGGCTGCTCTTAGTGGGGAGGGCCAGCTGCAGCAGGGGGGAACCAAGCAGCTGCCACTTGTGCATGCTTACTGGGGTGACACTGGTGTTCCGTGTGAGTAAGTACTTTCTTTGCCGGGCTGAGGTTAAGCTGAATCTTGTTTGTAGCAGTTTGCAGGTAGAGCTGATGATGTTCTTTCTGAGGCATTTATAGCCACACTTCAAAGGAAAAACAGAAACACAAAGGTGAGGACTTCAGGCATTGGCTTGCACATCTCATTTTAATGAGAGAAATTATTATGTGTTGTGGGAAGCTGACCCGACTCCCAGAGGCTGCTTGTGTGAAGGTGCCCAATTTTTTGGTGGCTCCCTATGGCGAAAGCACAGAGCTGAGCCTGGGGAAAATTAGTTTCAGTTCCTGATCCAGCCCCAAACTTCCTTCATGATTTTGGGAAAGCTGCTTGACTTCCTTCACTCCCCCGTTTACATAATGAACTCGAGTTGTTCTCTGGGCCTTGAGGCCCATCCATCAGCATCTGGTTAGCATGTTTATGGCATCGGTCATACTGAAGCACTTAACAGGTCAGAATGCATGGAAGCTGCCATTCCCCCTCCCCACTGCATGCAGGAAGGTGCTGCTGCCCCGCAGCGCGGCCTTACGGGGTCACCTCGTTCATATTTCTGAAGCGTCAACCTGCTGTTGTCAAAGGGGCTCAATAAAACAGATTTGCAGGGTTAGGGAAGATGAGGTTAAGTTCTCATGGCGAAGGCATTTTCAATGTGTGTAGTGGACAGACTGAGTGTATCCCAAGGAGTTAAGTTACGTTGCCAAAAAGCAGTGTAACTTAACTCCTTGCAAGAGAACTTTCCAAGCAGTCTAGTCTGAGAAACTCAATTGGAGAACACAGTGTCAATTATGGTTGTTTAAATCGTCTTTAGTGAAAAAAGTTTTATCTTATTTCATTTTTTTATTTTATTTTTTATTTTATGTTATTTAGTTTAGTGGTGTTTTCTACATATGTAATCTCTGAGTGACGTTCCTTCAGTTTTTTTTGCTGAGGTTCAAGTATTTGAACAAAGTCTTGAATGGACTGGGATGAATTTACAGAACTTGCAGAACATTAGGATTTCATCCTGACCCAATCAGTAGATCATTGTGTGTTCTTTTTTCATCAAAGTCCTCTGTAATTTGATTCTTAGGAAAGGTGTTGTTCTGGAGACCAGCTGATGGCAGAAGGAGAAAATCACTGACTTTGGATGACAGCTTCAGAGAGCTTCAGCTTTCTTTCCCGTTAGCCTGCTGTGCACGTGCACTCTGATAGTGTATGCAGTCAGCTGCAGAGAGGCCGTCAACACTATTGTTTGATCTGGTGCAAGTTTTCCCCCTTGGAAAACTCCCGAGGAACCTTTGTGTGCTGTTACAAAGATGGCCTGAAAGCATCCAAGGTCCTGTATTTCAAATGGTGGAGCAGTGACTCTTAAAATAGATACGAGCTGGCTGAATGTGGAAAAAATACTTGCACCTCTTTTCCTGAGCTTTGTGCATGCTGCACTTCTGTGAGCGTGCTTAAGAGGTTGGGAGGCAAAAAGGAGTTTTGCACCCCTCTGTGCCTCTTTTAGTTTTCATTCCACTCAAAACAATGTCTTAGCAGCTGAAATAAGATCCAAGGCTGTCTTTTGGCCATATAGAGTCACTGCCACTTGAAACAGGCTGGATTTATATGTGGTTACTAAAAAATATATAGCAAAATGAAAGTCTCAGACACTGAGTTCATGTGCATTGCCCATTGTAAAGATAAGTAACGGCTGTTATAAGATCACTTAAATGGTTACCTTTGGGACATAAAAAGGATCTTTGAAGACAGTAAGTCTTAATACAGAAATGTTTACTCATAAAAAATACATTTGGAAGGGGGGAGGGGAGCACATTTCCTATTAATGTGGTTTTTGCCTTTTATGGCAGGTTGTAGCAGGTCTTTAACCTCTGCAGCACTTGAGCAGGGACAGAAATGAGCTTTCTCTAAGTATCAGCCCAAAGGGCCTTTCCTCGCTGCCAGTATCTGCAATGTCTCTTGTAAAGATGGTTTTAGTTTATTCTTCCTTGCTGTGACCTAAGTGAAAAACTATTCCTTTCCAACTTCAAAACCCTCCGGTAGTTAAGAGGCAGAATAGAAATGTACTCCTGAATTTGATTCACTTAACCTTGTGTTTTGTGAGGTATAGATGTGGTGGTCCAGTGCGTGCACAGACACATGGGAATTTCAAGACTATAGCAGAAATGGAAAAGGAGAGTTTTGGCCCTTGAATGCTGTGGATGTGGATACCAGGAAGGAAGGACAGTATCTCATCAGATATGGAGGGTGCAGACATGCAAGCCCAGTGCTGCCCATCAGCCCCTGTGTGCACATGAAGTGGTAGTAGCTCACAGTGAACTACATAGTCCATGGTATGCAGAGGTGGCCATGCCACTTGTGAGTTTTCTGGTAAATGTTCTGCGGGTAGTTTTGATGTACTTTTTCTAGGCAATTATCTTGTTCCTAAATAAGGCAGAAAGTAGTGTTAGCAGCTTTTGATCAGCGCTCTGTGAGCTTACAGCTAGAGAGGACATGACTTCTGCTTCAAAATTTTGCAAAACTACTACCAGATGGGGTAAGCCACAAGGTCACAGCAGTCTCAGAGCAGCAGAGAGAGGTTTAAAATTCCTTATGAAAACTGTTGTGGATTATGGTCAAAAGTCTTTACTTAGATTAGATGATTTATGTAGAAGCCAATGTAGTCTGGACCAGAGGTGCAATAGGATCACTGAGTTGTGTAGAGGGATGGGAAGGCCTCTGACCAGCCATTGGCCAGAGATATAAGGAGCAAGAGTGTAACAGCAGAATTTCTGCCAGAAGACACCATTTTGTGGGATCTTCAAGTGGAGATCTTGGCAGCAAAGGGAAAAGTCACGAAAATATTTGTGTGTAAGCATTACATGCTCATAGAAGCTTAACAGAAATTGTCTTGGTGCAGAAAAACACAAAAGGTAGAGAAGACAGAAGATTCCAAGTTAGTTGTGAAGGTGAGGTTAAGCGGAGATGACTGGACTTCTGCTGAAACCACCCTCTAAGCCCACAGCCCAGTGCAGTAGTCTTTGTCACTGTTATTCCATGGCTTAACGCTCTTTCAAACAGTAATCTCTTAGGTAAGTTACAGAAATTAATTTTTGAGTCGCTTATCGTCCTGTTTTGGTAATTGGTACAGCATGTTCTTGTCACATAATAAGACAGAAAACACATCAAACAGAAGAGGCAGGATTTCATTTAGGAAATTGGTATGATAATGACAGCAACAAGGTCTTGGCACGTTTCAGAGAGGCATCATCTGGCCTCTTCAGGTAGCAGATACAAGCACGGCTCTCACTTATATTCACCCAGTCAAGCATGAGGAGGTAACAGGTTCTCCTGGGAGGCTGGTATTTAATATCTGCTGGATGCTTGGCAGAGAATACTAACACAGATCCCAGGCTTAAGCTGCCCTGGGAATGTTGATGGTTGATAGCAACTTGCCTGGTCCTGTGGTCCCATCTTGCTTAGCTCCATGACAAGAGCTCTCCAGATTTTCATCCCTTCCTATCTGGATCACAAAGTGATGGCTTGTTCAGGTAGCCCATTAGCAAACTTCCTTGGCAATATGGAGAGTTTATGAAAGGTTGGTGAATAAAAGGAGGAGAGAGGCTGGTGTTATGACTGGGGAAGTGGTGAGGCTGGTTGCCCTGGGCTTCCTTTGACCATCTTAGGCAGAACTGGAGATTCCACAGCATGTCCTCAGGCCTGAAATGGCGAAAGGGCTTCTATGAATCTCACTTTCTTATGAAAAAGAGAAAAGAAAAAAAAAAAAAAGACCCCTGCAAGAGTCTGTATAAATCAGAGCAATAAAACTGCCTGTGGCCATGATCAAATTATATAGTTCAAATCTATATAAAAGGAGTGGAGTGGGTTCAGTCCAGTGCTAGCATCTTGCTGTATGCAGCGAGCAGGGCTGAGCAGAGGGGGCAGGGCAGCACTGGGCCTGTGGAACCAACAGGGAAACAATTTGCTGAGGTGGTTGAAGTATATGTTTCCAAAATGTGTTTGTGTCCGTAAGGGTTTTAAAGGAGGATGTCGTCTGCTTACTCGGTAACTTGTGTGTGGCCTGTGAGTGGTTTCAGATGCTCAGCCAAAACCAAATAATCTCTCCTTTTAGGAAATTCAAAAAGCATGCCTGAGTCCCAAAAAAGAAGGGAGATGTGAAGTGAGGTCCCATGCTTCTGCCGTAGCACTGTGTGCAATACAGCTCACCCGCCGGGGGGGAGAGCGGCCCGTACTGGTATAAATAGAGGCCAGATATTGTGCTTTGGGTTTGGATGAGACCTTCTGTTAGCAGATTGTTTTTAGCAGGAGAGAAGACTACTGGGTTATGTCATATATCTCCATAATTCAGCCGAATGTTGCAAGAATGCCCAAATTAGGGCATGGTGCTTACGAGAAGCAAAATAACAGAACTAGTGAACTTTCATAATGAGAAGAACTTGCAGATAAAGTTGAAATTTATGGAAGTGTAGGAGATGTTAAACTCTAGATTTTGGCTTCTTTTCTGGGTAGCCTGGCAAGTGTGTAAATCTCTGCAGTATTTGGCTGATATCCTGGGGCTTTGCTCTGCTCTTCTTAAAAATGGTAGCTGCCTTCAGTATCAATTAAGGGCTGTGTTAGGGAAGAGTGGTGGAAGCAAAGGAAATGAGGGAGAGGCTGCACACGCTCAGCCCAGAGCCAGCAGGGTCTCTGTGTCTGCACAGCAGCTGTGCGGGACCAGCCAGAAGGTGCACAGGGCTCATCGACTGGGGCAACGGCTAATTCTCCAAGGAAGCTAGAAGCAGTAGCAGGGTTAGGCACAAACTACTGCCAATGAAGGAAAAGGCACCGAGAAATTTAATAACCTGTTATATTTATGTAGCATATTTCACCCTCAAAGTGTTTTACAAACTTAATGATGTGCAAACTACGCACGCACGTTTCCTTTCATCTGCCACCGACTGCAGCGGCCTTCGATGCAAAGGCTCTTGATGGCTGTTTTGCAGCATCACAGCAGTGTCAGGCAGTAAGTGGGAAACACTGTGACTGACTGAATTGGGAGCAGGAGACTTTACACAGGCAAAACTTCACCTTTGGGTGAGACAGAAGGGCTGGAAACGGTTGTGTTGGCAAAAGGCATGGGTAGCAATATCCAGGCTGACCTTGAATGTCTGCGGGGATGGGGTATCCACTACCTCTCCTGGAAGTCCAGTATATCCAGGTGTGATAGTTTTCAATGTCATCCTCCCTGTAAGAGTTTTGGTGTGCCATCTAATCCCCCAACTTAATGAGTTCTGCAGGGATGCACCACGATAGCTAAAGATCATTTACCTGAATTGCTTTTTAATTTCTGGAATGGAAAGCTGCTTGTGCAGCAGGATAATTACATTATAATTTACAGCAATCCAAAATCAATAAATTTAGTCATATTGGGATAGAGAAGGAGGGTGAACCTCCCCTTCCCCCTTCCTCCCCTAGCCATTAAATTACTTCACACTCTGTACTTGATGTTCCAAGAGCTCGACAATAAAATCGGGGGGATGGGAGGGCCAAGAGGAGAGCCACTGCCTTCCCAAGACTGGTCAGTAAATCAGCATTACACAGTAAAGCAAGCTGTGTGCTTGGAGGAGGGCAAGTATAGTGGATAATGTTCTCTATTGTTTTTATTTCAGTTCAGGAAAATTAAAGGAGAGAAAACGCTCTGTACTTTCCAGGCTCTTACCCCATTAGGGAAAAGCCAGAGACCCTCTACCGTCTGAGACCTTAAACTGGCATGTCTACCTTAGCTTTGTTCCCTGTCTGCACCTAGCAGGAGAGTCAGACATATACTGGGATGAGCTACTGTGAGAACTGGTGGGTTTTCAATGTGTTCGGATGACATTGGGTGCTTTTTCCCAAGTTACAGTTTTTGCTCTGCATAAGCTGTTGAACTCACTACAAGGAGAAATTAATGACACCCCCTGAAATGCACTGCAAGGGGAACAGGCTGCCTGCTCCCAGTGCTTCCTCAGCTTTAAAGCCTCTTTCCTTCCTGCGCTATTGTTGTGTTTTATTCTGTGGTTGTATAAAATCTCACCCATGCCTCCACTGAGGTGCAGCCTGCTGAACTCATCTCACATGATGCCATGTTTGGCATTTCTGGACTTACTCTGCTCAGACTGACTCGATTTAATTTCTCCTTTGAAACCACAGAAGAGCTGTCGGTGCTGCACCCAAAAAATGGATGTATGAAAGGAAATCACTTTGTCTCTTGTATTTGAGGAGGATTATGATCTGGCATGACCTCATTATTGGTTAGGCGAGGATATTTCTGGAAATACTAATTAAATACTTTTTCCATCCCTTGTGCCCTTGTAGCATGTGTAGACTTTGTAACAAGAAAAAGAGGGGAAAAAAAAAAAACATCTGCAAGGAATTTTTGAGCTCTTCCTGCAGTGAAATGAAGGAAGTACAGCTACAGAATGATAGCCATATTAGAAGCTATTAAACAAAGTTTTCTGAGTTGTGATGAACTAGAGGAAAATAATTATCTGAAAGAAGAGAGTAAAACAGTTTTTCCAGGCACTTGTGTATATGCTTGACTTCAAGAATGTGAGGATTTCTTGCAATTTCACTTTGGATTACTGAAAACATCCTCCCCCTCTGCATTTTTTTCCTTCGAATCCTTAATCTACACTCAGGTTGGCATGCCCAGGCATTAGTGCAGGGCCCCACAAACCCGGTCTTCTGCAGAAGCTGGAGGTGAGCCATGGCACAGAGGGGGAACTCTGTTACACTGGTGTAGCCACAGAAGGAATTACATGGCCACGTATCCTAATATACCTATTAATGGATAACACTGTCATTTCCTATAGTGGTCATCTTCTTCTGGGCTTACTGAAACTTCCTTCAGTCCAAGAATTGTTTCTGTAACTTGTGCAGCTCAGAATCCAGCCCTGTCTGAGCTGTTTCCTACTGAGGTCAGTGGGAATCTTCCAGTTAACTTCAGTGGGAACTGGACTTGGCCACAGACAAAATGTCTTTAAAAATTGCCTTCAGCAAAGAAGTTGTAAATGTTAGCACTAAAATAGCAGTGTGCAGGCCCAAATATGTCTATATTGAAAACACATGCTGTCAGATAGATACAAAAATGTGTTCTCTCAAAGCCTTCAAATATCATCCTGTGGATATGTAAGGATTTTTTCTTTTATCGGTGGTGACAGTGTATTTAGCATTTGGGGTTGCTCTTGCATGGTATCTCACATGGGGTTGGGTCTAACGAGGCAAACCCCCCTGGCTTGTTTGAAGGAACAGTCAGTGGTTTTCATTTTCTGTTATTGTTTTAAATCCAGGGATATGGTTCTTTTTTCTCTGTGAATGTAAGATTTTCTCCCAAATTGCAATATCCCACTGCTTCTTAACAATATCCAGTCCTGCATCTTATTTAAGATCTCACTAACATGAAAGGAGTCTTGCAACCAAGGGAGGGAAATGGCCATTCCTTCATGTGATGACTTCAGGAATTGTGTTTTGACCTGCCAGTGGCTGACCTTATATTGTAACAGCACAAATGGAAAGGCCTGGGGGAATTGCCCAGATTTTTAACCTTTTTTACTCTCTCTGCCCTTCCCAGTGGCTAGAGTAAATGGAAGTTCTGCACAGCGTGGCTCAGGGCAGCAGTGGGCAGGCCATGGCCAGTGGCTCACTGCGCAGTGCCAGGGCAGTTTGTCTGTCATCGGTGTCCTCAAGTGCTGCACTTGAGAGAGATGTTTAAAGCAAATGGAGCTGGGCAGTGGCTTAAATGCCTGTTGTAAATCATCAAACACCAGGAGTGGGTTGATGGCAGATAGCTGAATTCAAGGTGGAAGCAGTCACTCTGGGAGTGGTCCCAAGCTGTGCTGCCCATAGCAAGCCTGTGGCTCCTGGCTTTCAGCAGAGGGATTGAAAGGATTTTACTGGGTTTCATCTGGGATGACTTGTGGAACCATCTCAGTCCTCCAGGTTCAAGGCGATAGTATTTGAATACTCCTTCCAGCCACACGGGTGATGAAAAGCCTGTTGCCTTTGTTTCTGTTTCTCTCATTGCAAGTACTTCTTTGCAGGGGTCAGAATCAAAGCTTTTCCTATGAAGTCCATTAAAATGAACTGAGCCTGACTGCCTGGAACAGGGAACAGGAAGATCTTTGGCAGGGCAAACCCTCTTGGGGAGCTATTGGAAGTTGGAGCTCAGTGGATAAAACATTGAGACGGGCTGAAGGCTGCCAAGACAAACACTGGGGCTTTTCCAGAACATGTCCTTGCCTCCTGTGGGACACGCCAGGGGTCCTGCTGGTCCCTGAGGGTGGTGGCAGAAGCACAGATTTGGTGCTGCTGGTTTGGTTGGTGTGACCCCCTTCCCTCCTGCAGGTGGTCTGCTGGAAGAAAATATCCTATCAGTTGGAACTTGGCATTTATGTTATCTCAGAGGGGCCTTTCCAGCCTCCTCCGCGTCAACAAACTCCTCCAGAACAGCTTATACCAGCAGAAGGGCTCCTTCTGGAGCCGAAACCCATTCCCCAGACCAACACAGGAAACTGATGTTTTCTCACTCTCTTTTTAAACTTTTTTCTTTGGCCAGTACATCTGTCTCTGTTCAGGACTTCAGGAGCCAGGAGGATGGAGCGGGGTGTGAGGGGGAAGGGATCAGGATCCATCTCCCTGTGAAGGAGCCTCCGTTGTTTAAGGAGCGTATCGAGGAGCTCAGACCTTCCTCTTCTTCAGCTCTGAAGCTGAAAGAGGTGCATACCTTCGGGTGAATGTGGTTGTGGGATAAAGATGCACGTGATTCCCTGGTCTCTGCAGTTGTAAAACACAGTGAGCCTAAAGCACAGCTCAGCGTGGACCCTGAGTCCGGGCTGATTATGAGAAAAAGTAACATGTGAGCAAATTCAAGATGAGGTAGGAGAGCAGTCTGGGGTTTAGAAATATCAGTCCTGCTATTAATTTCTCAAAAAAAAAAAAAAAAAGTGAACTGAAAATTTTGCTTTTAATTCATTACTATCAAGGCTAAAAATATGTTGGTTCAAAAGGAAAATGACAAGAGTTAAGGGAAGATGTAATAAAATCTCCATCCTCTTCTTAAAAAAAAATGTTTTGCACAAAGCAAAGACAATTTACTGATTAGAAATGAAAGTTGTACTCCCATGGGGCTGGAGTGGAATTACTGCATACCACTTGCCTTTGAAATCAAGGCCTCCAACCTTCTTAATGTCCAGGTGGGGAATTCCGGTGGCTTTACTCTAATCCAGGCAAATCTGAAATCCAACCCTGTTGGGAGGAAACAATGTGGGAAACAGATTCATCTTGATCTCGGCTTTGTGCCTTGGAAAACGATTAAGACCAACTGTTAAGCAGCTCCCGATAGAGTTCACAAACCTGCTGGCCTCTGTGTGACACAAATTTCTCAGTTCAGGCTTCACCCCTTAAAATAACAGATGGAACTGATCTGGTTAAATACAAACGAGGCTTCCCTTATTCTCTAGTTATTAAAATATTATTTCTCTAGTTGCAGATGATTTTTAAGTGGATTGCTTTGCTGCCATTGTTTTTTCCCCACTTTCTGTTGTTCATTTGAAAACGTAAAATAAAACAACGTAGTGCTGCTGAGGGCACTTCTTTGAGACCAATACCCCGAGGCACTAAATCCCACACAGTACTGTGGAGGTCACCCATGTGGTCCTATCAGACTCACCCAATAGAGTTCCTTCTGTACTCTTTTTTTCCCAGTCTCCATCAAGATCACTGGTTTGATAGTAGATTTTGAGTATTTAGACAATCAAGTCCTTTGAGATGGGGAAGTGTTCACGTTCTGAGGTCTTTATGTTTGTACAATACCAGTTAAGGGAAGGGAGTAAGAGAAGAATGATTAAAATATTCATGCAATTTTTGTTATTCTGATTTTTATTACTTATGTTAATTGTACATGTTTACAGTCAGCAGCCACAGGTAGCAAAACTTGTTGCTGGTTTGATTATCAGGTAATTTTGCGAATGCTTACCAGGAGATGTTTTAAGTTTGGCATCTACTGTAGTATATGAGGGCTGGATTGCAAAAGCTTCCAGAGGAATTCGGAACACAGATACCTCCATTTCTCCCTTGCAAACCAACCTTTTATTCTTTGCAGTGCGTTTATCCTTAATACAGGCCCAGCAAAGATGTTATCAGTAAATTTAATTTAACAACATTCTTCAGCATCCCATTGGACTAGATGATCTTGTAGGTCCTTTCCAACCTAATGTGTCTATGAATCTATTACTTGAGAGGCATGGGTAGCTTTCCTTTTCAAAAACTTTCTCTTTTCTTGTTAGTCAGGATGTTCAACATGTGGCTTTCAAAAGCAAATTAAGTATGCAGTATTGTTGGCATCTTCAGTACAATGTGAGGGACAGAGGAATTGGTTCTATTTTTTTTTTTCTACCTGAAATATTTGCCTGAAGCTCTGTGCACTCACTGGCCACCAGTCCTGCTCTGCGCTGTAAGTTTCCTCGTTATGGTATTTGGGAATATTTCTGCCGTCAGCAGGGTTCCTTGTAGTCGGGTTTGCTTTCCAGGGCTGACATCCTCCACTAGCAGAATGCCAGCACTGCCCACACAGGGCTGAAGCCTCCTCAAGGTGGAGGGCCTCGTCTCGCTCTCGTCTGCAGGGCTCCACAGAGCTGTGTCCCTAACCCTGTAAGCATCAGTGCTCTGTTCCTGCGTGTGCTTTGCTGGTGTCCCTGCTGAGTTCAGCGATACTTAGAGTCGAATTTGAGAGCAAGAGTTGGGCTGAATGAAAGGAAGAAAGGAGCACAGTGAGGTTGTAACTGTCACCTTTGCAATTTCCTAGAGTTGCTGGCAGTTAAGTGTGGGCGTCTCCTTCTTTTTACACGTGGGGAATGCAGTAAATAAATGGAGAGTGTGAAAGCAGGCTCTGCTAGCTGCATGCCAGACATCCAGTCAGAGAGTCGAGAAGCTGGAAAGCGCTTGGGAGAAATTCAGTCCATAGATGACTGGGTTTTTATGTAGCAATATGCATATTAAATTTATGCTTGCAGCGACAGCAGTTGCATATGCAAAAGCAGACATGCAGCTACATGTACGCTTCTGGTTGGGGATTCCAGGCCTTAAGAAAGAAGAGATTATCATCATAGATGAGTTATACCATAACGGCTCCTCATATTGTACAAGGAGCATCTGTGTGCCGTATTATGCACATGTGAAACTATTTTTATTACATTCATTTGATTTCCATGGGAGATTGCATAGTAATCTCTTGTATTTAATGGCTGCGTAGAAACATGTCTTACAAAGAGTTCACGGTGTGTCTACCTGGCTCTGGTTGGGCAGAGTGTACTTAGATGGTGGACACTGAAGTAGGTACAGTAAGTATTGTTACAATGAAAATCCATTTTGTTTTCCCCGAAGGAGGTGACTTGTGAGATTTTCATTGTAACTGCAATGTTTGTGAGTCACCAATTATTCTACTCTGTTTATTTTTTAACAAATTTGTTTTGATAAGAGTTAGGCCTCTGTTCCTTGATGATGAGAGAATGATTGGAAGGAAGCACGTGGCTGTGAAGGAGCTTTTGCAGTTGCCAGAATGAGTTCTCTGCTTTTGTTTGTTTATTTATTTGACTGTTTTGAACTGTGATTTCCTCTTACGGTTCTTTCTGCCCATGATGGGACCCCTCACTTCTGATAGGATGTGATTTCCTCATTTTTCCATTTCTTCTGTGACTTAGGAATTAATGGCTCAGCAACTCAGCCTGCTCCTTAAGAAAAGAGATGCACAAGACCTTGCCTCAGAGCAAGCAAAGTAAGCTTTTCTCTTTCGCAAGCTCATCCTTCTTTGGAGATAATCAAGACTTGTCTGGACACCTGCCTGTGCAACCTACTGTAGGGAGCCTGCTTTAGCAGGGGCTTTGGACTCGATGATGTCTTCTTGACCCTTCCAAACCCTTGTGATTCTGTGATCTTTTAACTTGCTTAGTTATTGTTTGATAAAGCAGACATATATGTATACATACAGATGCTGAGCTCTTTTATGTCTTCTTGCCCGCACTTAATTTATAGTGAAAAAGGGTCCCACAGTTTTCAGATTGCTTCCATCACAATCCAAAATTTTTTAGCTTCAATAAAAGACAGACTCAAGGGGGGTGGGAAGGGAGGGTGCATGGCTGATCAGTTCTTCATGTTTTTTCATTCTTTGCGACACAATAGCAGGATAAAGAAACTACATGCGGAGAGATGGATTCTAAATAATGATGTTGATTCAGTACACACATGCCAAGCCTTGCCGCAAAGATACTGCTGCTGTGTTTTATGTGGCTTTTACGTAACACAGAGCCCTCTGAGCACCACATCAAACTTTCAGAGTATTTCAGGGGGGTGATCCAATATGCGGCTGGTCCTCTTACACTCAGGGTGCTCAATGGAAAGGGAGTAGGATAGAAGGATGCCAAGCTCTGCAAAGAAAATCCATATGCATTAACAGGGAGAGAGTTTTTGGTACTGAGCTTAAAGTTATTTTTGGCTCTTGAAAAGTAAATGTTCATCTATGAGTTTTCTTAACTGAATATTTAAACCTTAGGGGTAGTCTAGTGTTGATGTATATCCCTTAGTGGGGCTTTTCCAATTCCTTTTCAGGCTCTGGGTTTAATAAAAGTAATGTTCTCGTCATTTATTTTAGATTATGGTTATCATATTGCCTGTCTCTGTAGAGACACTATAAAAATTAATTAGCTAGTGTTTATAAAGGAGGACATTCGTGTCCCCTTACTCTCAATACTTACTCAGTACTTATATGTTGATTTAGCAAGAGTGGTTCCAGTATGGGATGATGGTTTGCTGTGAGGAGGGTGCCTAAGCCTGGCCTGAGGTGCCTTGGGGAGCTGCCAAGTGGCACACTGACGAGTACCTGGTGCTTCAGTGTGCCACCTTTACTTTTAAGGCTCTGCAGGATGCATTAATTGCAGCTGATGATCGCATTCCACTGTTTGTTAGACCAAATAATACATGACTTGAGGAGGAAGTCCTCAACTTTCAGGGTCTCAATGCAGGGGAAAGGAGGATATATATTGCAAGCTAATGTATGTATGCATGCGTGTGTTTGGGTGCATAGATAATGTCTGTACTTGTCAGATCAGGAGAAATGTATTCCAATATGTATGTTTTTTTCCTGATCTAACAGGTATGAACTTCATCTGGTGGTAGAAGCACCAGTTCATAATTGTATTTAATAAGGCAATGGCCTGCAGCCAAACACCCAGAGATCCCAGCATCGCTGGATGTGGGGATGAATCAGATCTTGGTTGGGGCTTGTGGGGTAGATGCATCCCTTTCAAATGCCGTGTCCTTGGAAGGAGCTGATGCTCTGAGAGATTATAGATCCAACAGCTCGGACTCAATGTACCGACCAACCAAACCAGGACTTCAGGCAAAAATCAGACCAGAAGATCACGAGCTGAAAGGAAAAATCCAATGACTAAGCAACCACCAAGTAACACAGAAATCCCTGAGCTTAGCTTAAAACCTGTTGTTCAGATAAGGGCAGCAGCAAAACGGCAGCAGCCCAGGGCCATGCACTGGTTGCAAAACCCACTGCGGCTGGGTGGAGAATTCCTTGTCCCATGCCTGAGCCACCAGCACAGCCTTGCTGCTCACACTAAAAGCAGCTCACCTCCTTCATCCCCTTGAGTGCTGGGTATGGCTGTACTGAGCAAATAATGGCAGTGTCGGGAACAGTGAATGGTGTAAAGAATGGGTCCTTGGCTAGGAGTCTGCCAGCTCCTCCACCCGACTTCAGAAGTCTCCTGTTTCGTCCTTTCCCTATCAGGAGCCTCTGAATTGCAGGAAAGTTTATCCCAGGGCAGGTATGGTGTGGAGGATACGCACTTCTGCCTGCTATGACTCATAGGCAAAGCAGCAGCTTCGGTCTGGCGGAGGTGGAGCTGGGTATATGTTGCATCCCAAGCATAATAAAGGTCTGGAGGCTATAAGTGGGGAAAACCATTCACAGTCCTGACTTGGCAAAGCTCGTTAAAAAGAGCTCTTTGCCCCAAGCCACAGAGCCTCCCAAATCTCAGTTGGTTCCCAGAATTGAGACACCAGTGTTCCTACGAGAAATGAACACACACAGTTCGTTTTAATAAGGATCAAACTGGCAGCTGCCTCGGGTATTAGTTATTATAACAGACGTAGTAGAGGGAATCTTTAAGCTGTTAGAAGTGACTACGGAGATCTCCTGTCACCCTGAAGCTTTTATCCTTTGACTTCTTCCAAACAGTTGTGCAGCCAAAATGCATCATTTGGGCGGGTAACCACGTGGATGTCGTTTTGGTGGGATGGTGCTGCTCTTGAGGCTTTCCCTGCTTCCTAGATTGCATTAGGGGTTGAGCTCTGCTGCAGCTTTCCAGGTTACCTCTGCTTTTGCCGTACTTTCTCTCTTTACTGCTCAAGTCCTAATGTGTCCTGAACATTGTGACCTGACAGCACAGTGTGTACTTTTCGTCTGACTCTTAATAAATCGTCATAGAATGGCTTAGGCTGGAAAAGACCTTAAAGACTGTTGAGCTCCAACCTCCTGCCATGGGCAGGGTTGCCAGACACTAGATCAGGCTGCCCAGAGCACCATCAAACTCTTGCAGTTGTGCCTCATTTACCAGTGATGTGGCATCATCTCAGCATCCTGGGCTAAACGGTCAGATGCTGTGGTGGCTGAGTTGTGCTGCGCACTGCTGTAAAAGCTTCTCCCCATGAAAAGCGTGTGTGTACATACGTGTGTTTTTATGGTTTATCCTTTTTTAAGGAGCCTGAAATCTCTGTGGATCCCTGACTCCCTGGCAGGGAGTGTACATGTGACTTGACTCTGATTTTCTTTAGGACTTAATGCCTTTGCCTGTTGGAGCAAGAAGTATGCTGCAGTAGAAAAGCCTTAGATGAGATAGCATTTCTATGCAGCTGAGCACAAAAGCTTTCCAGAAACCACATAAAGTCAGTTTGGATCATGATGATGGTAGTATACAAATGGGCGAACTGAAGCTCAGAGGGGCTGAGGTCATGGCAACAGGGGAAGAACCTGGAAACTCTTGAGCATCAGTTCCTTCACTGGCATGGAAGAGAGGAATCTGAGGTTGTTGGTTCTTCCTAGTTGGCCTCTGAACACGGTTGCTCCTTCTGTGTTGCTGCAGCAAAGTGTCTTCATCGGAGGTGGTCCCATACATAGCCGGGATAAACCACTGAGGATTAAACCACAACAAAATATCCTCGTCACTAAGTCTGCAGATCTGGAGGGGAAAGAAATGAGGGGTAGAAACAATGGATGTTTTTTGCTGGTTGCCAAGATTTATAATGATGATTACGATGATGATGAGTAACTGCAGGAATGTAGCTCACATTGTAAACCACTGATCTCCTGACGCTCATCAGCAGAATTTCAGCTCTCAGATGTTTTTAGCGCTGGAGTGTTGTCTCCCCTTATCCAAGTGCTTTATTCGATACAGCTGCAGCCCGAGCCCTGTGTGGCAGCTTCCAGCTGCAGAGCCCATGAGCCCCATCCCAGACCCCCCTGGAGGAGGAGAGGCAACCGATGTCACTTGCATCTTGTTTGCTTCGTATTTATGGCAGGTATTGGTGCAGGTCAGGGCTCTCTGCTTCTCACTTTCAGCTTTGCACCAGCAGCACCATGCTTGCCAGGCAGAGGCAGGAGGGGAAGGGCATGAATAATGCAGTACAACGTATTTATCAATGTTGTCAAGTGGAGCCTCAGATCAAGTTTAGTGGGTAAAGAAGGGGCTTTGAATTCCCTCTGTACTGCACATTAAGATTCACACACTTGATTTCGTAAAATAAACGAGTCCGAGAGGCTGAAACCCAGGAAGTCTGTGTACAAAATGCAACTCTTTTTTTTTTTTTCTTTCCCATTTATTTATTAATTTACTTTCCTCCTCGTGTCACCAGTGTGCGATTTGAAATAGGTAGGGGGAATGGCCTGAAGTAAAAGAGCTGGTCAGGAACACATTGCCCCCCCTTCCTTTGCCATATGTCCCTCCCACACACTCTGAGACTGCTGCACTGCGCAATGAAGGGTTCTTACCCTACTTCTCTGAACTCCATGCAACTGTTGGTGTTTCTTTGATGAGCACCTTCATTTATAATGGTCATAGCAGGAGTACGAGGTCTGGTCAGCCGGACGGGATAGCGTTTGAACCTCTCCAAGGCTCTGCTGGCTTCCAGGAGTACCAGCGTGATGCAGTGGGGCAACAAGCTGTGGGTCATTTTGATGCTCCATAAGATCCTTGAGGCTGCGTTTGATGGTGTTGGACACTGCTGAGCAATGTGGTGGCACCCAGGCATCACTTGTGTCTCCACCTGCATGGAGGGGCAGAGCCTGGTGGACATGAGCAGCAACCTCAGAGTAAGTCCTCCCCGTTTTCTCCCCTGGGTTTTGTGTGGTCCTTTCTCTATTGCTCATGGTGTGACCTCAGCACCTCACCAACATCCTCATTGCCATGTGCAGGATATGGGGTGGCCCACAGGGACGGCCATCATTTTGGGTACCATGGAAGCACGGGCTTCCCAAGTTGCCCTGGTGAGCTGCAGGAACCGAACAAACCACTTCAGCTTTGGGAAAAACTGTGATTTTTTTTTTTTTTTTTTTATATAAAGCATTGAACTAGGATTCAGGAGGTATGGTCTGTCATGAGCTAATCATGTTTTGAGTAAGTCGTCATGACTGGGATTTTCTGATGCTGTCAGCAATGGTTCAGTTCTTACTGGTTGCTCACTGCCTGAACAGCCTGTGTGTTTTGCGCTGTAGATTCGTGCATCCCTGTATATCATTTCCAGCTGTTGAACCTTGGTTTGTGTGAGGCAGGGTCTGCTCCTGGGCTCTGGGAGGGGAGTTCAACGATAGCTGCATACCCAGGAAGAGCTGCTCATTTAAGGCAGGATTCAGGTGGACTTTATTTGCTCTTATCACTTCTGGCAGACATACAAAGCTAGGTAGAAGTCAGGCTGCCTGGTACAGTGCAGTAGTGGTCACTGGTTTGTAAGTGTACAAGGAACACGCATGAAATTAAAACAGAATTGTTATTTGGTCTACATTTGAAGGGCCTAACCCTCTCCATTTTGAAGACATCCTCTGCTTTGTGGGAAAGCTCATGCTCAGTAAATTGGGGGTGGGAGTGTGTGTTTGGAGGGGCTCCACTGGGAGTTTGGTAGGCAGATCACACTGCCAATTCAGCATTTCTGCACACTCAAAAAACATAAGTCTTCACAATCCAAAAAAACAAAAAAACAAAAAAACAACCCCTCGAGACATGATCTTAATTCTTAGAGATTTTTATTTAAATGTGAAGGGTCGAGGCTGCTTCTTTTTATTTTTTTTTTCTTCTTTTTTTTTTTTTTTTGACTCAAATGAATAAATATTTTCCAGAAAGCAAACACAATTTCCCTCTGTGTACAGCACACGAGGGAGAGAGAGAAAAGAATACTTGACCCCGGGACAATGCGCTGCTCTTTTTTCCGTTGTCTGGTTGTGGTGCAGGAATGTGCAATCTGCAGTCTCAACTGGCAGATGCACAACTTTTGTTTGCAGAACTGACTTCATTATTCCCGCTGTAGGGGTGGGCTGGAGATGTTTGGGATACAGGCAGTTCCTGGTCTTCCTGTTGAATCATCCATGTTTTTGGTCCGAACTAGCAGTAGCATCGCTAAGCTCAGATCCAGGCTTTGGGGAATGATGGAACAGCTGGCATGTTTTAACCATAGCTTTTTAGCACCAGTTCTCATTATCTCAGTGTTAGTATGATTTTACTCCACCCCGTTCCCTGGTTGTGTTTTGTCATCTGCTGTGACTACAGACTCTTTGGACCAGGGTCATCTCCTTACAAACAGTGGGGCAGAGATGGTTTTTCTTGGAGCTTTAGATAGCACTATCACATTACAAATAGCTATGAGCTAATATTATATATCACCTTAAAGCTAAAAATCCCAGCTGCCCACCAGTGCTTAACCATATTTTACTTCTGAAGGCTGGTGTGGTGCTGCACCACCTCCCTGTATCACCCTAATGACTGTCTTCCCTTATTTACCTCCTTGAGCATCTGCCCTGGTGAAGTGATTCCCCTGAGGTTAAGGCAAAGGCCCTGGGAACAAAAATGATGTGTCACTATGTAATTAACTCTGTGTTTATGTACACAAGATAGCCTGGGCATCCCAAACATTTGCATTTCCTTTGGAACTCTCGAATTGATCTTCTCATTTATCTAGTAGAAGAAAGCATTTTTCTTTTCCTGATTTTCCAAAGTGGAAAGTCTTTGTTTTCTTAATAGAAAACCCTGGTTCCACTATACCCAAATATGATATTCCTATTTCCCTCACAACCACCCATGGGGTTTGAGCCACAGACCTACAGCACTGTAACAGACTCCATCATGTGCAAATTAAAGGGATTAAAACCAAAATTCAGCAGAAGGGGAAGACAGCAGCTCAGGGCTGACTTTAGAAGTGAGGCTGATGCAGAGACATGTTGCACCCCGTCCTCAGGTGGCTTGCCTCTTGCATTCTTCATTGCTGATCAGACTGCTGACCTTCCCATCTATCTCCTGTCCCCTTCCACATCTCAGATGGAAACTTTCCATTCCTAATGCTATCAGTCTGCTTCTCTTCTTGTTCACTTTCTCACTGTTATTCATCCCTCTAATTCTGTAAAACATTCATGGGAACCATGGCTCCCATGAAGGATGCTAGGCAGAATAAAATCGGTGCGGAATATATGAAACTGGGAGCTGTAATTTGTATGTTCTTTGCTGCTTAGCTTAAGGTTATTAAATAAGGATGTTGCTGGATACAGTTACTAATAAATATATTGTCAAGTAGACAGTGCAGTTTGTTTTTACCAGCTCCTTGTGTTGATCCCTCATCTCAGTTGGAAATGAGGAAGCACAGTGGCAGTGAGTTGGACATGAAGGACAGGAGAGGAGAGGAGGAATGACTGAATTGTCTATGACCAGCAAACTCCCCAGAGAGAGTTTGGTGTCTTCAGATCTCATTAGGTTGCTTATCTTACCTTACTTTCCTGATATTTGATTTTTTTTAAATGCTTAGGAATCTTGCACTTCTGAATTAACGTTGGCTCATCTTGGATCTGAAGCAAGGATCAGCTCATTACTATGGCAGAGCTCTACTTCTTTGTCTCATGACAGTCCTACAACTCACTGACCTGGGCGGCGGCTCTACCAAGGCCTCTGATCCTCCCTTCTAGTTAGTATAGATTAAAAAAAAAAGGCATTAAAATTAAAGTCATATGACGGTAATGAGAAGGTTATTTCCCCTTCTCTAGTGAGTTAAGTTCTGTTGCAATTGCAGCTCACTTTGTCCTGTCCATCTCATAGTCTCATTAGCTGCTGGGCCACAAAGGAATTGAGGAGAGAGAGTTGGGGGTTTTATCTGCATGCCGCTCCAGCGTAAAGGATTCAATGAGACGATGACTTGTCATTTTTTATTAATGAACTAGAGCCTGATTCATTATAGATGTGTGGAATGAGCTCAGGGTGGCTGCAGGGGGAGGGCTGCCATTGAAGATGCACCTTCCCAATGTGAGTTTTCCTCTGCTTGGTCTTAGGCAAATTGGCTAAGCACATTGCCAGCGTGCTACGAGACAGCTGAGTTAGCACGTAGCTCCTGTTTCCCACTACCCAAGACTGCATGTTTCAGCTCCTGATGAGCAGCCTCAGAGGAGGAATGAATATTCAGTGATGTTCAGCAATTAGCCAATTAGCAGTCATGAGGAGGTTTCTAAGGGACTATCCCGTAGGGCCTGGCTGGCTGACATATTGGTGGCTGAGGAAGAGGTTTCCATACTTTCTGAGCTATTTCTGTGGGCCAGAGGAACACAAATGAATACCCAAGCTTCAGGAGGTGTCAGTGACAATAATCTAGCATTTCAGAAAGTCACAAATTGCAGCCAGAGGCAGAATGGGCATTACTGAACTCAGCTGTTGTATTGTATATAATATGTGTTTAAATTTGTAAGCTCTTTGCTCTTTAGCAGTAATCTCAGTGCAGATTGTCAGAGAAAGACATGCAATTGAAGTAATCTTTCGTCTTCTTAATCTAAAGGGAAGGTCATTCTGATTGAAGTTATCTGGTTGTTCTTTCTGTACAGAAAAATATAAATTCTGTGTGTTTGGTCAGCAAGAATGTGTGGTATGCACTTCTGTGCCATGCTGCTGCACTGACCAGTGCACAGGGTTCTTCTTAACATCAAACCACCAACTGGGAGTGATTAAGGAAATATTCTGGAGAGACTTAAGGAATCATTAATTTAATATCTCTTGTTGAATAAGGCAAAACTTTCCTACTTTGCATTTACGCTTGCCCTGAAATAAATTCTGGTTGAAGTTATGTTCTGGCGATGTGCAGAGGACAGGACATAATGTGTTGCACTACTGTTATTTATAATTTTGCAGTGTGGCTCATGTGTCTTCAAGGTAGCTGTACTATTGTATACAGGCAGAAATAAAGATGTGCTGCTCCTGCTTCTGCTGAAAACTTTCTTTTCCAACATCTTCCAGGCCCTCAAGTCTTTTCACATGGTTGGGTACTGTATAGAAACTTAAATGAAAACTCTGAGAGCTGTTTGGCATTCTCTGCTTGCAGGCGAAACAAAAGATCAAACTGTCCTTGCAGCAGAAGTGCATGCTTGAAAGGGTTAATGCAACAAACAGACCTAAAGGAATCTTTTCCCCTTGTAAAATATGCAGCCAGCGTGACAGCAGTATTCCCAGAGTCAAGTTATCTTTTACATTAGTGAATGTTGTTCCTAAAGCTTTAGCTGGAGTAATAAATGATTCATGGTAACCACACCTTTGTGCACAGCCGTCCACTTGATGTTCAGTCCGTATGCTACATCAAGAAGCCTTGTGCAGGAGCGCTATGGCTCCAGTTCAGCAGCTTTCCCCCAGTAACTGTGACAGGGTGAAAGGCATTTGAGTAACAAATGGTAAGTCGAAGAGAAAGGTTTCTCTTCTGCCTCTTAAAGTGTAAATTAGCGGTGTGTGTCTGTGCTTTCTGTGCAACCCAAGTTTGATGCACGCTCCTGGGAGTCTGGATGTGGAGAGGAGGCTAAGGAAGAGACGGCTGAGTGTATTCTCTTCGGAAAAGAAGAAAATAGGAAGAGAAGTTTAAAAGTGGTGCGTGTCAGTCCTTCAAGCTCTTCCCCACCATGCTACTAATGAGACCTCACAAAGTGTGTACACAGGGAGCAAGCCAGACCCCACAGCAGAGGGGCTCCAAATCAGATGGTATTCAAGGTAGGGCTGGAGGGCAGGTCTGCCCCAACCCCAGCTGTCTGCTAATGCTGCTAAATGTCCACCTGGGGACTGAGATCTGCCCAGACCTTTCCCCACCTAGTGTGACTCTGGACCCAGGTCCATTCTTCTGGAAAATGGTGACTGGCCCAGGTGGGAACTCAGCTCCAGATTTTGGAAGGCCACGGCTCAGTCCTCGCTGCTTCTGTCATCTGGTGAGACCTGTGGCTCTGCTGGTACTTCTACACTGGAGATGACTGAGAGGATAACTGCTAGAGGTCAAGGCCCTGTAATTACCAAAGACAGATTTGTCTGAGTGTTCAAATTCATGTAAGATTAAAAGATCTATCTGTCCTCAGATTGTGATGACCAAGGTAGATGCAACGTTTCACTCAATTAGAGAGTGAACATTGGTAGCAGGGTATTAGACCAGGACACTGGATGATGATTAATAACCTTCAGTGTATACTGAAATCCAGTGGGGAGTGGGAAGGGGAGATTTGGACTAGCCTGAGAAGTTTGGAGAGGAACCCAGAACAAAGCAGGGCAGTTTAACACAACCAGTTTAAGACAAACACAAAAGGCATTTGACTCAATTCATTCACTTCTCTATGGAGAGTCAAGGAAGGCACATTTTTTGATTGAGTCAACTTCCAAATAGCTGCCATATCACTCTCTTTATGAGTATTCCCCATGCAAGTGTGAAACATTATGCCAGGTGTTTGGCTGACTTTCCCAAAGTCTGGTTTCAGAGTGTCACAACTCTGCAGAGCAGCAGGCATAATGTATTGGTGCTCTGCCTCTTACGTATCATTCTCCAGCGGTTCATGAATAGTAAGCACAGTGGGTTTTACAAGGACAGATATGGAATAGTCTCCATTGCATTTGAGTAGAAAGTGCAGCATACAATTGACATAGCTCAGTCTTGGATGTTTGCTGGTTTAAAAGAAAAAATGATTTCCAACAATTGAGGCTCTTTTCTTACCAGGCCAATCACAAACTTTTGAAGCATGAAATGAATTTCAGTGGTCCTTGCCAATAAACTTCTTTCTCTGATATTGGTTCTTATGAAATGGCTATAATCTTTGCAGGTAATGAATGAAAGCTACACTATGAAGACCCACCTAACATTCTTCTTCTTGATTTATGGTGTATTGGTTAAAATAGTAAACTGATAATGATCATAAAATAGCAATAAATCACTATGGGCTGATGTATCTGAAACAATAGAAAACGTTCTGGAGGAAGAAACTTGGAGCCAGTTGGGAACAGCTGGGTGTTCTGCAGATATGAAAGATATCAGGAAGTCCACACAAATACAAATTAAGAGACTCTTTCCCTTTGTTTCTGCCAGGGTTGGGCTATTCCTCGCTACTGAGTGAAATAAGCTCTAGACATCTGTGATAAATTAAGGTTGCCACACCTCTAGTGTATCAAATCTAATGAGAAAGTGTTGGTGGAAATCCACTGAAGCCAAAATCGGATCTGGATGCAATCGTTTCTTTTTGCAAAATTCTTCAGAAAACTGGTATTTAGATCTCACTCCAGCCCTCCAAAATCACCCTTGTGGATAAATCTCTGCATGTGTGCAGTTTCTGAAGGTGAAACGAAGTCGTGTTATCTTATGTTGCCTCTGCTCCTTGGTAACGCAACTTCTCTCTGTCCATCAGAAGTGTTTTCAAACCATCTGTATTTTTAGTTGTAGTCATGTAATGGTAATACATTCTAACTCAGATATACTTTAGACTGTGAGGCGCCAATAGATAAAAGAAAAAGGATGGAGCAAAAGGCACTCCAGCCTAAAAGTAGTTTGAAGAGACATAAAAGCCTCCTGAGAACCAAAAAGTTGACCTGTAGTGGCGTTGACCTATCCCAAAGTGATCTTCCTATAATGATTGTGGGTTAAATTCTCCCTCTTGTCTTGTCTCCTAATGGTAACTTTCTTTGGACTTGGTGCTAATCATACCAATGAGCCAGTTCTGATTGGTACTAGCTTGCAAAAGGCCTCTTTTGTTCTTGTTAGAGTATCTAACCTCTAAATCTATTTAATACCCTTTCCCTGGTTGTCCATCATTATGACACATGATTTTCCAAAGGATTTACTATTAGTTAGCAGCACAGGGCTTTCTCCCTGGGGTAGCAGCTACTTGCAGTGAAGAAAATGCATGTTCAATGTAGCAATTTGTCTTTTTTTATATATTTATTATAAGAGTAAATGAGTTATTGTGGGGGACTTCAATATTATTGCAAATTAGGTGCTACAAGCCAAGCCGTGCACATTTGTTATGTTTCTAGGCATACACAGCGTGCATAGCAGTTCAAAAATCAGCAGTCATATTATATCTAGGCCTTTTCCTGGGCAGCTGCTACTTTGCAGGTATTTTTGTAGCGTGGCTGTTCCATAACTCTGCTTACTTCAAATGAAGGAAGGGGGGAATCTGTCAGAAAAGTGATTGCTATAAAAAAGGTTTTGATGAGCGTGAGGGCATGAATTATAAAATCTCTCAAGATTTAGTTTCCAAAGTAGGCATGGGCTAATGAATATACAGAGAGCATTGCTTGTCATATATTCCTTCTATAATAGTAATTTATGAGCTGTTGTGTATTTTTTCACTTGCACCTTTCTGGATATACTTGCAGGCTGAAAACTTATCGAAATTATAAATTGCTCTTTTATTCAGAAAAGTGTGCAGAGTCAAGCAAAGCACACAGAACTGAAACCTGCACGACCTCCACTTCAGCAAGGGACTTAAATTAACTGCTGAAATTTAAGTCAGCAGAATTAGTTAAATGTTTTGGTTTAAGGGAGTGCTTAAGCAGCTCATTGGAGCCAGAGTCTCTCAGTACTGGGATTTCTGCCCCAGGTCAATCTTCTGAGTTTCTGGTTGTGATCAAACCAGGCTCTTGCCACAGCAAGCTCTTATCTTGTAATTTCATCTCACAAGGATGCAGAAATGGACAGCTGGGCAAGAGTACCCTGCTCAGGTCCTCTGCTTCCCCAATTGAGTCCTTTTCTGTAGTTTAGCCATCAGCCTAATCCTGGATTTAGAGACTAATCTGGATTAAAGCTCTGTTTCTTTTGATGTTCCTGCAGGACAGGTGGTGTCTGGTGGGAGGGGGGAGAGCATCCTGAGTACAAAACATTAAGGAAAACATTTCTGAGAAGTCTCCTTGGCTGTGTCAGCTTTTCGAAGAGAAGAATAGATAAGAAGGTGGAGCCCTTCTGCATCTCTGCTCTTCTACTTCTCCTTTTTTTCTTCCAAGAAGAGAGAGCCCATGTGTCATGTTTCATGTAATACTGCTTATATTCATCACTGGTGACCTGGATCATTTGTACTTGTTTTTTTATAGTCTCTCGACATACATTGTTTTCTCTAGCTTGAAATATAGCACATTAATGAGGTATGTTTCTGTTCAGATGTATGCAGTCAGCTCATGAAAGATGCTCTGGTAGCACTTGGGCTAGTTTGTCAATGTTTTGGCAGATGTACAGAAAAAAACATCCCCCAATTCATACGAGAGACCAAGAAAACCTGACGTTGGACTTCTGGGAGCCATGTTTACGTATTTTGGAGCTCACCATGCAATTAGATGCATAGTAATCTCCCCAGTCCAAACTCCAGTGAAGCAGCTATTGCTTCACAACTGATGTACATCTGCTTCTGATAGAGTTGTGTTGATGTTTCTCTCCTTTCTTTGCTGGCAATGGTTTGGAGCCGTTATGACCAACAGCCTGACATTTCACCCGGGCATTCGTGTTGATGGTGAGTAGCTGGTGCACCCGCTTGGGTGCTTTGCTACTGCAGGTCCCTAGCTGCTGGTTGCTCACTGGTCCTGATATTCCTCATCTGCTGCAGTGACGTGTTACTAAGAAAAGGGATCATTTTCAACTATTTTCCTATATGACATCAGGAATTGCTCATTTTTAGAACAGCATGACTGAGAAGTGCTAGGGGTCCTACTTGTTCAGCTACCGGTTACAGTTTTGTGCTTGGGTGCTCTAGGAGTGCCCTGGAAGGTTCTCAGAATGTAAGCTTATAGCTACTGACTTACAGCTGCTTCAATAGGCATTGTTCTACGATGTATTTGCAATATGATGTTAGATCTAGAGGAGCATTGGGAACAATATGGGTTGCGCTCCCAGTCAAGCAATCTGGGAAGACCTTTTGAACAAATTTTGGGCGGAAAAAAGTTCCATCAGAAATAAGAAGTATATGCTTACTGAGAATTCGTGAGGCTTAAGCAATTGTAGAGAACAGTCACTGCATGAATGTAACTTATTATTAATATGCAGTAATCCATAAAGCTCTCTCAGTGTCGCAGAAATAATTTTATTTGCATGTTAGCACGTTCTCTGTCAGTGGATTATGGGTACCAGTCTGGAATGGTGTGCTAAGGACAAAGAATATGAAGAACTGCATCTTGAAATCCATCTAAACTTGAATAGTTTCAGTCTCAAGGCACAGAAATGTGTATTCCTGTTGAGTAGTAACAAGTAGTCCCATTAAACAGCAGCTAGAAATCAGCATGCCTCCAAGACAGCCCAGCATCATTTATTTAGAGACCGATTTGTGGGTGACATGAGTGGCAGTGTGTTTGTACCTTGCACTGAAATACTGATCCCCCACCATCCTTCTGAGCTGCTGTGTTTCCAGGGGCTGGGGATGCTTCTTGATCCATGTTTGCATTCTCATTTTGGAGATGAGAATTTTTTCCAATTGCTGTGCTTTTTAAATGACCGTTGGTCACTTCTCATCCAGAGTCTGAGCCAGCTGTTTGGTTTAACTGAATTGGTAGTGTACGTGTAGGGCCTTCCTGCTTCACAGGATTTGGTGTGTATATGTTCTTAGGAAAATCTTTGCTGTTAGGGATGCTTTTCTGTTGTATACAGGGTCTTTATCAAAGCTCACATAATATGCTTTGTAAGAGCTGAGAAACAAAAGTTCTCACAGCTGTATGAAATCTTTATTGACTTTAGTTATTTAGTATTGCAAAGAAACACTATTGTCATCTTCTTGCCACGCATCACTCCAATATAAATGCATCTTTAATGTTAACAGATTTGACCAAACCAGTATGTTATTTCAGCTACTTTTCATTAACAACTTGGGGTATTTTAGCTGTGCAGTAGCTTTTCCATTGTGTTTCTATGCTACTTTGCTATTGAATGAAATTTAATACATTGCTTATAATTAGCAGTGAGGAATGCTACCCTATCATCAGTTCACTGCTATGAGACTCGCTCGAAGATTTCAACAAAGAAAATATTCTTTGCTCTTGAAATGCTTTGCAGTTCCGCCTAGGCTGCTCAAAATAAACATTGTTTTTGAACCCAAGTTCCCCCCCAGCTCCCCTCCCAGCAACCTTCCAAAACAAACAAAATATTTTCAGTGGCCATCAGATAGAAATGTGACCCTAATTACGTACTTTGTCTATTCATGGCGTGTAGTAGGGGTCTAGAGAGCGATAGTTTGCAACTGAATGCACTTTAACTTAGCATCAGGTGCGGACAGAAATACACAGCATGTAGCATGTGTGTTGAATAGTATAATGAGAATTATATGCTCTTGTAAGCTACAATTTGCATATGTGAAATGGGATTTGATTTTTTCCATGGTGATTAGCAGTTCTGGGACAAGCCCAGAAACCCTTACTCAGCTGTAACTCCTGATGCTCAGTCATTGTTCATATATTCATCATATAAATGCACTGATGGACTAGTTTACTAAATACTGATCACAGTAAATAGCAGCAAAGATATTATCTTGGCTGTGGTTTTGCTTATATCTGTGCTCACCTGACTGGGGTCACTTGGTGGCTCTGAAGGTTGGGATCTTTTGGTGGCACCTGGAAGGCACTCCAGATTGGTGCTGGTGTGGAAGAATACTTGTAAAGAAGTGACTCATTCAGCAGAAGGACTTGCTACTCTTTGGGTCTTCTCTAGTGGTCATGGTGGCTTGATTCTCATACCACAGCTTCTTTTACTCAGCTCGGTGTGACACATTAAGGCGGCATCCTTCCCCAGGTCAATGCCTCTTCTGAAACCCAAATTAGAAGTAATAATAGTAGCATTGTTTCATTTCCCTTCAGTGGTTCCTTTCTGTTTATTTCCTTGTTTTGAATTCAGTTTACTACTTTGGTTTCTTTGATGTATAGGAAAATTTTGTGGTACTTCTGCGCAGACATTGGTTCTAGGCAGCAACTTAAAACAAAATAAGGGAGAGAGAGAGGGAGAGAGAGAGAGAAGGAGGTGGTTTCTTAGTTACGGAGCAGCTAGTTTGTTTGTATTGAAAAATAGACTAACTCTAAAAGAATGCGCTGTAATTTGTATCACAGACCTAATTTGCCTGAGTCTTAAGTGCAGCCATGCGTTAGAGCGTTTGCAAAAATTAAAACTTTGAGATGTGGGAAGAGATTGACTTCAATTTGTAATCTGTGCAAACATTTTCATCACCCTCACGGAAGGCTTGTGAAGTCTCTTCAAGCCCTGAATGTTTAGTAGTTCAGACTGAGTTTTCCTAGGGGCCCAAGGTGAGCAGGGACAAACTTGCAAATGCAAATCACATCCGTGGCCTCTGTTCCTGTTTTGATTAAAACTTGTGCTTCCCAATTCTGCCACAAGAGCTACAAGAAATATACTGTGGCAGGTCCTGCGGCCTCACCTCAAGCACTGTGCGCACTTTTGGGTGACAGAATATAAGAAGGATATAAAACTATTAGAGAGGTCTGCAAGAATGGTGAAGGGTCTGGGGGGCAAGATGTATGAGGAGCAGCTGAGGTTTGCTCAGCCCAGAGTAGAGGAGCTGAGGGAGACCTCATGGCAGCTGCAGCTCCTCACAGGGAGCAGAGGACAGCACTGGGCTCTGCTCTCTGTGACAGCAGCAGGAACAGCATGGAGCTGTGTCAGGGGAGGGGCAGCTGGGGGTCAGGGGAAGGGTCTGCACCAGAGGGCAGTGGGCGCAACACCGAGCTGCTGGAGTTCAAGGAGTATTTGGACAATGCTCTCAGACACAGGGTTTGGTCTTCCTGAGTGTGGTAAGGCTGTTAACAGTCTCTTCAACCTGCTCTGTATAAGGTACAGGTTTGGAGTGTGGCTTCCCTCTGAGGCACTCTCCCCAGACATGTGGATGCTGTGCTCCTAGTACTAGTGACTGGCATGCCGTAAACAGGCTATTTTATGTTTTGCACACAGCCATTCATCAATGGCTTCCTGCTTGGGAACTGTGGTATTCAGACGCATTAGTGGAAGCAAAGACATGTAAACACATTTGCACCCATTAAGTCAAGGCCAGGAAAATGTTGGCCCATTCCCACTAGGAAAATAAGAACTTGCTCTCTAACTCAAGGTCCAGCTTGTGCTGGGCTGGTTTCTGGAGCAGCCCAGGTTTGCAGTGACCACGTCCCAAGGAAACTGGGTGACATTCTGGTTGACTGAAGTTTGAGCCAAGAGCAAAGCTGTGGCTGTTCTCTTCTTGCTTGAGTGTTTGAGGGATGATGATCTCGTTGGTCATATTTTATTCCTGGCAGAGTGTTTCCCAAAGTCACCAACAGGTTGTCGGTTTCACTGTTTGTGATGTAAATGATGTTGAAACCCACCCTGAGGATCTGTTTTGGCAAAACCCTGCTGTTTCATAATGAGGTCTGATGCTTTTGGCCCAGCTGCTTAGAAATCAGCTCAAATTGTTCTGTGATGCCAAATTTCTTAATTCTTTTTTTTTTTTTTTTCCTTGGCTTGGGCAGTGCCCCTGCAGCAACATTGTGATGTCCAGTTCCAGTGATTCTTACAGAGAGTGTGTATGACCAAGTGGTCAGGGTGGCCCATCACTGACTATCTTTAAACAAAAACTTTGGTGACATACGTTGCTTCTTTGTCTGACAACTAATGGTGGCAGCCCTCTGGCTGCACTGTGTCAGTGCTGCACTTTATCAGAGTTGATATTTTTGTACCATCACATCTGTGAGCGTCAACAGGTGCCACTTCACAGGCAACTGACTGCAGTGGCATAAGTGCTCACCACTAAAGATTTCCAAATTGCTTAAGAATGATCTCCAAATGGCTGAGAAGATGAGGAAATTAAAGAGGATTCGGACCTACCTCCTAATTTGCTTATTCATTTTTCTACTAATGGGCTTTTAATCTGTTTGGGTGTTTTTGCCTTTGAGTCCTTCTACACATGTTTTGGAATGGATATTTGAAGGCAGTGATTCAAACATGGGTTTGGACTGACTCCACAGAAAAATGATTTTGATGCTCTCCAATGAGGTGCACTACTGCCAGTGCTTATCAGCCAGCACACCTTCTGTTCTCCTTCACATATTGAGATTGCTCATGAGCCCATGACAAATTTCAGCATGTGTGTGGCAGTGTTTTCCCTTTCTAAGCTAAAAAATCCAGTAGCAATGGTACAAGTCAGGCAAAACCTAAGCACTTAGATACTTTGGTACTGTTCCCATTATAACAGGTAGGAAAACATCCATCGTACAGAAGAGATTTTGCAAATCCAAGTGAAAAGCCACGAATGGAAAGCTCATTAGAATACAGTCATTAATTCTTGAGTTAAATTAACAAGGTTAAATATAATTTAGTGAGTTTCTCAACATAGGTCTGCTCAATCCATTAAAAGGGTTTTAAAACAAACACTGTGTAATAACCACATTTATTAAGAGCTATATCGAAAGTGGTTTTGCAGAAGGTCAGCCCTGGCTTTGTGATATTTTGGGCTACCCCGTCTGTGCTCCTGGGACCACTTTCAGTGTTTAACATGCAACATATAAATAAGCACTGCAGAGCTCTTTTTCTTTCTTTCCTTCTCTTTTGTTCTTCCCCCAGCTTTGAGAAAGAGATCAGCATTTTAGGCAGGAGTACCTTGTGCTGACGGGAAGAAAACTCTCTGACTCGAGCTGACTCGCACTAATTACATGGCTGGAGGTGGACCTTTAAGGAAGCTGCCCCATGGCTTTGTCCTGGGTGATCCCCACCAAATTAGGCCCAGTCAGGACGAATGTGGAGAGAGTAGTGATTACCAAGATTATTTTCTTTTCAAACATGCTCCTTAGCTCTTCTTTGCTGGGTGTTGGTTTTCAAAAGGGCCATATAATAAATGTGGACTGTCTATATATAGCCCAACTTTTGTTCGTTTGCACAGTTCAGAAAGCCTACTGTTTGAGGTTAGCCTTGAGTAAACTTGTACCATTTACTTTGGAGCATTTCAAAGGGAACAAAAACACAAATCATGATGAGGCTAATAAGAAGTTTGGGTGTTTAGTTTAAATGTGTACACAGCAATCATTGTAGAGGAAGTCCTTCTCTTTGGGAGTACATTATTATTAAGCAGCATTGCTGTTTGCCTGGTTTTGTCTGGTCCACAATTTGCATTCACTTGATGGATTGCCAGGGTCGGAGGTGCACTACTTGGGAAACACTGAAGTGCCGTCTCAGCAAACTCTTAAGAGGAGGGGAACACTAATACAAGCATTTGCCCAAACTCCTTGAGTCTTCTTAGGCTTCCTTAGGCTGTGCTAGATCAATATGACAGTTTGCTAAGAAGCTTTGGACAAGCATTCACAAACTCTCTCTATTGGCTTTCTTGGCATGTTATTCAGGAGGTAGTTGCTAGTGAAACATGTCTTCTACCAGCACAGAAGATTTATACATGCATTTTCTTCTCCTGCTAAGTGATTTATTTACTAGCAATAATGCCTTGCCGAGCTGCTTGGTCCAGTTTGCAGAACTCATTATGTCGACCCTCAACAATCTATAGATGAATGGGATCGCTCGCTCTCGCTCTTTTTTTTTTTCCTTCCTCCCTCTCTATCCCCTTTTTTAAAATGTGATCACGTGGCTCCAATCCTCCTGTTTGTTCGGTGGAGTGAGGTGATCCCAAGCTGATGAATATTTTCGATGTTATACACAGAGGTAAGTCCTCTCGTGTCACCCATCTCTGAACGATGACGGGGCTTGCTTACTTTAATTGTAATCCTTTGCTTCCCGGTTGCTGACTTTGACTTGTTTGCAGATTGGTGGGCTTGTATGGGAGACAGTTTATACAGCTTACTTCCCACTAGCTACGCATTCTGTGACATTGGGCTAAAAATGCAATAGTAGGAAAGTTTATAATAGCAGAAAAATGTTGGTATTTTTTTGTTCTGGGGGACTGAGGACCCCTGTCCAGGTCTTCCCAGTTCTACCGAGCCTTTTTTTTTAGGGAGCTCTCTGGCACATTTGGCATTGTCCCCTTCCGCAAATGCCTGCACAGATATACGACTCCTTGGACACATGATTTAAAAATGTTCCAGGGAATCTTAAACCGTTTCACGTTTTATTGGCCAAGTTCTAAGCACACCTTGAATAAATTCATAGTTGGTGGTTGTGGCGTATGTACCTTGGCTATCGTGGGTGGATAAAAAATGTTTCATACCCCCAAGGAGCAGCAAAGGAGCGAGTGAGCTCTGTGCAGCAAGAGAAGTGAAAAAGCTGGATTAAATCATGTCTGTCTGCCTGTGGTTGAGCTAGCAATGAGGCATTTTCAACCAGAGGTCAGGGCTGTGGTCACATTTCTGCTTCACTTTTTGCTCGCCATAATTTTCCCTCATACCAGATTCTCTGTGAAACTCCAGAAGGACCGAGACGCTCTCTGTGTCTGACCTTTCGGGGCAGGATTTTTCAGACAGCCCTGTTTCAATTGAACTCGCTGCCAGAGCATGCAGGAAGGAAGCGACATGTGTTAGTCATACACCCCGATGTGTGTTTAGCATCCAGCTTGTGTATAGTCCAGGAATAACCCGGCAGAACTGTGCAAAGCTGGACTCACACTCAGATGTTTTGATGTTTGGGCTAGGAGGGGATTTCTCCATACATGAAACGGGCTTTCAGTGCTTGCTGAGGATCAATGCATCTCCCCAGGGAGCTCAGGCAATGAAAATATTTTTGCAATAGATGCTCAACCTGTGTGCACGGGGGTCGGGGCTGGGCAAGCGCGTTTCCAAGCTGGGCTTTTTCCCACACAGGCAGACCCACGGATGCACATGGGCAGCACTGCCCAGCCCTGGCGATGGCCCCATGTGGGGCATGTAGGGCTGGAACAAGCTGATGCTGCGAGCCCGCCCTCGGAGACAGTGCTGAGGGCAGCAGCGCCGGGCTTGACATCTTGAAACAACATTAATTAAAAGTAACTTTTTAATCCTTGAGGGAAGAGAAACCAGAAGTGACAGTCTCCTGGCTACAGCCGCTTGGTTTTAATCCCAGTTTTGACTTTTTGCCTGGGATCGACAAGCCGCAGAGAACAAAAACACATTTTAAAAAGTTTCTTTCAAAGCAGATGAATGTTAATCATGGGGGTGGGGTTTTTTGTCGGCGGTTTGGTGGTTGGTTTTTTTTTTTGTTTTTTTTTTTTCCGGCTGCTGCTGATCTGAAGAAACTGTAATAGCAGACAGCTTTACTTTAAGTGAGTATCAGTCTGCTTTAAAAGGGCGTCTTTCTGTGCAGCTGGCCCAATGCAGAGGATGGCATTTCTGCTCTTACAGGCTGTACCTTCTCGTGCCTGGTGTCTTAGGGAGGTCGGGCTGCTGTGCACGCCCACCTGTCCTGTGCATTGTGTGAGTGCTGCACTGGGATGCACTCTGTGAAGGTCCTGGATGTGGTGCTTGGTGGCAGGAGGGACTGGGATAAGTGGAATGAGCCATTTGGATCTGTGCCTTTCCTTGGAAATTCGCTTTTTGAAAATGAACTGGAAGGAAAGTGGGCTACCCAGAGGAGTTGTGGATGATTCATCCACCTTGAGGTGCTCAAGGCCAGGTTAGATGGGACCGTGGGCAGCCTGGGGCAGCCAGCCCATGGTGGGGGGGGGGGGGGGGGGGGAGGGGGAAGAAGGGGGGGGTTGGAGCTCAGTGATCTTTAAGGTCCCTTCCAACCTGAGCCATTTTCTCATTCTGTGAAAATGATGCAAGGGAGGTGAGTAGTGCTGTTTCTGATCTCGTTGCAAAATCTCACTGTTTTCTCTCTGAGACCATGTACTCTTAATCACATCTTCTCCCTCGCAAAGACTTGGCCTGTTTGCAGTTGGGAACACTCTAGCGGACCTCCTCTTCATCGCTACCTATCAGAACAGCAAGCCCAGGCTTTCCAAACAGCCCGCTGATCCAAAAATCTGTGTGTGCCGCTCCGCAATTAACATTCCTTCTGAGCGCCTTGTGTTAAGCATCTCTATATGTGTCTTGAAGGAAGCCTCTGAGACATTGTCTTTTATGGAGGAGTTATAAGAGATTTCTTATGGCTGAGTTCACCTATAGAAAATACAGAATTGTAAGTCTATGTAGTTCAAGAAAGAAACTGAATTAGCCAGACCCAGACAAGAATAAGTTAACAGTACTCACTAAGGAGCCTTGAGTGGAATTAGAAAAGAAAAAACACAGCCTGCTGATAAAAACAAAAGCCTAAAAACTGGACGAAACCTTCCCTTCCCCCATCCCCATCAGAGCGGGGGTGGCGAGGATGCCTGATGTACTTGATGCCAGCGGTGCATCTCCTCCTTCCCTTCTTTATTTGACCCCCTTTTAGAGGAATGTTTAGCGAAGTTGTTTGTTTTGCATAAACCCGAGTAATAACGCGGCCTCGGGTGATGGGCCCTGAATGAAGATGACAGCAGTTTGATTTAACGATTAGCCACCTGACCTGATAACACCTCTGGAATCTTAACTGCGGAATAAATTCCCATTCTTCCCGCATGGGCTGCATGTTAATCGCGGGAAGAAAAGCAAAGGGTGGCTGCAATAGGGCCATTGTTCCTGGGGGTGAAGGCTTGAAAAGAAACTGCCCGTCCCTGCCTGCTTTGTGCTGGCTTCATGCTGAGTCTTGGACGCTCAAGTTTCTTTTAGTGCTTCTGTATACCCCCCAACGAAATACAGCTTTCCAATGGGGCACATTCGGCCGGGTTCATTCATCGAGGGGCTTGCCTTCGCCCTGAATTATCACCGCGTAGCTGCTAATATTTGTTTCCACTGGAAGTCGGCACTTGCAGCAAAGGACTGTATTTGCAGAGTGAGCGGAGCAAGTCGCCAAGGGAGCCCTGCTTCTTCCAAATGCTCCCTAAAGCGGCTTAGCAGAGTGGTAGGGCTTTGTTTTGAGGGAAAGCAATTTGGGGAAAATCTTGCTGTGCTTTGTGTTTCCTCCCTCCACTCCTCCCAGAGCCTTTCAAAGTGCCTGCATTATCGGTGCAAGCATCGCCTTCGCGGGCTAATATTCACTTACAGTTCAGCCTTCCAACTTAGGAGCACGGGGAGCGATGTGGCAAAGGGGAATTAAAAAATGATTGCAAAGTCAATGGTTTAAAGAGTAATTACAGAGTCATTAAAGGTTATTATGGGGAAATGTTCAGCCGAGCAGCGATTAGCATTCCTGGTGCCTCAAGTTCACGGTGGTTGGAGGGCACGAATGGGATGAGTGCAGAGGTCTCAGCCCCTGGGGCTGGCAGTGGCCCCAGCACGGTCCCATAGGGACGGTGGGATGGAGACCACATCCAGTGGCATGTGGTGGGGAGTACTGGTGGTGCCAGCAGTTCAGAGAGGCTTCAGTGCTGCCCTGCCCTCTCCCTGTATGAAAACCTTTGGGTGCAGACAGAATTTAGCTCTCTCAACACAGGTGGTAGAAGGCTGCACGTTGCCATTTACACCTGCAGGTAATTTCAGAGGTTAAAACTCTCCCTGGGCAAATTCCTCTGGTTGTAGAGCTAGCATGTCAGCATTGCCCTTGCGTGGTCTCTGCAGTGCACTTGCACAACTGTGTCACCTCCATGCTAGAGCTTGTCATCTGCAGCACTGCCCTGTGCCACAGCTTGGACTTGTTCAGCTCCAGATGGGAGCTGTGAAAACCTGGTGTTCCTCTGTGCTGCAGTGTCCTGAAGACAGAAGGAGCACAGAGTCTCTTTTTGTCCACGTGCAGTGAGAGAAAAGTCAGCCAGTATCAGTGCAAGAAGGGTGAAACAGTGGCTGGATGTTCTGATGATGAAGGCCAAGTAAGTACTTAAACAGATAAAACACGTAGGTAAAATAAAACCGAATAATAACGACAGTATTAGCAAGTTATAAATATTTAGTTACAAAGCAGGTACCGCTCTCATTGCTAAGGCAGTTGGCTGCTGATTGTATGCTGCTGGTTGGACTTTCTTTTCAGCATTGAAAAGGGCATTAATGCGCTGCCAGGAAATATTATTTCCAAGGTAAATTGAAAAATAAAAAGTCTTTTTTCGCCAGCGGAGGTCGAATGCAGCATTGGAACAGGAGTGCTCTGCTTGAGCCACAGCCACAGGTGGGCACATCCCAGGCAAGTCCTGTGGTTAGCAACCATCCCCAAGAGCCATCCTTCCTGGGTGACCCCGGGTGGCAGTGCAGGTGAACAGAGGCTTATTTTGAAAAATCAGGGACGATAAAAAGCTACTTTTTTTTTTTTTTTTTAATTATTTCTGAGGGCCGGATGCACTTAGCATGCTTACAGGCTGACACCTCAACGCAACAACACTGCTGTCTTTTCACTGAGCAGCTCCCGAGTGTCTCCACCAGACAGACAGACAGGCAGGCTCTTGGTCCCGCCAGGCAGGCTGCCCTTCAGCTCACAGCCCGGCCCAGGAGGGAGGCAGTGCTGGGAGTGGGTCCGGCAGCTGCTATTCATTTACGTTTTACAAGAAAGCCTCTTGCTGCAAATTGCTTTTGCAGAGTTCTAAGATGTCAGCGCAATGTGGGAAGGGAGGCCACGTTTTGGGCTGCACGGGTTTGCTTAGTTTTGATGCTGGCCTCCATTTTCCCCTCACACAGCCTGCAGCTGGGTCTGCACATTGGCATGGCTGAGGCTCATCCAAATGCAACTGGCTCAGTGGGTATAATTACTCTTGTAGGCTGCCTCCGGCCTCAATTTGTATGTCTTGTGATGCCCAACATGGGGAGAGGTGGAGGTTAGATCTTGTAACCTGGGCTTCTGGGGCTAGGCAACAGTAGGGAGGGAGGTAGCTTGCAGGTCTTGTATGGGAAGAAGCTGAACTATCAGCCTGTATCCTCTTCATCACAGACACAACAGGCTGAACCTCTGTCATTTGTTTCTTTGCAGACCAGTGAGCTCAGGTCTGCTCATTTTGCATGGAGTCTCATTACAGGAGCTAAGGTCTGCTTTTGGTAACTGGGACTCCTTGCTTGTATGTGCCTCAAGTAAAGAATGACCCTCTCCAGGCTTCCTGAATAGTCAGAGAGAAATGGCCTCTCAGGCAGGAGAGCCAGGCCACCCAGCCTGATCCCCTCCTCTTCTCTCATTTTTCGGCTTCATCATTATACATAAAGGCTGTGCAGACCTGCAAGTGGAGGAGGTGTGATCTTCATAGCTTTCAGAAGGTCTGGATGATTCGGGTTTGCTCAGATTCTGGTGTATTTCTGCCCCCTAGGATAGAATGATGTTGTTTGCTTGTTTTATTTTGCTTGGTTTATTGTGATATTGTTGTTTTTTCCTTAATGAATGAGTGCAGGATGCATCTTAGAAACTCGACCCTCGGGTTTTTTTGTTGTTTTTGTTTCTCTCCAGTGATTTCCCCTGAAGATTTGGTCTGTGCTGTCTTTTCTGTGGGCTGTGAATGCTACACAGTCCTATAATCACAGCAAGCCAAGTATATTGCTTCGTGGTGGGAATCCCTTTTGCATCACTCGCCCTTTCTGTTTGTGTTTTGCTTGCAGGGGACTTGCAGTGCCTCCCCCGGCCGTATCCCCCAGGGAGCAGTATGTTTTGCCTTAGAAATGAGATGTAAACACGGAGGCATGCTCCTTGTGTAGCCAGCTCCGATGACGCTCGGCATGCTGCCCTGGGCCGTACAGAAGGGCTTTGTGCAGCCCCGCGCCCCGATGGCTGCCTGCTTTCCCATGATAGTGCCTTGTGTGTGTGATGGCTTTAGGGAACGTAGAGGGCTCGAGGGAGTGCTGGGGCCAGGTAAACTCAGGCAGGTAGCTGTGCGCCCACCTATGCCTGCTCAGTGCCATTACCTGTCAGCAGCAGGGCTGGGGGCAGGCAGGCAGGCATGGTGGGAACCTGCAGCCCACCTTTGAGCGGGGCCCGAGTGGGTGCTTAGTGTGGGTCTTCATGGGTGAGTGATCATCCCACCCGACAATCACCTCGTGCTCTCCCGGCATCTAATTACCAGGACAAAGCCTTCCATGATAATGGATATTGCAGAATAGCTTATTCTCCTTGAGGATTTGATCCCAAACCCAATGAAGTCAGTGGAAAGGCTCCCATTGATTTCAATAGACTTTATGTCAGGCTGCTAGCGTGTTGGTGGTGGCTCTGCCTTTAACCACAGTGTGCTTTTTCAAAACTTTTTTTTAAGAACTCAAAATCACAAATGATGTACTCGGAGCAAAGAAGCTGCATCCTTTTCAGAATACCGTCCCATATCAGTTACTGTGATGTTGATTGCAGGGAAAATAGCGTCACTGCTGAATGTTGCCTAGTTTAACCTTAATAAGAACAATTGATAATTGCTTACATTTTTCTGTTTTCCAAGATGTTGAGCTGTGGAGGGGTTTGTTCTACCATCATACCATTTCAGGAGCCTGGCAAAATATTTTATTTGCTTCCTCTGTCGAAAGCATACAGCAGGGCTGAGATATACACTGCAGCACTGTTCTCCTCTGCCTCCACTGCTTGTGGCTAGTCTCATTAGCATTGCTGCATGTAAAAGATCACTAAGACTTGTTTTTTTACAAACTGAAAGTTTTCTCATCTGATATTTGCTTGAGGCTCAGGGAGGCATTTTGATATAAACTGTTGGCTGATCAGTGAAAACTTTTAGAATTTGTATTTTATATATACTGTAAAAAAGTCACATAATGCTTCTAAAGCTTTTATGGTCTCAGAGGATTCCCTGTCATTGGGGAAAAGACGCTTTTGTCCAGCCAACGCAACCATGTCCCTTTAAATGGATTTTCTTTAGACAGCGGAAATTTAAGAAGTTGGTGACATTTCTGTACTGCTTGTTGGTTTGATCCTGGTTAGCAAGAGGACATGAGATGATGCCGTGGCAAGAGTGTTGGCTGAAGGTCACAAACCTAAGGACTGAGCTCCAAAAGTGCTGTGGAAGTGCAGCCTTTACATACAGGGAAAGGTCCTCATAGGGATGGTGTATGGCCAGAAGAGCTGCAGTGGTGTATAAAAGGTGGAGGGAAGGGCTCAATGGACACACTGGTGTCTGCTAGCACTCTACAAGTTGGGAATCCCCTAAGGAAGAAATTGAGGAGGAACTTGGAGGTGAAAAAGGAGTGTGCACCCCCCCCCCCCCATCATTATGATCAGTGAGATGCACACTGGGGTGGGCAGTGCTGGAGGGATGAGAGGCACCGGGCGCTGTGCTCAGCCTGGCATGCCGAGTCCAAGAAAAACAGTGTGCTTTGCCACCAAGGAAGCGACAACTAAATTTGTCTCCTGCAACAATCTGTAGCAAGATCCCCGCAAGGGGAAGCTGGTTCGTCACGGTTCAGAAGATTATTCGAAATGCATGAAATTTGCGTGGAATTTCCTTAATCTGCCTTTACAGGAAAATTCCTTCCCCACTTCCTGAGGGCAGGCCCGTATTGTTGAAGGGAGCATTCTTTAACTGGGGGATATCATTTATTATAAAGGATCACGGGTCAAAGTATCTTAACCCAGATCAAGGGCGAGGTCCATGGAGAACGCCTGGAGCCTTCTGCGGTGGCTCACAATAAAGGAGCAATTACAGAGCGAGCGGGCCCGTGTGGGGCTGCAGGCAGCAAGCGCATCTCCGTGGGTTGTGCGTCTCATAAAGGGAGAAATTTGTGTAGGTTCAAGTTCTTCAAGTGGGTGACCAATGCTCGCAAGCTAATGATGCCTTTCCAAAGTGAAATCCAAGTTGCTTAACGCTCCCTGTATTTTTCTTAGCAGTTTAACCTCGATATCTTTCCTGGGATTAGAGAGTGATGAAAGGTTGAATTATTTGTCTCCGAACTCCCACCACGAGCGGTCTGACTGCATCTGTTCAAGTTCCCAGTTTCTCAACATTGGTGTTGCATGTGATGCTTCGAGGGTGTTAGGCACTGAGATTGTATCGCTGTAAACTACTGTTACTCATGTGGGATGCAATTTACTGGGATGTAAGAGACTGCATTTCCAGAATAGACAAGCAGGGAATCCCATGTGATTATGAAAAGTTAAAAATTAAGAATTTTACATGGACACGCATTCCTGTGGAAGCTTTGTTTTAAGCAGTTTGCAAGCGTAGTTATAGTTGCTGCGAGATTTTTGTGTAAATAATAGCAGGTTTTTTTTCTCCATTTTGCTGCTGGGCAAACTGAGGCATGGCTTGCAAAGGAAATCTGTCTGAATTTAATTAAATACACATCTCTGTCTCCAGACCTGGGCTGTAGCGGCAGCCCTGGAGCGTGAGGAGCAGAGCAGGGGAGTGGAGGCTGAGTGAGGGAATGCTGTGGGGGCTGCTGCCACTGCCAGGCTCTGCTGGGAGGCACTCAAACCTCTCCACATCATTACGGCTTATCGTTGCCATAGACAGTGATTGGAAAAGGCTTTTTGCAAGGCTGAACTGTAAGCAATAAAACTCGCATTCTGATACATGCGTAGTGCACTTAGCTAATAAAAATAGCCTTGGTGTCAAAAGGTTTCACTAAATGCAGCTAAAGATATTAGCAGCACCACACTTGTCTTTCACTTTGTAGGCCAAAGATGAGGTGAGGTGCTAAAAATGAGCTGCTTGTTTCCACTGGGAGCTGAAACTGCAAAACTTAACTTAGGAGTCATCCCAACCTTTCCCAGAGCAGGTCAGCCCTGCACTCCTCTCCCTGCCAAGCAGCCTAGGGATGATCATGGACACATGGGGCCGGGCATAGGTCTTGGTGTGGGCAGCAGAGCAAACCATATAGCCATGGGAGGAGGGCTGGAGTGTGGGTGATGTGCCTAGTGTGGATGGATGGTGACCTGGCCTTGCACGACTAGGACTGGGACATTTGACATCACTGAGAAGTTCAGACTGCCAAAAGAGTGGGATAACTGCATGGGATGGAGACATGGGTACACAGCATTGCTTTTGTGAATTGAGGGCTGTTGTTCAAAAACCCAAATCTGCCATCCAGCACCATCTGGAGTGCCATTAACCCTGTGGAAATGTTTGCAAAGTACAGTATTACTGGACATAAGCGTAGCAAAACTGGACTTGCAGTTAATGAACTAAGGGTTGCCTGGGACCAGATGCTGGTTAAAAAAAAGAAGAGAAATTTTGTATAGTTGAAGGTGAATGTTGATCTGACAACAAAACATTTGAGAACAGAGCAATTAATGTCCTTTATTTGCCCAATTTTTAACAGATTTCTGTTATATGATCACATAGCTGTTTGAGTTGGAGGAAACTGTGCTAACCAATCTGCCCACATTTCCCAGCCATATGTCAGCTGGTGGTGTCTGCCAGCAGAGAGCCTGCTCAGGGTGCCTGTGGATTTGGGTTGTACTGCAGAGGTCCTTGCTTGATGCCTGGTGGCTGGGAACTGTGGTCCCAGCACCTTAATAATGAGGATAATAAGCACTTCTGTGCACTAACAAAGCTGTATTTGACAACTGTTGTGGACTGTGGATGTAGCTTGTGTTGGTAGTAGATGAGAGGACGTCAGCGGGAGATTAGACAAGAACGTGCCTTGAAAAACAGTGAAAGCCCAGTAATCTAGAAAACTGTGGCCACAAACTCTTTTGCTGACCAACTGAAAATCTCACAGGAATGCGTGTGAATAATTAAACATAGCAATTGCAATTTGTAGCCATTATAGTTCTATAAATTATTTAAAGTTCTCCCCCATCTTTTCCTAAATGCACACTGCAGGGTATGTTCTGCTGGCTGCTTTCTGGAGAAATGTGTCTGGGTGCTGGGAACCCTGGTGTGGTTACACATGCTGTCATCTTCATCAGCACTATGCTGACGTGAGTTAGTCTGGCACTTCTTCTCCCTTCTTCTTCCTCAGAAACCCTGGCGAGGTTTCATGTTGGTGTGTAACTGGTTCACACTGTTCCCAGGGAACAGTGTTGCTCCTTGTGAAATGGGATTTCTTTATCTTCCTCATCCATGATGCAGATCCCTTCTCTTGTATTTACTCACAGATGAAGAGCTGTGAAATCAGGCTTGGTAGTGGGAAAACGCTCACTCTCACGTTCAGAGGTATGTGTCACTGACCCTTTATGAAGATGTGGGTGCTCATGCCCAGGGACATGTCCAGTGCTGTACTGACACCTGTCTGGTCGGGATGGGCAAATGAACCTAAACCTCCCCAAGAGCGCTGATGTGAATGCAGAAAGTAAGGACTGCCACTTCCTTACCTGTCAGTGTAGCCTTGCATTTCCAGAAGGATACGGGAAAAACGTAATGAGTGTGATACAGACTCAGAAGATGAGCACACACGTAGCCTGGATTTGAGCTATCAAACAGCTGGAGGCAAATGCCAGCTGAGCAGAACTGCTCTGTAAGCAGGAATCAATGTATAATCTCTTGTCTCGCGCATCACATCCAGGTGACAGCCCAGGAAGGCTGCTAGCAGCTGCCAACACCCCTCTGCATCACACAGGCTCCACTCACAAGGGGAGCCCTCAGCAGGGCAACAGCAGTGAGTCACTGGAAAGCAGAGGACCTGCACGGGATTTTCTCATGGGAAAAGCCTAGATCTGCCATCACCAGGGATGAAAACACGGATTCCTTTTTGAACATATCATGCATGATAAAAGCAGGGTGCGCAAAGAGGATGCATATACTCACAGCACTCTGGATAGGCGTATTGCAGTCTGAGTTTTGCAGAACAGGACATGAGAAAGGTGATTTACGGAACTAACCAGAGCCAGAAAAATACCAGAGTCGGGAGAGAAACTGCAAGAATTATAGCTGATACTTCAAAGTGAAGTGCTTGTACTAACAGCCTGATAGCAGTCTGTGTTTCAGAGTTAGAAGCACGGTGTCAGTGAAGTAGTGTGTTTTGATCTGCCGGTACTGCATTTCTGAAGAACTCAATCTGCCCACTTGTGCCTTTGCCCTATTTCAGGGGCCCAGCAAAACTGGGCTGCATCTCTGCCCTCCCCCATCTCAAATTTGTCAAACAAGTACACAAGTGGTTGTGCTGTTCGCATGCTGAAATGGCCCCAAAGCAGTGGGTGAAAGCAAATCTCTCTGGAGCCTCTCATACCAGGCTGGATACTGGATGTACTGCTATGTCACTGTTGGTGATTTTGAATAAGACTAAAAATCAGAGAAAAGTCCCAACACAGTGCCATATCCATCATATGTCATAGAATCGCCAAGGTTGGAAAAGACCTCCAAGATTGTCTAGTCCAACCAAGCAGTGACTTCACAACTCAAAACTAGTGCTAATATTGCTTCAGCAACCAGTGACAGTGAATCGGTGAATAAAACCAGAAATGGTATCTGCAGCTGTTTGCCGTCAGAAGCTTCCTGTCCTGCAGCTTTCCCAGGTGAGCTTGAAGCTGTTGGCATGCAGCAGTCAGGCTCCTTCTGTTCACTGAGGGCACGTGCTGCACAATCTGCAAACCTGGGTTGTTGAACATGGTCTTTTAAAGTGGGGAGCTTGCTATCAGTGCTAGATTAGCATGCGAATTAATGAAACCATCCCAATTTGTGCAAACAGTGAGGTTGCAGGGATCATTTCAGAGCTCCTTATGTCATTAACAGTAATCTTGCTGCCTTAAAACTCTTGATTGGAGCCACATTTTGAAGTCATTTGTTTTTATACATCCTTTAGAATTAGGTAGATTTGAATAAGAAGAGCAATCTCCAAAGTTGCTGCCAGTCTACCTAGGAAAATGGTAATCATTTGCTTTTGAATTTTAGAGGGAACTGTTGTAATTGTAGAATCATTGAGGTTGGAAAAGCCTGCCAGGATTATTCTGGTCTTTCCATCAGCCTGTCCCATGCCCACTGACCATGTCCCTCAGTGCCATATATCCATGGTTCTTGAACACTTCCATGGATGGTGGCCCCACCACCTCCCCAGCAGCCGTTGCCAGTCATTGTTATGTTGTCTCACAGCAGATGTCCTCTGGGTTATTGTAGCTTAGTTTGAGCCTGTGGTAAACTTTAGTCCCCCTTATGTGTCACTTTTAGCCTGAGAGAAAGGGCTTTGCACAGGCTGTATCACATAACAAAATGCCCGTAAATGAAATGGTCTGTGTTCTGTGTTTTGATCTGGCCAAAGTAAATCTGCTTTGCTTCCCAAAGTTATGGGATGGATTGACTGACTGACTGAATTAATATGGGGAGTGATACAGGATATTTGAACTCTTGTCAGTTTTTTTGATTCTGCTTTTTCCCAGCAGTAAAATGGATTTGTTCTGAAACCTGGAAAAGAAAGAAATAAACCTGGCAGATGTAGCCAGTTTATGATTTATTCTGAATTTGCAGCCTGATCCAAATGCCACTGAAGTCTGCAGAAATCATTTGGGGGATTTCAAAAGGAATCTCATCAGGCTCTTGATTAATATGCCGGGGAGCAGGGGTGTGCGTGGTGGGGGCCAAGGGAGCCTTGCAGAGCTCATCCTCTTTTTCTATAGGGTTTGCATTCTCTCAGTGCACATCCTTTCATGCAAGCCTCTCAGTGCTCCCTGAACCGTCTGTATTTGGATTAATAGGTAATAGGAGAAGCACTGGGGAAAGCTGGAGCCAGGTTCCGTTTTATTGCCTTAGAGTGATGTGAGGAGGGACTGTGATGCTGGCACTGGGCTGTGGGAACACACGAGGTTGGGACCAGGGGTGCTTCCCATCCCAGCACCTCAAGCCCCAGCCCATCAAACGTGTGCTGGGCTCTGGTGCCACCCTGCAGATTAGGGGACGCTTGGGATCTGAGCATCATGGGGCAGTGTAAGCGTGTGATCAAGCAGATTAACCTTGAAACAGCAGTAAGTGCAGCAGCGTTTAACATGTGGCATCTTTTAACTTTACACTTACTTGCATTGTTTTCTAGACTGGAAGATTTCCAGACTTTTCTAGGATGGGAAAGGCCACTGAGTTATATAAAAAACCGAAACAGGCTTTGCATCTTGATTTATTCCTGATCTTATTACTGTGTGACAGGATCGGTTATCTCTCAAAGGGTGGTATTAATTAAGGTTTACAAAACATTTTGCAATTCTTGGGAAAAAAAAATGCATCACAGAGCTCTGCTATTACTTGAGCTATTTATTACATGGCAGCCGATACTGCCTGTAAATGTCTGTGATCGTGTTTCAGTGTAAATCGTGAACTTCCAAACTCCTTTGGAAAAGCTAGTCTTCAAAAATCTTATTTTTCTTTCCCCCTCTCCCCCCTTAAAGAGGGAGGGAATTGCAGATGATCTTTCACATGGTTCTTCCAACACCCAGTCATTCATCAGCAGAGACTTAAAGATAATAAACTTTTTGTTTCAGGCAATTACTTAATCTCGACAAACTCCTGTGTTAAGCAGGGCTATTAACTGAGCAGGCCATAAATCAGCGTGCTGCCAGGTGGGTGAGTCTCCTGAACTGCAATCACTCTTCAGGACCTTCCAGAGACCCCTTCCCGTCTTAAGCATCCTCATTACACAAGCAGCATGCTAACAGCCCACACTTTGCATGAGCTGCCCAGAGAACCCGCTGCAGACTGCACCGGGACCATTTTTAACACCAGTTGGAACATCTTCAGACCGAGGCAGGATGATACATGGCAGTTATTAGCCTGCACCCAAACCACAGCTGGGTGAAACAGATAACTTTCTCACCCCCTGCTCCTCAGTCCTTGTGCTTGGCTGCGAGCAGCGTGCTGCTGCAGGCGTGGAGAAAAGCTGTGTGCTGTCCTCTCTGTCTTTATGTGCTAGGAGTGCTTTGGGGACTGATGTCGGTGAGCGTGGAACCTCCACAAATTCCTCTTTGTAGGCCATCAAGATGCTGAACACCTGATTGGAAGTGCAAGCAAAATACCCAGCTTGGTTTTGTTGTGTCTCTAGCAGAAAGCAGACTTACTTCTTCACTTCCATTTCCAGAAAGTAATTTGGCCACAGTGCACAGCAGGCTTTGTATAGGGTATTTCCAGGCTCGATTTGTTCGAATTCACAAATGGTTTAAACAGACATTTTGTATGGAGGGGAAGTTTTTCAAGCCTATAGGAACAGTTTGATTTTGGTTGGTTTTAGTGCCTGGAGGAGTGTATGCATAAAGAAAGCAAACTTGCTTCTGTGGTTTGGATCGGGGAGGCTAGAAATGCCAGCACTGAGCTTGAAGCACAGCCTGCTCCTGGAAGACCAAGGCAAGTTTTGTGGCAGGATGGGGCTGGGTGTCCCTGCAGTGGCAGTGGGCAGCCCTGCAGTGGCAGGGGCCATGCAGGTAGGTCTGTGCCCAGGGCAGGCTGGCGTGCCTGCTCTTGTTGGCACAGCACCTGCGCTTGCACAGCGTTTAAGCATGTGCCTGGGAGTTCTTCTTTAAGGCTGCTTTCCAGCTCCTGCAAGTTGTGCTGGCTCCTTGTGCCAACAGCTCCTGGTGTGCTGTCACACCTGGGCAAATCCATTAGTTCTGATGGATGTGGAGATGTATGGTGTGCACAGGCTGGAGCACAGGAGGTTCTGTCTGAACATTAGGATGGACTTCTGTGCTGTGTGAGTGGCTGAGCAATAGCACAGGTTGCCCAGGGAGGCTGTGGAGTCTCCACCTTGGAGAGCTTCAGAGTGTGGGCTTGGGCAACCTACTTGTGGTAGCCCTGATTGAGCAAAGGTTGGACCCGATGGCTTCCAAAGGTCCCTTCCAACCTCAGCATTTCTGTGATTCTGTGATATAGTTTCACCTGAGCTTTACCATAAGCATCTTTTGGCCATCCCTGGAGGCACCTGAAGTTTGTGCCATGAACATGGAGCTCACTCAGCTGACCACCAGGCTTCAGGAAGAGCACTCTGTCTTTCAGCTGTGCAGCCACACAAAAGCAGCCTGGCCACATTAACATTGGCTTGATGTAGGGATGGGTGGCCGAGGGAGGTCAAGACAGCTGCTTTCAGGAGTAGTGAGGGCTGGAAGTGGTGGCTGGACTGCAACCTGTGTGCTGCCTTTGCTCATTCTTGCAGCAGCAGTCTCCTGGTAGACTGGTTCAGGGAGCTGATCCAGCCAAAAACCCATGCAACACAATTTCAGGTGGTTAATTTTCAGCTGGATGAGCTCCCTGAGCTGGCTGGGTGTGGGATTGCCACTGCCACCTCCAGGGAGGGGTGTGAGTAAGTGGCTGGGGGTGAGGCAGGCTCCAGCTGTGTTCTCAAGGCGTCCCCCTCCGTGGTCCTGCTTATAGGGATGCAATTGGGATGATGCTCATGAGTAAGCTTCAGTTTGCATGAGTGGAAGGTACAGCCAGGGTTCTGCTAGACTTGCTGTTAGTTATGAAGTGTAATTCAGAGAGCATTCTCCCTCCTTTTTCATTGACCTTTTTTGCTCTCTGGTTCTCCTGGAATTGTGATTGACAACAATCTGTTGAACCACTCCATCCTTATTCATCTTTACTGTGGAGATTCTGGGCGTGGATGCAACCAAGGGCACTAGTGTCTTCTGGTTACTAAGGCCAGATAGTGCTTTCTCCATAGCACCTCCACTGAACGCCAAATAACAACCTATCCTCATATAAAGATAACAGAAGCAGTTGCACTTTTGAGAGATGAAGAAAGTTTTGTGTGGATGCAAAGTTGAGCCCCAGTGCAATTGACCTTAGGTTACGTTATGTTAAGGGATGTGGTTTGTGCTGTGATGTGAGCCTTAATATGAAGATGCTGCTGTTTGCCATTCATTGCCCCTATTTCAGGGGACTCAGTGGCAAACTCCACTGGGAACTGCTGCATCAACTGGAGGCCCAGGTAGTTATCAGGATGCTTCTGGCTTCCTTGGGGGCAAGATGATGACAACGTGGAGAAAGCTTCTCCCTGAACTCACAGGCATGCTTTCCCCTGTAGATGTATGTTTTTGAGGGATCTACATGTTTGCATGGATGCTCTTGAGATCCTGATTTTTTTCCCCTACAGTGGGCACACAGGCCATCCCTGCGCAGGCAGGCACAGCTCAGCTACCAGCTGCTCGGCCCCTGCGCCCCGGGTGCCTTCCTGCCTGCTGGGGATGGGTTTTGTTCTTCTCCTATTCTCTCATAGCAGCTGCTGGAGAACAAGTCCCAAGGACCCATCTGGCCCTCCGAGCTTCCCAGGCCACGTGTTTTCTCGACAAAGCAGCGGTGGTTGTGCTGTAATACAAGAGTTACATTATAAAACTGTGACTTGCTAGCAAAGCAAACCTCCTTTTATTCGCTGGTGCTGCCTTTCTCCCTTTAGAATTGCAGCCGCGGCCACTCCACAATGTAGCCTCAGATCGAGTCAGTCTAGAGAACTGCTTTTTTCTTTCTCTTTTTTCTTTTTTTTTTTTTTTCCTTTCCCCTCCTCTGCTTTCTCGAGGAGTTGGCACAGCCTGGTGTTATTAGGACATAAGCCAGCTTGTTCTAGTGGAATTTCCTGTCTGATTTTAATTTCCCCCTCGTTTTTTTTTTCCCCCTCAAAGTGAGACAGAAGAGCTTTTTAATTGCACTGCCGTAGGTTGGCCTTTCGGGATATTATTATTCTTATTAAGTACTTCCTGTTGGGATGCGGCACATGAGAAGTACCCGGGATCTCGGTGCAGTTGGGGCTTGCGGCCGCCTTGTTTGTTAATAACCGTCAGATTGGCAGCATCCTCAGGATACATCTTGGCATGACAGCCGGGCAATTAAGTGATTTTCAAGACTCTCAACATTTGCAGCTCAAGACCTGTGGAATTAATAAGCTGCATTAAGCCTTCTCGGTTTTGTTTTCTGCTGTTCAGTAGCCGCAGCTCCTCATTCATCTAACAGAAAGCCAGCCTCGGTGGGAACACTCACTCTGGAAATCAGCATGGAGGTGGGAACGTGCTGTCACTCTGCTGACAGTGTGTTTTGTCCCACAGAAGAATCCAAGGCCTGCTTAGCAGGAAAGCTCTTACAAAAATGTTTTTAATTTCCCAGAAAGTGAAAATTCTCAGCGGTCAGTTTCAGAAGCTTCAGTAGGATGAGAGGGAATGGCCACAGGTTGCACCGGGGAAGGTTCAGGTGCAAGGTTAGGAAGAATTTCTCAGGAAGAGTGGTGAGATATTGGCACAGGCTGCCCAGGGAGGTGATGGAGTTACCATCCCTGCAGGTGTTCAAGAACCATGGAGATGTAGCACTGAGGGACACGGTCAGCGGGCAACATCAGTGGTGGGTGGATGGTTGGATTAGATGATGTTAGAGGTCCTTTCCAGTCTTAATGATTCTATAATTATATGTTGGCAGATATGTCACTTTCCAGGTTTGTCACCATTGCCCATTCTGAGCTGTTCTGGGCCGCTTCTGACAGCAGCCACAGTTTGCTGAAAGGTATTTTCTGACCAGAAGCCATTCTGTTCCCAACCTCCCGCCAGCTCAGGCTGTTTAGGTCTGAGAATGTTGGCTGGTGGCAGCGATGCTGCTGTTGAGACATTCTAATTGTGGCACTGCAGAAGACTGTAGGAGCCCCAGTGCCAGGCAGACCTGGGCACCCTGCTGTGGGATTCCCCAGCTTTCACCTTACCCAGATGGATAAAGAAAATAAGAGTTTGTCCCCACAAGGCTGCCACATAGCAGTAACCTAAAGACTCCAAGAATCCTTGCAGAATAATAAATAATACATCACTTTCATTCACAGATGCCCTCCTGAATGTCTTAAAATACTTTCACATAGTTGTCTGCAGGCTTCAGAAAATCCCTGTTTTCTCACCAAGAGGCCAAGTTTCCCAGAACTGGATGGTTTGGGTCACACCTGAGGTGTGCTGCTAAGCCAGCTCTCTGCTGGTAGCACCTCACCGAGGTCCCTCTGTCCTCACATCCCTGCCATGCCCTGACCAGGAGGTGCCCCAGGGGAGCGGCAGTGACCCAGGCAGGAGACAGCAGCTGAGGGATTTCAGGATTTGATTTCTTAATGATGAGAGTCATCTTTGCTGTAGAAAATGTCAATGAACTCTTACATTTTTAATCTAAATTTTCCATGGAGAGAAAAAGGCCATTTTTAGCCTCGGTGTAATTGTTCTGACTCTTCTGCCCAGGAAAGGACTGACAGGTTTTATGTCCCTAATGACAGTCTTGCGGTGCAGAAGAGGAAGCTGAGGAGCCCTGCTGGGAGCTTCAAGAAAGGGCAGACATGGACCTGAACAAGACTATCTTACTTCTATTCATGCCTCTTGAGTTCTTGAGCTGGGGAAGAAATGTATGTGGGATTGAACCACTGGGCTGGCCACGTGGGACCTCCTGAGGGCTCCTGGGAGCAGTTTGTTGTCTTGTGGCTTTTATGATGGCTTTTATTATGCAGGCAAACCTAGCCATGTGCTTTCTTCTGTGTAAAGTAAGCATCACATCCCCATGGGCACGCAAAGCCTGCTTCCCTTGGCTTTGTAGTCTCCTCCATGCTCGTGCTGCATTTCCTCAAAGTGTACAGTCATAAATCACACAAACTCTGTCCTGCAGGTGCTTTGAGGTGTTGGTGATACCATTCTTGCTTTGAGGCCTTTTCTGTGGTTTTATATCTGAAGAGAAGCAGGACGTTATTTATCAGATATATGGTCTGATTGTCGGGTAGTCCCGTGTGGAGATGGGAGTTGGAATCCATGATTCTTAAGGGTCCCCTCCAACTCAGGATATTCTGTGTTTCTATTATTTGTTGTTTCCTTTGCATGTATGTGCATCCCAGTCTCCTCCCAGCACTCCTATGAGACAGTCACCATTACTTGAGCCACTGGTTTTCTTAACACCATAGTGTTTTTCTCTGTATTGCTCACCTGAATGGGCAACTTGACTTTTGCTGTGCCCATGGTTACACTAAGCACGTTACCTCCTCCAGCGTGCTAAGGTGTTGTCTGAAAAAAGATTTTGTAAATTAAACTAACACCGCCTTTCTGTATTACGTGTGTTAGAAGAGAAAACTGGTTCTAGGTTCTGCTGAATGGGAGTAGCAGGTTGGATGTGCTTCAAAACAGTCTATAATAGGACAGGAGGGAGCTCTCTCTTGGTTGCACTGGCTGGAACCTGCCTCCCATTTGTCCTTCCCATAATGTTTCTAGCGTACCAGAATGAATCTTCTCCATTATTTTACCTGTGAAGTTCCTCTTTTGTTGTTACCAAAGCCGCTGAGCAGGTAATCATAAATAAAACAGTACAATAATTAACCAATATTAATTGAAGCATGCTGTATGGAAACCAAACCAAATACTAACAAGCCAAACAAAAGAAAAGCATGCACGGTGCAGCCTTGTTTACAGTGCAGTCTGTTGGAGTCATTATACACGTTGATATAATAATACTGAGCACTTAATTACCACATCATTTTTAAAGCGCTGTATAAACATTAACCAAACCTCTGAGGTAGGGAGGTATTATTATCTCCATTTTAAAGAGGGGAAATTCTGACACAGTGAGGTTAGTCGGGCAGGCTGGAGTGAAGGCTGCAGCCTCTCGGCCAGTCCAGACCACGCTGTGATTTTGGAGACTCCAGAAGCACCTGGGATGGCTCTACCTGAAACATGGCGCTGCCACCTGAGGTGGGCTGCTGTCCTTCAACACAGCTCTGCACTTTGCAAGCATGTAGATTGGAGTAGCCAGCAGCCGCGTGGTTTTCTCTTCCTGGAGGTAAGCACACACTCTGCTCGTTTTTTGAAGCAACAAAACGTGGAGGCTCAGCTCTCTGGCAGTGCTTGGTGGGGCTGGGAGGCAGCAGTGGCTGTGGGAATGTCTGTCCGTGCAGAGCAGTCACTGTTCAGCAGCAGTACATGACTTCATCCGAGGAGAATCCCACAGGCGCAGCAGTGTGATCTGCTCCGTCATGTTTCTGTGACCCAGTTTTCCCCATTCTTTGTCTTGGACCTTCGCTGACCCCAACCCTATTATCTCTTCCAATAATTCACCCGGGCCATTATTAATGGTGCATTAACTTCGGCTGTGCTTTCAGCAAAGATGTTTTTCTTGCGCTTATTCATTCTCTCAACTCACTTAAACAGCGAGATCATTATTCCAGGAACGTCACATAAACACAAAACCATCTCCCTTGCTGACACCTATGGCCTGAGGCACTTTGTTGGATCCAAACACAACACCAGAACGACCCAAGGGGCTCCGGGAGCCACCCACGTGCTCAGGGGTGGGTTCACCTCCCCATCCAGAGCCCACCAAGCCCAGTACATCTCCAGTGGGAGAAAGATCACAGAATGAAGGCTCTGGAGCAGAGCACATTTTGGAATTTGCTGTTTCAGAACAAGCCTGATGTTTGCCACCATAGAATTGTTGAATGCATTTTGTGTCCCTTTAAGTTAAGAACTTTAAAAAAGCATCTTCTAGGACATCCCCTTCTCAGTTTTTTGGGTCAGCTGCTTGTGTAAAGCTGTTAATGACACTGTAGTGACAGGATCAGGTGAGCTGTAGAATGGAGATGGAGTTTTTCTCTCATTAATCCAAATCAGTCCAATGCCGCAGGGCTCTGACGCCTTTTTCAGATCAAGTTGCATTTTCTACCTGCTGTGGTTGAGGTTTGCTCTGGAACTTGCTGTTTGTTTGACTGTGGGCAAGTTGTGTTACTTTATGCTGTACCAGCCCCCATCGGGTGAAAAAAGGCTGGGACTCAGAGCGTGTGAGCATTTGATTCTCTTCCTAAGGAGCTTTGTGAGTCTTGGCAAGGCAGCTTGTCATCCCTGTATGAAACTTATGTTCCACGCATCATAAATATCACAGGAAATCAAGCCAAGAGTGTTCTCAAGTGGTCAATATTGTTTTTTCCCACCTTCTAAGATAGGTGGCTTTGCAAAATTGTTGGAAAAAGTGGTATAAGTACTGAATTATTCTATCAGCAGTCGTGTATGTTTTTCTTCAACAAATGGCTTTCCCTTTAGGTCAGCCTTTGGGGGCTCTGCATGTATTGGCTGGCACAGGGGATAGGGTGGGTGGGTGGGTGGCACAGGGGGCTTCTGGGTGTCTCGAAACCCTGGTTGTGCTGCAGCACTCAGGTGCAGGTGGGAGTTAAAGATATCCTTTAAGTGCAGGCATGTGTAGGCTGACCCCGTCCAAAGCTGTTCCTGCCACTTTGGACTGCGCTTAGTTTTCAGGAGGCAGCGCTTTGCAGATTATTTTTGACAAAATTGGACTCAGTGATCCTTTTGGGTCTCTTCCAACTCAGGATATTCTGTGATTCTATGAAAGCGAACCACAAATGAAACCTGATTCAGTGGTATGGGGTCTGATTTCTTCTGCTGTCTTTTTTTGAGCAGTTACGTGTAGAGGTTGAAGTATTTTGAATATAAAAAGTTTGTTTGACCCTTCCCAACTCTCGGGCTTAAAAAGAAGAGCTGCTGTGGGTGCTGTAAGAGCGTCTGCTTTGCTCACTGCACAAACCCCTGCATGCCGCATGTGTTTTTCTTGAAGCACAGGTTTATCTGCAGAGATAATCAAAAGCCTGCATCATCCTCAAAAAATGCCTGTTTCTGCTGCCTCCCTCCCTGATTCCTGGGATTTTCGGCAAAGGGACATCCCCTTTAAACGTACATTTCTGCTTCATATCTCTCCCCTTTGAAGCCAGAGGGCTGGCTGGCCTTTGAATAGGCAAGGATGAGAATAGAACAGTGGGAGGTCCGTGTCTTGCTCATAAACCTTGGCCAGAAAATCAGCCCTGACAAGCGGGGACAGGTAGCAGCGTCTCCCCCTAATCGAGTGATGCGGCGGAGCAGACGCGTTCCTGCAGGAGCTGGGGGCAGGTGGGGCCTCCCAGCCTCATCGGCGTGCGTTCACCCCAGAGCTGCGTGCCACAGCTTAATGAGGAGCCATGTTATTTCTGTGTGAAACACCCTGTTTTTCCATTGGCCCTGCCCTTTGTGTGCTGTTTTGATTTCTTCACGGAATCATTGAACAGCTTAAGTAAAGATGACCCAGTTCCAACCCCCTTGCTGCGGGCAGGGTTGCTGACCACTAGGTCAGGCTGTCCAGAGCCCTAACCATACCTGGCCTTAAACACCTCCAGCGTTCAGGAACACTTTTTTGGTTTTCTCTTCCTTCCTCAAGTTTTTTGTCCCAGAGCTATGGGATATGGAGGAGCAACGTCACTTTGTGCCTTCTCTCAGTGGCACGTCCTTTTGAGAGGCTTAGCATGGCCCAGCTCCTTCCTGGGGGAAAGCTTTCTCCTGCTAAGAGCTTCCTCACGCTGTGTAAAGCAATCAGCGTTAGTACTAATTGGGCAGCTTTGGGGTTAAATCTGCAAAGATTGCTTGGGTTTAGCAAATCCTCTGCCACCACAAAGCAGATAATACTAAACAAAAGATCTCCTCGATTAGATTAAAATTGGCAAATTCATTGCCCTAATCATCATATCGCCCTTCTCATGGCTATTCAGGAATACATCAACATGACTTACTTGAAGTAATTGAATATAATTGTCTCTTTAACTCCTACATGTAAAGCATCCATCTTTGTTAGTGGCAGGCACTGCTGTCCTGCTGCCAGCTCGCCCTCCTCATCAGGAGGGGTGGGAATGAGAAGCAAGACAGGGGTGATGTTCATGAATTGGAAGCTGATTGCCTATAAAACCATTCACTATTCCTGACCAAGCACCTGAAAGAGGAGAAAAAGGAGTGGCATTGGTTGTGGTTGGCTTTGTCGCTACTCCCAGCGTGGGGAGCAGAGGAGGGACCCAAAGTGGGACAGTGCAGATGGAGATCACCCAAAGCAGCCCATCCCTGGAAGGAAACAGAATTGCTGACTGCCACCACACAAATAGATTTAAAAGCCAAAAACAGACCAGCCATGCCCGTGGGAGGCAGGAAATTTGTGGAAGTTTTTCTCCCATTAGTAATCAGACGCGCAAGGAAGGATGAATTCTATGTTGTTGTACCTACAGATAGCTAGGAAGGGAGGCCAAGCAGCAGCCACCCTGTATGTTCTTATTCCCTGCTCTGCTGAGCGTCACGAAGATCTTTTTGTACTAAATGTTTGATGTTACTGCTGCGATCAGTAATTTAACAGGAGATCGTTACAAAGCTAACTACTACAGGTATGTGAAGGCAGGCAATGAAAAAGAAGGGGACAGACTCTTTATCGGAGTCAGTTGTGACAGGACACAGGAAAGTGGTTTCAGACTAAAAGACGGAAGATTTATAAGGAAGAAATGTGTTACAGTAAGGGTGGTGAGGCACTGACACAGCTTGCTCAGAGAAATGGTGGGTGCCCTGTCCCTGGAGACCCTCAGGGTCAGGCTGGATGGGGCTCTGAGCACCTGATTGAGGTGTAGGTGTCTCTATACTGCAGGGAAGTTGAACTAGATAACCTTTAAGGGCTGCTTTCACCTTAAACAATTGTATGATTCTTTGAAAACAAGACATAACCTGCCTTGTTTTTAAGAAATGCAGTATGTGAGCCATTGCTGTTAAAGGTTTTGCCATGGCTGGTGAGTTAAGCTGGTCCAGATAAGGGCTTGGAATGACAGTGTGACTCTGTGCCACTGAAACACCACCCTGATGCCCAGCAGTGTCAGCCCATCACCTCACACCTCTCTGCATTTTGTGGCTACTCAGCCCTGACCTGCTCCATCCAGGCAGAATCGCCACCGTGTTTTAGGAAGATGCCAGAGCTGACCCCGTAGGCACTCCAGCAAGGCTATGCAGGCAGGCCTTTGGGAATGCAGGAGAGTCCTTGCTTCTCGGGATTTATTTTCATGAACTCTATGGAATGAGTGCTGCAGGAAGCCCAGTCTGCTAGCGGTGTTTGTGATGTCTGGCAGTGAGTGGCTGTGCTGGGAGTAAAACCCATGTCCTAGGAGCAGAGCAGGGACTCCCAGCCCTACAGAGTATGCCCTGGGGATCAAGACCTCTTTGCCCCTCTTCTCTGGTCCCATGAGCTGTGTCCAGGGGACAGCCGTGTCCCTGAGGCGAAGGGAAGCATCTCCTAGTCCCTGCCAGCATGGGCAGTGGCTCAGGCTGAGTGCGGTTTGGTGAGAGCAGGCACTGCTGTGCTTCTGACCTGGAAAAACACTGGCTGCCCTTTAAAGTGAAGTGTCCTCGCGTAAGGGATCATCCTTGCCCAGAACGAAGAAAAAGTGAATCTCCCGCCTGCCAAAGCAAATCCTAAAGGATGCGAGTTTATTCTCTGCCTGAGCTGCTTTTTGGGGAGGAGGGGGAGGGGAGCAGAAGGGGGAAGCAGCTAACAGTTACCCTACTGTGTCCTAACATCAGGCGAGCTGCAAAAATGCTCCCAGTGTATCGGGGCGTGCACGGTGCCAGCCCTGCGCCGGAGCACGGAGCGTGAGGCTGCTGCGGAGCCTTAAATACTTTCCAGCCCGACTGCCTTAGCCTAACGCCTTTCAGCACTGTTGGCAGGAGGCTTGTTTGTGTGCAGGCTCTCACCTCTCCCACTGCCGCGCCTGTGCCGCGTGTGCTCAGGGACTGAGCGCTGCAATGGGGGCAGGAGCTGCAGAGCTTGGGGCTGACACACGGGGAAGGAAACGCGTGGGGATCTCTCCCAGGCAAAGTCCAAGAGGAGCACAGCCTCGCTGGATGGAGTCGGCGTAGCTCCATGGCAGCTGGACTCACCGGGGTGGAAGTCTGAATTTGAAGGCTGATAGGAAGAGTTGGGCGCTGCTGGAGTTTGCTCAGCATCAGCGAGAGATTCAGCCCAAGCTTTGGCGCTTGGCTTTTGGATAGTGTTCTGCGGAGAGATGCTACCTGTCATAGAGGCAAGTCATGGTTCAATACCAGCGGGGGCTTAGCCTCTCTTAATGGTGTTTCTTTGGCTTCAGTAATTTTTACAGGAAAGGCCCAGCATAGTTGGGGGTGGTGGGAGAAATAACCCGATGAATTTTCCTTCGGCTTGACTCGCTCAAATATTCTCGCCGTTAACTTTTGGGGTCAATAATAAATATTAAAACCTGTAGATTTAATAAGTCAATGTAGGTGTTCTCTGCCTTTTGAGACCACTTTATCTTTCCATCAAAGATGAAACAAGCTTCTCATATGAATAAAAAATAGGGCCTCAAGTGATTACAAGCGCGAGCAATTTGGGCTCCTCTCTCAGAAGCTGGCAGTAGGCATTTCTGAGCCACTTCTGAATGCTGCCCTCATGGTTTGCATTAGCACTGCTCTTGCTGTTGGTTTTTAGGTAAATGTTTCCAGACCTTCGGCAGAGGTGCTCGCTGCCTCTGTGGGCACGGGGGACGGTGTGGGTCCGGGTCCCGCCAGGCTCTGTTGAGTCTGATTTGCGCTGCAAGTCTAGCTTTCCTTGGTGCTTTCTATAATCTCCTCGAGTTCAAAGAGCGCTTAGCTGCTTGTCTTTGTCAAAAACCCTGTTGGAGATCTTTTATGTCGAAGATGTAGGATTTCTCCGCATGACTTTGATTATTTATTCATTCCACTTCTCTGGTGTATGATAGCGCTGATATCATGAAGACCCCTTGTCTTGCACTGCTCTTGCTCTGAAATTCATGGAGATTTAGTGCCTTTGAAATTGTTTTAAAAGGAAAGGAAAAGTTTTTGAAGTCCCTTTTTTCTTCTTCTTCTTCTATTCCCCTCCACAGTGCCGCAGCACATTTTTCCGGCCTTCCACGCTCCTTTGCCCATTGACATGCGCCACCAGGAAGGACGATACCATTACGAGCCTCACTCTATCCACGCTATCCACGGGTAAGTCAAATCTCACACCTCCACTCCCAAACCTTTCTGTGGCCCTGTCCGCCGACCCTGTATCAAATCCCATTCCTGAAGCATGGGGCACTCAGTGCCCTCCTGGTCACGCAGTTCCCTTTAACCTATAGAAGTGCTGTGTAGCTCCGGGACAGGAGTCCTGGAGGTGGGGATGGCTTGTGGTTTTGCTCCCACGGTGTTTCTCATGTCACAGCGTGCCTTTCTGACACCGTCTTGGTGAAGCCCAAGCACTGTTCCCTTCATACCTTTTCAGGAAAGGGTAAAAAGATGCCAGATATGCCATAAATCAGTTTTATTTCATGGGACTTTAACATGGACAGTCTGAGTGATACTGGTGTCTACATGTGGTCTAGGGGGACAGGATTGTGGGTTTTGATGGGGACATCCTCAGGAGATCCCACAAGTGCTGACCAGGGGCTGTGCCTGGGCTGGGAGTTTCACACTGGTCTTCTACTCCGCGTCTCATAGACATGGCAACCCAACAGTCCTTGGGGAGTGGTGAGGACACATTTATAGAGAGATTTGGGTTCACCTCCTATGAATTTTGAGCAGGCCGGAAAGGAGCCAACAGGGAAGTGAGTGGGAAGCTGTGGTGGCCATGTGGCCAGTGGGTTTTCTCCTCATCCCTGAAACATGCCATCCCTATGGGTGGTGAGGGACAGCCTGATGGGTTGGCAGTCTCAGGGCTCCCAGAAATCCCTCACCCTGTGGTGGCAACCTGTGGGCAGGTCCCAGGGCATTCAGCATAGGAGAACCCACAAGGGCTAAAAACAATTTGCGAGAAGGGAAAGCGAAGCAGATCTCATCACTTAAAAACTCTTATTTGTTCCCTTTGTTGTCCCCAGAGATTACATGACCTCCAGAGATCCCTTCCAACCCCTATGATCGTGTGATTCTGTGCTCTGCGGCTTTGCAGGGCTGTTTGCAGAGCCATGGTTATTCTGGATGAGTGTGAGTGGGGGAGCAGCCTCTGGGAGGCAAGAAAGGAGACAGCGGCAGCCATGAGATCTGTGGAGTCCCACGGCTTTGTGGGCTTTATTCCACTTCCAAAACGCTGCAGGAAAAAGCGATAGGGCATTCCCCTGGATGCTAGCAGGAGACAGGTCGTCTCTTTGGCTGGCAGACAGCTTGACTAGGTGTTTAAAGGGGCAGAGAAGCTCTTTCCACAGTGTGTGCAAAGGGGAAAAAAACAGAATGAATCGCTAATGTGAGAAGGCAAAACTGGGGGGTCTGGGGAGATTAATGAAGCAGTTCTGAGCTTGCCTGCATGTACATGCAGAAATTGCAGTAAAAAAGAACACAGATCAATTCAAAAATGTACTACGAGACAGATAATAAGCTAGAGGTATGGCTAAGGCAGCACATGCTGACTTCTGAAAGGGACATCTTCAAAACTGCAGTTAGGAGAGAGGATAGAAAATGCTCACATTTGGCACGGGTTACTCATGCACCCCAAAAAGCTGGATAAAGTCAGTGCTGCTGCAGAGCGTGGCTGCGTCTGTCTTCTCCCTGGGCTAGCACTTTGGGAACCATGCAGAGATCGTGCTCCCCTTCAGACCTGGTGCTGCGTCTTTCCTAGGACAGTGCAGCAGTAATTTTGGTGGGATCATGGAGCAGGATTTTCTCCAAAATGCAACGCTGAATTTACCAGCTACCCTGTGAATTATATCCCCTGGCAGGTCAGGTGTTCTGCTCACCTGCACCAGTGTTAATACTTTGCTGTCTTAGCAGTGGCTGAGTTTGTCTGTCAGGGAACCAAGAGTATTTTGCTCCGGATGTGATAAGAGTTTTTGGTACATGTCTACTGTCCTTATTTGCGATCCTTCACCTTCCCAGCACCAGATTTTACAAAAAAAAAAAAAAAAAAAAATACTGAGGTACTGAAGGGAAAACTTAGTTGTTGATCTTAGAAGAGGAAATGTAGTTTTATTGGAAACTTCAGCTAAGGGATGGTGGTGTGAGGATGGTTGGACTAGATGATCTTGTAGGTCCTTTCCAACCTAATGTATCTATGAATCTATGAATCTATGAATCTATAAGTTGAACCTTACTATTTGAACATTGGGCCTAAGGGTGCTTGTGTGAATGGTGAAGCATCAGACCAGAGCACCTGGCTGTTTCCTGGCCACGTATTCTTGTGCAGCATTTCTGGAGCTATAGAAGGTAACAGGCACTTAGACTGAAATATCAGTTGCACCTTTCATGAGCATGCAAGTGCATACATGTGTCAGTCCTGTCCTGGGCCTTATTCTGCTGTCAATTAGAGAGGGTTTTCCTGCAGCTAAAGCAAAGCCGGCGCTTTAGGATCAAGGGAATGCAATTTTGGTCTGGCTTTCTTTCCCAAGTGCGTAACCACACTGGGGAAAATCCTCACCAGCTGTGGAGTTAGTCTCTTGTCCATTTTTCCTCTTTCAGTTTTATCTGCAAACATGTCGGTCTCATCTCCTGCCCTTTCCTTCTTTAGATTTTTTTTTCTCCTTCTCTTTTGTCTCCCTTTTCTCTCCTCCAGTTTCTGTTCCAGATTCCTTAAAGTGGTGCTCAGCCTTCTCACTGGAGGATATCCAGTGTGAAATCACTCAGAACATGGTAATGGAGCTGTGTTGGCTTAGCGATTCTGTGCCCCTGCCTGGATAATCTGGGCAGGCTCTGTGGGTACGGATGAACTGCTGTAAATTCGTACCCCATCCTGGTGGTGTAGAAACCCATTCTTCTCTTTAAATTAAATAACAATGGCGAATCATGTATATTTTTACTCTAGAAAATTGTGGTAAATGTTTGGAAGACAATTTGTGTCACTGAGTTTCGGTTTCATGATTAATGTGATCAGTGCTTGACAGAGAGCCCCCAATTCATCAAGCCCATATTCTAGCTGTCTGCTGCCTTGCTGGTACCAAATTTATCTAATTACATGAACACTGCACAGCAAATTAAGTGTAGTCTCATTTGTTGCTAACTATGGGGTCTTATTACTTGCCTGCTGCGTTATGTCAAAGGTTTGTTTCCTGATTGCCTGATGTGACATGGCTGCGTTCCCCCGCATCGCTGTTTGCTTTTGTCCTAATGAGAACATCAGTTGTTTTATCCTATCTGAAGGGAACTCATCTGTCCTGAGCAGGACAAGCTTTTCAACCCTTTTCTTGAGAATATGGATGGGAATATGGAAAACAAACAATAAAAGACCCACGTGCAGAGGTGGGTCTGAAAGATGTTCTGCATTTCTTCTCACTGTTGTTGTTCTGTCTTGGTCAATTCCTTGTTAAGCACCATGGTAAATAGTTTTCAGAGATGGAGTCTTCCCCACTGAGCATTTAGTATATCTATGCAGCTGCTGATGGTGTTGATAGTACCCTGAAGTACATTTCCTAGGGAAGTTTATCTGGATAAAATAGTATTCCTCCAGTCAGTAGGACACTTTACTTTTCTACGCAACCTCTGTTATTTTTGCCTGTTTGGTGATAGACCTCTTTGTCATTTTTTGAAGTGATCTCTTTTCTGGCATTAAGAAAAATTTTTCAGAATCGTGATGCTTTCTTGGCTAGTTTGGAAAAATGAAATATTTCATTCAGTTGATTCTTGAGCTCTGCAGTGCAAAGCAGCAGAAATATTCTGGAGCTGAGACATCAGCTCAGATTTTGATGTTTTGGGCTCATGATCGTACAGAGGATGGAAGGAGAGGCAGGATTGGAGCCCAGCAGACACTGCAAAAACATGTAATGCAGAATGGAGTAAAACCAAGTGTGGGAGGAAGTCTCTTCCAGGTTTACATAGTTAGAGCAGATTGAATAAAGGAAAGCATATTGGTCTATGTAAATTGTATGAGGCACTATTTCTCCAAAGCAGCTTTCGTTTGTTGTTAAAGTCACCAAATACATCACTCAAAAGCTAAGAAATGGCAGAAATATGTTTGCAGGTTCTGACCTCTTTTGTGTATCGTTGCAGCAGTGCTTTAACTTGCACAGCCATGCTCCATGGATGCTGGTAATGGTGGGTGCTGGATGCCTCTCCTGCGTGCAGCTTTTATTGATTTGTCAGAATTCCACTCTGTACCATGGGCAGAACTTAGATCTGTATCACCTGAGTGGAAGGCCTCAGCAGTTTAAAGCTGAATCAAATTCACGTCATACGTTAAAACAGGTTCTTTTTTAGTGTTTTAGCGTGCTTTCTCATGAAAACTTACTCCACTGGAGCTATGTCTTTGCAAAATCTCTCTCATCTGCAAACCAAGGAGACTCTTGGAGTCAGCGTTGCAAGATCAAGCCCTCAACTGTAGAGCGAAGCTGTGGGTGAGGATGGCAGGTGAGCATTGATAGCTCCTCCCTTCCACTCCCCACTTTAGGTGTGCTTAGCTACTCTCATCTATTTTTTTTTTTCCAAACTACAACAAAAACCTCTTAGCTCAGCTTAAAAGTACCTGCCAATGCAAGAGCCTTCAGGGCTAACCCTTGTAAACAGCGTGCCTAGGCTTGACTCAGCAAGGTTTTTAACAGTAGTTCCTAAACTGTGGTTAAAACCCATCAGGCATTATGCAGTGCAACAAACAAAAGCAGCCTTGTTTTTCTACTGACATCCTGGTGATGTTTCAGGTTGCATTATTTATTAACAAAATATTGTTGTTGTTCTTTTGTCCACACTTAGAAATAGTTTCAGAAAATAAAAGAAAAAACAACAATCTGAGCTCATATTCATGAGACAAATTCTGTGGCTTTCAGGAAGTCTGAATCCTCCCAAACAGCTAATGAGAGAATGTTCCATCACCACGATAATGCAGAGTTGCCCTTAATTTCCCTTTGCTAGGGCTTTTATCTGGATTAATCACAGATCTTCCTCCATTTCCCTGAGATCTTAATATATTACAGATTTTCCCTGATATTCAGCCTACACACTTTTCCTTTATCTGATCCTATTACCCCTCCTTGTTGAAGTTTGTTTTCCTTTAGCTGTGTTAAAAATTGGAAAACACCTTTTCAGGATTGGCTCCCAATGTGCCTGAGCAGCTTAGGTGGGTAATTCACAGGCGGGCAAGGTGACTATTCATCAAACTGGCTATGGCTCAAGTGTTTACAGATTCTCCAGATTTAACCTAGAAGCCATGTTTTTCCATTTTGGGTATGTTTCAGGCTGATGTTCCTTTGTTTTTGTGAGATTCAGCCAAGGGAGGCCAAGTAGGGTTAAGGGAAAGTATGTTGTTTAGCCATACAAAAAATAATCATCATCATCTTGTAACGGTGTTCTGAGAAATACCAGTGTCTCTTGCTTTAGAATTGGAATTTGCTACTGTCACAGATGTACATGTATTCCTATTAAATATATACATATATATATATATATATATATATAAGACAGCGACAAAACACAAACCCTCCTCAGTTCTGCAGGATAGAAATCTCTTGGAAAATCTCTCTTCACACACACTCAGTGGAGGGGTGTTAGAGGTTGGCAGTGAAATTTTCCAAGTGGCACCGACCATGCTCCAGCCCAACTGATGGGGGCTTTCCTACCGGTGCTCTCTGTTTTCTGCCAGGGTTCTCATTTGTCCCCCCACCATGGGCAGAGGGGCACTGGCCCTGTGAATTACCAGGTGTGTGGTTATCTTTGTAGGATGGTCTCTCATGAGGCTACAGCTTTGATCCCAGCAGGCTGCTTGGGATGGGACCAGGTAGCATTCATTCCTGCAGCAAAGACGCCGCCGGGCTGCACCGCAGAACGTACGCACCAATAAGACGTGTGTGTTTTTATATTTACTTTGCTACCAGCGGAGAAAATCTCTGGCAGGTCTTGATTGATGGTACTGTGCTGCCTTGGAGATACACTGAGCTCCCTCCGGAGTCAAAGCAAACAGCTGCTTAGAGAGAGACCTTCTTATGTGTTTTGCAAATTTTTACGACTTTCACCAAATAGACACATCGCTCATTGGGGAAACAGGTTTGGGGGCTCCCACATCCAATTTACCCTGTCCCCTTCTTTCCCACATGCTTCTTTTATTTACTTAGGAAAATAAGAATGTGTGAGTGTGCACTAGTTTTCAGAGGCTGGTCCCCTCCGCAAGGCTGGTTCAGACCTTTCCCCGCTCTGTAATTAGCAGGAGTGTGTTGCTTTTAGGTGGCTCTTGGGTAACCTACAGGAGGCACTTTGGGGAGCTATCAGTACTGTCCTCACTGTAAAACTAACAGGTCTTGTATTTGCTGGTCACTCGATCCACCTCCAGTAGACCACAGATGAAATTCTGGAGTACTGCGCTTCTTTCTGGGGGACTGGAAAAAAAATACTTAAATGCCATCTGTGCTTTCTCCCTAATTTTTTGGGAGCTGAGAACTGAAGGCTAGCCAACTGTGACTCAGTTCTGGTGGAGCTTGTGACATGTTTTCAGGCATCAGAAAAGAAGTACACAGCACTGCCTGTCTCTGCAGAAAGTGAGAAGGTGCACACTTCACGTCTTCTGACCTCAGCAGGATGATAGGCTGATACCTGGTCTTCCAAAAAAGAGGCAAATGAAATCTGAAATGGTCATCCTGAATGCTTCTGTAGGGTTTTCAATCTGAGTAGACCATTCTGGGGGAAAAAAAGCTGAAAATTTCCACATGTTCTTCATTCTAAGAGATATTTGTGCATCTATTCTGCCATAAAAATTGAGAAGATAGATTCATCGTGTGTATTTTATAAAGACTTTCAGAATACTCTGAAAAAATCAGACCTGAGGTCCAGAGGGGCCTGAAAGCGTGCAGTTTCAGAGTCACTGAACCATGCAGTCAGATGCAAGGTCCTACAGATCAGGCTTATAAAAGTTTGGATTGGATCTTCAGCTGCTGTACGTTGGCATCATAACAGTGAAGTGAGGGGCCCGGTGAGCTCAGGAGGAGTTGTGCCCATTAGCACTCAGAGAAGATCTGGGCCACCAAACTGCTGAAGCTGTGACACCACAATGTACTGAATGAAAAACTGCAGCTCTAATTTAGCCTGATCTCCACCAAAAGTGTAAAAATGGCAAGGAGGTTTTACTGTTGAGAACAAGAGCCTGATCTCTGAGGTCTTTTATGTAAACCTTTGGCATGTGTTCGTTTAATATGATGTCACTCTGTAATCCACCATTGCTTTTAAATGTCATTCTCAGAGCTTCATGTCAGCAAGTCTTAAGTGATAATCCCTTTGCTTACCTCACTTTATAGTAGATTAAAAGTGACTTCATGCTTCTACCTTATCCACTGCTAAGCTTGTGCTTTAGGAAAAAATTATTTGAACTCTCTTCTCCCACTGCTTTTTAAAGAGTTTCTAAGCAGCAAAGGTCTTTCAGAAGCTATCTCAATGGTATAGCCCACTTTCCTTTGCTTTCAGCATCCTGTGAAAATGGATCAATGTTCAGTGCCAGTCTCCTACCCCATCAAACTCCAATGTCACAAATTTGTTTCCCAGGTTTTCTCTCTGCTAAATGTGGAGCACTGCCTCTCTTGGCTTTTCCTTTTTCTTAGTCCTAAATAAATCCCCTCTCTGGATGGCGTTTCTCCTCTCAAAAGGTTCTTACAGTCATGAGAACAGGAGGCAGTGAAAACTTTTTTGTCCCAGTGCTGCTCCTGTCCAGCACAGGGTCCACCATTTCTGCTCTTGTAGTTCCTATAGAAAATCCTTTCTCAATCTACAGAGCTCTCCATGCACTTCATCTCCCCAGTTTGCCCTCCTCTTCTTCGTGAGTGTCACCCTCCTGCTCCTACCACACTTCCCCTTGTAACACCCCCTCCAGATACTTGCTGCATGTTGTCATATCCTTCCTCCTACAGTAATGAACTGGCCAGGCTGCAGCCTGCAACCTATACTCAAACATCAGCCTGCTCAGCCTCCTCATTTTCATTGTTTCTCTGAAATCTTTCCAGTGTGCAGAGAAAAAATGGACTAATCCTAAGCATCCCGTTGGCTTGTAAAATGGAGGCTGCAGCACATCACTTTTCAGGTGCTGCTAATTTGAGTTCCCAGCTACCAGTGGCCAGGGGAAGCAAGTAACACAAGGTGCTGAGAGAGGAAAAAAAACAAATAGCAGGAATGCTGGCCTGTAATGTTGGGAGAAAAAAATGCAGGGTTTGTAATGTACATGCAGAGCGGAAAATTTAAAATCACATCCAAAAGTTCTCCCCCACGCAATAAAGTGCAGCGAAGTCAATTTACCCTGGAAGGATGAAGGACTGAGTCAACTCTGCTGGGATTAGAACATGTGGTTCGAGGGATCCTAGGTATTTCGGGTCTGATTCTCGGACCACCCAGATGGCTGGGGGGAGAGGAAGAAAAAATAATAACAAAAAAAGAAAAGAAAAAAAGGACCCTATTTGGCAAAACGGCAGCTCTGGATACCCTGCCTGCAGCTAACGCCGTGTGCTCACATCTGCACAAATCAAAGGGCGGAGGTAGGTGCTGTAACTCTGACAAATCTCAGATCTGTGGAGTGCTCCTGTGGGAATGTGTGCGTTTAAGTGGGCTTCCTAGGTCCCTGAATTTGACACTGAACCATGTACGTATGCTTTTCTTCCGTGTGCCAGACCATTTTGAGAGTTTGTGATATTGCAGAGTGTTCCTTCTAGAAGGGTTTTCGAGTCTGTTCTTTCATGCTTCACCGCTGACATTACAAAGACAACTAACAGAGCTAAAGTTTAGGTTGGGTCAGTTTTTATCAGTGACAGTATGATTTAAGATTGTAAGTCCCACTGTACGAGATCTGGCTAGCAACATTATTTTTAAAGTGAATACTGTGGGTTTCAACATAATGGAGAGCCAGCTTGTCAACTTCTAGTAATGAAAGGCATTGTGGGTTTTTCAAACGTGCCGTACTTCCATTAATACCAAACTTCCTCAGCCTCCATTGAAACTCTGGACCCCCAGGTCAGCCCTGATGGAAGTGTTAAGTATCTAGAAATTAAGAAAATGACTGGAATATGAAAATGACCCTAATATATGTTTACATGTATGTTTGGAGTCCAAGGTGCTCTGCCAGGCTACATTGTTCTTGTGTTTCTGTAGTGCTGATAGGGATGTTTCCTGACCTCTCTCCTCTCTACTGTAGACCAATACACGTAGCTAAGCTTATGTTAAATCAGTTTACATGGTATCAGTAGATGGGACTCCACTTTACGAGCACTTTACTCACTTAATTGGATTGTGATACAATTGCTGGTGGTAATCAATAGTCAAAGGAGATACGACCCTTTTATGGTCTTTTCAAGCTGATGATGGGGAGAACACTTAGCAGTGTGGCGGGAGGCAGAGAAGTAGCCTTCTCCTCCTCACAGCATAGGGATTTCTTTCTTCCTCAGCCTGTTTTATCTTTCCCCAACCCCTTGCTGTCCAAGGCATTCATAACAGCACCTGGTTGCACTTCAGCATGACTGAAAAAATACGCTAGGTCTGCATGTGTAACTGAAGTGCAGTTGCACTGTGCTTTCTATCGGTTTCAGTCTCTCTGAAAAACAAACCCGTACCTAAATCCTGTAAGGGCCTTTGAAGTATTTTCCTTTTGATCCTGTAAAAGCATCCTGAAGAAGAATTTGTCTCATTCCTCCTTTTGCTTCTTCATGAGAGGCTTTCCTCGTTTGGTTCTGGAGCTACTTAGGTCTTTTGATTTGCAGACCAACTACAGAACGTGTTACCTGCTGTCTGAGCACTTCATCTGGAAGCCTCTTAAGATCCCACGGGATAACCACACATCCCAAACTACCACTGGTTGTGGAAGGACTACCAGATCGTATTTAATACATGACAGATAGGAAAGCTTTAGTCTTACAGTTGTGTTAAAGCAATGTTCCTACATGTGTATTCTTGTTTGTGACTATTTGTCTGACTTCTGAGATACAGCTGATTTCACCTGCTTTCTTTTATCCCAGATTGAGTGCAGCACAGTATTTTACAAGAGAATATTGTGCATTCTGGATGACAAAATAGCAGAATGTAGAAAGATAAGAGAGTGGAAGAATTAAAACATTCAGTCATCGAATGAGTAAATGAAAGGAAGATGAATCTACTGGGGAATAGCAAAGGAAGAGATGTTTGTAGGAGAGATTTGATAAGAAATGATGAGCTGATGAGGCAGAGGGACATTCAGGAAGTGATCCAGGCTACAGAACTGGTTTTGAGGCTCTCTCAGTTCAGGAAAAACCTGGCAATATGTTTAATTAGAAATGCATGTTTAAATGTTGACTTAAAAGGAGCTTAGATGAATGTTCACATCCAGGCATAGGTAGAGGTGTTCTTCTGAAGGTGCCATAAAAAAGCAAATCTTTACTAAACACTGTTGTGTAGTCATGCTGGAAAAATAGTTAACGTTTGTGATTTTTCACGTGACAATATAGACTTGGCAGCTGGCTTCAGACCTGTTACAGTAACTGATTATTTGTTGGTGTTCTCATGAAGGGCTTCACTTCAGTAATGTTTCTCTAAATAATCTTGACAAAGTAAAAGTTAAGCCTTAATGAAAAGAGACTTCAACTCCATGGTATACATCAGAGTCCAGATTGGGGTGGATTCTAATATCTGCAGACTGGAGAGAAGGATATTGAAGTTAGTTCCCAGAGGATAAATTACACAAAAGTTATTTCTAGCTTTTTCCCCTTTTTCCTAGTTCTCTAACCCAACTGTTTCTGTGTAAGAAGTAATGCCAAGAACCGATGAAAAGCAAGGTATCTATAGACTTTTTTTGTCCAGTACATTCGATTGCTTAAGTACAATAATTACCTGTTTCTGTTATTCCCTGTAAAAGTCTCTGAGCAGACAGCTAACTGATCATGGTTTCACCTTTCATGGTGAAACCAGTGTCAGCAGCTCCCAAATCACTTTATTCACTTGATAAAAAACAAAAAACAAAACAAAACAAAAAAAAACCTTCAAAATTCCAGCTAAATTTCTAGCTATCATTGGGAAAGGAATCATTTACCAAATGTAATGTCAGGTTAGATCAGGAAAGTTCAGTCCATCTCTCTGGGCCAGCAATGAGGAGATGACCAGAATATAAGAGGCTAACATGAAACTGAGTCAGCTTAGATGTTTTGCAAGCCCTGTCTTTCTAAGAGAGTCCCATGTGATCCCTATTGAGGACAAATACACTGAACTTTGGGACTGCAGTGAATGAGAATGACAACCGCTTCGCGTTCCTCACTGGAGCATCATCACGTGGCATTGCCTGGTGAGTCAGAGGGAAAGACCTTCTCCCACCAACACCACTTCCTCCGTGTCCTGGGATTTTCTTTGCAAGTCATCCCCTTCAGGTCTTGGCTGGGTCTTGACCTCTCTTGGCATGTGAGAGTTAAACCTGGTACGACTCCAGATTTCCCACAGCCGTGCCTGGTTTGAATCCTGTCAGTGCTGAGATGAGCATTTCCGCAAGAATAAGAAGTTCTTCAAATAGTTATCCGTTTGTTTTAAGAGACAGCTTCTGCCAAATGTAAGGCAGGTGAGAGGTGAGAGCACTGGGAGCTGTAGCTTCTTTCCCTTTGGTCCAGTATTCTATCAGCTTGTTTTCTCCATGCTTGATAGCTGCAGAGCAGGATTTGCATTTCTGTTGAAGTATGCGATGGTTTTTGATAAGGGTGATGCTAAGCAGAACAGAGGCTTGGGTTTCATTTCCATACAGAGACTGCATGGCTTCAGGTATATCAACGTATTGGTGCAACGTACTGGTTGTGTGACCTGCCCCAAGGTAAATCAGTGAGTAAATGGCATAGGCAAGGATAGAAAATTCCTCGAGGTGCCCTCCTCTGAAGAGCAGATCATGCTTCCTTCCCATAAACTTGCACTGGGTTCGGTGGTTTCCTGTCCCTTCATTTGGTTTCTGACAGCATTGCCAAACTGGCCTTCATCCAGATTCTGGTTGCTGTGATTGATTTCATTCCTTTGCCTTTCCTAAAGCCAACCCCAGCCCTACCATCTCTGTGTTCACTGGTGGCTTTTGTCCCAGGCAGGGCAATTTTGTGGTTCACACGTTCACCAGCAAAATTACTGCAATCTGTGAACTTCCAGTGTAGTTAGGGTTTGTGTGTTCGTGTGCTTGTGTCTGTGCAGTTTCATTGTGCCCTCCTCCATCAGTTACTGTGCTCAGTGGGTGAAAAGTGTACTTGGTAGATGAAGGTAGAAGATAGAGAGGGCATTGTTGGGAGTGTTGCAAAAGCTTGTAAAATATGACAGTAAAATTCTAGGGATACAATAGCATGGACTGCATTTGTTCTTTATTTTTGTTTTGTCAAACTTTCAGCCTGCTTCACTCAGCAGCAGAATGAAAGGTTTGAAGTGGCACTTGTGTAATTAATGTTTGATCTCCCTCCCACAGGTCTTACCAACTCTACTTGCACTTGCTCTGTTTCTCAAATACTCAGTGTTTGAGCTTAGAAAATGAACTGTACCTCCTCATATGTTTTTGTTTGTTTGTTTGTTTTGCTAGAAGCTTTTACTGCAGGTGGGAATGCTTGTATTAATCTTCACAGCGTTCATGAGTATCAGATGTGTACTGAGTGCTGAGCAAGAGTAAATATTTTGCCATTTAATTATGAACAACTTTAAAACTTGCACCATTATGTGGTGTATGTAAAGTGAATTGTTAATAATAACAGTTCAGTTCTGGACAGTTGAATTTCCTTGGTTTCTAATAATGTTTTATATATATATAAACCATAAAACATTTTGAAAACCTGCTTTACTTTCACATGCGATGACCTTTGCTTACTTCAGCAAATTAAGTAGAAGATGCAACAAAAACAAAACCCAAAACATATGAAAGGTGGGCACAAAGTAAACTTGTAGACATCCAATCCAGTGGACATCTGTGTGGACATCCAGCTCCCCTGAGCAGCTGGCTGCTTCTTGAATGTACGTAGGAGCTCACACCCACTTCAAGCAGTGCAGGCTGCACAAGATACTTGAAGTTGCTAAAAGAAGACTAATGGGATTTTCAAAGGCTGCTACCACGTGGAAAGCTTGCTGCCAGGATTTTGGCATAGCTTTGATTTCCCGAGTTGGTTTGTTTGTCACTGATGTCTAAGTAGGTTAAATAATCCACTGCACCTGAGCAATCCTTTTTTCTCATTCCCAGACCACAGTACAATAGCCCTATGTTTGCCTTTTCCAAAACCGGAGATAAATCTTTAAATTAAATTTTGTGCTAAATTATTAAAGCCATTTCAAATGTTTTCATTAAAATATGATTATGTTTAATAGCCCTTCTCTTGAATTTTAAATAGAACCAATACTTTGTGACTTAATTACTCAGCAACAGCTCTTTTTTAAAAATCATTTTTACCTTATGGTAATAAAAATTATTGTATTTACATAGTTCCAACCTCAGCACATCTCATTTTACCAACTACGTCCGTTATTTAAAGGGCACACAATGTTAACATCTTCTTGGCTCACCTGAGACTTTACATCATGCTTTTCCCAAAGAGACCACTTTGGGAATCTGACATCTGAGGTAGGGATGGGCTCATTCGAGGCTCAGCTGAGTACTGGACACGTTGAATTTCCTGTCTTTTCACAGCTGAGTTTAATGCCCTACTTTTGACTGACCTGAAGGAAGTTGTGGGGCACTATGTGCATGAAAGTCAGGTGAGAGCAGTGGCTGGGGGAAGTGAGGCCATGACATGTGGATGGAGGCCTCTGGCACATGGTGGCATGGCTATGAGCTGTGCTGTGCTCACATGTCCTCTCCTCCTTGGCTGGTACGTGTCATGTCTGCTGGACCCTGACATAGCAACAGCAGATGCGTGAGGGCGGGCTCTTCCTCCTCGAAAAGCCATGTGCTTTTATAGCTTGTTTAGCGTGCTTGTATAGCTCTCCAGCTAAAACAGTGATCAGCGATGACTCTTTGAATGTTTTTCTGCATTTGCGTTTACAAAAGCTGGATAAGCCTGTAAAAAAAAATATCTGATAAGTAGCAGGCAATTGAATTAACCACTGTTGACTGTATTGCTGTCTCTTAACAAACTCCATCTGTATGGTCTCCCTTTGTAGACACAATTTTATAACTTAATTTCCCTACCAAAACATCAGTGTTTACTTAGTAAGAAATCTGTTCTTTGTCAGCTTAAAACAGTGATTTCTTTATTACCACTCTGCACAGGGAATGACAGCACAGAGTTGGCACTGGAGCAAGTCTGGTTGAGTCTACAGCGTTGTAATGGAAACAGGGTGAACCGAGGGTCAAGTATAATGGGATTTGTATACAGAAATGTGTCTGCATAAGGAATAGCTGCATGAGATAAGGGAATGAAAGATGAGGCCCGCAGGTCTCCCTTTGCATGGCGGTGAGCCGCTGGCGGCAGAAGGGAGGTGTTGCAGTAGGTACTTAGAGCTGCTGACTTGGGGAGATGTGGTTACCTCGGTGCTGGCAGAGTTGAGATGACTCCATCATGCCTGTTCCAGCACTAGCTAGCACTGGGGATGTTGGATGGATGAGGTGGCAGTTGGTGATTAACCTGTAATTGCATTCTACATAGTTTTTATTGATATCAGGACAGACAGGGTCAGTGAGGGGTTTTTGAGCTTTTATAGTGTGTGGATTCCCTGAAAATCTTGGGTGGGGTTGTTAAGCATGGTATAGCGAATTTAACCTGAATGAGAGGAGGCTTGCAGGGTTTTTATGCTGTCTTTCACAGCACCTAGTTCTTTGTGATTCCCAAGAGTTTTGCAAACAACAGGTTGGAAAGCACTGGTATAAGTTTCCTGCAGTAAATACATGAGGAACATCAGCTTCCTGCTCCTTAACTGAGAAATATGTCAGATTTTCCTGTGTCATTGGTAAACTGAAAGGAGAGCAGAATAACACAAATGGATTTTGGGGTGGTACGTGGTTGACAATACAAAACATCGCATCCCTTCTTATCATGAGTTGATGAGCTAAGGGGGCAGCCTGGCTCCCTTGAAGTCTGTAGGAGTTGTACAACTCTACTACCATTGCTGAGGTTTTACCTTAGGACTGGGCTTTGGCTTATCACATTTAATTTCCCTCGTGATAGAGCCTTCCTCAGTGTTACACTGCGAGCTGGAGATGGTAGAGAAAAGCCAGGTGTTTAATGCAGTCAATGGGAATGAGGTCCTGCTTTCTCTGAATTGTGTTCATCTTTTCCCTTTGGAAAATGAACAGCTGAATATTGTCTAATATTTTAAAAACATCCATGTTTCATTCTGGTGCCTCTTTTTTTTTTTTCCTAATGATTAAAAAAAAAAAAGGTTAAAAAAGAGTTTAAAAAGAGGAAATTAAAAGAGCGAGGGATATTGTTAATTCTCTTACTTTGCACAGAAACACAAGGTATTTCTAAGAAAAGGTCTCATTAGAAATAAAAAAAGCTTTTCTCCCTGTAGTCGTTTTATCTGTGAAAAACTTTTGCCTAGTTCTGCTCTTCAGCATGTAATTATTAGCTGTTCCACATCCTCGTAGCAAAGAAGAGGATGGTTAGATCAGCCAGCCCGCTGGATCAGATCTTACATTACATCTTGAGCTCTTTGAGTGCCATTAGCATTTCCTTTTAGAAGCGAAGAAATATTGACAGTTTGGTAGGTTATCTCGCGTTTTACTGCACGTTAGGGCACTTCAAAGTCTTTATATAGTGATGGGAACTGTCATGAAGTAGATGTGAAAGGGGCCTTTGGTCCAACTAAACCTGTCAGCAAGAAGATTTAGGGCAGATGGTTATTATTAGAAATCAATGTATTTATTATATATTGTTCGTGAATATTTCCCTTTGGAGGTTTCTGTGAGTGCTGTTGCTGTTTAAAATGTGTCAAATGCCAATAAAATTAATTCCTACAGAAAACCCGTCAAGCTCCAACCCAAAGCTTTACTATTATAGGAATGTGTGTCTTTTACTTCTTTGTGCTGTGACGCACCAGAGACAGGTACATGTAGCACAGCAGCAGTGTATCTGGGGTGTGCGTGTGAGAGAGATTTCTGTGTGGCTATCACAGTCACCTGTACCTGCAGACTGACTGCTGAGTCTAAAAGGGCTTTGTAGAGATCTGTGGTGTCCCTGTTCCTGTTCCTTTTTATTCCCCTTTGTTAACCGTTTTTCTGGTTACTTCCAGTTGGTTACAACAGCTTACTGCTGCCTAGAGCAAGCATGGCATCTTTCTAAAGCATGAAGTCTAGTGGCTTTCACTTGTGTTTCAGAAGAAAGACATAAAAATTTCACATGTTTTGTAATTAATTGGGTTTAGGTTTTCCTTCCTTAGTGTCTTGGTTAGTTATAGGATTTAAAGACCTTGGGTTATGGGAAGAGACCATTCCCACTAGAAAAGGAGGGTATTAGCAGCAGCATTAATGCTGGAAGACGCTGCCCTGGAACAGAGATTCATTTTCCATTCGCCCCATGATTTACAGCACGTTCCAACCAAGTGATTTGGCTATGGTCTTCTGGCATAACATTGTTTGCCCTTTCCCTGACATTTTGCATATAAAGAGAAGTTATGAGCTTCTTGGGCATTCAAGGTACCAGGAAATGCAGGAGTCTACCTAATTTGTTAACATGAAATTATAGATGTCTGACATAGACTCCGTTAGTTAACATTGGTTGGAGTAATGCTGCAGCCAGTTGATTGTATTACAGTCATGATGAAGAGGAATGTCCCTTTTTGCCTTTCTGGGATATGACGGGTACGGAGCCAAGGCAGATTTAAAGTGTAATGAATGAATAGGCATTTTCCGTGGTTTGCTTGACTCTTCCATGAGCTCCACTGGCTGCACTGTTGCTGCTACTGACTTACCATCTCTGCAGCAGGTCAGTGCCAGTATAACATGGAAAGGGCCTTCTCAGAAATACTATAGGTACAGACTTTTAAATGTTAAGCCACTCCATAGCACTTGAATGTTATTTTCTTTTAAGGCAGAAAAACAACACCCAGAAGTAGCATGGCAAGACACTAGATGGGGATCAAAAATTCAGATTTCCTCCCCACACACATACACTTCCCATTTGTTTTCCCAAGCCCAGTGTCTTCACAGCTATAAGCAAAATACTCACTCAGAAGTGCTTATACCCTCACCATATGTCCTGAGGGAAATCAATCAGATGCAGATAAACAGCTGTGTCACATCCAGCACATCTTTCTAGCACCCGTTTCCCACACTCCCCCTTTCAGATCTTCCTCATCCTCCTGCTCTGCTCTGCCTTGGAGATCTGGTCTGTGCCTCCACCTGGTACCATCTCACTCATCCCTGCTTCCCACTTCACTAGCCCCATGTAATCTGCAGAGTCACTTCCCAGCCCTCATCCCCTCCCTACCATGAACTTGTAGCATCTTTACACCCCAGCTTTCTTATCTTGTGGCTTTCAGAACCAGATTCTCGTGTCTGGTGGCTTGAGCCAGAAGTTCACACACCTCCAGGTTTGCATCACTCCTTCCGTCTGTCACTAGATTACTTTCATTGGCTCTTCTTTGCCAACGACTTCGTGACTTCTGTCCATGCTTTCTTTCATGTCTTTTCTCCAGCCCTCCTTCCCTCTTTTCCCCTCAGCCACCTTCCTTGAAGTTCCTCTTCTTAAAATATTCTTCTTCTCTGAAGGCTTTCATCATTAGTCTCTCAAGAAACTATCTTAGAGACTCATGTGCTGTGCTTTGATTTATTCATTGTGTTGTGTTTGTTTTTTTCTTGGCGGGTTTCTCACAAGAACTGAGGTGGTCATCCTTCTACCTCCACTGCTAAAGGAAAGCTTGTGTGAAAAGGTGGGCTTTCAGAACTTAAATTAAAAGATCATGTAAGTAAGATAATTGGATAAAAAAAAAGGATATTAGGATCTGAAACAGAATGTTTACTTGCTTTGATGTGTTTTGGGAACATATGTCTGCACAGTGGGCTGTGTGGCTGATTAAGTATAAAACAACCCAGGAAAAAATCGCCGCTGTTAAGCTTAAATCAAAGGTCTCTCCTCAAGACACTAATTTGATTTGGGTTTGAAGGTCCCATATCAACTCTGATTTCTACCTTTGATGTCAGACTTCTTTGTGTGTTGCATAATGGAGGGCAATCTTAGTTATTTAAAATACACGTTTTTCTTCCATTTTAATAACAAATATTGTTATTGTTCTATTGCGTTCCAGTTGTGCCTTCAAGTATCAGCCAAGCTAGACCTTCATTGTGCTAAATGTTGTGTAAAAAGAATCAGAATCTGTATGCAGATAGGACAGTTTCTAATCTGAGGACCGGTTCCTATGCAGTTATTCTAGTGCAAGCTTTGCTCCTTCCAAGTGATGCTGTGGTCCCCATATGCTGTCAGCAACCTGTAAGCTCAAGAACATTGCTAACTTCTGGTGGGCCTTAGATTAAAAAAAAAAAAAAAAAAAAAAAGAAGTTCTAAACCAAAATGCTTTTGATTTCATTGATTACAAATATTAATACAGACACATCAAGTGGGTTAAAAACTTTTGTTGCATGTGTTCTTGCTTCTAGGTATTTTAACCTATTGTTGAAGTCTGGTATGTCTGAAAACAGAATGGTCTTTCAAAAGGAAAAATGAAAGATGTTTGCCTTTTTCTTAAAAAAAAAAAAAAATTCTTACTTGGAACAAATATATTATATTGACCTCATGGTATAGAAGTTGCATAAAGTCCTGAATGTGTTTTTCTAAGGAATGGAAAAAAAAAATGACTGAGAAACTGTACCCACCATAGTTTGCTATGCTGTTTCCATGGCGTGGCTGGAAAATAGTGTAATCAACGAGTTAGCAGACTGTTCTTGTTCCTCCTGCCACAGTGAGTGGCAGAGTTTCCCTTGACTACAGTGGTACAAGATTAGACTTTAAGGCACAATTTTTAAAGGTATTTAGACGACTACCATTGCCAATGGATGTGCAGTGGGATTTTTCATAATGCCTAAGTAAATCCTTCTAAAGGCAGGGCCCTGACCACAAATCCACAAATAAGGGTTTTTATATTCAGAGATTTTCGTCTGTGAAGACCAACAGCAGCTACCACAGTTATCTGATCTAAAATCTGTGACACCAGCCATAGAACTCCTCCCTTTCATTTCTACACTGGATGAAATTACTCCTTCCTACTATTAAAATTCCAAACCTCCAAACACTTCTAACCCATCTTTTAGAAAAACATCTAGTTTTGCCATAAGGTATTGCAGCAGTGCTGTATTTACCACTTCCCTCCATAAACTGTTCTAATGAGAGCTTGCCCTCACTGTTTAAATATATTTTTCTTTTAATTACTTTTCTAGTTTTCAGTGCCTCAAAGCCATATTTGAGGGGAAAGAAGAAAATGGGATCTGCTCAAAGCATGCCCCTTAAATTTCTGCAGAGAAGCTGTAGCAATTTTTGTCCAGCTTTGCAGCAGGAGCATTAGTTGCTGAATTGGTAAAGGTAACCTTGATTTTCTGCAATATCCATTTTTGTGAGTACAAGAAAATAATGTTTTAATCTCATTTGAAAGCTGATAAAACAGAGGAAAAAGAAACATCTCAGCAGGGGAGGGCTGGGAGTTAGCAGTGATTTGTCTTGGTTCCCCTTCTTCCTAGTGGGATACGAAGCTGGCGTCTTCAGACTGATAACTCCATCTCAGAGCATCGGGTCACTTTACTGGACTGTTAGAACCTTGCCGTGGTGCTGGGAGAGCTGGGATGCAGGGATGATCTCTCAGATCATCGTCAGGCTCTCAGGCAGGCATGTAAGGTCAGGACAACTTCCTCCTGGCACACCGTGATCTGTGCATCCTTTGCTTTCCAAGTGGAAAAAATTGGGAAGGGGGCAATCTTTGTGAGTGATGAAATACCACATGAATTATATCATCATGGCCCAGGTTTGACCTCTGAAAGGTACTGTGTTTTGAGGGACCTCGCAGGGTTTCATCCTGAGGGGACCGGACTGCTCAAAGCACGACCTTCCGCCCTTCCTGCTGTAACGGACCTTAAATCAGGAAATAAACAGAGGTGAAGTCAAGGGGCTAGTGAGAGCTGTTTAGTCTGAACCCTTTAACTGGGGCACTGTGGATTTCCTGCTGCACAAAGCTGTGGCATCCCATACGTAGCGTCTGCCATGAGTGTGGCCCCTTTTTGGGTATCCCTATGAATCTTCTACATCTCCCGTGGGCCTGGGGAGGTGTTCCAGGTACGCAGGGCTTAGGAAAATCAGGCCAGGATGTTTGATCTATCTTAAGGAACAAAACTAAGAATTTTTATGTGGGGTTTGGATGTGATCATTGTTTTTTAACAGGCAGTGTTACCCCCACAAGAGCAGTTCTGTTCCTAGCTTCCATCCCTTTGTACCTGCTATGCAGTTTTTTTATTGCACACCAAAACAATTGCCTGCAAGAGTCCATATTCCATTAAGCGTATGGAAAAGTATTCAGCCCTTTGTTTTCTGATGAATGAATGCATTTGGCATGTAAACATTAATTTAGACTAGTCATGGGATGTCGGTGCTGGTTAATTGTCTCCATTTTTCTGGGTTTTGTTTAACTGATGGAGATTATTTCAGAAATGTGCAACTTCTTCAACTGCTGCATTCATTGCTGGGTGCCCTTTGTGGGGGCTCCAGACCTGCAGAGGGACGGTTCAAGGTTTGGAGATGGCTGATGCATAGCATGTAAATAGTGCAAAGCTCCATCCTTTCTGGAGAGTGTTACCCATTGCCCTGTCAAAGCTCTGTAAGTCAGTAAAGACAGTACACTGCCAACAGCATCACGCTGCAGCCCTTAGATGGGGTCAGCTAATATGTCCCCAGTATCAGTGTGAGCAGGGAAGGGAGAGCCTATTCTGGTAGGTGGGGGAATTCATCAGGGCTTGTGCACTTATTCAGAGATGAGATTTGCTGTACGAGTCGTGAGCGTTAATAATCAAACATGGGCATCTTGCCACTGCTGTGGGGAAAACAGGTCCCTGGCTCCCATTAAATTTAATGTCGTTGGTACACGTGATTCTCTTATTAGCCAGCGTGAAAACCAGAAACACAGTTCCTTCAGAAATGCATTGGAAGAGTGTTGGTGGGATGGCATGTCCTCAGACTGGGGCTTGGACAAGAATTAATGCCAGTGAGACAACCAGAAAGAGAGGAAGAGACAAGTTTTGGGGGAGTTAGGTGCGGAGGAGCCATGGTTCTGACCTATTCCCAGTAGGGTGCTACTAGAAGACACATTATTTTGGGATATGCTCTGATGGAGTTGTAAACGTACTTCAGCAAGATGTAATCCCTGCCTGATCACATTCAGAGCCAGACCTGAAGGATAGTGTGATCATCCTGATGCACAGATGGGGAGATGTGTCAAGCAGAGGCTTTATGCAAAGCCATCAGGAGTAACTTGCTCTCCAACCTGGTCTGTAGACGCAGGGCCAACCTCCTGTTGAAGTACCGCCCAGTTCTCCAGCTGCATGTGTTTTGAGTGAATTCTTGATCTTTTTCCCAGTGTTACCTTTTTGGCCAGGGTGGAGTTTTCCTGTTCTGAGGGACTCCAGTGTTTCTGCCCAATTTAGCATGGAGAAAATGAACGGCAAACCCTTCATATTGTTACATACGTTTTAGATGTGGGCCTCACAGTTTGATCCACGGAGGCTCGGAAGGCTCGTAAACCTGGTAATACATAGTTCCAAGCCTGCATCAAAGAAGTTCACAGCCCTTCTGGGAGAAGCTGTGAGTACTGATGAAAGAGGGAACTTATTGTATATGTAAGAAAACTTCTTTCATGGCTTATGTATTAAGGCAGTCTCTGTGGCCCAGGGAAGATTGGGGCTGCTTTTAATTTACATCCCCCCTTACTTATATTAAGACTTCGTCAGAATAAAAATTAGTCAGATGTTTTCTTAATGACATCATTTTTTTTTAATCCTGTTTCATTTTTTCCAGATGAGGCAGTGGAGATTATTAGAAATGAATTGAAACTAAATCTGGAACAGAGACTTTGATTCACTTCTCCCTCCTCCCCGGTAGAAATAAATCGGTCGGCTCCGTGCTCAGCTGCTGTTATTAGCGGCCTTGGGAGAAAGCAGCCCACCGGCTGCGGCCAAGCTCTCCTGACGTCATGGTGAAAGGTGCTGAGCAACAGCTCACCTCGGCACTTCTGGAGGCTGGTTTCAGTCGCCCTGTAAATTGGGTAACAAAATGCTGTAACAGCGCAGGTGGAGAAGTTATGAGATCTGAAATAGCAATGCCATCATAAATTTGTCTTTTGGTACTGTGAAAGAAACCAGGCTGGATCAATCCCGCTGGGGATCCAACTACCTGAAAGGAGGTTGTGGCGAGGTGGAGGTCAGCCTCTTTTCTCATGAGAAGCAGGACAAGAGGGAATGGCCTTAAGTTGCACCAGGGTGGCTTTAGGTTAAATATGAGAAAAACTTTCTTGTCCAGAGGAGAGTTGAGGCAGCACAGGCTGCCCAGGGAGGAGGTGGAGTCGCTGTCCCTGGAGGTGTTCAAGAGATGAAGCACTGGGTGACGTGGTCTGGAGTAGTCACAGGCACGGGCTGACGTGGGCTGCATGATGTTGTTGGTCTTTCCAACCTTAATTATTCTATTATTCCCCTGGTGGAACCAAGGTCTTGGTGTGAGGAGCGCTCACATTGGCTGCAAGGCCCTTGCTGAGCTTTGCTTTGATAGGGTTTCACTGCCTTGTATTTCACACCAGCAAGCCATGGTGTGCAGCACTACAGAGGAGCACTTTGAACTATAAATATTTTAAAAGACATTTAATTTACTACACATCAGCAGAAAGTGTGCAAAAAGCCACAAGGTTTACTAATTTATCAGAAAGACAGAGAAACACACAGAAGATCAAACAAAGACAAACATGCTCGTAAACTGCTGAATAAGTCTGCAAAGCTCATATTACATTTCTGTGTGGTTTTGTTGATATGCAAGCATTATAAATAAATTACAGTGCACCTGAGCTGTTGATAAGGCAGGATGGGACCTGAGGGGCAGGTGGTGTGCCTGAACTTGTCGTGCCCCAGTGCCAGCCCTGTGTCCGAGCAGCTCCTCACCCAGCAGGCCAGTAGTACAGCAAAGTCTAACATGAAGCAGATTTAGCTCTTGGACTTTGCCTGATGGCAGCTCTGCCTGTTTTGGCATCTAGCTCAAATTCACCGTTTCCCAGGTCAAGACATGTAGTTTTTCACTCCTCCTTGCACCCTCTGTGGTTTGTGTAAGAGGATGGAGGATGTGGCGGGGAGATGTGTGCGTGTTTTCTGTTCCATCCTTGCTCACCCTGTGAAAACCATTCAGATGCCACAACGTGCCTCTGACTTTTTGTTACCTGCTGACTCCCCAGCATTTACTGACTGCTTTCTCAGGTAACACTTTGCCTGGGGAAGATCTGAGGCATTTAGCAGCAGTGGCCCCCAGAAAGCATGCAATAAAAACTCTCCTGAACTTTTGCCCTCTGAACCCTAGGGCCGACCTGTCAAGGGGGTTTGTGCAAGCCCTGATTGACGCAAGTGGGAGGGCTATGTGCCCAGGGCTCCTGAGACAGAGCCATTCATGTGGCTAAGCAGCAGGCTGGAGGCCTTGGATGTCCCTCTGTCCCCATCCTCCCCACGCGGATGCTGGGCTGGCTCCCTGCACACGGGAGCTGCTCTGGCTCCAGACAGCCCCGGCACAAGGCACACCATGCAGTGTTTAACCCCTCCTCAGCCTCCTTCCTCATGAGTCCAACCCAGTAGTGTTGGAGGAAGGAGGACAGACAGCTACAAGGGATTGCATCTCTCTGTTTCTTCCCCAGGCCTCCTCCTCTGAGCGGCAGCCCCGTCATCTCTGACATCTCCCTCATCCGCCTGTCTCCTCACCCCGCTGGGCCTGGCGAGTCACCCTTCAGCCCGCCGCACCCCTACGTGACACCCCACATGGAGCACTACCTCCGATCTGTCCACGGCAGCCCCACGCTCTCCGTCATCTCTGCTGCCAGAGGGCTCAGCCCCGCCGACGGTAAGAGACCTGCCCCACCACATCCTGCCCATCCCACCGCGGCCGGGGATGCTCACGTTGTGCTGTTTGTTCGGCAGAGATTTTGTAGCTCACCAGCACTGATGTGCAGCTCAGGGATTTACAGCTGTGAAGGCTCCGCAGCTGCTCTCTGAAGTGGGAAAGCTGTCTCTTTTTCTTCTGCATTTTTTTTCCCCTCTCTTCCTCCCCTTTAACTACACATTTGTTTTGCATCATTGCACTGAGAAAGCAGAGCGTGAGAATAGCTATTACCTCTGGATCGTATTATAAATATTTTACTTAAAGTATGTTCCTTTCTGTGGAGCTCTCGGCTCTCTTATGAGCTTGCTCACTCTGATGCCTCTACCAGAAGCCTTACTTCTCTTCAACACGGTCACAGTTGCCCTAGGTGCTGCCTGGGTTATCTCCCCTTGGCTTCATGTCCTGGGATATGCACATCTCCAAGGCAGAGGAGGGGGCTCTGCATTTTTCTTCCTTCTCCTGAGCTGCTTTGCTGAAGCTCTCAGGAGAAGGTGAGGGTTGTTGGAGGTGGTGGTACCCACCCACCCCCAACAGGCCACACCATGGGGTCACCATGGACACCAGGTTCCCTGTGTCTGGGACCACAGACCAAGCAGGGAAAGGGGAAAGTGCAAAGCTTTCCTGAGAGAGTTGCAGGACCTCAGAGTTTCTTTTTTAAAGGCTGAGATAGATCTTCAAATCCTATCATCCATCATCTCCTGAGCCGCCACGGGACAAACAAAGCACACCAGAGAGCGGCAAGAGCCTGCTTTACTGTCTGACACCATTTGGTCATCTTCTGTGGATAAAAATCATTGCTACAGTGATGGGGAGATGAGTATCCTCCCTCCCTTTCCTAAAATGGGGTCTTGATGCAGGGTACTTCCTCCCTGTGGCCTCACCATGATAAGTGCCTGAGTTCCGTGCTGCACTGAACTGTGAGCGTGTGTGCTCTGCACCGTCCTCCCCCATCAAAGCTGGTTTTGTTATTTGCTATGAAAAAGAAGCATTGTGTTTTGGGTTCCTTTTCTTTTCCGTTTTCATTTTTTTTAAGGCTGCAGTAAATAAGTTAATGGGGCAAGCGGGTGGGGAGGCAGGTTTGAAAAATTACAGCTGGGAGAAAGTGAGCGTAATTGGCTTTGGCAGCCAAAATGGTTTTATGCTGCCAAACACTAAACCTAGCTCTATGCATTAGACCTTGGCTTTAATTTCCTCGTACCGCTATCGGGAACTGGGTTGCATTCGTCTTTCCTCCCTAATAAGCAGGGATGTGGATGCTGACAGGGTTACTGCTGCCGACGGCCAGGCCCTCTCCCCCCTCCCTGGGGCAACGGCTGCGTCCAAACGGGAGGATTATTAAAAGGGGGAACGAGAGATTGTTTATAAATTTGCGGAAATAGAGGAATGCAGAGGCCCCAGCTTAGTTTCTTTTGTCCGCAAAAAACACGCCCAAGCACACGTCACGGCCACGCTGAGCGGGGCCGCGCAGTGCGGGCTGCTGGGGGTGCGGGGGGAACGCGGCCGCCTGCCTCGGCGCCAAGCTCTAACGTCCTCTGGGAACCTTCTCCCCATGTTCTCCTCTTCGCTTTCGGCTTCGGCAGTGGCTCACGAGCATCTGAAGGAGCGAGGCCTCTTTGGGCTGCCCCCGCCGCCGCCAGGAGCCAACCCAACTGACTACTACCACCAAATGACGCTGATGGCCGGCCACCCCAACCCCTATGGGGACATCCTGATGCAGAGCGGCGGAGCAGCTAGCACGGCACACCTCCACGAGTACCTCAGCCCTGTTGATGGTGAGTAGCAAACCACTCCACGGGAACGTGGGGCATTCAGGTGGGACTGTCCTCCAGGTAGAGGTTACTTGGCCCTGCTGAAACCCGTGGGCATCATGCTGATTGTTGGCTCAAACCATCATCTTGTTCCATACATCTGAGTATAAATTACAGCTAATTAAAAACAGATAGACTGTGGTGCTTTTGGAAGGACTGCTGCACAGGCAGGAGGCAGCTGGTCCAACAGAAGGGCGATGTTGCCGTCCTGTCGCCTTGGCCATGGGCAACCACTGCATGCCCCAGGCTGTGCTCCAGCTCCTGCTTCTCACCCCGTTTGGTGTGGACAGCATCTGGGCCATGGGCTGACGATGTCCCCTTGTCACCATGCTCAGCACAACCTCCGAGAAGTTGGGGCCTCTCGGGGTGGCTGTAAAATGAACCCCCCAAGGAGGGAAAGTATGTTAATAGGGAGCCACATTGGGTAGGACTGTGTTCGTATTTCATGGGAGAAAAAAATTGCTGGAATGCTGTATTTATACTACTATAAGTCATTAGAAACACAGAAAGTTCTGGTTCATTGCTAAATGAAGAAGAAATAAAGTGATGTTAGGGACAGCAGTGCTGAGTCACCCCCAGCCTGGCTGCTGCCCTGGTGTGATGGGTTATGTTTATCCAAAGGACTATCTGACGGCTTTTTTCATCTGAGATTTTTAGAGCTGCTAGAAATTTCTTTCCTTTCACTTCATGCTATGTCTTGTAAGAACTGGGGTTGTACAGATATTATGGAGGGCTGTTTGGGGATTATTTCTCCTGCAGGAACGAGAAAGCTCAGCTTTCAGTTCCCGGCTTCTGTCTGCTGGGCTGCCTTTGGATTTGCCTGTGGACCTTTACAATTTTTGGAGTGGAGTTCTGCATCATTTCATTACTGCTTCAAAGTTTCTGTTGTTGAGCTTTTGAGATGAAAGACTGTGCAGTCTTGCTGCTTCGTAAAGTGACTGGTTTAGAATGATAAAAGCTGCTCTTGGCTGTTCAGTGATAGGGACTTTATGGATATTTCTAACTAAAAAAATCCAATTTCTCATCTTCAGCTGCTGCCAAAGTGTTACCTCAGTAGTCCTTTACAACCACCAGTTCCTAATCTGATTTTGAAGAAATTGAATCTTGGGTTGAATGGGAAGGCACGTGCTCATTGATGCCATCCTGCTTCTAACATCCAAAGTATGTTCAGAGTTTCTCTGCCATGAAGCAGCTTGTTGGTAAGGCTGCTCTCCATCTTCCATCTGAGGGGTTAATCTCTGTGGTTATAGCAGATGGGTGCAAACAGGCTCTGCCAAGTTCTCTTTGAGCCCTTGAGCAAGACTCCTTCCTCCTTGCCTCCTTATTAGTCCATCTCTGACCAGCAGTGCCTTGCTGAAGTGCCAGATAAACAGCCAGTAGGAGAAGCAAACACAGTTGTTTTCAGGCTAGCACAGGCTGATGCTCAGTACACCAAAATGCCCATCCTCTCAGTTTGCTGAAGATCTGTCTTTATCCGAAGTCATCTGAGCTGCTCCCCTGAGCTGAATACTCTTCCTGCCTGGCTTTTCCTGAAAATGTCTCTAGAGTAAATCACATAACAAAGGTCTTGATTTCATGCAGCCATGCTCATAACATTGTCTCTTTGGAAAGCTGGGGCATGCCAGACATTATTTTAATCTTCCAGTAAAGCTTCATTGGACAGTAACTGGGAAGGTTTTTCTGGACCTTCACATGCTCTGAACAAGATGAAATCTTTCATACATGCAGCATGAAATGCTGGAAGGCTACTTCTTAAGAATGTGATTAGGAGCAGCAGCCCAGTGCCAGCCCCTTATCTGTACATTCAGCTTCACCCATCAGCCCAAGGAGGCTCCTGCTTTGGTTTATCCTCCCTCATTGCCCCTGTGTGTGTGGTGCTGCTGCAGGTACTGAGTCTGTCTGTGGCCCATTGAGGCGTATAAAAGCATGCTGGAAGTCATAGGAAATTAAAATGATGGAATCATAAAATCATTAAGGTTGGAAAGGACCTCTGAGATCATCTTGTCCAACCATTCACCTACCACCAATATTGCCCACTAAACATGTCCCTAAGTAACACAACTTAGGTACTTCTGTTTTCCATTTTAGCATTTCCTAACATCAAATCTGCACCCTGAGACATTTGGCTGCCTTACATAGGTTGGCATTTTGTTGGTGTGCATGATGTGTTATCCTCAGTGAGCTGTTCTGTATGATGATGGAGGTTCAGTGCCAGCATGAAGAGAGAATTGTACATTACTAATACAGAGAGTTAAATGGATGGCTCTGAAATGCTGGACGAAGAGCTGGAATATCCCTCTCTGTTTAGAAAGCTATTTCAAAAATTCAAATCAGTCGGGACTAAATAAATAGTTGAACAGATAATTTAATAAGGCATCCTCTTGTGGTATTTTTCTGAGACGAGAACAAGGGTCGCATGCATAAAACCCCAGTGAGTCACTGTCTTACAGGATCTCTCATTCAGAGAGCTCTTTTCTTCCCAGAGTCCTAGAATGTGAGAACTTTACAATAATTATTTTGCCAGTTGCTGAAATGCAGGTAGTTCCTGTTAGACCACATGCAGCGCATCTGTGACAATTACTGGCACCTGCAACAGCAAAAGAGCAGGTGAGTGTATTAAAATAATCTTTAAAAGAAAAGGCCTGTTCAGTGTCACATCACCTCCATACATCCACAAGTCTGTGGAAGCCCCAAGGTACTGAGTATGGGGCAGAAAAGTCTGAGTGGAGAGCTCTTGTCATTACCTGCAAGCCTTCAAGAGGTGTCATTTGTTCTAGCCTGACTTGATGCGTGTACTCTTATAGCTCTGTACATCAGAAGATCTTCAAATATTGTACAAAGCAAAGCTGTTTCACCATTGGAGACCTCAGAGAGAAAGGACACCAAAATGATCAGTAAGCTGAGTATTAGCTGCTCTGGGAGCAAGATCTTGATCTTTGGAATAAGGACTCTCATGGCCAGAAAAGGAAGAAGAGTTTACATTTAAAGCCATTGCTTCTGTTAGCCATCGTGTTGAAAGTGTGATTGGGTTATCCGTACTTATTATGGGGGTGGTAGAAGAGTGTCCTGGATTCAACTTATGTCCAGGTGGCACTGTACAGAAACAGTTATTCAAGTCACACAGGCTGCATAGGCATCTTTGTGCAACCTAGCAAGCTGTAATGGCATTTCATCCCATTCTGGAGGCAGGAATGGACTCCTGCCCTGCTTCTTGCTGGCTACTACATGGCAGTCACAAATACCTTGGTGTGATAAAATCAGTTTAACTGGGAAAAGGCTTTGTTCAGCACAGGATAGCCAGTGGCCAGCAGCTGGAACAGTTGCCTGGGATGTGGACAAATGTTCAAGCAGGACTTAATTCCCTCAAGTCAAGCAGTGATTCAGCCTCCACTGACCTCTGTCAGTCACTGTTGTTGGAACCTTTCTACTACAAGCAAATGATTTAATAGACATCAGGGTAAGGATCTGGGCTGGCAGTGCAGCAGGGCAGTCAGCAATGTGAGAGGTGGATTCAGGACTCCATTCCAACAGTTTCACACAGAGTAACTTCTCTGTCCAGAGGGATGGAGCCTCACGGTGACCTGGGAGAAGTGCCTTGTGTGGGGCCGGGGGCCCAGCACACGGAATGTGCAGGCAGGGCCTTCTGCATCACAGATGCCATTCCAGCCCAGCCAGCTGCCGGCTGACTTGGGCAGGCAGCCTGCCCTGCGGTCGCTTCCTTAACCACTCTGAGATCTTTTTTTTTTTTTGTTTTCTTTGTCCCAGCACAGAATGGAAACTTGCTGAAGTCTCAGAAAAGGTTCAGAGAATGTGAAACGGTTTCCCACCCAGTTTTAGCCAGCAATCCTGTTTTCCTCCCTAGAAAAATATGTGCAGAAGAGAGAAAAAGTCCCAGAGCATCCCATAAGCACTCTGTCTGGAGTCCTGCTGCACTCTGGTTTCTAAAGAATTCAATTTACATATGCAAGTTGGGTCATCTAAACAGTTACCTTGTGGATTGGGAGTAGAAGAATGCAGCCTTGTCTTTCAGCAAGGATTTGAGGGAAGCATTAGTATTCCTTGAACTGCGAAGCTGATCAGGCCCCAGGGAGGGCAGAAAGGAGGGTCCCAGGGCAGCATCTGGTGCCAGAACAAATGTCCAGCATCTGCTGCAGTCTGAGTGAGACGTGTGCTGCCACTGCCCATGGGGAGAGGGGAATAAGGAACTGGCTGTGCACAGTGTTAGAAGCTTCTTGCTGCTGCCTGCTGATGAAAGGACCTTCCGTGGAGTTACTCTCATGATGGGAGGAGGGGGTATTTCTGAACTCCTTGGGTGGACCAGGGCTAGGTGTAGGGAAGCACTGGCCATGGATGTGTTAGCAAGGAGGTCAGCATTTGCAGACCACGTGTTTTGTGGGCTCAGCCACCAGTATCCTTCTCTGACCAATACCGCGTGCTGCTGTAGTGTCCTTCAGATGACCTATGGCCATGGTGAGTGCTCCCACCACAAGCTGCCCCTCTTGTGAAAATGAGAGATGTGCCCTATAGCTTGTCACTGTCCCCTGTGGGTAAATCAAGATTTGGGAAGAAAATCAGTTTCTGAGTAATTTGTGGATGTGATAATTCATAGACCGAGTACTAGGCGTGGGCTCTAACCCATCACTTCTTTCTGATCCTGTCTGAGGAAGACTGGTATTCAAGAGAAAGCAACTGAATGTAACAAGATCTCTGAGATAGAGAGGCACAGTGGAGTTTGTTTTGAAAGTGGAAATTCAGGCAGATTAATGAACTTTTAAATCATTCCTTATTTTTGTTTCAATTTCTGTGATGACTTCAGTCTTCTGAACAAAACTTCTTTCAGAACAACAGCAGCCAAATTCATATTTTTGTTTGTTTCAAGAGTGGCAAGGGGGTGCTCTGACCACCCTGGTGCTAAACCCTCCAAGGCACTCTGTCTTCATCTCTCTGTGTCTGAAAAATGGATCCGTCTTTCATTTCCTTCTCTGGGCATTCCCTGCTGGAAAAGTTGTGTGCAGTTTTTCCTTTGAAACATCACTGGATCTCAGGCAGTACAGGATTTGGCTTACATATTCAAATGGCTGTCAGTCAGCTCGCACTGAACACCTTGTCTGTATATGTGCACCACCCCTAACATTTGTCTTTGCTGCTGCCTGTTATCACTTAATGTTTGTGTTCCGTGTCCTTGGATCAGGGGATTAGGGCAGGCCGGTTTTATTAAGAATGATCCTAGTGCTGTTAATCTGCTTTTGAGTAATAATTGTGAAAAGATTCCCCCTTCTTAATGCAGTCATGAGTGGTTCCTTTTGTAGTTCAGTTCCTTTTACATTTCCCAGATGCTTCCCTTCCTGGGTGCTGCTATTGAGAGGAGACGAATTATTCATCCGTAGCATGATTTTAGGTCACAGCTTTCTCTGAAAACCTGCAGGATCTCAGAGGCTTTTGTGTAAAGCACAAACCCAACCTACTGGATCTGCTATCAAACATGCCGCCCGGCGGTACATGCAGGAGCTAAATGAGAGCAGACACTAACACGATGGATATTACTGGTTTGGTGCAGGAGAAGTCCCAGGCCAGCTTGCCAATCTGACAGCTTTCAGCAGAGTTTTATACTGGGAAAAAATGACATACCTGTGTGCAGCCTGGAGGGTGCCCACGCTGGTTGCACCAGTGAAACCAGGGCTTCTGTTGGACGTCAGGACTACTTCTCTCTGCAAATTAACGGTGACCAATGGCTGAACCAGCACTGTGGACATAAATCATAGGAAGGAGCAGCGAGAAATGAGTACAAGGCTTTTCTTTCTATTTAGTAATTTATCAAGGGAAGTGGCACATTAATAAACAGATCTCCCTTGAGGTGTGGGAGTAACAGAGATAAATATGACTGTCAAATCTGGCCTGCTTCCTTCTGTTAGAGAAGGAGAAGACTGTGGGAATGCAAATGCAGAAAGCAATAACTGTATCTGGAAAGATGCATATTATTTGTAGGACAGAAACATTGACAACTCAGCTGAGATGGAGCCCCTTTGTAGATGCAACACAGGAAATAAAACACAAACCCTATCTAAAGGAGTTTATCTGAATATATGGCACTGGGAAATAGAGATGCAGAAAGAAGAAGCAACTTGCTCAAGGATATGTAGCCAGGGAGGGCTGGGAAGAGCACCCAGGTCGTCCAGGGTCATAGGCCATGTAATGAATGAGCATGCCTTATTGCCAGGAAAATAAATTAATGAGTTCTCATCAATGATAGTAATGCATTATTATGTTGTGGACAGAGTACCGTTTTCACCTTTACAAAGTGGACCCAAGCAACCCTTGTGTTACTTGTTTTGGGGCCCTGTCAGAGCCCGCATTTCATGGACAAAGTGTGAAATTTGGGTATTCTCCAATCCCAGTCTTTACAAAGGAGCTTCATTTACTCATTTTGGTTTTGCTTCCATAGCACCTTGGCACAGTGGTGCCTGCTTTTCCAGCTCCTGAGAGGAGCACCACTCACTGTGGCAGAATGGGGCTGGGCAGGGCTGGCTGCAAGCATTCAGAAAGTTTGAGTCTGGTCCCACCAGATCATGGGACAGCCTTGACAGTCAGGAGGTAATGTTACAGATTACTGTGTGCTCTTTGTGTTTGCTACTTGGTCCTTGAATTGAGTTTTCAAGCTTCTTTCCCACCCCACAAGGCTGCAAAATATATACAAAATACTGTATGAAGGGGTTCAGCATGTATACAGCGACCAGAGTTTTAGGAGAAATTCACAGTGTTGTCAGTCTTGCAGTGAAGGAATCACAGCCAGCAACTCTTGAAGCTTCTCGGGTGTAGGACAGAAGTCACAGGAGTGCTTGGTTCAGTCGTACGTTAGACTTCCAGTGTGACCTCAGGCAAGTCACTTGTGAAAAGAGGGACATTGTGACCTCAGGCAAGTCACCTTGTGCGGAGAGGGACAGCATGAGTAGCAGGAGGGAAGTGGCACTAGACCCCATGAACCTCACAGTACCTGGGCACAAGGATGGAGCCACTTGGCTAAATGAGAGAGTGAGTCCTGTGGGCTCTGGGAGGCTGAAATCCAGCCACTGATCTCAGGAAGATGTTGACACAAACTTTTGCAAGCCAGTACAAATCAAGGAGCACTTTGTTCCTGCTGCCAGGATGCATTTTACCACCTTGTGTGTCCCATTCACCCCTCTCATATCAGCACATGTCTGCGGGGCAGAAAATCTGTGCTCCTGCAAAGTGCCAGCCTTGTATTTGGTTAGATGCAGCTGAGATCTGTCCCTCCAACTGCCTAAAGGAGAATAGCTTGCATTGCCTGTCTAGGCAAGCTCCTGCTTCCTTCACAGCCTTTAATAGGATGTAGCCACAGCAGGCCTGCAGGGCAGCTTCCCAGGAGACTGCCACAGGAAAAAGCAGGTAGTAATGCAGCACTGTGCTCTTTTGGGTGGATGATGGGGATTACCACTGGACACAGTAGCATATTTCACCCTTAGAAATCTTTTTTTTTTTTTTTTTTTTTTTTAAATAATAGGCAACTATTGGAAGCTGCTATCCTTGCTTTGGAGGGCCAAGCCCATCCAGGCAGGGCTGGAGCTTGGCCAGGTGTTGGAGCTGATATCTAGTTATGGGGAGCTGCTGTGATGTTGCCCACCCCATGACTTGCAGGTGGTTTAGTCTTGGGCAGAGCTTCCTCAGGATGAAGTCAGTTGTTCCAGTTAGGAATGCTGAAACATTGGGGGAGGCCAAATTAGTACAGTAGTAACTCACTGTGTGTTGCAGATCCACAAACGGGACTGGCAGGGTTGGAAATGACTTCATGCCTGAATGATTGACAATTGCTAATAGGGTCCAGGCCCTGGCAGATCCCCTTGGAGGAGGAGAGCTTGAACTTTGCGCCTGAGCTGCCAAATTGGTTTTCTTAAAACTCCTAATTTACTTTCGAGGCTCCCAGAGTCTCTCACCCTGCGTTAATTGGGTGGTCAGCATTGTGCTTGCTTTCATTCCTGCTCCCTCTGCGCACCATTGCTCGCACCGTGTCGGAGGGCTGCCCGGGCTCTGACGTGGTTCCACTGGCCTCTACTCTTCGCTGAGTCAATGGGGTGGCTGTGCTCACAGAAATCCTATGGGACCTTTTCCCTTTTAATTTCAAGTTAATTTAGTGCCAATGTAAAATAATGACTGACAGGCTTCTGTTTACCCTCTGAGGGGGATGCAGCCTGCCGTGCTGCCTGCCCTGGGTCACTCAGCACTGAGTGGACGGGAAAGCTCAGCTGCTGCCTGCTCTGGCTCTGCTTCTTATACATCCTACAGCAGTCCTGAGACAGCAGGTCTCAGCTCCTGCTCATTGACCTTCCTGAGCACCCCTCTGCCCCCAGCATGGTGATGACCATGCCAGCAGTGGGCTGAGCTGGCCATTGGCATCTCCAGGTGATGGTGGGAGTGTGCTGGGATGTTCCCCACGCCTGCTGAATCCCATCCTCAGCCACCAGGCCTCTCCATCCCCTCACCTGACTGCAGGAAGGAGCAGCCTGCTGGTTTTGTCTGACAAAATCTGTGCTTCACTCGCCCCTCCTCTCTCTTTCCTACAGTGTCCCGGTTTTCAAGCCCACGGGTGACTCCAAGATTAAGCCGAAAACGAGCCCTGTCTATCTCCCCACTGTCTGATGCCAGCATTGATTTGCAGACGATGATCAGGACCTCCCCGAACTCCCTTGTGGCATATATTAACAACTCCAGAAGCAGCTCAGCGGCGAGTGGCTCCTACGGCCATTTATCTGCTGGGACAATAAGGTAACACTTTGGGGGCAGACCTATCTAACTCTATAACCATCCCTCGAATGGAGTAGTGTCCTCCAACAAGGGACATTCATGTGTCAGTACTTGAAGACAGCTTATAAGCAGGAGGGGGACTGACTTTTTTTTCCCAGTGTTAGTGACAGAGCAGGAGGAATGGCTTTAAACTAGAGGGGAGATTTAGGTTAGACATCAGGAAGAAATTCTTTACTCAGAGGATGGTGAGGCTCTGGAGAAGTCTGCCCAGAGAAACTGTGTGTGCCCTGTATCAGGGATTGCCCGAGGCCAGATGGGATGGGGCCCTGAGCAGCCTGAGCTGGTGTGGGGCAACCAGCCCATGGCAGGGAGTTGGCACTGGGCAGATGTTAAGGTCCCTTCCATCCCAAGCCATTCTATGATTCTGCGAAACCCTCTGTTTTAAGAAATTGCCCCCAAAGTATTCTCAAAATTATTGGCCGACATTCTTAAAAAAAAAAAAAAAGATTTCCTGGGTGGATTTAAGAGCCTGATTCTAAAAACATGTCTGAAAAAAAAAATAATCTAAGCCCTTGAGTAAAGTTTTGCTCAAATCTTAATTAAAAAGCACTTACACTAGTCAGCTTACTGTTGTCAATTCCTGCCGTGATTGCTTAACCCAAGTTTCACAATGTTGTTATTCTTTTTATTACTTAACTGTTAAATATGTTAGTTCTAATTAACATTGTTGTTGCAAAGCAAGGGTTTATAAAGATCCTGTGCTTTTAAACTTGTAGGGGAACATTGCCATTAGTAACCATTACATTAATTTTATCAGTTACTTTATCTGACAGTGTCATTTAGAAGTTGTGGAATGTAACATACTGCTAACTTAAAAAAGAAAACAGTGATAGTCATTTTTGGACTTTGTTTTAACACAACAGTGCTGTGCAGCAGCCTGCTATCACACCTCATTTACTGCAGCACACATTTAACTCCTAGAGCTCTTTACTGCTGCGGTGATTTTTGCCCATTATTCTTCTGGTCAAGTTGTCATTAACTAGTTTGGAAGAGAAATACTAATTGCATGGTCACCAGCAATGAGTATTTTCTCTAAAAACAAAACTTGAAATGAAGTCTGTTGCTAATTATGACCCTGTTTCCTCAGCACTCACACCACGGGCAGTTTTAGTGACATGAGAAAAAGTACCATGAGGGTAGGGACCCTGGGCAGCTATGTTTTAATCCTTCCAAATAATCAGTTTGGGGCTGAGAGTCTATAGGTTGTGCATCCCTCACCTAGAGTAAAAGGAGCAGAGGATGCTCACACCGTGTCTCCTGTGTTCCTCTGTCTTTGACAGTGGGATCATAGAATCGTTTGAGTTGGAGGGACCTTTAAGGGCCATGTGGTCCAACTTCGTGCATGGAACAGGGACACCTACAGCTTGATCAGGGTGCTCAGAGCCTGGTTCAACCTGACCTTGAATGTCTCCAAGGACAGGGCATCCACAGCAGATGCATCCCTGGGGTGTGAAACCCTTGTTCCCAGAAGCAGAGCTTCATTGTTAATGCCTCTGCCTGCTGCACCTTGGCTCCAGCCTGTTGCTTCCAGCTAGCCCCATGGAGCCGGTGGGGTTTCTGGTCACTGCTGACCTAGATTGGAGCTGAACCAGTGACCTACATATGAAGGGTGACATACTTTAGCAGTCCCCTGAGCCAGCGTGTCCCTCACCTGAATGCAGAGTAAACTACATGTTTTGGACTATGCTAAATGACTCATGATTCACCCTGGCTGTGATCTCTGGCAGGTGAGCCAGGTGATGCTGGGGTTTTCACAGCGCAGGCAGCTTAACCTCGAGCTTGCAAGCCTGCAGAATAGTGCTGGGAAAAGCTGGGGGATGTGAGGTTGCGAAGCCAGATGTGTTCTGAGCTCTCTGCCAAGGGCTTTGGCTGTTTTCAAACATAAGAAGCAAAGAAATTACGGTCAGTCTGATACATGGGTCGAAAAGTTTGCTGATGTTCACATGAGACAAAGCTCGTCTTTGCAGTAAAGCACAGAAGCAGGCTTATTTTGTTGCATTGAAGCACCTAGCTGTGACACTGCAGTCTCTGAGAAGTTCTGGCCAAACTCAGTCAGTCATGAGACAAAGTGCTAAACACAGTTTAAAATAATCCCTCATCATTTCTCCTCCTCCCACCGCTGCAGCCCTGCGTTCAGCTTCCCCCACCCCATCAACCCTGTGACATACCAGCAGATCCTGACCCAGCAGCGAGGTCTGAGCTCGGCTTTCGGGCACACTCCTCCCCTCATCCAGCCGTCTCCCACCTTTCCCCCTCGGCAGCACATGGCCGTCATCTCTGTCAACCCGCCTCCGGCACAGATCAGCAGCAACAGCAACTGCATCTCCGACTCCAGTCAGGTAGGGGTGGCTCTCACCTTACAGCACGCTTTATTCCTCCTGACAAAGCATTTCTGGACGTGTCACAGTCAAATTCTGCACCCACCTCCTTCCTTGGACACCCACACACACACACATACCTATGCGGGAGCCAATGGCCTTGATCCAGCAAAGCACTGAACGTGATACACAGGGACATCTCAGGCAGCAAATCTCCTTGAGCACGTGTCACATGCTGCTGAAATCAGTGGGATTTGGCACACTCTAAAGTGTTTCGCCAGATAAGCACATGAATGCTGTGAATCAAGCTTTGTCAGTCTTTCATCCTTCCCTCCTTCCTTTTCTCTACTGATCTGGATCATGCAGACTAGCAGGTAAGTGTATCCTGCATAGGACCTCTCTCCATTTTACATATCGTCCCCTTTTTTCAGTTATCAGTTCCTCAGGTGGCATTCTCTCTCATGACTCTGCTGTTGATTTTAAGTTTTGCAGAATCAAAGGCCATATTAGGAATGCTGCAATGCACATGAAATCATACACCTCACCTGGTGCATACTGATACCTGTGCACTCACACACATCTCTGTGTGTGCACGTACCCTCCCTACACACATATATAGTGAATATGCCCAGCACATTTTTAATCATTTTTCCTTCTTCTTTTCATTCCTTTGAACTTTAAATTGCAATTGCTTTTCTCCCCAGAGACTTATTTTACCTCATTTCACACCCATTTCAAATTGTTGTTTTAGTTGCACTGTACTGAACTTTTCAGACTGGTTTATTGTTTTAGGATTTCTCATGGCTGCTGCACTGCAAACTCTGTTTGTTATTGAAGGTTATTTGATTGATTGGTTTTGTTTTCTTCTTACAAACTGACTACCAAAATACTGTGGCTGGTAGGAGTTATGCCTCTGTTTAATAACTTGCATGACCAATCTTGAGCAATTAGCAGGAGTGTATTTAAAATGCTAATGTTCCAATTTTATGCACGTACAATGGGATTTTTTTTTCTTGAAGTTGTTTTTGTTTTTTAAGAGCTTAGCAAAATATACACACTGCCTTTCATGCACCCAGCATGAAGGAGCCCTCACATGTAACCAGAGCCCCCCACTCTTCTTGGGAATTCATTCTTTCAACAAGTTATTTCATCGCATTGAGAAATAAAATCATGGCTTGGGTGGGGGTTGTGTAACATTTTCATGGCTCTGACAGGGACTGGAGCGTTCTGAAAGAGCGAGGCTTGCTGATGAGCTTGCAGAAGCTGATTGTGCCCTTTATTTTCCCCTCTCTCTGCCTCACACAAAACCACACAGGCTAGTTTTCACACGAAGCCCACAGCAGCAGGCCAGCACACCACTGTCTCCATCCACTCTTGAAGTTCAACCTTGACTGACTTTTTAGTTAACTTTGAACAACGCTGTGGGCTGCATTGAGTCTCTCATCCCAAACCCTGTACCACATCTTGCCTGGTTTTCCTTCCTAGAGCAAGCAGAGCAGCGAGTCAGCCGTGAGCAGCACCGTCAATCCCGTAATTAACAAGCGCACCAAAGTCAAGACCGAAGTCGAGGGCTTGCCCCCAGTATCCCCAACCACGCAGGTAACCTCCTTGGTGCGAGACGTGTTGGGGGCCCGAGGCAGCAAAGCTGCTGGGTCTTCTTGCCTCTGGGAACGATGCTGTTGGCATGTTTTGATGCAGTGACTGAGTGAAGCATTCAGTGGGTGCTTAGGACTCAGTGTGCTGCTGCTGAGGTTGGATGCAGAGAGAGGAGGGAGGGAATATTTGAAGCATGATAACTTTAAAAAATGGCTTTGGAGTTTTTTTGTGCTGCAAAGCAAGCAGTATTGGTGTTTCAGAGCAAACATAGGTTACAGGGGATTCTTCCATGTAGGTAGAAAGCTTGTGGAAAAAAAGGACTCCTCGACTCAACAAGGAATTGCTCCTAGCAACATCCTTTACACCAGTGACACATTTGACATCAGGAAGGGTCCAAAGCCCTTTGCTTTCGTTCCAGATCTCTGTGATTGCAAACTGTTTAATGGCTGACAGTATCCATCTGACCATCCTTTATCACAACTGTAAACTATCAGGAGTGCTGTGGGCACTTCATTTTCATGAAATATTAGGCCATGTTATTGTCAAGCGAATGGAAGAGTTGATGACAAATTTCTCCTTCTGCCCTGGTTCAGGAGCAGGTCTCAGCATGATGCATGGGGACAGCAATGTGTGCAGTCATCAGGGGGCTGGTAAAATTGATGAAGATAGCATATCAGGGAAAGATAAACATGCTGTAGTCAGCACGATTAGGGCAAAGAGGCATCTCTCTGGAGCTTTGAGTTTAGGAGCACATCCACACACTGCTGGAAAAGCACATGCCCCAAAAAACCAATCTGGCCAGCACCCAGGCTAATGGGCAACATGTTTCTTTCCTGCAGCAAGTGAAAAAAAGATGTGAAAGCCATCACCAGCTTTCTAAAGCATCTGTAGCAGAGGAGCTGTGGGACAGACTGCTACTTCCTTGACGGCTGTTGTTACCAACAAGGAGTTCCCAAAAAGCACCAGCCTGCTCTCCCTGCAGCTCTGCCCCAGTGCTTTTTCCACGGAGTCCCATGTGAAATAAGCACTGCAAGAAGTGAGGGAATTGTTTAAAGTGATGCATGGAGTCTTGATTAGAAGAACAAGGTGAAATTAAGAGAAAGAAAATGTGTTCTGGTTATCTAATGGTTCCTAATGAGAAAATGTGTGGAGTAATACCCCGAGGGAAATGTAGGTTTCACATCTTGCAGCATTTCAATATTGTCTGGGAGATTATTGGAAAGTGCCTTGTGAGAGACAGTCCACTCCTGGCAGGGAGAACAGGTTAAAAGACCGAATGTTGTGGGTGTCTCCTTTTAAGCTGATCAAGAAACAGCCACTTTTGAAATCTGGGGATTCCCATTCTGCAGGAGACTGTGCTGAAAACCTCATTACTGAGACACAACCTTCCCAAAAACAAAGCATCTGTATGTGTGTTTTGTTTTGGAAACGCTGCATTAGAAAAACCTCATGTGAGTTGTGATTTGCATGTCTAAAATCCTTGTTCAGACAGTATCTCCCATGATGGTGTGTGCTCTTAAAAATGTAATCCAGACAAGATCGGTGGAATACAGTGGAGCACCAGACAGTCCTGAGTTACTGTGCTCTTACCATACCACAGTAGCTCCAGTGCAGGCTCAGAATCATGTTGAACTAGCCAGAAATGAAACATGTCGATCCTCTTCAAGAAATTCAAAAGGTTTCTGTTCTGTTTTTCCAGCAGGAGGTAGAAACATTTTGGCAAAATAATATTTTTAGTAGATGATTTCATTTTTTCAGACTTTTTGTGGAAAGAAACATTTCAACAAAGGTATTGTTCACAGCTCAACCAAATAGAGTTGCCAGAAAAAGGAACTGCTGTTTGAACTTTCTCAGGCTATTGCTTAGATATACTTTGGATCTCCAGAATTTTTTCTGTGAATTTCTACAGTTTCCTTTCCCATTTCTTTTAGATGAAGAGCTAGAGCTAATTAAAACAAATCTCTTCCTCTCTACATCTAAACTGTTGAACTGAAAAGTTGCAGCTGGCATGTATGTCATGAGCTAGTTAATGAAAACTGTTGAACTCTCATACAGCAGATCTCATTTTCCAAGCCATAGAATGCCGTTAAGTCATTAATCATTGCAGCCTCTCAGTGGGCATTGCAAAGATGTTGATGGGGAGGGAGATGGCAGCCAAACAAGTCCATCTGGGCTGGTCACAGACAGTTTGAGATGGGTCTAGCTGTGGCTAAGTACTTAAGGGGCCAACCATAGTTTCTTATCACAAAGAACAGTATCTCATGGAGTCAGTTAACCCTCATGCTCCTGTGCCCCAGAGGTGAGATGATCTGTGCTGGTCAGTGTTAATAATTGGGAGGAAAGGGAATGAAGGGCTTCAAAACCAGCAGGTTTGTTTCATATTGCTAAATTCCAGAGTCAACACTGGCTGCTGGTTGCCTTGTCTTTAGTGCAAGTAGCTGTGACTCATGTTGAGTGACTGTTGTCCCTCTGACTTGTAGTAATTTTCATTCATGTTCTGTTTTACACTGCTGTGTAGGTGTCAATACTTTAATCCTTGCAGCAGCCATATAAAGTATCCTTTGAGATTCATTTAGCTATGAGGAGTTCATTAGACAGAGAAGTTCGGGGGAGGGCTCACGGTGTGCCTAGTATTAAATTAACTCATTTGTGAAGACCCCATGCTGGAGCCAGAGCTCCTGGATCTCTGCTCTGCAATCCATTCATCACAGGGTCTTGCTCAAGATTCTTAAATTCGCCAGTCCCAGAAAGCTGTGAGGGCTCAACACTTCTTCCCCTTGGAGTGCCCTGCTGGCATGAATCTTTGGGTAACGGTTAAGCATCATTTTCTGATCCACTGAAAGATAAAATACATGCCTCTCCCCAGCCCGTGTCAGGTGAGACTGGTAACTGTAAACTTTGGCTGCTTTCTTCATGCTCATATTTCCCTCACCTCCACAGATCAGAAGTGTTGCTCCAGCAAAGGACAGAAACAAACATCAAAAGCTTTTTTCTTTCTCCAGCCTTTTCTGCAGCTGCTCCTGACCTGACTGGAGCCAGCACCACTGCAACCGTGGCTTTGGGGTGTTTCATGTATTGTCATTAACTGATCCATTTCTGCCAAAACTCTGTAACTCATTATTTCTCTGTAATCAAGGATGCTGTGTTGCTACAATGAGCTCACCTTAGTGATCAGTTGGTACCTGCCCTGTAATCTATGAGTGACAGAGGAATTCAGATGAAAGAAGTTCACCTTATACAATGCACTGTTGTGTCTTGCAGGAGCATCTGACAGACCTGAAAGAAGATCTAGATAAGGATGAATGTAAACAGGAGCCTGAGGTTATTTATGAGACGAACTGTCACTGGGAAGGGTGCACAAAGGAATATGACACTCAAGAGCAGCTCGTCCATGTGAGTAATGGCTGGGAGGAAACTCCAGCGATAAATTTAGGTTTCTGTGCACTTGTCCTCATTTTTTATCACTAGCTGCTGTACAGCCAGAGCCCACTCTGGGAGCTACTAAAGGTGCAAATCAGAGATACGATGTGTAAACACTGCCAAAGCAGGTTCCTGCTCCCTGAGGAGTTTAGCTGCAGGAAGCGTCTCGTAGATTATTTGATGTTGCTCTCTCCCCAGCTGCTGAGGCTGCAGTTTTGGTCTCCCTCATGCACAGTCTAGTAAAAGAAGATCCATGCAGAGGACCTGATCAGAAAATGAGGAAGGGCTGAGTCCTTCTCTCAGGCTGTATTCACTGAGCCTCCTCACACACCTACACTAGTTATATGTGAGCCAGGATGGTCTGTGCCATCCTGAGACCTCGGCCAGTGGCACAAGCTGTGAGGCCGCATCACTTAGGGTCTGATGACATGCCCAGCTCATCCCTCCCACCTCCCTGCCGGTAAGCAAAAATAGAGCACTTCCAGAGTGTGGAGACATGCTACAGTGTCTCCCTCAGGGTCTAAAATAAAGGAAGTGGGCTGATTTTTTTTTAAATTGGGAAATAAGGCTTCAATAGTTATGTCCCCAGACCAGTGTCAAAGCTGCTCTCTGAAGGATCTCCAAACCAAGTCATTCCAACCAGACTTACAGTTAATTAATTCCAAGAACCTTTTGTGTGCTTTGCTTCGTGTGAGAATCCACTGTTCGGTTTTCCTTCGGTTTCTGGGGCTGACAAATCCCTCAAACTCCAGGCAAGACCTGAGAAATCTGTGTCTGAGCCCCATCCTGCCCTCAGCCCATCAACCTCCCAGTGCCCATTTGGGCCTGTGGTGTGAGCCCTGCTTGTTGGAAGCCAGCCAGCGCCTGCTGGGAATCCATCAACCTCAGCAACCATGCTGCAACCCTTTGTTATAGGTCTTCATTTTACTGTAGTCGTGTTTAGATGCCACCAGATAGCCATTAGTCTCCATTTTCAGGCTCTGCATACAGATAGAGCCTTAGTCCAGGGAGGCTGTACTCCAACTGATCGTTTGGGGCATTTACTCTTCTTCAACCTAAGGCTAAACACCTGCCCACCCCTGCCAGACATCACCCATCCAGAGCAACAAGTCCTTGAGGACAGACAGATCTGGAAATTGTTTGCAAGGTCCAAATGAGCAATGTGAGTTTTCTATTTAAGGGGTTGCACACTGTGTGTCTCAGGGTGGTGCTTTACTGTAGTTAAACCACAACGGTCGTGTTGGATGGGCTGGTCTCATTTTTGTCCTGCAGTATTTTTGCGCTTCCCTCTCAAATGTAAGAAAAAACCTTTAACTCTGCCCAGTGCAGGGCAGCTCAGCACAGTTTATTTCCAGAGAAAAACCAAAGAAAAGTATTTGACAGAATGTCCAAGATTTTCCTAAATTTGGATGGTTATAAAAACGGATACTTCTGTATTATGATTACTAGCACCGTGGGGTTGTGGATTTAGAATGCCCAGAATATACGTATAAATGAAATACAGATGTCACGGGCCAGCTTCTGAGGAGGTGGCATCCCACCATGCATGAAAAAATTCCTGTTTGTGTGCAGAGCAGAGTACCTGGGCATGCAGGGCCTGTTCTGCACGTGCAGTGGGCAGTGTGCTCATGAGAGCCGTGCATGTCAAAGAGGAGCAGCAAGAATGAGAGTGCATTTTTTCAAGCACCTCTACTGCTTCCAGCTTGGAAGGCTGCACACATCTGAGAAAAGCCCAAGGAAAGCCATGGGCCTAGTAGGGGGTTAATGGGGGCTGCAGAGCAGCATAGTTAAGCTTGGTGAGTCATGTGACTGTTCCTGCACTGCGTGATGGGAAGCAGATGTTGCCCAGACAGTGAGTTCATAAGCCTTACGGGGGCTGCAGTTCCCCACCAATAAAAGTGTCTTCCTCTGGCCCAAGGGGAACCCAAAAGGAGAGCCCACACGCTTCCTGCTAGCACTGCCTTGCGTAGTCTTGGTTGCAAGTCAGATTCCCATGCAAACAGAGCCAGAAGACATCTTTGCAAGTCCAGTCTGGATATGGTTTAATGTGTTCATAGGTCTCACAGGAGCAAACCAGATCTCTGTCAAAATCTCACAATAGGGCTGTGTTATAAAATCTGAATCATAGGCAGATGTTCTCCAGTCCCACCTGAAACCTAACCCAAACCTGCATACTGCAGCCTCCCTCCATCATCTGGGCCTGTGGCAGGTCTTTGTCCCCAGGCTTGGGTCATGGCATATGGAATGCCAGGCTTGAGTCAGCCGGGGCCATGAAGGCACATTGCTCTGTTTTCCTGAGTTTCTGTGTCCTCACACTGCCCCGCCACCCCGGCAAATTTCATCCCACGCCACAACATGTGTGCCTGGCTTAGGCCAGGGGGTGGAGACGGGGACTGGAAAAAAAATCTTCCGCACAAGAGACAAAAACCCAAACCCAAAGTGGTTTATTTTAGGATTTCCTGTCAGTGAATGTCTGCTGAAAACACAGGAGCAAGGACAGGCATTATTTTTGGCAGCAAGACTCCATTCAGAGAGAGAAGGCTGCCACTGGAGCCACACTGCTGATGGGCCAGTCTCTGACTCTGTTTATTTTCATCAGGGCTTCATCTGCCTCTGGATGATGAAAAGCAACTCTCATCTTCCTCTCAGGGAAGATGAAGGCATTTTTCTGGGGCTGACTTTTCAGCACACAGAAGTAGGATTTTAGGGACCCAAGAAATTAGCAGTCATGGGGCCACCAAGCTCTCCCTAGCACATAGTTCTAAGCTGCTGTCATTTCCTGCCATGCCCACTCTGAGGCAGGTGGAGGTTTGAGGGCCAGCACTGTGCTGGCTCGTCTCCTCTACCCCCTCTTTTGGCATTTCTTCACAAGGGTCCTGAGTGCGTGGTGTGGCGTGGTAGGTTTCAGCCAATAGAAATGGCACTGTCATAAAATACCCTTAGTTGGAAAAGACCCATAAGGATCACTGAATCCAGCTCCTTTCAGCTATGATCCACTAGCATCATCATCCCTTCACCCATCAGCACTGGCACTGGGCACCCCCAGGAGACGCCGAGAGGACTCCTTGCTCCCTGGCACTGCATGTCCCCATTGCTTTTGCAGCATTTATGGCAAACCTGATTTATAGCTGCTTTGGACCCAGCACCCAGCTGGACGTGCCAGACCACAGCACTGGTCCCTGTGTCCCTGTGGATAGAGGGGTTACTGGGGTTATCTGCACACCTGGCACCCAGGTGCAGTGCCCAATGACAAGCACTGGGGAGGGCACAGCGGGTTTTGGGAACACCATCTGTGCTTTGCTGGCATCAGCTCTTCCAGAAGTGACCCGTTTCTCCCTTCTTTCACACCAGCACATCAACAATGATCATATCCACGGGGAGAAGAAGGAGTTTGTCTGTCGTTGGCAGGACTGCACACGGGAGCAGAAGCCCTTCAAAGCTCAGTACATGCTGGTGGTGCACATGCGAAGGCACACTGGAGAGAAGCCCCACAAGTGCACGGTGAGCTGGCAGGGATGTGCAGAACTTCTCAGTTTGGCAAGGGGGACACTGGGTTTTGGATCACACAAATGTGTGTGCATGCAGGGTCATTGCTGCCTGCAGGTTGCACCCTGGGGACAGTGCAGGTACACTGGGGAGGAGGGCAGTTGAGAGGCTGGTGGGCAAAAATGTATTTTCTGGGGAAACTGGCTTCAGCTCTGCCACAGAGATACAGAGTGACTCAGGACAATTCACTTTATGTGCAAAACAGGTAAATTAGTGCTTGTGTCCAGTGAGGAAACTCAAGAACACCGCTTTACAGGGAAACAGCCAGCTTTGGTTGTATGTAATTCAGCATCACATTCAGCATTGCCCAGTATGCACACAAACCACCTTCTAATCTGAGGATCTGGCCCTGCACCTCCTGCCTCCACTCTCTTAATCCAGAAGCGACTCCAGGGTGCTTAAACCTCAGGAGGACCTCTGTTCCCAAACTTCTACATGCACACAGCGTGGCACCTAGGATTAATCACTGGCTGAGGAAGAGTGTAGGGTGCCGTTTTGTATCACAGTCCTGTGGGGAGGGGCTTACCTCTTCCTCTGCCTTGAGAGATTGAAGCCCATGTGTCCCATCCCTCGTGGAGTTTCCCATCATGCCACAGGCTGATGTGGGGCAGCTGAGGACACTTGAGAGAGGACATTGGAGAGAAGTGAGCCGTGGAGTTCAGTGGCTGCAGTTGGCTGGTAGAGAGGAGAGCTGCTCATCATCTTTTCCCACATAGGCTTCAGCCCCAGGGCCCAGCCGTATCTTTTGCTATCCTCTACTCCCACACTTTTCCTCTTGCCAATGCCTCCTCCACTGCCAGTATTACGCTGTTCCTCTCCCTAGGGTCTCCAGAGCCTCTCTTTCTGTTTGGCAGATGTCTGAGCCCTCCTCCACTATCTTCCTCCTCTTGTACTGCATTAGTCACTTCCAGCCCTCCTCTCCCCCCAACTCTGTCCCAGCTCCTGCTTACAAATATCAGGATGTTTATTATTTGCTTGCTGCGTGACACTTTGATTTAATTTGGAGCATGAGCTCCCCAGGGCATGGGGCCATGTCTTTTGTTTTAATCTTCTAAAGCACCTTGCTCAGTTCAAGTGTTTTACCAGTCTTCCATTTGAAAGCATCAAGGCATATTGATCAGTGGTGTGCTGCAAAGTGAGCAGCAATGGAAGACTACCCCTGCCCTTGCAGGTAGAGGGACTGAGAAGGGGAAAAGTAGCAGGGACTTCCTCAGTTCTGAAGCAGAGCAGGAAAATCCACTGTTGCCCTATCCTGCCTCTCTCCAGTCTTCGTTTTCTCTCACTGGAGTAATGACAAAGGCGTGGGAGTTTGCAGTCTGGAGCCATCCTCTGCCTGCAGGAGAACTGTGGTCTTTCAGTGTGTGATGTGTCCTAGCAGCTCTCTCTGAAGTGGAGTACTGACCATTTCCAATTGCCTGGGATAATGGAAGCTCTGCAGATGGTGCCCTTCTTTGGCAGAGCATTCCTTGTCTGAGTCTGGCAGTGATTTTTCCAAGTGCCATTCATTTCAGACAAGAAGTTTGTGGTGTACATAAAGCTACAGATGAACCCCATTGCAGCTTGGGTTCCGGTAAAGAATTGTTTCAACAAATGACAGCCAGAACTCCCACTGACATAATCAAATCCACGCCTAAGAGTGGGAACAACCTCTTTGAACAAGCACAGGATGCTTTGCTGAGAAGATGTTATTTGAAAATGGGACGTCAGATTTTTTCTTCTTTAATTGCATTTTTGTGTCAGTATCCAGCAAAACCAGAACGGACACTTGATGAACTCGTGCTGAGTTCCCTTTGTTTTTCAGTGAGTTGAATGATGTATTTCAATAACCATAAGCAACTCCAGTGGTAAAGATCTGTCTGTCTGTGCCAAGAAAAGGAAAGGCGATACTGTGCTACTTCACAGTTGCGGCTGAGGAAGGTTGTCTGAAGAAAGGGAACCAGATTCATCCCATGCAAACATACCTACAGTAAAAACTGTCCCTTGAAGTGTGTTCCTTGAAGAGATCCACATATCAGAAAATCGCTGAGCCCTTGTTTCCACCACCCCCATGTCTGACTTGGATTCCTGAGTAACCCGGTGTCTTTCCCAGCACAGTGAAGCTGAATGGGATCATCGTGTTCCTGCGTCCTGGGGTCCTCAATGATGAGGAATGGGAGAACCTAGTTAGAGGAGCCCTATCTGTGCAGAGCCAGGACAGTGGTACCTGAACTGCTGCACCTGAGTTCTCCCCATGGCTGGTGTGAAGGCTGCATTCACCCAGAATTCGGAAGGAAGCCTTGCATTTCTCAAAATTCAGCATTTCTAAGTTCCCGCTTGCTTCATCAAAGAGCATTTAAGACAGCCTCCTGGATTTGAGTGACTGGTGATATCCTTCATGCTGCAGATGGGGCAGGTGCAGGGAGAAACCTCCAAACAGAGCAGAGGGTGGCGGGACTGCATCTCCTGAAGCCTGACTGTATCTCCCAAGCTGCTCTTTCTCGTTGTGTGGGCAGCTGGTTTCCTTCCAGGAGCAAGGCTTCTGGCCTGCACTCTCATCCAAAAATCCATCTGTCCTCAAGATTGAGAGCCTTGTTTTTCAAACTGGTAATGTCAGACAGCCTGACCACAGCATCTTCCGAGAGCAGACCCAAGCTGTAATTTGGGAAACTTCAAAGCTTGCTAGATTTTTGCTTGTGTGTTAGAGAATGGTCTGGTCTTTCCAGCTTTGGAGGTAGGAAAGCTGCAAGGCTGGTCAAACTGTTGAGAAGCCACCAGTTCTCTGAGTGAGAGGAAAGGACCTCCGTCTCTGTGTACATTAGTTGCTAAGGAATGGCTAAGAGAATTGAGGGCTGTTCAGCCCCACTGGAAAAAGCAGTTTCTTGTTGAAATGTCAGGTGTGTACCCGACAAGGAGCAGCACCTTAAATGTGAGTCACCACTGAAACACTCAGCCTGCCTAGGGAGGGGAATTCTCCCAACAAAGTGGATGTTGTTCCCTAAAACACAAGCCCTTTAAAGGGAAGGAAAAAAAAAGAAAGAGTCAGAAACAGATGAGAAGGGTTTAGGCAGGAGGGAAATCAAATTTTTCTGGTTAATTAATCACCCCTCTTGTGTTTTTGTTTTGTTTTTTTTTTAGTTTGAGGGTTGCTCCAAGGCTTACTCCCGCCTGGAGAACTTAAAGACACACCTGAGGTCCCACACTGGAGAAAAACCTTACGTCTGTGAGCACGAAGGCTGCAATAAAGCCTTTTCCAATGCCTCGGATCGAGCCAAGCACCAGAACAGGACGCATTCCAATGAGGTAAGCCTGGGCTCACCACAGCTCAACGGAGGGCTTTTTTTTAATTTTGCTGACAATAAACATGCACTTTACACGCTGGACTCGTGTTAAAAGAAACCTACTGTAATGAGAGGTTTTTCTTATTTTTTAATGGGATTTATTTTGTTGGAGAGCCAGACCACATTAGCTTTATATTTATGAAAGCCATGTTTGAAATCATAAACAGATGTTGAAGTATGCAAACTTCTTAATCGGCTTTGGAAATTAAAGTGAACATTTTCCAAATTTATAATATTTAATAGTGTGAATAGGATTGTACGTCTGCGCGTGTGGTGTTTCATATTAGCGTGGCACAAACTTGCAGTAGCGTAACAGCTACCCGGGATTCTGACACTCTGAAAATAATACTTCCTCCGTCTTTTGATGTACAATGATAGAGCACAATGCAATGCTTTGTTAACCTTGGCTAATTAAGACCCACTATTAGTAGTAGGGGAGCAGAGGAAATTGCCTTTATTGTAGCGCATGTGATGGTCTGTTGCAATCAACCATAGCTGACGATTGAAATTTATATTACCACTAATTAGCTGACAGGGGGAGAAAAAACAACACTCTGAAGTTCTAATAATGTTTGCAGCCATGAAGAATTCAGTCTGCAGCCTAATTTGCAACTGTTAAATATAGACTGTTGGAGAATGGAACGCAATTGCCATGGATGAGAGCTTTTTAAAGCGATGCTGTGTCTACAAAGGGCTTTTGGGGAGTATTTCTATCTCTGGCATCACAATATCTGCCAGTAATAACCACAGATCTGTAGGTTGAAAGTCTTCTGTTGAAGTCAGAATAAGGATTCAGACTCTAGGGCGCCCTTCTGTTCTGCGTGATGCTGAGACCTGGATCTCAGTACTATATTAATTTGTTTGGCTATGAACCCAAATGCCAGGGTTGTCCTTTGCCCATAAGCTATTTCTTCAGCACGATGAAGGCTAAAATTAACCTGTATCTGCACTGCAGTTGGTTCGAGGCTATGCAGACCCTGAGGTCAGGAGTGACCAACAGAACGTGCAGCCTCTCACTTGCTGAGCAGCCTAACCTGCATTCTCAATAACAGGTGCTCGGTTAAAACAACATTAGTTTTCTGTTAAAGCTTCTTCTGCTGGGAGGTAGATAGTATGATTTACTCTCACTGATAGAGGTTCAGGTGTTAGAAATTGCTTGTTTTCCAGCCCTGGAAGCTTCCTGTGCTTTCCTCCAGTGCTGGATGCAGTGTCTTTTTCATTGCTGTTTCCTTCCACGCTATAGTGCTGAGTTGCTCTTCTTTCTCTCAAGTACGTCAGTCAAGACACTGAAGTCTCTGGCTATACAGCATTGCTTCTTAAATCAGTTTTGTGTGCCTCTTCCATCTCTAAGGATCCTTACTTGGATGAGCCAAGACTTGTTGTACAACTTTCAGTACTGGATACAGACTCTGCCAGTTTGTGCTCATTGAGGAGCATGTGAACTGATTTTGGTATATGAACTAATTTTTGACCATAGATCACTTGAACTCTGATCCCCAGAAGTTTTCCAGGATCCCTCCTTGGCATGCCAGTCTTCCCTTCTGTTTGTCTAAGTGATGTCCCATATTCCTACATATGGAATTTTGTCATCGGCTGTATTATTACAAAACATTTCTTAAAATGGGTTTGGTTTCCCAAGTGATCCAGATCAGGAGCTGCACAAGGTCTGTGATGACTCACTTGGATGCAAGGTGCCTGTTCTTCTGCATTCCCATTTTGCTCGAAGGTGAAGCTGCAGGGCAGAAACATCCAGCTCCCCGTGACTCGCAAAACCACACAGATGCAAAGCTGGAGTTTGTGTCCACTGCATCAATATTTAAATAACCTGGAGGGTATATGGAGGCATGCCAACATATCAACAGTTGTGCTCAGTTGAGTTACTGGAGCTATGACCTGATGAAACGGGTGTTTGTGCCCCATTGAGTGGAATGTCTGCCCTTCCAAGCAGGAGTGATCATGTTATACCCAAGTTACCCATATCCAAGAATCAGAACTGTTGGGATGAAAGGATCTTCATAAAATATCATTTAACTGTTCAATGTTGCTTTTTCTAGCACAGGGGTGGCATCTGCTCTTTAGAATAAGTTTCAATAGCAGTAATAATATTTCTATAGTGCCTCATAGAAGGAGTTGCATGAAATTCATAAACAAACTATTTTACTTTTTGTGCTTTGGTTTACCCAGCATTAAAATATATTAAATATTTACCTCAGTGTGGAGTTACAAGCATTTAGTTTGTTCAAATGATCTGCCAAGATCAGCCAGGAAGAATGCTTTTGAATAAGAAACAGACTTCTGGTGTTTTTCGTGTGATTATAGTTGCTTTCTGCAAAGAATACACACTCCTTTGTATTGTTTTACTCAAGCTTCTGGATGGCATTAGAAAACAGATTAAAAAAAAGAATAGGAATGGTCATTTTGGGAAGCCTTCAAACAACATCTGTCAGAGGTGTTTTTTTTTGTTTTGTTTTGTTTTGTTTTGTTTTTGCGGCTCTGTTCCAGTGCGTTGGCAGAAAAATACTTAGAGTAGCTGTGAGGCTGAAAGTGGAACTTGTGATGAATTCAGAGCTTCCAGCACAGCAGCACCAGCTCAAACAACTGTGGTGCTAATGCACTTCGAATTGGAAGCTCAATAAGAAAAAAAGTTAAAAGAAGAAGAAGAAGGAAAGTATGTGTTTGCTGACTTCTGTTTTCAGAAGCATGGCTTCATCCTTGTTTTCCTGTGGCAATCAATGATTCATGAATTCAGGACTAGAGCACTATCATCTGGAAAAGCATTGCATGTCTGTGGTTTGTTTTGCACAATAACAGATTTCAGGGTGACAGGTGCTGGAGTGGTATGATAGATTGTGTAGGGTTACTCTGGTCCTGCTTGGTTTTGCTGGAATTCCATCAGCCACAAGGTCTGAGACATTTTCACAGTGCGGACCCCACCTTAGCAGAGAGAATGCGTTATGGGCAGTCCTCTACATCACCGCCCGCCCATTTGTAATCAGGAAGCATTCCTGTGGCCACCCGAGCAAATACATACACGGGAAAGTAATATTAGGAAAGTATTTCATGAATTCTTAGCTGTCTTTTAATCCAGCAACTGGAAACAAGGAGTTTAGCCAACATCAAATGGCTGGCCAGGTCTGTGTGGATCAGAAGCAGTCCATGTATCACATTTTGAGTGTCTTGGTTTTTACAAAACCCCGTGGAGCAGATGCTCCACATTTTGCTGTTGCCAGCAGCCATGTTCACTATACTTTCTTGACCCCTACAATGCACCTGGAATATTCGGACTTGCTCTAAATGTAACACAATATCTGCTTTTATTTACAGAAACCCTATGTCTGTAAAATCCCTGGCTGCACAAAGAGGTACACAGACCCTAGCTCCCTCAGGAAACACGTCAAGACCGTACACGGACCTGATGCCCATGTCACAAAGAAACAGCGCAACGATGTCCACCCAAGACCACCTCCACTCAAGGAAAATGGGGACAATGAGGCAAGCGCCAAGCAGAGCAGTAAGGTTTCAGAGGAGAGCCCCGAGGCCAACAGTACCACAAGGAGCATGGAGGATTGCTTACAAGTCAAAACAATAAAAACAGAGAATTCTGTGGTAAGAGCAGTTGCTCTTAGCAGAACTCACACAGCACCTCGTTTCTCCAGTACAATGGGGGCGTGAAGCATTGCATGCCATTTACCTCTGCAGGCAGTTGCTCTTCAGCTGCCCACACCCTAGAGTTCAAGTCCAGAGATGAGATTGCAGGTCAGGGCACAGTCCAGAGCATTTTGTACTTTCCTACCCAGCAGCACAAATTCCTATCCGTGGAGTCATGGGGGCTGTGTGACGTCCAGTATCATGCTTCACCTGCCTGTGCTGTGCACTTGGGTAAAACATGGCAGTATCACAGATTTGCAGTACCCTCCTCACCAATTTAAACTGAGCAAGGGATGATGAACACAGATTGATGAATGTGTCTTGAAGCAGAAGTCCATCCCTTCTTTTCTCTTTCCCCACTTCCCTCACTGTTTTTCTTTCACTGGGGTTAACAGGGGCCTCCCTTCATCATCTAGTCCAACCCTCTGCCCAGCGGGTCAGCTGGAGCAGATTGCTCAGGGGTACACCAATTCACTGCAGGACCCCCCGCTGCCAGAGGGGACTGTGGTGGGATGACAGGGTGGCTGAGTGATGCCTGCAATAAACAGGTGAGCGAGAATGTACAGTCCTCCATCAGATATGAGCTTGCAGTCAACTGTGATCGTACTTCACAGCCCCATGAGTTGCCACAAGCTGAAAGAAAGACTATTTAACAACATTGCAGCCATTACAGCACCTCCACAGTAGGCAGTAGCATGGTCAGTGGTGCTAACAAAGTACATACAGTGATGGATCCAAGTGCATTCAAGCCTCATCCAGCCCATGCCGGGAGCGCCCAGCTGCTCCTCTGCAAACTGCTACTGGTGAAGGAGATGGGGTACTGAACACATAGGAGCGCTTTTGCCTTTTGAAAGTTCTTATCACCTTCATTCCCAAAGTTCTGGTCTCCCACACCAGCTCAAACTGCAAAAAAGTATGGGCTGGTTGTGGCAGAAATGGCCTTTGTGTTTGAAGGAAGCTGTGATTACAGTCCCCAGGCTTCTTAGTAGAGCTGGAAGGACTTTGAACTCCAAATATATAATCTTTCTTGATTTGAATCCAAGCTAAAAGATTACTCTTTCAACTAAACAGCACACCCTGAAAGGACATAGATTTTCTGGTAAAGGCTAAGGGATGTAAATTTTAACAAATTAATAATGAGTTTTCGTGTTTTGGTTATGAAGGATTTGAGCATTTTCACATTCGAAATGTCTCTAATTAACTAAAAGAACAGTTTTACCATAAAAATACTACGCCTTGAGTTATAAAAACAGTCTCTGAGAACTGCTGAACAGAATGACCTCTCCAGTACTTTTCCTCTGTGTGGTTTTTTTTTCTAATTATGAAAACAAGAACACAATCACAGCTCCCTACCCGTTTTCTTCAGAAGGTGTGGGCTTGTTTTCCCAGTGCTCTGTGCTCCCACGGCTGCATCCAAGCCATCTCACTGACAGCAAGACCCATGTGTCTGCAGGTCCACTAGTGTCCAGCACCTCACCCACGCATGTGTAATGAGCAGCATCTAACCTGGAGGGTCATCTCATGTTTCCTGGTTAAAATCAGTGTGGTGGGAGAAGTGAGATGTTTCACTACTTCCCATAAATCTGGGGCTCTGTGTGTTGACCCAGCATTGGTCTAATTCTAAACCCACAGAGTCTGGTGGGAGGTCTTTCCAAGGGGCTTTTATCTGGGCCTACAAACTGAAAATCTTAAATGAAGGATGGAGAGAGTTTTACCAGGGTCTGTAGTGCAGGACCGGGGGTAATGGTCTTACACTGAAAGAGGGGAGATTTAGATTAGATATATTGAAGAAATTCTTTCCTCGGAGAATGGTGAGACAGAGGCATCAGAAGTGCCCAAAGACACTGTGGATGCCCCACCCCTGGAAGCACTCAAGACTAGGTTGGATAGGACACTGGACAACCTGCTCTGGTGGGAGGTATCCCTGCTTATGGCTGGAGTGTTGGACTAGATGACCTTAGAGTTTCCTACCAGTCCAAACCATTCTGTGATTCTATGGCAGGGAAGGCAGGGTATGGAATGAGGAAATATTAGCAACTTGTGTTGTATTCTGCACTCCCCTCTTCCTCCATATACTAACATGGTCTTTTCTGTCGTTGCTGTCTTTGTCCTAACAACCTGTTCTTTATTCCTGCTTACCCTTCCTTACTCTACCTTCCTAAGGACAGTCGGTACTAAGGTGAGCAAAGAAATCCTTTGTATTAAAATTACTGTACAAAGTAGGGTCTCTAGCAGACCTCTTGTCTCCAGCAAACCCTGCGGGGAGGGGGTGGAGGCATGCAGAGAAGGGATAACCGAGCATGTTTACTCAAACACAGAAAGAAGAGAACATAACAGTGCCTCAGGACTCTCACTGTCGTACTGTTCTGAGTATCACAACTCATTAAATCCGGAGATTGCAGTCTCTCATCCTCATTGAAGGGCTACGAGGCCATCAGAGCCAGTCAGTCCTGCCAATGCAGGCTGCTAGAAGACAAAGTAAAGCATCACCCTGCTCTTCCACCTTGGCCTCAGGCAAAGTTTGTTGCCTTTTCAGCACTCCCACTTTCTGATAGTTGCTGGAGCATGGGCTTTGAGCAGAGAGGCTAGGTGTCCTGTTGCATAGCACCAATGCTACTTCAGGGCAAGTTCAGATCTTAGTGTCTACTGCAAACAAACTACTCAATGTGCGATTTCTAATGTAAATAAAATAAGTATTTGTGTTGTTTATCTGTCTTATCTGTAAGTGGGAGTTTGCAAATGGCGAACCAGGTTTTTACCTGGCTGGGAAATTTGTCAGCTAATCTAATTATATGTTAGACTGTACAGAAGTACGTTGTCTTTGAAATATGTAGGCCACGATCCTTTGTTAGATAAACCAGTCCTGGCTGCAGTATGCCTTGCACCAGCTAGCTTGCTGCTTTTCTTCAAGAGGCATCTGCCCCTTAATCTTTTGCTGGAACACTGGTTTTTCTCCATCCTCCACTTGAACACACTGTACTTTCTCCAGCTGCAGGTGATGCTCTGCTCTCCTCCCCAGGGAAGCTGTCCATGCTCTCTGGTAGAGCTGAGATCCTGTGACAAAGAAGTGTGACATGAGGGGACACCTAGAATAGGGCCAAACCTGAAGCCCGTTGAGGATACTGAGTTCATGGTTTCTTTTCACTTGTCCAACTCCTCCTCTTTTCCTTCCCAAGATGTGTCAGTCCAGTCCTGGTGGCCAGTCGTCATGCAGCAGTGAGCCGTCACCCCTGGGCAGCACCAACAACAATGACAGTGGAGTAGAAATGAACATGCACAGCGGGGGAAGTCTGGGAGATCTGACGGCGTTGGATGACAACGCTCCTGTTGTGGACTCAACGGTCTCATCTGGTAATTTGACAGTCAGCCTGCAGCTGAGGAAACACATGACGACAATGCAACGACTTGAACAGCTCAAGAAAGAGAAACTCAAGACAGTTAAGGATTCCTGCTCATGGGTGAGCCCAGCTCCACAAGGCAGAAACACCAAGCTGCCTCCCATCTCAGGAAATGGTAAGCCATGGGCCTGGGCTTTGTTGTGAAGTAACCCTCCAGAGCTTGTCTCAAGTCTCATAACTAAGAGTCTGCTCTGCAGGAGGATTCTTTCTTGTGACCTCTGAGTCAGCCTGTGCTGGATAGAGATGTTAGGTAAGGTGGAGAGGTTGGGTGGAAGTACAGCCATCTGGTTATGTGCAAAAGAAACCTAGACTCCAGAGCTATGGAGGGAGGCAGAGGAATCTTATTTCTGGGCTTGCTCAGGACCCAATTGCAGAAGTCTTTAGCATCCCAGTGGCAGCCACAAGACTGCTTGGATTTCCAACAGAAACAGTTCTCCAAGGGCTGATGTGCTTCCAAAGAGACTGATGGAGCACAGCAGCAAACCAGCCAAGCCCTCCATACTAGATCTTGCTCTGTCAGGCCTTTTTGTCACTTTAGGAGCTACTGGCTATTGCTTGCGGTTGGTTTTACACTGGCTGGGGATTCCTGATTAAGGTATCTTTATGATCCCTTTTGTGCTCCTCTAATTTCTCTGCCAAGAAGTCTCAAGGTCCTTGTTCGAACTAAACCTCAGGCTTAGTGTGTTGAAGCTCCTTGGAGTGCTCTGGGAAGAACCTTTGACTGTCAGCTTTTGTCTGGCAGCCTCCTATTCCTGACTGTTGCGTTTCTGTTCCAGTAAGCAGCTGTGATTGTAGCTACTCATTTGTTGTGTGGCACGGTTCACACCAGTCCTACTTTTTCCCCACCAAGAGAAGCTCATGTGGAGGCACTTACTCAGCAACTGGGCATCAGTGGGGTACACATTGCAATTAGCCTGAAGCATGAATGTCTCTTCCTCTCTCCTCAGCCTTCTTGCTCTTCATGCATGGACATAGAGCTGTAGATGAAACTTTGAATTCACTGGCAGCAAATTAAATTCGCTATCATTCCTGTATGTGTCTTAGTGTGTCTCTGTTCTGGATCCAGGAACATTACCAACTGGAATTTCTCAACTGACTAAATCTTTTCTTTCCCCACAACCTTTCTCCTAGGCTCTATTCTAGAAAACAGTGGTGGTTCTTCTGCTACGCTGCCTAATCCAAGAATAATGGAGCTGTCTGTCAATGAGGTTACGATGCTGAACCAAATCAATGAGCGCCGTGATAGTACGACGAGCACCGTCAGCTCTGCCTACACCATGAGCCGCAGATCATCAGGGATTTCCCCGTACTTCTCCAGCCGCCGCTCCAGCGAGGCTTCGCAGCTCGGACACCGTCCCAACAACACGAGCTCTGCTGACTCTTATGACCCGATTTCAACAGATGCTTCCCGCCGGTCAAGTGAGGCGAGCCAGTGCAGTGGGATGCCGGGCTTGCTGAATCTCACACCAGCTCAGCACTATAGACTGAAAGCCAAGTACGCTGCTGCCACAGGGGGCCCTCCTCCAACGCCTCTGCCGAACATGGAGAGGATGACCTTGAAGAACAGGATCTCACTTATGGATGGACCAGAGCCCACTTTGCCCTCAATTCGCCTCCCACCAGGCCCCAGGCGTTGCAGTGATGGCAACACCTACAGTTACACATCCACTGCAGCGTTTCCCCACGAGGTGCCGGGCAACTGCACGAGACGGGCAAGTGACCCAGTGAGGAGACCTGCTGGAGAGCCCCAGGCCCTCCCACGAGTTCACCGCTTCAACAGCACCAACAACATGAACCCCTTCCATCCTCCACATCCTGCAGACCGGAGGAATTTCAGCATGCAGAGCTATGGGCGCTCTGACGGGAGCCTTGCCCGGCACACCTACTCACCCCGGCCACTGAGCATCAGTGAAAACATCGCCATGGAATCCATGTCTGGGGAGGCAGAGGTACCTGTTGGAGATGATGACATTATGCTACCAGATGATGTGGTACAGTACATCAAGTCTCAGAACAGCGGGACAGCGGCTGAGAGCACTTCCATGGGGTACAGCGGCGAGATTCAGAGCTTCCAGGGAGGTGGGAAGCTGCAGCCCCCAGCCTTTCCCAGCCAGCGCAGGATGGCCGTGGCTGAGGCGAGCATGAGCCATTTGGGGCCTATGATGGCAGAGTGTCCCATGAACTTTGACGCACCCTCAGACATGAATAAAAATAACATGCCTGTCCAGTGGAACGAAGTAAGCTCGGGTACGGTTGATGTCATGTCCAGTCAGTCAAAGCAGCAGTTTTCACAAGGGAACTTAGCAGTGGTCCAGCAGAAGCAGAACTTTGGTCAGTACCAGAGCTACAACCAGCAGCAGATGCAGCTACCGGAGAACAGCATGAATGTAACACAGCAGAGCTTTATGCAAAGAAATGTGGGCATGGACGGGCAGAGGCTGAACTGTATGCAGCTGCGACAGCAGCCAATGAGCCTAGGCCCAGGGATGAACCCCGATCTGGGCTCACACACAGGGTATAACCAAGCTCATCAGATGCTGAGCCCCAGTGCAATCAATGGCAATCCAAATCAGCTCTCTCCTTCTTGTAGCAACATGGCAACCAAGACTGGGCCGCACCTCCACCCTCAGCAAATGGACATGGCGACTGACCCGTCCCTAATGGTCAGCAGCAACAGCGAACGCGCAATGCTGAACCAGGTCATGCATGAACAGAGCCAGCAGAACTACTCATCTCAGCCGGCCCACATGAACTTCCCCATGGCTCAGGAGGCCTTCCATCAGCCCATCATGCCCTCCAACCAGCAGAGCTTTGAGCCCCAGCAGAGCATGATGGGTTCGGCGCAGACGTATCCACCCAGCATGGTCCAACCTCGTCCCCCCGCCGAGCCCAGCCCAGCCAGCAGGCCCCGAGCCCTTCGCACCGTGCAGCAGCTGGGCTACATGAGAACTCCCCATGCTACAAACACCATGAGCCCAGGCCAGGAGACAGTGGAGGCTGTGCACAAAAGAACTGGCGACATGTTGCCGGCATCGACCCAGCAGTGTGTGGATGGCACGAGGGAAAATAATTTGATGTACTATTACGGTCAAATCCACATGTACGAACAGAACAGCGGCTTCGATAATCACTCGGACTGCAGGGTCAGGCAGCAGCAGTGTGCGCTGAGCGGCAAGCCAGCCGCTCTGCCGTCCCCGGGCACCAACCAGGTGTCCAGCACGGTGGACTCGCAAGGTCTTGAGCCGCCCCAGATAGATTTTGATGCCATCATGGACGATGGGGACCACTCGAGCCTGATGTCAGGAACCCTGAGCCCCAGCATCCTGCAGAACCTCTCCCAGAACTCCTCTCGCCTGACGACTCCACGAAACTCTCTGACTCTGCCCACCATACCCACGGGAATAAGCAATATGGCAATAGGCGATATGAGCTCCATGCTGACCACCCTGGCGGAAGAGAGTAAATTTCTCAACATGATGTCCTAACAGTAAAGCACAAGGCCTGAGTGCTATCCAAGGGGTCTGTGTAAAGCAGTTTTATGAATGTGCTTTTGAAAAATAATCTGTTCTAATAGAGTAGACCTTTTTTTTGTTGTTTTTTTTTTTATATATTTTTTTGTAAGTATTAAATACCTTAAAGGGATTCAAAGTGAAAAAAACAAACAAACAAAAAACATTAAGTCTCCATACGGAGTTACGTAAGCTACATCCAGGCAGTTCACCACCGCAGAGGTGCACCTCTAGTATTACTTTTGGCTTTGTTTCCCAGAGCACTGAATGGTATTGCCACCAGACTGGGGGACTGCATGGTTAAAGACAAAACCTCCCTTCCTCCATCCCTGTAGACAGTGCTCCCCATCATTTCCCATTAGTTATGTTTGCAGAAACCCCATCTTCACCCCACCCCAGAATGAAACGGGAGGACATGATTTCGATCAGAATTAAAGCCATACTGTGTACGCCGCTGTGATGAGAGCAGCGGTTAGTTATGTCTCCAAACAAGCCCTCTGCCAGCAGTATTGTTTTGTACCGTAAATACCTTTGTACCTTGCAAAGAGCATGGATTCCAAACGGCTTCTCAGCAAAGTGCCTTACCGTGCTTTCGTGTTAAATAGCCAAGGCCTCTCTTCCTTTAAAAATCAAATACAGCGTATTGCCAGAAGCGTATATGAGATGTACATTTATAAAAACATAGCAGCGTTTCTGAGAAAACATTGGAAAGACACATTGATGAGACACTTGAAAGGTGAATGCACTCTTTGATCAGATGTGTTTACAACGTGGTTTATATCAAGTGCCGAGTGGAGCAGAGGCCCAGGAACAGCAATCACTGGGAAATAATCCCTGTGGCAGGAAGGCTGTGGTGTGCAGGCTGACACACACACAGCTGTGCCCTCTGAGTGCTATCCTGAAAACGTTTTAATGTTGCATGTGAAGCACGCATTACCACGTCTCCATGCAGCTTTGCCACAGCTCTTCTTTCCTTTGTTTTTTCTGAGGTAAGGTGCTCACGCATAGAAAAGTGGTGGCAGTGGAGGGTTTTTGGTTGTTTCAGCCCAGTCTGCACTGTGGGAGCTAGTTTCTATGGCCAGGGTTCACCTGGGTGATGCACTCTGGGCTCTTCTAAGGCATGCATCAGGCACGTGACAGCACTAATAGGAGGCCAGCCATGAGCTAATGCACCCTGCCCTGTAAGGCAGCTTGTTGGCACCCACCCAGTGCTGTGTTAACCTGTCTCACAGCTTTGGTCAGCATGAAAAGAGCTGCTGTAGTCAAAAAGCACACCCTGGCCGACCCACAAACTGCTCTTTGTACCCACACTGGTTGAGTTCAGCACTGCACCTGCAGTCTGCAGTGAAGGCAAACATCTGGATAGTCTCAAAACAGGTATTTGGATCAAAATAGGGGCTCTGTCTGGGAGAATATCTTGCAAACATTCCTGAGGAAGAGATGGGAGGAGCAGGGCCTCCCAAAGTCAAATCCTCCACCAAAATATAACTTCTTCTAGTAACGATAAGCTGTTTCCAGGCCAGACTCAGCTGGCACTGAAGCCAATCCTAGTAGTATTTATTTTTGTTGTTGTCAGACAAAAGGGTGGAAGTGGTGGGTGCATGTAGGCAGGAGGACCTGCTAAACTCCTGACTGTGGAGGGCAAGGATGATTCTCCCCATCCTGCTCTTACAGCCTCATATGCTGAAGGGCAGGGAGCAAGCATGGCATCCTCCTGGGTTCTCACAGTTTGACCAAACACATCTTCAGGGCCCCACTCGCTCCTTCCCATCCCTCCTCCATGCCCCTTTCTCTGCCCCCTGCACAAGACAGCCCTGTAAGGTGTTTTCTGGTGTCCCAGTATCCCTGCTTTCCTTTTGCACAAGCTGATGCATGAGGCTGGTGTGAAAGCATCATGTGCTATCTCCAGGCAAACTTTGAGCTGTTCCGTACCCCAGCAGTTGGGGTTGGCAGTGGTGGCTGGGACAGCCCTGCTGCCCAGTAGCCCTGAGCACAGCTGGTGCGGGGAGGTGCTGCTCAGCATCCTGCAGTCTCATCCAACCTCATCCTGAATGCAGAGGGGGGTGTGCACAGGATGCTCTCACCTCAAGATCCCCACAAATCCCACTGATGTCTCAGGTGCATGAGGACAGGAAAGCAAGGCAAAGTGTCTGGCTGTTGTTTTGTGCCTCTCATGAAAGGTACGTGTAAAGGGATTGTTTTCTAGGCTGCTGTATATATTCTGCAATTGCTGACCTTGCCCTTGCCTTTGCATTTATGAAATGAGGGCACTACGTATTTTAGGATGTTGTATGTTGTCCTGGACGCTTGGAGTGCAACTGGACATCCCATGTGCTGAGTCGAATCAGGCCTTCGTGTGTCCTCTTGACTGCTGATATGAGTTTTTTCAACAGCCGCATAGGGCACTGGTGTCTGCTGAGTCCCTCTTCACAGATATCTCATTAACAAAAGATCAAACACAAAAGCAAAACCAAATCTCCAGTGACTTGAGATTTCTCAGACTTTCCAGAGGTGGTCTTCATTTACTGAAATAGTATTATAATAACCATTCCAGCACTGTATATATTATGTATAGAAGACATCATTACTAAAAGTACTGTAGGTGAATTGTTCTGTCAAATTTATATCTTAAGAACATTTTTAGCTGTTTTCTACATTGTAAGAACGGAGGTAACATGCTGAAACTGTATATAAACCTTTTGTACATTAAAAAGTAATTTTTTTTCGTAACTCCTCGTGCCTGTTGTTATCGTATCTTACTGATAATAGTGGTTGGCATTGCCAATAGTTGGAGTCCAGTGGTGCCTAGTCCTGGATGGTAAGGAGCAGGATGGGCCCGGTGTGTACCACTGCATGGATGTGCCACACTCCTGCCCTGAAGAGCTTCCAGTCAACGATGCAATGGAGGTGGCAGACAGAGGCAGTGTGGACCTGAGGAGAGTACAGCCATGCTTCCCAGGTCTCAGCAGAGGTGGTTTGAAGGAGGTTGAGGTAATGCAGCTCAGAGCGAGCTCTGGAAAAATTTACCAACTGGAAGATTCGTGGCAAAACAGCTCATTAGCTATTCTGGTTTGTGTCCAAAAGGAGGCAGATCGGTAAAGCTGTGATGGACATTGACATTGACACTGACTAGTTGAAATTTGGCTTTGAAGAGAGAAAAAATTAATTTGTCCACTATATACATGATGGAAAGCGATACAGTGAGGAGCAGATACATCAGTCATGAACGACTTCGAACCTGCTCTGCCCAGTTGATGAGAAGATTCCGTTCAACTGCAGCAGAGTTAGCTCAGCCACTCAGTTTAATTGTATAGAGGTGGGTGGATGTGGACAGGACTAAAACGTTGGGGGTGGGGCAGTTAGCCAGTTGTAGATTTTGAATAAAGTTGGCCCATGAATCAGTTATGGCACTTTGTGCAAAAGAACAAGAAGTTTCATGCAGAAGCAACTGAAAGAATTTCCTCATTATTTTCCTTCAGGTGGGATCGCCGGTAGGTTTGCAGCAAATCCTCACCCCCTCATTTGAATTGCCTCATAGTGGCTTATCCTAAAATGCAATTAAATCTTGCCTGTTGTACACACTTAGTGTGATGTTGATCATCCTCTAGAAGACACCTTTCATTCTCTTCACTGATTTGAGACTCTTCACTTACTACACAGGTACTTCCCTATTAAGATGAGATGAATCCTGTCGTTCCTCCCGTGATTCCAATCTGGGCCCCCTCAGCACAGTCTGAGGTTGAGCCAAGGAACAAGATGTTGATTAATGTGTTAATGGTCCTGTTAGTCTCCAAATCCATTGGATAAATATCACACCCTTTTGTACTGTCCAAGAACTACAGAAATCACATTTTAAAAATGCAGTAATATTATTAAAGGGAAATTGTTCAGAGCTTTTTTATCGACAAAAGGCTTTGGAGACTTAGATCAGCTCCTACTGCTTTTCTACTTCAAACGTTTAAAAAGTGGGTTTCTAATCTAGATCAAGTGCTGCTTCTAGCTGATATTTCACTTTAGAGTTTGATCAGGGCACACCTCTGCCTATGTAAGAACATCTTTATTACTTAAACTGGGCCAATATTTCCTAGGAGCCCACCCGAGGTCAGGTACCAGCGCATTTTTACTGCCCAACCATCCTGGAATAAACAGAGATGGAAAGGCTCATTGCTTCAACTGTAAGAAGGCAATAAACCTTCTGCAACAACTGCTGTTTATAAGCCAGACCTCTGGGGCTTATGCTACTGTGAGAGCGTCACTATATTCAATTAACTCTATTTTTAATTAAGCTATCATCTTTATGAAAATGAGCCATCTTAAGAGAGCTGATTCTGACCCTCTGATAAGCAATAGATCACTCCATTCCCAAAACCTTGGGGGCACAAGAGGACTAAGATCCCACTCTGGGTAAGACCATCACAGCTCTTTGAAATTGCACTTACACTGAAGGTTTTCCTGGAGGGGAGAAAAAAGCCATAAAAGCTACTGTTGCTGGATCTGATTGCACTTACTGAGTACGGAGCCATTCCAATGGCTCTTTATTGCAGTGGTCTCAGTAGGGATGACATAGGAGCTCTCGTGCTTTACGAGCTGTTGGATCTACTTGGAAGAGCATGCGTGTTGTAAATAAATGGTGTGTTTTATATTATTGGAAGGACAATTTATGACCAATCGAGGCCTCTTGCAGACAGCTATTTAACTTGTAAGTAAAATGACCTAACGCTTAAGAAATTTAGAAGCTACAAAACAACCTGTGTTGTGGCTTAATATACTTATTTCTCCCCCATGATTTATGCTTCATGTAAAACTTGAAATGGCTATATTAAATATGTTTGCTGTAAAAAGAAAATAAAATTAAAAAAAAAAAAGCAAACTGATGCTTTCACACTTGCTGAAGGTATCTGCCTACTATAGCTTCTTCCAATTGCAATAGCGCCCATGATTAATTGCACAGGACCCTTGCCTGCCCTATTTCCATTTTCCTCATGCTGACCGGTCAGGCAGACAGATGTGCAGGGGCACACTGGCCCACGAGTTGTCATCTTTGAAAGAGCTGTCGCACTCAACTACAGTGCACTTGCTGGAAATACCTGTCTATGTGTGGATGCTTACAGAAAAGTAAACTGTGGCCACCACTTACGTGGGCCTTATGAACACATCTATCCAGCAGAGAAGCCATTTTGCAATTGTTATTTCTATGACCATTTGAAGCAAGCAGCAGCAGGCATGGCAACCAGCACCAAAGGGAGTTCCTGCATCAGGAAACAGGGCATGAAGCAACCCAAATCTTTGGTCTAGTCTTAGTTGTATGGCCCAGGTCAATATTCACAGAGAAAGGACTCAATGACCCCTATGGGTTCTTTCCAACTCGGGATGTTCTGTGATTTTTAAGAAAGGACTCAAAGAAGAACCTCGGTCTGATGTTCATAACACCTAGAATAATTTTTCTCATTTGCTTTGCGTTTTCTTACCCTCTTCCATTTCTTCCTTTCTCTCTCTCCTTTTCTCTCTCTGTTGACTGCACAGAAAGACTCCAGCTAAAGACAGCCTTCACAAACACCCATTATTTCTCTGTCAGTGTGCTTCTTCTGTTCCTCTCCAGCTTGGACTCCCATGGCTCTGCCCATACAACCATCCTCTCTGCCAGTGTTTGACAGACAGATATGAAGAACAGCTTCCTTGACACCTGCAGAGGGAATCATGCAGAAGAGGAGCACATATTGCACAGCTGGATGTTGGCTGAAGCACCAGATTTGTGCTACAGTGGTTAAAATAAATCGAAATAAATGAGGGCAGCAGGGAAGGAAGACAAACTCATGTCAAAGCAGGGATAGTTTTGTATCTCATCTGTGACGTGACCGAGGAGCACAGCTGGGACTGATTCACTGCAGCTTGGAATGGTGATGCTGCCCCAGGCCTGCAGTCTGTAGGTGGCCTGCTCCACCCTTGGCAACGCCATCATCCTGCCCCTGGCTGCAACCCTTGGAGCAGAGGCACTCCCAGCCCCAGCATCTGAGCCAAGCTGTAGGAAACAAATGTGCTGCTCCTTTCTGACGCAGTTATTGTATAACAAGAACCTGCTAATCTCCAGGTGAGTTAATTGGCCCTATTTCCCAGCTGGCAACACAGCTCTCCAAGAGGGTACCTGGCATCTGAGCAAAATGTCTCAGCTGACTGCTAAGTGATAAGTAATGTGTTACTGGTAAGAGATGTATTAATTTTTCTTTCTTTTTTTTTTTTTTCCATCTTTTATGAGGAAAATGTCTTGATGCAAATCATTTAGCCTCTGTGTCACTCATCAATAATGACAATAAGTGAAAGTCAGTCGCGTTCCATGGAATGCACAGAGGATTAAACTTCAGGCATGCTGAAAATGGGCGGCATTGCTGTAGCTGGGAGATTTAAGGAGGAATGAAAACTTGGGTTTTCACAGAATTGTAAAATCACGGAATTGTTAAGGTCAGAAAAAACCTGTAAGATCATTCAGTCTGACTGTTAACCCATCACCACCATGCCCACTATCCTGGTCCCCCTGTGCCATATCTACCCTTCTCTTGAACACCTCTGGAGTTGGTGATTCCACCACCTCCCTGGGCAGTCTGTTCTTTTTTGCTCTGTAGACAAAGAGTCTGCATGTGTGTTACACCAATACCCCTGAGGAAGGTGCCCTAGGTTGTGATTCTCATGGCTTTCTGCAGGCCAGTGACTTTCCCAGGTGAACAACCATTCAGGAACCCAACAATCTCACAAAGTATTGTATCGTGGTTCAATTAGATGAGTTAAGGTAAAACATCCTTCTCAGCCCTCATTTCAGTACTGACACGAGACCTGAAGCAAAGTGCTGATCCACAGATATTTGAACAGGTTCAGTGGGACTTAGCAATGTTTCCCCTGGTAATGAGACTGGTGAACAAAGAGGGTCTTTTCTCTCCTTGGTGTAAGATCTGTAGATAAACCAGAAGAGTTTTTTTGAGATCTTTCAAACTCCTTTACTACTATTAAAAAAAAGTCATCTGATGTTTCTTAAATAAAAATAACTGCAGAACAATTGGGAGGATGTAACTGTAAACTTAGTGTGTGGACGCGCCTCAGTGCTCTCTATTAGGCTGAATTAAAACTACTCAAATTAGAAAAATCAATCCTCAAATGAACCCAACTGTCTGTCATACCAAAGAAGATTGTCTTCGAGCATAAATAGCACAAGCAGGGCCCAGCATAATTCATCTTGCTTGGTATGTAACCACAGGAACACCCTGGGACATGTGAGGACCCAGGGAGAGTGCTTTTATTGGGTAAGATGGCAAAATATGTGAAATCTGGAAAGAACATATTTTAAGAATATTTCAAAGGAGGAATGTGAGTACAAGGATGGAGGAAGAGGTCCAACCACTGAGGCACTGTCGACAGAACTGAGGTTCCCATTCTCTGTGCAAGAACACATGACTTCCCATCTTCCCCAGAGTGGGCCATGGCCCATGGCAGGTTGACTGTGTGCTCCTTTTGGTGGTGGTGGTTTGGTTTTCATTAAGACATTTTGAGCCTACCATTTTTCACAGACACAGAGATCCGGCACTCACAGACAAAACTAACTGGAAGGTGGAAACCACGGCCAAGAAATAGCTCACTGACCTCAAGAAATGATTTGAGCTGCTTCTGTCCTCAGGGGACTTTTTGCTGGAGGCAAATGAGCATAGCAATTTAGAAGAGCTGCACAATGAGGCTGTGTTGCAGTTTACCTGAGTATGGCCAGCTATGTGGGAGCCAAAACGCTCCTGTAGACAATCAGTGGAGGTATAGATACGGCATTGCAGGAGGAGGACAAACCACAGGATGCTGCTGGTTGCAATTGCCCCATATTCCTGGGGCTCCAAGGGTGTTCCCACTGGACAGAACATGCCACTTTTCAGACAAAACTTGTCCTGGCTGATACTTACAACTCCTAGTGCCAAGAAAGGCATGAGGTTGCTTGCTGTAGGTTTGTGCTGAAGGACATGGAGCTGAGCTGGTCAAAGTGATACAAACAGGCTACTCACTTTTAGAAATGGTTCTCCATAAGCCTAGGCCCAAATATTTGCTGTTTCAAATAGGCCATTCACTCTTCCTAGCTGCCTTACCTCGAAATGTCTCATGGAGCACCATGCTGCTCAGTGAAGAGTGTGTTAGGAGTTTATGAGTTTTCCTATTGTATTCTGGAGGTTTTGTTTTGGATGCTTGGTGGACAAAACTGCAGACAATGCTGCTTTCCTTTCAGCTCCTGAGGAAAAAGTCTTTGTCCAAGCTGGTCAGCAGAAATGGAAGATGTCCAAAGCAATGCTATACAGGTTCATCCCCAGAACATCACCAGACAGAGATGCCTTCAGTGGAGAAACCAGAGCTTTTCATCTTCACAAACAGAGAATTTAGCTCTACAGCCTTGGATATGAAATTTCTGTAAGGAACAATGTGAATGTTATTGACGAAAATGCTCCATTGCACAGGTGGGATGGCCAACTAAGAGCACTACGACATACAGCACCATAGATGACAGCAGCGTCCTTGAGGTCACATACTGTGAAGCACAGCTTGGTCTGCTTCATGTGTCAGGAAGCAGCAATGGAGCAGGTCAGGGTGTATTCCAGTGACATGGGACATCTGAAAGACCATATGGAAACACTGAATGTGCAGTGACTCCTTGCATAGTGTTCTCTGGCAGCCATGCAAGCTTTGTTTTATTTTGTTTTGCAGTGCACAGGATGAGACAATGTTGGTACCATCAATGTTTCAATCAAGAGGCAAATATCTCATTTAAAAGTTTGTTTTAATGAAGGCCTCCAGCTGGAAAGGTTATTTATTAACCTCTTATTTACAAATTGAGCCCTGATTTGAAAATTAAGGCATTGTAATTTAATATTAACCCACATGTCAGAAAATAATGAGACAAACTACAGGGAAAATTGCATTCCATATTGCAAAAGACCCATTTTATTTATAATGACCAGGATTACAAGTCATGCCAACATTGATGGATCATACTTTAAAAATCTTGATAGCTCATTCATTTCTATAATTATATTTATTACAAATTAAATAAGTTGCGGACACCCTTGATATACAAAGAGACAAAATTAATTTGTGAATCAGTATTAATCTGTCATCAAACTAAATGAACTCTCTTTCTGGCAGCCTACTGAAAGTAATGTACTGTACCAGGTTTTCCATGATCCTTAGGACATGAAAGTTGTGGAATGGCAAGTACGAGCTGTTGAAGAACATCTTCACTTGGATTTCTCAGTATGGCTTTTAAAATCAAGAGCTGTGATCACAATAGGAAACTGCTGCAGTGGCAGCAGTGCAACATCATGCTCAAGGGGAGGCACACTTGTGCCTCTCAGTTGAGGGAGAAGGAAAGGCAGCTGCTGGGATGCTCCTGGATGAGATGACAGACCCTAATACTCAACAACTGCTGCTGTGCTCAGCCAAAATCTGTGCCCATCTGCTCTGGGGTTTTGTGCATGTTGACAAGGAGCCCTGCCAGCTTCAGGAGGACTCAGGCTTTCCTCCAAATTAGTACATTTGGAGTCAGGAAAAAAAATCTTCACATTTCATGTGAGAGTGCATCTTCCCCACAGATGAAAGCAAACTGACATAGGGAGGATGGGTGGCTTCATGATCATCTGTCCCCTTTCCACCAGCATCTCCATCCCCAGCACCACCCTAAGTCATAAAATTGTGGAATGACTTGGGTTGGAGGGGACACTAAAGCCCACCCACTCCCAACCCCTTGCCATGGGCTGGTTGCCACCCACCAGCTCAGACTGCTCAAAGCCCCATCCAACCTGACTTTAATTGCCTCCAGGGATGGGGTATCCACAGTTCTCTGGGCAGCCTGTGCCACTGCCTCACCGCCCTCTAAGTCAGTGATGCTGAGGTGCCTTTTCCTCTCCTGAACAGTACACAGCTCAGTGCTCACAGGGCCCTCTGGGGAGCAGGGAAATAGCCAGGTGTTTACACTTTTGTTTTTAATTCTTCACCAGTCCTTTTTGCTTTCTGACTTCACCGCCCTCCCAGAGGGAGGTGCACAAGCTCATCATTTCGGAGGCAAATTTCCAACTCCAGAAGGTTGGACCCCATCCAAAATTAGCCAAAACACACTCAACTCCCCCGCCATACTCTGCTGCTCTCTCTGTGTAATTTAGCAGCTAGGATCAACTAATAAAGTGCAAGATGTAGAAATGTCATTTAGAGTTACCTACCCGTAACTAAATAACTTTGTAATGAAAGAAAGGCCATTTTGAGCTGATGCCTTAAAGACTAACTTCATCTCCATAAAGAAAGAAATATGACTCGAACTAGGGCAGCCTGCACGTGGCACCAGCAAAGCCTCTTTGTGCTTCCACAGGAAAGGCTGACACCAAGTGAGCTGTGTCCTTGCATCATCTTCTTATTTTTGCTTTAATACTCATGACTCCACCTTGGAATATTCCTGCAGCTTCAGGTCAGCTCGCAGGGAGCTGTTGGGTCTATTCTCCATGAAACAGAGCTGTAAAGGTGTTTCTGTGCTAAAAATTTTGTCTTGGGTTACTGCAGTTAAAGAGGAAGAATGGTACCTGTTTTAGTAATAAAAGAGTAATTAATTCCAGCCATTCATAAAGGAAAACTCAGTAAGCCAGAATAAATGATTTACACATCTTCGTATTACAGGGTTTTTCCATTCACCTTTTTTGGAGTGTTTCCTTATAAAGACGTTCAGCCCATACATTACTATTTAAAAAGAGTCTAATTCGACCCAGGCAATAATGACCTATAAATATTCATGATTCTGTTTAAACATTAAAATAACATCTGTTTCAAAACATCTGCAATCTGTTTTCAATGCTTCGGTAACATTTAAATTAACTGTAACTAATACAATAAACCACTATTAGGGATAATGATAATGAAGGATCCCCTATTAAGAGACACGAACAACATGGAATTGAATGAAAAACCAAATGGGGTTGTGGGGGGAGGAGAAAAACCCAATACCCAGATCTCAAAGTTCCTTGGAACTCGAAGTTACCATTATAGGAGAGTTTCCTGTGTGTAGGACTATTGTTTAAGGGTCTCAGCTGCTGCCTCTCAGCTCCGCTCGGGTCTTGTTCCAATTTCCACTGCAAGAGCAGTGATTTATGGCCCCTACAGTGGGGCTTTGAAGGCAGGGGGAGGCTCGTGCTCTCCAGCTGAAGGGCCCCACAAAGTATTTCTGAGCTGGAGAAGCTGGCACAGCCCACAAGGGGCTCTCTCCACCAGTTCTGGTTAATGAGCCCCATAACCTTGCTGCCCACCAAGCAGCCCTGCTGGGCCACGGTGCCCAGTGGCTGTGCTCATGGTGCCCACCACAGTTAACTTACTCGCAAAAAAGGGCTTTTGTTTCCAGCTACGAGGTTCCCTCTCTTTTTCTCCCTGTCGTCAAGGAGGAATGACGTCATGCACATCTGTATATTGTTGTGAGAGGAAGGTGAAGGTCGAGGAGGAAGGCTCACACCTCCCCACTGGTGGGCTGACACCAGGCACCCGCCTCCACCAGACCTGTGGCTGGAAAGCCGTGCCTGCATGGAAACTCCTGGCAGGTCAGACCATAAATCATAAATCAATTTGTCCAAAAATTAGACGTAGTGTTCTGTGGTTTGCTTGGGTTTTTAAGCCAGCCCTCCCTTTTCCCTTCTCCCACTCTCCAACAAAAATCCAGGAGGTGGTTTTGAGTCACCCAGACCAAATGCAAACACCCAGAACAACAAAAAGTGAAGATTACAGCAGCTGGATTTACTCTTTCCTGATTTTTTTCTTTTTCTTTTTTTTTTTTTTTTTTTAAGAAAAGCCTATATTCAAATATGTTTTCCAGTTGAAACCAAGTCAGGATCTGCTGCACGTCTGTGTGTCCTCAATTCCGTAGGAGCAGCTCCTCACCAGTGGCACCCAGCTGGAGGATGGGATCCCGGCAGGCTACCACCTTCCCTTCCCAGCAGCCACGGGAGCCCGTGGAAAGCAGAGCATAAATTCAAACCATTTAAAGAGTGATTAAGACTTCCCCTGATTACAGCTCTGCATGGTATTGAATGCTTCGGATGGTGGTGATTTATTGAAGTAATATATAATATGCTGCGTTCAGTTAACGGTCCCCATCAAGCACAATCCAGATGAATAAAAAATAAAAAGAGAGAGGAGAGCGTGCGCTCTAAGAGGAAATCTCCCTGGATTTAAGAGAAATTGAAATATGTGCATGGTAATCTGTGTCCAAAGCTTTTAGCACTTCAGAGAGTGCCGGTTGCTAATTCCTCTGGCTAAAGGCAGCATTGCAGGGATGGCTGACAATCCCAGGGCCTCCCTCCCTCCTTCCCTCCACCACTGACACTTGGCTCCTCCACCTGGCCTACTCAGAGGCAGATTCTTGTTTTTTTGTTAAAATTCATTTTATTCCATGATGCAGAATCAGGTTCTTCAAGGAAGGGCATGGCCACCTGTTGTGGAAATGCTTAGTTGGCTTGAAGCAGTGATTGAGCACCTGGTGGGAAGGCAGGGCCAACTCAGGGGAGCTCAGGTGCATGCAATTCTCCTAAGTGACAGGAAAGGGTGGAGCCAGGATCCACCCCTTCTCAGACCTCACTTGAAGGGTTGCCAGTGGAAGTAAGGACATCTTGCTGAAGATCCCTGCCTACTGGAGGCCTTCCAAAGGTAAGCAGGTTTTAATTCCTTTGTTTCTGTGTCCATGGGTGTTTCATCTGGGCTTGTTCTTATTTGCTGCAGCCTAGGATTGGGCCACACCACTACTATTGCTGTACTTCCCACCACATTACAACGTTACACCACCACACCAGCCCTCCACTAGCCCCATACCAGCTGGGCAGGCGTGAACAATGGAAACTGCAATCTGACCAGGAAAAAGCTGGAGCTGGCAGGTATAGAAAGGAAAAAAAACAGCAATATAAGCACTCACGCTTGCTCCAACACTTTTAATGCTTTAGCATTAATAGTAGAAGTAGCTGTTAGTTATGCAAGAGGTTTATTTATTTTCATATATGGCATTTGATGTATTATCACTCCTTTAGGATCTGAGTCAATGAGATACCTCCACAGTGGGCTAATTTTAAGGCATCATCTTCAATTAACGCTGATCTCCATCATGAGTTTTCCAATATAAGGTAGCTGGGTTAGAAATGATAAGATTATTAATCAAATGTTTCATCTGAAGTTTGCCTTTAAAGATCCATGCCTCCAAGATGTTTTTGTATTCCCCTGAAGGCATGAGAATTTGAAATGACTTCTTTAAGCCAGCAATGAGTATTTAATACAAGTACCTCTGCTCCACAACTCTGGCCTACTGTGAAACATGGAGAAGATACTTAGAAATCACAAAACTTTTGAACTTCTCCAGCTCATTAAAAAGAGCACACATGGGGGTTGGTTTCATTTTCTTAGGTTCTGAAATTGGTGAAATTAGACCCAGTTCCAAACCTTCCACTCTGATGTTCTTGCGTGAATGTTGTAGAACTGCTCTTCTTCAAGAAAGCAGGAAACTGACTTGAGGTTGGTATGTGATGGGCATGGTGCTTGTGCATTTCTCGTTTGCTCTGATGTATAGTTCAGAAAGCAAGGAAATGTTTTTGGCAACATCTTGGCTCAACCAAAGAGCTTGTGTCTCCAGTCATTCTTCATCCCTTTAATGCCATGCAGATGTCATCCATGCTAGTTGAAAGGATGCAGTCCCAGCTGCCAGCTGAGAATGCAGGTACACTGTCACCAGAGGGAATGTGGCAAGAAAAGTCCTACTTATCCCTAACAGTCTAGTGATGTGGGCTGAGTTGAGCTGGGGAGATGGTACATTCACATTTGTACAGGGTTTGGAGAACTCACTGAGCTTGTGGAGATGCAAAGTTGGGTTGCTGATCTCTAACATATCTAAAGTAGAACCATAACATCATTAAGATTGGAAAAGACCTTTAAGATCAACTAGTTCAACCATCTACCTACCACTGATATTGCCCACTAAAGCACATGCCTCAGTGCCAGCTGCAGCAACCAGCTTCAAGGCAGGTAAGACTGCCCTGGGCAAGGGATCTAAAGCAAAAAAGGCTGACCAAAAAGCTCCTTTTAGGGCTTTTTGGAAGCCAATAAGGCACTGTGCCCATGCTGGGACTGGCATCTTGTGGACAGGCTGCTTAGCTATCAGGGGTGGAGCTGGCACTGCCCACTCTTTATCTCTTGACCTTGACTCTTGGATACTAGGCTGTAAACAGCTCCAGGGAGCTAGCTTCAGCCCACACACCACATCAGGTGAGAAAGGTGTTGGTAGTGTCTGAGACTGTATGTTTAACCATGGTCTCCAACAGACAGAGGACTTGCCACAAGAAGATGCGATTCAGATGGAGGGCCTGCCTAGAAATGTGGCAGTTTTGGTCTCTGGTTGCTGCTGGGGGAGAGTGGCCGGGATTTCACCTGCGTGAGGTGTGAGCAGGTGGATGAGCTACTCAGCCTGGTAGTGGAGCTCAGGGAGGAGGTGGAGGGGCTGAGAGCCATTAGGGAGTGTGAGTGGTGCAGTGACTCACTGGCAGGATGGAGGGAGGATTGCCAGGGAGACACCTCAAAAAAAGTGATTGACCCTGTCCTGTTACTGTTGAACAGATCTGACGTGTAAGGGGGGTTGGAAAAAGTCCTGGCTCGCCATCAAAGGTACACTCCTTGCCTGCCTACCCCACTTCCCCAAGTCCCCCTATGCAATAGATTTGGGGTGCTGGAAACTGATGAGGAGGGGAGTAGGGAGATGAGGGAGGATCCACCTAGGAGGGGAATTAGGGTGAGGCAGTCATCCCCATGCCTTGAGGCTGCCTCTGCCAGGAAAGACAGAAGAGTAATTGTGGTAGGTGATTCCCTTCTCAGGGGAACAGGGGGCCCCATATGCAGACCCAACCAAACCTGTAGAGAGGTGTGTTGCCTCCCTGGGGCCCAGGTCTGGAACATCACCAAAAAACGTCCAGGTCTGGTTCAATCCTCTGATTATTATCCGTTATTGACAGTTCAGGCAGGCAGCGATGACATCTTTCAGGGAAGGCTGCAAGCTATCGAAAAGGACTTCAGGGGTTTAGGGAGGTTGGTTGAGGAAGTAGAAGTACAAATGGTGTTTTCTTCCTTGCCTTCTAGGGTGGTGAGGGATGCAGAGCGGTCTAGGAAAACTCAGACTCTGAATAGGTGGCTGAAAGGCTGGTGCTGCCACAAAAACTTTGGGTTCTTTGATCATGGGGCAATTTACTCAGTGCTTGGCATGTTGGCTGTGGACAGGTCTTGCCTGTCTCCAAGGGGAAAGTAGATCCTAAGATGTATATTTAAACTGTATATGTGCATGTGTATATATTCTTGTACATTCCCTGTAATCGATTGCTTGGCTCCATGTGAGTAGATTTTGATAGCAGCAGTCAAATGCTTGTCCCTCAGCTTAGGGCAGGCACGTGCCAGCTGTAGAGGTCTTGCTCCAAGGCCCAGAGGCCCTAGTGCTTCTCTGGAAAATGTCTGTCAGAATATTTTAGCCTGGGCTTCACTTTTTCCCTTAATCTCACTCTCAGAAACAATGGCACCATTTTAGCTGTAACTTTCCAAATCAAATTCAGCCTGATGTGTGGGAAAAAACCCTGCACTGACAGTCACAAGTTGGTCAGAGGTGTAGACTGTGGGGTCTTCCAGGGAGAAGACAGAGACATTTCCATAGAATCATAGAGTGGTTGGGTTGGAAATGACCTTGAAGCGCATTCACATCCAATCTCTTGCTGTGGGCTGGTTGCCACCCACCAGATCAGGCTGCTCAATGTCCCATCCAATCTGGCCTTGAGCACTGTAACGGATGGGAAATCCATAGCTTCTCAGGGCAGCCTATGCCAGTGCCTCATCACCCCCTCAGTGAAAATTTTCCCTGACATCTATAGTGGCAGCCCCAACACTGCACAGGAGCCACATGCAACTCCTGAAAGCCAGGTTCGCTAGTCCAGAGCCCTGACACCACAAACCTCAGTGCTGCAGGTGCAAAACTGCTGTTACTCTTCAGCACAATAATGCAAAAGAATGCATATGTAAGGAAATCTTTTTTTTTTTTTTTTTTCCTTCCCAACAGTTTGATTATCCGTCATGATAAGACATTACTTAAAGCAGTGGTGACACTGTCTAATCATTCTTGTGAAATATAGAGTTCTCTCTCTACTTCAGACAGAGCCGACATTAATACACATTTATGCAAAGCAGAGCTGGAGCTGTCAGGGGCTAATCTTTACAAGTATGATAAATGATGTTTATTTTCAGTGATGGAACGAAACACCCGGGCTGACAATAATTGTAATAAAAAGGACAGATCAACTTCTATAAAGTGATTGAATTACCAGTCTATTGCATTAATGTCTGGTCTTGGCTCTGTCATAAACCTGCTTTAGGTTACCAACGACCCTGTATTAGGAAATATCCACCTTCAGCCAGATATCCTGCCCTTGACCTGAGGGGCGGGGGGGCATGCTGGATGCAAGTTTCGGCCAGGGTTACCTTCACTCACTCACTTGCTCACAGGAAAGCTGTGTTTCCTCCTGTCAAGCCAACAGTGATGCATCCCACATCTCCTGAGCCTTGCAGAGGAGTTAGAAAGCTACAGCTCAATGGCCAATTGAACTTCCTTGGTGCAGACACAGTGTCTGAGCTCATAGGCACAGGCATCATTGCTGAATTTGTTGCTCATGGCTGCAACCCAGGTCAGCAAGGTTGCTCTATAAGTCTGTATCAGAAAGAAAAATACTTTTTCAATCTTCAGAATGGAATAGCTATTGTGGGAAGAGGGAAAGGCAGGCAAATAGTTATATAGTACACTTATATTTATGTGCATCTATAAACATGTTCATGCATCTATTGCCCTGTGGCAAGCTGGTCAGCATGAGTGCTGCCAGTCAGCAGGGGATTCTGACATAAAAATAAAAACTGAGTGCAAAAGGGAAAATGAAGTTTGTGACCAATCCCTCACACTTTGGAAAACACTTTGGCTCAGGTCAATTGAAACAAATGTTTTTACGTTTATTTATTTTTTATTTCTTTTCTTTTATAGCTTTTCCATTCCATTATGTTTATATTTAGTACATATTTCTTGTTTAGAGTATCCCATGTTTCTGTTTCGGTCCATACTTGCATAGTAGCATTCTGTCTCGTAATTCATATTGTATTTTTGCATATGTTGACTTATACTGTGGTACACATTAGTGCACAGCAGTGCCAGAGAGAAGCCTTTCCAGACTAAGAACTCATACTGTGCCATCCTGACAGCCAGCTGCTTACTTCTGTAAGTTCCCTGAAATGAGAGCCATTCCAATTTTTGTCACCCTAAAACTTCACTCTGTCTGAATTGACACGCTCCTGTGGGAATGCTCAATTTTGGCAAAGCACCATTTTCTGGCAGCAGAGGTCCAGTAGGGAAGCTTTCATCCTTTCTCAGCAGTGTGTGTGTGGTTGCACAGTGCAGGGACCCAGGGCTGATGAGTGTGGTAAAGCCTGGGCGGTGGGAGGCCTGCTCACAGCCCAGAAATACTGTTACCATTATTGACAGAAGTAATCCTAGGTGCTCGAAGTGCCAGACCTGCTTGTTCACCAGGGACTGTGCAGGGAGTTGATGGCTGGAGGCACTCTTGCCCAACGGATCAGGAAAGAGAGATGTGAATGCATCTTTCTCAAACCTCTGCAAAGGGCAAGGAGAGCTCCTATCCTATCTCTCCTCCTCTTTTCCTACTTTGAGCCCTGAGATTTTCTAAATCATTCAATCATTAAGGTTGGAAAGACCAATGAGATCATCCAGTCCAACCACCAACCATTCTACACCATGCACCTCAGCACCATATCCATCCTTTTCTCAGGCACCAAGGCTCCACCACCTCCCTGGCCAGTCTGTCTCAATGCCTCACCATTCTTTCTGAAAATAAATTTTTCCTAATAATCAACTGGAAAACTTCCTGTTGCAACTTGAGGCCACTACCTCTACACATCCCTCCACCTGTTAAAAGAGGCTGTGTCTATAGGATATGCATTGCCAAAGAGGGCAAAAACTTCTAAATTACATCGCACCCAAGTTTGGCATTTCCCCTGATGATCTACACTCTCCAGGCTGAGCTATTTTCAGAGTAAACATTAGCCTCATTGACAACTAAGGATTTTTTTTCCCCATTCAGCAGTAAAGAAAGATGTAGCACAAACTGATCACACAGCAGTGCCTGTGCCCGCACCTGGATGGCTGAGGTGAGAAGACAGCAAACATCCAGCAAAGCCCTTCAGCACTGGGGGAGATTCCTGAGATGGCAGCAGGGTGAGCTGCAGAGATTGCAAGGATTGTGCTGGAACTGCCAGACAGAGAAGGGGTTTCCGATGTTGGAGAATATCAAGAAGGCAGCACCATGATAAAAACTGTGTAAATAATTTTTGCACAGGGGGAACGCTTCTTTAATAAGTCCTTTAATAAGTCTCCAGCCAGATAAATCACAGCTTAAGGAGAGATTGTGGTGCTATTTATTAGTCATTTGCGCATGATTTGCTCCCACCATGGGTAGTGGAATTTCTTTATCAGGTATTTAATTTTGTCAGAAATGATTTGTGCGCTGCACAGCCATTTGTATCGACGCTACTTCCCTGCAGAGCTTAGGCACCTGTTACTGTACAAGAACAGCACTGACAGTGACCTCCTAGAGGAGATACCCTGGTGGTTCAAGGAATCAACCTTCATACACAACTCTCCTACAGCTACTTTCCAGTACTAATCCCCACAAGTATTTTACAAAATATTCACTGCAAGGCTGAACAGCTGCCTTGGCTACATGTTCATTGCTGGGCAATATTTGCATCTTCACTATCAAGACGTAAGCAAACAAGATCTTGAATATTATCATCAAGACTGAAAAAGACCTCTAAGATCATCTAGTCCAACTATCTACCCATCAATGGCATGGCTGCTGGAAGCTTTCAAGCTCCCCAGGATTTGCACCAGCAACAGCAAAGGCTGACTGCTTGGAATAGTTTAACTTACAAATTAAAAATGATTCCCATCTCTTGCTCATTTGCTTCTTCACTCAGAGCCCCATTTGACAGAAGCCATAAACCAAAGGGTTTGGCTTTGGAAATAGTTATCTGAGAAATACTACAAACCCCTGATAGAGATTCTGCCATTATATACAATCCATTTTTTACCTTATTCAGACACAGTGAGAAATTCAGTCCCCAGATGACTGCCTGCCCAAGTCCTTGAACTTGCAAGAAACACTGGCAGATGTTCATTAGTGCATTGGTAACTGGAGAATTAGAGGCACTTGTCGAATCCGTCTGTGATGAATAAATGCTGGAGAGTTTCTGCTGGGGAATAACGCTTTTGGTCTGGGGCCAAGTAGACACATTCACAGAACGTTCGTGAGGAGCAGAGGGAGTTGTGGCCAGCAGTTCAGGTTGGTTGTTCCTTTTACTGTTAAATAGAAATGCAAGCTGCCAAAAAACTGACTGCATCTACCCCATATCTAAAAGTAACAAACAGCAAATATTTTTATGAGATTAATGATTTTGGAGGTTTCAATACATATTTAACAATTGAAAATGGTAGATGGTGTCCTACATCTGCCCTATTTCCTGCAGCACCGCACAAACACACAAGCATGCACCTCCATCCATGTTCAGAGGATCCCTGACCCCCAAGCCCACCACTGTGCCCTGATGAATCCAAGTAATGCTTGATGACAGAAGCTGTTGACATCGTCACTCACCACTTTGCTTTGGCAGGGCCAGGCCCGGTATTCACTGGGAAATCTGCTGAGAGGCTCCAGGTAAGTAGTTTGCTGTGGATCTCTTTGGAGAACTGACACCAAAATACTTGCCAACATTTCATGAGGCACGGGAAGCAGCTTGGGCACTCGTGGGCAGCCACGCGATGTCCTGTTCCCTTGTGGTGTAAGAGCATGGGCTTCACAGCCATCCAGTGAGGAGCAGAGCTGGAGCAGGAGCATCAGCATCACTTGGTGCAACAAAATTTCTAACCCCGTTCTCTGCCTTGCACTTACCTGGAAAACTCAGGGTGTTTTCCTTTCTTGCAAATGGCCCTGCAGAGCCTGAGTCTGCCACCAGTCTCTCTAACCCCCAGCGACAATCTCCTACCTTCTCCTGTAGCTGTTGCTCACACCACCCAGCCTCTCTTAGCAGGAAACTTTCCAGCACTAATCTGATTCATGTGTTTCCCAGACTGACCAGGGACAGTGAACAAGGTGACACTGCAAGGGAAACTGTGCAAGAAAGCAAAGGCAAGAACCAGCTTGTTTGTGAAGTAATTGCTTCAATGTGCAAAACTCAAACACATAAGCACTTCTCATTAAAGTCATTCAGAAATGCAACACTTGCCCACCAGGAGAAAAGCCAATGCTTCTCTCAAGGCAGCTGTCTGGACCAGAGCTCTCACTGAATGTGGGAGTGAGTTCGGTTCCTCATCTGTGAGCAGAAAAATAACTGAAAGTGATCTGCTGGCAACTTCCTTCATGCATGCAGACATACACACACAGCTTTGATAAGTGGCTCTGACTTAATTATAGTTGGCAAATGTAAAGGCTACATATGCTTGAGAAAGATGCTTGACAAAATGTACTCCACAAAGGAGAACTTAGTTTCCCAGAATCCAATAAAGCAGATAGAGGCTACATCTGGATTGTTCTTGTACTCACATCACTCTGCATTTCCTGGTCAGAGCTGGGATCTCCTCGAGAGAGGCTTTTCTTGTGGTATTTCTGGCTGGGACAGGACACACCACAAATCTCATGAGAAGTTCTTTTTGCTTCCAAGATTCACGAGCCTCCAGCGCAGATAGTTCAGGGAAGGAACTGACTGTGCAGATGCTTTCCAAACTCTCAGCCTTTTGGGGGGTCCAGTAGCACTCGCAATGATGTAGAGCCCCATCCTCCTCCCTTCCCACCAACACGGACACTTGATGTCACAACTGTCTGGGAAAATCCATGCTTTTTAAGAAAGAAAAAACCGAAAGGGTTTTTGGCTCAAAACCCTCAGGCCAAGACAAGGCACTCACCCTGGTTGAGACTCTGCATAATCCATCTCTGTATCACACTCCTTTGGAGCTCTGCTTCGCCCTGGCTCATATCCATCCATGGTCAGAAACTGAGTCCTCTGAAAAGTTACAAAGAAAAGCACTTTGGAGACTGTGGGACCTAGGACCTCTGTCCTGCCTTGCCATGGGTATTCAGCTTAGTTGATCTGTACTTCAGTTCCATACCCAAACAAACGGGAGGGGGAAGATAACAGCACTTCCTACTAGTGTTCCTGGGCTGTTGTCAAGATTAATACATTGAAGAGGAAAGTACTTCGGGATGATCCAAAAGAAAAGAAAGTTGGAAGGTGAACACAGCACTGAGAAGAGTGTTTTGACACAAGTTTTGTATATTCCATATTGCTCCTGTCCAAGAGAGATTCAGAAGCTAAAATTAGAGCAGAATAAATGCATCCCTTGCTGTGCTGAAGGGAATGCTTCATGTGTGGCACACAAGAAAGCTCTCAGGAGTAGGAGATTTGGAAACTATTGTCAAAATAGAGGTCACAAAGGAGTGCAACCAGCTGAATCTCCCAGATCGCCTTAACTCACCTAGGGCTCCCAACAGCCACCACTTGGCACAAACCCACTGCAGGGTTAGAGACCTCTTTGCAATGTAATCCTCTTTCTCAAGCACACAACCTTTCTTCCTTCCACTTTATTATCCTTCAAACCCCACGGCTTGCAGCTTTGCCTCTCCTGAAGGAAATCTCACCCTAACAATGTATTTTGGCACAGAGAACACTGACCGGAGTCACACCACATGGAGAAGTGGGATCATGTTTTAGCACAAGGCAATGGGGCTTCCAGCACCACAAAGCCCGTTTGCCTCCAGGACCCATGAAAGTCGTTTTCCTGAGAGGGAACCTTTCTCTCCAGAGAAGCTAACACCATGTATTCAGGCCTTCTTGAAACATAAAAAATAAAAATGGGCTTAATTTCAGGCCTGCTATCTCCTGGGGCCTATTATGAGATGACTACCATTACTATGAGCATCTCTGAAAAAAAAAATATGAAAACCATAGAATGGTTTGGGTTGGAAGGAACCTGAAAGATCATCTAGCTCCAACCATCATCATCTAGTTCCAGAACCCAAAATGAAGCTGTTCCTACTCAAGCACCCATCTTGGTTGTCTAATAGCAGGACATGTGTGATGGAGACCACCACCTCAGAGCTGCAGGGACCTTCTGAAGTAGCTGCAAGCCCCTTCAGTCCCAAACACATCACTGGAACATCCTCACAGTCAGGTTAGACCATCATCACACTCTTCTCCAATACAGCCACTGTACCTAGGAAATCCACTGCAAACACACAGATCTCAGCCCACATCCTGCATCCCAGCCTGGTTCTGGGGCCGTGAGCTCTCCAGCCCTAACTGCTCATCTGCACAGCTCCTGTTCATCCAGTTTGCCCAAGGGAAATTGAGAGAACCCTAGCTTTTCAGTCGTCAAATGCAGCTCATCCGTTTGGGGCTTTGAATTTTCCTGAAGTCTGGCTCTGAACCCACAGACGAGTGCAATAAGCATGAACTAAAGGGAGCACATGGGGAAAGATTCATATAGGTCTGGTAGGAGCCAAGGGCCCTCAGTGCTGACCCACGGTATCATCTCTTACTTGGTTCATCCCTTTCAAGCCTGCACTTCAGGGAAGATTTGGGTGATGGCAAAGGGCAAGTAGAAGATACATGAGGAATCAGAACAAGGGATTGATTGGGGAATACAAATTTCCAGAGTGGAGGTGAGGTAGTAGGCTTCAAATAGGCAATAAGCTCCAGGAAGACGGAAAAACAGTTTTCTATGCCCTTCTTTGCACAAAACAGTCAAAGGTTTCAAGTGCAGCAGTAAAGACATAGATTAGACAGCAAGAATATCTTGCCAACAATAAAGATAATGTAGATTGTGAGAAAGCTGCAGAATTCCTCCTATTAGAGATCTCCTTGAACTGGTTAGACCAATACATACATATCAGGCAGGAGATGAGTGGATTTGATTCTGCCTTTGGGCCAAGGGATGGTTTAGGTGGGACATCACCAGGTCTGTGCTACTTTTCTCCTCTCCCTGGGAACACTGAAGGTCTTGGTGGGAAACGTCACCTGCCCAAGGTGGCAAATCTCCAGCTGTCAGCCTCTTCCTCTCTCTGTTCCTGCTGTCCATGTCTTACCTTGGATTAAGGGAGCTGACAGTGCAGAAGAGTTTGACCTGTAGGAGGGGAGAAAGGGGAGATACATTATGTTACTTAAAGGTGCTGAAGCATGGAGAAAAGTCAGCAGGGACATGTGACAAAGCTCCACAGCTCCACGAGGGGATATACAGAGATACTAAGACCCCTCGTGATCAGTGTGAACAGTTTCCACCCCTACTTCTTATTGTTTTTAATAGCCTTATCCATCCCATACCATATTTCTGAACACCAATCTTTGAAGTGTCATAAAACACCCACAGGTGACAAAAAATGTTGTACCCTCTCAGTAGAGCTGGTGATGAGCAGGACCTCCCCACTACCTTCCCTCTGGCCTCCTCTCTAGCACCGGCAGTGGACTGGGCTCTACTGGAGTTTGGGATAAAACCGACAGGTTTAATTTTATGCAAGCCCCCCCTTCCCTTGTGCTCAGCTGTGGGAAAAAGGAGGGTTTTCAGCCAAGCTCTCCTCCACCACCTAGTGGGAAACCAGATTTTTCCTACCTTGGCAAGTGCTGATATGAGCAGGATTGCCTGTGAGGAGCTGGGACAAGCTCCGTGCAGCCACCCAGGGGACATCTTATACCTCCCAAAGGGCAAAGCAGGACCAGGTCAGTAAGCTGAGCAAAGACACATTCTCTGATACATAGTACTTTCAGTGTACAAAGGGAGAGTCAAGCCCATTTTCTGATCCATCACTGACTAAGAGAGCACTTAAGTTTAAACAAACACAAAACAAAAACAACCAACATTATTTTCCATAGGTGCAGAATCTTTTCCTGCTGCCCACCACCCCAGCCACGTATGGGACACAGCCCCAAAGCACCTGCACCCTGGCCTTCAGCATCCGGCCCTACAACAGCTCTTGGAGGAGCCGAGCTCTGGCCAAGCTCCCGCGCAGGTAATTGCTGTCTGCTGGCCTCGCTCCCCCTGCAGATACAGCCGCCTTCATTTCCTGTCCTAAACTGCAGGGCAGCGTCACTGCGTGCTGTTAAACAGCTGCCAGGCGCTACCCAGAGGGCTCACGTTTTGGAGGTGGATAGGACAAGAAAGGCAGCAAGAAGAGAACTGAGCCAGGCTACAGCTTGCCTCTCCCCACGGCACAATTTAGACATCACCACCTTGCCACGCTCTTTTGCACGTGGCCAAAATCTGGATACGCACACCCCATCCCTTTCCTCACAGTTTTTTTCTCCATCCCCACCGAACTGGAGGGAGCAAAGGGTTAATGGGGTTTTCTTTCTCCTCGCAAACTGGGACCCCTGCGAGTTTTATGGGGAGGGCTGGCGGGGGCGGAGGGACGGGGCGGGGGAAGAGAATTTGCTTTATGGCTTTGACAGGAACTCCCATCATGGTATAATTATGGAAGTGAGAAGTCTGCGTGTAATGAAGACCATATGCCGCGTTAAAACACACACGCACAAATATTAGGCCCCTGTGAGGCAGGCAGGGGGGGCAGGAAGGGGTGGGGGACATGGGCCCAGCCCTCCCTGAAATGCATGGGCTCAGATTTTCCAGCCTGGTGCGTGCAGCAGGGCCTGGGCACTGGGACGGCACAGCCTGAGTCTGCTTTGGGGTGAAAAAACATCCGGTTTGAATAACACACTGAGTGGAAGGGCAGGCCACTGGTGCCAGAAAAAGGGCTTTCACCCCTTTGAAGGCCAGGGGACCCCAAAGAAGGGAGAGCAGGTTGTCCCCCCTGCAGTGTTTTTCCTTTGGTTCCAGCAGCTCTTGGGCTGGAAATGACAACTTCAGTGACTGCCAGGGCCACCCAGTTGGTGTTTGAAGCCCCCGTGCCATCCTCCCCATCACCCAGCCTGCTCTTATAATGAGCAGCTTTCCTGGCTACAGCACAGTCATCTCTTCTGAACGCATCCCACATGTCTGCTACTCCACGTCTCTGATTCACCACAGGGGCTCTGGGCTGCTTTTGGGGCCCTGCACCGCTCACACCCTCTCACACAGGACAACCACTGTCCCATCTCACTTTTGGGGGTCACAGTTCCATCCATTCCCTCCCTCGCTGACCAGCAGTAGATCCCATTTATTGCCCTCTGGTTCACTTTCTCTCACCTGGTGGTACCTCTCCATATACATTATTCTTATATTTTTTTTTTCCTTTTTTTCCCCCACTTATATGTGTACCACTGTGTGTCTTCCACTTTCCTCCACCCTGAGCTGCCACCAAGAACTCACCGTGGATACCACGCTTGGGAGGTTGTAGCAAGGTGAAGGTCAGCCTCTTCTCCTGGGCAGCTGCAAGAAGATGAGAGGAAATGGCTTCAAGTCATGTTCAGGGTGGATATTAGGAAGCATTTCTTCTCCAGAGGAGTGGTGATGTGTTGGAACAGGCTGCCCAAGGAAGCTTCATGGCCCCTTTTGGGGGACAGTGCTGTTGCACAGCGTGGATGCGCAGGTGTGGTGCAAGTAGGGAGCACGGGGCAAGGAGCGACCTCGTCCTCTCTTGGTCCTCAGCTGTGATCCACGATTCCCGTCATGCACAGTGTGTCATTTCCCATGAGTACTTGCCTGTTTCTGCCATCTGCCACGATTTATAGAAAACGGGCAGTGATTAATAGCTCAGTCAATGCCGAGTGAAGCCATTTTCTTTCATTTACCTGCTCCCTGACCTCCATGCACAGTCCCAGACAGGGGCTGGGGAAGTGTATTAATCATGCACTTAAAAAATATTTAAAAGGGGAGATTGGCCAGGAGCTTGGTTGTTTTTATGGAGTCTTTTTCTACAGAGGGTGCAAGCTAATTGCCAGATAAAACAAACGGGCTCTTTGAAATGGAAATGAGCCACTTGGAGGTACTCGGTGCTTGAGCAATGCCCTAACCCCATGCTCTCCATCACCTACCTGAGGCCAAGTACAGCGGTGGCAGCAGCCCTCAGGCACCAGCTCTGAGTCCCCGTTGCTGAGAAGTCCTTGTTACAGTGAGGTCTGTGCTCCCGAGGTGGTGGCACCAGGGTAGGACAGAGGACAATGCAACGGAATCCAAAGTAATACAACGCAACCCTGACCCTAGCTCAAACCCAATGCAAAGCAATGCAAATGGAATGAAATGCAACCTTGAACCTGACCCTAACCTTCACTCTTACCCTAGCCTTACTGTAACTCTGATCCTAACCATGAATTGCCTCCATGCCCAGGTGGTGAACATCAGATCCTACAACTGAATAAGGATACTGAGGAAAAAGATCTTGACTTCCTTTGACATAGGAGGAAGAAAGCATTCCATGAGGACATAGTTGTGGGGCTTCTGAGTGTAAATCTGACATTTCCTTTCCCTGCAATACAGCCCCAGCAGCACCACGGACACCATGTACAGCTACATAGCCACCTGGAAAATACCATTCTGACATATGCCCCTACCGACAGCCGGGTCTGACAGCAATAAAATGAAAATCCCCCGTCAAGCCAAACAAAATTATTGAGTTATTCTCACCCACTGGAGACCAAAGCTTTGTTGACAACTTAATTAACTGTGTTTGTAATGAATTTTTTTGTCCACATGCAACAGACTAATTATCAAAGCAAACCTTAATCTCTTTCCAGGCACATCAAAGTAGCAAGAGCAAAAAATATTTACATCAGTCTCAGATAAAATTCTTTGCACTAATTCTAACATAATTAAAATTATGTCAGGGCTAAGGTAATTATGCAAGGTGCTTATACAGCATAACAATGCAATAGGAGCTTGTGATTTTTTTTTCCTTTTCCCACCTGTAGTCAATCAGCAAAGTCCTCAAATGAGTTTAATGTCTATTGAGTGCAGTCCAGAGGAGGGCCATGAAGATGATCAAAGGGCTGGAGCATTTCTCCTATGAAGACAGGCTGAGGGAGCTTGAAGAAAAGAAGGCTCCAGGGAGATCTCATTGTGGCTTTCCAGTACTTGAGAGGGAGCTTACAAGCAGGAGAGGAACTGACTTACCGCACATTTTTATAGAGACAGGACAAGGGAGAATAGCTTCAAACTAAAAGAGGGGAGACTTATCTTAGGTGTTAGGAAGAAATTCTGTGCTCAGAGAGTAATGAGGTGCTGAAACAGAGAAGCTTTGGATGCCCCATCCCTGGAGGAGTCCAAGACAATGTTGAATGGGGCCCTGGGCAGCCTGATCTAGTGGCTGGCAACCCAGCCCATGGCAGAGGGTTTAACACCCGATGGTCTTTCAGATCCCTTCTGACCTAAGCCATTCTAGTAAAACCTTCAATATTTTTCAGTGCAAATCTGATGATCAAAAGATGGAAAGGTTTGTGTCCATTCCAAGCGATGTCCTCCCAAGAAAAGACAGCATGACAGGGAGAGAGAAGAGAGCAGGAGAGCACCAAGGAACTGGGCTGAATCCACCTGTACCCAGAACAAATGTCCTCCTCCCTGCAGCTCAGGAAGGCTGGGACAAACCCGGGAGTTCTTGTAACAATTCTGGCCATTGCATCAACCACAAACCACTCTGGACTCAGAGTAAAGTTTCATTTTTGGACCTGTAATCTCATATTTTCTGGTTTTCTTGTCTTAGCAAAGCACAGGCATCAAACTGAGTGCAGACACGGAGTAAGATGGGTGAATGAGCTCACAGGGGCAAATAGCTCCGCTGCCCCTTAGACATCCCATGAAGCTCAATGTCCCATCATGACAGATGAGAAGTTCCTCATAGGTAAAACAAAACAGCTTTCCCACTACCAACAGGAGTTGGCTGGTTTTACTATAGCATTATGACTAGCATTACCCCAAGGAAAAAGAGCACTGTCGTATCTCAGCGTCCTCATACCCTGAGTGAGCTACTAAGGACAACTCCCACATTCCTTGGGTTGCTGAGCAGCTTGATACTTCTTTTTTAAACTTTCAAAGCTCCTGTGGGATCAGGGCTCAGTTTGACCTCTGTCAGAGCTGACTGATGCTCTAGGAGCTGGAAAGATCGTTAGAGCTCTTAGTCCTAAGCCTTTCAGCAGAGGCCAGAATGTGTACGCTGCTACCAGCGCAGAGGAGGAGAGGTGCTGGTGGTGCTCCCTAGTGGCAGCCTGCATAGGGAAGCAGTGTTCAGATGTTACCTGAACGTATGGAGCAGCAGTGGGATGGCAGAGGTAGAACACAGCCCAGGCAGAGAAGCAGCTGAACATCAGGGGTGCAGGCAAAAACAGCTGGGATCAAGCACAGGGAGGGACAGGCTGCTGGCCTGTGAGAGCATCCTTCACCCAGGTCAGTCTTGATTATAAGATTTCACCACTGGTTGACCAAAGGGGGTTGTCAGGTCCTCAAACTAGTGATGGGAAATGTAGGTAGAAGAACTAGCTTTAAAAAGAATTTAATAAATCCATAGACATTTTCTACTTTCCAACTGATTCAGGGCAAAGATGACATACAGCCAGACTGGACATCTGCAGCCTCTTCCTTGGAAGAAAATAACAATCTTGCACCTCTCACAGAATCTACCCCCTCACTGTAAACATTTTATCTATTTGGTTAAAAGCTGTTCAAGGCTTCTTTGGGGTGCCTGGACCTTGATCCTCCTCAGAGCCCCCAAACCTATGTTAGGTCCACCCAAGAGATATTGCTTTTGCTTTTCCTTCTCGCCAGAGCAGGAGCCAAATCAATTTTTCCTGGTGTGGAACAAAAACACGGGTCTTTATTCAAAAGCATACAAGCCCTTTGTGATGAGCAAGTAAATCTGACCCCAGTCCTTGCTCCAGGGGAGGAAAACACCCGCTGAGAGCAAGCGGTGCCCTTTTTGGGATGTGCACAGCACCAGCAGATGGAGCTGTAAGATCAGGAGTGAGGCGGTAGGGCCTGGAGCGGCTCTTCAAATGAGTTGAGAAGGGGGCTGGAAAGTCTCGGCCCAACTTGGCCTTTTGGAGCTCACCTCACTGCCACAGGCTAAGCAAAGGAAGAGTGTGCATCCAGTAGTGGAGGAAAACCTGAGAGGGGATGCTCCGAGGTGGGGATTTTGAACAGCATTCAGCTCTCAGCCCCTCACCTGTATATGTCACCTGTATTGCTCGAGGACACATCTGAATCAGTGCTTATGGAACTCAAGCAATTTCCTAACAAATGGACTCAGAAGCATCCTTCAGTCCTTGTTCCCTCTCTCCCCCAGGCAGTCTCCTGAAATACCTTCTGTCCTAAAATATCCCGCTAAAGCCCTTGGTGATAGCTAATATTCTACTTATTTGCAGCCAAAAGGCAGAGAGACAGCTTACCTAAAGATTTTTAGGATTCCTCAGGTCATCTCTCAGGATAAAACCAAGGTTTTTCAGGCCACCCTGCGCAGGGAACTGGCACCAAACCCAGGGGTAGTGCTTTACACCACATTATGAAACTCCCATACAAACTCAGTGATTGTGGTTAATGTCAGTTTTATAGACGTGGAGAGCTCTTCAGTGGGTTCAGCATGCAGTGGGAGCTGGAGGAGCTCCCATTAGTAACAAGGTCAGCCCGGTGCCTCTCTCCTGCAAAAGATTTTATAGAAGAAATAAAGCAATAACTTCAGCACAACAAGCCTTCAACACAGTCCTCCTCAGCTTAATTTTTAACTGTGCAGGTGACAGTGGATAACGCCATTCTGCAGGCCAGATCCACACTACCCAAACTGTCATCTCATTGATGAGCTCTGGACAGTTTAAACAGAAGGAATCTCTGGCTTTCAGAGAGCCAGTATGACTAGCAGCTCCTCTTTGCTTTCACATCTCTGGAGTGCTCCTGCCATGTTGTAACAGTAGGGAACCAGCTATTTGCACCACAAGCATAACCACAGTGCACAAAACACATAGGAACAAAAATAAAATTGAACCATGGTGCAGCTACTATTCTTCAGTAGGAATTTCATCTCTTGGCAGTTTTTGAGGGAGTCCTTGTGGTTTCTTGAATTTCAGGGGGGAAAAAAAGGAAAAATAAGATATGGGTTATTAATGAGACTCAGTAGGTCAGGCTGATGGTTGGGTAGGGATCTTGAAGTTCTTTTCTAACCCAAAGGTTTTTGCTACAATAAAAGGCTCTTAAAGCCTTTTAAGTTCATAGGGCTAGAGCCTGAATAGACAGCAAAATCCATCCCGTGTCAGCCTCAGATGTAATGCAGAACTCTAAGCCTGGGAACTTTGGTCCCTTTGGTAAATAAATAGGCAGGAATTGGGAGACATCAGAAAGAGTCCTTTAATATCCTGGTTGCCTATAAAAAGAAAGAATAGGTTGTACATTTAATAACTTCACATGCTTTATGACATTATTGTCTGTAAACCTACTTAGTTGCCTTAGTAATCAGAAAACTGACTCCTTTAATAGAAAACACGGTGTACTCACCACAAGAGCCGAGAAGGAAAATTGGTCTCTTATGCAAATAGTTCAATTATAATCAAACGCAAACACAGAGAAAGGTCAGGTTCCCAAAAGGATGTCTATTTACCTTATAAATAAGGAAATGGGAAACAGGAACAATATGACAGCTTTACTGCTTTTGAGCCGTGACTTGCTAAGGTAAATGGCAGTTTCACTAGGAGCTAAGCACTCCTGGGAGAGGAGGCTGGATGCAGCATGGACATCTGACTATCCATCTGTCCATCCTCCTGTGGCAGATTTTTGCCAGGTCCATGACACTGGGTCCCCACAGCAAAGCAGGGTCTGCTCCCTGGTTCAAATCCAGATCCTCACGGACAATAAAATAATAAAAATGAATTGATTTCTCTAACACCTTTTGGTTCCCAGTCATGGACTGTTAGAACAGTCTGACTTTAAGACTCGGGAGCTTTTTTGGAAGAAGAAAACTAAAACCACAAAGTATTTTACTATTTATAAGTAATCTGTTACTGGCAAGTAATGGAGTTCTACTATAGCTTTGAATTAATGTATAACTTAAATAATGGCTAGTCTAGTGCTGTTATGATGGTTTACATCCGGGAAGGCTTCAGGCAAAAATAAGACCTCGTGGAGATGGTAGAATAATAGAATATAAAGAGAATCTAATGCTAGGAAGAGAGCAAGCCTAGTACGGGGAAATATAAATAAAAGACAGGAAATATAAGAAAGCTTGCTTATAGGAAGGGAAAAGTTTCCCTCTGTCACTTCCTAGGAGGTGCTTTGAGCTTTTGGGGCTGCTGGCAGAGCCCACAATGCACATCCTGACCCCAATCTGTGGGAAGAGGTCAAGGCTGGAGATGATCTGCAACAAATACTGCCCAGTTATAAAACATTCAGCCAAGAAACATTCAAAGGAAGCTTTACTTATTTGAGGAGAGCTCACCAACCACCCAAGACTGCTACAACACTGCAAATGTACAAATGCCTCTGCCATAGCCTCCATCTTACCCATGGGAAAAGGACAGCCCAGGCAGAAAGCAGTGCCCGTAATCTTGTGCCTTGAGACTCAATGCTGACAGTCTCAGCCTCCAGCTACACATTCAACAGGGTAAAAAGTCACATCCATTCATGGAAAAGCTGTCCTACAAATGCCAGTGATCAGTATAAGGTGGCAAAAGGAACCCACATGAGTCTGTGCCTTTAGCTCTTGAATCTACCGCCTTATCCCCAATTATTTGGGATAAGCTGCAGGTTTCCAGCTCATTAAAATCACATCAACTACTGCAAAGTTTTCTGAGTGCTGCCAAAGCTGAATATAATTTCCACTTCCAAATGAGCACAAGAAATACTGTACTCTTGCCTACAAACAAGCTTCTGATAATTCTGTTCTTTCACCTGTCCTGAATAGCCAGTTTTAGGCTGGAGGGGAAGCTTGTCCCAGATCTGTCCCTGCTGCCAAATGCATGTTCAGCATGTAGCCTGAAGTGACTGCAAAATTAAAAGGGCGCAAGTAGCCATACACCAGCCAGATTCCTCTGCCGCACTGTCACATGCTGATGAGGATGCTGCACTGTCCCTTGCACATCAAATCAAGCTGCTTCTTGGGCCAGATGCAGACTTCGTGAAGAGGGGAAGCACACACAGCCCAAGAGTGATTTATTGGGACTGTGGGGTGGTGGGAAGGACCTACAAATACAGGAAAATCCAAGCCCTGAAAGACCCTGGAACAAAGCCTCAGGAGCTGAGTAGAAGTGTCTTTGTCTAAAGGAAATCAAACCATCAGAGGTTAAGAACTATTCTTCAAGTCAATGTGGGATTATAGAGTGCTTCTGAGGGGAAGGGCCCACCAATGAATTCAGAGTAAAGATTCAGCAGAATTGTGGAGACAGGTCTAAGCGACAGCAGTCATCAACCATGTGTTCATACAGACTTCAGCAGAACTGTTTTCTTCCCTTCCTCTTCTGCATATTACCTGATGTTGCTGTGCAGCATTTAGCAGCTACAGTTGCAGATCCCAAAGGGTAACTGCACACCAGCAGGTGAACATGCACATGCAGCCCATTAAATGCATATATCTTCCAGCCTGGTCTGTGTCTGCATTAGCCATTGATCTAGGCTGGCTGCAGAACAGCATCTGTGAGACACTTGGTGTCAGTGCTGCACAACCAATTCAGAAGCCAGAGGAAAGAAAAGCTCAGACACTTTCCAAAAATCCTGCAGCTGCCAACAGCTGGACAGGCTTTTGCATAGTAACATCCCAGTAGATTGCAAAGCAGAAGACAAGTAAGAGCTGGGGCCTGAGCTGAGCAGCCAGCATTCCAGTACATAAGTTATTCCAATAAGAGGCAGATGCTATTTCTGAGCAGAGCAGTATCCCTTCCTTCCTACGCCTACTGTGCTCCCTTGGTCCCCTCCACTTGGTAGTGGGAGGTCTGCAGCCTGTGGTTCACCATCCATCCCTTTGGAGCTATTGAAGTCAGAATCCATAGGAAAATTCAGAAAGAGGAACCCATTGCATGTGCATTACAATTATAGGCACTTGCAAGCAGCAAAGCTATTCTGCAAAGCTATCACATATACCCTACCTCTCTTCAGCACAAAGGTAAAGGCTTGCCAGGATCAACGTAATTACTGCAATGAACCAAGCATGGAAAACTTCCCTCCAGGCACAAAATATTCACAGAACTGAAGTGACCCCTCTCAATTTGGTCTTCAGTATTCAGAGAAACACACAACATTTTGCCACAGCGTTTGAACAAATTTGTTTCAGAAGATGTGCAGAGGAGGAAGAGACAGTTATTAACGGGCTTAACTCACTCCGCAAAAGGGTATAATTAAAGAATGAAGACCGAAGCATAATTTACAATGCCACATATTAACATAGGGTCTATCTTGGAGCAAGTATTTATATTTGTCATCTACGTACCACACTAGGACCTACAATCAAACTCTACAGGCAGTGGCCTCCCTGCAATAAATGCTACAGAAATACGTAGCAAAGATTAAATCCTGGTCAGTTCTGAAGTAAAATCTATTCATCAGGAAAGGTTCTGGAGGTCTAATCACTTCCTATAGAGCATGGTCCTAAATAACCTGTATTCATTATCTCTAATTCCTAATGGGACCATCCATAGCCAGAAGTTAAAGATCCACCCACAGGGCTGCTTCTCTGGCCACACCATATCTCTTGGAGATTTGGCCCACTCTCCAAAGTGCTTCTACTCTCTGCTTTAAGTGAGGAAAATGCAGAGGGTGCCTCAGGCTCCACTTGTTCCAACTTGCAAAATGATTTAGTTATAGTTTAACTCCTGCTTGAAAATGAGGTCAAGAGGTGAGGCATACAAGCTAAGGAGAAGTCCTCTAGCAGGCATGTGGTTATTGGGTACACCACATAAAACCAGCTACACCATCTCCAAGTATAACCGTATGAGTCATCATGCACAGAAGTCCTTTGGAGATCAATGAGGACAACTGTTGTCCCCAGAAATGCCAGATAACTTGGGTAAGGATGTGAAGTTCTACAGATTGTGACAACCCTCTCCCTGTTCCTGCAGGGAAAACCCTGTTATGTAGGTCCCAGAATGTTCTAGGCACCCTGAAATGCACACGAGAAATTGGAAAAATGGGGGCTTAAGCAATAAGCCTCCTGCTTGTGCAATCCTCGTCTCATTAAAAGGAAGAGACTATAATCCATGTTTCCCAAAGCAAAGAAACACACAGCACTTGATAGATGGGGAAAAGCAGGGCATAGAGATTCAGTGGTCCTTCCAAAAGACACCTTCCACCAAAGAACACGTGCTGCCCACACCCAGTTACAGCTAATTACGAGACATCAGAATTCCTGAAGCTGTGAGCTTCGAGGCTTCATTCTTTATCTGACCTCACACTCCCATCACCTTGGTATCGTAGCTCAATCTCAAGCTTTTCTAAGTAAACATTTCCACAGAGCAGCAATGGTATGTGTTAATGCTTTCCATTTGCCCTTTGTATTTCCCAGTGCTGTATCATGCAATTTCCCATTCAGCAAAGCTGAAGAGGCTTCATTGTAGAGGCAAAGGTAAGCTTCTCAGAGGATATGACCACATACAGTATGTTTTTCTCCTTTTCCCTGCAGCAGCGGTTCTACCCTTCCTCTCCCTCAGCCCATTTTCACAAATCAGTCTCTAGTTAGATCTTATTCTGCACTCCTTATTCCTCCATGTTACCCACTAACACCATGGTATGAGAAAAAATCATTTTCCCAGACAAAACTCTCTGCCTGTCCCAATCTGCCCAGGGATCCTTCTCGGATTCTCTTTTCAGAGATGGCTTGCTGCAAAACATAGAGTCACTAAGGTTGGAAAGATCAATAAGATTATTGAGTCCAATCAAATGTAGGTATCTCAAAAGGCTTAGAAGCTTTCGTGTGGCATTCATCCACATCACTGGAGAATTAGCCTACAATCCTGTTTGCTTCCTGGGATCAGTGGAAAATAATGAGGATTTGACATTTATATATGGATGGCTTACAAAATACTTCTGCATTTCTGAAGAGCTATGAGCTCAGGAAGCAATTGTCAATGTAAATTACATCTATCTGGAAGATTTCTCCATCCACCCTTCTCTGAACATCTGGGCAGAACTTCAGCTGGTGTAAATCAGCGTAGCTGCACTCAGTTATTCCAGCTGAGTATCTGGCACATACATCTTGTAGTTCTTCCAATATTAAAAACACATTCTCTTCTTATGTGAGCTCAATTATTTATATAATAATCTTTGGACAATTTTACTTTTTGGTGCAGATTGGTCTCCCACACAGAGATGGGTGTAGATTAAATGGCTGTAGCATAGAATCTATCATTCTATTTAGCTTGTACTCAGTCCTTGCTTTCTATCTCAATTTTAAGTATAGTTTGCATTGCTGTTTCTATGATGTGTTGTGTACATGGAAAAAAAAAAAAAAAAGCACAAGACAACTGATGGAGGACCTGAAGCTATTTACAGATAAAGTTCAAAGTATTTAATAGGGTTAATACCCTGTTAACTCAAATGGTATTATCTGAGATACACAGGTGCCATTCTAAACTTGAAGAGCAGAATCTGTGTCCTATCTTCATTACCATCAGTAATGGATCTACACACATTTGCAGGAGTGGATACCTATCTACATATGGAAGTGCATTAATCTGAAATATCCCCATTGTCCATCTTTAGTCTAAGGTTGTATGAAATTCAGTGTAAAGCTGTTTCACCATAATGAACTTCTCTAAGTTGAAAATCCAAGTTCTGATGGTCTCATGCCCTCAAAGAAAAGCAGAGAATCTGGGGAAGACTTCTTCCCTAGCTGTGAACTTCTATATCAAATATTTCTCCTGACTTTCACTGCTTTCTACAATATTTGATGGCCATCCCTTGAGTACTAGGGCAGACTTTCTTGCTGGCTTCTGAATCTTGACTGCAGTTCATCACTTTTTCACAGTGATTGCTGAAACAGCTCCATGTTAACTCCTACATAAATCTCCCACTTCCCCCAAACACAGACAGATTTGAATCCTCTGCTGTGTGACTATAGAGTTCTTTCTTCCCATCAGTCTCACTAGAAAAGCTATTAAAAATGAAGTTTTTAATAAACCCCAGAAAGTCATACATTTCCTGTCCATGTCTGGCTAGGGGAAGAAGACTTCTTTTCAAAACTGCCATATGCAAAGTTTGTGTCATCTGCCAAGGGAGCAATACCTGAACTTAGAGCAGCAGAAGTCAACAAAAAGAAGAACCTGTGAATATTTTCTTTACAGACCAACCTCCAGCTGTTTCAGACAAATGAGCAGGAATGAGATTTCTGCGCATCTTTAAAGCCCGCAGGATTCCTCTGTCAGCACTAGAAAGAATCCTATTGCAAAAACCTCCACCATCTTGAATTGTCTGCCTACAGAATGAGCTGGCAAAGAAACATGGCTTTCTTAGTTTGTCACAGCATCTGGAATTCATCTTGACACATCCAAGCAGACAAGAAACAGAGACCAGTGTGTTCATTCTCTGCATAACTCGTCTTCCTCTCCCAGAATTCGCATTATCACAGGGAGATAAATGCAGCCCAATGGGGAAATGAAGGTGCAATGAAAGAATGGTGTTGGCGTATATTTTATATCATCTTCCTCATGATAAACACCCTCTCTTTAATAATTGTTCAGAAGGACAGCTGAAAGTTCATACTTTTCAATGTGCAAGTTCCCCTGCAGCGAGCCGGGGAGATACAGAAAAATGCAATTATAAACAACTAGTGAGGCAGTGCCTTCTAAACCTTATTTTTAGCTCAACAGCTGAAATAAAGGATGGTCTACTCTATGGAAAGACCTCACTACTCTGACAGTGATGGTCATACTGAAGTTGCTGGTGACAGCACCACACCTTGCAGAAAAGCATTGTCTGGACATAGTATTTCTTCCATTATGTCTACTGACTGTCAGCTTATGTGTTTTCCATACCACCAGTTTTCATCATGCTACAAAGAGATCTCACTCCAGCATGAACCACTAGGCTCCATCCTGAACCGTTGCACTCTTGCCTGTGTTTTGAGGCTTCCAGTCTGGTTACAGCACTGGTCACAGCTGCCATGCCTGGGCCCCTGACATGCTCTGAAACATCCTATAAATTGTAGCCCACCACCCGACATGCAGTTTGATGAACAGATGGCACTGATGAAACATCTCTTGAAGGCATCAAGTATTCGTCAATAGAAAGCCCACGCCTCAGAGCCATCCAACGAATTGAAACACACTATTGCTTTGTTGACTTCTAATTGGCATGAAGTTGAATGCCATATAATTCCAAACCCCGTGTGATAATCACTAAAAAGACATGATGTGTTTGCTGCTGCCGTTTTGCAGCTTTTCACAATGCCATTTGGCACTGCCTTGTCACCTAGTAATGTCTGAGTGACATCTCTAGAGGTGCGTGGCTGCTTGGGGCAAGCACACTTGGCTGGTGAAGGCAGGAAATGCCACTTCAGTCACTTGTGTCACACCTCCACTGGGTGGAGGTGCTGAAGACCACAGAGGCACACACCCCACATGAATAACCACCAAGAAGAGCTCACGCTCTGCCTGTGAACAAGACTGGGCACCTCTGCCCTAGCACTACATTCTGAGTACATATGAGAACACTGAAACAAAGAAATCCACAGCTTTGTCCTTGATAGTAATAATAATAATAATAGCAGAAAAACAGCATACCTTCAAAACATAGTTTTCTGGCTAAGCATAACTCATGGTTCAAATTAGAGGATTGGAGGGAAATAACACGCAGATTTAGGATTAGAGAACACATTCTGCCCAAAAATGTTGTTTCTGGAGCATAACTGGGAGAAGCAATTGGACTGTGTTGCAGTCATCCCTTCTGTGGGCTATCCTTATTTATCCTCATTAATTTAATTGACTTACAGTGCTAAGTTATTTCTTCATAAGCTGCAGTCATGGAATAGGAAAGTACCTAATTCCTGAAGGTCTCACAGACAGCTGACTGTGAAGGACTCACGCAGCTCTTTCTGTCCATTAGTATTTGGGGTGATCCCACATTTGGCCAGGACCGCAATGATCTAGTAGGGAACAATGTAATTTTTTTCCTATTTGGAAGAAGCAAGATGTTACTGTAAGGGGAGATCCAGGCCTCAGCACATGAGCCAAAACTGCAAAGTGAAGAACTTTTCAAGGCATCACTCAGTGGCAACTGCCCACACCCAGTTACTGCAGAGGATTCAGCTCAGGAGCCCACCTCAAAGGAATGAGGGCCAGAACTTCAACCCATACCTTAAAGATCAGAGATCAAAGAGCAACCGCTGCATGAAACACAGTAAATTCCTTCAGCCAGATGAGGGACAGGCTGGTCTTTACTTGACACAAACAGCTGTGGAGCTTTGTTGCAAACTACAACTGCACAGGTATTTCATTTGCTTTTACCCTTGGCTGTTATCTTCCCCCTGTAGCTGGCTCAGGCAGAACCAGGTCAGTTGGTTCCAGTCAAACCTCCAGGGAGGGGAGGAAGGAGGGATCACTTATTTGCACTGCTAAGCAAAGCCAATCTTTCTATCACCATCTGTCCTGCTCTTATGCTAGATGGGTTAAATTAAAAAAGGCCATAGGTAGGAAGAACAAAAATACATACCCTACCTAGCCTCCCCGCACCATATAGCAGCCCTAACCAAAGGTTAAAAATGAACTCGAGCCAATGAGATGGAAATAGAGAATAAACATGCAGAAGCATCTGAGATTTACTACTCAGATATGACTATTTTCCATGGGATTTGACCAAGAATTCCTGGTGGAGGAACAAAAGGCAAATCTCACGTTGCCCTTTGACTGGAATGGAGATTTTCAGGTCTTTCTCTGGCTGAGTAAGCGGCATGTGCAGCTTTCTGCGGATGTTAGCAGATGTAAGTATCATGTTCAGCAGCCAAAGATCTGGAGTAAGCTTGCTGCTTTCAGAGGCTCTGATGCTTAAGAAATGCTTTTAAAAACAGAAGTCTGCAAGGAACATCAGGGTAGAAGTCATAAGCTTCCCCTCTTCCCCTTCATTCCAGCCACGCAGCTCCAAGCCCCTGCAAATTTCAGCTCTGCAGCCCAAACACACAGCTCTCAGTGGTCGTAAGTGTGTATAGCTCTCAGAATATGCCAAATCTATTTTTATGAAGAAACTGTTGCTTAGAACAATAAGCCTTTCCCAGTCTGGAAACATCACCACATCCTAACTAACATGTCACAGACAGGACATCCTTAATTAAACTCTTTATAATGAACAGCACTTCACATGCCACTCCTGGCACCTGGGTGGGTATCTGCAAGATGCTGTGCTAAGACATATGGATGACTCCAGAAAGCCCTGCCTAGCACAGCCAACCCCAATCCCACACACCTTCAGAGAGGAAAGGTCTCCCACTGACTCCACCAGCCACAGCCACCACAAGCTCTCATGGTTTCTAAGCTATCTTACGCAGAGAGAAAAACTCCATCTTAGTGCAGGGTAAAAAAGTTACCTCAACTCTCATCTCTCCTTGTTTTATATCTCTGAAAATGGCCCGGGTTGTTTTGTTACACTGAGAAGGATAAGGGAACTCACTCCCAATGGTGAAGGTAGGAAAACCATGCTGCAGTGTTTCCAAGAGAAAGTACAGCATCTTAAGCTTGCAGCATTCTCTTTGAAGTACAAAGACCCAAGTCCTCAGCTGGTGTGAGCCAGTGAGGTGCAGTTACATCATTCATCTATCTAACCAAATTTCAGTATATTCCCTGGGACTGCATCGTGCTTGGCAATAACCTCCTGTTCTATATGTGCTCTCAACTAGCACAATCCACGTCCAAAGGAGGAGATTTCCAGCCAGAGCATTGTTTGAAGGTTGGGGTTTGGAGGTGGCTCAGCAAGTGAAGCATCCCGTATGACTTCAGATCACAGCAGTGGTCAGAAACAGAGATGCACATGCTGGCTGCATCTGAGGAAATCCAGAGCAAGCAAGCCAGACCTTGCTGAGATCAGCAAAGTGGGGCTGCAGCTCAGACTCTTACAGTGCACTTACTACGTGGCCATCTGGGTACTTCAGTAAGGAGAGAGAGGGAGTGAAGAGTCTGTTTGTCTGCTTCTGCTCGAGCCATGAGAAATCTGCTCTTATCGCTCTCCTCAAGTTTAAATCCTTAATGTGACTGTTCCCACCTGTTTTCAAGACAGCTACATCAGAGATTCACTGATTCACCCAAAACTGTTCAAGACCCTAGTTTTTATCCTATTTCAGAACCTAAAAAGCATTGTGAAATTTATTCCAAATTAATCATTTTCAGATCTGTTCAGCCAAACCCACAGGCTGAGGTCAGGTAGGGTGTGGTCTGAGAACTGAGATCCATCTTTGTCACTTTTAGAAGTCATCCAAACACAGGACACAAATGCATTCTAAGTTATGCTCAGGTCTCTGTCCTCAGGTACACCCCTGTATTGCTCTGTAGCTTGTTTACCCTGCAGTTAGGAACTTTTGTCCTCGTCATCTGCTGTGCCCTATAATAGTCTCCTAGCACTGCTTACTTTGTGATGTTAGCAACAGAAATCATTAGTGGTTGTCTCAAAACCAAACAGGACTAAGAGCAAAGATGCAAGAAGCACTGGAGCTACAGGTACTATGAGAAAACCATACCTGGAGAATCTCTTTTTCAATTTTAATGTGGCATATATATAAGTTTGCACAAACATGCATGTCTTTCTATGTAAGACAGCAATCAGTACTTTAGGGTAGCCTAGTACAGGTGGAGTATGGACACATTTGTGGTGTACGACTCTGTCTGCAATGGCGGCTCCATTTTCACACTGTGATCTAATTCCATATTATCTATCTTCTGCTAAGACTGCAAGCGTTTGAATTGACAGAGCCCAACCTTTAACTCCCACTTGCTTGCCTGTGCTGTCTGTAGAAAGCCTAGATGGCCTACCAGAGGCACCTTAAGCTGCTATATGTACCTGAGCAGAAGGAACATGCACGCCCTGAAGAATGCCTCAGGCATGGGTAACCAGCTGGATGTGCAGCAAGAAGGATGGCCTCAAGGCACAGATTGCAAAGCAGATAGCCCACAGGCATCTGACAGGCCAGACCTCAGAGCCAAGTGGTGGACTGCAGTCTCCTGGCCCTATTCTTTCAGCATCCTTCTGCCTTCCAGTTCACAGGTAATTAATGTAAGCCCCCAGTTAAACTAGTGCTTGTGTTTTTAAGATACCAATACTCAATATGAGGATAATGGTTCGTTATCAGCTACCAGGCGATACCAGGCTATCACTGCCTGTGATAACAGTGTGTTAAACAATCAGTAGACATACAGAAAGCAAAACAAAGGATGGGTGCAGAGAGAATTAATAATCCCTGCAGAAGATCTCATTCACTATAAAACAACTGCTCACAATCCATGTATTGTGGAACAGCAAGATTTAGAGGAAAAAGTAAGATTTACAATGTTAGAATGCATTTCAAAGTCAGGAAAAGAACATTCTTTTATTTTTTGTTTTCTAATGATGCTGCACCTAACACTGTGGTATACATTACACTACATGATGACAAAAACTGGATTATAGTACAGGACAAAGTACCACAAGTGCTTCACACATTTTAATTTATGGAATGCAAAGCTTAGAAGATATGAAGAGAAGTTAAAGAGCACTGGTTGATGTACAATATGTTCCATTAGCCAGATAAAAAATCCTAAGTCCTAATTCAGAAAAATTCATTGACATCAAGCTTCTTAAAGTAGTATCCAGTGCCAAGTTTCAGCAAAATTTGTAGATTTTCTACACAAGGTAGGGACAAAGATGGAGGAAATCTATGACAATTGTTATTTGCTTGCAGAACTGTAGTGCAGAATGGATCTACTCATAAATAATAAAGATGGCACTCATACCTGTCATGAAAAGGGATAAACAAAACTGTTGGACTCCTTTACATTTAGTGGCTTTGAAGCTGATAAAGATGGTCACCACCTGAACGTAAGCCACTTCAGAAAGACTGTGTATTAAAGTGCCAGCTACTAGGAGCAAGAACATCTGTAAAATATAGAGACTGATGTTCAAACAACAGAACTTAAGTGTTCTGAAAGGAATTCCACTTGTGGAGAAGAGAGTCGAATAACATACTCATTTCAGCTCCAAGCAATGCTCTTTACGTAAGTCCCTGCTGGATATGCTACAAGGAATTGCTCATAATGACTATGGGTTTGTTCTGGAGATTCTGAAGGCACATAAGAAATTAGACTTTACCAGACTTCAGTCCTACCTGTGTTAGTTCACAGACCATAGATTCTAGTACTGCTAAGAAACTAACACTACTGAGAACAGACATTTAATGCAAGCTGCCAGCACTATTTCCTCGATATAAAGTGCTAGAAATATGTTAATAACACAGATGTCAAATGTGCTACAGTACTTGAAAGTTCATCTGGTGTCAACAACCCTTGTTCCTTGGATAGGAGCTCTCCTTGGATGAATCATGCTGGACATAGAGTTCTAATTATCCGTCCCAAATCAGATAATGTTCTTCACCTGGCTACAACCACATATTAGCTCTTTCCCACACTAAACTCAAATTAAAAGTGATCATCCACTACTGTAACTGGTGTAAGTCCAAGTGTAGAGGCTACTCTGAACCAGTTGAATATTCAAGAAAATTAAAGAAGAAAATTACTACTGATTGTGAAGGACAGTTATCACAAATAAATGTTCACTTAATTTGGAAAAAACAGTTGAGTTTTACTGCAGTACATCAGTCCTCTTGTTCCTTCATATCTGTTTCACCAGCATTCCCTTCAGTATCTCATCCACGAAGATTTCAGTTTTTTAATGTCGCTTTGGGTGAGTTTTAGAAGGTTAGGTTAAAAATCCAAAATCTGGAAGGCTTGAGCAAACTATGTGACCTTCTGAAGTCTGCAACGTTTGGTACTAAGTACTTAGTCATTAACATTTCTAGCCAAAAGCAGAAGAGTGCAGACCAAAAAAACAAGGTGGAGAAGAACACAGCAGTCACAGGAACTGATTACAGCCAACAGCCACCACCATTATGTGACAATCAAAGTGAGACTTGCACTCTGAAATGCAGACACAAGAGTGACTGCTACCAAAGTTAAAGGGCTTTTCCAACTGTTATTTTGCCCCAGCTTTCTTTTCCAAGTCTGCTCCTCTTTTTTTGGAAATTACTTACAACTTTCTTCAAGGACTCCTTTGAGAGATGAAGTTTTCTAGGCTAAGATTCAACCCAAAAGGTTTTAATTTTAGCCAAATTGATCTGACCATTTTTGAGTGGTGAAGGAATGGAAGAAAATACTTTTCCCATATGTTCAAGCTAGCAGAGAATATTTGCAGAGAAGAAAGAATCCATGAGGAGACAGTGGGGGAGAGGGGGTAAATGTCTCTAAAGGATAAAAATATTCCCAGACACAACATCACCATGAGCTAAGCCCCAATCTTACGTCAAAGAACACAGCAGAAATGGCATTTGCACTTAAACCAGAGGAGTATCTGCCCCATAGGAATATAGAAGAAAGCTTTCTATTAAAATTTTGGATGGACTCATCAGAATCTAAACATCTCCAGCATTAACTCCGTTCTTGTTTTCTTTCCAGATCAAGAGACAGAATAACCCAATGTATGGAGAAAACAATCTGCTGCAAGTCCTACCTGGATAGAGTCACCTCAGCAAGACACCTCCACTTGGGCTTCCAGTGAAATTCAGGACCCCTCCAAGAACTGGGGCTAATTAACCACGAGGGCTCACAGATGGCTTTGCATACCTGCATACTGCTCCTAGAAGCTCAGCTGATCAACCTTTACCGGTCAGACTAACCCTCATTATTTCCACCTGCTAAGAGGCTGCATTACCTCTTATCTATACTGAAAGAAGATGAAATCCAGCAAAGAAAATTAGTTGGTAGCAAACAATATTCAAAACTAGAGTTGCCTAAATTTCATCAATTCCAGTACCTGAGAAAGACAGGCCCAGAGCTGACAGCTTCTCATCCTGACCATGAAAGTTCAAGGAACTGTGCTCAAAGATAATGCACTCCCAGTGCTGCTTCAGGCAGAGTTCATAAAGCCTTAAGGCATCACGCAGCAAACAAGAGATGCAGATCCCAGCTGTACAGCACAAAGCCCAAAAACTCAAGAACAACATAGTAGGATTTCTTAATTTACTCTTCATGGAGCCTCCAAGGTTTTCCAGATTTTTGATTTCTTACACCAAGCTCAGTATGCTCAGATGTCTTCAGCTTCCAGGAGGTTTCCATCATTACATTATATTGGAGCTGTGGATAAAAGAGCCCTGGAGTCTTAAGCAGCACACTCATTTTTATTTACTGTTACTAAATACCCCTGTCATAAGTACATGCAGAAAATCTCATGTAGACTGCTAGGCAACATGCAGAAGCCCAAGTTGTCTGCTTTAGACAGCTTACAATATATAGAGGTGAACATCTCATAGAGGGATAAACTAGGCAGGGATACAGGCAGAGCTACATCATTTAATATCAGTTTACAGTGCAAAAAGCCATAGGTATGCTTACTATTACTTATGAATGAACTTCAATACTTCCATTTGGCTGCTTCTAATCTGCTGGTTCTTCATCTTGTTATTTATTGCAGTCACAGACCTCAGAAAGAAAGCAACCCTTTCCCTATTCCACTTCTTACACTGTCCTTTGAGTATTTGCAGTTGAGTTCTAGTGGATATAGGCTCCTTATAAGTGCTTGAGCATACCTGGAAGACAGCAACAGTGATTGGTAGGCATTTGATAGGACACAGGTGAGCTGGGGGGGGAAGTACTGAAGAAGGAGGGGGAAAAAAAGGCAGCAAACAAGTTGTGGACTGCTAAGCGAGCCTGAGATACTCAGACTTGGTGCAGATGCATAGAGAGGAGCAATAAAAGGAAAGAAATGCACATTTCCATAACACCAACACCATAAATCAGCAGATCTTTCTAGTGGTGAATGAACTTACCTCTAGTAAGAGCAGTATGTGGGAAGCTAGATAAGAAAAGGAAAGATAGCAGGAGGCTAAAAAGGAAGAGGAAGGTGAGAAATCACAAAAAAGAAGAGAGAGGGAGTACTTTAAGGATAAAAATCTCACTCGGCAAAAAGCTGTGAGATTTTGTTAGACATTATGTGTATGTAATATCTATAACAACAAAACTGTCACATAAGCTGAGCAGTACTCATTTAGTATCCAGGAAGATGGAAGAAAATCACGAATAACAAACAAATAGAAAACCACAGAATGCAGTGTTGATATTTTCATTCCCAGTAAAGCTTAACTGTAGGTGGCCAACTAAACTGGTTATATTCCACACCATGTACCCCTGGAGACAAGACAGTCTGTAGGGAAAGGAGGTTAGTATATGTATTTTAAAAAGTCTTTGATGTTAGTATATCTGTAATGAGAAAATAATGTTGACAGTTTACAGAGAAATATTTTTTTTCTTGCTAGAACAGTCTAGTCTGAGTGATATGTCCTATGCAATCAAGAGGCTTGTTTACCATCTTGCTGTTTACACAGTAATATTTACCAGCACAGCTCTGCTGGATGTGAACATCTCATCCCCTTCTGCCTAATTCTTGTTGTTGGTCTACAACATCAGTAGGTTCTTGCAAAACAGACCTGTCTTCTGCAACTAGATCAGCAAAGTGCCATTCTAGGGAAAGTTTTCTGCATTGCAACCTGCTAAGTGACCTGCTCCTGTCAAATCTCAGTGATCAAAGACACGAGTCACACACTGCAAAAAATGCATGTTTAGGTTAAACATGTTGGGGTTTAAAACAACATTTGGTCATAAACATTGGGCTTCTTTTTTCTTTGTCCTGGGAAGCACAGAGCTCCACCCAGCCAGGTGAGTGTACAGAATTAGCTCTGCACAACCACGGAGAAAAGAGGTACTGCAGTGTGCACAGATGGCAGCAACAGCAGCTTCTCAACCAGCCATCCCTCCAGATCCAGACACTGCCTGGGACAGCGGTACTGGCCACATGAAAATTCTAGCTACCATGAAGCTTTGTGGATTTACCTTTAAAACGGAAGGAGAAATGGAACCCACAAATGGGTTCACTCAGCCTTCCCTCTATTCCTTATACCGTCACATATCAAGTATCATGTTGACCATAGCGGTTCTGAGAACAATCCTAATATAAAACAGATGTGGAGAAAATCTTTTCTGGTTTGGATTTCAAGGCTTCACCAGAAGGGTGCAGGAGAGACTTGCAGAAGAGCTCCACACAACATATGCACTGTAGATAGTGCTGTCCTGCACAGAGCCTGATCACAGTCAGGTTCCCAACAGATACAACTGTGAGAATAAGAAACCTCATCAACAACCTCTTGTGACCTGGGAAATTGCACCTTTGTGTGTACCTATAACCTTGTTGGTCCGATAAGTCAGTACAAGTTCTCCCATTCTTCCATTTTCTTTTTTACTGCTGTGGTGCTCACAGTTTATAAATACATGTATGATAGAAGAGTTTAATCCCATGAAAAAGGAACAAAATATAAGTCCAGTTTCACATAGCTCTATAAAAATGTTACTATATCTATGCTAACTGTTAGGACAGGTCAGGACCAAAATAGCAATCTCACCTTTCCTACTGACTTTGTTATATCGCTCCTCATCTCCAAGGACTAAGAAATCAAGTCTTAATTTATCACCATGAAAAGAATAGTAAGAATGAATCTAGTTTTAGTCATACCTAAATAGTATTTCAGGAGTTGCTCAGCAAAGAAAATAAAACACACAACAACTGGGAAAAAAGAAAAAAAAAAAGAAAAACAAAACCCAGTAAGTTAAGAAAATACTCTTCCTCAGTGCTGAACAGTTTCCTAGAAATCAGTTCATGAACCTTGTCCTGGACATAAGGCTCCAGCTGCTGGCTGGCACACAGTTGCAGAAGCAGCCCTGCAGCAAATTGTACAACTGGTTTATTGGAAGACCAACATTAGCAAAGTGTTGTAAATACATCAGGATGTAAATATACCGGTCCTTAACTGCTTGTAGTCTTGCTCTCACATAGTCTTATCTGGCAGGGCTCTGGAGTGTTAGTGCTGTACATACAACCTTGACCAAAAATGAAGGGTAGAAAGGACTGTGATTTTACATCTGGACAAAATTGAGGGTCACAGGCTTTGGGAAGTTTTAGGAGTAGGCCCTTGTCCCAGAATTCTCACACTGCCTATGCTCACAACCTACTGGATGTAGTAGCTGAGAAACACTGGACACCCAGCTCAATCTGTCTGGTTGTGCATAGTCTATCCGCACCTGAAGGAAGCCTGACACAATGGATGTGAAGAGCATGTTAAGCCTATCTTCTTCGTGAGTGAAGATTCAGATTTATAAGCTATCCTGAATGATGTGACTCAAAACCTGGCTTTGCAGGACATTTGCTCATTTGCAAGCTGATGAAAGAGTTAAGCAAGAGAAATGCATGCAGGTTCCATCACTGTCCTGGGTCTAGCAGTGATGGCCTTGGACATTTAGTGCCTGCTGTCACTCCCTGGCTCAGAACTGGTGCTGCCAGAGTTCATCTGGCAGACGATGCCTTCAGAGGGAAGCAGCTGGCACTTTCAGGCACACATTGCTGTCCATCTGCCAGAGCCTGCTGTGAGTACTAACTTGGATTAAACAGTTTCAGCGTTGGCCCTGAGTCATCCCAGCTAATTTTGCTCAGTGTGAAGGAGAGAAGAATCACACCTGCTGCTTAGAAGGTGGAAGGCAACAGGGACTCAACAGATAGTGGTAGGTGGGTGGCACCCAGACTGATGTCCATCCTCAGACATAAGAGCCAACTTGGCCCCACTCTGGTTGAGGAATGTTCAGAATGTCCAGGCTCTGTGTGGCAATGGAGTCCTCCAGAAAAGCTGCAGAAGGGCACAGGCACTGCCCAAAACCTATCCAGATATCTGCAGGAACTTGGAGAGGAGTGCAGTGGGCTGAGGAATTGACACTATTTGTCCCCTAAACACAAAGCAGTCAAGCCTCGTCAAGCTTTTCTAGCAGCTGGTTTATATACACAAAACACTGAGCGTTCGTGTTTACAAGACACAGAGCTCATTTTTGTTCTTTTCTATGAGTAAAGAACAAAACGCTTAGGTACGTTCTATCTAAAATAACTTTGTTCTTGTCCTTTTGCCTCAGCCATCCAAGAATGAGGCTGTGTGTGACAGAAGGGAAATGCTTAGAAATCCTTCTCTTTCGACTGCGGCTGTTCCTTGCTGACATTTAGCCCAGACAATGTCAGTACCACCCTCAGCTACACCCAGCTGGGCTCAGTGACTTCACATGATGCAGCATGGCTATAACAACATCACAAACAGACCAAATATTTCAGTGCAGAGCTTAGCATTGTTTGCTAGACTTAATTATTCTTCACTCAGTGTAGTTTGGGTGCTATTTAAGTTGTTTTAACCTTGCTGCACCTATCCTGGTCCTAGAGGTAACAGGACTGAATATGAGGAAGAAGTGTTTTACAATAAGGGTGGTGAGGCACTGGTTCAGGGTGCCCAGAGAGGTGGTGGATGCCTGGAGACACTCAAGGCCAGGCTGAATGGGGCTCTATGCACCTGATGGAGCTGTAGGAGTCCCTGTTCATTGCAGAGGGGTTGGACCAGATGGCCTTTAAAGTTCCCTTCCAACTCAAGCAATTCTATGACGTGGGAGAAGAGCCAGGGACCTGGATTTCCCTCCTGGCCCTGCCCTGAGGACAGCTCTCACTTCTACTGCTTATTTCTCCATGTGGGGGGGGAGACCTTCACATTGTTCTGTAGGGCTCTGCAGGTTGGAGATGAAAGTGTAGACTGAAAAGCTGGCTGTTGTACTAGCTTTCACATGCAACTTTCAAAATACCCACTACAAAAGGAGATGGTGAGTCACCGAGGAGGGTTTATGGGGACATGTCAGGTCTGATGAAAGGAGCAAGGAGTTGGACTGCTGCTCTGCTGACGAATCTAAGTCCCTATCATTACAGAGTGGCAAATCTTGTCACTGAGTTTAATCAGGATGGCTGAAATACTGACCCAAACATAAAATCATTAAGGTTGGAAAAGGCCTCTAATATCATCCAATCCATCCATCAACTCCCCACCATGCCCAGTACCCACATCCCTCAATGCTACATCTCCACAGTTCTTGAACACCTCCAGGGATGGTGACTCTAACACCTCCCTGGGCAGCCTGTGCCAACACCTCACTGCCCTTTCTGAGAGTAAATTTTCCTCATATCCAACTAGAACCTCCCTAGACATGCTGAATAGTGAGACCCTAAGTAGGGAATGAATGTGGAAGCAGGAATCATCTCCCTGCCAGCTCTTTCTAGTCAGGGCCAGGCTCAAGAAAGTCTCTGAGCCAGGGAGCACAAGCCACCAACCTGTGTTTTGCAGGAAGAAAACCCTATTTCAAGGGCTGACTCTTCACTGAGGTCCACCAGGGCTCAAATGACATCGCACACAACATCCAAGCACTGAGCAGCTCTCAGCCAACACTTCCAGACAGCAAAGCTGGAACTCCATCTGAGGAACAACAGATTTCATTCGCTCAATCACCAAAGTCCTGCTCTCTGTTCCAGGCAGCCCTCAGCTTTGTGGATGTCAGAAGATACGTGCCACAAACAGAAGGCAAGGATCAGTCTGCAGTGCGTGCCTGAGCACCAGATCTCTGCGTGCATCCCAGCTGCCCCATCCACACCTCCCCTCCAATAATACAGAAATAAATTTTTAAAAGTCAGCAGCCAGAATGTCACAGTTAATGATTAAGTGGTGACAGTTGCACAACTTCCCCAGGAACGTCTGTTCTGATGGCTGCGGTACACTGGCGGGCAGGAATGGTGAAAACAGGCAGATGGTGAAGAGAGAATGGGACCAGGCATCACAGTAGCCACAGCAAGGCTTGCAGGGACAGGCCTGTCCTTGCACGGGACAGTCACCATTACTGTGGCTGAGCTCCAGGCTTTGGTGGGGTGCAGGAGTCCCACCAACACATCAAGCTCTGTGCAGCTGGGTCACTTGCAAGCACAGATCAGTGCAAAGCAAAAGCAAAGCTCATGCCTCAACGTTCTTCTACATGTATTAAAAAACACACAGTGAGCTCATTAAAAGGCCAAGTCTTCAGGGCTAACTTACAATTGCCAGACAAAAATCCGTCAAGATTGATGAGTCCTTTTTTTATGGCATTCAGCACGTCCGACATTTTACTGGGCTTTAAAAAGCACAGCAGGAACTAGGGCCATTAAACATCTAGGATAAATGCAGTCACAGAAATTCAGACACCCAGCTGTTCATTTGCCTGGGCATGTCCTCTACTTGGAAATATGGTAAGCTTTCAAGTCAAATTCTGGGAAAGATCAGCCTAATGCACAGCACCTAGATCCCATAGCTCATTAGCTCCAATGCAACACCTTCTGAGCAGCCCACGCATGCAACAGCAAGGCAGCTTCTTGCAGCAGTTGTTGGAGACAAAATCTGCCTGGCTGGTAAGAGATATCACCCAGCCACAGACAGCACCCGCCCAGAGCTCCAGGGTGACCAGCAACAACATGTCAGTGTGGGAATATCCTGTCATGATGTTGCAAACCTCCCTTGCATCTTCTTTTATATTTATTTTACTTGCCAGGATGAGTGATGCCAGTGTAAGACATGGGCTGAGACCTTGGTTTCTGAATGCGAAGTGCTGCCCAACATCCATCTCCTGCTGCTGCCTCCTGGCTCACAGAGTTGATCTGATTTGTCTGGGAGGGAGAACCTGAGCTGAGAATCCCTACAGCTTGTCACGGGGAGTCAGAAGTGCTGTGTGCGTGCAGCTACAGGGAGGAAATGAGCCAGATGTGACACTGCTTCCAGGCACAGGTGGTGTTATGGGCGTACATCATGCTCCCAGGTTTCCCAGACCTTCATACCCAATGCAGCATGGCAGCATTCATCCACATTTGTGGCCTGTACGTGCAGCAGATGTGCACACCCAGTTCTGGGTATGCCTGCCATTGTTTCAAGGGTTTTACCTACCAGTAAAATCAATTGTTTACACCCCTGCTGAACATGCTTCTCAAGATACTATTCACAATGCATTTAGTTTTCTGATTTTCTGACTATGATTCACTCACACCCTTTTAAGCCTTCACATCAGTTCCATCTTATAGCAAAACTTTTCCTGCACTCCAGGCACCCAGTAAAGGGTTTCAGACGTCAGAGAAGCAACACCTTGGAAAACCCCATCTTTGCAGATGCACCAGTTTTGCACGCACTGCTTGCCTTTCTAACCCAGGAAAGCACCACTTCTAATAGCAGCACTGATGTCCACACTCCTGTTTGCCCCTCACTGTGGGCAGAGCCACTCCAACATCACAAGGGCTGGTAGGTGTTGGTGTTCACCATGAGAGCTAGTAGCATGCTGCATATATCTCACTGATAAGCTCAAGCATTCCCATTTCCACTTCACCTCAGGAATACCTGAGAACTACCAAAACCAGGATTTTGTTTCCATTCTTGTGTGTTTGAGGTTTACAGTACATTAAAACAGTGCAGTACAACTCACCCAACTGTGTAAAGAGTGCTTTTAACGTCTGTGTTTCTTTCCCATGTTTTGAGTATTAAGCCAAAATGTTTTCCCTGTCATTTTTTTCCTACCAGTGCATTTGTGGATTTTTCTTTTTCTCTTCTCCACCAAAAGGAGGACTACATAGTTTGACAAGAGGCAGAGTACAAAAGCTCTGTGCATCTATAGCATTAACACCCAAAGATATTGTTTCTAGGAAATATTCAGCCTAGTATATGCAAAGTGCTGATGTCTCATAGAAAGCTCAGGGGGGAGATCTCCATCACATACCCCATCCTCACTGCAAGGAACATCCCTCTCTAAAAGAGGGGAGAAAAAAGCAGAACATACTTATGAAGTTCTCTCTCCAGAAAGGATCAAGGGACAACCTTCTGACACAAGTGCTCAGATAAAATGAGGAATACATATTTTCTCACATCTCTTGCCATAGATCCTACAGTCCCAGTGACATTTGGGGCACACTTTTTCCATGCCCTATTTGGGTTAATTTCCCCTGTAAAAACTCTAGTGGTGAATGTCCTCCGCCAGTACCAATGTAGCCAACATGTGATGGAATGGGCGTAATCCAGCTGCCCACACAAGCAGGTGACACAGTGAAGTATACTACAACATAACATAATACAATATAATTACTAGAATTGCAGAGATTAATATCCCCCACATTTACAAGAAGTGCTCTTTTTAATCTTTGAGAGCCATCGCTCAGCCCTTTAACAAGCACTTAACTTTATGGTAGTGCCACTATGTCTATGCTACCGCATGTGCTTTAGTCTCTCATACAAGAGATTGTTTTTGGTTACATTTTAACCGCAGTAAGAATACCAGTCATGCAGCTGTTTCATATTCGGTAGTCTCATAGTCCCACAGTGCAGTGTAATCTAAGTGCCCCCTGAGAGCTTCCACATGTGTTAAAGATGTCTTTGGTGAGTTCTGTAGAACAGGACCGCTGGTAACAAAGCAGCAAATAAAACCATTGTGGAGGTCTAGAATGCAAACTGCATTAGATCACAGAATGACAAGAACAATCATTTTCAGGTGATGGATAAATACATTTGAGATGACTGTTGGTTCTACCCTCAAAAATCTTTGTGAATTCCTGAAGTATCTCATCAAAACTGTATTTCTGATTGCTCTGGAAGAGATTTCACATCTGAACTTCCTAACAGCTGTAAGAAGTACATAAAGGCATACTTCCAATTGGAATTATGCTCAGTCACACAGTGTACAATCCCAAATGCACTTCATTTTCCATGAGTATGGTATAGGAACCAAATCAAGGGAAGAAGCAGCCTGACTGTATTATTGGGAAGGTTTTTCTGGAAGAACATGCAGGAACATGCATTATTCCAGAAACTCTCTGCAGAAACTCCAGCTTTTGGCCAGGTGTATCATCTTTAAGTGTAAAAATACTAGGAAAAATTCTTCTCAAGTATAGTGGTCAGGCACTGGCACAGGCTGCCCAGGGAGGTGATAGACTCATCATCTCTGGAGGTGTTCAAGAAACATGGAGATGAGGGATGTGGTTAGTGGGTAATATTGGTGGTAGGTAGACTAGACAATCTTCTCATGGGTCTTTTCCAGCCTTGGTGATTCTGTGGTCAGTGATCTCAGGAAGCTGAGAACACCAACTGCAGATCACTTTACCTGGATCTATCAGAAAATAAGACTGATCAGCTCTGTAACCAGCTGCTATCCACATCATCACTCAACATTTTGGAGTCTCTTTACCCACAACATGTGAAATTCTGTTTGTGGGTGTTAAAAAGCTTAAAACTGGAACTAAAGACATCTGTTTCATAGAGGAAGTCCATGTTCTGATAGTGATTTCATATTGCTGAACACACTGATTTACAAGTGCAGATGCTCTGAAATCTTTCAAAAATGAATGCCAGCCCCTTGCACACTACATAAACTCAGTGAGAGAATCCCAGGATTCTTCCCCACTGAAAGGAGCCCGGCAGTAAACCTCAGATGACCACATCTATATCAGATTAATTTCCAACTTGTCCCTGAAAGATCAATAATTGATACAATACCAATCAAATATTCAAAACATTAAAATGCAAAATTTCTATAGATTTTTTTTTTACTTCTGTCAGAATTAATCAATCTTATTAATATTACGCAGAGAGCTGTGTAAATGAAAGTAATATATTCGTGCACAAGTGTGGGCATGACATTTGTTATGCAGAGTCAGAATATCCCAAGCCAAGTTGGTTTGAGTGTATGCCCTTCCCATCTCACCACCTTTTCTAAAGAGCATTCCTCTACCTTCAAAACTGCAATATGTTTTGTGGAGAACTAGCTACAGCCAGTTCAAACTGGTTGAAAACTATGTTCTTTCTATCAGCAATCAGTCCCTTGCAAGGAAAGCTAAAGGGAAATGATCCTTGAAACATCACTGTGAGTGGCCATGGAAATCCTTTTAATTGCACGCAACTCCCAGCAGTGACAATAAGTAGATATGACTTGCCACTAACGTCGATTGCCATCACTTTGAGCTGCTATACTTTCACACATATGAACTGCATCTCAGAAAGACCATACATAAAAGTATGGGTGATAGTAAACATGTCCTCAGCTAACCTCAGCCACAAACACCTCCCACAGAGCTGGAGGAGGAGGCAGGCACTCATTAAAGTGGGACGGGCTGGTGGGGTGCAGCCAGTGCTGCTGTGAACACAAGCGTGCATGTCACCTCTCCTACTGCAAAATCATGGGCGTTCTACTACAGCTGATGTGTAGATGTATAGGCATGAAATTACTGTAATCAACCCATTGAGGCATTTTAGTTTGAACAAGTGTGTGCTCCATTTTATTTTTACTAGCACATTACTATCTTGAATTACTGGTAGGAGAAGAATGAGGATGCCTGATAACATAACTCAAGCTGGGCACTCAAAAATCCTCAAAACCCTCAGACAATTGTCATTTTAGACAGCTTCAGCCATGTAACCACTCACCAAAGATCAGGGAGACACAGAAGTAGACAACTACAATCTGGTTTGGATGGTCACACCAGTCACCTCTTATCACCACCATTCAGTGGGCAGGGGGAACAGACAGCCACAGCAACTTGCCAAAAGGTAATTCCAAAAGCAAATCCTAATCTCCACAGAGCAGCCCAAAGCCTGGCAGAAATTGTCACATTGCTACCAGGATGCCTGCATGCTTACAAGAACACTAATTAAAGTTAGAAATGAGAGACCCTCTAGGTCAGTCAGTCCAGTACCCACTGTTTCCAACAGCTGCATGAAACAAAACTGAGGGGGCAGCCAGTCACATCCACTCACATTCTCTGCCAGTGTACTTGGCTTCTTTGTACATTACTGCTGTATTAAGCAAACTTCTTTCACCTCTTCCATGCAAAACAGCCCTTTGTTATTTTGGTTGTTCTGGGCATGCTTCTCTGACTCTGCGCTGGTCTCAGTCCATTTTCCCTGAATGGAAGTCAGCACAGTTGCAAACCAGAACTACAGAGGATGCCTCTGGAAGTTTTTCTATACACTCTTTATAAACAGCATTGGAAATATCTGTCCTATAACATCAAGCTTTTGATTCTCTTCCTATTCTTTCACAGTACTGAGGAAACATCTCCTATTTCATTTTTAGTGCCTTCATACCTACAATATTTCTAAATGCAGTGTTGTATCCACACTTATTTCAGCATGTAAGTAAAGCAAAGTACATTAAGCAAGCTAGTGTATTTTACTAAGACAGAAAATGAAGTCCATATTCACTTCCCAGGAATTTCATCCCTCTCCTCTTGTGTGGCCAAAGTAGCTCCCGCAATTTATTTTGCTTTTGCTTGCAAAATCCAACTTGGCTTGACTTTTGACAGTTCTCCCGTTATCCACTGACCTTCTGACCTCTGCCACAAGTCTTACCCAATCCATCCTTCAGTCCTTACAGGCTTTCTATTTACTGCCATGTAACTTGATTAGAATAACCAAGGTGACAAACAATAAACCCATGTTTACTTTGACTTGTAGCTTGTATATCATGACATATTTTTTCCAAGCATAGGTGCAAGAGCCAGCTCTTCTGAAGGAAAGATCAAGAGGTCAAGGCAAAGCAAAATAAGAGGAAACAAATGACTAATAGATTCATGCTGTAAATCCAGTAAGTTCTGGTTCTCTTAGTGTCAGGTTTCACTAGATTGACAGCAAAGGTTGGATGTCTAGAGGAAATACTGGAGAGAATAATCAATTTTAACAGCTGACTTCAGAAAGGGGACCTAAAGTGTTTTGTTAGTAGTGCAGTATCTGTAAACAACCCTTTTAGCAATACCTTGACACCAACTCTACAGATACAATTCAGATCAGGTAAGACTAGTTGCTTTTCCACTTCCCTCTTCACTGTTATTTATTTAAACCTCTCAGCATACTGATGCCAAGCGACAAGCACTATCAGAAGGGCTTCACTCTAGTGGAAGAACTTGATTCTATATTTCAAATCAAAGATTCCTGCAAGATATCTTTGATTCTTAGCCAGTCAGATTAATTGAAGAGCAGAGAAAAATGTGATTTTTTTTGCCATTAAGGTGGCACAAAAGGTCCCGCTCCCCTCTTTCTTTGAGCAAAGAAAGATTGCATCAAGGTAAATTCACAAGCCTCGGTATGGCTGTCAGCCCCAGTGCTCTGTAGAGTTAGAAACACAGATCTGTCTGAGTTGGAAGGGACCTTTAAAGCCAACCTAGTCCAATCTCCCTGCAGTGAAAAGGAACACCTACAGCTCAATCAAGTGCTCAGAACTCAGTCCGGCCTGTCCTTGAATGTCTCCAGGGATGGGGCATTTGCCACCTTTCTGGGCCAACTGTCTCTCTGGAGCCTTCTCTCCTCCAGCCTGAACAGCCCCAGCTGTCTCAGCCTGTTCTTGCAGGGAAGTGTTCCATCTCTTGGACCATTTTTGTGTTTCTCCTCTGGATGCAACTCCTCCCTTGCCCTGCTGGCCATGCTGCTTTTGATCAGCCCAGATACAATTGGCTTTCTAGGCTAGGAGGGCACACTGCTGGCTCACATTCAGCTGCCATCCACCAACACCCCCAAGGGTTTACTTCTAGGTTCACCAGGGATGAAGCTTCAGAACGTGGTAAGGATGTAAGCGGGAATTACCTGTCCCTACAGTGATGGCTAGTGATATGGCTGCCACACTGGGACAGCTCTGCTGAGCCAGAAACGCTGCAGCACAGGGGCACAGACTGTACCCATGTGTTAATCCTTGCCGTAAACCATCTCTTCTCATCAGAGGTTTTACTGGAGAATGCTTCTGTTTATGAGGCAATAACCATCCTCAGGCCCAAGTAAATTTGATAGCCATAGGTGGAGGAGATTAATGGATAATGCTACTACTGAGCAAACAGAGAGAATGCCAGTCATTGTGGCTGGCACCAGCTACTGAAAATGTAATTTGTTCTGGCCTCAAACCATACATACATACAGGTTAAAGAAAAAAAAGCTACCTAAGAAACAAAAGAGCCCGTGACACCTCCAGGTATCAGGAGTCTCTATGTGTTTTCTCTTCCCAAGCCCCAAGACATGCAGTACAAAGGCTTTTTCTGTTCAGAGAAGGCACTGCTCCAAGATGTGCCCTGACACTTCTGCAGCCATCTCAGGTGTTTGCCAGCCTTTGCTCCCCAGCTGGGGCTGAGCATGGGCACAAGCCACTGAGGTGTGCCCACACCTGCTGCAGGCTGCTGCTTGGCTCATGCTAGGTTCTTAATGGACTTCAACAGAAGAGGGATATGGGCAGCCACAAAGGTGATAAATGATATAGGGAAACTGTGTATCCAGGGCAGGAGACTGAAATCTGCTTTGTAAGCACTTGCCAAAATGAAGAGAAAAATCTGGAAAAGCCAGGGAGTTGACCAAGCACCAGCCTTCCAGTAGTATGCAGGAGCATGCAACCAAGATGTTTCCAGACACACTAAAATAAGACAATAGTTCAGTCCTCTTGGAGCAGCAGCAAGAACAGGGACAAGTGGTTTGCGTGCCCAAGCTAATAGAAAAAGTGCCAGTGTGCTGAAATATAAAAAGCAGCTTTGATTTAAGGGTTAAAAACTACTACATTTTCATGTATGATACAATTTTCTATGAGGTATCTTGCCAAATACTGCCCCTAGTTCAGAACTATGTGCTCTACAAATGTAGGAAAATAGTGAGGGACTGAAGACATTTTCTTTACAGCATTTAACAAAAACATAGAGCAACAGAGTCCTCAGAGAAAGTGATGGTTATGTCAAGAAAAGACCTATCTGATCTCAGAACAAACGGGGACTACAATTGTCAGAGCTAGTGCTAAGAATTAGACAGTAATTAAAACACAGTTGGGTCAGAATACCATATTCTCAGCAGTTCAAGGTGGAGGTCACAATTACATGCAGGATTTTGTTGACGCTCAATAGCACTTTACAGTAAAATAGTGAATGACTCAGCTAATTCCATTTCCATCATTTGAAAATCATCAGTACAAGCTGGATATCTTGGCCTCTTCTGCATATTTACAGGAAAAGAAGATTCAACTCAAGCTGATATATTACTACCCATAGTTGCTCTATTCTACCTGAGCATAGTGGAGTACAATAACATTGGCTTAGATAAATTGTTTGCCTTTAGAGTACCTAAAGATGAGCCCTATCCACAAGTTGCAATTTTACCTTCAAAGGTCTCAGTACCAGCTAGCAAGCAGACATAAGACCTAATACTGCATGGTCTACTGATCTTATTTCCTCCATAGAGCTCAAGAGTGAAGTAGACCTTCAAATCCTAGCAGCTGTAGAAAAAGATGAGGTTTAGCAACACAGGATTTAGTAACACATGGATTTAAACTGTTATGAGAAATGTGCGTTCCATTATAAATAGGGTTAATTTTAACTGGGTTTAAATTTTCTTTACCAGATATTGTACAGTTCCCTGCCAGCCAACACAGCCAGGTCTTCTTCCCATGCATGTCTGGTGGGCATGGAGTGATGCATCCTGATATTCTCTCCACAAGGCATTGGAACACACCACAATCAGACATGGGAAATAGCAATCTCTGCCAAGCTACTTTTGATCCCATGTTACACCAGAGCTCCTACATATTTTAAGCATTTCAGTTTTCCAGGCAGTGGAAATAGCGTTTTTCTAGGAGACAGAGAACCATGGGGAGCTGTATTACTGAATATGGAGGGCTTCTTTCAGTCACTTCTGCCTGCAGTGACTCCTGAGCTCTATTCAGCTTAGCTAAAGTTATCATCTGACTACAACCAAAATATCTTAAATTCTCCTTGAGGAAGGATTTATTCTCAACACTAACAGTCTCTGTCTGATAAACGTGTTGTAGAACATAGTAAACAGTCTCATAAAAATAAGAGTTCTGTAAATTTAACAAGCCTGGACCTTCAGAAGCCACCAGCTTAAAGTCAGCATGCTTAGTAACGTTAAGCTGTCACATCCAAGCAAATACCAGGATCCACAAAAAGCAGTGTCTGTATTCCTGAGTCAAAGGACTGGCAAATATTGCTTTCTGAAGGCTACTGTCTCATCCTTCCCAGCAACCACAAAAGGCTTCCCCAGTGTTAGAAAGTATCTTATTCCCTTTGCACATCAGGCTCTCCTACTTCCCCCTCAGGAAGGTTCAGCTCCTACTTTCTGTTTCCTTCCTTAATTTCCATTGACAACAACACAAGCACATCACTAGTTAATTTTGTACTAATAACTCAGAACATGTTCATTGTTTTTGTCTATAATATTGCTACAACATTTTGTTTCAGTGCTCTGGTCCTGTGATCAGCTCTGCTGTGATAGATTTTCTTTCTATCATTCCCTACATCCTCATGACCTCTTCTATTTCATCGCTCTCTGAAAGAAGTGAGATTTCTGGCTCACAAATTTTCCATCCTTGGAACTTCTCCAACTAATATTTTGCTAGTTCTTGTCGTGTCTTTGTGACTATGTTGAGCTGCCATTCCTAAAGCAATTTTACTGTATTTATTTCTTCCTCTCCCCGGATGAGAACACATAGTTCTTGTTCACATTGTCTTCAATTCAGTCTTCACAGTACTACACAGATTTTCAGCAGTTTCCTTCATTGTAACTCACTTGAATTGTACGAGGATACATCCCAGAACACTACACATTTTCTCTCCCTTTGTTGGTAGCTGCAGTAAACCCACAAGACCAGAACTGGCACCCTAACTGTTGCTTGCCATACTCCACGCAAAGAGACAATTTATTACGCTAATAGATTTAACATTCTGTGGCTGAAGATTTACATTCTCAGCCATGCCTGGTGTACAGGGTTGGCAGATCTGATTACATACCAGATTAGCAGACCTGAATGGCATAGCACATTCTCAGATCTAAACAAAGACCTCTCTAAGCCCCCCAAAAGGAAGCTGTCAGAGGGAGTAAATTATCGTGGTTCATGGAAGACAGTGGTACAGTTTCACCAGCCAGAGTTCAAGCTAACTTCATCAATCCCAGAGACAACTAATCCATGCAGTCATCTTTTTGAATATTTCTATCACTTGTTTTTTAATTTCTGTCTACACTTTTGGCCCTAACGTTGATCTTCAAGCTGTCAGCTAAACAGTTCTCACTTGTTTCAATATCACTGGCAAACCATCTTTGGTAACAGTAATGGTTTTTGTCTGCTGGTTTAGGTACTTGGCTTCTGCCCTTTCGCTATTACCAAATTTAGCTTTGCTGCTATGTTGCAATTGTTGGTTAATGCCACATGTTACCATTCCTTTCCAATTAGATTCTCTTCTAAACACATGTGATGGAGAAACCTTTTATTTTCTAAGCACACACTGCCAGACAAAATTAACATACAGCATGGCCTTTGTCTCTTAAGTGAGCACGGCATGTTTACGGCCAAAACACCAATAAAGTTATGACAACACAACCCACGAGACTACAACTCAAAAGCTGCCTGCTGGTGCCACAGGTTGTATTTTCTTTCGCACAGAATTCCTCCTGCCCCTGAAACCAGGAAAAACAAAAACAAAACAGAGGAAAACAAAGATATAGACAAAGGCAAATGAAGAAACACAGGTAGAGACACTGACTCCTCAAGTTCTCCTCCTTTGTTTAGGTAAAATGAGACTGAAGGTCAAGGATCTCCTTCCCAACAGTCAGACAATCAAATTAGCCAGCATCAGATGCCTGTGAGAATCATAGAGAGGACAGCTTATATATTTTCCTAAAGCCCAGGTTACACCCAGCTCCTTGGCCTCATCTGACCCCAACACAGGGAAAGATAAGAAAAGTCACAGCATCATAAAGAAAACTTCCTTCTCCACCCCCTTTTCAGCTCCTGAGTCCTGTAAGTTGACCCTTTATAGTAGAAAAGCCTTAAAAAAATTAAGTCTTTCCTTAGGAATGTCAGAGCTTCCATTTAACGAGAAAATGTTTATTTTTTGCAGAAATAATTTGTGCATCTTTGAAACTGGAACCTCTTGTCCCAGAATAAGTTCTGGCTGATCATTACTCTCTTCATGAATAAAGTCTTGTAAATGAGGAAAACATCAAGTTAACAAGTTTCAATGCATCCATGTACTTTGCACATGTAAGTTTGCCCTGCAAAACTCTGTATGTAAGAGCAGGGCACCACTATTACCATCTTTAATTAAATGCAGTGTCAAAGTGCATTAGATTCAGTCTAAATACATGAAGCAACCAGCACACTTGTGAGGTGCGTGCCCCTTTTCTCCATACAAACAGAAGGAGGATGGAGAAATGCACTTCAGCAAGTGAATACCAGGTCAAGGAAGTCCTTTGAAGGGTGTGCATTTTTGGTATTATGGTAAAAGACTTTCACCAGAACTTAGAGTATAAATAAACAATGGCTGAAATTATACAAGGCTTTATGATTCTCTACTGTGATAAACCTGACCTGCTAAATCCCACCCCAAACTACAATTAAGACACTCCCAGGCTTTTGATTGCATCTCTATATCTCCTGCCCCTAACACAAAAACACTTTACAGAGATGAGAGCTGAGCTTTCAAACTGCAGAACTTGCTTGTAAGAGGAGTCATACAAGCAACTCACAGGGCAAGAAGTCAGTGCATCTCTTTTAATTTGCTTAATGAAGGCTCATAACTAATTTAAGTTATCCAAGCCATCACTCAGAATAGCTGTTCACAACAAGGTGAGTTTTAAATTCAACTTTGTATAAAATTAGAGGAACAGAATTTAGAGAATGAATACAGTCCTCCTGCATTGTGGCTGAAGCGGATGGAACATCTTGATGTTTTGTTTACAGTCACCAAATGTCAGACAGCACTCAGTATGCACAAACTGTGGTATGCACAAGATCGTGTTTTGCTTCATGATTCTGTAGCTGTCAGTGAGAAGGAGGCTGCTGGCCATCCCTCTGACTTTCAGAGCTCAGCTTCACACCAGTGATGAGTACTGTTAGCTAAGGACTCCCAGAAAGTGGGGACAACTCAGCCTGGGTGGAGATGGACTTCAGCCGTGAAATCTGGATGCCATCCCATGCTGTCGATGTCTCTCATGGATATATGTCTTTTATTAGGAACCACATAAGGTGGCTAGACAAGAGTCTGATTCCCACCTATTCCATATCCCGCAATAGCTTCTTTGAGGCCTCGTCACTGCTGCCTCTTGCACAACACACGTTTTTCGTGCTTCTCTCCAGTTGTGTAGGGCCAGGCCATCCTTACGCAATGCTGTTGGCATGGCCCTGGCCTGCTCTGCGCTCCTGCCCCTGTTCACAAGCAATATCTTATATATTTCAGCCCAGAATTTGATCCATGACCAAGGAAGCCATGGACACTATGTTCTGCCTGTGCCATGACCAAGGGAACAGTCCCAGCCCACCTGTTGGCCCCAGGCCTTAACTGCTAATAAAGGGTGAAGTAGAGGCACAAAGGTTAAATAGTTCCTTTAAGCTACAGAGCAGAGCCTAGTTAGGCATCTTTGAGCTGGGCTACAGTTAGACCAGTAAATTTCAAATAATCATTCCCACAAACTTCTTCTGTGGTGATATTTCTAAACAATACCAGGGAACATTCCTTCATAAATTGTGCTGTGTTCCAGTTTCCACATTATAGCTATGATGTAACACAGTAACACTTTGTCCCATCAGGCCCAACAACAATAGATTTAATCAGGGCATTTGTCTCAGAGAGACAATGGGGAGTTCTGATTAATCTGGCACCTAATTCTGGCAGTTGCCTATGAGGGATTTTTTTGTAATTTGTTTTCAATTTTTTTTTTTTTTTTAAAGTGTTTGCCCTTGGCAGCTCTTCAGTATGTCAAGACTAAGGGCTGCCAGAAGAGCTGCAAAAATGTCCCATGCCATTTGACATACTTCATTTCAAAAATATATTATTTCTGCAGAAGCACAAGCAGTAAGATGCTCTTCCCCAGACCTCCCATCAGTCAATCAAATGAGCAGTAAGCACATCATAGACAACCACCTAGGACAGTTGATCCTCTGAGACCTCACTGATGGAAACCCCACTACAGTGACTGAGCACCCAAGAGTGGGGAGTGGAATAGGGTAGCACTGCATCACTGCTCTGCAGTGGGCTGATTGGTCCTTTTTGCACTTCCACATCTTTCAAGCAATGCAGACCATGAAAATCCTATAGGCTGCAGAGCCCCCTGCACATAGAGTAGGTGTGGCTGAGACTCCAGCTCAGAAGCCATATCTTGTCCTTGGACATGGTGACTGACAAACATCAAAGACACAGGAGAACAAGCTAGGGGCTGGTGTGACTGCAAAGGGAAGACCCAATTCTGTTTCCCCACACATTTCTCCAAGGCTTGGGGTCGTGACAAGACAGAAAACCAAGATGGTGAGTGGACCTAACATCCTGCAAGGCTCCAATATCTGCCAGCAAACGACATTTAGAGTTTCCCTCAGGTCTGCAAGGTAGAATGATATATTTTTCAAGAGGCTTAGGGATAACTTGCACTGCACTCCCACAGTCCCCTCTGCTCACAACTGAGCAGTCCTGCTCTCCAGCTTGTGTGCCAGCAGCCTCCCCATACACCTGTCCATCCATCCCATGCTCTGTGCTCACTGCCAGTTGAGCTCACTACCCACAGCCAGGCTGATTCCCTGCAGCCCCCTGCCTTCCTAGTAATGTAGTCTCAAAAAGCCAGGATATACAGAAGCTAAGGCTCAGGCTTGTCCTTAAAATAGATTATTGCCAGACAGTAATGCTTAAACATTAACTCTAATGCTTAAGAGCATCAACGCTTACGAGCTGAAAATTTAATGGGAGTTTCTTTCTCAAACCAGCCCTTGGCATTTGCAATCTAAGAAAAATTGGCATGAGGTGGGGAGATGATGATAAAACAAACAAACACAAACCCCAGTGAGTAAGACAGAAGAAATATAGTAACCAAAGCATGCAATGAGGTCCCAGTGCAACTATTAGCCTCCAGCTTTCACTCCATCGACAAGACCCTTCCACCTCCTGCTGTCACTACTTTCACTGCAGGAGCACAAAGAAAAGGGACTACTTCTGGTACAGGGTTCAGAGGAATTTAGGGAGCTTCTCCAGTGGTCCCTGTCAGAGAAATGACACACAGCAGGAGATGCCAAACAAATGTGTACAAATCCTCCTTCTTTGAATAGAAATTAACTATTACTTTATTACTTTAAAAAAAAAGAAAACAGCTTTTCCAGTACTTTGAGACCAGGTAAAATTCCAGGTGTACATGTTTTCATCAACACCAAATTCTGCTCATATCCTTTTGCTGTGTTTACACTCAGTGCAAAGAGTACTTCTGCTCTTGAAAAGATTTTCTACATGTTGGTACTGGAGCTAGAGAAGATTCTATGGATCAATAAATTCAGCCAGAAAAGGAGCTTGAGAGTTATTATCAGCATATTAGTCAACTTGGCCAACCCCTGCCTCCCATTCATTTCAATAAAATATGTTCATTTTGTTATAAGTCTTCATTTGATTTCTTGGGAAATGAAATCAATTTTGGCCCACCCCTGCCAAGGCAATATGGTACATTGTACATGTCACCACTACATCTTCTACTTTTTAAGAGCTAAAAGTTGTGAAAGATCAACTTATATTAAGGCCAGATTTTTATCAGGTCAAGCCTTGCAACAGAAGGAATTCATGTATGAAAAATATGTTTAAAATGATTGAAAATTACTAAAACAAAAAATAATTGTCACTGCTCAGAGTGTGTAAGTCACCCCCTTGTTTACTATGTAATTTATCCAAAAACCCCTAGCCTTCTTATGACACCTTCTGCTTTATTTGTTTTGCTTTTAGGATTTTAAGATAACAAGTAGAAACTTGCCTCATTTCTTAAAAGCTTGGTTCATATCCTACCTTAGAGATGTAGATATGGTTCTCTAAGCAGATATGGTTCCTAGAAATCATCATATGGGTAACTGTACCCACAGTTGCCCAATGCTCACCTGATCAGGCACCAGCTACAGAAAACCAGGGCCCAAAGCCAGTGATCCCCAGGTGAGTTTGTCAACTGAAAGTGTTATTCATTCACCCTTCACTGTCTTTAATATAAGGCATTTGACATCCATCCCTGCATTTCTCTTTTGAATTTCTTATTTCTTTTGGAGTCTAGTAGTTTTAATTATTTCCAGATTTTACAGAAAAAAAATTAGAATGCTGAAAGAAACTTAAAACGTATGATTTGTGCTTTTTTTTTTCCTTAAAACATGATGAATATCCCATTACAATTATTTATGTCTTTGGACTGAGTCTAAGTAAGAAAACAACCATGACATAAACGACATCTTGATATATTTTGGTATACCACTGAATTGCGTCAATGAAGTGACTTTTAGCTTGTTCAGTTTAGGTTCCTGAGAATTCTTATCATGATTATTGCTGAACACAAGCCAAAGTTGATGTTGTTTGCTGTAGCTTTTGTTTTGTTTTGTTTTAAGTTGCAGCTTAAGGGAAATGCAATGCATTTAAGGTAACTCTGAAGGATAATTCAAAAAGTGGCTGTCTTTGGGAAAGCCGTGGCTGTGATGGTCTAAAGCCACAGGCAATGAAGATGTGTAGAGAGAAGACAGTATCCCCAAAGGCGCTTTTTTGTGCATGAAACAACATACTTTTTCCAGCAGTCAGTCAAACATAAGACTGAGTCTCAACCCACAAACCTTCCCCTCCAGGAAACCAGTTGTTTTACATCAGGTGGGATAAGAACGAAATCAACTGATGACCTGTGTGCCTTAAGATGAGCAATCTAAGAGTAATCACAGATCCTATAAGCGCCTTGAGACACATGACACTGAGGAGCATTTCCTCTGCTGAAAACCTGATGATAGAGCACACTCTCCTAATGAAAGCTGGTTCCTAATCACAATTCTCCTGCATGACTCCTCCAGTAAAACGTTTGTTACATTCAGTAAGCAATGTTTTTATACTAGCAAGAAGACCGTGTTAAACCTGATCTGAGAGTTAATTTCCCAGATCTAATAATGGTTTGCAATTTTCTCCTCTGAAAATCTACAGTTTTTCTGTCACTACCCTTATTTTGTTTTACATTTACATGGATGAGCTTCCAGCTGCAATCAACATTTGGGCATTAAACAGCCTGTGGGTAGATTAGAGGAAGCTGGTCCATTCATTTATCAGAAATGGTCAGTACAGAAGGGACTAAAGCCACAAAGGAGATCTTGCACCACACTGAGTTCAAAATGCGTCTGTCTCCTTACACATCATCTCTTTCTCAAGGAAAATGGGGAAATCCCATTTTGCTGCGCCCATTTTGCTGCACAAAATGGGCAGCAAAAGAGAATGCAGAAATAACTTTTAAATAATACTGACTATCCATACTGCCTTATAGGATAATGGGCAATCTGCACAGATTTGTTGTTTTTCTCCAGTTAATACCTCTCAAAGAAATGCTGTAGCGCAAGAATTTGGCATCAATCCTTTCACTTTTGCCAGGTCACCATATCTCCCCGATCATATTTATGCACTGCCAATGCCATGTGGGAGCAGTTTTGGAACAGCAGGGCTACCTGTGATGATTAACAAGCATGTGCACTGAGTCTCTTCTGTGGTCAAGCTGCCTCGCTAGAACTTCACACTGCCATAAGTCATCCTGAAAGAGCAGCTCTGATTTGAACCTTATGGCAGAAGTCTCACATTAGAAATGAAGCAAAATTAGTGGTGCTGGCATCTGTTCGTCACTGCAGGTAAACGATCTTATGACCAATCTACGCACTCCGTAAACTTTACTAAAATGATACATCTTGAATTCTTTAATGCATTGTTACGGTTAAAAGAAAAAGCCACATCAAGCTGTTTTTCCAGTTTTACTCTTAAAAACTAATGACACAATGTCTGTTGTTGCAGATAAAAATGAGAGCAGTGTGCATGAGGTTCCCTGATTAGAGCAATCCTAACCCTTTACATGGTATGACAATTCCAGGCCTCTCACAAAGTCATCAAGAGACACCAAAGGCATTTTTTTTCTCCAGTTTTCTCTCAAGGGAAAACAAAAGAAAAAGAAAGCATGATTTTGTTTTTCTTTTGAAGAGTTGTACTTAGTGGGAGCATGAAAGTAGGGCTTTGCTGGGGGATTAAATAATAGCATATAGTGAGTGACTCTGCTCACACTGTTTCTTAAAGTAATTGCAAGAGGGGAAGAGCTATAGATAATTTTCAAAGAGTAAGGTTTAAGAAGGAAGCAGCGGCCAGCAAGGGCAGTCATGGCTTCTTGCTCCTCAGCCACAAACACTGATAGCACAATAGCATAGAAGAGAGCCAAGAGGACTGACTACTGGCACCACTGCATCAGTGGTGAATGTTCAGCAATACAGAAGCTTTATTGTTATTGTTAATGCTTACATCAATCATTGGTTCTGTCTGCCCAGATCACACCTTAACCAAGATAGTGTGAAGATCCTGCATTTGAGAGAACAGGGAAGCAGAAGGTTTTACTTGGTTCTGTTAAGAGGGAAGAGGAGGCCCACCATAACGTCTATGTGAGGATCTCACACACCTTAACAGATCATAAGCTTGAAAAGCCTCCAAAGACAAGGGAGGCCCAAGCTGGAAATGTCACCAGGAGGCGCTCCAGTTGCCCACAACTCCTGCCACACCCATGCAGTAAGATGAAAGGCTGCACAGGGCAAAGAGTCCCACCTCTGAGCCCTAAATCTCTGGTGACAGTGGGAACTGGTGCAGCCACAGCTCCCACCCCTTTGTCCCAGAACTCTTGCTGGCTCCATTTTCCCTTGTGGAGGGCCCACTTTGTATGGCATGATACACTATAGCTGCTTGGTGCTCATCCAGCATTTGTACAATTTCTCTTCCAGGGCACTAACCTCTAGGCATGACCACCATCCAAATACACTCTCTCTCCACCACACTTTTTATTTCTCTAGTCAGTAATTGCACCTAAGGAGGCTCTCAGATAGAGATCAGTAGTAACACTTTCTCCCTCAATGCCATTGTTCTTCCACAGCTCAAACGGCTTCAAGTGACAGATTTGAAAAACAGCCAGGACTTGTAAAGTGTGGGAATGGAAAGTTTCTGAATGCTGGCAAGCACTTATCAACCCCTGCATTGTAATATCGGCAACCAAGTGGCACTAGAGCTGTGCCAAATTAGGTGGAAAAGGAGTGCACACAAAGAAAGATTGATAGATTTCAAGGCAGAATTGCTATGAACGCAAATGCTCCTGGATAATTTCACCCACTATTTGCTGCATCAGGAGTTCCTCTTTGGTGGCATCCCTAACTATTGCTCCTTATGGAAGGGGACAGATACATCCAAGCTTTCTTCCTGCAGGACAGTATCTGCTGTACCTAATTTGACAGCTTTTAATCCAATACTCTCATTCACTTGAGGGGAATATTTTACTAATTTATGACTCACTTGTATCAACTTAAGAACAGGGTGCTCAGGCTGACCTTCGAAGAGAAGCGTTACTGGTTACCAGTTGCTTCATGGTGCCACATTAGTTCTTGGTCAAGGATACTCACTGAATGTGTTGGTGCATGTGCTCTTTGGCCAGTTCTGCCATGGATGGTGTAATCTCACTGACCATCACATTTGGTGCCCAGGTTACAGCACATGGGATCAAACACATTGCAATCATACAGTGCACAGTTTCTCCTTGTGGCAAAGAGCACACAGGCACAGTTCACAGTGACACTACTTTGATGTGACTGAATTTCCATAAGAAATTTTCTGTGCAGAAAAAATAACAAAAAAAACAAACAAACAAAAAAAAAAAAACACCAAGAAACAACTCATTGTTGAAAAAACATTGTTGAAAACCCAAGAAGTCAGCTTGCCCAAAGTTTATGCAGTGCAGTGAGTGATGCTTGTTCTGTAACCTTCCTTTGCTGAAGGCACAAGACACATAACATTGATTCACCCCATCTAAAAATACACGTGCCTAGGCTAAGCCATGTGGCACACACAGCTGCAACATGCCAGGAGGTGCTTCAGCCAAGTCACCAGGTCAAGTGCCTTTTAAAAGACAGCTTGCATACTCCAGGCAGTGAGAACAGAGCGTACAGGCTAAATGACTTAATTAGAAGAAATGTACCTTTGGCAATTGGGGTTCTACCCTCCTCTGCTGCCCTTCATTTGCTGAGGTGAACAATGAATTAAATTACACTTAGCCAAGGGGAAAAGAAAGAAAAAAAGGGTGCTGATTTATGTGAGAATAACCCATTTTGGACATGAGGTGGGAGAGTTATGAATAGCAACACCTGAATTTACCGTTGGTTGAGTCACAGTTTGGAAGTGGTGCTTTCACCCTAAGTTTAGATTACCCAAGGGGATAGGAAGGATTTCACCACAGCTTAAAGAAGTTGCCAGAGCACCTGCTAGAATTTCCAAGGGTCTGGGTAGTGCCAGCACTGTGCTTATATGCCCATGAGCTAAAACTGAGGTTCTCAGACTTCCCATGACTTCATGACAGTAAGTCCTGCCTAATGTAGCCTCTCTCTTCAAATAAACATACACTCAAGGAAAGATTTGCATCTTCATTGATTATAAGCCTGCAATTTAAACACCAACTACATTCATTTCTCTTCTGAATGGATATTCCTTTCCTAAATACAAGGAAAGGTAAGTTAACACACTTCCTTACAGCTACACAGGACATAGAATCATTAAGGTTGGAAAAGACCTCGAAGATCATCTAGTCAATCAATGCACTTACCACCAATATTGTAACAATACTATTAGTAAAACCATGCATAATTTATTTGCCATGAATATGTATTTAGCTCCATTGCGACTACTTGGCAACCATGTTTCCCCCAAGAACTGTCAGGCCTAGGAGAAAGTAATTACCAAGTTTTATTTTTATTTATATAATGTATATTATGTATAATAAAATATAATATATATAATATATATAATATACATTATACATTACATTTTCATTTGCTGGGCAAAGTTACTAAGTAAACAAACACTCCCCAGTTTGATTTTTAAATTGCCATTTTACATATATGAACTGACAGATGATTATGTCTGAGTGTGCCTGTGCAATTTTATTTTCCAGCCACCTAACGCTGGAAAGACAAAAGCTTTACTTACTGGTTGTATTAATAGATATCTGAGGTAAGAACAGGGCATTATGATCTGGTGGGATTCCCTGGCTAGCATTGGCCAAAGCTTCTGTTTGCTGACCCCAAAGGATGCTGAGCAGCCTTTGGGCTGGTTCTGCTCCAGTGAGGTCCGTGCCAGGTGGCTTTCAGAAATTCCTTCCACCCTAAATTATTTTACAAGTCCATAATTTTATAGCCTTCCTCACAATCACAGGTTGACGTCAGTCATACAACCTGGCAAGGGGATGAAACATGATATTAAGCCTGGCAACAAATGTGGTCACCCATATTGCCAGTTTTCAGGAGCAATTAAGTACAAAAAAACCCTCAGTCTGTAATTAACTTAATCTCATTGTTATGCCTCTACCATCACTACCAAGAACCACACCACAAGCACCAAGCTAGTGATAGGTCAGAGACCCACAGGTGAACACATCAGGAGGGGCCAGCTCAGCACAGGGCAGCAGCAGCACTCTTGGGCACCCCAAAACTTTAGCTTTGTGGTTTGGGGTCTGAAAGTTAATCACCAACATGACCATTTTCCAACCCTTCAACAACCTGGAAAAGATGCATTTTGCTCTGATTTTCTCAGGAGCTGTCTCATTTACGTAACTGGATAGGCAAAACCCTGTTTTGCCCAGAGAACAAGCAAATGGCATACCACTCACAAGATAAAGACCATCAGGATTACCAGATGCTCACACCACAAAATTTCTCTAAACTGAGCTTTTAGCTCTATTTCTAAGGAGGTAACAGAAGTTACTATAGACAAACCCCTGTTCCACAGCCAGCGCAGACCAGGCACTGCTAATCCACAGGGCAACAAGGGGAGAGGGGATAGAGAGGTGAGAAAATAGAATCGGAGAGGAAAGGAGAACAACAGAGATTTTTATGTGGTGAGACCTTAGTATACCCAGGTGAGACTTTTAAGGAGCTTAATACAGCCCAGCATGAAGCACAGTACACACCATTGGTTAAGCACATGCAAATTCAGCCACTCACCTGGGACAGCCCCAACACTGCCTCACCTATGGACATCAAGGAGGGAGGGCAGCTGGTTTATAAAGCTCTGACCTGGTTCAGGGAAGGCTTCTGCTCTGTGGCAGCAAGGCTGACCCCATCACAGACCAATCTGTAAATCAAGAACTCCTGGGGATGCTTGGCAGCTTGTTTGCATCTCTGAGGATTTATTCTCCCAGCTGGAAAAGGGATTTCCATCCCTGGATTCTTTACAAGACCACCACAAAATTCAAACACGTAGGGAAAAGTGAAATTCTTAACTAAGGGCAATCATTTTCTTGTCCAGCGCTTACTAATGAAAGGTTTCTTGCCCCCAGCCCACCTGGCATGCTGCTGATGGTGAGAAGGATAGATGTGATTCTGAGCCTTGGGGTTCCAAGCAGTGCTGGGTTGGGGTTTGGTGTCCTTGCACTCCTAACTACCAAAATGCCCTGTTAATTTTTTACTTAATGGCCTCTCCTGGCTCCAGCTATAAATCTCCACAAAAAAGAATCAAGTTAAAAATTGCCTTATGCACGGGGACACGCCCTAAATTGACACTGCAGATGACACATGTACAATCACAATGGATCGGTATATTCAGGTCAATTATTAACTCAGTGATGCACATTAAGTTGAAGTTCTTACCATTCTGTGCTTAATGAGTGCCAAATAAGATTTCATTTCTTATTACAACAGATGCATTTTATAATCTTTTATTCCACGCCTGAACTCACCCCCATATACATATCCATATATTCATTCAGCTGGGATGGGTTGCAACCCGTCAGAACTTCATCACAAGTCGGCCACTTTGGGGATGAGTTCTACCATGTCAAGGAGATTTTATTTTAAATGCAAGTTTACAAAGGCCCCTGACAGCCCCCACCCTCCTGCTGAGGGACCTTTCTCACAGGGCCTGGTGGACATGGGCAGTTTGGCCACTAAGCCCTGCTGGACGCATACATCTCTTTGGGCTACATCCTTGGTTTAGGCTTCTGATCCTCATCTTTGCACCACTGGGGCTCATAGGCATTACATTTAACTGTTATCTTTAAGAACTTCCTTGCTGAGAGAGAACAAGAGGGACATCACCTGCAGGTGTGAGAGCCCAGAAGGTCATGGATTAACGTTACTGGGTGGTACACATCACATCCACACATCCACCTTCTGTCACATGTGGTTCTGCATGGCTTCTGCTCTGCAAATTGACATCACGCTGCCTCAGAGGCAACACAAGAAGGGCAATGCTTTGTTTCTCACAGGTTGCTTAACAAGTCGTGCTACCAGCCAGATGACTCTGCAGTAAGTTAACAGCATACTGCCACTTTGTCCCCGTGGCACTAAAAGTGATTCATGCTGGCTTATGAGGGAAAGCTAAGTTGCTTCACTGCCTTAGTGACTATCAACTAGTAATGGTGGGTTTGCTTGAATTTGCCACGGTGGATAGGCTGGGGACAATTTCTTTACTTGGGCTTCAGCTCCAGACCACACAGTGGACTGACACAGGCTACCCAGGGAGGTGGGGGGGGGTCACCATCCCTGGAGGTGATCAAGAACTGTGGAGATATGGCACTGACGAATATGGTTAGTGAATATGGTAGGGAAGGGTCAGTGGTTGGACAGGTGATCCTAGAGGTCTTTTCCAACCTTCATGATTCCATGGTTCTATGTTACATGAAATAGGAATAGAACACCCCAGCCATGATCCTCCTGCTGCAATAAAGTGCTTGTTTCTACACGAGAATTCTTCATCACAGTCTTCAAGGTCAAGTCAGACAGTGATCTACAAGGAATGCAGATAGACAACTCCCCAGTTATTTTGGGAAATGTTTACTACCATCATGAAGCAGAACAGCTACTCTGTCACTAACCCGCTCCCCAAACAAGTCTAGAGTACTTCATGCAGTTTTGTTATTCTGGGGAAGATAGGAAAGAAGCAGCACCCAAAGCACCTTGCTGAGCGATCATTTATGATGTCAGCTACGTGGCAGTGAGATCAAATTTCCAATGACAAGTCAGAAACTCTGGACCTTTGATAGGTTTTAACCAAAGCTCCTTCTTTCCCCATTAGTTACTTCAACAATCATCAAATTTACACCCATATTCTCACATGAACTTCACATCTCTCAGGCCACGCTTATGAGTAAGCAACCATGGCTGCTTCAGGAAACAACAGTTGTGGCTACATAGACCCCACCATGAAGTGAGTTAGATCTGCTGGAAACTGGGAATGGTTCTGGAATTATTTTGCTTGGGACAAGGTTCTTAGTCCTGGGACAGCTGTACCAAAGCCCTGTCCTTAATGTATGCAGCCTCCATGCTTTTGTGCTGAGCTTTCCTTCCCTGGGCTGCCAAAGCCACATAACCTCTGCCACTCTGTTCATACTGCAGCGTTACATGCTCATTTTTTACTCAACTTCCCTGATTTTACTCCCATGAATTAAACTACTGGGTGACGTTATGAAGATCTTAATTCCCAAAGTAATGCCAATCAACCAGAAATTTTTCCTCAGGGGAGATCATAAGCTTTGATAACATTTCACGAAGAAACTACTCCTAGCACTGCATGTGCTCAAGGCCATCCAACATAATGTTTCTAGCATCTCTCCTCTTGCAGTCCTTGCTGTAATACACTAAAATAAATGCAGAAATCATTGCAAAATCAAGAATTTCCTACCCAGGTAATCCTGGAAGTATTCTGCTCCTTTTGAAGAATGAGAATGAGGGATGTTATTCATCTGCCTGATCCCTAGCTGTGGCTAATACTTTTAACTGAAATACTGTAGTACTTTAAAAATTGGAAAATTAATTTTGAAATTTTTGCTTGTTGTTGAGGATTTATATGAGATTAGGCCACAGGTTTGGCTTTGCAGCTCCGCTCTTGGACCTTGGCTCTCCCATGACCAGCTCTTTTCAGTTCCCATCCAGTAATAACCACAGCCTCTAGGTGTGTTCCCAAGGAGGTCTTTTTCTTATAACTTTCCCTCCTGGTGTCTGCATTTGGCAGGGCTCACAGATTATACACCATCTTGTTTCTGCACTGTATTGCTGACAAATGAAGCTGGTCCCAACAAGAAGAGATGGCTGCAGGACATTTTGCTACGGTCAATCTTCTTGCCCCAGCACCTTGTAGACTTCTCTCCTATTTGATTTTGCACCATGCAGCTGCAATCCATGGCTCTCCTATATACATCCACACCAACCAGACCAGAGACAAAACACAGGCTTCTTACAAACAGGTTTATTTGCATTTTGACTGGAGCACAGATTCTAGATACAGATTTCTTCTGCACAACAGTACAATAGCCAGTGCAAAATATGCTTTTTTTTTTTTTTTTAATTCATGTACAAAAAAACAAACAAACTAAAAGACAAAAAGTGTGGCAGTATTTACTCACAACTGGTACGCCTCAGCCTCCAACACATCCTCCTCTATTTGCCCTCACCCATCATGCCAACTTTGGGGTCAGCATCGCCCATCTCCAATGGCTGCATTGTCAGTGAAGTAACTCCCATAGCCCTTTGAAAGACAAACACTTGCCCCAAGCAAATTGGGAAAACAGAAGGCTACTTAAGGAAAAAACATAGGCACACCAGTTGCTTACCTGCTCTCCCCACTCAGAGCAGAAGTATTTTGACGGATGGCAAAGGAAAAAAAAAAAAGGTAGAAATCAGAAATGCACAAAAAATTAGGTACCAGTTTAACCAATTTTTAAACAAAGATGCTGAAAAACACCTCCAGTCTGCCTTCTAATATTCACCCATAAGAGTGATGATCAACACCAAATGCACCTCTCCACTTTAAGCAGTACCCTGTGCTGTCAAGCAGATTATAATCTTAAGAAAATATTTGCACTACTAGCATAAAGTAAAACCATTTCATAACTGAAGGAGAAAGGCAAACTACAGTCTGAATACAACTATTTTTCTGAGAACAGTCAAAAAATGAGAACAGAGACAAAAAAAACAAACAACTGTCCCAGTCATTCAACGGACGGTTGCTAGAATTACAGCCAATGCTTAAGCAATATAACATTAAGGTAGGAAAGTCATTGTACAGCTGTTCTGCTTAGGGAGTAACTATTACTAACTTAGGAGCACTGGGCCACCCATTTCTCCTTAACTACTTTTCAGAAGCTGCAATACAGAGCTGCAGTGTTAGCTCAAGAACATACTCATCTTCACCAAGGTTTGGGATTTGTATTGCAGAAATTCAACAAATTTACATTAGTCCAAGTGTACCATGTCCAAATCACCCAGAACTCCTATTATAGACTTTTTCTACCCAAAGAATGACTGGTCTTTGAAGCTTGATCAACAAGAGTTCTTTACATTGAACTGCAGTTAAACAGAGTAGAGTACCACTTAAAGTCAAAGGACACAAGTACTCAGCACATATATGTGTTGAAACAATACAGTATGTATGTGTATATGTATATATGCATAAATATGTATATGTTACATTATAAGGAGAGTGCCATTCAGAACTTCTCAACAGCAAGAATCTTTCCACCATCTGTAAATCTCTACAGTTCAGTACATTTCACACCAAGATGATGGGAACTTCAGTATTTTGAATTATTTATTTTGAATTATTTTTGTGTTCCACTGAATTAACCAATTCTTCTACCCTTTCATCCCAGCAGGCCCACTTCACAGCCTTACTGGACAGGCTGTGACATAACCCTACTTGTTAAAACTTGCACCATCCAGAGCTGATTAGGGTCTGCAGAACTAAAGAAGTCTCCTTTAAATTACTTTCATCAGGAGGCTTCAATTCCTACATTTGAAAAAAGAATTAGGGACTGAAAAAAGAAAAAAAAAAGACAAAATGTAATGGGCACTTAAGAGCAATGTCAATGCAAAACTCCTCTAGGATGCTTACACGGGGAAAGCTACTTACCACCCATGCCTTTAGCCTATGTAGAATTTAGACATCTAGCCCAGATTAACTATTTGTGCTTCTTCTATTCTTGAAAAGGAGGCTTTCTTAACACCCAAGGATGCAACAAGTGGAAGTAACTTGTCATTCTTCTAAACACCGAGCTAGCTGGTGTCTAGATCTTTATGGGACAAAGGTTCAGCAAGGACTAGGTTCAACTCTGTCAAGTAAGCATAAGCCTTACATACACATTAGTTAAACAGCTTAGCAAACAAGCTAACATAGATAAAAACAGTAGAGCCCACCTAGTAAGACAGTATTCATACTCTATATAATTGTTTACTCTGGAATACCTTCTTACAGTATGGAAAGGAGACCAAGATATATTGTCAAATTCATCCTTACATCAGTATAAAATTGATTTTAAAAGTCTAAACATAACAAAGCCCTAACAGAGTTATTCATGTTCAAAATTAATCAAGCAAGTGTGACTGAATTAGTATTAGGACTTCTGCATATACTTTCTCACAGGCAAGATTTGTTTCTAAAATAACTAAGAACAAGTTATATTTTTCAAAAACAAGCCAACAGTCCTTAGTTCCTAACCTTGAGAGAAATGCTGTCTCCGTCCTTCCTTTTCACTGCTGTTTCAGTACTGCCCTGTCCCTGGCATTTCAGGGCCGTCATGTGTAAGCGAATCAGCTACCAACTACACTCTTTCCCACCAACTCCAATGCACCTTTAAAATTGCTCTCATCAGGTCGGATTCACCTCTCTGAGTCGTACAAACAAGCAGCTATGTCAGATATATAGAGCATTGGGCCAACATTACAAAACAGCATGAAGAAACAGCCATTTTTCTGGAGCATCATCCATAAAAGAGATGAGGTAACAACTCTGGTACACAATGGCATGTACAAAGTGGCACACAGAGCAGGCTACAGTGCCAGGAAGTGACATGTATGCCTTGCAGGCAGAGAAAGGATCATCTACAACATCATTCAGTTCACGTCAATAACCACAGCTTCTATCATTTATGTACTTAACTTTCCTCAGAGCAGTGACACAAAAGGGATAGATGAAGGAAACAGAGATGTAGCTCTGTAGTGCCTACATCACTTGGCAGCAAGTGCATACTGGAAGAAATGAAACTGCCTTCTCTCTTTTGGGGAGCTTTGAGCTTGAGGGGGTAGCTACAGGGAAGAGGTTTGCCTTCCACTGTGGCTCACTTTGGGACAAAGTTGCTACCTATTCAAGTGACACAAAGGCCATCAAGAACTGCTCAATCTGGGTGTGAAAACAGAAAGAAATACGATAGGTCACTTGGAAGGGAACTTCTAAGATCACCTAGTCCAACTGCCTGACCACTGCAGGCTATTCAAAAGTTAAAGCGTGTTATTGAGGGCATTGTCCAAATGTTCACTGATAGGCATAGGGAAACAACCACCTCTCTATGAAGCCTGTTCCAGTGTTTCACCAGAACTAAAAGTTTTGGTCACACACAGGCTCCCATTCAGCTGCAGTTTCAATTCAAGGGTTAAGTTTCATGTGGACTCAGCTTTCTTTCAGAAAGATTATGTTTCCCATCTTCCAAAAGAGTATTTCTTCCCCCAAAGAGTCCCCCTAGTCCTTGTTTGGCCACACCTCACTCAATGAGACCACTTGCAACTTTCCAACCTACACCACCTGGTCCTAAACAAAACAGCCTCAATTGCCTTCACTTACTTCAAGGGGTGGAATTGCCCTGTCCCAGAGCCTGAGAGTCACTTGGGATAAATGCTACAATTCACGGAGCATCCAGGACAGCTAGTTGTGCAAGATTGTGCCTGAGTATGCAATTAGACAAGTTGGCTGAAGGTTTTCCCATTGTAACATAGTTTTCTATTCTAGTATTTTTGGTGTAAAGAAACTGGTGGGGATGGGTGCTTGTTTTTGCACAAAACTTGATGCTTTTAATGAAAAAACTGTTGCCTTTCTCAGTATTTTGCTCTTTATTTCTGTAGGGAAAATATGAAACGCATCATTTCTGTCAGAAAAAAAATATCCGTCCGTGTCTGTCCGAATTCCTCCAGTGTCAGCTGGGAGCTGTAATTCACAGGCTGCACATCCCCTTCCTTCCCAGAAGGCTGAGCTCCTGGGCACCCCTCCAGCCTTCGTGACGCATTCTCCCTTTGATGAACCCGCAGTAAGCACATCATGGGATCTGACATCCAGCCAAAGAGCTCAGCCCCTAGGGAGACATGGCGCTCAAGGCACTTGAATGGTAATTTCTGAGGTCTGCAACAGTAGCTGAAACTGATGCTGCATTAAGGGTCAAATGGATTTAATTAAATATTTCCATTTCAAAACGCTAGAACATTTTATTTAGCGTTTTCCAACTGATTATTTCTCATAAAAAAAAAATTAAAAATCAATTCCAGGAACATTTTTGGTTTTTCAGCTTTCTACCCAGGTGAAATGAAACATTCAAGTAGAATGATTTGATGTGAGATGGCCATTTGGTTTGGGAGATGGCCTTATTAATTACCTGCCAAAAACCAAATGACTCCCTCCATGCAAGAAGGGTGTGATCCAGTTTGCCTTTGGACATCAGTGGAAGCCACTTTTTTCAGCTACATGGAGCCTGGATGGTTTCCCAAAAGACCAAGAGAGGGTGGAGTTGACCATAGTTGAGAATATTTGAAACAGGAGTCAAGAGTGAAAAAACAAGAATACAAGAAGCAGCAGTAAGATGATCCATTACTCAGGCTCAATCGAAACATGGTTTTACATACTGCAATAATTTTCTCCTCCTAACTACTCACTAGGATAAAAAAAATCTAATTCCCAGTTACAGTAAAGATAGCAGTTAATTAACGTTTTGTAGAGTAGAACAAACCCATGGTATGAATTTGTCAACAGCTCTATAGCTCTCAATATTCAAAACATTTCCTTGGAAAATCCTCACGCATTCAATTCAAGGAGACTATTTTAAAGCTAAAGATAGAATACAGTACTGAACTGCTTGCCTCAGGTTGTACATTCCCCCTTGAACCCTGCAAAATACTTCTGTTGGATGAGTGTTATAGAAGCTCTGTCAGGTCAGACCAAGGTCTCTGGACTTTACGCATAACTACAGGTGGAAAGCAGCTAACTGCAAGCTTCCAGGACTGACACTCTGAGTAGGGACTGGCCATCAAATCTGCTCTCTGCATTGCTCAGTCTGATGCAAGATTAAGCCACAAGCCTTCCACCTCAAAGAGTAGAAGAGGATCCCCAGGGAGCCTATGTCCATCAGCAATGGGGTGTGTGGTGAAAGCCAAAAAAAAAAAAAACCCAACCAAACCACACTCAGAACTGTAAATAAATCAATTCACCCGACCATGAGGGGGCTAGAGAATTATTTTTTGTTTATCTTTCATTTCCCTTTAGTACAAGGCAGATGTTTCTAAGCAATATGCAGAAACCTCAATTTTTAAGACTGGAGAGGAAGGGAGGGAGGAAGAAACATGTACAAGCTTTGAGAGTGTTCTCAACTTCAGGTTCAAAAAAAAGAGAAAAAAAAAAAAAAGGTATATCTGTAAAAGCAAGTTTTTCCTTAAGCTGTTTGGTAATTCTTAGTTCATAGGAGCATTTTATCCAGAAGGTTCTTCATGTTTCCAGTCTAGGTTGTAGCAATCTCAGTGAGGCACTAAATTTTAGGCTGTCAAAGTCTTTCTGTGCAGCGGGGTCATTTTAAAATGATGTGGTAGCCATCATTGCTTTCAGCTGTAACAAAGAAATGCAAAGCATTTTTTCATTTATTTTAGAAAACAACACGGATGAATAACTCCAGATTGTCTTAGTTTTTGCCAGTTTGTATTCTTGTTCCACAACCCATTCATGACAATCAATTTTGAACATCTAGGTCAAAGTATTGACATACAGAAAAAACAACAACATACTAGCACTCCATTTTGCTATAAGGCTTTCTGCTCTGCCAGAGGTGTTGGTGGATTTATGGAAATTTTATAACAGCGTAACAATGGAAAATACGTATCAATCAGTCTATCAGTAAATTGATGCAACTTCTTGATTTCCTTAAAAAATTAGATTAGTTTCCTCTTCAGGAAGCCAGCACTGAGTTTGTGAAAAAGTTTAGTTCTATTGAACAGAGCAAATGTCTTTAGAGACGGGTAATAGGAGAACTGATAGTTACCTTTCAATGTGCTGATAACAAAACAAGATTCATCCTGGAAGTTCTGCACCATCTGAAGGGAAGAAGGAAAAAACAATGTTTTTAGCCATTTAATTCAAGTTTCTTTCAGTGTCAGTATTGACTTTAAGGAAAAATTATCACACAAAACCTAGTGTCTATATATTTCTCAGTAACCCTGCCCATAGATTATTAATAGTACATGAGGTCCTTGCAGCCTAGAGAAACTTACACTGAAGTGCTTTGCCTGGAACTGATCTGGCTGGTTCAGCTTTTTATATATCCTATTTGCAACTCCCAACCCTGCAATTTCTTTCAACACTCCAGCTAGCCTATTGAGTCCATTAAGAAACATAATCTTTAAATAATGCTACACCATTTTAGTCTGAGGACAGGCCCTCTCCTAAAAGCCAGCAAAGGTAATACACACATGCACACAGGTAATGTACACATGCACGCATTCAGCAGAACCATAATGCTCAGTTATGTCTACATTAAGCTCTGGGATAATACCTAAAGGTGATTAGAAATAAATTCCTTGATGAATAAAGGAATATTGTTAATGTGAAGTCATTTCAGAAGAGTCCAACTGGTTATGTTGACCAGACAGTAGCCGGAAATGCTGTGACTCAGTGGTTAAGAAACTCAGCTCACGTCAGGTCTGATCTAAACTACTTAAGCTTCATTCACTGTAAATGTTTAATCCCATCCCAGAGCAGCTGTGTCCTGCAGCTGGAGCAGACACCGAACACTGGACTTTAAAATGAAGGTGACCAGAACCTCTCTAAGACCAGAACAGAAAATCCAGCTTCATACAAAACCCTTCTCCTAACCACAGAACACTATTCAGTATATGCAGCAGAGCACTTTTTCCAGCTGTAAGCTCTCACACCAAACACCCTTTTCACCTGCTCCTACAAATCAAACTTCACTAGCCAGTCTGTGTGCCTGCACCTAATGATGCATGAAGTACATTCATACAGTGCTTCACTCTTGCCACTATACTACCAGAACAAGAAAAAAAAAAAAAAAAAAAAAAAAAACACCTCACAAAAATAAAGCAATAGGCATTGTTAATAATTGACTTAAGTAAGTAGTTAGAGCCTTATACCCAAGCTAGTTCAGGCAATTCCCCTACCAAGAGTTGCCTTCAAGCACTTCACGTTCATAAAGCATTAAGGTTTCAGATTTAATCAGGCTGAAATAGCAAGGAGACTTCAGGAATAAGCATTACGCCCTTCATTTTAGGCTCCTGTTGAGACCTATGCTCTGCTTCATTTGTTTTAAAAATGTTTCTTATATATGAAGCTCCCTAAGTGGCTCTGGTGCATTAATGAGTAAGTCATTTAAGGGGGGGGGGAAGAGGAAGAAGGGCAACTCACTATTAACCTACAAGTTAATGGAATGGAGTAAATTAAGCCATCATATAATGGGACACAAGCAGCTACCAGAAGTTCATGAAATCACAGTGCTAACTCAGACCTGGTAGTCAGTCAGTCAGTCATTATTTGGCTCTAATCACTGGCTAAGGTGGAAGATTAATTGCACTAAAGATTTTCAAACTTTTCTTCTCCAGAAAACTTCCCCATTCATTTCTAACGAACCTCATTTCAGATATTCATTGGAGAATTTGTTTAAGCAGACAAAATGAAATGGAAATATATGTTCTATAATGCAGAGACTTTAAAATTACACCAAAGTCAATGTTAAGTATAAATGATTTAAGTTATTTGCTTTAACTTTTTAGGATTAATAACCTTGCAAAGTTTCCTCGAAAATTCATTCCATAATTGAAAAGGTCATTCTTACTTCAAGAAGTCAGACAACTATTACAGCTCCGAAAGTTTGCTTTAAACCCTTACCTCATTGCTCACTAATACGTGGATCCCTGTGGGTCCCTGACGATAGATTCGATTTATCTGCTGTGGAGAAATGCTGTACAAGTTTGCAATCTTCTCAATTAATTCCAAGGTGGTCAACTCTTCCAAGAAGATTGCATGATATACTGCAACAAGTTGAAAGTAATTACAGAAGAACTATACAGTAGTTAATTGCAGATAACACCAAGGTGTCAATATCAACAAATGGGTTTAAGGTCAAGGTTCAAATCCTGACAGTAAGCATGCAAGCTTAGTACATTCAAAAATGACCCAAATATGGCACTTGATGATTTGTAGAAGAACGCTTAATATTTGGGTTCAGCAGGTAAACAAGACCCATGTCAAATTTGCTCACTGGAAATCATAGGGACTAATGAATGTACAAAAAAATAATAATCTTACAGAGATGTTAGCATTCTTGGATAACCTACTTTAAAATTTTGACATTTTTAAACATCTGATAAGTACTAAAATACATGATAAGATGTTGCACAGACACAGTATTTTAGTCAGATGTTATAAGCTAACAGTATCAAAACTGGAATAAATGAGGCCTCTTTAAACACACAGGATACCAAGCTGCATCATGCAATAAAGCTCAGGCAGAAAGCAGTCTTTTCAGATAACAAAATCCATACATAAAATCTTACCACAAAGACTGCCATCTCCATTCTCTCGTTTTTGGTGGAGATGGGATCTGTTTTGCTCTGGTTCTTGACAGACATAAATTGTCATCTTGGGCCTTACATTTCTATGGATTATTAAAAGACAGTAATGAGTTATTTAGATCTAAAATTGGTCCACTCAGCCCCAAACACTGAAAGATGGAATTGTTCAGACTGTGCATAAATAATCAGCTAAGCAGAATAGCATTCATTCTGGTGGCTAAATGACTTAGGAGGTCTCATAAAAGCCCCCTGGGAGGTGGTGACAGACTGCAGAGCACCTTAACCTCCTTCAGAGTTGGATAAGAATAAACAGGATTCAGTATTTGCAAAGCAGTTCATCAAAGCCTTCTTTACTGATTTAAATTCTGACCAGATGAAGAATTCAAGTTGTTGTTGCCATTTAAATTAAATTTTAGAGTCATTTGAGGCTCTAGAGTTTGTTACATGTGACAGAGATGCAAGACGCTGTGTTGCATACAAAGTAGATGCAAACTATCAGCTGGTAGCAAATAAACCACTGGAGATCCACATTATGTTGCTTCACTTTTAACTCAGGTGAGAGTTTGGTAGCATTTCTGATCTGTGCTTTGATCATCTCCAGACTTTAACACCTCAAAAGTTAGTTTTAAAAGGAGATCTAAATGCTACAGCTCTAGGGTTAACTTTTAATTAACACTAGAAGTATCAATGGGTGTTGCCAGAACAAGAAAAGTAGGAAGGAAGAAGTACAAACCTTCCTTTGATTGCATTAAACAGCCGAATTCCATCAGCAGGCCCACAGATTTGAACAAAGTCTTCTTTGGACATCTTCAGTAAGTCAGCACCTACATATTTCAAATTGATTGTTTTTCAGAAGTTAAGCAAATCTTAGCTTCCAAATTGTGTGTATGGGCAACAAGAAATGGGAAGGAAAGGGAATCCACAAAGTTAAATTAGACAGATTGGAGAGGCTGCAAATTCACGGAGGTGTATGCTACAAATCAATCATTGAGAAATAGAGTGCTAGAAGCCATCAAAAGAGAAGTGGTCCACAGCAAGATATTCAAGCCAACAGATAAACAAGCTTCATTAAATGTCTCAATTTTCTTTGACTGCTACATTCACCAGATTATCTCAGAGAAAGGCTTCAACATCTTTAATATTTCCCCCTTCCACCATCTTACTGCTGTGTACTGCCTGATGGAAGGCTACAGTGAAGATGGAGCCAGACTCTTCTCAAAGGTGCACAGTTACAAGGCAATAGACAGCAAATGGAAGTTAGAAGATGGGAAATACTGATTAAGTATAAGGGAAAAATTTTTTCACTGCAAGAGCAGTCAAGTATTTGAAGAGATTACACAGATCACAGAATCACTGAACGGTTTGGGTTGGAAGGGACCTTTAAGATCATTTAGTTCCAACTCCCTGCTATGGGCAGGGACACCTCCCTCTAGACCAGGTTGCTCACAGTCCAATCCAGCCTGGCCCTGAATGCTTCCAGAGAGGGGGCATTCACAATCTTACTGGCAACCTGTTCCAGTGTCTCAGCACCCTCACAGTACAGAATTTCCTCCTGATAGCTATTCTAAATCATGGATTGTCCAGCCTTGGATACTTGGATACTAAGAATGCAACTGCATAAGGCCCTAAGCAATTTGACCTGGACTTCCTTCAAGCAATGGGTCAGAGCTAAAGAACTCAAGAAGCCCCTTCCAACTTCATTTATTTCTACAATGCGTGTTCTAGCAAATGCTAAGCAATCTAAGAACAAAAGAACAAGTATACTGGATCAGATCAGTGAGCCCACCAACATTGGCCAGGAGCAGATGCTATTGATAGAGAGCATGAGCTGGACTTAAAAGAGAGAATAAAGACAAAATAATTAGATTATTTAAACTCACCCGAAAAACTTGAGAAGAGTCTACAGAATGGAGAGAACCTATTACGATGAAGCCACTGCTGGGCATCTTGAATAGAAGCAGAAGGAAGGAGATGCTACATTGCAAAAAGAATAAGAAGGTCTTGAAATGAACTGTTCACCAGTGTCCTAAAAAAGAAAAGCACCACATTAACATGATCTCAAATACTTACATCATTGCTGGGAGGCAGGAGCTCCACTTGGTGGGTTGGAGAACTGTTGCTAAAAAAATTGTATAAAGTTGAAAGAGAAAAAAAAAACAAAAACATTATTTTAAACTTTGCATTGTAGTGCCCAACCTCCTCCCCCTCCTCTATTTGGATCAACTGTTACAAGTTACATAACAATTTGGCTTTCACCTTACCAGATTTTTAAAAAAGTGCCCAAAATCAGGACCAAGGACAAAAAAAAAAAAAAAAAACTGAGTATCTGCTTGAACTTTTTGTTGCTCAGTTGAGTTCCTACTCAATACTGAGAGAAAAATCTCAGTTCAGTGACCTCATTCAAGGTATATACCGTACAAGTATAATAATAATGTGACCCCATCTAAAGTTGTGACCTACCAGCATGGCTGAATTCAACCATTCTGGGAGCAAGAAATCCCCTTGCTATCACTGTCTAATAGTAATTCTTCAAAGACCTTCTAATTCAACCCAAGTGTTATTTTAAATATAGTAAGGTGCAAGTTAACTGTATTAGACAAAAGTAGGTTTCTAATAAAGACTCTCTCCAAGCATTGATAGGATTTTCATAGAATCGTTAAGGTTGAGAAAGACCACCATGATCATCTAGCCCAATCATCAGCCCATCACCCCCTCCGACTAAACCATATCCCTCAGTGCCACATCTACTCTTTTCTTGAACACCTCCAGGGATGGCAACTGGACCACCTCCCTCTGGGCAGCCTGTTCCTTACCACTCCTTCAGAGAAGAAATTTTTCCTAATATCCAATCTGAGTATTTTCCCATAGAATTAATAATCCACCACTGTCAAAAAATGCTCAACAGAGCTTTCTGCTAACTCTACTTTCTGCCATTTCAGTGCCTGTCCTTATCCATAGATTGAAGTTGCTCATTGAAAATGTGTGGTAAAACATCAATTCATTAGCAACTTATTTGGGAAGCTAACAAGGTTGAAGAGTCCTGAAGGAAGAACAGAAAGGGCTACATCATTTTTCTAAGGGAAAACATGTTGCAGAGATGGCCCAGAGGTACTGAGGGTCCCTGCCATGTATTTCAGCCATTAACTATCATCTTGTATTATTTCAGAATCATTGAAATTATTTCTTTATGATGGCAGTATTAATGAATTAATCATGTCTCCTGTTTATCCTTCTTACTTGAATGGCTTCTTAGAATCCTGGCTGTTTTATTCCATACAGCTTCTCAAAATTCCACTCAATGGGGAATTCAGCATACCATCTTAGGATAAAAAAGGGAGTAATACCTGCTCTGAAGAGATGCTGAATGCCCCTCACACTGTTGTTGAAAGATAGTAGGAATGCTGGAACAGCGCACAGTGTGTTTCCTGACCTCCACAGAAAAGTGAGAGAGGAAATTTGTGGCAGGAATTGCCTTGGTGGTTCTCTGATGATCACTTCCCAGCCACCACACAGTGGGCATTCAAACAGGCCTCTGCATTATAGGGAATTCCTGCCTGCAAGGTCTTAAAATCTTTGTGAATAATCTCTCTCCCTTTCTAGGAAGGGCGCACAGATGCTAAACTGCTCCTTGAACTCTTTCAGGATATGAAATGCCTGGATACATGAAACATACCCAAAAGTTACCATATCGACAGAGAAGATAAAGCATTTATTTGTTACATACCCATCTCCAAGGTTGAAACTGTTTGGAGAACTGTTGTAGCTTGGAGAGGGAGCATTGTTCATTTGATAAGGCAGATCTGGCCACGGAGAGCACTGTTGGAAGAAAGGCAGCGGGGATACTTTCATGAGGTTGGAAATAAAGGATTCGATTCTCCTCTCATACCACATTCATGCTGTTGCCACACCACTAACTTCAGCTCATCACTCCTGCTGGGAGGAGGAGACGGGCCGTGGATCCTACGCTGCACTCCAAGCAGGCTGTCAGGGGGCCAGATTGATTCCAGTTGTGCATTCCGCATTTCTCCCATTTCACAAAGCCTGTCCCCAAATAACACTGGGCCAAAGTGTGCACAGCTGTAAGTCAGAGCAACGCCAGTAAGTCAACTCAGACTGAAGGCAGCAACGATACAGAAATACCCCTGGTCTGAATTATGCATCCCTAATTAAATCCAGGCAAGAGTGACAAATACGCTCCAGTGGCATTGCTTCAGGTTTATACCAGTGAAAAAGCAGAATTTGAACCAGCCTGTTAGAACCTCTGGCTATTAGCTGAAGAGCCTGAGATACAAATGCATATTACATAGGAAGAAGTTTCAGATAAAACATACACAAAGCTACTAAAAGCCTTCACAAACACAAGAGAAATCCTATACTCCATCACAGCAGCATAAAGCCAGAACAACCAGCTAGAGCTGGTGACTTTATTTATGCCACAGTGATCAATAGGAGAAATTTAGCCCTGAAGAAGCCTCTGACACCAAGAGCTCAAGAAAATATTCTACAGGATCCTTGTTTGCGACGATAAAAAGAAGACAAGCTGGTGCTTTGGGGTTTTATTATCTCCACATACAGCACTAGCAAATATTTAACTCTTTAGCAACCCACATTTCCCTGTGCAATATGTCAAAGTGTATCAGCTAACAGCAAGAGTTTAGGATCTGCCAACTCAGTAGAAATAAGTCTGTGTACACAAGAGCCTCATTAACAATCACCATGGTGAGTTAGAAAACACCCTGGTCACTTCTGGGAACTTGAGGAAAACTGAGTGGGAGGGGCTGGATCTCACAGGAAGTTTACTTAAATTAAGAAAAAAAAAATCTCAATTTTAGAAGTCCAGCAAGCCATTTCAAACAAACAAACAAACAAAAAGAATTAAAACAAACTACAAAACATACCCATAGGGAGATGGAACAGTGCTTTTAAACCATTGTCTTGAGTCCCTTTGCTTAGTAATTCTGCAGCCTGGGATGAGCTTATACATATAGCTTTGCAACGAGGGGATGGGGGGGGTTAACACGTTAATCTCTATACCAGATGATAGTCATGTCCGTAGAACACAAGACATTCAGATATTCCTAGAGCGCAAGCCAGAATCTTTTGAGAGCTAGTATGTGACAGTAGCCTCCAAGGAACAATCACAGAAAAGCAGACTGATAATTTAATCACTCAGGCTATTCATGTGTTCAGCTGCCCCATGTCCAACATGAGGCTGTGCCAGACAGCTCTGAAGAAAATACCTCATACAGCTGGCATCTAAGTACCACAACAAGTGCCCAGGAGCATGGCAGAAGATAGAGAAAATGTTTCTTTTAAACACAGGCTGTAAAGGGCTGGTTTATACCCTGAAATGTAGGAAAGTTTGACATCTTTTATAAACTTCAGCAGTGAGAGACATGTTATAATTTCACTAAGCTCTCTGGTTCCATCAGATCTTGGCATAACAGTCCCCACAAGAATCTCCAAGGCTCAGTTAGGCTGCATTTGCTCTGAAATCTGTTTCCCAATATGCTGAAGTAGTGCGACATATGTTTAAAACATTTTACCTCTGTGAGAATAGTCGTCTCATAGGAAGGCTGATACTTCTCCTTCTCTTGGGTGGTCTTCTTCTCCATTTTTTCCCTGTCAGTCTTCTGTTTTCTGTCTGCTCCTTTAGGCTATAAGCACAAGCACAGGCTTTCCCTTATGCCAAGTATTACAAGTTTGGAAACAGAAGCCAACAGATTTTTCCTGATCTGTTCACAGAAGACTCCTTAAGATTTATGGGTGCTGTACATATGGAGCAAGACCAGATCTGAATTTTCCAGACAGAAAAATTTATCTAACATCTCAACTGTTTCTATATCACCATCCTCTCCCAATTAACTTCAACTGCAATTCCAAAATAAACTGACCACAATCTTGAGATTTGATAACTATTTCAGATCATGAACACCATAAGTTATGCACTTCAACTGCATTTGCACCATCTCTTCAGGAACAGGAAAGACATTGCTCATAGGAGTAGAAGTGGAACAGCAGATCCTTCAAAGAAACAGGGCTACAAAAACTTTGTTATAAAGTGTCTCCATGTTCGCCATGCCCATTTAGGAGCTTTGGAGATGTACACAATCATCTTTCCTCCAAGCAGCAATGAGAGGCAAAAAGCAAAGGGTATTTAAGATCTCCACATTATGCTCTCACTGTTCATGGAAGACTGAATCAAATAATCTGGCGATGCCCATGCTTTCTTAATTGCCTGGACGCACTAAAACACAGTGGATACATCCTGAAAAATGTCAGTATATGTTGATTCAAATGACTTAAAACAGCATCCTCTATATTCTTTAGAATCTGGACTAAGTTTTGTATCACTTATAATACACAGCATCACAGAATGGCTTGGAAGAGACCTTTAAGGTCATCTAGTCCCAACCTCCCTGCTAGAGGCAGAGACACCTACTTAGACATCACCTTCAGGACAAACTAGAAGAACTAGAACCTTCAGGATGAACTAGAGAAAGGCAATGACTTCTAGATGCTACTCAACTATCTTACACAGAAATTTATTTTGTGCACTAACACACATCTGATGGGTTTTCATTCCAACCAGTCAAGGTTTGAGTTGTTGGTTTTCATTCAATACTATTTAAGACAGCCACACAGCCCAGATCTCTGCGTGTATACTGTTCAAGGTACAGTGGACTGGCACCATTGTCAGCACGACTCTCAGGTTATACGAATTTAACTAGAATTGCTGTATAGTTCAGGGCTTATGTCACTTTGCGTGCAAGAATTCTGTTTAAGATTTTAAGCACATCCAGGTAAGTCTCTCTTCTTTTACTGTGTGATTGGCACTACTCCTTCACAGTTTACAAACTGTGAATTTAACTGTTAACTTTTCTTTAATCTAGTTGACGACAAAGCCAAAATTACTTCATACCTTGAACACCTTGATCTGGCAGCTGGCAGAATGCAAATGTTCTGTGTATTCACCATTTTCATTCTGCTTAAAGGTGTCAATTTGCACCCGGAAAGGCACCCCTTTCTCTCCTCCATGCTTCCGTGGAGTAAATTCTGTGCTGATACAATGCACCTGGGAAAACAAAAGCTGTGCTCATCTCTGGAGCCTGTTCAAAGCTGTAAAAAATGGAGTTTTAGAGTCTGTGAACTTGCAGGGTTGCCTCAACATGAGCTTTTGACTCCTCCCAAAAAACTAGAAGAGACAGAAGAGTTCAAAATATTTTCATTTCTGTTCCTCTAGTAAAAAAAAATCAGAAGAATAAGAATCCTAGAGGGAAACAGGGCACCAGGAAAAGCATCCTTTGGCTTGAGTAAGTCCCACAATAAGACAGTTTGCATTTGACATGAGAAATACTCATGAACAAGGACTTGTAAGAGATCACTATTTTTTATACCATTGCCTCAAAGCTTGCTGATGAACATGTCCAAACATGTCCAAGCAAGTCCTGGGCAAGGGCTGCAAAATACTTTGTCTAAGGGACAAGCAGATGGGCGTGTCCAGGGGCAAGAGAGATAAGCTGCAGCTCAATGGCCGGAGAACACTCTTTGTGTGGTACTCATCTCAGGGGGGAGTTAGCTATCTCAGGAGATGCTTGCCTGGCAGCCTAGCAGAGGATTTGTCACATAGGCAGGAAAAATGGAGGATAAAAGAGGGATCGAATAACTGAAGTTATACTTATTGTTATTATTATAACATCTTTAGCACCTTTCTCTCTTCTTTGTGTGCTGGCTATCTTTACTCTCCATGCCTTTGTAACAAACCACTGTATTTGCAACAGGAATATCACTTCTCTCACCTGAATGAATGCTGAGGCTCTCTTCGATGGATCCCACAGGAATTCAACTGTGTTCAACTGCGTGGGGCTGGCCCTGGGATCCAAGATTCCAACTGACAGCGGAATATCTGTAGAAGAAAACCCCTAAAATTTTAAAAATATTACATTGAAGAAGAGGTTTTCCTATAGGTTTCCTAAGAGAGGAGTGTATTAAAAAAAAAAAACAACCACAACAACAAATCCACACATGAAAATATGCCATTCAGCACCTCACTTCCCAACTCTACACAAGAACCATAATGAAATAGTCTCACCTATATCAAGGATGCGGTCCCCAGGCCGACTCCACCTCCAGCCCTCCAGCTGCTGATGCTCTGTGTATTGCAGGCGTCGGTCATGGAAAACTACACGAATTATACTCTGTTAAGAAAAGACGTCGAGGTGAACAACATGATCTAGAGGCCCTCCTCTTGAGATGACTTTCGTTTTCCAGTGTAGGAATAGAAGCTGATCTGTTACTTCTACATGCTTTTTAACCCCCATTTGCAATGAGAGCAGAGGTTTCCCCTAACAGGCCCATTTTCACGTTTCTCAAATTCCTAAGAGACCCCTGGAGCAAGAGAGCAACACACTTTCCCCTTCACCGGGCACATCTGCACTGAATAACACAGCCCTACACAGCTCTCTGGGCTTTGGTCTGGAAGCATTACAGCAATGTCCACCTAATATTAGGTGCCATGCCATATAAACATCACTATACTGCCTCCACACCCAAAATGGCTCACACAGGGGGTGCATTTGATGTGTCTGTAACACACCCCATCCCCAGTATATCCCACTCTGATCAGAACATCTGAAAGCCAGTCCACCCATCCCTGCACTGGTGGAGCTGACCTGCCCAGACACCTCGTCACTGGGAATTCAACTTGATTCCAGCCCTTAGCCACCAGTTGTTGACAATGAATTCGCCCAGTGTAGTTAAACTAGTACAGAGTAGGAAAGCTACTGTAACAGGGGAATTTTCATCTCTGGCCTGCAATGGTGCACCCATGTCAACAACAACTGGAGACAAAAGTCTGGAATAAGGACAAGCCCCAGGGCAGACAAGTCCAAAGTATCCCTAAATACTTCCTGGATACTCAGAGTGCTACACTAGCACAAGATAATGGCCCCGTCTCCCAGTTTCTCAATTCCCTGCTCCTACTGGGGACCTGCATATCAAATGAGTGAGCAAATTTTGCCAGTGAACCTGAGAAAGGCCCGAATCAAACCCAAGCTACAAAGCAAGCAAGCCACAGTGGGAATGCCTGCAAAACTGGAATCCAAATCCACACGCTTCCTGAAATGGGCCAAAAGCCAAGTGTGGACCTACCTAAACTTGGACAATTGAAGTCCAGATTGGAATCCAAATTTTGCAATTAGTCCCAACTTCTCCTAAGAAATCCTGAGGCAGAACAGCCAAGAATTTGGGAGAGGAAGGCTTGAAGGTTGGATCCAGAAACAAGATCTGGAGCCAAGTTTTTGAATTTGAACGGAAACAACCAAGTTCTATATGTTTAAAATCATGCTTATTACTGAAGTAAGCTGGAGCTATGCAGAATCTGTGCGGCAGAATGATGTGAGCGCCATGGTCTTCTGCATGACATGGAATGGAGCAACACAGGTTTGCTGCTCAGGGTAAGAAGGGAGAAAGGTCTGTCTCTCTGCAGTTTTGACCATGTTCACCTCTGAACTTTGGGATTCCCCTGAACCCAATATTCACAGTGAAGCTCTGGGGTCATGATCATCAACAGAAAAAAGGTTCCCTTGATGCCTCGTAAAGCCAAGCTGCATAGTCCCGTGAAACTCCAGCACTTAGAATAACTCCATCAGCCCTGCTCCCATTAAAAACAATGGCAAAGTATCTTCCATTGTCTCAGTGTGAGCAAGGTCAGGCCCTTCATTAGAGGCTGTATGTAGTAGCAGGAAGAAAAGAAATCTATGTTTCTCCTTACCTTTACATATTTTGTGTTTAAATCTTGAAACTCTCCCAATTTCCTATTCTCAAGTAGACGGATTTCATAAGACTGACCTAGAGTTTAAGGAAACATTTCCAAGGTGTTTAATATGTTGTAGCAATGAGAGAGTCATGCTGGCATTTATGTGGCTAATAAAGCATACGTTTGATCAGGGAAAGCTCATTTTTGGTAACATAATGCATTTGCCCCAGTAACTGAGTAGGAACTAAAGCACAGCAGAAATGTGAGGGGAATGTTTGTCTGTTGGCTGCTCAAAGAACTCAGGCACCAATTGCACTTTGTCTCCCAGGTCTGTTACAGCCTTCTGGTCACCTTCCACAAAGCCACCACAGTGCTTGAGACCTGGTTTCCCCCTACAACAGTACTGTCTTCATCTTCCCCTTCTACTGAAGCAAAGTTGCATGAAGAGCTGTGGCGCAACAGGTTCAGACACTGTTCTGCTAAGGACAGCAAGGTCATGGCTGTGATGTGTTTCAGTGAACCAAAAAGACAAGATTTGTTCCATACAGCCTCAGATGTGGCTGCCCAGTGCACAAATACTCCTTCAGACATGAGTGAAAGCAGCACTGGATATTACAGTAGGCGCAAGGACCAATCCCTTTGGAATCCCCACTGGAAGGGATTTAGACTCAAGCATCTCACCACCACCACTCAGCATAACAGAATCAGCTAGTTCAGTAGACTTCCTCTGGCTGGTTCATGAAATATCATCACTCTCCAAGGCTGACAGTAGGCCGAGGAGACTGATGTCCCAAAACCTTATGCACAAATGGCAAAGGCATCACAGAAGCTTATAGTACCAGACCAACTGCACAACAAACCTATAGCCAGTAAAGAGGCAGGATGGGAACATATAATGCAGCATACATATCCTCAGTACCTAGTTTTTCTTGCTCAACGTGATATCCTCCCTTTTACTGAAAAAAAATGCACAGTTAGAACAGGGAGGCACCAAGAGGGAGAGCAGTTTGGTTCTTCTGGTTCAACCAGCTTCTCGTCTGAACCGGCCCTGCAGAAAACTGCAAAGCAGATAGATCTCCCTCTGAGCAGTTGCTACCAGCAGAGAGAAGAATGCTACACTTCTGGCAGTAGAAAAAGAAGACTTACGTGTCAAAAGGGCACTGTGTATCAGTCAGGTTCCCTATTGGGAATCCTGGCTCTCCCACTTGCCCTTGTGAGCACAGACTATCATTGGAGCACAGATAGCTGTGCCTATTCAGCTGGCTGGGGCAGGGGGTGGAGGACAAGAGGGGCTGTATTAGAGTCTCAAATGTTTGCAGAGCATTCCTACTGATGTCAATAGGGGTTCTGCAAACAGGAAGTGACCCTTGAATCCAGCACGTGGCTTAAGGGATGCAAAAGGGGAAGAATAAACTGTGTGAAGTGCCAAATTAAGCACTGGAAACATACACAGACCCTAACCCATCTCTTTGCAAATAAGTAAACTGAAATAGGAAGAGTGATCTTCTTTAGACATCACTGACATCCAGAAAAGTGGATGTTGTAAATTACAAAGCTGAAATTGAGGTCTTCCTCGCTAACACAAGAGACTCTAGTGTTCTCACTGATACAAGTTACTATTATTCACTTGGCAGTTTTATGAGAGATGTACACTATCTCCCCACATAACCAATACCATTCTATTAATGTAAAAAATCAGGTTCAGATTCACAAAATCAGAGGAATACAGTTCATCATCTCAAATTAATTTACACAGCCAAGCATATCTTGCATTTGCAATTCACTTCCAAGCAAATGTCTGTCTAATCATTACAGAAAAATGGTTCTGAATTTCAGACCATAAGCTTCTGTGAGACAGTAGAATACATCCATGACTGTATTCAGATGTGTTTACAGGGACACAGATGTGACGTGTCCTGTGCTATAGAGGAAGGCAATGGCTGAGCCATGAGCACTTCCACTCAGCAAGCCTTAGTTTGCAGTGACACCTTTATGTTCTGATACATAACCCCACTCTTTTTGCAAACCAAAGGTTTGCATTTCCTATGAGATGGAAGATATTAATCAGCATTAAAACACTGAACATGTTCCCTTCGAAGTGATATCAAGCACTTAAGGCTGTGCAGCATGTATCTTCCAAGCAGTCGTGTGGGACAGGAGCCATCCTGAAAGCCAGCAGACAAATTGCACCATGCACCTCATCCTGATGGGAGGGATTCTGCTTGGATCGAGTCAGAAACAGATTCTGCCTACTGGTAAGACAGAAAACTGTTGTGGAGACAGAGTTAATGATAAATGGAAAGTCAAATAAGAAGTAAAATGCTTTGATGAAAGATAAATGGGTCATCTAATGTGAGCCATGGAAGTCAGTTTATGCTATGAAATGCCATATTCAGAACAATATTTCATGCAAACTGCTTTCCCCTTACCCTATGAGTGTTCAACTCCAGTTACTACACAGAGCAGTTATCAAAACAAGATGGCTTCCAGCCAAAATTCAAACAATTTATTTCTCTCTGTGGAACTCTCAGTGAGAATTTGGTCCCAGTTCCTCGTATTTCCATTGGCACTGAAGAGCCAAAGGCTAAGAAGTCACTCGAGGCTCTACACAGAATCCTGCACCAGTGACTCTCCAGTCCTACCACCAAGGCAACAAGGGCTCACAACATCCTCAAAGCCGTACCTGGTCACAGCTTACGATGCCATATGGGACACACTTAAACAAGGATACCTGAAGCCTGCTATCAGTGCCTTTATCACTACCTGACATGAAGAAAGCATTCTGAAAGCCAAATCCCCAGAAGAGCTGATACCAAAGCAGCCTCCTGCTGCCTGCACAACCCGGTGCTCCTCACGCAGAGCTTGCCACAAGCTTTCTTCCCTACCTCAGGCAGGGAACAGAACGGCAATAAATATCTGAACAACCACATTAAATTCCTGAGACGCAATTTGTCTCTTAGCTTCACTGGAAGCTTTGGGGGCACCAATAAAAACCTGGGTGGGTGATGATACAGAGCAATTTGTATTTTGAGCAGACAGTCCCTGAGCAGCAGCAAATTTATGCAATCACCTCCTAGGCTAGAGTTTGAGCAACCCTGCTTTACAAACAAGAGTAATATCCAGCAAAGTAGTAACCACCCAAGTCCGCAGAGTTCCTGCTTGGTGATTCATAAGGCCATTGCATCTACCCTAAAGACAATTTTATAGACTGTTTACTTCGTTTTTACTGTCTTTGGCAGTTAACGCATACTAAACGCAGGTATGAGCACCTAGTTTGGGGACAAAAGAACTGAAAGTCAACAATTTGGTACAGTTGATGAATTTGGTTCAAGGAAGGAATGCTTTCACATGCTCAGAAGGTACATACCACACTTCCAGCCATCAGTAACTCCTGAGAACTTCTCATTTCACAAGATTATCCTAATTTTAAGCTCAAAAGCTAGATTTTGTTCAATAATTATCTGCTACAAAACCACAATATCCCACTTTCTTTTTTTGGCGTGTGTTTTGGTGTTACATTTCAAGGGCTATTTCCACTATGCATTCCACAGTTTTGTGCACAGTGCATCAACATGATACACTAACTTTCTATTAGGCTGCTGATGTTCCAGACCAATTTGACTCAAGTTTTCATCTAGCCAAGTTGTCTGCTTGCCTTTCCAGCAATTAATTAAAACCTAACTTTACACTGAGCAATATTGGTGATAGAAGTCAGCAGACAAGAAAAAAAAATAATAATAATTGCAAGTCCTCTTTCTCAGAATGGATCCACACAGCACTAGACAGAACCAGCCTGGAAACTGTTTGATTATTAAGCCAAGCTGGACAATAAAAATTCCATTTAGCAACTTTATATGGACATCCTAAATAGCGCACAGATAAAGGCAAAGGAATGCTGACAGATGAATGCAGCATGCAGAAGGAGGGGGGAGGAAAAAAGAAAGAGCTTTTACACCCCTGGCCCAAGGCACATCCAGCAGGCAGGAGGATCACCTTTGAAGCAACCAAATGCAACTATTCAGGCCATCAGGCACACACACGCTTTTCTCTGACAAGATTAATGGGTCCACAGAGTAAACAGGCAAGAATGACAGAGCTGGCATCTCAACTTGCATGCTTGATTGCCCACACCTTTTTAGACAGACAAAAGCAAAAATATAGCTTAGCATAACACCTGCTGAAGTGTCCCATGTGCAGATGCTCTCAAGGCAAGGAACAAAGGCAGAATCCTCCCTTTCCAGGCCACAAACAGCACTGGATATTCTGCAGTTGCTTATTGCATCCTCCTTTGACAAGATGCTCTAGGAGATGTTTATCCAGAGGATATTGTGAATTCAGCCACTACACAATAGGCCACCCTGAAAGCTCCCGCTACGCTAGGAGCATGGAAATCCTGCAGAGGAGGACCAGGCAAAGCAAAAGGAACATAAGAGTCATCCTGACACACCAAATCCATCATGTCCCACATCTCATCTTAAAGAGCAGCCAGTTAAAAGAGGCCAGGGATGGGGCAGGGTAAAGACAGACAACCCTTTCCTGGACACAGCTTCCCCACTAGCTGGTATTCAGTTTCCAGGCTGCGTCTGTATCAAGATCTCCATTCAGACCAAACTCCTCTTTTGCAGAATCTCCATTAAGCGTGACTATACCAACCATGCTGCACACATGCCTTACTTTATATCTGCAGCCACACCCATCCCTCCACCCATTTCCTGCCTGTTTCTCTTTGCTGCCAAGCTGTCATGGTCCCACTGTTTGGAACCACTCTGATGGGGTTCGCTATCCATCTGAGTGCAATACCAAAGATACCTGCTCTACTTGCCATTACGACCAGAGGAACCTAGCGGACCAACTCCATGACTAGTTCTTCTGCCACGCCATAGAGCTGCACTGTCATCATGCCTCTTCCTGGGCTTCTCCTCCTTTTACAATCTCCTCCCAGCTCTGGGGGGGGTTTCTTTGTCCCCTTCTTTCTCTGCCTCTTTCTTGTGGAAAGCCAACCACATGCCTCTGAGCCAAGTTTGCTGAAAGAAAACTCCAGTGCTCATTTACTATATGAACATTTGGCTAAACCCTCATCTTCCCAGACTTGTGAAGATAGTCCGTTTTACAGTGGTGACACTTCATAGCTAACAGGCATAAAAGAAATACTCATCATTTACAGTGGTTTCCACTCAAAAGAGCGGGATGTATATGTAACTCCTCCAAGACTACAGCCTAACTTTGAATCAAAGATAGAAAAACAGCTAACAGACCCAGAAACACTCTCAGTTGCTACCGTCATCGTGTGCACTCGGTCTTCTCTTGCACATGCCTTGCCTACTTTGCTGAACCCCACCAACAAACCTGCAGGAAACCTGCTTTATCAGGAAGGTTGCATTTGAGTGTCCCCAGAGGTCTCTTCCAACCCCTTAATAATTCCACCTAATTGAAGCCATGGTGTAAGTTTTGATTTTTAAAACAAATTAATCACTGAAGAAATGACGGACTTCTAATGGAAAACAGGAAAAAAAAATCTGACCTGAGAAAATAATTTCTTCCTGTATTTCCACCCCTCTAGCATGTACACCCAGGACTATCTGGGTCACATCTGCCCAGCTCAGAAAAGCTTAGCCCCCTCTGTGTAATTAAATCAGGCAGGCTTTTTCTGGTTTCAGCCTGTACTGAGTCAATTTGGACAACAGGTTTTATAGCTCTGCAAGACTAGCTTGGTGTGTAATATTTACTTGAGTTTCAGATAACTAAGAAGAATGGTCGCCAGTGAGGGAGCTGAAGAGGGATGCAGAAGGGCTGAATGGAACTGCTGACCCCATCCAGCCCTCAGGAAAATCACCCCCTCAACATTTCTGCAGTAACAGGGAGAAATGTGCTGGAGAAAGGAAGCCCCACTCGTACCCCTGGCTATTCCAACTGACAAACGGCCCATCAAAGCAGGCATAGCTCAGAAATACGACAGCAAGCCAGGACAAGAGAAATCTTACTGATTAAGCACATGCTATATAGTTTCAGAAACATAAAATACATGCTTGGTTGGAGGCAAAACGGTTTTGCTTTTTTTCCAGCCTCTTTAGTGATAAGGTATGATACATAATTCCCATGGAAATAATTAATTTTGTCAAAATGACAAGTGTTCTTGAAATTTCTTACTGCTAAAATACATCTTATAGGAAGGATACTGCAAGTAGGGAAGAAGTAACTGGAAAACTTAAATATCATCTCAGATTGACAAGTGCGTTGATAGCCTTCAAATGTAGAAACAGGCAAAAATTTCACTCAAAATTACAGAAATCTCAATGGAGACATGGATAATGGAGAAAAGTTTAAAAAAAATGACAGGGAAAGAATCTTGTAGATATTCTGACTTTTCACTATGCTCATAGCAACTTCTGAGCACTTCCTTCCTTCACAGATATTGAAGATTTATGGAAGTGGGAGAACAAAACGCAGTCTAGGGGCTTTCAGTAGGAGTTGTGCACAGGCTACAATCCAGCAAGTTCACAATCCCATCTGAATTTCATCCAGATGTTAACAGCGTAAGTATTACCAAATGAATAGAAAACAGGCTCTTGGTTAAAAGACAACCGAGATTCTAGCTTCCTAAGGGCAACAGAAGTCAGATGCTGTACTTATGCAGAGGTGCCCTGTCATCTGAAGCAAGATTCATAGTGAGTTTAGGGATGGTGTGGTTTGGAGACAGGGTTGTTTATCCTGGGCTGCCAAGTGAAGACGGAGCTGCCAAGCGTATGGGGAAATTGCTGCTAGCACGATTAACGGCTTCGGCTAAGACATCAGAGCTGTCTTCAGAGTAAGGTAGGAGACAAATGCCTTCTCCAAAAACAAAGGAGTGCACCACAAGAGCCAAAAATAAAAAAAAATATTCTCAGAAACAGAAAAGACAACCTTTGATGGCCGCTTCTTGAAGCTACCTGAAGTCAGGAAAGGAGGCAGGGAGCAGAACAGCATAACATGCTGTGTGCCATAGTGATCAAGAATGCATAGGTGGGCAGCCACCAGGAAACACCTGGTATTCGCAGCCTCAGTGACACAGTCATTTTTGTGCCCAGGAGCTCAGGCAAAGGTAGAGTGCACGTTCATATGGGACAGGTCACCAGCAGCAGGGATCTTTGAAACACCCAGGACCTGGCCAGCAGCAGCAGCAATTTACAGGGAGAGCTGGTTCTTCAGAGGGGACAAGGCAAAAGTCTCCCCACAAGCAGAGCTATAATTAAACAAGAAGCACACCCAGTCAGAGCTGGTCACTCAGCCTTCTCTACACTTCATTTAGGCAAATAAAGAACTGTTCCAGGAAAACTACAAACATTCCGACAGTTGTGACCCCATAAAAACCCAATTACGTATGAGTGAACGTCAACAGAAAACAGATTTTTTCATTTACTGTAAATCTCAGTATTTAAAACTGAGTTCCTTGCCTGTAGAAGATTAGCCAACTGTATTTGAACTTCAGATGTTTTAAGGAGGGCAAAGGTTCCGTTGTAAGCAGTGACATCTATCCAAGCAACCACCTTCCATTTGTCCTCTGTGCTTTCCACACCTTTCCTTGGAAGGGAAACTACAACATGTCTCCAGTGAGCTGAAGCAGGACAACAGCCAATACACCTAAAACAGCAATTTCAAGCACCCAAGTTTACATACACTCATCTTGTGCCTGGATCCACTCCTGAGGACCAATATCTGGAGCTTCCATTCGCGCGTGACAGAACCCAACTTAAGTCCATCGTTAGCTCTGTGAGGCATCTGTTGCTTACACACCACGATGGCAACGCTCCCAACATCATCACAGGTCTTCTCGGATGTTAGTGGTTTTCTCTGATGGTTTGGGCTTTTGGCTTGTTTGTTTTCTGAACTGTCTAGGACTGACAGTAAAACTAACTAACTCTTGGAAGACCCCGTGAAGCAGAGGTGGCCAATCGGCTGTATGCTAAAATCCTCACATGGCTGAGGACCACAAATCACAAACCAGGAAAACTCCACAGGCAGGTGACAGCTGGCTGCTCTCAAGCACTGCAGAGGGACAGGACTGGGTCTGGCACACAGCTGGGTCCCAGTGACTCCTGCCATCACTCGACTCACCCTCTATTCGGAGCAATTTAGATCTCCGGCTCTGAGCCAACCCAGCACTGGTCATGACACCGAATCATGACTGGAACAGCTCACACTCCACATGTGGTTCTGGCACTACAAGCCAAGTCCCTTGGGCAATGATTTTTGCTTTGTGTTGCTTGCTGGGCTTTTTTTTTTCTTTTTTTGTGGGTGTGTGTGTGTATGCCCTCTTTATAATCTATTTTTTTTAATGATTTTATTTCCTCACATTTATTAGCATTCAGATCTGCTGTAGAGCGCTCGTTTCCTCTGCATTCCTCCTGGTGCAGTTTCTGGAACCACCTTCATCGCTCCCATTTCTCTCCATGTCTGAAACTAGTTTCAACCAGCCCTGGTCAAACCACACCCCATATGACTGCAGACCGTGGAACATGCAACTGCACCAAGACGTCTTGCTAAAGCAGTGGTTTGTAATATGGTTGTTGGTTGATTGTTTGTCTGAAAAATCCCTATCCACAAGAGACACTGCAATAGTGCTAAAAGGCAGGCTAGTTCCAAACACGTTAGGCGATGCTTGTGCTGCAGACTTCTGGACAGTGTATATCTATTGACAGAAGAAATCCCTGACCAAGGAAGCAATGCCAGCAGCAACCCCTGGTGTGAGGACAACACCTTTACCAGTTTCATAGACTGGAGGGGAAGTGGTTTTAAGGCACCATGGTAACATGTCAGTATTATAGCTGTTAGATGAGTAATCCTACAGCAGTCCAGTAAAGATCTCTGACCGTACAAACTGCCTTAAGGATTAGCAAACCAAGATCATGTTCAATTGAGACTAACAGTGCTCTGGCTCCAATTTCTCAAGGAATGTGGGACACAGAAGGGAAGAGTTCGGGAAAGACAAGTGTAATGAGTCAGTCTTTGGAAAGTGAGCTGAGGATTTGACTCTAGATGCTTGATTTTCTGGCTAGTTCTAGACTGTGGCCAGTGAGCATTCGTGGTTTCAAACTGGAGCAGACAAGCTTGGGAGCCTGCCACTGCTGAACGTCCCCAAGTCAACTTCACACAACCTTCCCTTCTGCTCCCTCACTCTTGCTGAGAACAGCCTCTCCAGATCAGCACTTCACTTGGATTCTTCTGTCACCACTAAGGGGAGCCAGGCTAAAGTCCTCTTCCTCCATGGGCCAACTCCCCAGGACCGCACAAGCTCAGCAGAAGCCATCATGCTTTGCAACACCAGACCTTTCTTCTACCTGTGTTTGTATGTGGGCTATCTACTCAGCTGGTCACACCAGACAGACTGAACAGGCCCTGAGTGAGCATCCCAAGGCAGGGAGCATTGCTGCTGCGCAGTGACAGAAGGTCTGCTACTGAGTAGTGAAGAGCTCCAGACAGGGAAGCATGTTTGGATAACGCACTGCAAGAGTCAGACAGCCAAACAGACAAGAAGCCAAAAACCCCCAAACCAGTCACTGCTCTGGATGTGAATGGGTTTGCTGGAACTGGGACAGACGCTCTTTCTTTGCATCTGTGTTACTAGGAGCCAGCTGTGACTGAAGCTCTCAGGACAGACAGGGTAGAAGGACACTTAATGAAGTTAGCTATTTGCTAAGGTCATCTGACCCACAACTCAAGAATACACGCTAGAAGGGAAGTTTTGTGTAACACTGTTTAGCCAGATCACGGTAAGCACAGAAAGAGGGTAAGGTGCAAGAAGCCTCTCTTCGCTTATGGTCAGTGTAAGGCAACAAGGTGTAGGGAATGGTCTAAGCTGCTTTATGGGATGGCACCAAGGCATGGTCACAGCATGCTGAGGTCAGTCAGCTCTTCTGCTATGCTGCAGCTACCAAGACCTGCCCTGCCGTGAGATTCCCTCCATGCCCCTCAAGCTCAGACAGCATAGCTCTTCCAGGACGACGATGAACTTTCTGTTAGCCTTAACTTTGCTCTTGCTCAGGGCAATTGAGAACAGCACGGCAGCACCTGGGTGGGATTCCCTGGACACCGCTGATCAGGTTTCAACCTGTGAGGATTTGCTGCACTCTCCTCTGGCTTTGGAGGAGTGAGAGGAAAATTCCTGCACAGTAGGTATCCTGGGGGAAACTATTCAGCTCAAAAAAATAAAATAAAAAGTAGTTTCCACAGAAGTGCTCCTCATCTGACTCAAGAATTTTAATTTCTGCCATTAAACAGGCACATGTCCTACTTTTTAGTCAACAGTTCAATAGACAAGCTCTTAACACAGATGTTAAAAGAAAAATATTCTTTTACATAGGCATTTCTAAGCATAAAAACCTATTGCAACACAGTCATCAATCTATAACCCCAAGCGGCATCCTCACTAATCAGTCATATTTGTTGGTTCTGACCACTGCTGATGGAAATGTGAGCCTAGCATCCTCTTACCATATACACAACCAACCTCAGTGACTACACAAGCTTCTCACATCAGGCCATATCCATACAGGAGCAGACTCCAGTCCCTTTTTCCTTACTAACACAGGCAAGGGATTTTGGTCTTAACAGCATAGTGCTGAGGTAGACTACGAGTCAGAGGAGTTTAGGGTCAAGGCCTGCTCCTCCTCTGGTCAACGCTGGGAACAGGAGTGCAGCTGCTGGTGTTGATTCTGAAGCAACCTGCTGAGTATGGCAGAGTGGCCTCTATGGTGGGCATACTGCACAGCCTTGAATTTTCACTGTATGTCAAGGGGATCTCAAGGCAACTACGAGGAGCATGTGGAAGATAAATTGCTTGGGAAATTAAAGAAGTGAGGTGAGAATCCTGCTAAGAAGGTGCCAAGAAGCACAGAAGGCAATGAGCCATTCAACTCAGAAGGAGGGAGATGTAGATCCTTTTACAACTAATTACCTTAAAAATTCCGTAAGAAAAGAAGCTGTTTCCATCCTTCATGGCAAGGCAACAGCACTAGAGTTCTTCCCCTAGCCCCCTCCCAACTCTTCCCTACTGCACAGCTCCTGCCAGTTTCACCCCTGCTTCCTTCCTCCAAACCATCCAGCATCACTCCCCAGGGCATAATATCCCTAATTTCCCCCTTGAGGGGTGGAGCAGGTGCAGATGATACCTGAGAACTGGTGGCCTGTCAAGAAATTACATCAGTACTGTGTCAAGATGGAACAGGAGACAACTATTCATGACAGTAAGTAAAACAAAGTCTAACACAGTCCATCTTCAAAGGGGGTAACAGTATTATTTTGCACAGAAAACCTGGACTCCAGTCATAATTTCCTTGAAACTCACAGCACTGTGTAACAAGTTGGGTCATTTTTGCCCTTCCAATGTGAAAAAAACAGGTGCTGGCTGAAGCATCTGAAGTATCTGGCATTCAATCTCTAAGATCTTTTACTCCGAAACTGAAAAGAGCTATATTCCATAGAGATATCCATTTTCAAGCCACCCTTGATATGCCCCGTGTCACCTGCTGGGAGTTTGCTGCATTTGAACAGATGAACTGGGAATACAGTCACAAACCTCAAGCATCCTCTGACCTGAACAGCATCTGGGCTTCTTGGGTAAGGCTGCAGCACTTGGCCTATCATTCTAGCAGGGCTCTCTGGGCCTACCAGCTAGCAAAACAGATCCACCAGCCAGACACATCTGAGGCCAGGGCTCTGTTTTGCACAAGCACTGAGAGGAACCCAGCCAGAGAGACACTTCAGTGAGCTTCACACTCAGTGCACAGAGCTTGAGGAGCTGGAGCAGTGTTCAGAAGCCAGAGAGGATGCCAGTAACACAAGGCAGATAGCCCTCAGGCTGATGCTACTGTAATGCCCCTGTTATCAACCTGGCAAAAATTAAGAGTAGTACATTTCTGCATAATTTGTGCCTAGAGAGGACGTGCCCCTCTGGGACCCACATGCAGGAGGTAATACAAAGTGACAGCCAAACCCCAACCACAAATGTGTACGCACAAATAGTGACAAAAGAAACAGAAGGCCTAGAGAAATGCAGGGCGCTGCATAAAAATTATGCTGTGAGGTCTGCTATGGAGGAGCTTGCTACTGCTAACCCCATCAACTTGTCAAGTCAGAGACTCAGCAGATCAGAGCCACGTCACCCAGTCAGTGGGAGCAACACCATCCTCTGTTGAGAGCACTGAGAAACCCACACGCACTTGCTATCTCATCCACTGTGGCAATGCCCTCCAGAAGATCTTAGGGGCCTGGAATGTTAAGGTCTCTGCATGAGTCCAAAGCTTTCCCACCTGCTGAATTCACCTGGTCTTTCAGACTGTTGGAGATCAAGCCAGTATCAGGCCACACGGAACTGTGCATGCTATAATGATCTTTTAAGTCAACAATTAATTAATGGTACTTAATCATTTCCTACCGGTTGAGGAATCTTTAATTTTTCCACACTTATATGCCAGGCTGTCCTTTTCTCCATCCCCTCCCCATCTCTTTCCCTCTTTCCCCCTTCCCACTGCCCTCCCAGTGAGCCACCAGTAAGGAATTCAATCTCCTTCTCATGAATCATTCCCAGGAAATGCACCCTCCTCCACGCAGCGCAAACTCTACCTTGGTTGAGGTAGGTCAGGGTTTCTTCATGCAGCTTCACAGCAGGGGATGTGGCTGTGCAGAGGACGTACTGAAATGGAGGCAGCTTGGCTTCATTCTCAGGAGACAGCTGTGGTTCCTCCTGCTTGAAGATGGGCAGCGCAAGGACATCTCTGAAACACAATTCACACGCATTTATTTACAAAGACTCTATGGAATATTTTGCTCTCAATCTTGATCTGATTCATATGTTCTGAGATAACGGAGATGATCTCTGGAGGAACACTGAGTTAAGACGGCTAAGAATGAATTCAGCCTCTAGAACAATACAAGGCAACTTCTGCCTGATGGGAAGCATGCAGGCACTCAGCAGCAGCTTCACTAGGAGCTGGGAGCAGTCACAGATCTCTCTCCTTTACAAGATGTTTGTGCTGACCTGCACACTGAGTTGCAGCCAGACTGCTCCCAGCCCACGCTAACCCCAAGTGGAACAGATGTCAGTAATGCCAAGAGCACAACAGAGCTGTTAGCACAGAGATGTCAGGAACTGGTGACCTTACTTCACACATCTAATGCTGGAGAACCACATCAGCCTTCCCTGCACCTCTGACTTCTCTGGTTATTGTGTCTGCCTACTTAAGACACAATATCCTTCCCAATTAGAAAGATTATGCTGAACACAGTTCAGCATAAGTAATGAGAACTTCCCCCCCTCCATTCCCTCTATACACATGAAGACCCGAGACTCCAAACAGAAGCTGCATGCATATCTGCAACCCTTTGGAACCCCCATACTCAAGAAGCTCTAATAAGAACTGCTCAGGGGCATGCCCGTGCACAGAGGCGCACTCTCTACAGAAATGCCATTACAAATTTTCCCTGCCTGTTCAGTTAATGATCCACCTTGCACTCACTGCTAACACCCACAACCTTGAAGGCTGCCCAGGTCACTGGTGAAACAGTGCAGTGGTTTGCAGCAAAGAGCTGTAGCACCCCGCTAACATATGGGGCAGGGTTTGTTTCTGGAGAAACAAAGCCAGAGAGCAAACCACGCCACTCTGCTTATCATCAGGAACCAAGAAACACCCATCTATTTCCATTCTCCCCCCCCCAGCTGCATCCCACTGACACCAAGGCACCCAGCCCTACTCACTTGCTGGCATCGCTGACATAACCACTGCTCTTACCCAACTGTGGCCATAGAGAGGGCTTTTTCCTCTCAGTGATGATGGTTTACTGGGGTAATGAAGTGACAGAAATGCCCCCAGTAGATGTCTGAAATAGATACCACAGCTTTGGATCAAACCCCTGAGAAACATTTCACCTCACTGGAAGTGTTCCCAACACAGACAAAAGACACCAACAATCAGCGAGGGGCTGAAAGAAGGTCTAATGTGTAAGTATAAAAGATGTGGTGGTATTTGCTCAGCTCTTCGCTCAAGGTTGCAAACCAAGCTTTGAGAAAAGCTGGTGGGTGAGATCCTGAAACTCTCCTGATGTTCACCTATAGGCTGAAGCAATGGGGTTCTGTTATTAACCAAGGATTGGTCCACGTGCCAGGGAAGGGAGAAAGGTGTCTGAGGCAGGGCTCAGAAGGATGGAGGAACAGAGCAAGATATACACAGTGCTCCTGTGACAATGAATGAAGCCCTATAGGATTACTCTGCAGCACTGTCTCGCTGTCATTACAAACACCAATGTTATGGTACATCGGAACTTCCAAAGATGCTGCAAAGGCTTTATCTTACAGATGCATCATCCATGGGAAGGGAAACACACAACTTCAGCATGCTCGGTGCAGTCTCAGCCTATCTGTGGGCATGGACAGCCCTGGGAAGCACAGCTCAGAGCACAGGGCTCTCTCTAGAAGCGCTCATCTCAACAGGCTCCATCTCAACAGGCTCCTGGGAATTGGTCAGAATTACAGCCCTCCACGAGAACTGGGTGTTTAACCCAGCAGACCTCCCCCAAAACATCTGAAGCCACTGCTTACCATTGCCCTAACTCCGAGCTAAGGGGTTTGAGCTCCAGCTCAAAACGTTCAGTATGCTGAACAGTGATCCCACAGCACCTCGATGCTGCAAACCCATAGAGTGCCCCACGTTGGCAGGGACCTGTACGAAGCATCGAGTCCAACTCCATGCTCAACACACGACTGACCAGAAAACATAACCCTATGCCTGAGAGCAGCGTCCCAGTACTCCCAGAGCTCCAGCAGCTCTGGGACGTGCCCATCACCCTGGGCAGCCCATCCCATGCTCGCAGCCCTCTGGGGCAGAACCCTTTATGTGCCGTCCAACCTGCCCGGACGCGTGGTGCTCCTGCAGCAGCCTTACGGGTGCACGCACGGTGAGACCACAGCCCTATAAGATTCCGGCCTGAGATATTCATAGCAAGGAAAGAATTCACGAGCACCCAGAGGAAAGGAAACACCCGAAGTTGCCTGCTTCGAGGGGGGAGGAAACACGGGTTTGCGCTACACATGTTGCGGACTATTGTTTCGCAGCCCTTTAGAGCTTAAATTAGGAACGCTTAATTAAACGCGACTGTGCAGAGGCAGGAAAAAGCTGGTTTAGGCGAGTCGAGAAAGTGAAATTGAGAGCCGCACGCCAAAGGAGGGGGCAGCTCCGCTCCGAGCGGGGCAGGCACGGACGGAACAGGACGGCAAAAAGAAACCCGCAGCTCCCGCGGCTCCTCCGGACCGATCCCGCAGCGTTACCCCGCGGGGACTCACCGCAGGTAGCTGCCGGTCGAGTGCTGGTTGTAGTGCTCCGGCTGCGTGTGCCAAAACAGCATCTTGGGGACGGGAAGGGGGGAACGAGAAGGGTCCCAGCCGGGCCGCCCACCCCGAGGCGCGAAGGGCACCGCCACCACCAGCTCCAGCCGCGGCCCCGGCTGCTCCGGGCGCTTTTATGGCCCGGCCCCGGCGGGCGCGGGTTGGCTGCGCTGCGGAGCACCGGGTCCTCCCCCGCCCCGCCCCGCACGGCCGCGCCGCCACCGCGGGGTGCAGGTGGGTCCGGGCGGGCGGGGCGGGGCGCGGGGAGGAGGGCTGCCCGCCCCGGGGTAAGGACCGTGTTTGTACCGCTGCCCTTCCGCGGCTGCGAGAGGTTGGCCGTGCCCGCTGGAGCGCGGGGTAAGGGTAAATGGTATGGGTGCGGTATGGTCCTGAAAGGAGGATGTGGGCAGGGGTGGGGGTCAGCCTCTGCTCCCACTTAACAGCGATGGGGTTAGAGGGAACGGCCTCACGTTGTGGCAGGTTGGGTATTAGGAAACATTTCTTCCGTGGAAGAGCGGTGAGGTACTGGCAGGGTTTGCCCGAGAAGATGCTCAAGTGATGTGGTACTGAGGGATGTGGTGGGGGTGGGTCGGGGCTGGACTGTGTGCTCTTACAGGTCGCTTCCAGCCTTCCTGAGCCTGTGATCAGGTGCCCTCTCCTACCCATCACTGATCCCCAGCACTGCTCTCCCTCTGTCCCTGCACTGCCTTGACTCAGAGAAGAAATCTCACAAACTCCGCTCTGGTTTGTTCGAGGTGACATGAAGAGGAGACAGAGATAAGCACATAGCTTTCTGATAAAAAAAGAAAACAAAAACCACAATGAAAAACAAAAAACACCCGATATGCATACTTTCATTCTGGGGTGCCTATTGTGCTTGTGCCCAAAAGTTTTGCTGCTCATTACCACCCCGTAGCTGAGCACTGAGCAGAAAACACGCATGCCCTCTGTCTGCCTCACTGGGTCAGTTTCTCAGCACTTTGAGTCAAGACTTTGCACCGAAGCGACTGAGGTAAAGACACACATTCTGCTCCTTTTTCTCCCCTGCAAAAAGAAAACAACAACAAAAAAGGAGTATCCTTTTAGCTGAGAGGCTGAAGGGATGTAAGCACAGGAGTGCTGTAACCCTGCAGAGCTCAGATTGGCAAAAGCAATCATGTGCTTCACTCCCATCAAATTAAAAGGAAACAAAGCATCCAATTATCTTTGTGGATTCTACCACAAATATTTAAATTGCTTCTGAAGATCTCACACAAGCTCCTACGTCAGGTGAGCAATTTTGTGTTCATGAAGCCGAAAATAAACTGGGTGCAAGGATCAAGGTTGAACATTACCGTGTACTGAAGAGCTTCCAAAAGCTGCAATTAGCTCATTATGGCATTAGTCAAGGTTATTTATTCGGGGATTACTCCAACTCTCTCCTGTTACATGGGCCAAAGCATCTGCTTCTGCACCAGCCCGTATGCTCAAACACAATCTCATATTTAAAGAGGAAGAACATTCCCTCTTCTCACACTGTCCTGTAGATCTCTGTATGACTGAATCTTTCTTTGTGTGCATCCTTAATAGCTCTGTCCATGGCAGAGAGCCTGGAAGGCAATGCTATGGAGTTGAGGAATGGGGCAAAGAGTTAATGCAGGCCAGTGTCTGCCAAGAGAAGCTACAAAGGAAGATCTGGCCCTGTTCCTGCCTATGCCCAATCCATCAGGCCCAGGATTCAGTGGTACAGACTGACTGGATGAACTGCAGGGAGCTGAGGTGGTCAGCAGAGACCTGGGAAGGCTTGCCCAAGTGCTATGTACTCCTGAAGATAGGAAATAGCATGAACTGTTCTGTGTTGCTTCTGTATTTTAGCTCCTAGGTTTCCAGCCTCTCCTCTGGATACACCTGGAGGAATGATGTCTGAGCTCTACAGGATAACCAAGTGTCAGTACTGTGGATGGGTAATTTGCTCTGCTTTTCTGGGGAAACACTGAAGGCACCAGAAACTAGAGAAGAGTGAAAACCCACAGTTCTAACAGCTGTGATGTTTTAGCAGTCATTGATCTGAGCAAAGTAGGGCACCAGTAGAGGAAGAAGTCATTTCCCTCCCCTCTGTGGGATGGTAAGTACTATCATGCAGCAGTATGCCTTAAGAAAGCAACTGGTTTTATAGGACTGTTCTCATTCTAAAAGCTGGCAAAATCATCACCATGCCTTTGTGTTTGGGACAGCTTCCAGTGGCAAGTGCTGGCTCTCCCTTCTAGCCCACCACCCTGGGTGGGTTCCCTTTGACTTCTACTGAGCAGCCAGCAGTTTGGGGGCAGTGGCTTCCACCAGAAGCATGAATGTAGGACACTGGATTGGGAAAGGCCTTGTTCATTCACTGAGAATGAATGAGGTCTCGAAAACATGGAAAGAAACAAGGAGCATAGTTTGGTTTTATCCAGCCAAAAATTAACAGGTGACTCAACCGTTGTCTGTAAATACTCACATGGGAAATCAACATTTCGTAAGCTGTGCTTCCAAACCCCACAGCAAAGATGCGAGAGCCAAGGAATAAACATGGCACAGTAAGGAAGTGAGGCTAAGACCAGACCGCACAGCTTAGCAAGGAAGGTTATCAGACACACAAATAGCTTCGCCAAGTCTGTGATTCCCCAGCCCCGTTTTCTAGACCTAAACCAAAACTAGATTTTCTCCCTAAAAAAACACGTTCTGGCTCAAAGAGAAAGGAATGCATGAAGTCCTATGGACAGAGGAGAACAAAATGCTCAGCAGGATCCTCTTTATGACAGCCTTTTGTGACAGCCTTTCCCAGCTCCTTCCTGTGACAGTCACCTCCCTGTTCTACCTCGTGCACATGGGGTGATGCTGAACGCCCAGAGGTGCTCATGTGTCCTGGTGCTTTGTCAACACAAATGTCACAACACAATGAAAATGGCACTAACTGAACTTAATAGCAAAACAAATATCAGAAATAATGCCGCATGGAGAGAATTATTTATTTTCTTATTCAAGTCATTCATTAAAAGCCTCGCCATTTTCTCACTTATCAGAGGTCACCATCAAATTTCCAGCTGACCCTGAATTTCCAGGCACAACCAAGCGCTGATGAACCCGTGAGGTGGTAGTTGGGTTTTTCATTGCCACAGAAATTAAGCCTTGTTTGCAAGCTTTCATCAATGTCACATTCATCATTTTGACTGTCCTGATTTTATCAGCAGAACCAAAGATCTGTTCTTCCTGGTGAACATTTCTCTTCAAGTCATTTTGTTGTGGAAACAGAAGTATTTACACAGTGAGGATGATAGATGATTGGATGACAAAATAAGTGCTTTTTAAACGCTCATTATACATCTTATTGGCATCAGCTTTCTCATTGTGAGCTGCGGGCTGCTGGAGCTGTGCCGGGGCAAGGCGAGGGGATGTCACTGCCCAGTGCCATGCAGGGGAGTGAAGCACCTTCACCTAGGGCCGACAGCAGCCCTGCTCTGCTCACAGCTTTACTGTCAGAGGCATTCGGCTTCACAGCAAAAAAAAAAAAAGAAAAAAAAAGAGTATCTTCAGCTGGGACAAAAATATCTGTGAGAGCCACGTGTATCCCACATCCGCCCACCAATCTGGTTTGCCAGCCTGCCCCCAAGCAGCTGTGTCAGCACAAGTGGGAAGGGAAAGGGAGGGAAGCCTGCAGCAGGGACCGCTTAAACCAGCTTCACCAGACAGAAGAGTGTGTGAAAGTGCAGGAAATGGTGCCAGAAGACATCTAGTCCTCAATGCTACAAGAGGCAGAAGTACCCTCTGCAAATGCACAGATGAGGTGGTTGGCAGAGTGAGCACCAGTGCTTCTATTGCACAGGATCGGACAACATCAGGTGGACAGAAACATCCTGGAGCTGAGCAGAGATGCAGGAAGCACCACACTGGGTTGGAGTGGCCCCATATGCCAGTTCAAGCTGGAAAGCAGCTGGCTGAAGAGCAGTCCTGTGGAGAAGGAGCCATGGATTACCCTGAAAACCAGCTTAAGCAGCAGACAGCAGTTCCACTGGTAAGTGCAACAATGGGAGGGGTGACCAGGTAGGCTGCAGCATCTCCATTCATGGAGGCAGTCAAGATTCAACCAGACAGAGCCATGATGGACTCGATCCAGTGCACACCCCGGCCTTGTTTTGAGGTGCAGGTTGGGTTAGAGGCACGCAGAGGTCCCTTCCCACCAACATTTCAACAAGTGTGTGTGAAACCCAGCCACAAGGGATACTGTGGTCCAGGCAGATTTTACTGCTCATTCCCCACCGCCCCATTCCTACTGAAGGCAGTATCCATGCTCAGCACACTGCTAATGGCCAGGCACGTGGGCAGCTTCCAGCTTTCAAGGAGACTCATAGTGAAAGGTCTACATGCTGCTCTACTGCACGTGCTTTCCTGCCCCACTGAGACTTCTAAGCAAAAAAACATCTGAAAAGTGGTTATTTTTAACTCTGGAGGAAAGGCATTATTATAATTTCAACCTGGCAAAGCAACAACAACAAGCAGACACATCCTCTCCAAAGTAAACTCCTCGAATGTGAAATGATTCCAGGACAATAATTAGACACAGTTGAGTGTGTAGATGGATCTGAAATGCTCCACCCCAGGGCATGTATCTGCATTAGGACAGCACTAAGCCTGGAAAAGCACATTACAGAGCCTTTCGTGTCCCCTGCAACACACTTCATAAACAGTTTTGGTTCCTTGAAAGGAAAGTATTAAGAACCTCCATGTACTTAAAACATCCTCTGAGTGGCTATTGGAAGACACTTTGTGTCATAGCAGAATCATAACTTACAATTCATGTGACCATCAGTCCTTCACAAGTGCTACAACCCATAAAAACTCAAATACGAGAAAATAATGAGCATCATTTATTATTATCATATTCAGTCCTCGCTTCAAAGCACTCTTCCATTAAATGAGGTTTTCCATATAGAAATACTCTAATTAGATGATTCATGAGACAAATTTACAACCAAGAAGATAAACTGGGAAAGGAAGTGTGGTTTTCATGTCTTACCTATGTGTAGCCTGACTGTAATTACTGTCAGCTGGAGTACCCACACATGAGAGCCATTTTGCAATGACAGTAGTTTGTACAGTTACTCTAATAACGCGTTATTCCCTTATGTTTTGTAAACTCATTTTAAGACTCTCACTTCTTTTGCACAGTGATGCTGAAGTCTGAGCAGTGACACCTCCTGTCTCCCTGCAAGGGAAGGAGTGGTGAGATGAGGAGAGCCTCGACTCACAGCACATCTGCTTCCTCAGTGTTCCTTTCTCGTTCCAACATCCCAGATACCAGCCTGCTCGAGGTGTCGGCTCTCCTCTCTGCAAATGTTGTGGGGGAAGTGAATACATCTGTGTGATATGGCACAATGTAGATCTTGGCCGTGCCACAACCCTGATGAGATCAGCAGAAACGAGCTTGACTAAGATGTACCAAATTTAACTTGTTCCCACAGAACCTGGGGCAGGCGTGCTTGTGGGTTAAGACGCTGTTATTTCCAAATCAGTGAAGATAAATCAGCACCGATTCCAGATCACTTTAATATACAGGTCACCTGATTGCTGATGTTCCCCTCTGGTGTTCATGAGGAGTGGGGTGGTATAGCAGTTTGAGGGCACGAACCACAACGAGTACCTTCAGATAAGACGATGCAAGCAATCCAAGCTCAGAACTGCCCTAAACCAAGGCTCACTATTTGTTTTTGTATTGAAAAAAAACCAGCCTCACTGACAAACCCTCCCAGGAACCAGCACTCTGGCTTTTCCCATGGGGTATTTAGGCAGGGGCAGCAGCAGTTCAGAAGCCCAGTGTTCAGTACTGATAACTCCACGGTGAGGGTGTAACTGAGGCAGGGTGTGCCAAACAGGAACCACTGATTTTGGTAGGATTTGAGCTCAGGTGCACCCTTATTTCATAGTAAAGGCAAGCCTCAGACTTTCAGAGGATGTTTGCCTGTGTTCTGCATTAATCAGTGAGTGCCAGTTAACCAATGCTTAGGTTGAGCTTGAGGAAGGAAAGGTGATCAATTGAGGTTAAAACAAGAGACATCTAACTCACAGACCGCTTTACTCCCATCCTTGAGAACAGGTGACTACCCAACCTCCTCTGTATGCATTCATATAAATGTGACATTACTTGGTCCATAAAACAATTTTGGTGGTTCATTGCAGGACATGGACTCCTCTGACACTGAAACACACCGTGGACTTGTTCCTGTCCAGGAAATGGAGCTGTGTCTGCTTATCTGGCATCAGATGCATAGCTCTATGATCACAGCAAAGTGCATTCAAGCACACTATAGGTTCGGGTAAAAGAAACGTGCAGTCCTGAAGACAGATTATCATAGGTGGAGCGAATAATCAGAGATGTGAAGAAGTACTGGTGTGATGGGAAGATAAGCTTGTCTCACCTGACTTTAGATGTCTAAAGGCAGACCCTACACCTTGTAAACATCTGGTTAGACTAGGGTGCTGTGTCCTGGACTCCCTGCAATGCGCTACTGAGATCCCACTGTCTATAAACACTGGAGATAATCAGATCAGTCCTTCCAAACATCTGCTTTCATTTATCAAAACAAGGTTAAGACACATGATGTTAGTTTATAAACATCTCTCCGGGAAGGGACTCACCACAGCACAAACAGCAGAGGCAGTGGCACTGAGCTGGGAGCTCACCCCAGCCTGCAGGCAGACCCATCCAGAATACCTGGTGTGAGCAGCAGCCATCACAGAGATTATTACGTGAGAGAATGCCATCATCTTGCTCGTGAATAAATAGAATAAACCCTAAGTGGCTGTACATACTTGGCAGTGTCAAGGAGTTAGATTTATATCCAGCTGTCATAGCTGCATTTCAATGTTCTCTGCATATTTGGAGTGCCCAGTTTTGGTTGTTGTCTTTATCACCTGTGCTTTTTTTCCTTCAAGTACTCAAATTAATTGGTCTTTAAGTCTGGGCTTCCGGTATCGTGTTTGGACTTCTCTACCCTTAGAAGGCAGTAAGATTACACCTTTCTGATCTTGTAGATGTAAGCACTGATGCACTGATGAGTGCTCTATTACTGGTAACATGGAACCTGGGGGGAATTCCAGAAGAAAATACACTGTGATAATATTTACAAAAGAGGAAAAGGAGGAAGCTAGATGGGAATAGCTGATATAGGACTTAAACGACGCGGCAGCAGAGGCAGAGCAATCAGCTTTGAATCACAGGAGTTTATGGACAACAAATCTGGTTAAACCAAAAGCATTTTTAAAACGAGACTGTAATTTCAACTGCCCAGAGTCACAGCACTGGTGTAAATGTATGAGAGAGATAACTTCTGATCTAAGAGGTAGAGAAAGTACCAGAGCATAGGAGCAATGCAGCACGGAACACACACACACTGAGATTGCAGAGCCTTCAGCTGAGAGGCGATCGTTGCCAGTCATACTCAGAAAAATCTAAATCAGTACGTTTACAGAAGATCCGAAGATGGCCTAAGCGGAAGACACGAGTGATACCAAGTCTCCTAGTAGAAGAAAGTGGCTGGTGGTTGCTTTGGGACATGTTCTGGGAAGGCTGGGGCTGACACCAGCTGCCCTCTTTCATTTCCCCATCCTGCCTTATGCTGTAGGTCACTGGATCCTGCTCACTGTCCTTTCTCTCCTTCCCAGATGCCCCAAGGCTCCATTCCACCCCTTATCTATCACCGTTCATGGTCTCAGTTTTGTCTCAACCTGGCAATAGGTTGTCCTTTGCTAAAGGTCATCCTTCCCTTGCCTGATCCACCTTGAAAAGCTGCATGTAGATGCACTGTGATCTCAAGTTTGCTGATGAGCATGCCACTAAGCCATGCTTGTCTTGTGTACCCTTCCTCCTGCTCCAAGTGCTTCCCAGCCAGCCACTCCCATCCAAACCTGTGTTTATACACCTGTTTCAGATCACTGCCAAGAAGAGTTACCAGGAACACCTCTAATGTGCATGGCCAGGACAGCTGCAAGCTTTCCCTCCAGTCCTCCTGCTCAGTCACAGGTGTGCCATTGTCAGTCCCAGCCCACAGGGTGCTCTGTATCACCTGTAGTGATTTAGAGGCAGCAATTGGAGCTGGGATCCTTTGCCATGAAACTACAGCAGACTCTACCCTGGGACCTTACCAGGGTCTCCTAGGGGTCTGTGGAAGGTGACTGCACAAAGCTGGACAGCTGGCTGCAGATCTGACTCCCTGAGCATCTCCACCTCTGCTGGAAGTTAAAATATGTTAAAAGACACAGAACTGGATAGTGCAAGAGACTTCCAGTGGTGCTAATACACTATTCATCGTGGTTGGAAGCTGCTATGGGATTTTTCCAGTGCGTGATTGGATCTCTGCAGCCTCAGCTCTGGAGGTGGAGGGAAGGAGCCCAGGAGCCAGCAGCAGCAGGCCCTCGAGGGGAGGAAAGGCGCATCCTGATGGCGTTTGGCAAAGACGTTGGCCGAGTTCCCAGTGACAGAACACCACGTCTGAGCACATGCTCCATCTCCCTGCAGGCACAGCATAGCTGCAGAGGGCCTGGGGAGCACAGGGACACGAAGGCTTTGTCACCTCCTTGGTGATGGAGCACCCCTGAATGGCTCTAGGCAGCGCTGGGCCCCATGTGTATGGCTGCACTGAGCACAGGCCTCAGCTATGGGGAAGGGAGCAGGCCCTGAGGATGGCTCAGGTTCCACCACGTCCTCTGTGAGTGACCCCTGTGCTACCTCTACAAGCCTTTGTGGCAGCTAATTGTCAGTGTGCTGATTTGTCTTTTTGGATAGAGCTCACTTGCCTGCATGGGCAAAGGGTATGTGGCCTATCCTAAAGAGGGGCCCTGCCAAGGCCCCTTCTTGTGCCTCAGTTTCCCCACCTACCCAACCTGGGAGCTGGGCCATCCCCATAGGAGCACTGGGAAGATGGATTGGTTAACGTTTACTCCATGCTCTGGAGATAGCACTGTTTACATCTAATTACATTTTGCGCCCTCATGTGATAATGCCATCTTGGATTAGAGGGGATTAGTTGTTAATGACATTCCTGTACATACCGGTCCCCCTCCAGGGCCTTGATTTGTGCTGAGGTTTTTCACTGTGTTCAAATCAGCAAACAACCCCTGGTTACATTAACTAAAGAAACCAAGGGTTTCGTGTAGCTCAAAACAACACTGGGTGGGTACCCGGGTACGTGCCAGCCAAGCACAGGTGGCATGTGGGGATGCTGGGACTTGGAACAACATTGCCATGTGCCTCAGCATCCCTAAAGTGGGGCTGGGAGATGTGAGCTGGGCACATCTACCTGTGTGCTGGGCTCCAATGCGATGCCGCTGAGTTACAAAGTGCAAATCTCAGTTAATATTTAGCACTAGCCCAAATCATGCAGATTACAGAATTCTAAAGGAAATTGAGTGAAAACACGTATGCTGGGCAAAATACTATAGAAACAACATTCCCAGTGTCCCACCACCATGTTCCCAGTATGCTGCAGTTTTCTAAAGTGGAAGCCACTGCAAACAGGTGTAAAACATGGACCTGAAACAAAAATTGGTGGGAACAGGTCAACCAGGAGCTCTGCAAAACAGCCAAGGTCTTGCAGACATCCCTAAGGCTTGAAATGGGCACTCAGCATGGCTGCATGATGATGGCTGGTGAATAGCAAGTGTTGGTGGGACTGAGGGAAGCACGCAGCAGAGTGCCAGGTGGAGATGGCCTCCCTGATGGGAGCAGAGGCTCACAGCCTGACCTTGGCACAGCAGCAGCATCCATTTGAGTGCTCCCAGAACAAGCTGAGCCATGTCATATCAGAAACTGAAAATATCAGAAGGGATTTTTTGGAGACTGCTTTACGTCAGTTAGCTGAGGGTACAGCAGCTCTGGGAAGTGAGTACCACGAGTGAATTTTCACTCAAAAAAGGAAACCCCAGAACAAGTTTTTGAAGGTAAGAGGTTTGGATCAGCATCTGAAATTGGAGGCATTTTCTAGAAGTTGACCCGTGGCACAGTCAGCACCAAGAGGGCTGCGAGGCAGGATGCTGAGGCCATGGATGCTGTCAAGGTGGCTCCCTCCTCCATTTTTGAGCTATTTATTTTAAGTAAGAATGGGTTGAAGAAGGGCTGACAAACAGCAAGTGCCATGAATGGACCTTTTCCTGCTGCATTTAGGGCACAGCAGGGCTGACAGCTGCCCGGGGCTGCAGGTACCTCCCTGCAGGAAAAAGCAGGAAAAAACTGGTGGGGAGTGGAGAGCAGTGGGAGAAGATTAAGAAAACAGCTCCTATTTATAGAGCAGCAGCAAGAAACTGCCCTCACGCTTGGGCTGCTGCTGTAACCCTTCCAGCCTCAAGCACCAACCCAGCAGGCCCAGCTTGTGCTGCAGTTGGGCATGGACAAAGCAGAAGAGATCCCACAGCAGGATACCCCACAGGACAGGGCCCCTCCCCAGCAAGGACCACAACGACCAAGGGCCATGCTTCTCCAGGAACAAAGGAAGGATCTGGGTGTAAGTGGGTCACTGGGACAAGGGACCATTCCGGGAAGAGACATCCCAACGGTGTCTGGAGCAAGGCACCAGGCAGGGAGCATGCAGCTCCCACCACAGGGAACTCCCCTTGAGGACCCTACAGGTATAGGTCTTAGCCAGCTGCTGCCTCTCCTCAGAAAGATGGTCCAGCTGTTCTCCCACCTGCTTGTGGCAATAGCTGTTCTTACAAGATTTTCTTTACCTCTTAATTGATCTAAATCCTTTCCCTTGGCTTTCTTGTTAAAGGTGGATTTAAAGAGGAGTTCATTATCTCAGCCATTTTTGAGCTGTTATTAATTTCATCCCTCTCCTCATTAGTTCCTCATTACTCCTCTCTACACCCCATAATCCCCTCAGTCCCAAGTCAGCTCACTCTGGTTCTTGCTGCCCTCACGCTCCCTTGGCTGCTCCCAGGCGATGTTTTTCCTTCCCCCTGCTCCTGAGCAGTTGCTTCCTGCTGCCCCTGTGCTGCTCGCATGTGGTACTGATCTCCCAGCCCAAGGAGATGGGCTCACTCCTGGTGTGCTTTCCCAGCAGCTTTAAGCCCAAACATCTCGTTTCCTCAACTGGAGGAAAATGAAGAGACCCCTGGTCTGGACGTGCTTAGCTGCTCCTTGGCATTTCCCCTATAGCAGGGATGTCGTTGCAGGATGCCAGGCTGCAGGAAGACCAGCCTACAGGGTAGGGCAAGATGTGCCAGGAACACGCTGCCTGCCCACTACCAGCAGCAGCTTTGCAGTGCAGGAGAGCCAAGCAAGAGCAATCAGAGCCATCCCTCATCCCCCATCTGTGAAGCAGTCAGGTAGTTAAGGGCTACAGGGGACTTTGCGACACAAGAGCTGCAAGGAGAGATACTCCAAGACTATCCAGTGAACAAACTTGTCGAAGCACTGCTGTCTCCCTCCTGAAGGACACGTTTCAGCACATGCAGGAGTCAAGGACAGGAACCAAGAAACCAAGTGAGATGATGTTCTTCTGCTCCAGTATTCCACTTGGAGAAACTGCAACAGGATGCTCCGCAGTTGGGCTTCTCACTCGCTGTAGTTGCCACACACAGAGCCGTGGCTCCATCATAGCATTACCTCTGAGAAACGGAGCAAGGAGCCAGTGGAAGCCAGGCACAGGACACGGACACTCTGTATCTGCAGGATGGTGCGCTGCTCTGTCCTCACAGAGGGTTTTACAAGAATTGACCCTTTAAGCACTTGTTAGTGACATCCAGCTGCCCAGCTGCTCACCTCAATCCGCATTTGCAGTGCCTCAGACTTCAGAGCTTTCTCACAGCTCTAGGGCAAAGTTAAGCCCACAGATGGAGCTTTACAAGACACAGATGAGAGCACTCTGTTGTTCCTTCCCCTTTCTAAGAGCCACAGGTACCTGGCACTGCAGTCCCTCTGCCGCTCCATCAGGACAGAGCTCCATCTCCACGACGTTCCCCTGTTCCTTTGCACACCACGGGAGGTGCGTTTGCACGAGGCAGCAGCAGCAGCCCTTCACCAAAAGGTTCAGTGTGTTTTCAACACAGAGAGCAAACCCTTGAGAAGTAGAAGGTTCACAGAGAACAAATCCTTCACAAGCAAGGGCTGCCGGGGTGGGAGACATGCTGGACAACACACCTCTGTTAACGCTCCTCCCCTAAAAACAAACCCAAGTTCCACTTGCTCTAGGGCAAACTCAAAAGGTTTTATTTTAATTTTTTTTTTTTTTTAGCAAATTCTATCACGTAAATGTTAACAAAAAAAACCATCTGTACAATTGCCATGATACACTCAAAAGTGAAACAAACAAGATATAAATACAGATATGGATGTAACATGACAAAAGCGGAAAAAATAGAAAAAAAAAATACATGCGCATGAACACGGTGCCAACAAAGTCATTCCTCACGGCTGGCGGTTTTCAGAGAGGTTTTAATTCCCATTCCAAACATTGTTAGCAACATCGTTCCGCTGTATTCTACAAAGGTCTATTTTCCTGTCCCTTAACATGTAATATTATGCTTGATAAATAAAGGGGTGGGGAGAAAAGGTCTGGATGACAAAGATGTGAGTTAGGTTACTTATACAGGTTATTGGTAAGCTAGTAGTAAGCGATAAAAAAAGACAGTCTCGTATTGTAATCCAGGCAAGCACACATAGTGTACCTTAAGAAAGCCACATGCCTCGATAATTCTGCACTACATGAGAACTACGGCACGCAGACCGGGGGCAGATGGATCCGTATCACCCGTGCCCACGGAGCACCGGTGCAGCCAATGGCAGAAAAACACATCCGCATCTGAGGTTTCTGCAACACTGCAGCCAGGAGCCGCTGTCTGCTGAGAGTTCTCTCCCATTCAGACTTAAAGCATGGTGGGCAAGAAAAGAAAAAAACAAAACAAAATCTTTTTTTCTTCTTTTCTTTTTATTTTTAAGTATGAAAAGTTGAAGCCCTGCATAATGGGCAGCGAGGGAAAAAAGGCAGCTGCAGTAGGTGGCTACTGCTGGGAGAGGGTGAACACGAGCTTCACCGGTGCGGTGAGGCACTGCCTGCATGCAGATCGTTCTCTGCAAACATGCGTGGACACTGCGGTCTGCAGCCAGAGAGACCTTTATGCTTGCTGAGGAGAGAACTAAACGATTGTACAGCTGTTTGAAGTCAGAATGCTGGAGATCAGAGAGGTGACATTCAGAGCTAGCCCTTTGAGTACTTCAAAGGAAAAAAAAAAAAGATCACGTTCAACATACTAAACAACCCTACTATGTACATTATACGCAATGTTTTATAAATACCTAAGCTGAATGCCCCCTACTGTATACAGGTATAACATACTTCTAGAGTACTCAAAGGATGAACAGTCCTCGACCAACTCACGTAATGAAAGAAAGAAACACAATGAGCATCTGTTGACAAACAGAACAGAATCTGATTACGAAAGTAAGGCCTGGTTCTACTATTTTGCAGCCCCAAGTGTGCCAATGGTATCTGAGAAACAGGTGCTCACCTCTGCAGCCACAGAGCAGGGCAGATTTCACACCCATTTTCATAGGACAAGCTGTTAACTCCTTCTTTAGTGTCAGCGCAGGCGCCAGGGTCAGTTCAGGGACATTACAGTGCGTTCACTCTCAGTGCATACCAATAGGATTTTATAAAATACAAAATCATTTGAGAAGGAATTCAATTCCCGGAGGTTTGCTACAGTGTGCCATTCAACAAAAAAAAAAACAAAACAAACAACAAAAAATACTCAAACCCAAAGAGCTCCATCACAGCTAGGAGGAACTAAGCGCCATGTGGTCAGCTATGCTGACTGCTGAACCCAAGGACTGGAACAGAAGATGGTGAAATGAGATGGGGAGAAAGAGAGGTGTAAATAGTAAGCAGGTAGAGTAAAAATTAAAAAAAAAAAAAAAAAAAAAAAAAAAAAAGGAAAAAAAAAAACCAAATGCACTACTAAAATTCAAACAAGACAGCTAACTGCTGCCAACGAGTTGGCTGAACATTTCCTCAAAAGGGAAAATAAATTCACATTAAACTAAAATAATTCAAATCATTCAAAAAAATTAAAAAACCAAAACTCTAACGAGCATACTGGAAGATGTTGAAAAGGAATGGTCCACGGACAGGGAGACACCAACCATGGAGCACAGCCAATCCTCTCCCAAGCAAGGATGGCTCTTCTGAGCCAGCAGACAGGGCCTGGAGGAATCCCACTTCCAGACCATGGGTTTCCTCCTGCCACAGCACTGGCGAACATGAGGGATCAGCTCTGCAGTCAGCCCAAGACTGGGCTCATCCAGATGACCCCAGGAGCAGGTCACCTCTACTCCCACAGCAGCCAGGAGAGAGGCTGGAAAAGCTCTGCAGTCCAGCCCCGTACAGCCATCACAAACCTTGGCCCCTCTGGAGCTGCACCAACCATCGCCTCCCAGCACAGCTTCCCAGGGCTGGGGCTGAGCCACAGGAGCACGAACTGATGGAGATGGAAGGCCACAAGGCTTTATCCTCCTTGCTGTGCTCCCCTGTTGCAGTTCTGACAATGCTCACATGCTGCCACTGCATCTGCTACCAAGGTGTCCCTTCAGCTCCTCAAAGGGGAAGTGAAGGGGGCTGCAGAGAAACCAAGGCACTGAGAGCAGCCAGGGAGCACATGCTACAAGTCCATCACCCTTCTGCAATCACTGTCACTGGAGGAAAAAACCCAGTTCCAATCCATGGCAGGTTGTGGTGGGCCTGTCTGTCAGCCAGGATCCAGCCTAGGGCCAAATGCAGCACAAGCATCCTCCTGCTCCCCCTGGTCACAGGCAGAGGCAGCAGGAACTCAGCCCCTGCCAACAGAAGTGTCTCCCTTTGGAGCAGGACCGTGCTGTGGGGTATCTGCTGCTGCTGGTTTGGCTCTTACCTGGTCTGTGTCACAGCCTAGCACATCCCTCCAGAATGCAAAGTGCCCAGCAGGGCTGTGCCTGGGGCTGGCTGGGAAGAAGGAAGCTTCTAAAGGCAGAAGACAGCACTGCAGGCTCTTCAGACACAAGACAGGAACTGCAGCAGGTGACCAGCACTATCCCAGCCAACCCTGAGCTTCCACAGGGTTGCTTTGTCCAGCTTCAGATTTCCTTTCTGTCTTCTTGGATGAACAGTCTGCCCGAAGCACACTGGATTTGTGTGGATAAAGCCATGTGCCACCAACATCGACGGGTTGTGGTCAAAGTGGCACATCAGCCCTTCGACACTACAGACTTCAGGCAAAACACAGTCAGCCTCACAAGGCAGCACTGCCATACCGCCTTGTCAGCTCTGACTGCCCACCCAAGGATGCATCCAAGCCCAATCTAACACCCACTGAGCTCATGTCCGAACGCAGGCACCAGTCTCAGAACTGCGTCTGAGGTTCCCTTTGGGGAGTAACAAGTAACCTGAAGAGTCTCGAGCACATGAAAGAGCCAAATGGGCTGGGATAGGGGAAATATTTACACAGCCAACAAAGGTAGCAAGAGCCCAGTTGCTCTACAAAGCACAGCTGGCTGGAGAGCGGTTAGAGAGATCAGCCATCAGAGGTCTGTCAGAAGAACTATGTACAAAAAACTCAGGTATTTAAAAAGAACCTACTTTTTCATTACTCGATATCTCAGTATTAAAGCATTAGAGGCTGGAACCACAGCCACATCAGCAAAGTCCTCCTCGTGGAGAACCCTGCACATTAGGCAAGCTGCGATAGGAAGTACAAAACAGGACCACAGGACTTGTAAGAGGAGATCCTAGCCAGAACGGCTGCAGCCACGGGGAAAGAGCAGTAACTAGCGCACAGAAACCAAAACTGGGCATGAACTAAACCAACATTTCTTTGACCTTTACGCATGTCCAGGTTTTCTGCCTCTTTTGGAATGCTCACCTAAACATATTTCCAAGATTTCAGCAGGCTGTACAATATGTTTAAGTATGGCTTTCTGTTGTTCACTTTTAATGAAGACTGCAACACAGACCTTGCTTCCTTTACATTCAATACCAGTAAGGTTCTACATAAAAGCTTTAAGGGACTAGAATACTGATTGCAATAAATATCTGCATGGCCTCCTTTAGCTGATGAAGTGCGCCAGTGAAGAGTAGCAGAAAGGTCTCTGAGAGGCACCGTTGATTGCTTCTAAGTCTACACATATGTCCACATATCTCCATTAACTGTGCGTTGAAACATCTGAAGAGGAACTGCTGTTGCTGTTGGTAGTTTGGGCCCTCTTTATGTACAAGTTTAGTAGCTTCATCTGAAAGAAACAACAAACATTAAGAGAAGATGCCAGGAAAAACAGATGGACAAAAACTGACTGTGAGTCTTAACCATGGATTCTGCAGTGAGCACTGTTAGAGCAAGTTACCATCAGGCTCTCTGAGGAAAAGCAGAAAGCAAAGTTGAGTGCATTTCAGAATACAGAGAACCAGGAGAGGAAGCCCAGTCCCACTGATGTTTTAACTTAATGGTATTTAATTTAACTGTACGTGGAAAAAAACAAACTTCAGCAGTTGTCAATTCACAGCCCTCAGCTCTGCAGATTGCGCTAGGTGAGCAGGATTCCCACAGAGGTCATCGGTGGGGCTGCAGACAGGCATGGAATTTGCTCACACTGCAGTAATCCAAGAGCTACGGTCCCTCCTAGGAAACATGCTGAACTCACTATGCTTGGAGAAGAGAGGTGGGGTGGGCTTTGCTCTTTACAAGATGTTCATTTTCACTGATATTTAAGTATCTTCTCTACTTGGCTCATCTAGTGAAATTGCAGCTGTTATGACTATGCACTTCCTCTGCAAGGGGTTGTTTTCTTATTCTGCCCTACCACCTTAGGCCCAGATCCTGTAATGACTCATGCATGCATTTAACTTGAAACACGTAGGCAGCCTGCACAAACTCAGAAGAATTACTCACATGTTTACAGTCAGTTATGTGGTGGAGTATGTCCATGGCACCGAGGATACTGGGATTATAAAGTCTTAACAACATTTTACAGGGGAATTTCCCAACTGCCCAAATATAAATGAGGTACATCTCAACATCCATAGCTCTTTTTCCAGAGCAAATGGGAGGTGAAAGTAATTTAAGGACACATCAACTCGATTCAGAAATAAAACCCAAGTGTCTTAAGTCTCCCATTCTGTTCTGGCCTACACCACACTTCCTACTCATTAAAGAAACCATTGCTTTAAAACGTCCAGATGAAGCCCTCTCAATTAAGTAGCTACTCACATTCAAAGACCACAATGCAGAATTCATCTTAGAACTGCAAAGAAATCTCAGGTATATGATTTCAAACAGGAGAAGCCTTGTGACAGCTTCCTGAATGCCAGCTCTTGTCTGAAGGACAGCGCTAAATTGAAGACTGATTTCATCTGCAGCATCAGGTCAGAATTTGAGTTTTGCTTCTAATATAAGCACTAGTAGAAACACGTTTTAAAGCTCATTCAAACCTGCTGGTGTCCAAGGAAAAAAAGGACACATCTGCAAATACTGTTATGAGCAAAGCTCCACTTGCATTTCTACCAGTCCTAAAAACGACCTGCTGCTGAAGGGAGAAGTCTTGCTCTCCCCCACATCCCAACCATCAATTCTCACCACTCTTTGAATCAGATTAACTGTTGAGCCATAGAGCAAGCTACAAACTAGTTAATTTATATTTCAGATTTGTTTTTTTTAATCAGAGAAGCCAGCTGATCCAACTCACTGCATTGTCACCCAACGAGGCAGCGCAGAAGAGCTAAGGAAAGCATGACTGCCTTGGGAATGACCAGCCCAATAGCAGCTTGCAGTTACACAGGATCAAATGCAACATGAAACCACACCCTGAACTCCATTCAAAAATTCTTCTGCAGGGTCACAAAATGCTCACACTGCTGGGCAAGATTTGTGTTGTTTTAGTGGTGTTGGCAGGACCAGTTAGTCACAACCTGATGTGACCCAGAGCTACCGTGACAACAGCATGGGCTGTTGTGAGAATACCAGAGGCATTACTCCCATACCTTGCTTCCCGTGAGTTGTGCGAGATGAGGTTTCAGTTCTTCACCAATTACTGAATAAATTGCCACTAGGCAAAATACACTAGCTTTACGGACACTGCTCTCTGTATTATCGTAACCCTAGGGAACAAGAAAAAAATGGTCACATCAAACAGCACTCACCAACATCCTTACTGATCAATATACTGAGGAGCTGTTTAGCCTACCAAATTAACAGAAAGGCTCTTCCAATAAGAACAAGAGAACACAATCATCCACAGCACATTCTATTTATACTATATAATACCCTTTACATAATATCAATACATTGGGCTATTAATTTATAAGTTATTAATGTCTTAGGTTTTATGATGTTAAATGATAAGTTTCCCATCAGGAACTACGGATTCTATCAAATACACACATTCCTGTGTCCAGTTCAGATGACCTTATGCCATATGTAATCATCAGGACCATCTTGGAGTTTTCTGAGTGTGCCTTTAGATAAGTTGTTCCTGACCCAAACCTAATGGCAATAAAATCTTATCCAGAGCAGAAGACCAAGATAGAATTTTCAGCAAAATGACCTAATGGCTGTATCATTTAGAATATGAAACACAAAGCATTGTTTGGTGAATAGATGTTCTATCCAAATATCCTGCAAACCCAAAGAGCGCTGAATCCCAAAGAGCAGGAATTGGTCTGGAGTCAGCTGTGAAGTTAAAAGCCAGAGTTGCATACAGAAACTATCTTCATCAGCACACCAGCTGTGGACTGGGATGCCTCATTTTCTACAACACAGCAAAGCCTCTACTGCAGGCATGTCAGTGTCCCATCTCCACCCTCACCAGGCAGTGTAACCACTGCTGGTAACACAGCCAGGCCTCTTCTTGCTCTCCTCTGTTAATGGTGCATTCCTTTCTTTGAACAAGCAGGGCCTGCTTCAACAGGAGATGTGGACAGTGCCTCATCCCAACGGCAGCCTGGTATGTGGCTATGGCATGTCTCTGTGGAAGGAGCAGGAGTGCTGTGACTCTGCCAGCCTCAGATCACTGTGACAGCCATGCCCAACTCCATAATTACAAGGGCTTGCCAGGCTGGGCTTTATCTCTCTAGTAGGAGATCCCTGTGGGCTGGTGCCCCTGCAGAGTGGGACCCATGAGAACCAGAACTGAGACAGAGGAACCTGCAAGCACTCCCCACCAAACCCATCTTAGAGCTCTGGTGTAGGGAACCTGCTTTGGCAGGGGGGTTGGACTCGATCTCTTGAGGTCCCTTCCAAACTATGATTCTGCTCTGCAATTTGCTGATACTCCAAACCCTGGTGCTCTACAGAAGCATAGCCAAGACCTTTTCATATACAGAAATCCCTATCTGTTCACGTGGGTCACAGGCATTCTGCTCTGGGCTGCTGAGCTGTATATTGTTATTCACACCAGCACTGTTGGACATACCTTGCCTTTTCTCCACTGCTGTTACCCTCACCAAGATAAGCAGCCACAGTGTGTATCCCCACATACTTTCTAAATATGAAGAGTAGATGCCTTTAATCATTATGAGTTCCTAATATAAGGAAATATCACTGGCAGCTCCAAAGTGAAAAAAATCACAAAGACAAAGAAGACATTTAATAAAGCAAATATATCTGTGTTTTTAAAGGCATGCTGCTCCCAAATGCTTCCACTGCATTGAAGCTCCTTTGTCTAGGTTGTTGTCACCAACAACGATGGCTAAAACTCCTTAAAACAAAAGTTCACATCAATACAGAATTGCCTGATTCTCACAGTTTAAGAAAAGGACTGCAAGAGCTTACATGACAAAGCTAGAACAAATGCTTGGATGCACCAGGGAAATTTTTGACTTAGCTCTCGTCCTTCTGCTCTTTCTGCTCATAGTAAGGAGGCTTCTTTATCCTGATTCTCCACTGAAGTTCTACTCATCTACATGTATGAACCCTTTCATGCGGACCAACTTGTTCTTGCCACAATCCCTCCCCAGTAAACACACTGGTTCTCTGTTATTTTCATAATGCTTTGTCTCACTCCAAGAACTTAGCCCTGCCAGCTGCTTGTGCAAGGGAACTGAATACAACCCCACCACAGCCAACATTAAAAGATAAATTCACAATTTAAGATCAAGCCTTAGTGCTGGCAAAAACACAGCTCCCCACCCTGGGTTATGAAAGGGGCTGAATGAAGTTAGAGAGTAGTTTAGTCTTGATTTCAGAGAGAAAACAGTCCTTCCTATCTGGCCTGCTGTGCTTCAAATTCATGCACAAAGTACACTTGAAGTGCAGAACATCTCAGTGATGGTTTGTGCTCAAGAAGTATTCATGACTTGAAATTCTATACCTGTAACAATCCAGGAATAATATCAGGAAGAAGTTGGTGCAATGACTCCTTGGAAATCCTCTCAATGACTTTTGTCTGCATTTTGATGGCAGCTAAATTAATTGGATAATCTGCAGTCTGAATGATGGGACAAAGCACCTTGATGCACTGCTCAGGGTGAATGGAGCTTGCCAGGGTAGAAGCAGCTTCCTCAGCAGCTCTGACGACCTGAAAGGAAAGCAGAGCAAAACCTTACATTAATGAGGTTGCACAGCCAAAAACACCTGCATGTACTAGAAACGAATGTCAGGAAATACCTGGGGATGTTTGCTAACAAAAAGGTTGCAGGCTCATCTGAGAGGCGATCAACCATGAAAATTCATGTTCCTCACCTCCAGGAACATGTTTGTTCCAGACAGACAGTGGTACACAATTCCTCCTGTCTGAAGTAACTGTGTCAAAGTTTGAGAGTCATCTGCCACCCAAGAAAGACAGGCACTGCTGTCCTAGGAGAAGGACAGCACTCTAGCCACCATCAGGGAACCTAAAGCCACCAGTTTAAACATGATATGAAATGTAACTGCTCTAACACTACAATCAATGAGACTGTTGTGCCCTGCTGAGCACTTGGGTCTCCACGCTGAGGAAAACCATGGCTGCACACCTACTGTCCTGCCATGTCCCACCTAAGCACTGCTGTAATCAAACCCAGGCTGTGGAGCCAAGAAAGATTCACAATAATCCACAATCAGGCAACCGTGCTCTGCGCATGTTAAGTTAAGTACATGAAAGCAGTGCTGGTACACTATAAAACACAAGAGGAAGAACCAAGTGGAAACAAGTGGCAGCACCCACTTTTGTAACTAGTTCACACAGTAAAGCAGTCACACAGGATGAGGGAGGTCATAAACAGTACTACACTTCACCTGAGGAAGGGCAAATCCACATATTTCACTTTTCCCCAAGGGCGGGACACCTAGCTGAAAGAGGAAGGACCTGATTCTCTCCTCCCATGAGTTTATTTTACATTCTGCAGTAATTGGATTGGAAAAAACAAAACAAAACAGAACAGAACAGGATGGAAAGCAGGTTTTCTTTCTTCAAGTGGATTTGCTTATTGCCAGGCAACAAACTCAACAAAATCTGTCCCAGACAATAATAAAAAAAAAGAAAAAAGAAATGACACCAAAACAAATGAAGCCACAGGTCTTTTGCCAATCACTTAGACTGAAGCCGTGGCTGCTGGCTTCTCTTCAATCCCTTCCCACACACAAGGAATCAAACTCGGGGGTTTCTCTTTGACTCAGGCAACCCACAGACAGATACGGCTCTATCAAAGCCTCAAAAGATGAACTTTTGAAAGGAACTAATGTGGATAATGTATGTAGCAGGAGCATTTGGAAGTTTATCCCAGTCTTCACTAGACTACAAAACATTCTCCAGAAGGACCAACTGATTTTTAAGATAGAAGTAATGATGTGTGATCAGCTCAGACAGACTACTGATTTAACAGAAGAGATTATCCGTGTCTACAAAACCTGCTTCACCCACAGCCTTAGCTCATCATGGCTGCAACACAGTCAGTGATCCTCCACTCACGTTGACATGTGCCTCCCTGAAATGGGCATGGCCAAAGGTTACTTGTACCACCTGTGAAGTGCTCAACAATAAAAGTGATCTTAGATATTTCACATGGTACAAACATGGCATTTCGGCAAGGCACGGGCAGGAGCTGACCTTGATTGCTGAAGTTGTCCGCGTACTCATCTATTTCAGGACTTCCTCAGCAATTAAATACAGTGTTAAAACACGCTCCAAAAAAAGAATGGCAATCTACAATGTGGTCAGCGTTCAAAAGATTTCATCCTGAAAGATCTGTGAATGAGTAACCAAGCAGAACAGCATGCTTGTTTAGCTCCTCCAGATATTTCTTTGCTAATTCCTTTTTCAATTTCACACATGAGAAGCATGAAAGTTAACATTGTTCCATGCTAGATAGCTTAGGAGGAAGTACTATTTTTTGAGGGGGGGAAGAAGGGAGAAATATCCAAATACTCCAGTAAACCTAATGCCAAGGTTTGATACTGAGGTGCTGGAATGGCTGCAGTCGGGTTTCTCTGGAGGACTCTATGGAATGTGTAGAGGTTTCCTTACAGAAATTCACTTCTTGGCACTGCAGTTTTTGATGCTGTCTTTCCTAGTGCTGAAATAGTGCTGACATCAAGCTCTCCACAAACAACACAGTGGAATTACAGAGTATGGACTTCTCATAATCAGCCCAACATTCACACACAAGTCATTTTAGCTAAATAAACATATATACACACATTTTTAAAGTTTGATATGTATTAACACAACTTACTTTAAAGTCCCCCCCTTTTTTTTTTTCCACTTTCAAATTCTCATCGTCTCTTATTTGATAAGAAGGTAATAATATGTTAATACATACCTAGAGACAGACTCATCTAATACAATGCTGTAAACCTGGATTCAGTAAAAATTTTGGTGAGTAGTTCTGAGATAGAGCTCTGCAACTGTTTGCATAGTTATGAGGATAGCACACGAGACAAAAAAACTTGTGTTTTAAAAGCTTATTCTATTTCCAAGCATCAAGGATTGAAATACAGCTGCAATTCTTCACAGAATGAGCCAGGATTCAAAGTGCAATGAAGGTCGTGAGTATTTTGCACGTCATAAGGTCAGCAGGAAAAACTGTGCAGACAAAAAAAAATCTTGCACTTTTACAAGTCCTTCCTTCAGCAAAGCTGCCCATTTCTAGCATGCATCTGTCTGCATTTGCACAGCAGTTGGGTATTTCACATCACTTCTCCATGCAGTGCACATCCTTTGAATACAGAAGGGCGTATTACTCATGTCCAGAAGGCTTCCTGCTGATACTAGCTTGTAAACGTGACAACACCAGAGACATTTCCAAGTCTTTCAAGAGCACATCTGGCAGACAGCATCTGCATCCAAGCTACACTTCAGCATCCCCCTTAAGCATATATTTGGCTTTAATAACATGCTTGAGTCTTACTGACGTCAATGGGACTCAAGCGTGTGCTTACATGCTTGCTTGATTCAGAGGCTCTGCAGGTAACTAAGTTCTTCCCTCTTTCATCTCCACTGATACAGAGAGCCAAAAAGCCACCACTCTGCAACACAGCTGTCCTGCCCAGAAGGTCTTTCTTTCTGGGTTTGACAGAATAAAACATTTAGCCATCCAAACCAACCGTGCATCCCATGTGGGAAAGCTTGCCTCTGAATACTTGCACAGCCCTGCCAGAGTTGCATTCCCAGTAACACCAAAGAAAGGCAGCAACATTCCTGCAGAGAGGGAAATGCATTATCAAAAGCTATGAACTGCCAGGTCATTTGGCAACGAGGGTACACAATTATAGCTGAGTTTAGTGAAAATATTTTGCCGTGAGGCACAACAACTGCGTCCTGCAAATTATACATACCATACAATATCAAAAAAATCAAATATCTTTTTTAATTGGGGTTTTAATCTGACCAACAGAGTGAAACAGACTAAAAAAAAAAAAAAAAAAGAGTGGAAGAAATGAGCAAACATCAAACAACAGCTCTTCCTCCCATCTTTGGGGGGAAGATTGGCAGGTACACACTGAGAAGCAACAGGAATGGCTCCATCACGCTCAGGATAACAGCAGCTACCACAAGAACTAGTGGCTACGAAATGCATCTTTTAAATGTAGGCAAAAAAACAGCGCTGTTCACTATATGCTCAGGTTGAGGAGATCACTGTCACAGGAAGATGCAGATAATAGATTAAAAAATATTTAAGGTCACTGAAGAGCCATTAAAAGTCAGCGGACAGAACTTCCAGTTTGGAATAGCTCTAAGCTGGAAGGAGGGAGGATGACAGATGAGTCACTGCATGCTCGCTAGTCATTGTCCAAAGTAGGACACGGAGTAAAGTTTTTGTCTAATCTAATACAATTATGTTCAATTATCTCAAAAGCATGAAAGAAAGCTAGCAGAGTGTTCAAATGATGGTAACTGCTGGAAGAAGCAAGTTCAAAAGGGTGCCAATGATGCAAGACCTGTAAGAGCAGAAAGAGCCTGCAATGCCTTAAAAATACTGACACTAAGCTGTGTGTAAGGTATGTCACAAACATGACTTTGCCTCCTAGTAAAAGCTTAAAGCAAACCATGGCTGGAACTGGATAGTTTGATGCCATTCAACATAAGGCAGGGAGGCCAGGAATGCAGATCTAAACGATAGCACTTTGCCTTAAAGAAGCAGGTTTTTCTCCTTTCCAAAGGCTTACCTTTTGCTCTACACACAAGGGACTAGATTGAGCCTGAACTCTGCCAGCATAACATAAGCTGTGTTTCCTAGTGGGCTCACTGAGAGAATAACATGCCCATTTCGCAGGCTGTGCAGGGCATCAGGACATCATTTGAGATCAAAGTATAGCAGCGTCCATCGATCTAGGTAAGAGTTGTATGGGAGTATATATGAGACTGCAAACTGGAGCACAAGTATCAGCTGCACTACCTCTGTAAAACATGGAATTAAGTAGTGTATGTTTCTGTTGTTATTTTTTAAGAGAAAAAGAAAAAAAATACTCGAAGATAACTTAAGAGCCTTTTTACTGCATTGTGAAACAAGTAAAGCATCAGAAGTTAACTGAGCAGAAAACCAAGGTTTTGCTTTTGGGCTTACAAGGCACATAGCTTTGTTTTTAGAACTAACTTTTGGCATTTAAAAGGTGGTTACTTAAAGCCTGCACAATCTAAGCTGAAGGGAATGGAGGCTTACCACTGCCTAGCCAGGCAAACTCCCATCCCTGAAGGGTATACAGTCTGATCCAGACAGGAACAAACAATTAAGCACTGAGTTTCAGAGCGGGAAGCAGACTCAGCAATGGGGAGTGCTAAGCAGATGAAAAAAAAAAAAAAGGATTTAGAGGAGATGAAATAGATTAGATTGCTTCTCCTGGGTGCTAAATATTTCAAATGTGTTGGAAATCAGAGGAAGCACAGAAACATACACTATAAAGCCTCAACTGCCAAACTGCAGCACTTGGCAGCTTCCAATATGGGTTGTGTATTAACTAACCTTAAAGACTGATCATTCAGCGTTTTTCTTTAGTAAGAAAAGTTTTACAGAAAATGATACAGAACGTATCATCATCGGAAGACAGCTGCAAACAATCTTATAAATGTCAAGGGGCAGTCTAAAAGCACCTCAGTGAGATAGTAACAATTACAGTTAATGGATAGCTGTGATTTGTTCTTTTCACCTTCCTTTGGATCATTACAGCAAGGAGTGCTGCATCCTATTTTTGCTTACAGATGTCCTGGATAGTAAAAGATGAAAGTTAGGTAGCTAATGCATGGTTTAAAGTCTTTTCCTTACACATGGAAGGTACCAGTCAGCCAGGACTACAGGCTTTGCTGCGGAGACAAACAGAGCAGCACAAATAAAGCAGGGAATGAGCTGTCCAATGATTTTCAACAGCAAAGATGTTCTGCAACAGCTTCACAAGATAACTACTGCTGTTTTACTATACTAAACAACAAGAACTCATACTCATTTTGCTGGTATGAATGTGAAGCAATGACATATCAATGATATTGGGTCAGCAGACAGCATCTCTCCTTAGTAATGGGTGAGTAAATACACTGGAACGAATGAGTTAATATTAACTAATTGGCAACAGAAAGACAGCTTTCTTCCAAGCAACTCCAAACAAAGATTTAATGCCATCCACAACTTCAATTACATTCTAATGCTCTAAAAGTAAGTGAAAGGCATTTACATGTCAACTCCCATAAATATTTACACTTATGACTGAAGCAGGCTCAACTCTTCACATCACCCCATTGAATTAGCAGTACTGAACAGACTATTATACAACAAACAGTGTAAAAAGAGGCTAGAGTCAAAAAGTGGAAACTAAACATGGATCCCAACCCAGAGTCTCCTAGTCCATAGCCCAGGGTTTGTGTCAATTCTGAATCTGCACTGAGGCCAGTGCTTTGCTGATCTCTTTCATTTGAACTCACATGGCAACTCTCAGCATCCACTATGTACCAAATTTTCTCTGGTGTCTCTTAGCTGTGCTGCTTCACTGATGCTACACTTTGCCTCCAACGACAGAAGGCAGACAATTCCTAGCCACAGTGAAGATCCAGCCATTGAAAGGCTTCAGCTTCATTTTGGCAAAACAATTATTCAGGTATCCAAACGCATCCAACCATGCTAACACAGCACTGATGCTTCCAGATTTAATAAAACCACAGCCCCTTTTGTTTCAGACAATCTTTTAGCTAGATATTGGCACTCAAATGGAGGAAGGTATAGTATTCCACAGAACTGTAGGGGTTGGAAGGGCTTCTCTGAAGATCATCTAGTCCAAACCCACAGCTAAATCAGGTTCTCTAGGTGTCTGCTGGGTTGTGAAAGTGATGACGGCCATGCTGGAGAAAAGCAATATTGCAATTGGGAAGACAACTTTCTAACTGATTTTCAAAGAACTGCCTCTTAGTACAATGACTTCTTGATGACATTGGAGGTTAATGGTTCTGCAATGTGCTCCTTTTCAAACTCCTCTCTCTTTGCTTGGTCACTTTATGTAGTCTAAGGACGGTATACCCACTGCTCTTAATATTACTCAGCTTCAGTGAAAAATAAAACCATAAAACAGACTAAGAGCTTCCCATTTTTTCTTCAGGTATTCTGAGTGCCTTTCAATCACAAACTGGTGAATTTTCACTTAGTCACTCACTGAGTGGGAGCAAGTCAAAGGGCAGCTCCTCCTCAACTCAGGAAATAGCAGTACTGCAAAGTCAGCAGCAAGTGGGAGCTCACGGGCCACTGTTGGATGGGAATTTGTGATGTTCTGGCCCAAGGCTATGAGTTTGACCAGCTGAGCCATACCCAAATGGACTCAGTTAGTTTTTCCAGAGACTAAACAGAATCAGCAAGCCCCAGCTACAGGTAAAAATACCTAAAGCATTTACACAGGTATATATATTGCCTAGTTCATGCAGACATTCAAGTGAAGACTGTGAAACTTTTCTTAACTTCATGAACACCAATGTCCTGGAACTACTGACAGACAGATGCCATATTTCATGGGTTGCATTACAGTTCTGAGAGCCCCATTTGAACAAGGATCAGAAAACACACACAACATAGAATGAAAAAATACTATGTTCCAATGGCAACATCCTCAATAAACTGAGGGTAAAGTGGGTGGGACACAAATATCATGTACTTAGGCTGTTTCCGAGGTGTTTTGTTTGTTGTTTGTTGTTTTTTTTTTAGTAGCATCACAAGAAACAGCACATGCCTCCTCCAGCATACAGCAGGTAACACCAAACACCCTTTCTTCAGGCTGTTTTCTTCAGCCCTATTGCAGCACCAGCACCAATGCTTAACACAGCTGTACAAACAATTGTTTAGGGACAGAAGAATGGAACTACACCTGCAGCTTCCTGCTACGACAGCCATAACCCAAAGGTCTCATTGAAGCAGTTGTATGTGTGATCATTTTTAATGATAACAATGCTGTGTTAAACCACTGAAAAAATCAAAAGAATGCTACATGCAGAACAGCAGCTACTTGCTGAGAGCAATACAGCTCAAACTTACTCTTCTTTATAAGTGCCAGAACTCATGACTCTTTGTTCCTAGCTTAAGTTTTACTTTCTGTTACAAAAGCAGATCCTTCTCTGTTCTTCCTCAGAAGGCATCTCACATGCAAATCCTAAAAGAGCCTTTCCAGACTACAAGCATGACGAACACTGTATGAGGTGTACAGAGGCATGAAACGTCATGTTTTCAACATTACACCTAACTGTCAGTCATATAAGGACGGAGGGCTGTGAAGGGCATTAGAAACATCAAGAGACCATCTGGAAAGGTGCTGCAACTTCAGAGGATTTTGTGGGGCAAAAAAAAAAGGGCACTGAGTCAAGGTGAGCAGAAAAGTATGTAACCAGGAAAACTTGCCAATAAAAGGCACTCCTTCAGAACACAATGTTTTGTCTGACTACTTTATCAGGAAATCAATTCACAACTGCTTCTTATTACTCTGAACTGAAAATGACAGGAGTGCAAAAGCTCCAAATTAAGGAGATGAGGATAGGCAGATTGTGGCAGTCCTCATTCACTCAAAAGGATTAAGCATTTTCTGCTTTTGCATTTAAAAGATATCCAGTGTGTTAGATTCATTCTTTCCTGTGGGGTGTATTTTGTTTTGATTTGACTTTTAAACAGTACAGTTTTGCTATTCACAGCTAATGCAACCTTGTGTTAGTTATGCAATGCCCTGGAAGTAGCCTGATCTATACAATGATCTTCATGGCCAAAAACACTCTCCAGACAGAGATACCTGTAACTGCTAGCTTAGGGCAAACCTTTTCAAGGGAAGATGAAGAGTTTTAATTTTAAAGGAAGGAGTTTGGTAACTAAGTTCTCGCAAAAACACATGGAAATTCCATGTGTTGTTCAACTTGCAACACACAGAAAGTAGAAAAGATCATTCATCTTAGAAGCCAATTTGCAAAGACTGACCTTTAATGTATTTCCATCTACTTCCAATATAACCATCACGTCCCTGTATTTTTTAGTCCAGAATACTTTTAATTTTGCATGACTTCTCCCAAAATTGGAAAATGCAGTTCACCCTTCCCTTGGCTTCCTCCTCACTGCCTAAGCTTCTTTTTAGCAGCATGCCCTCTTTGTCCACTTTCTGCTGTCATTCAACAGTTAAAATTTCCCATTGTGGCTCCATTTCATAATTTTCACACAGCTCTGCATGAGAACAGCCTTTGTGTTCTTCAGTATACTTCCCAACCCTTCAACAACCAACCAAATCCTGGAAAACCAATAAACAATGGCCAAATGTACTTCAAATGAGTCTGTCAGCTTCAACATTTTTCTTCTTGCTTCACCAAGTATACATCTTCCCCCTTGGCATTTGTGTGACTTCATATCATTCTTTTCTGCTGTCAAGATGGGTCAGCATGCTTGTTTGTTAAATCTCAAATTTCTTCAGTATTATTTTCCCAGTAGCAGCGCCAAAAGGCTCACTTACCTCCTTGTGGGAATCCTTGTGTGCTTCCAGTGTTTTCATGATGGTCAGCTCTGCATAGTTTTTGAACCTTGCTGGCTGATTCCGCAGGATCTCTCTAAGGACTCTCAGTGCCAAGGCTCTTATTGAATGCTATGCCAAGAGAAATCTTTGTTAGAAAAAGTCATTCCTCATCCAAATTACGTTTTGAAGCAAATTCTCATGGCTCTCTATGCAGTAGAAATCTTACATAGCTCTACCAGCTCCAGTGGAGCAAGCAGTATGATCAATAGCTAAAATCATGAACTGGACTGTTTACTTTCTGTTGCAAAAACATTAATATAAAATGACTGTACCCACTGACAGAATCAGAACGACTCTACATGTTTAAATTCCATACTCTTCTGGCAATTAAGCATAAATTCATAACCTAAACAGCGTATCTGCATTACATGAATACGTAAAGACATTCAGACTGTATTTGTTTTGCCTCTCCTCTTTTGTTTAACTCTGCAGATATCAGAATGGGATCCATTCATGCAACAAAGCTGTTTTTCATGTACTATTGCAGTAAATCAATTCTGTTCCTGATACTGCTCTTGAAATCACTTTCAAGAACAGCCTATCTTTGTAGTCGCTACTGACCTATGTGTTAATCCTTCATATATCAAAAGATCATTAGGAGAAGGGATTTATAACATCTGCTTTACTTGCTTAAGCGTTAAGTTTCTGGCCTGTAGCCATTCCAAATAGATCTATCATTTCAGTAGAGGAATACTTAACTTTACTCTGTATTCAACCTTCCAAGTATGCCCTTTGTTATTCATCTGCAAAACTCACAGATTAACAAACTTCTTTGAACTTAAAGCAACAGATCTTCTAACATGTGATGATGCTAAGATTAAATATGTAGGACTACAGAAACTCACACCGATACTAAGAAACATGATTGTGAAAAGATGTTTTCTAAGGCAGTGTGTATGGCTGATAACTTTATTACCGATTCTAGCTCAATTTCCTAGTTATTTGTTACCACACACTGAGAAGAGAGGGCAGAACAGATACTACAGAGAACCTTGAAATTTGTCAAGTACCCTGATAATGAAAGCAGAGTCAGTAACCTTCACAGAAAAAAACCCAAACAAATAGTGCAGCATCACTGATGAGATTCTGTACAAGAGTAACAAACTTCAGCTGAACTGATTTGCAGGAAGTATCATCCTAAATAAAGCAGTGTTACAGGAGAGTTAAGAAAAAAATCTACATCTCACATCTTTGTCTCCAAGTGTTTCCAGGAGCAAGAGCAGAATGGTTTTGAAATGCTCCTCCCAAACTCCAAGATTATCCTCCCTTGTGATCTTCAGCAGTTCCAGGAGAGCTCCTTTCCGCTCCTCCACCCGCTCATTGTGATTAGACAGCTCTTTCAGAAGATCAGCCACCAAATCCGAATGGTCAATGGGTACTTCTAGGACAAATGGAAGCAAGTCACTTGGGGAAATGGAGGAAAAGACCAAAGATGCCCATACTACTAATCTTTCACAAAACAAACTGTGTGGAACAGATCACCCCCAAAAAGGCATCAAATCCCAAGTGGACTCTGTCAAGTGGGAAAGAGGACCTGACTAGCTCTAATTTCTGATTTCACATAAATTCCTAACACTGCTCATGAATCTGCACATGGCTTCCTACAAATCAAGAAGAGATGATGACTAGATTTTATCCAGTTCCAATAATTACTTCTACAAGAGGAGAACCGCCAGTTTGTCCCAGACACACACCCAAAAACCAGTGATCACATGTGTAACCTTTAGATCAAAGTACAATGAGTCATCAGTATAATGCAAAGGAATAAAGCTAAGGTGCAGCATCATTTAAATGAAGTGAAACACTCAATAACAAGCCAATGAGTCATTTGAGTTTCAGAGAAGAAGGTCCCCAAATCAGTGTTTCTTGAGGATATACTTAATTTAGACCTTAAGGGACTAGTTTGAGAAAAACTCCAAAGGAAAAAGTAAGAGAACAATAATAAAAAACCATTCAAATTACAGTGTAGCACTTTCTCAATATCCATAAATCAAGTTCTGCTGTCACATTAGAACAGAGAATATGAATATTTCATGCCAAGCCTTGTCTCACTTGCAAAGTAATACACAACTTATACATGGACAGGCATGTATCAGAGAGTACTGCATATATACAAACGTAGCAGGAACAGAACAAGCTGCCAACAGTTATACAAGATACACTAATACAAACCATCCCGAAGCTGATCCATGTCATCATCAAAGACTGCTTCCTTGAGGGCAGTCTTGTCGTAGGTGTTAATTGTGTCGGAATAAGGATAAGGGTTATACTCTCGAGCACGTGGTCCTGAAAATGCACGGGGTGGCTGAGTGTTAAGTAGAGAGGTTTTGTTATCTAGAGCCATCCTTCCTCCTTCTACAGTGTCACCACCTCCCCGGACATCACTGGTAGGTACTGCAAGGCCACCATCTCGAGACACCTGAAGATCAAACACAAAAAGCATAAGACTACAAAAAGGCTACAACTTCCACAGAATTTGAGTTCATTCACCAACAGGATCACACCCATAAGTGGTGTAGAATCCTTTATGTATACATAATACTTAGACTACCACCTCTTTCCCTAACTTAGGTGACAAAAGCATCTCATAAGGCAAAAAGCTATGCTGACGTTTCTAAACAGAAATATTTATAAAACTGCACAGGCTAGGAAAAGAAAAATCAAACAAGGAGCAGGACCAATCTGCTAATAAGGAAAATGAAGGAAAGAAAAGCAACATCATTTTCAAAAATTCTCACAAATGATGCACAGCAAGCTAATGTGAAATAGACAACAGTAGAGTCCCAAAGGAAAACATGAGTTCACCAAGAATTTTTAATTTTTGAGACTGTCTACTCTAACCTATACTTGTTTGTCCACACAGGAAGCAAAAACAACACTTAATTCATGTATTTAATTTAAAAAAAAAAAAAAAGGCATCTCACATGGGAAATTCATCCTGTAAACATTCATGCAGTGTAAGATACTGTGAGCACTCAATGACTGCTGGACTTTCCTACATTTGAAGGAATAAGCTTGTGATGTAACCCACCTATGCATTTTCCCAACTTCTCCCATGACACACTCAACTACAAAAACTCCACGAAAAAGAGATCACTGAGCAATGTTGAGCCCAGGATACACTGGCATTGATTTATTCACACATTAAGTTCCACAATAATCCAATAAATGCATTTAACAAGAAGTTAAATAGTTTTAAGGGAGAAAGGAACTACAGTCTTGGTATCTCAACATTTATTGAATCATAGAATCATTAAGATTAGAAAAAACCTCTAGGATTATCTAAGCTCAACCACCACCAATATTGCACACTAAACTGTGTCCATAAGTATCACATCTACGCGTTTCTTGAACACCTCCAGGATCAGCAACTCTACCACCTCCGCGGGCAGCCTACTTCAATGCCACTCTTGGAGAAGAGGCATTTCCTAACATCCAACCTGAACCTTCCCTGGTAGAACTTGGGGTCATTCTCTCTTGTCCTATCACAGTTACGTGGGAGAATAGGCCAACCACCATCTCACCTCAATATCCTTCCAAGGAGCTGTAGAGAATTGTCAACTGAGCCTCTTCTCCAGGCTAAACAATCCCAGTTCCCCTCAGTCATTTCCCATAAGACTTGAGCTCATGACCTTTCACAGTGTTTGAAAGCACCAAGAATATAACATTTTAAGAAAAATCCAGTTACCAAGAGCAACTGGATTTTGTACACTAGTTAACAATCCAAATCCAAGCTTGAAAACCATAAAAATTTCACATATCCCTAAATATTAATGAAGTCAAACACTTACCATGTCACAGTCTTTCTTTCCATCACGTTTAATTGGTTCATTCAGGTCCTCTTGACTCCGGAAACTAAATTTTTCAATTGCTTCTGTGACTCCACGAAGAGAGCTGTAGATTTCATCAGAATTTAGGTTCTCCGTGTCATAATCCAGCATACTAAAGACCAAACGTATATGAAATGTTACACAAGAAATTGGAATCAACTTTCGACTTAACAGATAAATGTCAAGTTGGAAACAGATGATTTGGCGTATCATTTCTAACAGTGACTTTTAACGAAACATGAATGAATTCAAAGTAGACCTCAGGTCTGAGTCTCCTAGATTTAGCCCAGACTGAGAGGAGGAGCTCTACTGAAAAAAGTGGTCTCATATTACTGTAATCGAGGAGAAATCAGGTCCATGTTTGTTACACCGCAAAGAAGTGAATGTGCTAGCTTCAATCAACAACAACAACAAAAAACAACCCTATCCCCATAAAGGTAACAGTGTTCACACAAAAGAAAAAAAGATAATCACTATGAGAACTCAAAGGGTTCTGACAGCTAGTGGATATGAAATTGACACAATTTAAGCTTCATAATATATAAAATATATTCTGTCAGTGAACTGAAATGCAACAGATTTAAACAGAAATGAAAATGTGTCTTGACATAAAGCTTAGTCTATCATATCCCAGTTCTCACTTATAGAGAAGTAAAAGCAGAATTACTTGCAAGATGCCTTGAAAAAAGCTTTTCAGTAATGAGCCTAAATTTGAGAATTCCCTCACTAAAAATCAAATACTTTCTTGTAGTCAAGTCTGTTTCTCAGAAATTCTTCAGAAGTTTAAAGCCAATGAGTTAACCAAAATTAAGTACTGTGAAAAAAGTGCCCAGCATGCAATGGTAGATGATACAGGGCAAAAAAAAGAAGAAAAAAAAGATGTGGCTAGGACACGAAACTCCTACATGCTATGAGAAAACTATAAGACAGTATTGGCAAGACTTTGATCTATCCAGAGAGAAGTTGAGCATGACAAACAGTTGAGAATGGCAAACAGTTTTCCAAGAGAGATTTAAAGAAGAGACCCAGTCACTGAGAGCAATTTCTTTGGGTGTGTCTCAGATCTTAGCAGAGCCAGAAGCAAAGAAAGCAAAAGAATTTAAGACATTTACATCAAGTTGTTAGTCAATAAATGAAGCAGCTCCCTACAGGTGTCATCAGTTCTTCTTATCAGTTTGGGAAGGATGACAGGATGGGCTTGGAGGAAGATGGCTGAACAATGTTGTGTGCCTTTCCCACAAAAGAAAGATTGCTTGTGAGGTGATGAGAAGAAAAAAAAAAAAAAAGTCTTTTGCATCCTGGGTACACAGTCATCATTTTCAGTGCAACTACAAGTAGGACGTTCATTATCTAGAATTACTACTTTTTTTCTGGAAGAAACCTGAGAACTTAAGACAAAGGCTAACATTTGTGTTGCCCAAATCCTTTAGGATTAACACACTGAAAATAGCCATAATCTCTGGCTCCAAGCAACTCTATTGCTCTACAGTCACACAAGCACCAGCACAATGCATTCTGGCAAAGAAACCAAAGAACAGCTCCCTGACTTTAAATGGTGTCCATCCAGTCAGGAAGAAAAAGTCACCACTGAAACAACAGACAAACCAGGAAACAAAAGCTGTTTGTCAGCCTACAGAGTCAGAGTATTTAGGACCTTCCAGATAACTGAATGACAACTTTGCTTTACAGGCTCCCCAGAAAAGTAAATGGAGTTTTAAAATTCTTTGTAAGTATCAGTCATGGAGAAGACAACCTTTGCTTCATACCATCTTGAAAGTATTAATCTTGTATATTAATCCATAGATCTCTGGAAGTGAGCAACTGTAGTGCTGTTCTAGAAAGTATATATTGATTGTAACTGTGTACCCACACCAAGAGATGAAATGACTTATCAAACGTCATACAATGAAATCCATGGAAAAAAATTAAGAAAAAAATAAATCAAGAAATAGTTCCAGATATACTGACACTAAAAATCTCTGCTTCTTTCCTCAGTGATGAATTTTGCCCAATACCACTCCCAAAAAACACACCAATGTACACATTCTGCAGTGCAAAATGACTACAGCTATTTACGAACAAAGAATCAACAAATCTGACGTGTTTTTCAAAACACAAAACCACCTTTTACTATAACCTAGAGAATCCAGTGATTTCATATGTCAAGAGTAAGCTTGTGTAAGAAACCACATTACGGTTGTGTTTTACACAAAACTTCACATGTAAACACACATATCTATTGACAGTATGTGTGCTGGAATAATTCACAGACAACGTGATGGAGAAAAAATAAAATGAAGCTAAACCCACCTTTGAGGAAAAAAAAAAAACAGCACACAAAAAAAAAGCAAACAATCAAGAAAACTAGAGGAAGGTCACAGGATGAAACAGAAGTGTAGAGATGAGCAGTGTTTAGGGATGTCACAGCATTATTTTCCATCTTCTGCTGCACTACAACAATACAGCCCTCCGCAAGCTTATCAAAATAAAATTTGGCTGTTTTGCAGTCTGACATAAAATCTTTTTACTTTCATGAACTTTATTCAGTTTTCAATCCAAACTATGTGTAAGTAATTAACAGTTGAGCATCCTCAAGCAGTACACAGTAACTCATATTCTTGCACTTTCAGGCTCCGGGCTGGAATTATTCCAAACGTCAATGCTAACCAATGAAAGGAGGAAAAATTAGTTCACAACTGGTGTAACTCCCCCCTCTCCATCAACCTCTTCCAAGATAGTCCTAGAACAGAAACTGAATACTGATACAATGTTTTACACCTTCTGGTATTCACAAGGATAGAGAATGTGTGATTCTATTTTCTTTCTCAGTTTTCACAGACTCACAGATTTTCTGCTTTCTAAGAACTATCTGTTTGGTTTTGTTTCAGCAGCTTCCCATTGGGAACTTCTTCCATTGAGGGAAGATGATATCACGCTTTCTCAAGTGAGACTTACATTTAAGTCCAAAGAGATCACATCCACAGAAAGCCTGCTGATGAGTATAAACTTCATAATAATCCAAGTAATCTAACAGATCTGGTAAATTACTTTTTTTTTTTTTTTTTAATAAAAGCAAGTATACAGTTTTAATCTTGTATATGGGTTAAATGTCTACAAACAGACAGGAACAAAATGTGAGTGTGTAAGAGGAAGAATATTGATTAACTGTCAACCTCTAAACCTCGTGGAAAGGACACATAATACAACTAATTTCAATACTACACAGTTCCCAGATGTTCCACGCTCACCATGCAGACAGCTGGTGAGTCACATACACATCACACTCACTGGCCTCCAGATACTACTGCAGATTCAAAATCACAACAAATGCATACAGAAAGTGCTCAACAATTGTGTTCTGCATTCAGGAAACCCAGCAGGGAGAAATAATTTGGAAGAATTAACTTTGTTTTTCCACTGGCACGCCACATCTCCCCCACAAAGAAAGCAAGTGGCTGATTCATCTCCCCAGTCTGAGAACTAACAACAACACAATTTCTTTTTCAATTGAAGCCTTCCGAAATCATTCCCTACGTTTGAACAAATTATACAAGTATGAAAGGTAAATAGTACTGTGACATCTCAGACAAGTTGGTTTAACAGGTAGCTTGTTACCTCGGAGAATAAGAGCGTCTGAAAGTCTTGTGGGAAGGAGCGGTGGGGATGGAGTTAGGCTGAGAAAGGGGAGGGGGGTGCTTCGACAGCCCGTCTGCACTCCAACCCCAGAACCGACTGCAGTGATCAGAGAAACGAAAGAGAAAAACAGAGAAAGGAGAGGGAGAAAGAAAAAAAAAAAAAAAAGAAACTATAATCTGAGTGGCTTAGTGCTGTCATGCTGCCTTGAAGAGAGAAAAAAAAAATTAAGAGAAACGAAATTAAACAAGAATACTCCACCGAGCCCCTCAAGTCATTGCTTTGGCCTTTATTATTCATTTTCACTTTTTTTCTACCATAAAAATGTGTCTCACACAAAAATAGTCTCTCAGATTTCATAAATGGACAATATTCTCTGTAAACAACACTCGAAATGCTTTTAATGAACAATCCCTGATCAAGCATCTGTGTCCAAATTCTGTGCAGGTATTTGCAAGCAACAGAATTCCCTGGAGGATAGGAGAGCTGGAACTGAACTTAAGAAATAAATGAAAATCAGTCTAGAGCATACATGTGTCAGGTAAACTGGGGGCTTGTTTGTCTCTGCAGACAAATTGGAAAGACTGATAAAACCCAGCCTCAAACTCAGTTCACATTTCTTGTGAAACCTCTATAGGGGCCTTTTGGTTACAGTCTGGCACCGTACCTTTGGTCAAGGAAAACAAATTTATCTGACTGTGTTTGATTTTTTGCTTTTGCCTTGTTCCCTCTGTGTCACAGGAATTATCAAAATCATCTTCTAAATGATACAAATATTTGAGCTCGTGGAATATTCAGCATGCCAGTTTGTTTCTATTAAAATTAAGCATACTTGTCTCAGAAAGTCACACGTCTATGCACAAGTGAAAGATGCTACAAGATCAGAAGTGGCAAACATGTCAAGAGTTGCTTCAGCACAAACAGCAGCAATGCCAGTCAAAAACCTCATCTGAAGTGTGGCATCAAATTCACTTGTTAATCAGCATCAAAAACATAGCTGTCACATTCAACTTCTACAGAACCAGACAGTCAGAACACTGATTAGATATCTCACAGCTCTATATAACACCTACCTGCAAATGGGCCACTGGATAATGCAGGCTTGTCTTTATTATATAAGGTGGGTGGTTTATTTTAACTCTTTTTCCATGTTCTGCCTTGCTCAACTTAATATAGCTATTAAAGTTTATTTTAATGCTATTATCAATGAAAAGCAAGCATATAAAGCTTTCAAGGCTAATTAAAATTATATATTTGTAATGAAAAAAGAAACCCACAAACATTGAAATAAAATTATAAGCTTTTCTTTATTTTTTCTTCCAACTATTGACAGGTTTCTGGTCTACTAATAAAGGCAAACCTATCCATCTGATATTATTCCTTCAAATATTCCTAATGGACTGCAAGTGAAAATTCACAAGCTGCATGTGACATCTTACCTCAGAGAGGATGTTTTTTTTTTTTAATCCAAATAGCATTCATACACTGGAGGAATTCACAGGTTAGTATTTTTACTTTTGTCATATTACACCACTTACTAAATCTGTGATTTCCTCCATCCAACACAAACCATTCACCTGCTCATTGCTCAGGAAACATTCATTATTCTTACCCAAAGTGTGTTTTTTTTTTCCTACCACATTCTGTTCTACCAAGTGTCTTCCTTGCTTTTCTTCTTCAGAAAGATTTCCCTTGTTCTGTAACTTCCCTCCCCAAGAACTATCAGGACAACAGGAGTAGATACAAATGCAGAAGCAACTCACAGATGCAGTGAATATGTTCTAATGATTATGAAAGTAGAAGAGAATGGAGCAAAGGAAAGGATAAGAGGAAGTACTCTGCCCAAAGCCTCACATTAACCTTCTGAGAGCACTAACAAGTAGGACTACTTGAGCACACATTATCATCTTGGTCAGCATGTTAGCTGTTGGCACCAGCAAAGTTCAGTTCAACCAGTACATCCAAAATCTATCCAGACAGATTAAATACATGTACATGCATACAGAAATGCTAATGGGAATTCAATTCTAATAGTAATAATATCGGAGAAGTAATGTGACCTAAGGGTAATATCTACTTACTGCAGATAGGATCAATAAAGCTTTGTCAATTCACACTGAGAACATGGTCCACAAACCATTAATAATATGGGACAACAGCCCATACTCAGTAGCTTTATATATATATGTATGTATATCCTAGATTTTTCTAGACAATTCCTGTCTACGTGGAAGACTAGATATCTGAGGCCCAAAAATACACATGGCTCTAACTATGACTCTCCCAACCTGCGTATCAAGAGAACCTTCAAAGGAAAATAAAACCTCCAAACCAATGCTAGCATTAAGATCCGGAGTAACTCTTTCAACTGGACTGCACTCAAGCTGCCTACTCAAAGCAGAGGCATGGACAAGGCAAGCATCAGCAGGCAACAGTACACTGCATAAACAATTTTGCTACAACACATTGGGAATGGGTCCTATAGAAAGTACGATCAAAACCTGGTTCAAAGAAGTGCTATACAGAGAAAGAGAGGTAACTTTCATCCTTTTACATTGCTACCAGAATAACTTGGGTTTACTAGTCCTTCAAGTTTGTAGACAGAAAAGTCACATTCTACACCATAAGGTGAACTGCAAACCACAAGTGTTTATAATGGAAAGACAACATAGAAACATCTACACCAACACCACGTGCAGTACCACAGTGTACCCAATTTCACAACATCTGTGTTAGGCAGCACACCTTCCAAAGCCTTTTTTCTTAAAGAGGAACCTCACTGTTTCCAAAACCAGGCCTAAGCTCTCCCTTGTGCAGCAAGTAACCTCAAATAATGCTATGCAAGATATATTCAAGAGTGATGCAGTCCAGCACCATGTCAAAAGCTACTTTTTGAAAGGAAATTCCCAGACCAGTATACCAGTAACAATTTTGGTCTTTACAACTTAATGGCAGAATGCTCTAGATTTAAATGTCCTCTCTAACCATTCCTTTAGAACACATTACATGTGATAAACTCTCCAATTCCTAACCCCAAAAAGCTTGATAAGAGCAACTCTGAATTGAGTAGATGACAAAAGCTTTAACCTGCATCTTGGCACATATAACCTGACATCAAGACATAATAGGAACGTAAAGACAAACAGAATAGCAGTGAGTGAAGTGGTTAAAACAAGTTGTGTCACAGTGGCAAAAGTATGGTCATGAATTCACAAAAAAAAAAAAAAAAAAAAAAAAGGTGCCACATGCAAATGTAGCTTGCAAAATTTCAATATAACCATCAGGAAATGCAATCTGTTTGTAATTCCAGTGATGAATACCCATCAGCAGAGCAACAATACCCAAGCTAGTAGAAAAGGAAGCAACATGGTTGGAACCATTCCCCCAAAACTCTATCACTTAATTTCTTAATGAAACTGTTGTTGAAAAGCCTCATAATAGAGAACTCGAACTTGACTTGGAAACTCTCAGTCTGGTTTTGGATTACAGCAGATTTAGGGTTACAAAGATGTATTCAGATATACAGAATTTCCTCAGGAAGCTCTATGTCTTCTCCAGGCACTGCTGAAATAGTTTAACTACTTAATTAAAAGCTAACAACCTGTGTTTTTGTGACACGTGGGAAGTCAAATGCTAAGCATCCCCTCCAGATAATGTTTAGCAAGTCATGACAGGGCTGATTAACAGATTTCAGTGTTAATTACTACACTGGACTATGAACTGCCATCCCTGCCCAGTGTGTTTCCTCCTGTTTCTCCTTAAGCCACAGCAAAGTAATTTTTCCTAACGAAGCAGGGCTTTTAAGCTTTCCCAGCATGAATTATCAAAGCATAACCAGGTGACAACCTAATAGCTCCCATATTTCTATGGTCCCAGGGCACACTGTTTAAATCCATATCACCTCTGCTCTAAGTTTTTCTGGTACCAAAAATTGTGTATTTTTACCATGGAGGAGTTCGCGTCGACAGAATAAAAGGTCTTTAAGAGGACTAACATAATTCTAGGGTAGCATCTGCAGCTTCAGTAAGATACCTGATTGCAACAGACACGCCAAAGGATTAGGATGCTGTTCTGCTAGTGACCAAGGAGGGAGGTGATTTGTGAGGTGCTGAAATACAGTCACCACTCTATTTGCATCCTGACAACGCATAAGAGAGGAACAGGGGAAGTTCAGCATTTCTCTCTGCAGCACAAGCACTGCACTAGTCTGATAAACCACTGATTGTAAGGGCACACTTAAAAACCAGACGACCGAAACCCTTGATGTGAAAGTCTTATGTACTTTGTGATATCTGCAACCTACACAACACCTCGTCACTAATGCTGCCATTTAATATTACCTTTATTAAATCCACAAATGTGATTCTGGAGAAGGCCTGGTTATAAAAGAAAATTAATGTAAGAACAGACATTGAGATTACACAGATCAGCACGAGGACTCAAAACACTGAAGTCAATCAGCAACCATGTGCTGTCATGTTTGAAGCCTGTTCCTTTGGAACAGTCTACTGTAAACTTTTGATCTCTTACTTGTTTTCTAAGTGAGTCATCTTTTGCATTATGCATGCTCAGTGTCGAAATCCTTTAACATTTTTTAGTGGTTTAATTAACCTGCCACATTACCTTGGAGATAGCCCACCATGGGAACAGTTGGTAGGTGAAGTCAAGGGGCTGGTTCTGCTGCTGGAGTGCCGAGAAGGAGTCCGACCAAGGGTATTGCTGGGGGAACCCTGGCACAGAAACAGGAAAACAGGAATTAGCAGCGTGTTGCAACACACAGACAGGAGTAAACAACAGCAGCAACAGGTCTAAATACTGCTTTTGTGCTAGCAGTTTCTGTTCTTGCTCTTGATAGAAAAATCTGCAGCCACAGTTCATGTAATCAGTAATGTATTCTCAAAGATACCATGCTCAGAGGATGAAGAAACATTTATGTTAACTTCTCTATATTCACAGAACCTGAAGTTTTAACTTAGCAGCATGTACAGCCTGAAAATACTGCCACAAAACTGCTGAAGTACCCAGTTGATCAGACTATTTTTTCAGCTTCAGAGCATGCAGGCCATTACTCTGGTAATTTAGCAACTTAATTATGCAGCTATTTTATGCATTGTCTAAAGCATTCTGATTGTGTTTGTTACGATCATAAACAAGCTAACTTTTTTTTCCCCTGCAGGCCTGTATTCATACCAGAAGAAAACGGGTAGAAACCGTTTCTAAATCTGACTCACTCCACAGAAGAGGAAGAAGTTGGAAGGAACTAGAGAACCCAGTCCTTCCTCCTGGAAGCCTAATGCTGCAATTTGAGTTTACACAAAGGTCTGCTGTCCCTATGGAAGGGCAAAGATGAGAGGGTTCAAATTCCAGCAAGTTTCACTCCTTGCTGCTGAGGGGAAAAAAATATTCCATCAACATTCTCTCAAATGATATAAGCAAGCACTATATTAACAATAACTGAATTATTTGTTTTAATGGTCTCAAAGTAACATCAAACAGAAGCCTCTGCTGATACATTGCTTCAAGACAACAGCTACAGACAGTGCATGCTATTGAGCATCTGCAGTAGCTTTTCAACAAGCTGCTGTCTTTGAGGCTCTGTTGTTTGCAAGAACATGGGCCTCTCACCACACTGGTGTTACTGGAGTTCTTGAGGTGGTTGTGCAGGAGCTTGGTAGCACCATCCTGGAATGTTTTTGGCAAGGCACCAAGTAACATGGTAAACTCGGGAGTGTTCAGTTCAAAGAGAGAAATCAGGACTATTTGCGCTGCCTGTAAAGAAGAAAATAGTGTTAGTTTCTACTTTGAGTAGACAATTTCTTGGTAACAATTCTTATGGTTCACTTGTAAGATTCCCAGATTGAACTTCTGACACGTACCCTGTCATGCTGGAATTGCCAACTGTTAGAGTTGTACCTTCTTAGCTGAAGTTTACAATATACCTTTACATTTATGTCATTAATTTCTCAGATCTGTACAGCGTACTCAGGTGTACTATCTCACAGCTAGTGAGAAAATCTAACCACTCTCCCATCCAACACATATTTCCCAGGTATTGCAAAAAATCTTCCAGTTACTGCAGAAAAATTTCAAGAACCAAGAATCAAAAGCTTGAGGACTGAAATTTGTCATTCCCATACTTTCTACTTCAAGTGAAAGAGACTAGTTCCTTTCCCATCCAACCTCTCCTCCTCTTAAGGACCCAGTAAATTCATTTCATCAGGCATTTCCTGCTCCTGTTTTCTCACCCCTTCCTGCTTCATCACTGTGTCTGTTTCAGCAACTCATGCTTTTCCGACTCAACTGGAAGACCTACCAGGATGGTGAGAAGAATCTTTCCCTAATCCTTGTACAGGCTAAACCCAGTCAGATTCCCTGAATTCAGTAAGTGGAACAAAACAACTGGTAATATCACTGGAAAGGGTTTTAACCGATCTGTCTGGAAAAGTGGCTGCCATAATAGGTTCTCCACTTTCTCCATTAGTAAACGAACACTACCTTCAGAAGATATGAAGATACAACAAAAACTGATCCTAAGAACAGTCAAAATGAAGCAACTGTAAAGGACCTCTGAAAATTTGCAGCATCATCTTTTCCAGCTGGTGTCAACAGCTACATCCCAATCTCCAATACTTATCTGGATAAAAAAGTAGTGGCTTAGGCTAACAAATGAGGCTACAGGAATTTTGGAACAGCACACGTTTAGGAAGAGCAGACATTCATGTCTCACCCTTTTGGGAACTTTCCAAGACTTCCCAAGAATGAAAAATAACTTTAAAGAGGGCAAAAATATAATTCACTATTGTGGTGGTAACTGTACATGGATTGTTCTCATCAACTCAAAGGAGAAGGAGCTTTTAGTAAATAAAGCATTTGTAAAGTTGTGATAATTAAGTGTATCTGCAAGTTCCCTGTGAAGTGGAATCCATTATCAGATGATGAACTTGGTACACAGAAACCCTTTCAGAGTGGAGGAGCATCAAAGTACCTCATTGAGTCAGTATGCAAATTGCAGTTTGAACAACACTGATCCTTCTACTCATCTGGTCAATTTGCAGTAACACAGCTTTGCTCATAAAAAACATTTTCCATCTGTAGGTTTCAAAGTTTAGTAAGTAATATCCTTTTCATATAGCCAACAAAGAAACTGAGGCACGCAACACTCAATGGGCTTTCTTTCCATGGACTGCAATGAACAGCTCTTCAGACTCTTCATTTCATACAGATCATGCTGCATTCTGCCAAAACTCCCCGATTTGAACAGAAACACAGCATGTCATTATTCACTTCACGCTGAAGTTCTGAGGATGAAAAGTGGGGTGATAATTTTTCCCTACGGCTTTCTTAGCTCCAGACTCTACTGTCCTTTGGTCTGAGTTTTGGGCAACTCTGTCATGAAGTTTGCAAGGTATCCAACAGGCATCTGTATTCCTGCCAAGTTTTGATCCAGCAGGTTTTCAACAACACAATTTTCTGTAATGAAAATATTACTGCAAACAAGATCTCAGATCAGCATGTTGAACCGAATGCAAAGTGACAAGTCATGCCAAAGTACATTCCCAAATGTGAATGCCATGCACATCCTGGACTGTTAGGAAATGGACATGCAGATCTTCTGTGTCAAGACAAGCAGATCTCATGTTCACAAGGATCAAAAAAACAGGAAAACTGATCAAGAAGGTTCCCAGGTTTAAAGACTGCTTAAAGACTAGAATATCTGGAGATATTCTAGCGGTCGGGTGCTGCCCAAGGTACAGGAATGGATTTAAGATACCTCTGGTTCCATACATCTCTCATCGATGAGTTAAAAATAAGATCATTCTTGGAAAACTCCTCTGTAAAAGCAGCAAAAAAAGGCACAAAAGTATGTGCACTGCAACACACGGTAACCTGAAGTTATCTTTATTGTTGTATGCCAGAAGTATAACTGCATCTCGTCTCCGAGCAAAATCCTCACCAAAACACCATCAGGGACTATGTGGCTTCATTTTGAAGCAGAGGGTTACCTAAAACTGACAACTAAACCCTGACACACAAACACTGATAGCTCAGGTGCTGCACTACAGGAGCATCTGGAAGAAGTAATGGCTCCCTGAAATCACTTCAGTTTCATTTCACTTTTTTTTGTGCTGGCTTTAATGAAAGCAGAACTCTGTCCACACACCCTCTTTGCACAAACTACAGTTTGTTTTTAGAAATGTTTGCTCGTCTGCCAGTATTTTGTGTACACTGTGCTTTTCAGCAGCTTTGTTACTGCCTGCAAGTAGGTCACTGGGCTTTGAATGGAGGATTGAGAAGCAGCTCACAATGCTGGTACTCTTCTGTGGCCCAAAAGAAAGCAGACCTATAGTCTACATTTTCTGAGTAAAAGCCAAGTACTACTTACAGCCTGAGGGATGCTCCAGTAAAGCTCTCAAAAGCATCACTAGAGTTATGTGGGATAATCTTGTCTGTGTTGCTTTTAAGTAGTCCTCATCTAGTATATACTTAGTCAAAGGGTTTTTTTTCCCCCTAACTACTGCTTTTGAGCTTTAAAATCTGTGAATTTTCAGCCTGCGACAGACTATATAATGTTTCCATAAACACTCGTTATTTTCAAATATCTTGGTGTTTGTTTCATTACATTACTGAAGAGGCAGATAAAAACAGGCAATAACAAAAACCTCATTTTTGTACATAACATCCTCCATGCAACACGTGCTTGATGATATATAATTAGAAGAGAGCAATATCAGAATTTTCCTTTGCCTTTGTATCCCCATACCATTAGTATGGAATGCTAATCCATCACCTTTCAGTGACAAATCACGTAGACTCCATAGCTGACCTAATCTTAATGAGGCAGTTCTCTGCTAGCTTGAGCTAGAGAAACTCCAGTCAGTTCAGAGCCTGCCTATGCTAGTGAGGGGGTCTGGCTCCATGTCAGGTTGCTGAATCATTTGCAAAGAGCTGCTTATGTAACTTCATTATTTTCCTTATAACAATGCAGCAGGGGATCAGGTTCCAACAGCTGGCAGCAGCTCCTCACATTTCATACTTATGCCAGCGTAGAAGTCCTGCTGTCTCACTGCCAGCTGCTCAAAGGACACAAGTGTTTTTAGCAACTTGGTGAGGGTGGTTTTTTGATTTGTTTATCAGAATCTAGTAACCCCTGCAAATTAGTTGAAACATTAAAGACTCTTTGAAACAGTTTGGGCTCATTAAGCAAAAAGACTGGGCTAACTGGAGAAATGTTAAGCGAAAATGCAGTCAGTGACCTAAACTTTATACCAGTGCCTGGTGACTGCTGCTGCAGCTTGGTTGTCTGCTAACAACCAAGCAGAGTAAGCAGCTACTTGCCTGAACTACCTGAAAACAGTTTTCAAGTTACTCAAACCTCTATTGGTGATGAGCTCACTACACTGTCACTCCATAAATGGAGAGAACCCCAAACTCCATTTCTGAGACACAAAAACAGGGGTTAACAGAAAAGCAGAGAGCCAAAGATTATTTCACGCAGACACACTTTTTTCAGGCCCCCAGTCAAGGCCTCTTTATCCAGCTAGACAGTGGCAACTGCAAACAAGATTAGTGTGATTAGTGCACACAGCTTTTAGTCTACCTGTTTACATTTTTCTTCCAAGTTTCCTTCACCAGGCCCTGAGGAAGCTGTAGTTGTCCTAGCTGGCAAATCCTCACCTAGCCAACTATGCATGGTCTGGGTTTAATAAACAGGAAAGGTGGTATTATTAAGAGAAGGCACAGGTTTCAACTAAAACATCTAAACAGTACACATGCTATCTTTCCTCAGGTGGGTTTAATCAGCTGATTGCCTTATTTGAAGACACAACCAGAATTAATATTTGATTCAAATAAAGGAGCATTCCTTTCAGCAGAGGGCAGCACTGGCTGGAAATTAAATTCAGCCACAACTCTCGTTCATACATAACATCCCTCAGTGCTCCTGTGAGGGTTTGTTTTGGCAGTTTCCTGATGATCTCCACAACCACCTGGAAAACCTCTGCTGAGGTACAGAGCTCCAGCAAAACACTGGACTGAGATGGCACCAAGGTTACACAGGAGCTGGCATCTGCCCACATCCATCCCTGTGGATGTATCCCCCAGGAGGAAGAAACAGTTGAGAACTTGCAAGCTCCTCACTCCTGTTTGGTCATCAGTCTAATAGACCAATACCTGCTACAGATGCCTCTTATGATGTGATTGGTCTGGAGAAGTTCCAAAGCAAACCTCTGACAAAAATAATAACACTCTATATGCATTATTAATTTCACCCATCCAGACTAAGGCGAATGCATTAATAACTTAAGGCAGACTGGAACAGAGATACACCCTCTCATGTCCATTGGAATTGCACTAAGCAGCAGATCCAATATAGATCCACTGAGATGGGCAGGCATCAGTGATGCATTAAGCAGCTCGCATTAGCACACACTGGCATAGGGAAAAGTTTTGATTCTCTGATGAGCATAGCTGATGCTAAGCGAGTTAATTCACATCCATGGAGAGTGTTTACAGACTCTAAACAAGTGTTATTGCAGTGTATTTTCCAGCAGACAGTTAAATGTTAGCTAGCACTAAGTAAACAAGCTATCTGCCGAACCAAACCTCATCATTCTCTTTTTTGAGACTATAATCAGGTGAATATAGACTTCCACATCACTGATATGCTACTATGACAGAGTGGCTTCATCAATTCATACATAAGTCAATTTTCCCAAGATTTATATTAAAATATACTCTTTACATACGCATTCTGAAAAGGAAGAAATTATTTTTAATCAGATTTACATATAGAATTAACATACAGACTAAGTCCGCATCACTACTGTGTTTTATACAGTACACTATAGATCATGAAAAGTCTTTGCAAGTCATGGATGGTTGCATTACATGTGTCAAAGACATCTCAAACAGGTGCCAGATAAAACTACACAGCACTGAACCGTTATATTCAGATACATAACGGATTAAGAATCCTTATGCTCTCTTTTGTGACCTGGTCATAGCAAAGTCCTTGACAAAATTGTTCATCACATCTGCAGAGACAGATGCTATCCCAGAAGTCAGGCTGTTGAAGGCTACTCTGATTATCTTTGCTCCACATAATGTGGCATTTACAGCAGAAACAGGTTTGAGAAACTGTTAAAGTAAGTCCGGCATGATGTAGATCTGAATTCTGAGGGGGAGATTTCCACATACAAGTTAAGGAAGAAGAAAAATTTCTGAAGTTTTGTTTGCAACAAAAACACACCCTTTAAGCTGCAAGAAGTTTCAAATCCTGATTTCCCAAACAGACCTGCCACTTACAACCACACAGGTGTGCATACATTTCTGTATACGTGGCATGTACACAAACATGTTATGCCCAGACACATAATATAAGCGTGAGTATACAGATTCTATGAAGCAATTTCTTATCTGCTTTTATCAGACAGTAGGCTCTTATTGTTTGAAGCAAACTGAGAAAAGGTAGCTACTCATATTAAAACTGTTTACAGCTCAAAGGATCCTACAAAGCTATAAAAGTCAAAGAGACTTTAAGGAAACCTACCTGATATCACGTTCCCAACAAAGCATGGGATGATTTTCTGGCAACTGATCCTTGAAAAAACAATTTACCTTACACTGGGTACACTAAAAATATTTGGGTTCTCATAGCTCTGTAGAATCAAATTAAAAACAAACGAAATGAGGGCTACTGTTTTGGAAACATACTTAGGACACCATGATCCTTTCTGTTCTAACATCATTAAGTAAACACTGAAGTCCACCAAGCGCCATTTCTGATGTATTACTCTATTTTTCCTAACAGCAACTATCAAAGTGCCTGAAAGAAGCTCCTTGTTGCATTGAGACCTAATTTCACTACTTTAGGAACATCCTTCAACTAAAAGGCTGAATTCAGCATATGGGCACAGTCCCTCCATAAGCTTAAGGTTTCATTCTCTCCTATGAGTCAGCTACTCGTGGGGCCAATGAGACATGCAAGTTTGCTGCAAGAATATTGCAAGGATTCTGGAGAGCTCTCCAAACAAGGAAGGCAAGCCCCAGCCCACTGGGGAGCACTGAAATGATTTGCCATTGAAAAGTGTTCCTGCAAATGCCCTTTGTGCCACTGCTACTGTAACAGGCCACAGCCAGCTGTATTTATTGCCTAACACATAAGGGCAAATGAAGCTATTTGAGCTCATGGGGAGGCTTCGGGCATGCTTCCACACACACTTCTGTCTCAGAACTGCTTGACTCTGTACATCACTAAAAGATTACAGCTCCAGCAGAGGCTTTAGAGGCCTCATGACATCAGGCTGCAAAGGAGTCCAATTTCACTTCCTTAGCTGTGTTTGCCTGTCAATGGTTGTGGTACAGATACCGCAGCAGTGTCTGAATGATCCGTGATATCTAAAAGCTTTCTTCGTGTTTTAGATATCATTTTCTTTCTAAAGTGATAATACCGATATTTCTTGAGAAATTATTTTGAGGGGTACTAGTTAAAGAAATAAATTTCACCTTTATTGGCTGTTTGAGCATATGAAGAATCGGTTGACCTGCAGGTTCTTCTCTAAATTCTTCCTTAACTTCTGGTATAATTCAGAAACAATTTCTCAATTAATTAGCTAGAGTCCAATTAGAGGCCTCAATCTAATTTCTATTCTCAAACTGATGGGCTCTTCTCCAAGAAGAACTATTTTCCCACATGAAGTCCAATCCTGTTACTCAAAATCAGAACTTTACCTACGTGAAGAACACACAGTAACTTCACCAGCAACATCAGCAGACACATGGTGGTTACTGACAATGTCCTCAGACTACCCAATACTCCCTGTATCACTATTTCAAGTTGTTTTCTCTGTGCCCTACCCAGTGGGGAATCCTTGCTTGAGGAAAAAGGAGGATTCAGCTGCACGTGCAGAGAAGGGCAACATCCTAACAGCATCTCAGTTTCCCATGCAATGCAGCATGATCTGCTCCTACCTAATCTGTTCAGCACAAAGGACAAATGTTTTTCACCTTTCTTCTACCACTGTTTGCAGGAAGTAAATCTTACCTTTAATGCAAGGTAAACATCTAGAAGTATTAATCTTTACAACAAGACAAATATTTATCCGTAGCACAACGCAGATCACCTCATTTTAAACATAATGGCTGACAATAATTTTGACCGTACATTCATTGCTACTGTCAACAGCTTAAATGGTTTCTGCCCCGAGAGGGAATCATGACTTTTGGTCAATATCAACCACTTTCCATAAAGTACATCATGGTTTTTTTTTTTTTTTAATGTGATAACAGAGGTTACTGTTCTATACAAGAACAAGCTGACTTCTGCACAACTGCATTTCCTTTGACTTTATTTCTTTATGATTTCACTAGCTATAAAGCATGATCTGTAGTTCAAGTCAGACAGGTTAAGTTTGCTCATTAAGTATGTTTAAGTAGTCATAAGAATATGCAAAGCTTTATTAATAAAATATGTATTGCTCAGTTAGAAAAAGGTCATTGGACCAGATGCCACTTTTTGCTCTAATTGTCTCCAGTGCCTTAACACTATGGGGTTGGGACTTCCCTGATTATCACATATGCAACCATCAGTTGAGTCAATTGCAATGATTGTCTCAAAGCTAGAATTCTATTGAACAAGTGCCTTGTTTTACATTTGTTACACACCTCAAGTAGCACCTGATCATTTGTAGTCTGAATTGTCACTCCTACTCCATAAACTCAACTGCTGTCTCCAAGGTTATATTTGACAAGTTTCAATTGCACAGCCTGCTCTGTCTTTATAGGACTTCATACCTTGAAGTTATCTGTAGTGATACCTTCCACAAGGAAAAAAAAAAGTTATAATCCCTAAATGTATCTTCTTGATATCAAAAATGGTACTTTTTGTTCCAGTTATAGTCTACAAAAGTGGAGGACATTTTGTAATTTGTTTTTTAAACGTTCTTCAGAATGTTTCACCTGTCTGGGTTGGTCCTTGATAATCCAGTTTGTTACTGCATAATGAATTTATTAGTGTGTTAACTATAATCCTGACAGAGATCATGGCCAATGATGGCTTATAAATCCTTTGCCGCATTGTTTCTTCTAAAGCCTGTAGTTTGCACTATGTTCTTAATAAAATCATAGTACAGCAACTGCATGATGTAATAAAGATCACCTGTGCATTCCTTTTTAGTACCCTAAGCTAGCTTTTAAATTATAGTGCAGTTAAGCTACAGGCATCAGAAGCAAATCCAAGTCACACGCAGATTTAAATAAAGACAACTTAGATTTGGTCATCTCTTATCAGCCTCTAAGGCACTTGCTGAGGTACTGCTTGCTGCAAGTCTCTGAGGCAGACAGAAGGACACTCACTGCACTGTGAACTCACACACCCAACAGGCTCACAGCTGACAGCCAAAATTTCAGCAGCTGCAGAGACGTTCTTCACTCAATTTTTCATGCAGCAATGATGACCCCTAATGGTGGAATATTCCTTCTGTTGAGTGACATGCAGAAATTTACTTTCCAAAATATCCTTCTAGTTAGTTTACAACTCTGTCTTGCCTGCAACTACCAGAGTGAACTGCTCGGGGTTTACATGAACTGTAACAAAAGCAGTTTCTTCAGGTATAAAAGTAACACAATAGAAATACACATTCCAGATTTCATTCTCGGATTTGATGTCACTTTTATTTTCTGAGATGGAGTATCTTGAAACAAATTTCAGTCATGCTAGTGTAAGTAAACCCTGCAAAATGTCTTCTAAAAACAGATGAGACACCCAATTAAGTGTATGCCACATAGCAAACAGCTCACCCTCAAAAACCCTATTTGAATTCTTGGGTCAGCCTTCAGATGATAATGCAACTGCAGCACCTTTGATACCTACCGATCGCTTCATCAGAACTGAATAATCAATGAAAATAATTTTATTTCCAAAGTTATAAAATAGTACTGTTCTAGCATTAATTCAGCACTAAGTGCACACAGAGCATAAATATGTTGTACTGTTTTTATATTCTAATATCATTAAAGTTGTTCGGGACTTTTTTTTTTAATTAAATCCAAGTAAATTTCAAAGTCTTTTACTCCTACTGGAATCTATTGCTATATCTGGGCTGGGAATTGGAGGTAATTTTAAACCGTGTTACAGATGCCAGGTACATAAAACAAAGTTTCACTTTTCTCTTGGGAGAGATGAGTATCGCTATTTGCTCCATTTTAGCTTACTTGGCACTTGCACATATAGCAAGAAAAGGAACAAGTTAACTCTATTATCTAGGGCTGACCTAAATGTGTCATTATTTTCCCAGGTTGAAAAAAAACATACAGTTTTTAAAAGAAAAAAGTTGAGAGCCCTTGGCAGCTTACTGATTTGTTTACTTTTTTAAAAACATTACTGCAAGACAAAAGCTGTGCTAGATTTCATTTGAGTCTACGAAGCAACTAAGTAAACAAGAACCTACAGATATTTCCAGACTGCTCAATAAAAAGTATATTTTCAAACTCTGATCCCTTTTTACATGGTAACAGTAGCTAAAGTTACATGGCTGAGTCTACTGGATGAATTGGCAATTCAGTTTGGAAGTTAAGGTATGTAAAAATCAATCCAACAACTGAACTTTTAATTACCTCTACGATCAGTTAATTTGTGGAGGGTTCTTTGCTGTTGTTTTTGTGTTTTTTCTTCCTTTTTTGTAAGAATAACTACTGCAAATACTTCATTATTCTGGATTACCTTTCTCACATCTGAGCTCTTTGGTTCTGTTGTCCAAGTTATAATTCTAGACACAGCAAGTCTTGTCTCACTAGAGTTCACAAAGTCTGTTGGATCCATCTGTCTTGCCAACGACTCAATGTATTTCAGGATAGCAACTTTCACCTGAGAAGTGAAAAGGTATCTGTTATTCTCACAAGCGAGCAAAAATAGAATTATCCTATAAAAAACAGATATTGCTAGAGACTGGCAAGACCTGTGTCACACTGGAGAAATAAACATTACCCTGCTGCATATGTTCTGTGCAACAAACACTTGATAAGTTTTCAACCCCATCACATTCCAGAGGGACTCTGGTCCCTGCTGTCATGAACAGGCAAGTTTCTTCCCACCAAGATCAGGATGAGGAAGAATTTTCAAAGTCTAAACTGTAATACTTTTTAGTGCGCCTAAAAGCCCAACTCTTGTGATAAGTCAGAAAAGCCTCACATCTCAGAAATTTAGATTTATTTATATAGAGAACTAGAGAGTGGGATTTTCAGAAGTATACTGATAGCCAAACTCCTGCTGAAGTAAAAAATCCCTTTTCTAAACCTCACCGTCAGTATCTCTACAACTTTAGATATTTAAAAAAGAAAAGCAAACTGGACCAAAAGTATCACCAAAAGTCACCTGAAGAGATAAGGAATGAGGTTTCTGGAAACCACATTTCCTCCTTAAGATATGCAAATTACTGCAAAAATTTAATCAAATTTGCTGATACCATTTTAGTAGCATCAGGTGCTTACAATTAGTCATCTTGTCACAAGTTCTTTGCTTTCATTATACCTGACAAGGTAAACTAAGATGACCATGCTTACGTTTCAATGAAAAGGTTTGATACTGACCTTTAGGTTTGGTGTTTGGGTCTGATCCACAATAAACCTCATCAAAATGTTAAACTGTTGATCAAATGGAAAAGAATCCCTGTCCAAAGAAAACCAAGGCAAAAATGTGATAAAACTAAAGTAACTCAATACATAAAGAAGGTACACAGCAGAGTTCAGCATCTACCACAGTTTTGTTCATAAGTTCAGCATCAACCATTCAGAAAACTCCAAGTTTAAGAACCAGCTGATTGTTTCACTACAGGCTAAACACTGCCAAATCAATACCCTCTATACACTATGACTCAGACTGCCTTCTGTACATTTATCCAGTTTCGGCCATACCTGGTCATCCCCACCTTCATTTCAGGCTGTGGTTTTTTTTTTCTTTTTTTCTTTTTGCCTTATTTCTAGTAGGAAACTGGCTCCTCTTTCCCTCGGAGTGCCTATCTGGTTTTAATTTCTCTTCTCTATCCTATTCTCTCCTGGATAACTACTACTAGTGGTATTTTGTTTAAGTTATTCTTTTTCATGGCAAGCTGAACTTAACTTTAACTATGTCCTATGTTGGACATCTTTACATGAGGACAGGGACTATAGAATTGAGCAGCAGCATTCAAGGTCTTATCCTGACATTATTTGTTATTCGAACACATTTAAGACATTATGAACTTTATGTCAAAGCATCGTTTGTATTGTGAACATATAAAGCAACTGTTTTTAATAAAAATGAAAACTGATGTCCAAACACACGCACACAAAAAAATGCAAACTAATATAACTGATCAGTTACACACTAAACATGTTATGTTTTAGGTATGGTACTGTAACATAGTTTTGTTCTCATTTATGCTGGTGTTCCTCAGGAGCGAGGCCTCAAAATACATGGTACCACTGGGTCTCTAAAATACTCATCGTGTGCCATCCCATAACCCTGCAAAACTGCACAGTGTTGCCATCTACCTGGTGACATCCAGAGCTTTCTGAACTTTTGCCTGCACAGACCCCAGCAAATCTGCTCCCATTTTCTTCAGCAACTGTGTCAGGAGAACAAAAAGCCAATCCTGCAAATCATCTTTGTGAATGATGATGAAATCAACCAGGGTTTCCAGAAACATGCTGAAGACCTATAAGCAAAACAAGTGTCACAAAAAGGAAGGCTACGCTTCAAATTAAAACTAATCAAAGTGGAGAGTTTTAAAAACCCAAATTTCAGAATTATTGTTACAGACAGTTTCATGGATGGATGGTTTTAGTGACTGCACTGCTTTGAAAATAAAAAAATAAGACAACAGACACATATAATGTGCAGTATTAAAATACCACATGAAACAAATGAAGGAAGAGGAGTAGAATACACTTACTCTCTGTTGTGAATTCCACAGCAAAGCAGGTCATGCAACAAAACAAACCACTTGTTAGCACACAGTGATCAAACATGATTGTTCATATGCAGTTTGTCAACATAAAAGATGCATTCATTCCAAGTTCACATTTTCTTAACACAAAATAACTTCTCACTGGAGTTATTTAAATCACTATATACCTTGCATCAGATCCAGCTCATGAAAAGCAATACTCTTAAAGTCAACAAGTCAGGAGAACTTGATTTTATATAGTCGTACAACCATCTCCAATCTTTACCAAGTTTTTTCCTCACTTCCCCTGTTTATTCCAACCTCTGAAAGTCTGGTCCCATATGCTGTCACAAGCAGTGTTTAGTAACAGCAAGGACAGTGGGTAGAAAAGAACCTTGATATTGCAATATTGGACTAAAGCCTTACTGCAGCTATACTGTGACTGCAGCTTACACTTCAAACAAATTAGTTTTTAGTAATAATTCTATAAAAGCACTGAAAATGAGAGATAATAATTGTCACATTAAACATACTTCAGTTAAGTGAGTAATAAATCATCAACTTATTTATACATTGGAAATATTTGTACACAAGTTACTGTATCTGTGCCCTTTCTACAAGAAACTGAATTCTGAGAACCTAAACATTAACACATTAGAGGTAAGAACTGTCACACTAGATATGACCAGTTGGCCAGCTGGTCCAGCTATAATTCCTCAAGGAGCTGACAGACAAAAGGCATTCAAGTTTCTTGGGAAGCACAAGGTAACCAGTTCCTAGCATTAGCAGTCAGACTGGGATCTGTACTTTCATGGTCAAAAGATGAGAACTGAGTTTTATAAATACCAGCTTTCCCCAGCAGATGGCAGGGGCAGAAATACAAAACATTAATCCAGGAACAATATACAAATGTAGACAGATTGTAATTCAAGAGAACCACACAGTCTTCGTGAACTTACCTTGCTGTGAGGGTCAGCAAACATGCGAGTAAATATTTCACACAGCCTTTTTAATTCCACTCGGCTAGAATACATAAAAAGCCATATTAATGCTAAATTTCCAGTTGGGAAAAAGAAAAAAGCTAAAACAGTACCACCCTGAAAGAGATCTAGCTTTCTTTGTTTAAGCGTTTATTAAGTCACACTTCTGAAAACTCATATGCATCTCTCTAGCTTCATTACTGCTTTATATTAAACTTGTTAAGCCAGAAAAGAAGATATCAGTTTCATCAGAAGACAGGCTTTCCCCTTAGACTAATGGCCCTGATGATGGTTTTCATGATGCCATGAGAACAGGTTAAGAAATCTGATCTGTAGCACAGGCACCAGGGCAACCCTGAACTAAGGTGTAAGCAGACTAAATGCAAGCTGAAAGGAAATATAATCTAAAGAAGTAAAACCAGTATCAAAATTAAAAAAAAGAAAAAAAAGAAGTTCTGCAAAGGTGTAGTTTCTTGGAAAGATTTATAAGTTATTCAGAATCAAAGCAAAGGAAACTTGCTAGCTCAAGAGACTGCTGAGAGCAGTACATTTCATACAGTGCTACCAGCAGGAATGAAAGCAGCAGTACTTATGCTAAGAGTCACTATGGGGGCAAACAGTCTGTCACCCCAATCTTCTCAGCATTTCCTGCCTTGGAACAATCATTCACAAAGCTATGGTGATAATCCTCATACACCTTTTGTAGGAAAATCAAAATCTAACCCAAATTTTTCATGCAAGTATATTAGGTGCCAGAACTTTTTCCAGAAAGTTTGCTAAAATAAAGTAAAATGACATCATTTACGAGGAAATAATCTTTTAGAATACTCATAAATAGAACACATAAAAAGCCATTGCTGACCTACGGACTCCACCATATTAAAAACCTGCAGCACTTCCCACCTCAGGACTGCATCACATCAAGTGAAGTGCTGGAACATTTTTATGATGGCAAGAGAATGAACTTCCCAGGCTAGCTCTCATTACCTATTTATCCAGGCTGTTAATGAGGACTGACAAACATTTCCAGACAGTATAAAGACCTTTAAAACCAAAACAACTGCACAAATACAAGCTGGTAGCAACCAAACTATACAACTTAAAAATCCAGCCCTAATTTTACTTTATAATATTCATAACATGAAAATAAAAACATCACTGCTATTAGTAAATGTTTCTTCTGACTCCTTTGAAGATAACAACTTATTTCCAAATACATTCACCATAAACCAATGGCAAAAAGCTTGTGGTGCAGGAGTCACCCAGTTTATGTGATTTACTCCACAGTTTTTGTGACACGTGGTCACGTTGTGTAACTCTAAGATCTGTTTTTATGTGTGACATCCCACGGGTGTTTGAAGAGTTTATTTGGCTTTCAACAGAGGGAAAACATCTCTCTCCTACCACACAGTTGCAGAGTTGGCACATCTACTTCATTGCCTTAATAAACTTCCTTCCACATTACAAATTACACCATTTATAGGACACTGAAGCTTTTGATATTTTTTAAGAGTTACAAATAATTATACTCAATGTGTTCAAAAGAGTCACAAGTAATTACACGTAACTCAGCCTTCACAAAGAGTCAAAGCATACCCAACACAGGGAACATGATTTGACCTCATCTTTTTGAAACACACCCACCCTGAGTTTTTAGATTAAATGTGGCCAGTGTTTGCTTCTAAGCTGCTGAGAAAAAAAAAGTACTGAAGTTCAAATGGATTAATGTAAAAATGGAACCACCCTGGGAACGCATTTACATTACCTCCTTGTGGGAAATCTCACTGTGCTACAGAAGGAAAGTTTGCTTGAGTACTATGTTATTACTACAAATTCACAAAAGCAATAGTGATGAAAGCAGAATCTCTTCAATTAAGCCCCACATAGTGGAGACAAAGCTTTCATAGCTGTGAAAAGTACTATCTGTGCACATGAAGCAAGTACACATTACTGACTTCTGACTACAGCCACCTCCAAGGAACATCCCCATGACCAACACTACAAAGCTACGAGGGTCACCTCAGCGTCCGCTGGCTTTTCAGTAAGTTCTGGAGACCTATGAGGCCCTCCTTCCTTTCAGACCAATTGGAGCTGGCACAGTGGTTCAGGACCTCAGCCACATCTTCGGTCTGCCTCAGATAGTGTGGAATGCCTCCATTCCTGGAACCGTAGGAGCGCTCTGAGCAAGCGCTTGATGCGTCACTGTTAGCGTCATCATCGGAGTACATCCCATAGGGTTCATATCTTCTTCTCACTGGCTTTTTCTGGGAAAGGGGAAACTCAGATTAAATAAATTCTATACAGTTAAATCAGTTCCAAAAGATAAATGTTCTACCCATAATCATTAATCAAGGAAGATTAATGCTATTGTTATAGTGACATGGTTTTAAAAGATGTCACTAAGCACTGTCTGCTATCTCTCCCAATAAAGCAAAACAGAGCTCACTGATATCAAAGAGCATGAGTAACTAGGGAGAGCAGGACCTGCCTTTCCCAGCATGAAAGCATGACTCTTATGCCCAGTGAAATTAGCTGTAACTAATGAAATCGTGTTTTATTGTAAATTGTTCCACTGTTACACACTCCGTGATGAAACAGTCTCTATTTCAAGAAAAAAAAAAGAGATAAGGAAGAAACAACTACAGGAATCTGTGCTGGCACGTACAGCCATTTTGACATTGATAACGGAGCGACTCTAGAAATGCACTGGGATACAGGATATCCTAATCTCTATTAGTTTGAGGTGTAAATAAATAAATGCAAAAATTTCAGAGATTTCCAAAGGATAAGTAATCAAATCCCACTCATTTCTATAGCATAGGATTAGGGGACTACATCCTAAACCTCAATCCTTACAGAATGGATATTAAAACAATTTTGATAGCTCTACAAATTGTATACTACAAGATAAACTTTTAAATGAATCTTAACAGAACAGGATTAATAAGACAATGAATCAGAGAAGACTGTCTAAATTCTAAAATGTCTGGTACAGAATTCCTTCCAGTGTCCAGTCCTGCAGTTCCCAGACTTGAAGCCAACAATTTTGCTTACACTAGGACTGCAAGATTGAAGTGAAGAAATTAACTCAAGTGTGGTATTATGGGCGTTAGCAACAGGGTAGGGAAAGTTGAAAGTAGAAATAAAAAGTCAAGAAAGCACTAGTACCTTGCTCCTGGAGTCTCCTAACAGCTGTAGAGGCAGGAAAATATTGAAGGGTGGGAAAAAGCATAGAGAATTATGTCAGAAGCTTATGTAGGGTTTTTATTTTTGCAACAAAAATGTATAGCAAATGCATCTTAGCAAATTAAAAAAAACACAACAGTTCATGCTAAATAAAAGTGGATATAATAACACCTGACTTTATTTCCTATCTGCTGAAATAACTTGCATATCCTACACTTTCTATTGGATCTTGGAAGTGAAATCATTTGTTATTAAGTTTCTGATGACATCTATATATGAATGCCTCTGCCTGCTTTTCAGAAATGCTGTTTCTGGAAGATACCGGTCTTTAGTAGTGATTTCCTTCTCCGCACGTTCTCAGTAGCTTTTGATTTTTCAAGTCTTACAGAAATTCTGATGTCAGGAAACCACTATCTACAGTGCAGCACATTTAAACAACTTCACTTAACCAAGTTCTCTTCCAACACACAGTTCTTACACTGCAGTTCTTATTTTTTCTTTCCGAAGCTTAACATCTTTAAAGAGAAGCTGGCTGTAGCCCATGACTTCAAGGCCTTAACACCAAAGATTCCATCACCCTTTGAGCTTTCCTGACAGATCCAAGCACTGATTCACAGTATAGACTGTGTGTTCTTAGGCCAAGTCCAGCTCTCAAACAGAAGCAGTGGATTCAATGAGAATTATATGCATGGAGCAAAGGTTACAGTGTGACCCACTATGTTTTGTTTTATTATTTCTTACTACGGGAAGAAGAACACTTTTTGAGAACAAGGTTGCTGCGTAAAAGCTGGCATCACACTAATGTTTTAAAATGAGCCCAAACTGAGTTTGTAAATTGCTTGTCAAGAGGAAGCAACTAAAAAAAAACAAAAAAAACACACCAAACTGAGGTGGTGAGAAGGAAGGGGACAACAAGATCATGTTACATCCCTGAAAGTCATACGAATTCAAACTGATCAACTTACACCAATCAAGGTAGCTAAAATACCTACTTTCCAGCCAGACTTAAACATTTAAAAAGGAAATCTGTAAATAAGATTTTAATACTTCAATCTAAAGTTACTTAGTTTAAAAGAAATATTTAGAAGCGAACTCCTAAGTCTAAGCTGAAGTCACATCAAGAAATCTTAACTGGTCAACAGTGAACCAGAACAGCACTATGACCCTCTCCTCCTCCTCCCTTAGCTCATATTCAGGGCTACAGTCTCATTTCATTTACACAGGTAAACTATCACCTATGACTATGCTGTGAGCTGCTGTGGTGGGAAATTTGAGGTGCTGAGAGTAAAAACTGGCTCACGATCTGCTGAATTTGGAAATGAAAATGCCCACTAACAATTTTGCCCACTAAATGCAACAGCACCACTATATACTACTCTAATTCAGTATGATGAGAAATTGATTAAAAACAACAACAACAACAAAAAAAACTTTTCTAGGAATACTCCAATAATACTCTAGAAATGGAGGTGAGGTGAGCTAGGTGATGACTGAATATGAGAAGGAAAATGATGCTAGCCACTCTTAGAAAAACTAACTAGAATATAAAGGGGGAAAAAAATCATTTCATAAACTCTGAGGACATTATTTGTTCTCCAAGACAGACCTAAGATATCTGCTTTAGATATATCAGGAAATCTTCATCTCAGCCTACGTCTAGAGATGAGGAAGACCTGAGGTATACTGGCACCCAAATAATACTTCAGAGTAAATGCTCCTGGCTCTAAACACCTTCGGTTTCCCCAAACCCCAAAGTAAATCCAAATGTTTATGATGGCACTCAATTTCTGAAGAGCAAAAAACATCATCTGTGTTCCACAAAAGAGACTTTATATTGCTGTAAGATTATACAGGACAATACGGTTTTATAAAAAAAATGACAAAACCAGATTTTCTCAGAAATGCACTTAATATTTAGAAGATAATGGCATCATGTTTTGCAAACACACTTCAGTTTAACTGCACAAAATGATACCAATTACAGACAAGCCAAGCTATGAGCTGATCCCAGTATCTAACCAGGTGCAAATAACAGAGCAGGACAATGCAGAGTTCTTAGTTCTTTCCCAGACAAAATCCTTATACAGCTAACAGAACTGATGGAATCCCCTCACACTGCAGGTGCTGAGCACCCATACACTGCAGCAAACAGCAAGACAAACAGCTCATTCAGCTTCTCTTGCAGCTCCAGTATCAAGCCTCATCAGTCTGTCAACTGGAGAACTAACATGGAACGAGGAAAAAAAAAATGTTGCTGCTGATACACTCACACACAACACAACACAAGATAACTAACTCTACGGCATCAGACACTCCGCACAATCAGAGCAAAGCTACTTAGAAAGAGGAGAATGTACGTACAGGTAACTTTAAGCCACTTTCCGGTGTCGGAAGCATTTTGTATTTTTCCTCTTACCAGTGCATCAGCCACAGCGGCCTCCAGATCTGTGCTTGTGCTCAGGACTCGCATGGCATTCACAGAAGCAGGCATCCTGCCTGACTGTCCGAGTCCAAACCGGTCTGCACAAAAGACAACATCGGAAGGGATTGTTAAGTAAATTCACATTCACTTGGAATCCTAATAAGGTGTCTGAACAGCTCTCCCCAAAGGATCTGGGAACTCTCAGTGCTTTTTCATTAAAGACTCTTTTATCCACAACTCTACAGAGTTTGCCATGACAGTAAGAAATAAACTATTGTCTCGGGCACCCAACAAACAATTTCAGATCCTCAGGGCATGTCTTTTGTTTTTGTTGGGTTTTGTTTTTGTTTTTAAGAAGGGAAGAAGGGTATCTACTTTGTGTTTCATTTTAACAGAAGTTGTTTTATGTTTTCTTTTAATGTCAGAGGCAGACATGCAGGTCCCAGTCTGGCTCTGACAGGAATCATCTGAAGACTTCTCATTAACTTCTGAAAAAGAGTCGTGCCCAGTGTCAGAGCATGTTAATACCGGAGCACTCATCTTGCAGCTTGTTCTCAGCAAGTATGTGAGATCATCATCAGCAGCACATTAGCTATCTTATGTTGCAAGGCCTGATTAACCGGAATATCTCCCTAAACCTCAAAGAACAAAAATAAGGTTTATTCTTTGTTTGTGAAGTTACTCCAATTTTGTTTTATTGTTGTCCTTAAGAAGCAGCTTAAATGTACACTGAACTGAAATGCAATTTAAAAGTTTTATGATAAAACAAAATTATTACTTCTTTTAGATCATACAGTATCATCTGTCTCCCTATGAATTCGATGGCAAAGCTCTCAACAGCACCCAAAATAACAGCATTGGGTCCCAAATGCCACTTACATTCCCAATAATCACTAGCTTACTTTACCATTTGCCCGGAGTCTGATAAAAACACTACTAATGAGTTTCTTCGAGCAAAACAATGTATTTGGAAGGCCATCACAAGCAGTGATACAGCAGAATTGGCAACCGAGGCCACAGGCCAGACTCCAGCAGTACAGCCCCTCACAATCAGAGACCTATTTCTGCAACCCTGGCTCCAGTCTATAGCCAGAAAGAGCCTGGTTTCAACATTTCAAGTTTTTGCTTCCACCTAGGGCTGTCTTTGCTCCAGAAGGGCTGGGAAAGCTCCCTCTGGGACATAGCTTACACCACATGTGCCAATAAGAGCTCTGCCAGCATTTCAGAGGTGCACAAATCAAGCTGCATGAACCCATTTAACAGATCATTAGCTGACCCACACTGGATGCAGCCACAGGTCTTTCAGTAGTTCATCTATAGCTAATTTAACGAAGGAAGAAGACTGTTCATTGAAATGTGTTTACATCATGGATTTCCACAACATTGAATGTAATATTCGGCAGTTTACTATACTTATTTTTGAAAAAACATTTGCTTATCACAAATTTTCGTTGCTTTTCTCTTTAGAAGCCCATTGCACTAAAATCTCTTCTAAGGAATTTGCTCACACTGCCCTGCACAATTCAAATCAGAGACTGAAGCCTGCCAGTCTGTCATCCTAATTTTAAAGCTTTACCTGAGTATGTGAGGGCAAGGATTAAACTTCTTAGGGGAGAATAAAGACAACTTTTTAAAACCTAAAATATTTTTCTGAGAAAAAAAATGAAGATTAGCATTTACTTCATAAGTGTTACCACAACTTGCTCTTTCCCAATTATGCAACCAGACGAGACATTTCTGATTTTCAACAAAAGCACAATTTCTACAAAACACATTACAAGAGGAAAAAAAAAAAAAAAACAACCAAAAACAGACACCTTAGAACTACTGCCAAAAAGTAATCAAATGATATTTCACAAAGAAATAAAAGTTGTATGTGTTATTACTATCCCCTTTTTTAATGCACTTGGGTTGAAGAACCATTTCAAATATGCAGTTGAAACCATACTTCATCCCTGAAGTTGAAAGATTTGTTTACTCTTAATAGAAGCACAGAAGATGATAAAGCATCGAGTCAGACTGAATTTAAGGTCACTGTTACAGAGATACATACTAAAAGATGTAGAAAAGACAAGTATTTTTCTAATTGCAAATGATACCTGGTACAACACAGAGTCTGTAAACGTTGAGACAAGTTCTGGACTCAGTTATATATAAACCATCTAACTTGATGATGTTACTCAAGTCTTACTGAGATCAGAATTTGGCTTTAATAGCTTTGAAATAACACAACATTGTATAATATCGTCATGCATGTTAATTTAGTATTACATTAGAAAAGGGAAGATAGTTTTTGTTTTTATTAAAAAAAAAAAAATGAAGAACAAAATGACAAAGTAATTCAACTGTAGGTCAGTTTAAATACCCAACATAAAAAGGAAAAACAACAAAACAGAACAGGGCTTTTTAATCAAATTGGTAAGTACAAGGTGGCACGCTGTTTTTTATCCATCTCCAATAGCTACCAGGAATTTTTTTACATACTTCTTGCAGTGACCATTAAAGTCGTAACACCCATATCACTGTGGGCTTTTCCCACGCTGCTGCCACACCTCAACGCACACATCTGATCTTAGAAGGGACCTCAGCATATCTCTAGCATAGGGCTGGGAACGCGTTTGGCTCCAAGAATAACCCTTAGAGACAAGCCCAGTGTTACTGTCAATAAATAAGATGAATAGCGTGTGTTTTGGTCACTTCTCCTTTTGGATATTTTAATTATGGTTGTTGCTTGGTGAAAAATTTCAGCAAATTCCAGCAAAATTCCTGGATTTTGTCACTTCTTCAGCCTTCCTTAGGATAAAGATAGCCATATATAATTTCATTGTGCTTTGTACCAAACCAGTGGAACCAAGCATGAATTAACTATCGCATGAAGCTGAAGAAAAAAGCTTAAGCTTAGATCTGAATTAGATTTGAGGGCCCTTTTTGGATCTTTTTGACAATTATTTTGCTCAATACAAATTCAAACTGCTGCTTTGAAACATGCCAGAGTCAAATCTGCTTGCATCATTTCTGCAGCAACTTGATAGGGGAAATGTTTTGAGTTTTATTTAAGTGACAGCAATTTAACTACACTTAAAAGGAACAGAACATTTTTCACTGCCTTCCTGAAGGTACTTAGTTAAATAACTTTTAGTATCAGTAATTCCTTGTGAAGCTTTAGCTTCCAATGAAACAGTGAAGCTCTAATTCATCTTCTGCATCATCTTTGTACATACAATTGAGTTTCTGTTGATTTAACACTAGCAGCCCTCATTCATTTTTGAATAAGTCCCTCAGTGAAATACTCTGCTTTCAAAGGGGGTTGCAGGTATTCCACAACTGCAAATCCAGCACAGGAGCGGAGAAGGCAACTTGAATCTGAAGGTTTTTCTCACTATTTTCTACTGATGCAAAGCCCACTGAAATGAAAGGAACTATTTTTTCCAACAACTTCCATGTGCTTTGCACAAAGTCTTCAGTAGTAAATGAAAGATGGATCAGCACGTGTTATGTGCTGAAGTTCATTTTGAAAGCTCATCAGGTGTTTAATTCTTGATGCTATTGTGAGTATCAAACAGGATCCCGCAAAGCACTTCCATTAACTGCCAAGAGTCTGAAAAGCTTAGTAATAAATGGGATGAGACCCACTGGGATCCTGTCCTAGACACTGAGAACTGCTACACTGCTGAAGAGGAAAAAGATGTAAATTGCAAGGACTCTGCATTGTTCAGGATTTAGCCCATGCTGTACAAATGGTCCAATTTCCAAGCGAATTGAGAAAGCCCTGGATCACCCTTTGTTTAAATGCTGCTCACAACATTCCTGAAGTACACAAAATCAAAAAACATTCAATAAAAAAAAATTAAAAAGAAAAAGCCACGTTGAACAAAACAGAACAAAAAACCTCGTAGCGGTGAGAAGCACATGCCAAGTGCTGGCTGATGCACATGACAGCAAATGTTAAAATGGTGTAAAACAAGACTACATATAAGAAGCAGATTCATGCAGTTAGCGCTTGTTCACCTGACTGCCCAACAGAATCAGCAGTGGAGAGAGCACTAGTGGACCTGGAATGACGTCGAGAAGCTGCAAGTAGAAGGAATGGCAACACCCACAGGATTAACACACATTTAACCCAAGACAGAAAATGCCACAATCCAAAGGGGATGCACGTGAACGCTACCAGTAAACGTGTTTCATAGTGACAGGGAAATGACGTTGTATATGAATGCATAACAGATACAGTGCAAGCCCCACAGTGTCATCTCCATCAGTAGCTTCTCCTCCCTTTCCCTCATGACCATAAACACGATGCATGACGAAACTCATTTGTAACAGTCCCAAACCCAGTGCAGTTTCAGCAAAGAAAACCAGTGTGCGTCAGTTCCATTCCAGAACCACAGATCTGGAAGATGGCCATCATGACAACATGGAGCACATAACCGTAGAGCAGGATTTAGATGTGTCTGATCTAAACCCCAATGTGAAGCCATGATAAATGGTTAGAAATTGTGCTTGCAGGTCTTTTTCCAAAACATTCTAGCCTATGCACAAAAAAAAAAAAAAAAAAAAAACAATGCTCACAAAAAGAATGAATAACCACAAAAGTTGAAAGTACAAGGAGTCATACAGGGAGGTCAGCCAACCACTGCTTATAGCTGTTTTGGTTTTGACGTAATTTTCTTTCTTCAAATAAACACACATATTGGAGCTGTCGCTACTACCAGAAGTCTTCCGCTGTAACAAATTTTGTATACATCCTTTTTGAATCTAATTCACATGTGAACATGCATGCACGTATATCTAGAATCATACCATATGTATACAAACAAATTGTTAATAGCAACAGGACAGCAGTAAAAGAGCCAAAGCCAAATACAGCTCCCACTCCAATTCCCAGTTGTCAGCGGTGCACGAATCACAGAATGCCTTTGGAGAGATTTTCAGTTACCAGATTCAGCATAAAGGTGAGTTAGTTATTTATGAAGGCAGATGGAAAGTCAGCCCAGACATTTCTTAATTACAGAAATCTCTGTATATCTCTATATGAAGAGGCTTTCCCCCTATGTCCAGCACTGATATGTTCACCTAACAAAAAACAAACAAACAAAAAAAACCCCAAACAACTGACAAAAGAAACACTGACCCTCCATGTGAGCATTTGTCACCAGACTCAAAGGTCTTGCTGATGCAATATCACAACTAACACTGTTAAAAAGCTGAAAAAAATAAAGCCCATCACTATCCAACACAAACAAACTTTGTCAGTTGCGTGTATGTGTGGGCAACAGAAAAACTGCAAGTCCCTAGTTAAACATTAATAAACAAATGCCAATAATATAAAATCTGAAGTTTTTCTCATTTTGCTCACTTTTCTCCCAGTTGTGACAGCTTGGCCAAAGCTCCACACAATATGCAATGTGGTCTTTACATATGTAGAACACATGCATTTATTCAGGAGAACAAACCCACTGAAGCTGTAAGTAAGTCATGACAGATTTACAGGGTCAATACAGGATTATGTTCTGAACCCTCAACTAAAATTTTGAGCTTGCAAATGCTTTCTTCTGAGCCATCCACCGCGTCCCTATAGATTTCACTGCAAGATCAAGGCCCAAGAAGAAACGGAAATAATAAAAATCACTCATCTTCAACAATAATTAAAAAAAATCATAGAATCTATGCTTCCAGGGAGGGGGCACTCACAACCTCACTGGGCAACCTGTTCCAGGATCTCAAAACCCTCATACTAAAGACTTTCTTCCCAACACTTAGTCTAAATCTGCCCTCTTCAAGTTTAAAACCATTTCCCCTCAGTTCACTCAAGCCTCCTAACTTGGAATGGAAGACATCTTGGTGCACAGACATGCATATCTGCATGGAAGCTTTGAAAATAAGCAACTTGCAAGGTCAGGATGTCAGTGCTGACACTGACCATAATACCGTCAAATGAAAGAATCCTGTCATTTACATATAGCTAGCCTAAGTAAAATTCACAAATATAAAGTTAATCTTTATGAGGAGAAATGGACTACATTATTTAGGGATTAATGTAAGATTAACTGGATTCTAAAAATATAGTAATGGAACCATCCTGTTTTGGCTTAAATTGCTATATATACACACACACACAGAGCTTACTTTCAAATGAGTTACAAGCTACAGAATTAAGTTTGTGAACTTAAGCTGTGCTCCAGCTTGTAGCATTCAGTGAAAACACAAGAAAAAGGACAACAGAATAGCAACTATATTGGGTTACCATTACACTGATTCTTTTCCACCACCTTCCATCCCCATTTCCCTGACTTTATAACAACTGCAATCCTAGAACTGAATTAGACTTCATTAAAGTGAAACACTCCTCCTCCCCACTATGAGATTTGCTACAAGCACTGTAATACATATCTGTAATTGAAATTTCAAATTCAGTGTGCAGGTCAGACTTGGTGGTGGTGCACAAAATTCAGAGTGATACTGATACATTTAATTTTTAAGATGAAAGGCTCAAGATGGTATCTCAAATGTATGTTCACTATAATAGAAGAAACAGAGCAAATGACAGAATACAAACAAGTTAGTCCTGACATTCGGCACGCTGAAAACATTCTGGTTGGAGAAAACAGCCCCATACAAAATTAAAGATACAAAGATAACTGTAAAAACAAGCTACAGTTGCATATTTACCATCCCTTTATGGTTCTAGTATCAAATCAGCTGCTTTCAACCAATAACATCTTTGATTTTTCAGAAATTTCTGAATGCTAAGTTGAACTCCAGCCATTTCTCAGGAAAAATGGAGAAATTGCAGACAGATTATTTCATAGTTTAATTAATTAAATAATTAAGTTCTGAACCCAAAACCTTACATCACTGAAATCAATGGAAATTTTGCCAACGATCTCCCATGGATGAAGACAATGACCCCCCTCTCCTCTTGACAGCACCTGAAGTTGATATGAATGAATGAATCAATACTGACAATAGCTATATAGGCTTAGAAGTTCATGTGAAGCACAGCATACTAACCATGAGAACCAAACAGGAAGATTTTGCCCATTTATCTTTTTTTTTTTTTTTTCAATAACCTTTTCTTATTATTTGTTTTGGTGCAGAATTAAGTCCAAAACATTATGTTCTACTACACAGTATTTCTTAAAGATGTGTTTTATCAACTGTGCGCAAAACAGATCTTGGAATAACATTCTTCAGCCTTGACTTAATATTTACGAGTTTCTTTCTCACTTTTAACACACATGCACAACTATTAAATTATTACATGTGGGAAAAGGGCCTGGAGATAAACTACACTTAATTATGTCTGAGATGACAAATTTTTCATACAACAAACAATGCATTTGGTTGAATACATATGACATGATACTTGATCAGAAACATTAACCATCCTGTTTTCATCCTTGAGCAGAAAAAAATCCTGCACATGGTAAGCATAATGAGATTTTCTATTCATACTGTATACCCAAGCTGTATGACAGAGATGCTCCTTTAAAACTTGAGCTTTTTCATTTCTGTCTGCTTGAAAGTCTTCTATGAGATGGCACGTGCAGCTTGTTAACTCACAATTAAGCGTACTGAATAAAACCCGTACAAAAAAAAATCTTCTATCACTTCATTGGAGGATTTAAAATAGAAATGACATTGTACCTACTTGCAAGAAAATCAGATCATGGATAGATTTACTCAACAACAAACTACAGTGGTACTGACTACTTCACTGTGACCTAGAAAACAGAAGCTTGTTCTCCCATAAATTACCATCAGTGCTGTGAAGTAAAGCACGGCAGCCACACACAAGCTAATTTAATGAAACTGAAAAACAAAATTCAGGCTACACTATTTTCATACTAATAGTGAAATGCTAAGAACCAGAACTGAAGCATGCAGAAGAAAACAGAAGGGAAACAGGGTTGGAAATGGGGAGTGTGTCAGGAATCTAACAGAAGACAGGAAACAAGCTCATTTCACCTGACAGCGTCTTCAAGGGGCAATCAGAACAAGGAAAAAAGGAAAGAAAAAAAAATGACCCTTAAAGCTCCAATGCCTACAAGTACTCACCAAGTGGAGGAAAGCCCCGAGCAGGGCTTGTATCTCGACTGCTCTCACGGCTGGTATCACGGCTGCACCCCTGACTCATGCTGGGTCGGGGGATACGACTGCTCCGTGCTAGCATGCAGCATGGAGAGTTTCAGAGAAGGTGAACAAGTTTAATGAGGACAGAAAAGCTCAAAGTCAAGTCACATTTCTGTTAGTTACGGTAATTATTACATTAGTAATCATCAGTTACAGCAGCCAGCTCAGGCTCTTACAAACCAACTATGTAACACGCTGAGCTGTGTTTTTGATGTTAAATTTCATCAGTATTAAACGTCTGGTTGATAGAATCCTTGTTTCTTAAGCAATCCAAGTTTTGTCATTCAAGGGGAGCAGGACATCTTCAGTCATTTAGGGAAGCTCTACAATTACAAGGCATGCAAAACAGATGAAGCTACAAAAAACCCTCATGAAAGATTTTTTCTTTAAAAGATAAACACCCTTCTGGAACAAGGAAGTACTTTTAACCAGATTAAAAAGTTTAAAAAGTCTGTCTCAATGCCAGTATAATATCTTTGAATAGATTTGTTTTTTGCAAGGATAACTTTGTCATGAACAAATAACCTATGGGGAAAAAAAAAAGGAAAAGAAATGTACATACTGAATAGACTTTTCTCTAACAAATGATACTGGGAAAAATCACTGAGACCCTAAATACCTGAAAGACAACTTAGAAACTGGTTTCAATTTTAAGATAGCAGCAGCTTCATTTTTATTTTATTAAAACAACAGCTGTCTAACTTCTGATCCTCAAACATTTCTAAAATCTTATATTTATGGTTGAGACACATGCACGCATAAGGAGAGCTTTAACTATCTTCTTTCCTTTGACAAAACCCTGCATCAACGAGACTTATCTGTGGTATGGAAGCTATAAAGTGTTCAATTTCCCCTAACAGGCTTCTGCCTATCAGCCATGTCACAGCAGCTCATCATATGCAGCCTTTGTTTGGCCAAATGCACAACAGAAGACAGAAGATTAAGCAGCTTTCACAGTAACAACCAATCCCACTTACTTCATTTGAAGTTTTGTCCATGGAGGAGAAACAGAACTAGTGCTTTGAGAAAGTTACTTAGCATTATGGATTTGAACTTTAGTTTTTATAAGAGAACAATTTATTCCTATGCAAATCATTTGCCACTGATATGAAAGATGATAGCAACGTGTTATTAAAAAAGCTCTATGCCCAGTAGAGAATAAATATTTTTGGATGCAAAAATGGCAACTAATTATCATGAATTTAATTTGAAGAACTTAAGTGCTTATTTGGGCTCACCGAGAAAGGAGATCACACATTTATGCAGTTCCTCCTTTCAATGAGGAGATTTATATACGGGAGAAAAGCCATGCCAAAAAATAACGTTTGATTTTGAATGGTTACTTATGCCTTGGTTGTATTAGTATCCTTTCAAGCAAAACAGTACAAAACAACAGAAACTTTCATATTTATGCTTTGAAATTTAAATATAAGCTACTGCCAGGTTCTTGTTTTGTCATATCCTTCCCAAATTTGTAAAGCCAAAACAATATCTCTTAGATGAATTAATGGTTCTGATGGTTGAACTTTGATGTCAGACAACACGAGATGAGATAGTGACCAAGCTGATTTGACCACTGCATGTCTAAAAAGCCTATGCGAGTGAGATATTCTTGTAATAAGTAAGGCAGACTAAATAACAGAGGCTGGTATTAGGGTCCACAAGTACAGTGATCCCATCTCAGGCTTTCAGGAATAAAGCTGTAAGGTGAACTACAGATGAAAGTAACAATCTGATGCCTTCTACACAAACACTTGCTTCGAACTGCAGGCTCTCTAGAAGCTAGCTCCTCATTCTTGGGTCTCATGCTTCTGTGTAGATAATGGTAGCCTTCACATCACATTTGTACAAGCAGTCATTTCTCTCAAAAGAGATTTGTCAATCTTTTCTATAACGCAAACCTAGGCCCCACAACGGCTCTTCAGAGAGAGGCAGTTGTGAATGATTAAAAAAATTAAGTGATCTACACTGCTCATTCTCCTTCCATTACTGCTAATAACAGCAGCATGAAGTATGAAGACACTTTAACTGCATTAAAGCAGTCTAATAAGACAATGCTACAGATGAACCACAATATTGACAGCACAGAGAAAACCTAAAAGCAAACAGTGTATTTCATGAGCAATGGTCCAAAGATTTACATGTTACTGAATAGAGAAACAAACAAAGAAAAAAAAGAATGGACTGAGAAGAACAAAATGATGAGTCTATGATGAGTCTGTTGTGGACTCCCAGCATCTGCCCCCCTCTCTTTTCTTTTTTTTTTTTTTTTTGTCTGTTCTGTGTTGGCAAGACTGAGTATCAGTTATTCAGAACATTTTCTTGAGGCGCTGCCAGAATTAAGACCCTGCAGCACTGTCATTTAGACAGGTTTCTCATATACCCAAAGCCTGTCTGTCTCTGCAGCAAAGGATGACAAGACAGACAGGACAAGAATTTCAGAATTCCCAACTCCACCAGCAGAACTCCATCATCCCCCTGTTAATCAATTTACCACTTGGCAGAAGCCTACATTTTATTAAGGTGTGGTTTTTAATGATTTCTAAGTCCGTAAACGCTGGCAAAGCAGTCAATACCAAGCACCGCAGTAGGGTACACCCAGCAGAGGCAAGTCAAGAACTGCCTTCCACTTTCCAATTACCACATGCAGCATAACTACTGATGAAAAACTGCTGCATGGTATGTGTTAGCTGACTGGGCCCACATCACTTTCTGAAGGACATCTTCATCTCAAATCTCATTTCTTTCAAATCCAACTGGCAATCAAAATCTGGCTCCTCACTTTCTAGGCTCAGAATCTGAGAGGTGTCATGGAAGCTATATCCCCACTCTGATGATGGGCTTGAGGGGAGGAGCAGGCATCTGGCCTTCAGCACACACCCACACTGCAATACCTGTCAGGATACACAGCCGACTGAGCATCCAACAGCATCCATCTCCAACAAACAAGAGAAATATACTCCATGGAATCTGTGGTCAGCAATGAAATTAATCTGGCAGCAAGCTACTGATGCTTACAGGCTTCCACATGCAAGGCTCCATTAGCCTATCACTGCCATTACTTTCCAAAAGGGCTGATAAATTCCAGTGGGTGGCTGTTGTATAAAACCCCACCCCATGCATGGACTTAGCGCTGTGTGCTCACTCTTGTGCACACAGTGCTGGTCCAGCTGCAATTCCCTGTCACCCTTACAAAATAATACACATCAACTCAATGGATGAGTTATGAACAGGACTCGGGAATTACCCATTTCTGGCAGCTTGATTCGCAGCACTGTCCACACTATAGCATGACCAAGGAAGTTGAGAGACGCTTCAGGCCATGGGTTAAGCACATGCTTGTCAAACACATCCATAATCCCACAGAGCTTCAATGATTGCACATACATTTGATGCTGTATGTATGTTCAAATATTTGAACTGGAATGTGAAAAAGTTTACCAGCATACTTAGGATCAAGGTGAATGGGAGTCCATTTAATGAAATGAACAAATGAAAAAAAAAAAAAAAAAAAAAGGCCCACAGAAAGACAGAGACTGAAGCAACACAACAGAAAACAAAAACTGTAGCTACTTATAAGTCATAAATACAATGGGATAATGGTATCAACATGACAGATCAAAAGTTACCTCAATTCAAACCAATCTTATCACATTCAAGATTCGATAAAGAGTCAATTTCTGCAACTGAATGCTAAAGCCAACACAAGCATTAAACTTCTGCTCTCGTGAAAGCCTATAAGAACAGGCTTTGGTCAGCCATCAACCCAGGGATGGGTGGGAAACATACATCTGATAGATGTCAGAGTTTTCTCACTCTCAAACAACACTGACTGTGTTCACAGACAGCACATCAGAGCAGTGAGAGAGATATCACACTTCCAAAGGATTTCATGGCTCCCATAATATACCTGAAAGCAGGCAACCCAAGAGTGAGGATTTCACAAAGCTAATTTCCTTCAGATAAACACTAAACACTATTTCAAATGGGACCACTTAACTTGATGATAAACTTAAGCATTTCTGATGGTAATATCCATCATCCTTCATTTGCTTTCAAAAACTATGTAACTTTGCAGAGTGACAGCACAACTGTCTCTAACATTTGAGAAACACTACATTTTGAAATTAATGAACAGGAAAGCACAGTGCATTCATAGACAAGTCATAATATAGATCAGACTAAGAACATTATTAGAACTGGAAAAACAATCACTACAGCCATGCAGTATTTTTTATGACTCCTAGCAGCATGTACACTCAGTGCATTGCAGTACACTTGAGTAAGATACTTCTCGTAATAGAAATGTAATGTTAAAAATTTAATTGCCAGCACTAAGGTTATTACTTCAATCAACTTAATCTACTGACAAATTTTTTGAAGATACAAAATTCAGTAACAGTTATTACTGTAATGGAAACATTTTCAGAAGCTTGAAGTTCACAGTTTTAAATGAAAACAATATTTACTTGCTTAGCCCACCAAAAATCTTTTTTCTTTTTTAAATCTCAATTCAGGTACACAAAACTTTCTATATGATGATGCTTACCCACCTGTTTATAGGAAAAGAGTCTGCTGATAAATAGGAAAATAGAAATTCTTATGGGTTATTTCCACAACAGTCACTAAGACAAGAATTTTGGAAGCAGAGTAATTAAAGTGTAAGCTTTAAATACCATCTAGAAAAAGAAAGTGGCTCCAAGATATTCCAGACAAGAAGCAATTTAAGCTGCAAAAATTGTTAAATAATCACAGAAGGTGCTCACCACCCTTAATTCCAGCTAAAAACTGCTCAGCTGGTCTTAGGAATAAGCCACTCGTGTAAATGAGGGATTTTTGCTTTGATATTCATGGCAACTGTTTTTGCTGCCTGACCTAAAAACATCACTCACATTGTATTTCAAACAGGAGATATAACATCTTCAGGCATTTTGAAACTATCGCTCAATCTGGAAAATTAAAACTGCTTTCCTATAAGCCACAATAAATAACAGGGAATTTCTGGAAATAAAACACTAACTTGCCAGCTGAGGAATTCAGAAGAAAGACAACCATCACATACATGTTTCCTGCTCAGCAGGAAAGTCCATCCTTTGAGCACATTGGTTGATGAGTCACTGCAGTGACTATTCTTACCTAGTCCTATTCTGTTGGGACTCGTCTCTCGACTGCATCCCTGGCTCCGTGGGATCTTGCTGCGCTTCTCTGAAGATGATGGCACAGGCTGAACTCTGGATGCTCCACTGCTCAGGCCACCATAGGCGCTTCCTAACAGCTTACCCGGAGAACTAGATCGACTACCAGCTAGAAGAGAACCAAAAATGAGGAAAACAAACAGTTAAAAATAAAACAAAAACAAAAACAAAACCAACAAACCCAACATCTTAAATACTCTAATGGCAAAACTGGAACACAATCAGCTCTAACAGTATGACCCAACGCACACAGAAAATTTATGGGAGTGCTTCCCCATGGGCTTTAAAAGGATAACAGAAGAAAGCCCGTGGACAATAGACACTGACATTAGCGATTCTGTATGTATGAACGGTGCTACCCAATCAATATCAAGAACAAAAAAAGACACAGCAGTACAGAAATACCCTAAGCTGAATCTCAGTGAGCTTGTGGAGATGTCAGGAGCAGTCATGCAGCAGCAACATGGAGCCCATAGGCTTCTCTGCTTCAACAAACAGCAACAAAAATTAGCTCATGTGGAGTGCTGTGCAGGGAAAAAACAGCTTTTGGCATAGGTAAGCAGCTGCAAGATGGTTCAGCCATCTTCACATCACACTACAGTGGTGACATTATATTCCTACAGTAATTCAGTGAAGAAAAACACTACCAGCAAAAAAGAACCGTCTCAACAGTAGCAAACCAGCATGTTGAAGGGCAAACAAACTAACCCTGTTATATTCGTAGAAACACTGGTTTACTCAGGTCTGACTAAAGCTAATTAGTTATTTTTCAGCTGGAGAAAGAATATTTAGCAAGCTGAACAGTTGACCTAGTTTATTTTTCCTTGTCTGTTTGAATTGCTCATGGCAAGTTTACATTTTTTCTAAGCCATGATGTCTAGTCTGCTGACCAAGATTTATTTACAGTATCTACATTCCAGCTGCAGCAGGCATTCGTCTGAAATATTTATGCTGTCAAACTCAATAGGTTGAACAATAAAATTATTTTTACACAGAGAATATTATTTTTGCAACACATTTCTGCTGAAAATTAAGTAATACTGACTTTAAAGTATCCAAGGAACTATGAAACTAAGGGATTTAAGACCCTTTTTGTTTCTTCAGATATACAAAAGATACACTGAACATCTGCCATCGATATTATCATTCCTAATACCCAACATTTCATTGTTGTTGCTGGAATAGCAAGGAAAATCACATCTAAAAATGTTCCAAAAATGTTCTCTGACAAATTCACATTTTGAACAAATATTCAAGTTGCTTGCTTTCTAAGAAGTATCTACACATCCCAAATATTTAAGTCCCAAATACTGTTATGATTATCAAGAGTTAACTAAGAGCTAAAGGGTGCTCTCCCATCTTAATTTAGAGAAGAGAAGGTACACAGTTTTACTAATCTGATGGACAATACCATAAAAGCATGTATTACTTAACTTGCTTGCTCCCCTCATTTTTTGGGCAAAGCCATTCTGAATCAGTCAAATTATGCATTCCAATACTGTATGCAGCTCTGGGTCATCCTCCCCCCCAGAAGTGAGAACAGTTGTGAAAGATGCCAGCCTCTCTCACAACATCCACACCCTGAAAGCCAATACTCCTCTCAGCTACGCTGCGGCACTCACTGATGTCAGTGGTGTCTCACTGAAATAACTGTAAGAGGAATTTTCCATCTAACGTTTAAACTCCAGGAGCTTCCCTGCAATGCTTGTAACAATGAGCCAGCTTCAATACACAATTTATGCCTACCATGTTTGATTACTCCGAGCAATCTAGGTCATATGCCACACACATCTAACTTTAGGAAAATGCTTTTTAAACTTCTGATAGCTAGGAGAGAATGAAGGAAGCTAAAAGCTTAGCAGTTAAAAAACTGAAGGAAATAACGTGAGAAAGCAAGAAAGGGAAAATGTTTCTTACCACCAGCAGGATTAGCTGATCTGGATCCTTGATTATGAGGGCAGACCAAAGGACAGGCAAAAGGTGGATTAAAAGACAGGAAGACAATACAGCGTTCAGCATGCGGTTTATGCTATGCACAGACAGATTTATTCACAAATGTGCCACTCCAAGAGCCCCTGCAGAATGCAGTGAGTTAACGTGCAAATGCAAGTGATTTCATTTCCAAAGGCTTAACAGATTCTAAGTAATATCAACCCACACCAAGACTCAAGTTCTGCTACAAATTACACCCCAAGCCCATGCTGTAAAACTGAAACAAAGCTACAAATGCATAGGCATACAAGTTTGGTCCTGTGAACATATTAATATTTTTATTAATTATTCATGTGACGCTTGGCTTAGGAGATTAAAGATTAAAAATCACATCTAGTTGTGCTAGGCTGGAATCAAGATTTGACAAACTAGACCAACAGCAGGTACAGATGTGACTATCCTACAGCCTCATAAGTACACTGCATGAAAAAAATTAAACCCATAATATTTGAACTATTCCACACTTGCTTAAATATATCTAAAACTGTCTCACCTGGTCATTTTTCACTATAGTAAAACTTCTTAAAAAGATTATGTATGGCTTTGAAACAAGTTTTAGATTCTAAACTATAGGAATTCAGATCAGAATACCAAAGCCCCTATTCCTTCACAACTTCCATTCAGTTCCATCCTAATTACAACACTTGTCTCTGCAGCCATCCCTGGTTAACATAATGCTATAAAGCTGTTTTCCCATACCTTCAGCATGACAGAGCAAAGCAACGATGGCACGAACAGAGCAGAGCTTTTGAATAAGGCAAAATATCTTGAGAGGTTTCTCCCTCCCCCTCTATTTCTTTTTAAGTGTGAGTGATAAAACTCTCTTTAAACACATGACAAATATGCAGAAACACTGCATACATGGCTCCTGGGAGAAACCACAGCTTGTAGGTAAGTCAGGGAGCACAGATGCACCATGTGAATAAAGACAGCAGAACCATCCCCCCATATCCACAGAAAGTTTTATACTAAAATGATGCTAAAGCATGTATTAACTTCAGACAGTTCATGTTACACATACAGAAATATAATAACATAAGCAGAAGCTTGATGGGGCAAGAACCCAGGACAGCAATTAGCTACAGACATAGAGGGCACCTCAGTGGGACCCAGAGCAAGTTTAGTCTAGCATGTCACAAAAATCTGCAATTCTGCTGCACAGTAGGTTAAAAAAGCAGCAACTAAACATTCTGATTTGGTGACCTTTATCAGAAAGAACATACACTGAAAGCTAGCTAAGTGGGGATTCATTACGTTACGTGTCCGAATACCATTCACCAGAAGTGAGCCCAATTCTCAGCTGACACTACCACACTTCAAGAGAAATATATTCATAAGTATTTGTTCTCCTCCCCCAGAAATAAAACACTTCTTACGCTGGGACTGGGAAACCACTTTAGCCCGGCTGCGGCCTCGGGTATCGGCAGGTGTTGAGGTGACGCTGGTGGCACTGCCAGAGCTCTGTCTCCTTGTACGAATCCGACCTGGAGGAATGCAAAGACCAAACTGTTAACAGGTTTCTTCCAAAGGGAACAGCAGTTTTTAAAGCACCATCTGTTCTAGGCTTGTAGTGTTGCTACGCACACAACTAACCAGGATTTAGAAGGCAAGTTTTACAGGGAGACACAATGAGGAACAACGGGAAAAACAGTGATGGTCTACACATCCGAAACTCTTTTTGCTTTCAGTAATGCAATCAGCTGGCTCAGTTAAAAAAAAGTGCCCTCTCTAGTGCCTGTGCTTCTGTTCCATAATACCTTCTTTACAAAAGAAGGATCAAAAGAAAATGCAGTTATCTAAATGCCACTCCCTACATAAAATAATCACTTTCTGATAAGGTGATTCCCCTCTCGCAGATAGGCACAGCAGCTGCAGCCACTAATTCCATTGCTGGGACTTGCAGATCACAGCTCGGTACGTTCCGTCCTGCTGTCCATACACACGCCAGCACACACTGCAGCAAGCCTGTCAGTGCTGCACAACCACACTTCTATTTCAGCCTTGTTCACATCTCCCTGCTGTTTACAGATCCCTTGTATTTAAACCTAGATCAGTGTTACTAGTAACGGTGATTCCCCTTTAACACAATCAACATCGTGGAAAAAACATTCCATGTGTCTGCCCTTTATTTAGGCAGAGAATGGATACAAAGTCTCAAAGTGTTCTTGGTCTTTTTTCTGTCCTTTCCTCGTGAAAAAGCCACAGTAATTTGAGCTAGAACAGCTTACAAGGTCATCAGTTCATCCCCTTCCTGGGGCAGGGCTGTTCCCCTCAGAATGTTCTTTCCAGTGCTAAGGTTCAATTATCTGTCTCTAGCTAATGGGAAAGAAATGATAATTAAGAGTAACACAAAGAAAGCCTCCACCAGCACTTTCAACAACTCTGTTCTCTGCCAAATCTGAAGCTGTTTCTCAGGACTAATGCCAGGGCTATCCCGCATTCAGAGGATGATTTCAAGTTTCAGGCATAATAATAAAAGGAAAAACACAACAGGTAAGAGAACAGCATTGACAACTGCATCCATCAATTAGATATTTATCTGCTACCCCATGTGTCCACCACAAGCAAAGAAACACAAACAAGGAGACATACACCTCCCACCCAACAGCCAGGGAAGGTACACGTGCAGAACAGGACAACGGCAAGCAGCCCCAAGCTGAGCAGACTGGGAGCTCTGTTCCTTTGCCTGAGCTCTCAAAACATTCATAACACGGGTTGCAACTTTCTGATAGACAAAGTGACAAGGAAATGTTTAGCTTTGAGAAGAAAGCCTAGACTTGTTCTCAGGGGAAAAGAAAGCCTAAAAGGCAGCTGTACTTTGCAACACACCTCATTTAACATCGGCTCAGTAGGTTTAAAGAGCTATTCTAAAGCCAGCTAAGATGGAGTGAGCTGAGACAAAGCAAGCCAAGAAGAAAGAAAGCTATATTCAAATCATTATAAATGTGACTGAAAAAATGATTAGCACAGAACTAGGAAGACAAACTGGTGGCAGTTGGGGTAAAAAGCAAACATAAGTCAAACTCAACTGGTCTAAGGGACCACTAATGGAATTGACCATTGGGCATGTGTACAGGTGAGAAGGTGATGCTTCCTTTCATGCACCATCCACATAAAATTCTCACAATGATCTGTTCTTCCTGCATTTACAAAATCAGGCCTTTGTTTTTTGTTTTTTTTCTTTTGGCTCTCCAAGTGGTACTAAGACCAAAGAGAAAACTGGGACAAAATTTTGTAAGTGACTGCCCAATCTTTAGGAAATACAAAACCAAAGTTGTATATAAAGAAAAATCAAGATCTGCTTCCAATGTCAGGTTTTTTTGGACTTCAACAAAAAAACTGAATCAAAAAGTCAAACTAAATCAACATGCAACCGCTAGCAAGATTAAGATTAGAAAGTACTCAGTCTTATTCTGAAACTCCCAAGGGTCAGCAGATAGACTCTAAATTTCAACAGTTTCTGAAAGAATGCTCATGAGCAAGATATGCTGCTGCATTCTGGACTAGTAGATTATGGCCTGAATTCCAATCTGACTTATAATGTATCAGGGAGAAGACTGAGACAAAGAATCGCTCAAGAAATTTTAAAGTCCCATTACTTTACATAAAATCCATATGACAGAAAGATGAAGAGAGACCTGGGATACCTCACAAGTTAACTGACCTTCACGCACACGTGCACAGTCCTTAAGTTAGTCTTATGATATCCAAAAACTACTTGCTTCTATAATAATGTAAGATGGATCAGCAATGACCTGGATGGAAAATCTCAAGGGTTTAAGGTTTCCAAGTATAGTATATATGTTAAAATGTTCATTTGCACAACACAAATGTCTCTACTACATTTCCTTAAGCATTCCATCTGCAAATAGGAGTCTGAATTCACATCCATGCTTGCACACAGGACTGTGTCATTTAATCCCTATCATTCTATCACAAGGAAAAAAATTCAGGTCCAGAAATAACATTGCGAAAGTTAGGCAGACATTTTGTTGTTCTTGTTAAGTGCAAACAAATCCCTCAACTCCCGAACACTTCTTTGCTTTCTGTCTGTTTCCGTACCCAGCTCAAACTGCAGATGCAGCAATTCATATTTCATAGCTGCTATTTTCCTGCTCTCCTTAAAAGAATTACTTTATCCTGAGAGCAGCAGCACAGCAAATGAACAGATAAAGACTACTCCGACTTGTTTCCAAAAAGAATTAAAGTATTACCATTTTCAAAAGCCTTTGATCTAAGTTTGACATGCAAATGCAACACTTGGCTGGTACAGAAAGTATTTTGAAAGACACCAAATATATGCTTTGTGTTAAGAAATCACTTGTGGGCTTTTTGTTCATAGGGGTTTTTGTTTTATTTATTTTTTAAAATCACTGTAATTTTTACAACTATTAATGGATCAAAATCAACTTTGAGATGTCTTACATATGCCAAAGACTAGGAGGGTCAAATGAACAAAAAAAAAGACAACAAAGGAACAAGTAAAGATCACTCAGCAGCACTGTTCTAAACTCCTCTGGGTGGATACTGCTGCACCTCCACCCCAGGACTCAGAACAAACACAGACTTAGTGAGATTCAGCCTGTGAAGAAACTGCTTTGCTAATACTCCAGAAATCACAGGTGGTATATAACAGATCCACAGCTAAATTCAATCAGTTCCATGCTGTGAATAATGCTGCCTACAATCACACAAGTTATATGCAGAAGCACTGGAATGGTAATGGTATCATCACAGATCAGTCCACGTATTCCCCTGTTTTTTTCCCAACTTAGAAAAAGAGAAAAATCCTGAAAGAGCCCCTGGGATCCCCCTAGGCATACATGTATCACCACCAAATGACACATTTATGAAGAATACACATAGTTATATGATTTGTATGTAAAACTGTATGTATGTAAAAATATGTGCTCCATACATAGCATAAGTCCAACATTACCAGTACATGACCCAACTTCACAGCTCAGTTTCCCCTGATATGCACTCTATCCTTACCATAAATCATCAGTATATGCTATGGGTTGGTTTTGTGTAAGATGTTCCAGCAGAGCGTAGAGGTGAAAGAGCAAAGGCAGCACTGCACTCCTCTACACCAGTATGCACAGGCAACTCAAGCGAGCACTTGCAGAAGGATCAACCAAGAGAACAGAGAAACCCACTACCTGAGCATTTTAGATTAAGCTACCATGTTTAGTCAAATCTTTGAGTTAAGGCTTGTCACTGAGCAGAGAAGAAAAAGGGAATAGTCATTTCTTGGAACTGTTATCCAAAGTCTTCATTAAGGTCAAGACGCTTGATCGTTTTAAGTCTAAATTATTTGAGAACGATAAATCAGACTTCATTTTCTTTCTAGAGAGTAACAAATATTATTAGGAACTGCCACTGAGTCTACAAACGACTGACTGTTAGTTATCATGGAAGTTTTTCCAGTCTGTCCTCAAACTGATGAATACTCATCATTACTGGGACAAACCTGAAAAACTTCCACACTAAACAAGCAGAAATTTTTCTGAAGTTTTTTTTGTTTGTTTGTTTTGTTTTAAGCCACATGTAACAACAAGGATTTAGAGCACAACTTGCATGTCACAAGCTGTAAAAGCCCCACCAAGACTAAAAAGGTTTAGCTCTTACAGGCTTGTCTGTTGAACTCATAATGATGTTCTAGAGACACCCATACCCAAGGGTCTGGGTTATCAAAACGTACACTGCATGAAGACACAGACTCATAGCATGCAGGCTGAAGATCTATACAGATTAAGGCTGTATGTAGATTTGTGCTACCTTCCCACAAAGAAGAGCATTTTTGCAGCATTTGCTAACTGAAGTGACACTGCTTAAAACCAAAGAACCAACACTCTGCCCTCAGTTTGCCAGTGGCATAAGCCACTTTTATCTTGACCTTCTTTTGAGATGCCTGGCTCAAAATCAAAACACTGGGGAGAACTAAGGGCAAAGCAGATGGGAACTGCCAAGTTTGCACAATGCTGGCTCCCAGCTGGGGGAACGGTGCAAAACTTTTATACTGCAGCTACAAAAAGCCACGATGGGAGCCAGACTGAAGATTAAGTTTAATGCTTAACAACGGGTGCACGCACACACACACAGAGGAAGAGAAAACACAAGGATTTGCTCTTGTAGTAAATACCAGTGATGTGCAAAAAAAAGAAAAAAACAGAGGCATACATGCAGAAGGAATTTTTGCTTTCTGTTCAAAGCCCATCTCCTGCCCATACAGCTATTTCCAGAAAAAGGTGACCCATTTTTGCTGCCTCCCCTTTGGCTCTGTTAACTTTTGTTTCTAAGGATATAAGGTTTTGCTTTCTCTACACTACTGACAACTGTGCAAGATCAGCATTGGAGAAAGACCTTTCTCCATCCCCTCATCTGAAGGACACAGCAAACTGCCATCTGAAGAATGTCTTTTATCGTGACAGAGAGAGACAAAGGTGACAATGAGTTTCAACTAATCGTTAAAAACTCATCCTTCAAGTGCTCTGGTTGTGGTGTGCCACAATACCATAATTTTGTGATCCCTGTTCCCCCACCAAGAAAGAATCCTACAGCAAAGGAGATAAGATCTCGTATTTAACACAAAAGCAACAACAAGCAGTTTTTGGAAGTTCGTCCCCAAACTTCCCCCCCAGCGAGCGACTGGCTGGGTTCTATTACAGATTTTTACCAAACCCCATCTGCATCCAATGCAGTCAAATGGGAGGAAAAAGTCCTAATTAAGAAAACCTTTTGCATAATGACAATAGAGCGTGAAGGTATACCAGAGGACAGCTACTGGAACAGACCTCCACAAACCATTACAGACCAAGAGAGGATCTATACATTGCACAGGCTACTTCTGAAATCAACATTAAATATTAAATGTTTCTATGTTAGAGAAAAAATAATTTTGAAAACTATGGAGGAGAAAGGAAATGAAGAAGGGCCAGAGAATTAAAAAATGAAAAAAGGCCAAGGATTATAACAGCTTGGAACTTTCACTTAATCTTACACTAACTTAAATACAGGTATTTAGGCCAACTTCATATTCCTTATCACTGAGAGATCACAAAGCATAAACAGTTGTTCATGATTCTGAACCAGTTCATCTTCCAACCTGATGTTTAAAAGGCAGTGCTGAAGATGGTAGGCTTTTCCTGCTAAATATTAAATCAGTGCATCAGTAATAGGAAGCAAAGAAAATATGTGACAACAGCACAGCAGCGCTTCTCAGAACACCACATCCAAATACAAGCACTCATCGAGGGTACTAGCACGGTCCCATTAAACAGTAATAGATCCCTTGAAAAGAGACTTCTTAAAGGAAAAAACTGGTTGGGTTAGGGGGAAAGCATCTTCATTATGTGTTAAAGGTGTTTTCAATTCCTGTCTGCCTCAAAAAATAAAATAAAATAAGATTTCCCAATGAGTTTGTTTTGCTTGAGAAAAAATAAAGAATAAGTTTTGACAAAAAGCCAGATAACCAACCAGACTGCAGGCCTTCCCAAACTAGCAGGCTCAGTGTTCTTGAAAAAACTTTCCTCCAACTGTCTTAGATGTAAGCCATCTCACTCCGTTAACAATACAGAGAGAGAGCTCAGGTTTAAAGAGGTTGACTAAATACAGCTTCCCTAGAGATCACTGTTTACTGTCCTCATTTTTCTGCCATGTGATCATCTCATTCAATTCTCTTGCTGCCCAGTCTCTTCCTGAAAGCATTTGGCAGTTGTGACCTGAGCTTTGGATGGAAAAACACAGCAAACCTTTTCACAATGGAGTAAGAAAACACAAGCCCTGCTTTTGTAATTTGTGCTCAGGTCACCGTCAACCAAAAGCGCTGCTGTAAATAGGAAGACACACATGCAATTCTCTAATTAGAAATCAGTCATGAAACCAGAATAGTGCCATTAGCAGGGAGCAGCTTGAAGAGAAAGTGAAGAACACCCCATGGCATCAAAATGAGCAGGACAACCATGCAACACTTCATGCAGGTCACCAGTGAACATGGATGAAAATCAGTAACACTTTGAGAACAGACCAGGTAGAGTGGTACGACTGTAGACACACCTCAGTTACATAGACTGCTTACCCTCAGTTTTAGTGGTAGTACCATCTTTAGGCAAATTAAAAAAAAAATAAGGCAAGGATTAATAGGGAAGAATTAGTATCACCAACAGAAAAGGGCACTGTATATTAGCTAGAAAAGTATGGGGAAAAAAAATTAATGCAAACAAATGCAAAAAGTTTGAGCAACAAATCAAAGTGCAATGAATCTGAAGAACAAGGTTGTGAGTTTTTCTGTCCACATGTATCTAATGTTTGTCAAACCCCATTTTCTTTGTTTGCTTCACCATTTCTCTCATGGAGACACACAGATAACAGATGTCCTACTAGCTCAAAAGGAAACAACCCCCTTTAGTAGCAGCCATGCTTGCATAACTTGAAGAAACAGCACCTTTCCCTGTTTTCTCCCTTAGTGTCTGAAAAACAAGAGTAACAATGTACTCAGTTTCCTGGTTTCGAGGATAAAACCAGCTTTAAGATTTTCTTCCCCACTTCCTGTTCTTCTTTGCGACATAGGATAGTGAAAAAGCTCATGTGCCACTGAAGCCAGTACACAGTGCATCTCTTCTAAAGCGGGGCTGCGCCCTTAAGTTCTGAAAGCATACTCTTCAGCAATCAACCCCACGATCTGTATCAAGTGCTCACTGCAATGCACCTAAATCTTGAACTAAATATGAAAAAGCAATATAAATCAGAATAAAACATGAACAACCAATACATTAAAGACACTATAAAGGACTTCAGATATAGAAAAAATATATCTACAAAGGGAATCTATAAAAAGCACCCTTATTTAATCTGAAGCAAGATCAAATGCTCAACATTAAGGAAAAACTACATTTCAGCTGACTCTAGCAAGGAATGAAGGCTATCAGCACAGCTCAAATCAAGACCACTGCCTTTGACACCCACTAGACATCCAATTTTTCTCCTCCTTGTAAGGGTAAAATAAATTAATCAATAAAACCTCAGGAATCAGATTGCTATGCGATCTGCAGAATGTGAAATCATATGGTGTTGGTCACTGCCTTGCATTTTCTGCTTTGGCAAATAAGCAGCGTCATCTCCAGGAGAGAAAGATCAAATACAAACTTTGCTGTAAGAAACACTGGTGGCCACCTGACAGTGATGTTGGATGCTTGGACAAAATAGCACAGTGTAGCTATAATCCAAACAGATTTTAATCTTACAACCCAACTGTGTGGTGAAATGGGAAGGCCTGCTTCTCTTTGCTTCTGCATCTCTTTTTGCAAAACGAAGTAATCAAACTCTACAAAGATGTACTACTCAAAGCACAGAACAAATCATGGAAAACCAGTGTCAAGGAAAGAGGGAAGGAAGAAGAGAGACAAGAACACATCAAAAGTAATACAGCACTAAGCATTTTCCTCAACAGCATCACGGAACCAGAATAAGACCTACTTTTCCCCAGAAAAGAAGCTGAGACTATCAAAACAACTCACAAAAATGGGAAGTTGTTCCAAGTCAGTTCCTTTGCAAATTTTTTCCTTAATTCTGAAAGGCAAGAGATCATGCACTGATGCCCAAGAGCTGTTAGCCATCTCAGAGAAATGTTTTTCCAGTTACAGAGTTTGACATTCAAATCAAGTTATCTAGACACTTCCTGAGAGCAAGGAAAGCTGACTGCAACAGTAGAACATATAGATTTACCTAGTGATGCATATGAGCCTGGGGGCAGGGCTGCAGCAGAACTGAAGGGGGTGGATGCTCCAGAAGATGTCACTTTTGACTTGGCACTAGCTGCTGCATTCACATCAACGTCACTGCGGGATCGCTGCAGAGATCCTGGTGTTGACACAGATTTTGTACTTACTGTAGATGCTGCAGATGGGAGTGGGAGACCCAGAATAAAGAAGATTAATTTTTTGAGCTGCGTGCTTCAAAGAGCACGGCAAGCAGTTTAACGTACTATTTTTAACACTCTCTAATTGCACTGGAATACTTAAAGAATGTCTTATTGGGCTAACGTGGGTTTCCCCACAGTGACTGAAAAGATATTTCAAGAACTTAATCAGACACTAAACCTAAATGCCAAGAAAAGGCTATCAGGCTAGCAATACAAAAAACTCAAGCAGAGTACCCGTCACCAGCTTGTGAGCTGCTGGCTAGAAAAGATCCACAGGTCCTTGAACCCAAGTTCTACACTTTGTTGGAAGTCTTCCTATCTTACCTCCCAAAGCATCTTCTTGTGAGGATCACTGCTCCCACCACTCCTTGTTGTTTACCCTCATAAGGAAAAAAATGTGTCTACGCAGCTGCAAGCATGAATGCATACGCAGGCACAATAAAGTAGGTAACACACCAAATTCTCCTTGAATCCAAGGTATCAGCAGAGTATACTGATGAAGGCAGAAGGTGTCTGTTATGCTCTGTATTCAAATTTACTACTTAGGTTATTAGGACATTTGCTTAGGACAGGAAAGCTGCCTGTACTTGTCAATAGAAAAGTACAGAAGTATACAGGCTTGGGTATACGAATGAAGAAAAAAACCCATGTCTATTGAATAAGGAAGTATTTTTTCTTATGTATTCCACCGTCATTGCACTTAAGTCCTCCTGTGAAGCAGTATCAGCATCTCTTGGCCATACCTAAATACTATGTCTAATGGTAAAATACATTAGCAAGACAATGCAATTTAACACCCAAGTACCCAAAATACTCATTCTGCTTCACCACAATCCCTCAGCAACACCTCACTGCATTTTCAACTCCTATTCTCACCTCTCGATGTAGTACTTCCAGTAGGACTTCTTTTGGCAGACAGTGGACGGCTAGAAGTTAATACAAATATTTATTAAAATCAGAACTGGTATTTCACAGTCACCAGAAACAGTGCTACCCTGTTCCCTCAGTATATAGCTGAGTCAACAGGAACTCATTTATATTCCGGAATAGACTAACAAAGCTTATTTTTCTTAAATATAAATACAACATCATTATGAAATTGTTTACAAAAGCACTAAGAAAAGTCTTATGTTATTTGAGCAACAAGTGACTGTTACGATCACAAGTTATATCAATGTTAGAGATATTTCTCATGTGTCTTCAGTTGCAGATGTTTGCAGCCTAAGCAGATCATCTCTTTAAGAGAAGCAAGAACACATACATGCATCAGAATAACGCATTTTATTTGAATATAACGCTAGCTCGATTTTGGTATAATCAAGTGTTGAGGCCACTGATTACCAGGCAAGACAAGTAAAGCACAGAGTATCTGAACCTGCTTCCTCAAATTCTCAGGAGCTATCATATTATCTCTGCAGTTGTTTAAACCAAGAGAGAAGTAAAGATGCCAAATGACTTACTTGAGACTCTCCTGGGAGCTGGAGGAGGAGCGATCTGACTGTGGCAAGGACACAATGCTGTCAGAGTTCTTCAAATGGGACTGCAGGGCCTTCTGGTAGGAGGACTCCAAGGTGTGGTACAAATGCTCTGCTTCTCGGCTGAAGTGACTGTGGAAACCCCAGTAGCACCTGGGAACAAGGCACAATGCTGTTAATATTTACTTGTCATGTTTTAGAGGTCAGTGAAGCACAGGTACAGTCGGAGTTTTTTTCACTAATGACATCAGTGGGCTGCTAAGCTCGGTCATTTCCATCATCTACTGCCTCCATGATGCACTTAAGACACATCACTGAGGAACACCATTACTGGAAAAGCAGCCCCACAAAAGGAAAAGTAAACAACTAATAAGAGGGGGACAGACCCACTGGGGCTTTATAAAAGAGTAAGTTACCAAAAAGGCTCTGTCACAAAGGAAGTTCTCATATCCTTACAGTTGTCTACCACACAAAAGAGACAGACCAGGGCTAGAACCATAACCAGAATGAAGTTAGCTTGGGACTAGCTGTTCAACAGGTACTTCAAAAACAAACCAGAAGTAGAAATCACATGTATGGGCCTGATTCGGGAAACCACCAGCATGTGCTTTTTTCCTCAAGTTTAACAAATTGTTCTTGTACATTGCTGCAGACAGAAATCTTTTGCAGAGCTAAACTACCTTGACTAACTTTTAGTAAAATTAAAGAATAAAAAAGATGCTTCAATACACTTCCAATCAGTACCACGCAGAAAGTGAAAGAACATTTAAAGAAGGGGGAATTCCTCTCAGGTCCTCATCTCCTGGCTGATGCTAAAACACCATTCATTCTCATCACAAAAGGAGATGAAGTCTCTCAGCACTTTTCAGGGGGAACTAAGGGGCAGCTGAAGAGCAAGACCATTAGCTCAAATGAAACAAGAATTGTTTGTATGAGACAGTCAGCCCTCAGACAAGTCACATGCATTCTCACACCACCAAAAGGAAACAAATTTCTGTCTCACGCACAGTAACACTTAATTAAGAAACATGGAAAAAAGAGAATTGAGTTTGTTTTCTAAAGTCTTATTCCATTTTCCTTGCTGCCTTTTCAGTTTAACTAGTCATCCGCTGTGAAATCTCAGTGCATGCTGTATTCTTCCAGTGATGTAAACTTTCCCTTTCAAAAGGATTTAAACAGTCCTACTGTGAAAAACCTCTGCTTATAATAAAGCATTTAGATTAACAAAACGTATTATTTAATGATTTCTTGTTTAACCGCATCCTCTTTCTGAAGAAAGATGTTCCTGCTGTCTTCTGTTCAGAGAGCATGATCCCAGCATAGGAGCACACTATCCTATGTACAAATATTGTCAAAAATGCAAAGGAACTTCAACAGAAAAAAAAAAAAATTACATTTCCTGCAGATATACACAAAGATATTATTTCACTGTCAAAATAACTCCTTTACTTCGGATAACATTTAGCAGTGTACCAGCACAGTGACTTTTGTTTCAAGAACAACAAATACCACAGAATTGCCTGTAGGCAGAAGAAAAAAACACAACAGAAATAATAGCTTTCTTGCACTAAATAGAAGAAATTTCAGTTAAACCCAAGATTATCAAACAACAAGAAGATAGACAAGGCTACTAGTTGTGGATACCAGACTCATAGGTTGAGCTCAAGTAGAAGTCTCACCTGCTCAGACAGGAAAAGAAGACAAATTATTAGAGTTCAAAGTAAAATAATCACCATTGGAAACCAATAAATAAATATGTAACTAAGCCCTGTATGATCATTTCATATGACATACACTGCTCATTCCCTTTGAAAGGGAAGGAATGCTAGCCAAAATGCTAGCCAGAAAACTACTTGTCTGGAACACAGTCTCCAGTACGTAATACCATAACTCACAACATACAGGTAAAGAAAGGAAGGAAGAAAAGGCAACAATAGCTTCCACTTACTTTCTTGCTTCTATCCTGGCTTCAGAGTCTGCATCATGAATTCCCTTCTTTATTGTTTCAGCTAACACTGATATGTGTCTGAAATAAGAAGGATAGGTGGTCCAGCAATCCAGAAAGATGTACTACATTTACAAACAACTAATTTGGCTTTGCCTTAGCGTCCCTGAACAAAGAGTTTCTTCCATTTCCACTCCACATATTTTGTAGCTTTATCTACTCTTTTAAGACAGTTTTATTTTATTCACATTGCTTACTAGGAAAAGGGAGCCAGCATCCTTCACTGGTCAGTTGAAACTGCCTGGATGTAAAAATACCTCTTCTTAACCCTTAAATAGTCTCAGACAGCCCCGAGCCAAGGAAATTGAGTCCCAATAGGTATCTGACAATTCCTTCTGCTATTCATTAGTCCAAATTATTCTACAGGCTTCAGATGCTCCTGCTAGACGTGTAGCAGCCATCAACTCATCTTCTCACTTTAAAGTGCAGAAGCAAAGAAAAAAAAATCCATCGAGTTCAGAGATTCATTGAGACAGGTTATCTAGGGCTGGCATAAGGAACAGACTCACTGAAGTCTGGCTGCCAGAACTGCATGGATATACAGTATACATGCACACACACATGCTTTCCTTGCCACAAAAATATCTTTGCTAGAACTACATGAATCTCACCTCCAAGACTGTCCTTTCTACAGACCTAACCTCCCAGACATTATTAGGCTAGAATTAACCACCACCTTTGTTTTCAGAGCTTACCTTTCTAGGGAGTGAGTTTGCCACTCCTGCAGCAGCAGGTCTAAAAATTCAAAACAGCGCCTGAGAAGAAAAAGGAGAAATGTTGAGTTTCTCTAAGTTAACAGGCACACTGACTCCTGGCCTCTGCACAATAGTCACACCTTTTGTTATGATGGTTCTCAGGGCATGAAAATTCAGGAAGAACCACAACAGGTATCAAGAACTCTACAAGTGCTGCCAATAAAAACTGTAAAGTAACTGGATTAATCTCTCTAGAGATTCTCAAGAGGGGGCTTGGTGTAAAACAAACCAAAAAGCCCCCTTAGATACTGGCAAAAAGATACAAATTAATACCACCCTGCACTCATCAGAGTTCAAGCTTCACATGGAAATTTTGGATCTAGCTTCTTTTCAGCTTCAGTCTCACTCATTGAAAAGAAAGGATGTGTGCTGTGATTTTTTTCAAGGTTCGTCACAAAATTCACTAACTACAAAGACCTTCTTCTCATTTAACTAGAGAAAAATTAATCTGCGTGGCACAGGCAAGTCTCCCCGCGAAGCTGCCAGGGTGTCCCCACTTAGATTTTAAATGTAGAGCATATATTCCCCAACATCACTGAACAGCATTTCTGCTGACTGGCTCATAGAAAACATGTCACTACAAAGATTAGTAGTGTGGAAGAGAAGCATATCTGTGAAAAAATAATAGAAAAAAGCTAATATGAGATTGTAAGTAAGCAAAAATATTAGTTTAAAGAACATGTTTCTTTTAGAAGAACTGTCTTTTCTTCTCTGCAATGCTGCATCTTATAATAGCTGATTTTTAATTTGTTCCCAACTCGTGGGGGAGAATAAGAAGCACTCTCTAGAGCAATGTCTACAATGGCTCTTTCCATGAATAAAAACTAATACCATCTTTATCACAATGTATACATGATTCTATTTACTGGTAACAACAGAATAACTTCAAACTAAACGCTCACCTTCTAACCGCAACAGACTTGGAGGTACAATTACTGGTTATGATGGGTATTAGTCGAGGGATGTGTGTATGCTAGAACAAAAGAACAAAAACAGGAAGAAAACTTTACAGCTCCGTGCAGTGAAGAGCCATTTTCACTAGCCACCTGAGCTCTGCATGCAAATATTTTTTGTTGTTCAATTCTTAACAGAACTGCTAAATAAGGAAATACTAACAGATACAGATTGCTACTAAAAAACATTTTACCGCTAAAAATATCTTTAACAGATTTTACTTTTTCCTCTGCCAAAGAGCTGAAGTCACTTCAAGAAACTGAACAGTCAATGGTTACAACTTAACAGTAGTCAGGCTACCTGCAGCTTTCCTAGTAGAAGCCACCACTGCAACCTAACGGTTTTAGGCAGCATGTGCTGTACCTGAGGAGTTTTATAACACAATTAAGTCTGTACTGCAAGTCAGGTTTAAAACCAATTAGAAGTTTGCTCATTTTTGAGGGACAGAAATACCTTATTCTGTAAAGACACGTTTTTCCTATCACTTCTGCCACTTTCTCCTACTATTAACGAAGGGCTTACCTATCATCATCTATCTACACAAGGCCTTATTACATCTGGAGACAGACAAGCCTTGTGCAATCAGAAGAATAGATTTGACATTTAATCTGATTTTCATTTCAGTAACATTCACATATTTTCTCAGAAACATCACAGCATTTGGAAATGATAAAACACTGCTCACTTTTGACTGATACTTACTCGAATAATTAATCTAACTGCTACAACACCAGAAGTGGCCATGACTTTGGCACTATTTGGAATTAGATTAAAAATCGTTGGCATAATGGCTTCTGCCCCATGATCAAACTTGTTTCCCAGCACTGATGATAAATGTCTGAAAAACACAATGAAGTCATACTGTTAAGTGAGCTGAGGATTAAGCGAGTCAGACTTCTACACAGCATATGACATTAGCACAACTAGTATGTCACTCTTCACAACTGTCATGGTCTTTCCAATTCTAAACAGAGCAATCTGTTGAAATATCTCAAGTTTTATGTTCTTTGTTCAACCAAACTGTGAGAAACATTTACCATTAAGCATTGTCACATTGGCTTGTTAGAAGTAATTCTCCAAACTCGCTAGTTTGTACCACAGTTTCTCTGAAGTGATCGGTTTTGCATTCATATGCACAAACTTCTATTAAAAAATGCTGTTAGAAACATTACAGGCTCTTTTTCTTAAATCATTTCACAAAGAACAAACAATCAAAAATAATTTTAAAAAAAGCTCAGTCTGAACTGGAACAAAACATGTATTTTTGCATATCACAATCACTAATGTTTAAAACTCAACAATATGGGTTTGCACAACTACAGTTATAACCACGGAATGGCCTGGGTAGAAAAGGACCTCAAAGATCAATGAGTTTCAAACCCACTGCCATGGGCAGGGTTGCCAGCCACTAGAGCAGGCTGTCCAGAGCCACATCCAGCCTTGCTTTGAATGCCTCCAGGGATAGGGCATCCACAACCTCTCTGGGCAACCTGCTCCAGTGCACCACCACCCTCTGAGTGAAACTTCCTCCTAACATCTAACCTAAATCTCCCCATCTTAGTTTAAAACCATTCTCCCTTGCCCTATCACTATTAACTCATGTAAACATGTAAACATTTCCACTCCTGTTTAGTTAGAAACCTACATGTATATGGTTTTAAATGAATGTAGCAAAATTTCATTCTATCAGTTAATTCATGTGTTCTAACCAGCATGTGTTCCCTGTTTCTACAACCCATTTCAAGCACCATTAGAAATAAACTTACCCCAATGTGATACAAGCCTCCCGCACTACCTGAGACCTCAAGTCTTTAGCAGATAATTTAAATGCTCCATCCAGGAGTCGTAAGTGTTGGAAAAAGTTATCATATTCTGCAGCTCCAGCCAACAGTAAGGAGCGGATCTTTTTCAACTGTTAGAAACATTAAAAAAAAGCACTGTTAATGTGCAATGCACACCTGGACAGTTAGGTTCAGAGCTCACACTTTGCTCCCAGGGCCTCTGTACAACAAACAAAGAATACTGAGCAATTTTATTTCAGACCTTACATATAACTCACATGTTAACATACATACTAAGAATATAACGTAATATAAGCATGGTAGCTAACTGTTACAGGAACCCACAAGTATTACATATGGCATCTCCAACTGTATTGTTAATAACCCAAACATTAATTCTTAAGCCAAAAGATGTCAAAGGTTTGTTTTTATTTCTCTTTATATCCACCTACTTAAAGCAGCTTCTAAAAGCTTAGAACCTTACATAGCTATCTTAGTTGAAATATGGGTTGACTTGAAATGCTTGACTCAGATCTGAGTTATACTGACTTATATCTAGAATTTGTTCATTGACTTGGTTAAAGTAAGCAATTACATGAGTCTACTAGAAGTGCAATCCAACCTCACCAAAATAGCATGTTTTCTAGTGACACTGGGGCCACAATTTCTTCAAGACTTTATTTTGGGTATCTCCATGTGACCTCATGAATACAGTCCCTTGATTTAAGCTTACTGCTCTCACTACAGCAAAGAAAAATGAAGTACGCTGAATCAGCAAAAGCTGACACTTAGATCTGTAATATACGACTTGACAGACATGTCATAGTTGAGATATGCCATGCCAGAGATCAAAGCCTACTGTATAGAAAAGTGTATGCCAATATTTATATTATGGAAACTGCTCATCTCAGAAAATGAGACAAACTTGGTATGCACACAACATACAATTTTTCCATTAATGCATTTCCCACAGTTATAACCATTTATTCAAAATTTAAGTGTTTACATTTTCTGAACTGTTTGCTTTTATTTCCTTTTTGCAAAAGTATAAGTGAGCCCTCTATAGACATAATGACTTTCTGCCTCAACAGGAGGTGTTTTAAGAGACTCTGAATATCATTTTTGCTATTTCCACCTCAGCATTTCAGCATCTGCTTGCAAATTTCTAGCTTAATATCAGATACCCTGCATGACTTCCAGTTTAGCCTGATGTTGGCTCACCAGATGCTTTGATATCAAAAACTACCTTCCTCCAGAAATGTGGTTTAAACTTCGGCTCATAAACAAATGTTTCCCCTAAGCTTTTGGAAGTATAACACGTTTACCTCCTTAAAATGCACTTCGGCCTCAGAGATTCTCTCTGCAAACCCTTTCATGGGATAAGTTCAGTGAAAGAAAACCTCTCAACAGAGTTCATGTCAAAGTTAACTACTTACAGCAGATACTCTCTGTTCCCAGTCATGTTTATCATCAGATAGTATTTCTCTTATTTTGTTTATAGATTCCTCAAGGTCCCGGCTAGAATAAATCTGTAAATTTAAATACAGAGTAGAATCATAACATGAGATTTATTCCAGAATGCAAGATTATTTCCCAGCTATCATCTTATTTCCTCTTTCCCTCAGTGCTCAACTGTCACATGTTAGACTTGGACATGCTCGTTTTGCATAATGCAAAGAATGTACACACATTTCCTTCAAACATTATAACATGATCACAGGATAACTAAAGGACTGTCATCTGTTACTGTAGTGTCACATTTCTAAGCAGCATTTCAAGTAGTATATATAGCAAAACAAAAAGTTATTGAGAAAAGTCAAATACATAACTGGCATCTGCAACAAAACAGTCAATAAAATGCAAAATTTCCTGTTTTGTGAAGAAATAACTGAAATGCTTTATGGAGCTAGTCAACAGTCACTACAATAACCAGAGAAAACTAACTCACTCCTACACAGAAGTAAGACCTTAAATGCTTAACACTAAATTGTTTTTTATACTTGCAGGTGCTAAAAATTTTCAAGCTATTAAACAGTCACTCTGTACTGTAGCACAGAAGAAAGCTATCAAAAGAAAGCAGTCAGTCAATTTGAAAGCAGATTCTTTAAAAATACACAAGTGTATCAAAGGAGTAAGGTTAAGTCACCACCCTACACTTCAGCCCAGGTTAGGTTCCAGGCTGAGCTGGGGGATCATGAGCACACCTGTGCAGTCTTCTTGTCCCAGAGGGCAAACTCTGGTGAAAGAGAGATGATGCACTCCACATTCCAGACACCTGCCTAAATCTACCAGCAGACATATGCTATTCCATCACAGCACTCAAAATAGCAGAGATCCTAGAGGCACAAATGTCCTTTATTGCTTTCATTTCAGTTTCCATATGACACAAATGAATCTCAGAGAGGCTTCTGGTGACTTGAGTTTTTGTTTGATCAGACAGCGCTGTTCAATGTGCCCCATCCAGTGCCAGCTCACTGCCTCCTCCTATGATACCTCTACCACAAACCTCCAGGCTCTCTTCCCTCCTCTTCTAAGCATTTCACACCAACCTACTGGCAGCTAGCATCATTTTAAAGATGTTTCCCTACAACCTTCAACTTATCCTTCCTGTAAGGGAGACATGCCAGCATTCAAGCAAAGTCTAATTTGTCAGTGATAAAGGCTAGATCCTACACCTATCTTTTGCTGTTTTGTGTTATGTGCTTTAGCTTATAATTGTACTCACTTGAACTGTTGGGACATCTTCAAATGCCTTAATGAAGTCTTCTTCATCCACAGCACCTGCTCCCTCTTTGCCTGCTGACAAACAGCAAAAAAGCTTTTACAATCTTCTTATCAGCAAGAGAATCAATTAAGAAATCACTAGCTATCTATCAAGACACATAATCAGAAGAAAGTTCACTATCCACACAATCTCAGAGCGCTGCAAATGTAATAAAAAGAGAGGCAGGAAAATTAACTGCCAGGCAAGGACTGGACCTTCATAGCATGCTTCAGCTCTAAGGCACAGAGGGCATACTAGGGAAGTCATTATAGTAGTCACTCAACAGTTAGGGGGCATAGTCTGAAAGATGAAAGGGAATATTTACGTTCATTACATGGGAGATTTTATTTTAAAGGATTTAATCCTATCTATAATAGATGAAGGTGCAGATCTCCTGACACCTGCACAAGCAGACAAATGATAAGGAGGATAAACAGTCTCTGGAATATTAATCACATTAGAGACAGTGGAACACAACTTCCTCCATTTCTCTAGATCTTTTGTAATGACATTTAGAATTGATCGCATTCCAAATTATCACTCTCTTTCACCTTCACTACTAGCAATGCCTGAAGGACTTCAAAAAAGTCAGTGTCTCTGCTTTAGGTTGCACAACCTTAAGTTTTAGCGTGCAGCTATAAGAGATCTGCACCAGTCCAGCCAAAGAACATCAGCTATAAAAACAAAAACTCACACTATGCATCACTGACATGCTAAGTCTTCACTGCACAATGACTCTGCTCCAGCCTTACAAAGGCAACGTGAGCTAGAGGGATGTGAGGAGCATTTGCAGACTCACTCACGCTGTACAGACCCACTTACATTCAGGCAAACATACATGTAATAATCTCACATGGGAAACATCTGCTTCTGGATACTGGGAGAATGATATGGCCTGAAAATTCTGGAAATAAGCTCAAACATGAACACTACAAATACTCTATGTTATCAGCTTACTTGAGGACTTGGATCCCAGAGCTGCAGACCCAAGTCTGCGAGTAGTCCCCATTCCAACTCTGCGTGAGTTTGCAGGGGCCTTTGAAGATGTAGAGGAGTTAGCTGAGGAAGGTCTGTTCCCATCCACAGAGTCTTCATCATCAAAATTTTTATCTGCCAAAAAAAAGAAAAAGCATAATCAGCCACATCAGGGATTTCTCAAGGAACATGCCAGCGTGATGGCAAACACATTGCCTGGTCTGCTGAAACAGGAGCTGCATCTGCTCTGTCAGTTCCCATTTTAGCAGCTTCTTCATGATGGCAACCTGGTTATTCAGGACCACCAACCACTGAGACCACTTCCACACTACTGCAGTCGCTACAACTTTTTCAACATGCGTGTTCTGATGGAAGAAACCACAATCTACAACAAAAAAGATAAAGCCACAGCTAATACTTCAGCTGTCTATAGTCTGTATCTCTAATTTTTTTTTTGTTGTTGTTGTTGCCTCTAGTTTGACATGAGCTGTTCTGAAAAAAATCACAAGCAAATCCACATGTGGAAAGGATCAGGAAGAACCAGCTGCCCTTTCACACCATACTAACTGCCTGCACAAGATCAAGAACAAACAACAGACTAATCCAGGAAAGATCACATGGCAACACCTATGCTGCTGATAAGCCACAGGCAATTCCCTCTGGGACCATTAATCACAGTACCAACCTAAAGCTGCACATCTATGTTTTTAAGTTATCAGCAACAAAGAAAGGAAACAGCAAATAGTTATCCTAAATATTTAATTAAAAAAAAAAAAAAAGTGAACTGAAATGTACAGAATCCTCTATATCCATCCAAAGGTTTTACTTCCAAACATGAACATAAATTAACTTAAAATGAATTACAGTCACTTTGATTTTCAGTGAAGGTCAATTCAATTCCAAAGGAGTGCTTATATTGCAGTTCTACACAAATTAGCTAATCCACTTTAAAAAACAGCCTTAGGTTGAGAGGTGACAAAACATTTGGACAGCTGATAGAGGAGAAGTGCATGATTTATTGAGGCTAGAGAAAGCCTCTCAGTTCCCCATCACTAAGCTTTTCCACACTAACACTTCATCTGTGATCCATGCCCATCTCAACCCAATGATCCATGGTTGGATCCATTCTCACTGTTTTGGGACTATTTCCTTTGTAAAATTTCACTCAGCGAACACTGCTAGCAGGAGCTTTAATCCATCCCTACTCAGGAAAGCACCTGGGAGTATCAAGTAACCAATACAGCCTCCTAGATGGACACTAATGAGTAAAACTCAATACATGCTGAGTTTTTTGTAAGAAAAGCTGGTAACAGTAAAGACATTCTAGTGGAAGAGGGAAGAAGAAAAGAAGAAGAAAAGTTGCTTTTCCCCCCCCAAAAAGACTAAACACAGAAGAGCTGTCACAGATTACCTAAAAATCTAAAAACTACATTTGCAACCAGTACACGTGTGCATGATGACACAATCCAATCACAGCACTGAAACATTATCTAGGAAGCATTCAAAAAAAATTAAGGAATGTGGCCAAGGATAGTTGTCCCATTAATTTTAACATTCAAAAAGCCTTGGATTACAGCAAAGGGATAGAAAAAAAAGCAGAAAAGCAGGGGCAGTAACAGGTATTTCAGCTCTTGCTCCGGCAAAAGTGAACAAGACAAATTTCTGAATTACGAAGTTTGTGTTTGCTTTTAAGGTCACATTAAGAAATTTGAGGTCAATTTAAGAAGAACAACCACTACATTTAGGAAATGGGATCTATCACAAAGTGCCCTAAGGCAGCCATGGAGACTGTACTGCCTCCCATTGTCACTCACTGTTTTGTTCTGACATACATAATTGAAAATATGACATTCTTGAAAGGAGCCCAGGGAAAAGCCAGGAGAATGACTGGAAAATACACTTTTAATTAATTTAAGTGAAAGTTCATTGCAGGGGACTATTTACCCTGATCAGATGCTTAACAAGTTGCTTGACTGTATCGTGTGTTAACACAGCAACTGAAGACCGCATGTAGTTTTCTGATGTGATTTATTAGTGTTGTTGCTCCATCTAACAGAAAAGACGCCTTGCCTGGCAAGTCCCACTACAGGAATACATTAAAAACATCGAATTCTGTGGGGTTTTTCCTTCCCCACCCTCCCCCTCCCCCCCACCCCGCTCCAAAAAAAAAGAAAAGAAAAAAGAAAGACAGTCTACTTTAAACAAGAATTTTATTTCAAAAACATTACTTGATCAGAATTGCACAGACTGTCTCGGTAGATGCAAATAAGATTCTAAAATGTGTGATCTCTGAATCCTACAGAAAGAGATTTAAGTGAGGCTGACAAACTTGTACAGACCTTGAATGCTCCCAGGCCAAACGTGCCCCATTTGCATTTATTTCAAATGCCCATATTTAGATATTAAGCAAATGATTATAATATATATTACCAGCCAAGTGAAAGTCAGTCATTCTCAGAAAGTACTAATTGCTCCAAAATCACCTGCATCTGGTAATACAATTCTCCATCAGCTGCATTACAGGCTAAACACTATTATTTAACTAACTTCCTTTTCTATCTGTACTCTTAAAACCTCACCACAAGGAGAAGAGGGTGTGGTTTGCTCTCCATAACACATGCAAATTCAGAAAAGCTTTAAATGCATTCCTGTAGCATTTCAGCAATTAAATCCACTATGTAAAACAGGTTTCTCTGAGTATTAGCTAAAAACAACACACACAAAAATAAACCTGCAGTTTTGGACATGTCTAGGTTAGAGTAACATCCTCCTGTTCATTAAGTCTACAAGAATATATATACATAGTTATCAGAGTAGTCCTTCAACAGACAACAGCATTTTCTAATCTGAACAGTGAAGAGTAACAGAGCCACATTCAGAACTGCACACTAAGACTTCCAGCAGCACGTGTGCAGGACAGAAAGCGAAACAAAGAACAGAAAGAAAGCTGAACACATGAGTTCAAAAAAATAAGAGAAAAAATAAACTACTGTGCATTACTACTCAAAAGCCTTCCCCCCCCATTCACTGACTGGGATTACAACAACCATTTCAACAAAGATGATATATATAATCTATATATTTTCAGTCCATCCACAAACCACGAGGTGCTAAATTCAGCATGGGTGTAACTCGTCACTCCATCAGAGGTGCACCAAAGCAGAATGGGTAGCAGGTCGCAGCATTAAATAACCACTGCTATTTTCCCACCCTAAGAACCCCCCAGTGCTCATTTACTAAGGGACACAGTGCTCTCCGCCAGAGACATGCCCTCGTGAAAGAGACCTTTGTCTGCTCACCACTCTGCTGTTTCAGGGAAACAACACAACTGGCTTTACATTTTTCAATTCCTTTACATTTAAGAAGAAAAAAAAAATTGCTTACAAGTACATATCCTCCTGCAAATAAGCTTCCTCAACATTCCTTCATATTTTCCATAGCGTGCCCAGATGTAAGAGTGCTTTGCAGAGAGCCGCGGCTTTCAGTCCAGAGCATAATCAATCATTGCCCCCGTATTCATTAAGCATGCTGTCTTCGCACATGGATTTAAACAGCTACGGCCTCAGTCCTCTCTAGCAGCTCTGTGAGACTCTCAGGAACATCCATTTCAGCCCAGGGAACTGCAGTGCACTTTAGGAAGGGAGGAAGAGGAACGGAGCACAGGGAACGCAGGAAGAGCAACGTAAGCTGCAGCTGAGCTGCTCTGCCTGGCTTGCACCAGGATCCAGCCTGGCTTTATCCCCTGGGAAGCGCTAACAGGAGCATCTCAACAGCTGTCATCATTTGGCCATGACGAATAAATTTAGTCATTATTCATTTTTGAATGTAACCCCTTCACGGCCTGGACAAGGTGTAAAACAGGAAAGAGGCAGCACTAGTTGGTCAAGAACCGCAGCAGATAAGGGCCAAAGCTTTCTCTTCCTGAGCCATCAGCTGTGACCTTTTAAAACCAAATAACTGGGGCTCAGACTTCCTCTCTGATGAAGTGAGATGCTTTCTGGTTTTTTAAAATGTCACCCTCTGTTCAAACTGAAGATGCCCTGCCACAGCCTGCAGACCCAACTGCAAGGCACCACAACACCTGCCCTCACCCCACTGCACTCATTTACCACGTGCCCCACATCCAAGCCTCGGTGCAGCAGAGCAGGGCTGGCAACTTATACAAATCTCCTTTCACAGCACAACATCTCCTGTCTCTCTTCACTCGCACACTGAAGCATAAGCAGTTAAATCTTCGTGTTGGTATCTAAACAGAGTAAAGCACTGATGCTTGGAAAGAAAGAAGTGGGGCCTGGAAAAGCGCTGCCTGCTCTGTTCTGAAGGTTTTCACTTGGTTCTTAGTTCCTAATAGCAAGCAACCTACTTATGCTAGCTCAAAGGAAAGCATTGATTTATATCAGAAAATATTATTGAACAGCAAGCAAAAAAACTGCAAAAATACCTAATTCAGACATTTTCACCTGTAAATTGCTCGTTTCAAGACAGCTGTCAGTTGGCTGTACAGAAGCATTGCCATTCAGCACTCTGGTACCTCCCGCGAGCAAAAATCAGCTAATACATTCCACATTTTACCACAGTGACTGCATGTGTCTGATGCCAGACTCCCTCCAAAGTGCAGGTGAAAGCCAGTACTGGAGAAGCTCTCCTTCTCCCCTTCCCTGATACACAGGAACAGCACCATGAGCATCTGTGTAAGTACTGAAGAGCATCATCCCATGCTCAAGCCCTGCAAGGCAGTTAAAGCTAAACTTCCAGAAGACCCAAGTACACAGGACACACAGCATGCAAAGCCACTGATACCAAAGGCTACAGATTATGCTTCCAAGTCCCTCCTTGCTCCTTCTCCTGCCAGATAAAGACCCAGCCTTCACTTGCCAATGTTGTTCAGGCAGCCTCCTTGGATAAGTCAGCCACATCCTCGTATTTGCAATACAGTGATGATCATCAACCTGTGATTAGATGATACTCAGAGTACCAATCCCAGGATATCACACCAGGATTGTTAAAAATAAAAAAAAACAAGCCTTCCAGTACGAGTATGCTTTTTTTAATCCAAAAAAAGTTTCAGTTTTCAATTTCTTGCTAGGAAATGAGATTCATGTTTTTATCTGCTGCCTCATTCTGTTTCTTATGAGCTAATGAAGGTGCTCATAACCTAATGAGTCAACTGCCATCACAAAGGTAAACAACATTACTGAAAGAAGTAACACTTGGAATTATTTTCTGCTCCAAATATACCAGTCTTACAGACAGGTAATTGTTGTGATATACATTCTGCTCAGTCTGCAAGCATATGAACACTGACATTTCACAGCGTATTGTTTACCTCCATCCCTCTAGGCAGAAAAACAATTGGATACTAATGGCAGTAATAAACAAGTCACATTTCTGCTAGTACCTTTATTACACCAATTCCAGCATAATAAAGCTAACTGAAGAAACGTACATAGACCAGACACGACATCCAACAGCAGACACATGCAACCACAAAGGAAAGTCACTGCCAACTCTGTTTTACCACCAAGAATAAGCAACAGCCCCTGCAAAATTTAAAAACTGCTCTTGAGTACTAGCCTGATAAACCAGACAAAACCTTCGGGTAGAAGACTAATCTGAAATCATGCAACTCATGACTAATTCAAATTATTTTTCTGAAGGATTTTATAATTTTCAGTCTGGGAATCAGATGGATCCAATTCAAGTTTTATTCACGATGACCGTGGGGAAGATGAAAATGAGCCTTAAAGATTTGAAAACTAGAGACAAATTAAGAGGATCTAACACCTACTGCTTCCAGACATGGTCTTTAAAACCATAAGGTTGACTATGTTACATCCCTAGGCTAACAAGACATACCATGCACTCTCTCATAGCGTTAAGATTACTAACATGACTAAGAATCCAGCAGCCAAAGTATTTTGCAGAAACTTCTGTTTGTGAAACTAAAAAGAATATCGGAATTAAGTTAAACTTCCATTCAGAGTTTTCAGCACTATGACAGTTCTCGTTACCTTCACGGGAGCCTGAAAAAGAAGCAGTGAGAAGGATTCACATCCCTACAAGTTCTTTAAAAATAATAACAGAACAGAATAGCTAAGCCACTGAGCAACAGCACACACAAACCTTATTGCTCAAAGAACTCTCAAAAGGACTGAAAGTTAAGATGGAGCCATAAAAAAAAGCAAGAATTAATAGATCTAGTGATTATTTCAGCAAAGTTCATGCAGACACCTAACCATGAATCACAAACCCTTGTGTTTCAAGGCTTCACAGACACAGATTTCGATCCATAAGGATGGAAACAAAAAACTGAGATAGACAGATGTGCTCACGAGGCAGAATGCAAAAGGAGAAAAAGGATTTGTTTTCCCCAAAGTCATCCTTGGAAACCCAATACTCCCACAGTGCCCCTTCCAAGCAGCCACACAGCTTTCCACCAGACCACAATCACGTCAGGAAATCCACAACACACACCTTGCAAAAAAACCAACAACAACAACAACAAAAAAAACACTCAATCAAAAGCCCAGGTTTGCACGTAGTTTCAGTTTCTAGAGCCAAACCAGCCCTTCCCTACACTACATGTAGCCTCCCTGTCAGCAGGGCTTGTTGGCTGGCCTCTCAGCACACAAGCCCACAGTTAACAGCCAAGCTGCCCACACAAAGATACGTTTATCTCTGAATGCAGCCTTCCACAACCACGCTGATTATTTCCGACTCTATCACAAGCTCCTCAACAGGGTGTTCGTTCTGTGTGTCACCGCCGCAGCTTTCCTCGCTGCCTTCACTATCTTCCCCTGGACCCCAGAAAACACCCATTAAATACAGCAGCAGTAGCTGCAAGCAAAATGCACCTCCTCACAGCAGCCTTGTTAGCATAATCTTCACAGATAAAAACACAAAGTGGGTCATATAACCTGAGCCCCAGAGATACCAATCAATGAGAAAGGCTATTTATACAAGATGGACCAGGGGGATTTTTAGACTCAGGAAATATCCCTTTCCAGAAGCACAGGAATTAACTGCCTTTATTGAAGCACTGGGATAGCTGCAGGAAAGCGTTCCTCAATTTCCAAACAGCAGATAAAGCACAGAGCTTTCTGTTTTAACATTAATCCTCAGAGCTCCACAGTGCTGATGTTAGGCTTCTCTACATTCTTAAAAATATACTAAATCACCTCTTAAGAAAGGAAGTGTTCTTACTTTGTTCACAAGACAGTAAAAAGTCAGTTCTGCAGCAGCAAAGGGGTTCCCTTTGACTCCATCTCCTCATGCACACACAGCAGCGTAGCTCAGGTGGAAAGGTATGCTCACACCTCCGATTTTATTTGCTATTCAACTTTCCCTACACTCACAAAGAAGTTACTGCCACAGCCTGGGCTCACAGTGCACACAGAGAGCCCCTGCTCTGCTGGGAAGTCACGCAGGAGATATGTATGGGCAGTAGCATCTTCCAGCTACCAGTCATGCACACAGACTGCCATGCCTGCAGCCAGCCATGCACAGCACTTCTCCTAAAGTGATACAAACATGATTAAAAAGCACAACTCATCCTACTGTGCTCAGAAGTGCTTGGTACACCCTGAACACATGAATAAAAAGTTGCTCTCATGGGCAAGGAAACTTTGGGGCATTGATGGAATTCAGATTAAGTTGCATTTCTAAACATACATTACATTCTGAAATCATTTTTTCTCCTTCCTACTAAGGATTAGAGTAGTGCTCTAGATATATTTGTTTCCTTTCCTAATCATTAGAACTGGTTTATGTATATTCAAACAGGACATATGCAAGTGGCTCAGCAAAACCAGAAACCACATCCCAAGGTATTCAAGCTTTAATTTAGCTCTTCTCAAACTGTCACTTGAAGCTAATCCATGCCATTCTCTCTGTCTTGCAGGGTTGGTTCCTAGCAATACTGCTCAGCTGAGCTCCCAGGGAGACATCTGCTGGTGAGGGCTTGGTTTTTACTTGCCAAATCCCATCTGAAAACACAGATTCCCAGAGAATCAATGGATGGCATTGTTTAATCTGAACTGTCTACATCCTATTTGAATAAACTGAATCAAGAAGCACACCAAGAATAGAAGCCTTTAAATGCACAGATGCTTTTCATCCAGGAAGGACGTGAGCATGGTGTGCAGGCTGCCCAGGTGCCTCCATCCCACAGACCACGGTCAGGTTTCCAGCTATTAGCACCATCTGTTGCCATGACATCATACAAAAAGGCATCTTTTCCAGCCTGCACAAATCCTAGCCTAGCCCAGTAATTATCACTCAGTGTAGATCACCTCGACATGGACTGCTCTGTAACACACATCATTGTCAACAAGAGGAAATTGTGTTTTCTACTGCTCTTGCATATTGCTTCTTGAAGGGCTGCTCTTTTTATGTAACACAGCACATCGAGTTGTGAAGTGCTGACAACTAATAAACAGAAATGCATTAGGAAGGAAAGAGCAACCTGACATTTTTAGGACAAACCACCACTACGAAAAAGCCATAAGCGTTGTATTTGCCTTGGGTTTCTTAGAGCTCAGTGGAGTGTGGGGAAGGCAGAAATACTGCAGCAGTAAGCTCTCTAAAAATACCTACACAGAGATAAACATGCCAAACTGTCTCAGGATAGCTGGGTCTGTGAAGTTACTCCAGGAAGGTGTGCAGAGAGCCCAAGAGAAGATAGAGGCCTGGCCCTGCCCAAGACCTCTGTTTCCTCCTCCAAGATGTCAGGGCATCCCCTGGGCCCTCCAAGCCAACAGACACAATGTGTGCAGTTATTGATGTCCAAGGAAAAAGCAAGGCCATCGGTCTGCATCCCCTGGAGCCACAGACAGGAGGAGCCAAGGCTTCTGTCCTGAGGCATTCATCTGTCTGGCTGAAGGCTAACGCAAGAACAGATACTGCAGCTGCAGACGTTGGATGGTGTTATGCACATTACACATCAATGATTTCCACCCTGAACGCCTGGCCTGATGCATAATTAATACACTGTAATTAGTTAACCATTTAAAATACTGTAAAATGCTCAGTGGGCAAATAAGCATGAGATTAGACTGCCTAAGACCACAGGTGGTTGAGACAAAAGAATTGCCATAAGAGGAACAATAGGGAACAGTGGGCAGCATTTCTACAACCCACACACATCTTGAGAAAGGCTATCAACTACAACAGGTACGATCAGCACAACAACCTGGAATTTCTAACATAAGGAAATGCGTATTAAGCATATTGCTACAGTCTGTGAAGGCCCACAGGCAAACACACAGTTGAGTTCTGGCTTATTTAAAAACGATTCAGAGTTGGATTTTTTGACGAAGGCTATACTACAGATGGTTATCAGACATGGTTTGAGATGCTTCTGCTGATGGCAGATATGGCTGGCAACAGCAGCAGGTGCTCCAGAGACAACCACTAGTGAAGCTGAGGCTGTATGTTCTCTGCAGCACTGGACTCCAATCAACAGCAAGGATCAACGGACTCGCCCTGATGCTGATTCTTACTCTTGGGTATTTCGTAGTAGCAACCAGTTGTATCAGGCAAGGCACCAAGAAAAACAAATGTTTCTGCTTAATCTTAATGGTAAAGCTAGCACTTGCAGGAATCTTGTCCCTCCATCTCCTCAACCAACCTCTGTATTTGCAAACAAATACAAAATACAACAAAGCGGTGGTCTATTTAATACATATTTCAGTAGAGTATACAGCTTCCATACGGTTTCATAACTAAAAAGAACCAAGTTCATATGTAATAGGGCTTCCAATATGAGCACAGTCTGAATTCCCCATCTACAAACATAAAAGCTCCAAATCCAGACACCAGTTTCATGTTTTCCCAAAGCTTGCTTCCCCAACTCCTTTAAAACAAAAGATAGATTATGTGCCTTTCCTTTACAGTCCTCCCCCATACACAAACATCATTATTAGGCACAGCAAATAAAATCATCATATTTGGACTGGGGGGGTGGAGGAGGGAAAGACAGAAAGGGTGAGCAAAGAACTTGTAGAAACTTTCTTTTCCTTTTGTCATTAATGATGTTAGACTACTGAATTTATATTCATATTTGGAGACACTGTTAAACCCTGAGCAAGCAAGCAAGAGACTCTAAAGTGCTAAAAATAAAAAAAAATTAAAAAAGCATCTTTCTCAAAGAGCTTAAAGAGCTTACAATATAAATAATTCAACTACAGTAGAGCTGAAGAGAATTACTGTTATTCAGACTTTATTTATGATAAAGATAAGCATAAAGTCTTCCTTTCTTTTACAAGAAAAAGGGCAGTTAAAGAAATGCAAGTTCTTGTGTCCCCATCAGTTACCCTGCCTAACTCATTCTACTTCTATCCATAGCACTATTCTTCATGGCTTATGCTCATTTTCAAATCTTCTTAGGTCTCTGTGCCTAGGCAAAATGCAAGCCTATCACCACCCAACTGTTCTAAAGTTCCTGCTGTACTTGAAAGATGATGCCAGATGGGACTTGCATGACATCAAAGTAAATTACCAACCAGTCATTTCAGTTTTGGTAGCCTCCCATAGATTTTGGGTGTAGTACTCATTTTGACATGTCACCTGTTTTAGATTGAAGATCAGAACTTGTTAAGAAGTGATTGAAGATACACATAAACATTTTACAACCAGGCAGATCTACTCCAGTATAAAGACAAAATCTGTTGGGTAAAATAAAGGATGAACTTGCCTCTGGACTCAGACCCACAATCAAATTATTGAGCTTACCAGGTTATAAGACACTGCTGAGCTGCAGAAACAGCTCGTGTGCTGCTCTTAAGCTACGGCAAACGCACAAACGCAAGATAATACAATTTAACCTTCTTTTCTAGAGGGCTAAGTTAAGTCAAGCAGAATCAAACAATCAGAAAGAATACAAGCATCAAACACAAACCAGCTAAACAACTTTCTCTGGATACAGCCATTACAGCCTTCACAAAGCAAACATGGATCTAAATAGAATTTGAGAGATTAAAACCCAGAGAAGCTTACATATCAGTTAGGAACACTGTTTGCAGAACCTGCCTTAACCACTCTCACCACAATTAGTGGTTGGGTGGATGGGGGGGGAAGAAAACCTCCTTTGCTGTAACATCTTCACAGACTGCCAACCTGCAGCAGTTGATGAGGAACAAAATGCAGAAATGGTGGTGAGCACTGCTGGATTCCATCCTACCATCCCCACTGCTTCAGAAAAAAACCCGAAATCACCAGGTTGGGGCAACAGCAACCATACCCACTTAGGGAGCTAGACATCCCAGATCTGAACAGTTGTGAAGAATTACAGATCTATGCTGATGCAAAGAAAATCTCCAGCCCAGCCTTACAGAGTCTTACAGAGACGGGGAGTTTCTCACACTAAACAAAAGTGATCTACATCTATCTAGATCTCTAGTTTCATATTAGCATGCTTGTCTCCATGTAAGACTTGAAAGGAAGTCAAAAATAAAAAGAAAACGCCCCTTTATGAATATAGGAAACCATTTTGTAAACAGCTTGAGATAACTTCTAACCCTCAGGCAAGTCTGGATTCCACTGCCATTTTGTACAGCTGTGACCCTGAAAGATCACTGCACTGATAATACAAACAGACACATTAGATAGCAGCCTCATCCCCCTGCCTGTGGAGAGCTTTATATATGACATTTATATATGACATGTATTTTCTTTTTCCTAAACTGCAAACTGTGAGGTATGCTCCTTGTTAAGAGTTGGCTCCTAGAAACAAGCTCTGCCCTTTTAAGCGAGCTAATTATGCTGGAAGAAGTCATCAAGACTACTGCAAACTCCATTACACAACTGTGTTTCTGCTTCGTAAAATACTGGGTCAAGCAGTAAATAAAGCCATAAATACATGCGCTGGTAAGAAACATTTCATTTCAGTTTTAGGATGCACAGTCCACCCTAAAGTTTATACTTGTAAAGCTCAAAAATTACAGGGATTTTTACTACATCGCCTCAAACGTGGATTAGCCAACACCACGATACCTTGCTGTACAAGCATCAACTTGTTCCAGCAACGCCTACACAGACCCCACACCCTGGCAACTTTTCCTGCCAACTATAACGAGTCAGGAAATTAAACTTTGGAGATTATTCTCTCTACTTGGCCATCAGGCACCATTCATCCATATTTTCAGTTCACTGGCTAATTCAGTATGGGGTGGGTTTGTTTTTGTAAAAATACTGGATTTGGTGATCCTTATGCATCCCTTCTAACTTGGGATGTTCTGTGACGACTCTAGGAAAAAACAAAGGTAAGTCACTCAACTGAGTGATTTTTCTGTCAGCACAGTGGGTATTTCTGGTCTTGCTGGGGGTCAAGTAGTGCACATAATTAGGTTATCAGCACAACATTCAGTATGATACCTATGTTACCTTAGTTTAAGTTCTGGAAAGTACTAAGGAGAGATAAGAGTTTAATATCTTTATTGATGACCTGGATGAGGGGATTGAGTGTACCCTCAGTAAGTTTGCCGATGACACCAAGTTGGGAGGATGTGTCGATCTGCCTGAGGGTAGGGAGGCCCTTCAGCGGGATCTGGATAGGCTAGACAGTTGGGCTGAGGTCAATGGGATGAGGTTCAATAAGGCCAAGTACCGGGTCCTGCACTTTGGCCACAATAACCCCATGCAGTGCTATAGGCTTGGGGCAGAATGGCCTGAGGAGTGTATAGAGGAAAAGGACCTGGGGGTGTTGGTTGATGCTCGGCTCAATATGAGCCGGCAGTGTGCCCAGGTGGCCAAGAAGGCCAATGGCATCCTGGCCTGTATTAGGAATAGTGTGGCCAGCAGGAGCAGGGAGGTGATCATCCCCCTGTACTCAGCTCTGGTGCGGCCGCACCTCGAGTACTGTGTTCAGTTTTGGACCCCTCACTACAAGAGAGACATTGAGGCACTGGAGCGTGTTCAGAGAAGGGCAACAAAACTGGTGAGGGGTCTGGAGCACAAGTCTTACGAGGAGCGGCTGAGGGAGCTGGGATTGTTTAGTTTGGGGAAAAGGAGGCTTAGAGGAGACCTCATTGCACTCTACCACTTCCTGAAGGGAGGCTGTGGTGAGGAGGGGGTTGGCCTCTTCTCCCAGGTAACTAATGACAGGACAAGAGGGAACGGCCACAAGTTGTGATTTAGATTAGATTTGAGGAAAAATTTTTTCTCTGAGAGAGTGGTCCGGCACTGGAATGGCCTGCCTAGGGAGGTGGTTGAGGCACCGTCCCTAGCGCTGTTCAAGAAGCGTTTAGATGAGGTGCTAAGGGATTTGATTTAGTAGCTTGGTGGGTAGGGATGGTGGTGTGAGGAAGGTTGGACTAGATGATCTTGTAGGTCCTTTCCAACCTAATGAATCTATGAGATCAAGAGAGATTAAGTTTCTAGAACACACAGGGTAATCGGAATGCTTGACAGAGAAAGAAAAACATAGAAGTCACTGAAAAAATAAAAACAAGCTTCACAACCTGCACGAAACTTGACCAGACATCCTGAGAACTGATGCATAAGTGCCTCCTTATTTTGTCAGATCAACTTGTATGCTCAGGAAGGAAGATGCAAGAATCATTTCCAGTTCCATAATTCAATTAAACACTTTCTAGCAAGTGAAATCACAATCTTGTAAGTTGTTTAAAATGAAATATGTTTTATATGTCAAAAATCTAATGAGGAAAGAAGTGATAATTGTATACCATGCATTTCACAGTAGCCTCTCACCTAGGCATGCAAACTTGTGTGTTTTATTCACTGTTTCATAGCTATTGTACTGCAACAAACACCAAGAGTCCAGATGATAGCAGCACCTTCCTGATACTCCCTCAGAGAGGGCAAAACTAATCTTCAAGTTACAGCAGCCAGCTACAAGATGAAACCAACCACACGATTCTTAGCTTCTGGGTTTACTCATGTGGGTTTTTATACTGGCCCACAGTCCAGAAAGTGCATTTGTCCCCAAACATACACAGCTTCAACAAGTTGCAACAAGTGTTTGAGAGCAGAGCCTCATTATTTCCACTTATTTATTGATCAAAAGTAGCTTAAACAGCAAGTAATTTTTAATTAAATAAATATTTAAGTTATAATATTGTTTAAGAGCAAAAGTCAGGATTCCAGACTGTTACACATTTGCTTTTTCTCCTGCAGATCAGAGCAGAATAGCCATGACGATGCTATGCTCTGTTCAACTAAGTGTTAATGATCGCTGTGGCAGGCAGGATTACTATCAGTTAGCACATGAAATAACACTCAAACTGTATGACTCAAACACTGTCAGGTATGGAAGCAGTAATAGCATGGAGGAGGTGTGAAAGTAGAGACAGAGCTGACTACCGAGCTAGCACGTATTTATTATTAGCATCTGTTTCCAGGCATTGCTTACTTAGACTATCTAAAGTCTCAGTACGAAGAAAAACTAACATTAAAATAATTTTGCATAAATGATTGACTGTAGTCTGTGAAGATGTGAACCAAAGGAAAACAGAGAAGAATATCAGTAGTAGCAGATCAAAAAATGTCAGACTGGGTTGAAAAAGTAAACCTGGTACATCATTCTCCAACCAGTTCAGTTATCATCAGGATGCTGTACAGGCTGCTGGTACCTCAGCTACAACAGGGAGTACTTAAATGGCACTGTCTTTCAGCAACAGCTGTGCCCAGAACTGAACACTGGGCCAAGCAAGCAGCTAACAGCACACTGCTTTCAGCAGCAGTCAAAACTCGGAAGAAAAAGGACTAACATTTGTGAGAAAATGTCATCTCAAACCCTCAAAGCCAAATTCTAAGTCAAAGTATAAGCTGAACGTCAGCATTTCTGGAGAATCAAAACACTGGTTACAGTTTGGGGCACTGCCAGATTGAGCTGCTCCTTTGACAAGCACATAGCACAAAGCCCAAGGAGCTCACAGGGACCCCAGAAGTAAGAGGTTTCACTTGTGGATAATTATTCCTCACACAGGGCTATCTGCTTTACCAGCTATCAGTCTCTTCACAGACAAGAGGATATGGGGCTCCCTCAGGACATGACAGCAGGATGAGCACGGCTCACTTGGGTCTCTTGAAGACACCTGAGTCACCCACCTCAATCACCCAGCACTTTATTTCCAGGCAGCAGTAACTACTATTTTGCAGAAGCTGAGTAACACAGTTACACAGGGGCTGGTTGCTGACTGCACTGCAGCAGCAGCATGAAACTGTGATCAGCATCTGCTCTGGGTGCACCAATGGCAAAAGATAGAGCCTGGGCCCAGAAATTTTTAGCCTACCTGAAGTTTTTGCAGGAGTTAAAGCAGCAATGTAAGCACAGCACACAGTTCCCATAGGAGGACTACCCACTGGTAATGAAAGAATCAGGGCTTCTGTAGACACAGGCAACAATGCCATGATGTAGAGCAAGGAGCAATTAATGGACAAAGCTCAGCACAGAAAGCAGCACAGAGTTTTCTGTCCTACTAAGCTACAGTGAGCTCTAAGTATGAAACCATGCTGCTGCTGCCCTTCAGGTGAGGGTTTCTTCTTGGCATCATTTAGACTGAATGATGCAGTCTGTAAAGGGATGAGAAAATCTTTGCCTCCTGACTACAGCTGAAGTAAGCCATGCCCTACATTTGAGCTTCTCCATGCAAGTCCTGTTCTCATTTAGGCTCTGCACTTAGAAAGAACAGCTCATTAACAAGGATGACCAAAAGGTCAACAAGCACCTTTTCAGGATGGAAATACCCGAAATAAATCTCCCTCAAACTAAAAATAAAGTAACAAATGAGGAATTTCAACTCTTTTATTGAAGAACTAAAAGTACTGACATGAAAGCAGACTCAAGCCTCACTCCTGCAAGCACACTATCATGCTGAAAAATAGTCTGTTTCTTTTTAGCAGCCTTCTGTGCTTGTCTTCACTCACAGAAGAGTCAGCAACAGAGGAACAGGCACATGTGAAGTATAGCACATGACAGACAACTATATTTAGATTCCTTGCACTCCAGACTCTGAAAACAAGCTCAGGTATTTTAATGGGCAAATGTGACAATATCACCTTCACACACTGGTGTTAATAAGAAGCCAACAGTAAGTGGCCTCATTTTAAGCTGTTTGCTTTGCCTTCTTTCCTATGCAAAGCTTCATGGGTCACTACTACCACACAACCTCCACTTAATTGAAGATAAAACCAAACAAGTTTTCATCAGAAGGCAGAACACAGGATATATGCCAGAGAACTTCCATTCCTTTCCTATTTTCTATTAGGTTTTGTTTATTTTTTTCATTATTATTTCCAATATTAAAAGAATAAGATCTTAGTAATCCCTGCTAACCTCTGAAAACCCCTTCCTATTCACACAAAGAACCACTGATGATTACTGCCTGGAACATGAGTGGGTTTGTTTGGAGAGGGTTTTATTTTGTCTTGGTCACATAGTTTACATTAAAACAAATCTTACTTTGGTTCCTTTTGTAAACATCATGATTGAAGACTGTCAAAAATAAGTTAAAAAGCATTCGCTTTTCCTACACAGGAAACTGGAACCAAGTTCAGTCATCCAAATATCTTGCCATTAAAAATAAGGGTTCAGAAGAGTAGAAAAGGGTACTTTTAAGTATGACAGGAAGATTTAATTGAATGAAATACTGCTTCATCATAACAAGCAGATCCTCTGAAACAACTGGAATATATTTATGTTTAAATATCAAACTTCTGGCTTTCCACATTAAACTCAAAGAGTAATCTGCATCTCAATTCTTTACTGGAATACGCTCATGTACATCTTGACAGTCATACCGATGATAGATCAATAAAATTAGAATAAAGTATTCTAATCAATTCTAACTTCAAATCACCAGAGGTTAAACAGCATCAATACATGCTGCCTTTTTTAGAGGTAGCTCTCTCGTGGCTTGTAGGTGTTTTATGCTGACATCAGCCTGTGCTGCTGGCAGAGGTCACATCTCCTCCTGCCTTTAGCACTGTTATCACTTTGGATAGTATCAAGTGACACCAGCAATCTCTGCTGCTTACTAACACAAACAGCCATGGAAGTGCCTAGCCAAAAGCATCTGACTAATTTGGAGATCTTACATAACCCCTGTCTGTCTCCTAATGAATGAAAACAAAACAATTTAGGTTGAAAAGGACCTCTTGAGGCTGAACAGTTCAACCTCCTGCTTAAAGGGGGGCTCAGAGCTGTACCAGGCTGCTCAATGTCTCATCCAGCCAAGATTTACAAGTCACCAAGGACAGAGATTCCCTAGGCAACCTGTTCCAGCAACTGACCATCCACATCCCAAAATTTTCCAGCTCACAGAAAAAGTAAGCATAAGGCTGTTCTTGCAGTCCCCAGAGCACACAAGCAACTAGAATTTACATAAAACCCAATTAAAATCTCTTGCTAGAGGTCTTATTTTTCAATTCAGTGCTTTCTGGAGTTAATGGTATAGGGATTAAAGGTACAAAAAAATGAATATTCTAGCCCAAAAACTAAGAGATGAGACGCTAGCCAGAATCTCGTTTCATTGCCATTTGAACTGTCTCATCTTCCAACCAGGGAAGGGAGCTGAGACCACCTGCCTTCTGAGGGGACCATCAGTGGACCAGGGCACAGAGCACTATCACACACTGCTCAGGTAAACGCTCACCTCCAGCTGCTAGTATGAAGCATTTCCCAGAGAAGGCAAGGTGATGCTTTAGATGGCTCTGTGCTGCAGTCCTTTGGGGTGGAAACTAGCAGAAAGAACCAAACTGTTTTCCTCCCACACTCTGGAGGTCCACAGAGAATTCCCCGCTGCAGCTGATGGTGCACCATGCCTGCTTATGCAAAATAACTGTTCCCCATAGACCTTTTCCCCATCAAGAGTTTCAAACAAAATCCTAAGTTTTTAATCCTATTTTTAAAGCGTACCAGCTGGATAAAAGAAAAGCTTTATGTTTATCTTTTAACTGCTCCGCAGCATCTAGCACTGCTCAGTCACAAAATTCCCCCAGGATCCTACCAGATCTCCCACACGGTCAGGCAGCAGCGCGTGCAGGGCTGCTTATACCATGCTGCTATAAACAAGAAATGGCTTGGACAAAAATAGGGACACAACTGCTTTAGAACTCATAATAAACAGGTGTCATGGAATAACTTGGAGAGGGACAGCAAGCAAGGAGCACACAGTGCACGTGCATAAGCAAGAACCAACTCAGATTTTTGGAGAATGCCTGGAATAGTGAGACAAGATGCAGCATATTACAAAACCAGACGTGAGGAAAGCACCAGATGAGTACAAAGCTTAAGAGGTTGGGGGGCTAGAGAATAAGTTTCAGGGAGCTGGTGCATAAACATTTTGCCTGTGGAAGTTCAGGATCAGGTCTTATTTAGGTCTCAAGTGAAAAAGAGCGTGATTGTCTCTCCACATCATAAAAGCTGCGTGTGATAAGAAATCTCTGCAGATTCAGCTCAGCCCAGCACAAAGCTCAAACAGCAGGAGTGTAGATCAGAGCTGAAATGCGCTGGCACAGCTACAGAGGGAGAGAAGCATCCCTAGCCACTGCCTCTGCAGCACTGGCTCCTGGACTGCCCTGTTCTCACATACATGAGCAATAACTGCGGGGGGAGAAGGGTGCGGGCGGCAGTGGAAGAAATCAAATAATCAAAAACAAAGTTAGACCCATTCTTCACAAAGCACTCCTAATTAGAACTGAGAGGTCTCATTATGAGCCAGATTGGAAACCAATTACTCAAGAGAGATGGATATGGAAGACATGCCTTTCTTGAGAAGGTGGATGCACCTTTCCCCTCCCCTCATCACAGCCACTGAGTACAATCTCATTAAGTGGGGCAGCTGCAGAAAGTTAACATTAGGAGAAGTAGCATCAACACAGTTTTATACATGGAAGTGCTACTGTTCTCTCCCCAAGACTCTATACAATCATGCCTACCACACACATACAAGGCTTTTACAGCACAGCGGAGTAGCAGTTTACAAAGCACCCTGTACATTTCCCACATCAAAGAGCAGTTCTGAAGAAAAATGTGTGAATTGTTGTTTTTTTTTTCCTATGTCTGCACATAAACGGTCAACGCTGTCAAATCACCACTCAGCCTGGCCTCCAGAGAAATCCCAGAGTGTTTGTTGGACAAAAGCACGGGTATCTGCACCTATAGCAGGCACCTCCTTGAGAGCACCCGCAGGCGTTCATTACAGCTGTGAAGAAAGGTAGGCCAGCTCTGGGAGGAAAGGGAGCTGGGCTGGAAATCCAGCCACCATAGGCTCTGTTATTCAGGTGATACCACACAGTGAACGAAAAAAATGTATTCCTCTACAGTACACTGAGTGCACTGAAGTTCACCTGGCTTCACAGTGAAGGCCAACTGCAATGAAAGAGTCATCAGCATTTTTCAGCTGCAGCAAGCTCCCTGCAGGCTGCATGTACAGTGTAAACCAAACACGGATTACTTGGGACTTTCCATGGTCTTGTGCTCCAGAGGAATAAAAAAAATAAAAGATTCAAACTGCTTTGCACAATGCAACAAAAGGATTCCTTTGACAGAATGAATTCCCTCAGAGGGGAAGAGAAACCCAGTCATTACACAGTACTTGCTGTCTTAATGCTACACTACAAAAATAGGGCACTTATTACAGCTTGGGTTTGCTCTATTTCACATCACTGTATCTCAGCAGTAAACATAATGAAGGAGGGATATAATGTAATGCTAGACCAGGGCCAAGTACAGACAACGTGTTAACTGTATTTCATACCGGAGTAACAAATCAGCACCTCTGTTTAGAGAAAATGATCTCCTCATGCCCCTGACTTACAGGGCTGTAACTGCAGTGACTTGTTCTACAGCTGTATGTTAAAACCAGATGGATTCACTATCTGTACTAGTATGTCTTTGTCTCAGAAAGGCACTTGATAGCATAATCAATCTAGCCTAAGATAAGATCAATTATTGGAATATGTAAAATGACTAGATTTAAGGCTACCCTTAAAGAATGCTGCTGCAAGCTTAAAGTTCTTTAATAAACAACCATGTGCTTTTTAGATTAGATACTGGAATACTTGATTAAAATCTCATGTTTATGGAAGTAGCAGCTGCTATGGGTTCATTATAAACACCATGTCCATCTGCAAGGGCAAGGATGCTCTTCATCATGCAGGGCCCCATATATATTGTGCTGCAAAAATCCTATCCTGTAGGTTCACCAGTTACCTTAGGGCGAAAGCTGTCCTCATCAGAAGCTGATGGCTGCAACAGCAAATCTCAGTTCACTTATTACATGCTTAACCCAAAAACAAATTTCATCAAATGAACGAGTTGCAGCACAAGAATTTGAAGCCACGCAAGAGGTGTGAGAAATTTCATCTCCCCCAAGCAGTTTCTGGCCACGCTGAAGCTGCTGATTAAGGACAGCAATTTAATTCTAACTGGAGCAGTGATTCTATATACAAACAGCTCAGCACATCAGCTTACAAGAAACATCAGGAGACTACTTTTAACACCCAATACTCGAGGCTGGGCTGCAGAATCAAAACGTAAAAGGAAAAAGAGAAAAAGAGGGTAAGGCAACACTCCTCATCTGCTTTTTGAGGAGGCTGAACTATTCATGAACATCAGGACATGTTATCTGCATCAAGAACACTTGTAATCCTTGCCCTGGCAGCAGAAAGCATGGAGTACCATCATTTTGCTCAGTGAAATACTTTCCTGTGCTTCCTCACAAGCACTGAAGCCGAAGTATGTAAAATACATAAACACAAGTTCAACCAGCTTCATTTTGGATGCCAACCTGCTTTTAGGAGACATAATTAGTATTCTTGCCTCTTTGAGAATCATTGAGAACGGAAAGCTTGACTTACATCAGTGCTACACTCAAAGCAATGGGTGCACATGTGAGCCATCCTATTGACAGATCTATTATATAAGGAGGCAAACGTCAAAGTTAACAGATGAGGATCATGAGATGTAGTCAGTCCTTTCATCTGAAAGTGCCACTGGAGTTGATATTGCCCCAGTAGAAGTGCTAGGGATGCAGGGTGAAGCAGCACAGAAAACACCAGGTGGCTGGTTCAGAGGCTGCAGGGGCAATAGCTGAAGACTTTAGGCTTTGTTTTAAAGACAAAACCAATACAACAAGTATATGAAGAATGTGAAAAAAAAACAAGTCCACATAAGAGAACACAGCAATGTGAACATCTCCACAGCTCTGTCAGATATTACTGCAGTTTCCATGGGAAAGGTCTGGTGGCTTTGGTAATCCATCCTAATTATTGTTATTGATACTAGACTGTAGTGACACTAGTTCTTGAGAAATACCAACACACCCTACAGCCATGCAGTTCAGGTACTGGCCCTCTCAAAACTCCTAAATTTCATCTGCTGTGAAATAGGTAATAGGTATTTCAACAGGACACCAGAACTCTGAATGGAGAGGAAGGGAGGGAAAGGATACAGCTTTTGCAAAGATGGCTAATAGAAAGCAGATCCCCTCAAAGCAAAGAGAAAAGGCACAGGCTCCTGATGCACCAAAAATTAATGCAGTGCATACCTCCACCCTATCAATTAATTTGTCACAAATTAAGATCCAGATCTAGAGCTATGCTGCCTTTCCGTTTCCCCTGGTTCCCTCCTGCCTCTCTGACTTCCACAGGCAGCCTGTCACAGAAACCTAGCTAAAACAAAACCACGGAAAGACGGTGGTATCTCAGCTCAGCACACTCTTAGCACTACAATTCAACGTTACCTCAGAAGGAGTTGCAAATTAAATAAACTTCCCAACCGATACTGCAGAAGGCAACAAACAAAATGCCTTAGTGACAACTTGAAAACATCACAAGGCGCTCTGAAAACAGCTCCCCTTCACCCCTGTCACAATGTGTTCTGCGTCCTAATGAACACATGCTTTTCCTTCACCCTTGTCAAACTGATCAATCATTTACTGTATTTTATAGCGGCTTATACTGAACTCAATGTCACCACGCTACAGATGCTTGCAGGCTATTTGTTGAAGTTTCACTTTTACTGCAAGACTGCCTCAATCTCATCACAACATTAAGATTTATTAAGGAGAATATTGAGAGGCTAACAGATACACCCACCAACCCCATGGCACATTCATTAGCACTTACCTTTGCCTGTAGTCATTATCTGCAGTGCTCCCAAGCTGCTGGGGAAGGCTCTGAGCCCCGCAGTGCATGCCTCTGTAACTTACCCACCAGTAAACTCTCCACCTCCCAAATTGACTTCTCCCTGTGACCGAGCAGATTGCCACCTCTCCTCCAAAATAAAAGCCTGCTCCGCACTCAGCCGAGCACTGCTTGCTCTCCTCTGCCTGTTGGCTCACATCACTCCACTTTAAATTTAAGGGTTTAAAATCTAGAGGGCAGTAACACGCTTATTTACAGTGTTGTGTAATAGAAAAAGAAACAGAGCTGGTCTTGTCTATTTCTATCTCCCACATAGAGCTAACAGTACTGATTCAAAAATCACAGTGTCACTTTCTCAACCCCCGTGTCAGTGAGGGAGCATTTCCTTGCTTTTTTTATACATTATTGTTTTCCATTTCAACGTGAAAACAACATTCAAAGAGAACAAGTCATAATGGAAAACTAATTTGCACAACAAGGCATAAATGCATGAAGCTTCGGCACAGTTCTCAGTTCCAAACCTGCGTTATCATAGCCACCCTCCCAGTCTAATTCTGGTGCTGGGATGCGTGCTGACAAATCATATCCCACCCACAGGCACATGGCAACATCCCACATATGCAGGTTAGTTTTCTCCTTACAGTAAATAGGAAAACAGCATCCAGCAGCTAGCTTTACTATCAGCATAACACAGGAATCCAGAATCATTCATTTTCAGCTAATTGCCTCTGAGTTGCCAGCTTTACTGCAAACCAAGAACAGAACAAACCCAACAAACAGCTTATTTACCTTAAGCAGTACCTCAAATACAGAAGTAGTTCTATATTTCTTCACAGGCTTTCAGCAGCTGGAATCACTTTTACTACTTCAGCATTGTTGTCATCTGAGAACTCTAACAAAACCCAGCAACTTCTAAAACTCCCCTCACCTAACTCCGTGTAAACACACTAGGGGAAAGATCTCTGCTCCAGGCTTCTGGGTTTAGATCTGCTTTGAGTTCCTTGCACACAGCCCAAGACCACTAACATCTTCACTCTCCTGAGCAGAGTCAAAATTCCACATAGGTGAGGAAGTTTATTTTCCTCCAGACTGACAAAACCACAACACAGGCACACCACCACATTAAAGGGTTTGCAGAAACCATGTCACTTATGCAAAAATTAAAATTAAAAAAGAGGTTTTACATTAAAGCAATGTATTACGATATCATAATGAGAAAGAGCACAAAAACGCACCCCAATATTTTAGTTGCTTAATAGCTTTGGTTTGGGTCACTTCCTATCAGTCTGTATTTCTCAGTAGATCTCTTATTGCATTCCTGTCCTGGAACTTCTTCCTGAGACCTGGTCTGACAATAATTCAACGGATAATTCAAATCCATGGAAAAACAGCAAGCTTTATGCTCAGGTCCATCCAGACATTAACCCAAGGAAATGTGTTGTATGTATTTCTTGGAGTAACTGGAGCTGTGTTCATGTCCAACAGCCCCTCTGCATATCACAGCCAATTACAGATCATCATGCAATGTCACACAAAGACAGCAGCTGACTAGCAGGCAATTATTGGCTCTTTCATGCTGAAAACGTATTTGTCCCAGGAGAATAAGGCATCTGCATAATTAGCAATAGCAGTTACACAAAAAAAATAATTAGTTTGCTGAAAGCTTGAAGGAGGAAAAACTGTAATTTCTGCTTCAAGAGGCGGGCTAATTACATGCTGAATAACAAAACAGAGATGCACTAAGAATCATCGAGAAACCCAATGTGGATTTTAACTTCATATTCTAGACAGAAAGGTCCTCTGGTAGCCTAGCAACAAGCAATACTTCAGCATACCAAAGCCTCCCTGCCTCGATGAAGAGCTGTATGCACCATGCAAACCTCCCCCACCCCTGCTTATTTGATCCCTGTATTACCTAACAGGGAAGACAAAATCTAGGAAAAAAGAAACAAAGCAATTCAAGATAAATTCAAAGCAGCACTGCAGGATCAGAATACGGCCTGTTCTTTTAAGGACTTTACTAGCAAAGGTGAATACATTTTTCTTCACCTGGGAATTTATGTCTCAGGAAGTATATGGGAGAGATCTTTAACCATCAGCACCACCACCCGTCCCACCTAACACTGAAAGCTGTCCAGAAAACAAACCTCAGAGCAAGAAGATCAGTTTTAATTGTAATTCTCCTCTGAGCAGTTATTATGGCATGTTTCATCACCTCAGCAACAATTCTTGCCTTCACAACTTCTGTGAGAAGTCAGCTCTGGCAACCACCTTCAAACCTGGTAGGAATCAGCATGCTCCACTGCTAGGGCACAGTCATCAACACTGTCTTTAAATTCCATCTTGCCCTGACTTCTCCATCCAAGAAGTACAGATTTCATGTACTCACACAAGATCATACAGTTAGACTGACACTCTGCAAGTAATCTGGGAAGTCCAGATAGATCTTCAGCTAGTTTTGCCATTTCAGAGGCATGCCTCAACCATGACCAACATAAAGTCCTTACCCTGAGGGGGAAACTTGAGAAGAAATGCATTAATTTTCAGGTAGATCTGTTCTGTGTCCTGCTCCCTGCCAGCAGCACTAGCCCCTGTCCCACCTAAGATATGGGAGCCATCCAAGGCAGAAAACCCAGAGCAAACAGATGCATCTTCTGCAATGCCATATTGTGCTGACAGGTGCTTACAGAACTGAAATCTGCACAAACATTTGCCCATCTGCCTTCCCAAACCTCTGGGAGGCTTACGCAGCCTGTGCAGAGCTAGAAATAGCACAGTCTAGCTGTAGACAGGCACTGACATGAGCTTTTCAGACATAACACCAGTTCTGCTGTAATACTATGCCATAATACCAGCATGCCGTATTTGTATGTGCTTGGAATACGAGGAAGAAGCAAGGAACTTGCCTACAGCACCATAGAAAACAGAACTCAACCTCAAATGCATATTAAAAAGAGTGTAGTAATGAGAACGTTAGTTATTAATAATACCACAAACGAGAACTACTTCAACTCATGCAACTATAGATCTTTTTCACTCTTAGAAGACAAAAAAAAATTCTCATAGACCAAGGGGAGATCCTTCCATTCCTACACCATATTCTGTTTTGAAAATCCAGTCTATTCCTCTACTTACAAAGCAGAAATACTAACTTAGCCTAGCCAAGTGGAGAGCAGAGAGTGCAGATCAAGAGTATGCTTGTTTCAGTCTGAACTAGGATCTCACAATGAACATCTCCAGATGTTCACATTAAGATGCTTGACAATGGATGAAATATTTCATCCTCCTTTTAGAGAAGTACAAGGACATTCGTTTCTCAACTGTACTCATAAACAGATGAGGCCACCATAAGCATCATCTACCCACACAGACTATTTTCCTACCTTAGACAAAAGCACAGAAGTGTTTTTACCCCATTCCATCACAGAGGAGCCCGCAATAGGTTTTCATCATTCTCATTTGTAGAAGGTAATATCACACAACATTTTGGAATAACCAAAAATATAACTCAATTTTCAAATAAGTTTTTTTTTTTTTTTTAATTGCTTTCTGCAGAAACTAAGCCCACTGTACTTTAAAAATGATTATGGCAAGAAGAAGGGTGCCTAGAAATGAAAACATACATTTCCCCTCACTTTAAAAGAGCCAAGACCTATGCCATTTTGGTTTCCAAGGCTGCTGTGGAAAAGAGACACGATGTCTCCTGCTCTCAGTTTTATAGAGGGCACGAAACTGAGAGGCACCTGCAGCGCTGAGCTCCTGTTTTTCATCTCTGCTCTACTCAGCTCTCGACAGAAAGATCAATTCCCTCCTTTGAACCGAAATTCACTCAAAAACATTTCTAGAAGTGAGACATGAAAAGCAGCAACAGACTCTTGTTTGAAAGCAAGCAAAATCCTAATCTCAGACAAGAGAATAAAGTTGAGAGCTTTGACCCATTACCAGTCATACACATACGAAGCAAATTAACTTAGACACTGCAAAATACAATTCCCAAGCAACACAAACATCAAACGCTACTGTGTTAATACGTGCACTCTCTGTGCTACATAGCATGTTAAGACTGAAAAGGCTGCTTCTCTTATTTTCACTTTATCAACAATTTAAAGAAACATGCACAGGGACTTGAAAACTGAAGTTCCATTTCCCTAACGACAGTCACGGAAAAGGAAGACAGCTAGCAACACCTCCTGCTCTCAAACTCTACTGAATACTACGAGGAATGCAGAGTAGATCAACTAAACATGAATTTTATTATCTGCAGAAGTGGTGTGGGTATTTCTGAATCATTGCCCATGCCTGTTTTTCTTAGCAGAACACCGTTTTTGCATTCATTTGAATGTCTCACCAACTGAAAGCTACCAGAAAGAATACAAGAACTTCTACTCACCACTTGAGCTCTGGATCATGTTTCCAGATTTTTGGACCTCGTCGAATTTTGTGAAAATGACATTCAACCTGTTCAAAAGTTGAAGAAATAAATCCACATCAAAAGCTGAATTTCATTTTTAGGAGCTTTCTAATTTAAGATGTTAAAAGACAAATTTTGCTTCAACTCAGGCCACTGAGAACACTGCCAGAAACATCAAGGGGGAGGGGAGTTGCTGTAAAGTCTAAGAAAATCACAGTGTGCAATGGCTGATAGAAAACTACAGAGATGAAATAAATGTGACTGGAAATACATGAGTGAAGATGCGGCAGATCTCACTGTAAGTGCACTTCTAGCTCATGAATACTTTGCCTATTTTTAAACAATTTGCAGGAAAAAAAAAAGCAAGCTTTGCAGAACATTCTTGCTTGGCCCTGACATTTCTTTCCTAAGCATGTCACAGGCCCAGTGGAGCAGAAGATCTTTACAGCATCTCATTATTCCTTCCTAGAGAGCATACTCCTCGAGGCCACACTGCAGCAGATGTTTCCAGTGGAAAACAAGAGACAGCAGCATTCCTTCCATCTGCGTGCACCCTGCCTCTCCCTGTGCTCCCTCTCTGTGCAACAAGACACAGTCATCTACGCACACTCAGGTCTAACCGTGCTCTGTCCTGCACTCTAGCAGCTAAGTGCAAGTAGGATGAAAGAGGTTTAATCATGCTGCATATGAAGCCTTCTAAAGGAAAGAAGGAAATAAAAGGAATCCCCAAAACAGTTCAAATTTAGGGAAATTCTCAACATACCGAGACTGGGGTAATCCTTTTTTACTGAGATCAGCCCTTACACGTTCACCAACATGCCTGTAAATTTCCACAAGGCTGTTTATTGCTGCATCTCGAACCTGAAAAAGAGATATGAGAGAAGTCAATCACCTAATTTAAATAAACAAATCCCTGCCCAACTCCAGAGAAAGAGATTTCCATATTTCTCAGCAACAACAGTTGCCACCATACACACCATCACAGCATTCACAAGAGCTTCCATTCCTTCATTTCAGATATTAGCAGGATCAGCAGGTCTAACTTTACCCAAACTTCCACACTGATGAGTGTATATCAAAGGGTAATCAGTCACCTGAGTCACCATGTGGAAAACTGACTGAGGCTCAGTACTCAAATGGCCTGTCACAAACAGAGTGAACAGAACAATTTCCCAAACAAAACTGACGAAGTATTTCAGCAGGAAAGCTCATTCTGATCCAGATGACATTATACATCACACACAAAAAAAAACCAACCAATAGAGACAGAGAAACACACACAGCAGAAGAATAAAGGCACAACCACTCTCACAGTCTTGCTCTAGGCTTTGTGGCAGTGCTAACATCTAGCCCTGAGTCACATACTTCCAGTGAAGTCCAGACAACAGCCAAAGACGACAAAAAAAAAAAAAACAATCACATCGGACAAGCACTAAAAACTCCCTCCAGCCAGACTTTAACTGATCATTAGTCAAATTCACTATAACAAAACAGAAAGCAGTATCACAATTCCCTAGTGGATGGTTGCTTACTGTTGAACGTCACAGGCTTTAGCTGCAATCCTTGGTATCTCACTAGTAACACACACAAAGGCTGCATGAACTAATGTAGTTTTACATATCTTCCAAATTGATTTGCAAAACTGACTGCTGGGCAAATCTAACTTCTACCAGAAGAGCCAGCAATCCCAATGTTTACATAGCAACACCCCATTCCTCAGGGGGGCACACAGGTAAACTATCTGCTCTGCCTGCAGGAATACCACCACACACCTCTGCTTGCTTCCAACATTAACCTTCCCTTCCCTTCCTTGTGGAAGGGGCAATAACAAAACAGCTTCTGACATCCACATCAAAAGGAGGAAAGTACCACACTTGATAGAGACTTTGTTTCTGCATCATGTTTCACCAAGAGAGGGCAGCATTGACCGAGCAAATGGCACACGTCTCAGAGCCAGGAGGCAAACTGCTGCAGACAGACTTCTGTATGAGGAGTCCAGGCACAGACTTTGTGCGCATGAGGTGGGGCAGGTCCACAAGAGATGAGTCATGAGATCAGCCCCATTTCCCACTGCATCTTGGGAGTTGAGATTGGGCTGTGCCAGGCACATGAAAGGCAATGGTGAGAGAACGTGTTTCAGTTCCCTCATAAGCTTTCTGGTTTCTGCAATGGCTCACTGATGCCAGGACCATAATGCCTCTGTGCACTCAGTCAGCATCCTGAACCCAGCATCTCCTCAGAGTAACAGCTTGCAGCTCAGGAACAGGAAGGACCCTGAATCTTACACTAGAAGCCTTCATAGAGGAACCAGCTTATCCACCCTGGGTTGGCAAAAGCAGGGAGAGAAAGATGCTTCCCACTTGATCCTCTCCTCTTTAAGCAAGGGCAAGCTCCAGAGCCAGCTTCCCAGTTGTCCATCTCACACTTCCTTCCAGCTGCTTTCCCACTTTAAGCCTGGACCATAAACACTACACGTGCTGGATGGAGATCTGCAATACTCAGAATCTGCAGGGGCCTGCACTACCTAATATTAACCTGAACCCTGCTTTCTCACCCTCTACTCACATCCAATTTCAGATTAGGTTACAAGCTTTCCTTGACAAGAGCTCTCTCCAGCACAACAGAACTGGGAAAGACCCAATTTAATAAGATAATATTGTAACAAAGCTGGCAGACAAGACATCATTGACAACTGCATCTTCCAGATCAGGATGGAAAGTACACAGAAGTGATAGATATTTTTTGTAGTATGTACTGCTGATCTAAGTTTCCTATACAGCTTACCTCTGCCTCTTGCTCAGACTCTCCCCATACAAGCTCTGGCACTGCACGTGGCCAGGCTGTCAGTCTGGTCCCATTCACCCTTCCTACCCAGGCTAGTTCTTATTTGAAAGCACACAGATGCTTCACTGAGCCTGGAGGGATCCCTGCAGCCTCCCCTGCACTTAGCTGCAAGGTACAGGGGTAGTTCTCTTCCCACAAAGGTTTCCTGTTCTGTTCCATATAATCTGCGGATTGATGCTGTTCTGTTGAACTTATGGCACACTTTAGATGCTATTGTAGGCATTCTTCAACTCTGACCTATTCAAAAGTCAATGAAGAGCTTTTCATAAACATCATTCACCAACAGCAGTGCATTTGTCAGCTAATTTATCAGCCAGAACACAGAGCCCCACCTACTGACAATGGTTCTCAACACAAGCTTGAGGAGCAACTCACAGCAAAAGCTTACCTGGCTATTTGGATCTCCAAGTAAGTTACATATATGTGGCACTATCTTACTCAGTGTTAAACTCTGAGCTCCAGATCTGGGAATAAAGAACAAAGGGGCATTGGTGTGAGCCACAGAGTAAGTTCACAAGCATAACTTAAATTTGCAGGAGGTTCTGACTTACGCATTGAGTGTTGCAATAAGGCAGAGGCAGATCCCCTCTCTTGTCCGGAAATTCTTGTGTTTGAATCCTCCCAGCATTCTATCCCAAACGTACTGTGGGAGACAGAAAAGAATATGAGACAGAAAACAGGAGACCAGGGAAGAAAGATTCTTCCTTTCAGCAGACATGCACTGTCATAAGCTTTACACCCATCCAAGCAGAATAAGGCAACAAGCAGTAAAACATTTTCAGGTATGATTAGTCCTTTGCTGAATTCATAGCAAGTTGCCATGAACTAAAATAACATGCACTACACAAAGCAAGTGCCTTCCAGCATCCAGAGCAATTACAGGGCCCCTTAATAAACCCAAGTGACATTCACACACTCCCTGAGCACCCAGCCATGTAATGGCATTCTCACATAATATGAGTCATTCACAATAGAAGCACGGGGAGATGAGGGCATTACAGATGGGCACACACCCCGACAGAAGTGAGGAAAAGTTAAAATCCACACTGATTATCAGGACACCAACAACAGAACTTCTCAAGCAGCACCTCTTCAAGCAGTCACTCGCGCACTGTTGTGAAACATACCTGAGGATTAGCAGCCTGTTCCATGATTTTCAGCAGCAAGGTCTGATCCTGCTCCCGCACCGAGTCCTTGGAGTCCCCCAGCCTATCCAGCAAGCTGGGCAGCACTGCAGGGAGAGAACAGCAACATCCTGATCTCTCAAAAGGACGTTTGAGCTGCGCAGCCCCTCCGCCCCTCAGAGGAGGATGAGACATCGCAAACTGTGCCACGAGTGGGATAAAGGTGGCACTGCACCCTGCCCTTACCTGTGCCGATCTGCGCCTTGAAGCGGTCCTGCAGGCGGGACACCAGCGCAGAGATGATGTCAATCCCCAGCAGCACCACCTGGAAGCAGAGGACAGCCGTCAGCACGGGGCCAGGCAGGAAACAAACCGCGGGGCAGAGCACTGATGCGTGGTGCAAAACCCATACAGTACGCAGAGATTAAACGCAGCAGTAACCATCACTAACCACCGAGGCGATGCCGGGTGCTGCCGGCAGGGGGCGCACTCCGCCGCCACGTCCGCCTCGCTGCCCGGCCCCCTATGCAAATCGCCCGGCGGACGGCGCGGAGCACGCTGGGTAGCGCCCCGCCGGCCGACAGAACGCCTTCAACCGGGGCAACGAGGGGAAATAAGCGCGACCCGATGCGCCCGCGCCCAGCGGAGCGCGCTCCCGAACCGTAGGGGCTTGCGAGCGGCGCCGAGAGCGCGCGTCCCCTCACCCTGACCTACAGCGCGGTCGGCTCGCGCTTAGGGCGGGCGCGGGAGAATCCCCACTAACCGTCCTTATCTTGGGGTTGCGCGGCCGCTCGATGAACGCGTGGTGAGAGCGGCACTGCTAACGCCTGAGCAACACACTGAGCGCCCGCGTGCGCGCGCGGCGCAATTTTTGGAACCCCCGCACCGGCGCGTGAGCCCGGCGCCACTCCCACACGACTGCTGGCGTGCGCGTGCACGGCGGCGGTCACGCGCGGGAAGCTGTACCTCAGGCCTTCCACAGCCGCTGACCGCGGGTACAGGCGCACTAGGGCACGTCCCTGCCCCGAAACAAAACCCCTACGGACCCCTTTTTCTGGGTCCAATATGAAAACCCAACGCAACAGGCAGCACTGAGCTGCTGGAGGAGCTAGAGACAGAGCACCAGCCAGCAGGTGGCTCAGCACTCCACCGGCACAGAGCTCCAACCCGACTGTAACACATGCGGGTCTGTTCCAGCTCTTTGCTCCATCAGCTCAGGCACAATCGTTATTACCTTAACATCTGGCAAGTAGATATCCTTCAAGAATTTGAAATATCTGGACGAGGAAACAGCAGTAAGAAAGAAAAAAAAAAGATAATGACCTCAGGCATTTAAAAAGTAATATTAACTGATGACAGTGCTTTCCACACGCTCCAGACCCAGACACCACAGCCACAAACACGTAGGAAATCAGCGTTCTTCTGCTTCCTACATGTGTTCCCTCTCTTCAACTCCCTCTGACCTCCGAGTCTGTCCCTTTGCCTTTTTGGCTGTCACTGGTGAGATCTGGAGCAACAGCTGAAGCATTGCTCCACTGAGCTCCCACACGAGAATGGAACATCTGTTTTTCCCCCCCTCAGACTGCGAGCAGACATGTTCACTGCTTCCAACAGATACTCAGTTATACGACAGAACAGCAAAGCATAACGCATCTAAGTCAGGGCACAACCCTGGTGCACAGCATGCGGTCAGAAACCCAAACGGGTTTGGCAGCCTCAAGCAGACCACCTACCCCTAGCTATCCAGGGCTGAGCCTGCCACCCACAGGCAGGGGCTGACTTCTCACCCATGCACCAAGGTGGCAGGTGGCTGCAGAGAGGCCCTGGAGCAGCACATGTGCACCCAGCCCTATACACTTGCACTGCAATTCAGTTATGTACTTGCAGCCTTTCTAACAAGCTACCTGGAAAATCCAGTTGCATACAGGTAATATCCCACACCATCTGATACACTTGATATTCCAAGTCTGAAGCGAGTGATGATCATCACCACAGGACAACTATTCAACAAAAAGTACCCAGGAAGAGTTAGACTGCCTTTCTGCAGCCCTGCTGGATGCCTACCACTACACCACTCTCCCCCACAACCTGGCAGTAGCTGTGTCAGGGTCCAGCTGAGATGCACAGTGGGCTGACACTGGTGAAGTTCAGCCACTCATGTGGCACAGCTGTTCCTGCAGCTGAAGCATTCCAGTCTCCAGAGCTGTTAAACCAGTGGGATGCTTCAAAGTCACTAACTTCCTATAGAACAAAACAGAAGTGCCTCAAAGGAAGAGGAGGGAACGCTTCATACTGTGCTGCCTGAAGGAACCAGCATTTTCCTAAGGGAAACAAACATGCCCAGATAAAGCAGCTGATAGCACAAGTTGAAAATCAGTTGGAAAACTTTAGGGATGAGCCATACATGCTTACTTCCAGAAATGCATTTAACAGGTGAGGCAAATGCTTCCTATCAGTGCTGCAAGGTCTGGGCCACACTGAACAAAGCACTCTTGGGCTGGAGGTGCACAAGCAAGCATCCCTCACTTCTTGTGGATTAATATAAGGAAAGAATTAATTCAATGTTTAACTGAACCATTAGCTCTTGGATTAATTATTTCAAATGGAACTCTTAAGAAACAGAAATACCTCAGAGGAACAAAAGCTGCAAGCACAATACAAGAACCCACTCAGCTCAGCGAAGGCTGCACACAATGCCAGCACTCTGGGAAAGCACTGAAGTTTGCAAAGGAATAACACAATCCAAAGAGGCAGAAGCTCTTCAAGCATTGGAGCCAGAGCAGAGCTCCACAATAAAATCAGGTTGTGGAGGCCTCCAGAGGCCAACCACTTCAACACGCTCCCATCCCACCGCTCAAATTTAGATCAGGTTGTTCACATTTGCACAAAGTAATTTGTTTTGAGTCTTAACATCTAGGCCTCCAACTGCCGGTGATTTTAAACATTCATTACCACTCGGAATGGTTTTATGTATTCTAGTTAAAGCAGCCCTGTCCATTCATGAATGGATTTGATGAGCTCCTCCGCCACCAACACCAAGATTTTGCTAGCAGACTGTGGAACAGATTATTTGTATCCTTCTGTAGGCACAGAAGCACATAACAGACAACTCTTTGTAGTCCCCTGAGACTCCAGCTATGCGATCCAATCCATGACAGCCTTGGATCTCTAGTTTTCTGTGGGTACCGATGACCTGGACCAGGCAGCGAGAGCAGCACACGTGTGTGTGTGTGTGCCAAGTTCACAGCCAGTCAGCCACAGCAGGCACACATTCCTCGCAGTAATGAAAAGGCACGGCGCTTTTGGTTTATTTACCTAGGAGGTTTTGTATGACTTGACAACATCTGATAAAAGTAAAAAGTTCAAAGCCGTACACAGCGATAGGCTCCAATTACTGCTCCTCTCTATCAGTCTGTGTCAACAGCAGCCCGGCGCAGCAAGGAGGAGGCTGCTGCCTGCCAGCTCCTTGCAGTCTGCGGCACTGAGAATAGGAGGTTGAGTTTCACAGATAGCAACTACGTCAGGCTAGGAAACAGCACTTAGAGAAACAGGAGTTCAGATAAGGCGATGCCCAAGGATAGTGCCAAGATGCATAATGTGTTTTCCTGCTAACACTGCTCCTGCTGCTGATTTAGAGATCCAGCAGCGGCTTTTTCTTCAGTATAGGCACCGTAAGAAAAGCCATGCACCTCAGTGGCTAATTCTTGCACAAAAAGAATGACATTAATTGATTGAGGAGGGAACCCAACTACAGCCACGTCTCTGTGCCCTTCATCTATTTCCTCCTGTAAAGCAGGGCTAATAGCAACCTGTCAGGACAGGGGAAACACAAACTGATGTTTTTCAAGAGCTTTCATATCCTCATCTGGAACTACAGAGCATTATTACTATCATAAACTTGTCATGGTGAGATTTAGCAGTCCCGTCTGTATGTTGGAAGAAGTGTTGTTTGGCTATTCCATATACATCTGCCTGCAGTGCTGGGGCTGTGCCAGCATGCAGTCCAGTTACAAAGTTTGGCCTAAGATCTATACATGCAGAGAGAAAAAAAAAAACCAACACACAGAGCTACTCCGCACATTCACATCACCATTTAAAGAGATTTCTCCTCTCTCCTTCAAAGGACTTCAAATGTTTTGAGAGCACACATATACATTCTGTTCCTTGTCTTCAAATTCATACATCAAAGAAGATGCCACAGATACAGAGCACCATGGAAGCAAAGCACAGATTCTTCATTAACTCTTTCTTGAAAGAAAAGAGCTGCAAGAGACACAGGCCCTGCACTCTTTTGACACATTCTGACATTGTCAACCAAAACGTAAGGAATTACCTACTCCAGGGAATGTGCTTTAGCAGGAACTTGAACTAGGTGGTCTCCAGAGGTCCCCTCCAGCTCCTGCTATTCTGGGATCCTGAGCTGGGCTGTGCTGCTGCAGGCCTGGTTCTGACCCATCAGACCAGTGCAAACCCAGAGCAGGAGGTGCAGCTGTCTGCTCTCACACTGTTCTCCCCAGAAACAGAAGGGCACAGCAAACAGCAGTCACTGTGCATTTCTTACCTGCAGATGACTTAATTCAACCTTCAAGACTACTGAAATGTTACTAGGAAGGAGAGAAACAGTTGCAGAATGACATTTTTGGATCCTAAGTTATCAGAGTCCGCTAGGCAGCCTGTATGCTCGTTGAAGAGTCGCCCAATTACGTGCTGACCTCACAGATGCCTTGCTGGTTTCTTGGATGAAATAACTCATTAAATAACTCAAGAGAGTGAAAACATTTTACTTTGTGAGACAGATTAATTCAGTTGAACTGTTTCACCACAAAATCCCTCTGGTTCACTAAATAATTTGGACTAGAAGTCAGGATATGGCAGCACCAGCAACTCTGGTGCCATTTGGGCTCAGCAAGAAACAACACCCATGGCAAAGCAGTCTCGCTCCCTGCTCCTCAGAGCTTAAGCTGAAATCCCTTCTTAGAAGGGTTTGAGAAAGACTGTAATACCAATCAACACCAGCCACTAATTGTATTGTTCCTTTTGCCCGTGTGAGGCAGCATGCAGGCCAACAACGCCCTTCAAGCTGACGCTGCCTCTGTGAGAACGTGAAGAGATGCTGTTCTGCTTCCTGGACAGAAACCAGGAGGCTGCCAGCAAACTTGCACGCAGCACAGACAGGGCTCAGCTCCAATCCTTTGGCAAGGCCTCCAGCCCCTCCACAGGAGAGACAGCTCCGAGCAGCCCCGAGCAACAGCCACAATGCACTACACCTGGCAGGGGGCAAGCAGCAACATCAGGGAAGATCTTAAGGGTCCTCGTAGGCCAGGAACCGAGCAACTGCAGGAAACAACCCCAAATCAAACCAGCATTCTGCTCACAGAAACTGCTCTGAAACTTCTGAAGCAGACCTGAGAGCCACCAATTGGTCTTTTCAAGCACTCACTATGTTTCCTTCAGCCTCCATCAATACAGCTTTCCAGGCTGTGAAGGCAAGAATTTCACTCAGACTGCCTTGAGCCTCTCTGAGGCACACAGCACACACATATCAACTGCCTCATCTTTCACAAAAAATGCCTTTAATTCATATCATCACATTTCATCACAGCACATGCCCCTACACCCAGGGTGAAAAAAAATCAACATTGTGAACCACTTGTCTCACAGCACGAAAGCTTCACCACATTGTCTCTCCCTGGTACAACTGGAGTTGTGCTCACCCATCTGCCAGCCTGCTCTTTTCCCTGCCACATGGTCTGTCTTTCCAGAGATTAGAAGTATCTCTGCCCACAGGGATGCCTTTAGAGCTCCATCCCACACCTCCCCCCACCTCCTCGTCGTTAATGACACCGCTATAGAGCTAGAGCAGAAACCTGGAGAGTAGGGAAACCAGAGCAGCAAGCACAAAGCAAAGTCTGACAGAAGAAAATAAGGCTGAGGTGAACCTCGGACTCCCTTTCCCCATGGCTGAAATTCACACTACATCCATCCTTTTTGCTTCCCTCCCCAGCAGGACTCAACTAACTCCACACCAGCGACCCCAACTTAAACAGAAAGAACAGACTTCATCACAGAACTGTCGTGGGCCCAGCTCTGAGAAGCATGTGTGCCATGAGATTTCTTGGCAGGGCAGCCAAGAGAAGCTCTTCTGAGAAACGCTTCTTTCTTGCTGCAAGACACAAGGAGGCATTTGGATTCCATCACAGAGCTGCTCCAAGACCCAGTAACACTCCTCATACTTGTGACATTCATCATTTAACAGCAAACAATAGGTCATAATACACTTCTGGCTATTGAGAAGAACTTTCTAAACACCCATGCATCTAATTTCACAGACCACACATGCTGGATAATGTAGATTTTTTTCATGCAGTATCATATTCACCATGCTCTGGACTGATTTCCTTGGTAATACAACCCAGTTGTGCTGCTTTGCCACAGCAAGACCTGCTTCTGGAGCCAGACTAACACAGACCAATCCTTTCCCAGTTAATTGAACCCATTTTTGCAACACTACTGGTGAGCTAAAGCATTTAAGAAATCAATATAGAACTCACTTTAGGCTTGCAGTGTTTTAGTTCGTTACGGACATTTCAATTCCATTCTATTAAGTTGTGTCAAACCAAATGAAGAATGTATTCTAAAAAAGATCTCACAAACTACTTCTTCTGCAGATAAGCACCAGACCCCCCTCATGAATGACCCTGCAAACAGGCTGGATGGCTCTTCTGCCTACACAGCACAGCTCAGCTGCAGCACAGACCTGTGGTCTGCAAACCTGGAACCTGTCACCACCACCTCTGCTTTATGGCCTCACAACTTGAGTGCAGTGAAGTTGTTGCCCAGTAGCAGAGGTTTGGCTGCAAGCAGTCAACAGGAGGCTGCTCAGTATTGAGTGCTTTTCATCATCACTCTCCTCTCATTCATACACGTGAAATGAGATCTACACAGCTCCTTTGAGGTCGGGCTGTCAGCAGTCCTCACCGACTAACAGAGTTGAAATATAAATTTCATTCCTGCACATCTAGAATATGCCATACATCAAGGGCAGGAGCGGGGAGCAGCAAGGCTCTGCCCTCCAGTCAATCCCCAACAGCCCCAGGGTGCCCAAGGCACCACCACCAGGAACTGCTGCTACACCAAGAATTGACTCTCAATCACAGCATGGCAGGCCACGTTGGAATAACATGGCAGGGAAAGCTCTGGGTATCTGTTCTACAGTGGGCAGAGCAGCACAGACAGGCCTCAGGAGCCACACAACCTAATGCAGCTGCTGACATAGGAAAAGAGGGAAGGAAGAATATCTCTACACAAAATAGGCAACACCAAGAAAGATCCTGTATGTTATCTGCAAGTGCTCCTGCTTCTTCAGGACGAGTATCCTGCACCGCTTTCCAGTCGAACCCATAAAACCTGAGTTCTGAAGCTCCAAATAAAGAAAGAGAAATCTTAGAGAATAAAGTCAAAGAAAGCCAAAGAAGCACAACGTTACCTCCTGCCTAACTCTGGACAGTGAGCAGGGTACACAACCTGCAGGACAAGGATGCCATCAGCCTGGGACGATGCACAGGGAGCCAAGCTGCCCGGCCTGCACCTCACTGATCTCCCAGCAAGCAGTCGGGGTCACAGGGAGCAGCACTTCACTGGCCCGCTTCCAGATCTTTCTGTAGGACTGCCCTGACGCCTCATCTGTGTGCTAGGCACTGCATGCAGCCTCTCCATTAGCACCTGGTGACTAAAGACCATTCCATCAATATTTGAAGCAATCCAATTCCCTCGACTGAAGAAAGCACATTTGAGCCAACTCTATCATTAAACCAGGTGAAAAGCTGCATGCTTAAATGATGGGTTTAGCCATTCTGCTTGTTTGAAAATACTTCCAGATCCTTTTGGACGAAAAGCAGGACTGGAAATTAAATATATATTTAATCTCATCCTTCCAAAACTATTTTGTTTTCTTTCTTTTGATCTAGCATCAAAGACTTTCAGAATGTGCCTGTCATTAACTATGCCAGTCAGAAAAGCAGTGCATCTCCAACTGCTTTCTGGATATGTAAGGGAAATCAACGTGCATTAAATATTTCCACATCAGATCTTGCAAGGAGAAGCAGAGCTTCCTCTTACCAGGCAAGCCTTGTTTGGAGGAAGGGGCTTTTGTGTGCTTACGTACTAAACTTTTTGCTCTCAGACATCACACAGCACCAGGGTTCACACTGCCTCAGACCACTGCACAAGACAAGGTCCGTCACCACAGTCTGAGACCCACAAAGTCTAGAAAGCTATGCAGAGATGAACATGCGAAACTCAAACGTCCTTCCTTCAGTAAAGAACAGTATGTGATCTATTCACACTAACAAAAATCATTACAACTGTGAGACCAACAGATCCTCTGCAACAGGAGCACCTAACTCCCCTTGGCTCTTCTGTGAGCACAGACATGAATCCTGCTTTCAGCAGAAAGCTGGAGCTCACTGCATTAAGGAGGAAGTTAGCTGTGCAATTCAAATGAAAAATGTATGCTCCTTTTCAAGTTTCCTTTAAGTTTTTTTGATACCAGATAAAAGAAAAATAAGATCCATCTTGCAGGTATGCAAGTGTTCCTAAAATGAACACTGAACAACAGAGGTTCAAAGCCCAGACACAGACACAAAAACAATATCCATATGCAGCCTAAGTGTGTCAGCTGCAAACACACCGAACCTGTCAGCAATCATGGTGATCCTGCGGCTAAGGACACTCCTCAGCCTCACCTGAGGGCAGCATCTGCCTCCAGCCCTGCCAAGCCTTGATTCCAAGAAGCACAAAGCACCTCCAGACCCTGCAAGGATCAGGGCACACCACGGGTCCTGGGGCAAGCCACGCAGCCCCTCAACACTCTTACATCTGCTACAGAGCACAACACCCCTTAGTGATCAAAGACATAAGTCCAGATGACAATCCAGTTAGCCAGCCACTCTTTGCCCCGCTAGTTACACCTACACTGATTCTACTCAAGTCAAAGGAGATTCTCAGTTGTATCCAAAATAACCAAGAACAGAATACAGAACGTCAAAACAGCATTGTCTGGAAGCAAGGCAACAGCCCTTCTCACACCACTGATCTGGGAAGGGCAAAGGAAACAGCAAGGACAAGAGAACAAAAAATCATTTAAAACAACGTCATCTCTCGTCAAGCTACATTAAAGAAGAGCCAGCAAAGATCATGACCTCTTTGCTCCTGTATTATTTGCACCAAAATCAGATTTTTACAGGCAGAAGAGGCTCATTAGGCCCATTAATCTGACAGCCTACACAGTACAGTTCATGGAATCCCAACCAGCTCCCTCCTGCACCAACACCAATTACATTCTACAAACAGAGCGTTCTTTCTGGAACAGCATCAGGACTTTATGTGATTTGAAGATCCTAAATCAGATTAAGGAAGAAGATGAACTAAGAATTCTGTACAGTGATATATATATATATATATATATATATATATATATATATATATATATATATCACATAGTTAACGATGCAAACATTGTATATGCCACAGAAAAATGCAGACATAAGGGTTGTCCACCTCACCGGGACTGACATGCAGCAGTTTCCAAACTTCTGAGTGTGCACTGCCCTCACACCTTTCCAGTAAGGCTGTGGATTACTGCAGAGCAAACACAAGCATACAGGCAGTGGTCTCACTTCTTTCTAAGCTGTCTTTCAGAGCTCCCTAAATGAGGATCTGGGCTCCACAGGCAGCAAAGCTGCAGTACTCCCCAAGTCTGCACACACACCAAGAGGGCTCCCGCTGTCCCCATCTCAATACCCCCTTAAAAAAAAAGAAGCTCAACACAGAACAGGAACAGCTTCTGTTCAGTGAAAGCTTTATACAGAACACAGCATCTTTCACAAACATGTCACATTCACAGTGCCATAATAATTGGCATTACAGATGATTTCTGATAAACCCACATTAAAAAAAAAAAAACACTTTAAGAAAAGCAATAAATTTTTACTTCAAAAGCACTGTGAGTATCATAAGGAAATAGACTTGCAAGCTTCAAAAGGAATCTTAATTGTCCATCACACACACTGACTTCTGTAACAAAGAACCAACTAGGATTTGATATCCCCAGTTACCTATTATTACAGGTCAGCCTGGAAGGAGATGTCTCCCAGGAAAAAAAAAATGCCATGACAAACAAAATTCAGACACAAGTTATCCTTATCAACAGATGTTATTTCATGACACAGATGTTATTCCAAGCATTTCAAGAGTTAAACCTAAAAATAAAATTTTACAAAGATTCTTCCATGTGTTAGCTGTGTTCTTTACCCAAACGATGTCCCACCTCCAAGCAGCCTGCCTGCACCAGGGCTGTGCTCAGTTTGAGTTCTGCCTGATTTCGGTGGCAGCAGGAGCTGGCTGCCAATGAAGGAGCACATTTCCCATTGTCCCAGCCCCTACCACACCTTTCCTGATTAAAGAAGGCAGCTCTAGAGAATTTTCAGTTGCTGCTCAGCCAAGTTTGGCTGCAGAGCTGTTTTCTGGCATACACTCTATCATCACACAGCCACTCTCACAGCCCTAAGTGCTGCTTAGTCCCAGCAGCCCCCAGCAATGCCTCCCTTCCCCTCAGCTTGCAGGTGCCAGTCACCTGCAGCTGCTGACAGCTTTTCAGTAAGCAGGAAGATAAACAGGCTGGAATAATCTCCCTGGCATCACCCAAGTTTTTGCTGGCCCACCTCTCACCCCAATGAGCACCATCCCAAAGCCCTGCCCCCAGCTCTCTTTGCCTGCACACTCATCTCCCCACTCAATTAAAAAAGGTACAGGAGAACCTGTCCTCCTGCTCTGCTCTCCCAGAGGGTATGAGCCACAGGGAAGGCAGGCTATCCATCCTCATCCTTTACCACATCTCCACCTTTCCTCTGACCAGCAGATCCCCTCTTCCCCTAGTATGCATAATCTCCCAGCTCATTCACCCTCCCCAGAGGGCTTTCCCTGAGCCTTCAGAGCTGCCAGCACCGCTTGCCTGCATGCCAGCTGGTCCTGAGACACGGCCATGTACACCACTCCCCACACTGCCTCAGTAGGAGTCACTTCCTTCAAAGCACAGCCAGGGCTCTGCACTGTCTTGGGAGCTCCAGGAGCACCAAATGAGGGTGAGAACAGCAGGATCACCTCAGGCCCTCATCCAATAATTACGCTGATGTAGGACCAACAATCCTGAGATCACCATAAAACACTCCTGCAAAATCCTTGGGATAGATTTGGACTCTGAAGGGTGAACATGGGAGGGAAGACCAAACTGCTCCCTAATACTCAACTCATTCCCAAAGGAACAGGCCTGCTGAATACAAAGCATCTTCCCAGCAACACTGCACACTCAAGAGACACTCTGTATCTCTGACCTGATTGTTCATCAGTTCTCTGATGATCTGTGAGGTGGCTAGTAAAGCTCTCAACATTCAGCCCTGCTGAAATAAAAACTAATAGATGTATGTATAGCAAACTAAGGAGAATGATGTCTAATAATGTTCGTCAGGGAAAAACATTGGTAGTTGCAAGAGTGAAATACAGCTCCAGTGTTGGTGCCCACCATCAGTATCTGCAGTCAGGGACAGGAGCAGAACGCGTGCACTGACAAACCTTTGCAGGCCATGAACTACTCCAATTCTGTCTTAAGAAATTTCTTAAGTGCTGGAGATTGCTTGTAATTGAAGGAGACCTACACTGCGTCATTCCGATGCCTGTAGCCCAACTGAGCCTAAAAAGGCACATTTCCCCCAGAAACATTTCAATTCTCTCACCACTGAGGACCTTTAGGAGAAGGATCGGAAGTGACACACGCGGCTGATGTCCTCCTCACACTGAGCTGCTGCTCATATGCTGGCTGCTCAGAGGTATTACAGCCACCACATTCCATTTCTCCTCCCATTCTCCTTCCAGCCAACTTGTCCTCACAGACCACCACCAATGTCAGAACAGAGGAAGCCACCCCCCCAGGTGAGAGGCAAAGGGGCTTCCCAACTCCAGGCCAGGGATCACAGGCCTTGTAGTGAACAAACCAACTCTGTATGTATTTGGGGAAAGAGCAGTCCTGCCCCACTTACACTGCTACTGCTGCAGAGGGAATGTTCTTACCCTGGTATCATGGCTAGGGTGAGCCACCATTTCACACCTCCACCCTGCTCTAGCATTTCCATACATCAGTGCTTTTGTATCTCAACCTTCACAGCACAGTCATCTTGTCTGAGATGTCTGCTCTTGCTTTCCCATGCACCTGTACTGCAGTTCTTACCATCCTCACCTTCAGGCAGAGGTTTTTCAAAGAAGCACCGCTGCCCTTTTCCTCACATACACCTCCTCACTTGTGAAAAGCTCCTCACACATTCTCATTACGCTTACTAGAACGGGAAATTCCAGAACACAGATGAAATTGCTTGGAGACAACAGGACCTGCACAGCATGAAAACAGCAGATCTCTTTAAGATCAGTGAGAAAAGCTCAGGTTCTGTTGCAGGCTGGAGCTTGTGAAGGCTTTCACAAGCACTGATATCTTATTCACTGCCCAGCAGCATTATACAGGCAGTAACTTTCTAAAGACTCTCAGGGACACATGAGGTAGAAGAGGTGGATGGTACACTACCTAAAAGGCCACCAGTGCACTCCTGGAAGAGAATCTCTATCCAGACAGAGGGGAAAAAATGCCACCATCTCTAAGAGCAAGTACCTTCTAAAACCTGTGTGTAGGTATAGCTTTCCACACAACACCCAGAGAAGAGCAACTCCTTTCAGAGGCCATGCAGCTCTGACACACAAATCAAGCAGCACATCAGTGGCACTCTTCATCGCTCAGGACACAGCCCTGCTGCATTTCCTTGCGTTTCAGCTACACAGCTATCTTCTCCAAGGTCCTCATTTAATAAGCCACAAGTATACCTCAGCACTCATCCAAGGATTGTTCTGCCCACAGCACTCTAATTAAACAGACATAGCAACACGCCCAAATACGCTGTGTACCAGAGAACAGGGATTTAAGTAAGGTGCGATGGGACCAACTTCATCAACTGTGAGCAAAAAGGATTCTCTCCAAAACTGAAACATGTTTTATTCCAATGCGAGAGCCACAGACTCATCTATATTTGTAACAGAAATACAGAAATTGCATTCTTGAAAGTTAGGTTAAATATAAACCTGGTGGTAGGTAAACATAAAGCTAAATGTTTGAGGCTTTTCCTTAAATCACACCAAACAAGTGGCATCCCTTAATTTAAGCACTGAATAAACAAAGACCTCCTGAACTGCTAAAAGCAGGTATTTAGACCACAACTTACTCCATTGGCAGGGAGGCTTCCAATCAGAGACAGCGTGACCGTCACCTGCTATTAGTTAAAGAGGGAGCCACCAGAATGCAAGGCAAGAAGCACTACCTAATAGTGGACTACAATTGCAACAAAGAACTGCTACAATCAGTAGAAAGAGCTGATATCTAACATACAATTTACAGTAACCACAGATACATCTCAAAGGTGCAACACAGTAAAAACAACTGGAGGTTTTCTGCTTGCTACTACCCAATTCTCAGCCACTCAGCCAGGCACAAACACACCCCAAGTAAAGTGGCACCACCAAGGCTAACCCTGCAGTGCTTCCACTTCCCAGAGATGCTGCCAGCACACAGCTGGTACACATGTCCACCCTGCACTACAGCAAGGGCACAGCAGGACAGGGCTCTACCACCTCCTCTCACATTGTCTCACCAAGTTCTCTCAAAGAAGCTACTTTTGGAAATAAAAAATTATTTTATCATTTATATCATGCTTAAAATTCAGGGCCCAATCCTACAGACTCCTTCCTCTAGCTAAACTCCCAGCCACGCTACTATCAAGAAATGATCTTGCTTTCCACGCTCTGATAACTGGGACTCTGCTCTGGGTTGTGAATACTCAAATGTTGCTTTGTTTTAAAGTTTCGTATTTGGCAACAAATGCAGTGCCAAATGAGGAACAACGGAGCAGTCTCATTAAAAATGACATCTGTTCTAGGAAGTAGGTAATGGACAACTCATGGGTGGCAGCATTCACTTGGAGAAAACCAAAGCCTACTTGTCTGCACTGTGATCCACACCTTCCCTCCTGTGCTTAGGGGTATGGTCACAGAGCAAACAGTACATGGAATATGAACAGAGGCAAATTATCCTGCACACCTACAAGCTGGTGGTCCTCCCCCTGCCCTGTGGGAAATCTTATATTTCAGTCCCAAAAGCAACTGCTGCCAAAGGAAGGCTGAGCCAGAACCACTTCTCTGAAAGGGAAGGTCTTTCTGCTCTAGAGCACGTAAGTGCAGTGGGCTGCTCCTGCAAGAGCCAACATAGCTGCACTTAGAACAGTGGACATCAAAAGTGCCAGGATGAAATAAATGCATGCATTTTCATTACTATACATCAACACTTTTTCAGTCAGACTTTTAAGGAAAAGACATTTAAGTAATTGTATCATGCATACATCACCCATATGCTCTTCACTCCCCCCATAACTTGGGAATTCTTCAATAAATTTCAACAAACATCAGGAAAACCACAGCATCAGACACCATCAAACCAGCAGAGAGAAAGCCAAAGGAAATGAGGCCTAATGAAAACAACTCTGCTTGTAAAAAACTAAAAACAGACAGCAGCAGATAGATCCCACTGCCAGGGGGATTATTAGAAGGCGATTCTTCATGCTGAAGTTCAAAGAATGAGTCAAGTAGGGCTTTCATAAAGAGTTTGAGGAACATCTCACAAAGAAGACAGAGAGAGACTAATTAAGTCCTTCGAGCTAAGAAACTAACAGGCAGGTAAAGCTAGTGTTGCTGAGGAGACCCTCGATACATATTTTCTTCAGCATCAAAAGGACAGAAGGGTTCCACTGAGCCATTTAAGAGGTCCTGCTCACACCACCCAGATTGCCAAAACTCAGGATGACAGTAAATCCCCCCCGGCAACTAACCTCCAGCTCAGGTTATGGTCTCCCATGAGCAGTCCCAGTGACCGGGAAAGCAAAGGTTCCCACTGCCTAAGGAACACCAAGGGAGCCAGATCACGGACACACATAAGTGACTGCTCCTCTATAAATGCATTTCCGCAGGGGCACTTGACACTCAGGCACAGCACAAAGTCTCTGTAAATCACTGTGGGATTTCTAAAGACGAGGCTAGCATACATTTTGAAGTATTTGGTTTTTTTTGTTTGTTTGTTTTTGTTTTTTGCAAAGTGTTAGCAGTTTCAAGGTACTGTTCTACCAGAGACAAAGGACTGAAATGGACAGACTTCCCCTGTAGCCACAGAATCCTATATTGATCTATATTTTATTCTATAAAATACTACTACTCCAAATCATTGCAGAATCAGTCCTGTAACCAAATCGATGTCTTACACTTATCCATTCCTCTTTAAGAGTTTTCCAGTCCCTCTTCTCACATCCACCCTAAATTTATTCTGGCCTGTCCATACCCATCTGTTCTTGTGCTAACCTTGCCCTTTAGCTCCAACAGTTCCCCCTCATCCCACGTCCACCCCTCTGGTATATTTATAGCCAGCCATCACGCTCCCTCTCAGCCTTCACTCCGTCAGCAAGCTGAGCTCTCAGCCTTCTCAGGCCAGCCAGGCTCTCCAGCCCCCTGAGCACCATGCTGGCCCTTCCCTGCACCTGTTCCAGCCCAAATTCCTTCCCCAAGCACACAGCCAGCACCGCACAGCACATTCCACAACAGGGTCCAATAAGGCCCGGCACAATAGCATTAGTGCACCCTTATCACCAAGGGACTAAATCCCCAATAATCTGCCTTTTCCACACAGGCATCAGCTGTGACCCTCAGCCTTCAGCCAGCTAATATACCCCCCGGCTTCCCAGGGGACTGCAAATTGTGCTAGACCTCCAAATAAACCCTGGTGACAAGCACCGCAGTGCTGCAGCTGACATTCTACACCAGCATTAAAGGAATAGCTTTGTTCTCTCAATTTAGTAACCGTGATGGTGGCGAGACCCCAGGGCTGGTTCTGTCCGTCTGCCCCAGGCCTGGCTGGCCTCACAACCCAGCACCCCAGAGCTAAGGGCAGGTCATCACACAGACTGTGCTGCTGCAGGGCCCATCCCAGCACTAAAGTTCAAAATGAAAAGGGACTGGGGCAGAAACCAGGAGAGGAGGCTCAGATCCACAAGCCTGACAGACATACAAGTGAGGACACTCATCGTAACCGCCCACTGCGAGCCCCAGAGAGGATAGACACAAAGTGACACAGACCTCTGGCCTGACCCTTACCCAAATTTGTGCCTTTACAAGAACAAACTCCTGTCCTATTTATTTCAACACTGGCGCCCCTCACGCTCCCTTGGGGTTTCTGTGGGTTCTCACTATTTATATTTTGTAACATCTTGGTGAGTAACTGAAAGATCCTGTTGTCTGCTCCACTTGGGATCAAAGGCTTTTCTGATGCAGCTTTACACAGCCACAATCACTATATAAACCAGTCAGAAAAACATTACTACCCCAATGTCCAGTTCCTCCCACTCCAGCTGGCAGAGGACAAGCCAGAACCACTGCTACCTGGGAAGAGGGGAGATAAATCCATAGGAAAATTCTCAGTGCTGATTTGCTACAGCTGCTGCGCAGAGTAGTGAGGGTCAGAAAGGCAGGCACAGATACTGCACACACACACGGAGGAAAAACGGCCTGGGAGCTACGGGGAAATAACTTCAATGCCTACAGGAAACTGGATATCCTGGAGCCAAGCCTCTGCTCTTTCCTAGGTTTCAGGCAGGAAAACCCACCTATTTGGAGCTTGCCAACACCAGACTCTAAAAATCAGGGCCATGTTCTGCAAATGCAGTAGAAGCCCAATGAGTTTTTAGACCTTCCTAAGAGCTTTTCTCCCCACACAAGAGTTGGAGACAGAGCTCACTTCTGCAGTGAGCATATACATTCAAGTCCAGACCTCAAAACCACTCTTCCTTCATGGCCCACGTCCAGGCCTGTTGGAAGATGAACTAGAATTATTCTGATGTCCTTTTTATTAGGAGTTACCTATCCACAGTAAAGATGCAGGGAGAAACCATTAAATGAATGCAACTGTCACTGATCTTCACATACCCCTCAGCATCCCCAAACTCACCAGCTAACAGCTGGTTTGGAAACCCTTTCACTCTTTTCTTCTTCCCCAGATGCCAAAGACTCCTTTCTCTACACACTAAATATTCCACAAAGCACACCTACCAAATTACCATGCTAGCCCATAACCATGCTTGATAACTGCTTCTTAATCAGGACTTTCTCCACTGAATTTCTTACAAAATAAACACGGTATAGAGAACAAACGTATGCCTACAGTGAACAACCATTCATCAGCTTAAGTAACTCTAATGGATGCCACTTGAAACTAAGCCTGCACCATCTGCTCTACCCCTCAATTAGAGAAGCCAAAAACATCATTCAGTATGGAGTTTAAGAAAGCCAGCTAATTTATGTAAGTTTTCCTTCTCAGCTCAGTGAAGCATGCTCTTGTAACGTCTGTATGCAGACACAGATGAGAAAGGAAGGCTGCCTTCTCTAACACAATTACGAGCTTTGTCGGGGGAAATAAAACTTCCCTGCAACGCTTCAGCACGTATTTCATTTTTAGGAGTGTGGTATCCCTGTAAGTAACCAAACCCATCAGGAGGCAGAAGAATCAAATCAGGAGTCCCACACACAGCAACAGCAGGACACAGCTCACATCCTGACAGACCTGGTCTATGCACCAGAGTCATCTGGGAGCCCTCTGAGAGAAAATATCTTCAGCTGGGCTCTGTTACCAGAGTCAGCTCCTCATGTCTCTCATAGTCAACCTGCTGGGCACAGAATCTCACTCAGACCAAGGTGCACTGGAGCAAAGGGATCATGCCACACAAGGGTGAGAGGATCCTCCCCCTGGCAAGTGCACGGAGCACAGCAGCTCCAAAATACTGATTATTTGATTACAGTAAAAAGCAACACATCTCAGAGAGACACTTAGAGAGCCTCCTGCCCCAGTGCTTCACAAAACAATGTCAGGTTAAATAAAAACAGCATATAAAAACACCAAAGCCCCAGACTGTCAGCAATGCCCACGACTTACATAGCTCAAACCAATGACAAAGACAACTTGAGTCCTCCTCCCTGTAAACCCACAGCAGCAGCAGCTGAAGTTCCTTTTAGTCCAAACTGAACTGAACTGTGCCAGAGAGGTCACTTTCCACAGCAGGCTGGAGGGAAGGTACCAATAATATAAAAACAGACAGCGAATCAAAAGTCATTGGCATATTGAGATGAAACTTTGGCTGGATACTAAAAGAAACATCACTTAACTCCAGGTATTCTGCTTTTCCTAAAGTTTAACATACCCAATTACATCCATCTACTCAGACAAGAGCTTCCAGAAACTCAACACAGGTCCACGTTATGCCTACCAGAACTGATTCAATGGCACCAAATGCCACCTATAGAACATGAGTGGAATCACTTCAGCTCAGAAGTTTGCTCCTGGATAATGAACACCACAGTGGATGTGGTGAGCTGTGTTTAAGACAAAAGATGGGAAAGGGAGTGAAAGGGGAACAAACTTTCCTTTAAAAAAAGGCAAAGTACTGCGTAGCTCCACAGTTCACATCACCTCATAAAGACTAAGCAAATGGTACATCACAGAGTTTCATGTTTGCTTGTGTTGGCAAGAACAGCTTCCACCAAGAAACATGGAAAGAAAGGCAGGTAGCAAGAAAAAGGGGAATATAAAAACACGCTGTGCTCTCAGGACACTGAACAAACACAGCTTGTTAATGACAGAAGACTTCTTCATGTGCACTGGCTTTGGGTTTTTGGGCTTCTGTACACTTAACAGCTTCCACCACAGCAGTTTGTTGATAAACACAGAAAGCAGAAACACTGCCATGCTCAACACATTGGCCAAGATGCATCATCATCCTCACAGCCACTTTTCAATCACCATTTCTATTAAAAAGTTTAAATGAATCTGAAGATGTTCTGCTCCAAACCACTCACAACCTACACAGTCAGTCTCTCCTTCGCTTCCACGTGCAAGAACTGCAGTACAACTCCGTTAATGAGCTTCACCATCAGGTCTGGAGGAGGTTTTACTCCCAGATTTTTCTGGACTTAGCAGAAGATACCAAAAGCTCCTAGTCTTCCCTGTAACAACAGCAGGTATCCCATCAGCCTTGTTGGTGTGCCTTGGGAAATGACCAGGACACAACTTTTCCAAAGCACAGCTGCAAACCCCTCCCCTGTGAGGAAACTGCAGACAAGGAAGCAGAGGCAACATGACAGGGATAACAAGGCAGCTGAGTTCCAAATCCCACTGCTCATCCCTGTGCATGCAAGACTGTCCAATTCAAGAGGACATACACATGCTCATTACCTTTCCTGAGCTAACTGCAGTGGATCAGTTGTACTTACTATCCCCAAATAGTAGAAGAAACATCTAGCAGGAACTAGGCACAGTATGAAAAAGCACTCCTGTATATATATGCTTTTTGCCATTTTTATATAGCAAGAAATCATCCACACTGTCAACTACTGGGATGATCAAAGCATCCCACTGGCAAACAAGACATACAAAGAAATCAGGATATCATAGAATACAGATTCCCAAAATAAATCTCGTTTGCTGAAGTGTACCTGCCATGAATCCTTAATACCATATCAGCAATCAGCTACCAAGAAATGGGACGAGGATGGCTGACTCAGCACAACCATCAGCTTACAGAACAGCAAGTGAAGAAGTATACTACACAAGTTCCACTTGGATCAATCTTCCCTTGGAATTCAATTACAACCAAAAACTTCATTGCAATTTGTCAAATCTTACCTTATAATTGCTAGAATTCACCCAAGAGGTGGCCAGTCCATCAACCATTTTATCCAGCATCGTCTGATCGTGTTCCAGATCAGCTGACTTCTGTTTATCCGAGAAGTAATCTATCAATTCCTGTCCAACCTGAAGTCTCTTCCCAACATCCTTCTGCAGCACCTGCGCTAAGCAGTACTCCATACTGGGCTCCATAGTGTCTCAGAAACGCAGCACCAGCAAGAAAGCTAGAGGGCAGACGGTCTGAAAAATCCCTCTATCAACGTACACAGGAGGTCGCCTCTTTGTTCAGTGAAGGTTACTGAGGGCCTGGGTTTCAAAGATGCAATTCTGAGAATGGCAACAATGCACCATGTGTGTGTGAACAGCAGCTGGCAGGATATTAAAAGTCCAATTTAAATAACTAGCGATAGATGAAGCAATGAGCAGTGCTGTACTGTTGGGTCTGCAATAATTCTCAATTCAGCAGTCCATTCTGAAAGAAAAAGAACAGCATTATAGGTTAAATTAAGAACACAGCAAAAAAAAAGATTGAAAGCATGTCACAAAATAGGTTATTCACATACAGCTGCAAAGCTGTGATAAGCTGGATACGAGTATTGTTCTATTTTAAGGAATCAGACAAGGTAGGTCAAGACAAAAACCTCTGGTTATTCCTCACAACAGCAGCCACCCAGCAGCAGCTTTAGTGACAGACAGCAAATCTGGGGCTTAAGCAAGGATTAATAATCAATATTCTTTCAACGACCACCATCACCATTCACCCACTGAAGTAGGGACAAAACCCTTATGCAGGCCATCAGGAAAACACATCTGCTTTAAGGAGTGACAGCAGGAAGGCATCTGGATCCTGTTTGGGCTGCTGGCCTTCAGCTGCCTGCACGATCCAGCACTAACACTGGGCCTCAGGAACCTAAAAACGAGCAGTTTTCAAACAGTCAGTGCTCCAGCTCTTTCCAGGCTGAATTCTGTTACATGCCAACTGCACAGGCCCAGGAAGAAGCAACAGCCTGCTGCAACAGCGTAACTGCAGCTCAGCCAGCAGGTCCTGGGGCATCCTGAGAACCACAGCCATAGACCATAGAAAAGAAAGGCCAGGCTGAACTCTGCCACTCAGAGATGCAGCATCTTTTGTAAAGCTTCCTGTTTGTGCTTCTAAATGTATATATTACATCTGAATTTGGCTGTGTACCCCAACATTTGAAGCATTCTTGTCCAGGGACTGCATTGGGAGCTTTTAGTTTTGGGTTGGTTTTTTTTTTTTTTTAGGGTTTTTTCCTCCACCTGCAGCCAAACAAACCCCTCCAAGCACAGCTGTCCTCCGCCAGCCCAGAGCTCCCATTGCAACCATTCTGCTTCTGAAGCACTTCCCCTTCCCAGTGAGCTCTTTTAGTGGGAGATGATAAAAACCCAGCACACCTTTTTGTTTCCTGTCTAATAATAGTCAAAGCTCAAAGTCTGCTCTACTTTCTGCACCAGAACAAGGAAAGGAGGTCGAGCACAGTGTGGGGCAAGAAGCTGTGGAGCAGACACCTGGTTCAATACACAACTGGAGGGAAGCTGGAGGCACACGGTCACTAATTGGAAGTGCTGGGGCTACAATTCTAAATACCTTCTGTTTGAGCAAACAAGGCCTTCACAAAAGCTAATGAAAAGCAAAGCAGGTTTGATAGCAGATGAGACACTCACAAAATCCCTTGCCTGGAAGTAAAAGCACACTTGCACAGCACATTGTTTGAGTCCATTATCTCACTTCTATCCTCTCTGGCTGCACTTGCATACTGCTGCATCTCACAAACACCTCTCACAGCTCCAGAGGCAATAATGAAGCTTGGAGTCTAGGGCCTGCAGCTCTACCGCGGCTGCCCACACCAGCTGCACCACCACTCACCAGGCAGGAGGAGTCCCCAGAGCGCAGATCCCCCCTGCCCAGCCCAGCAGCTCAAATCCCCACTGGATGACAGCAATCCAAACTGGTTCTGTACAGCCAGGGACACGCCTCAGCCAACTGCCTGGCAAGTCCTGCCATCAACCAGAAGGGTTGCCTCATGCCCTAGACTGAAATGCCTTCTCGCCAGCAAAACCTGACCCTCTGGAGCAGCGGGGAAGCATCAGCTGCATCTGCACAGTGCCTGGGGTGTTCAGTCAGTGCCATGGGAGCTGCTTGCTTCTGACCAGCACCCCTACCTGAGCTGTCTACAGAGCATATCAAAGTCTTAACGTTTTATAAAACCTATCCACCTGTTAAATGGGAAACACAATCATGTCTTCTATTACTAGCTCCTCTGTCAGACCATAGTTAAGACCTTGACTGAAACAGTCAACAAGAGCCCAATCAGCACTGTCAGAACCCTTATGTTTTCCTTTCTAAATGAGACACCAGCCCCAAAGCAGCAGAAAGCCATGCCTCTCCTTACTACTGGAGATGCAGATTCCCCATAGTGTCAGCTCAGCACCAACTGAAAATTACACTCTGATCTCTCCCATTCTTACAGAAAGAGACATACTCCTGACAGCCAATTACAACGAAAAGTGATAGTTAAAAATCGATCTCGACAAAAGCATGAAAAAAAATAATTCCCCAAAATGGCACAGGTGAAAAACTGGGCCACTTCAGTCATGAAAGCACAACACAAGTCTTCCACCGTGTCTCCTCATCTGTGCCTTTCAGTAGTGGCCCATCCCCACCCTCCAGCATGGGCTGGCCCCGCAGCTCCCTGCTGAAGGCACTCCTTACACCAGAGGGTCTATCACACCCTGTTCTCCCCACCTGAAACATCCCAAGCCAGCCGTGAGTCCTGCTCCTGGAGTCCAGAAGCTGCCCACTTTCAGCAGGAGAGCTCTGACAAAAGCAGGTTGATGTGATGAGGAAAGCCCCCAGCTGCTGGTAGCATGGCAGTGTGGAACTTGCTTAAACTTGAAAATTGGTTCAGATTCCAGGAGGGTGTGAACGGCTGTGAGGTACCACAGAATAGCCATTTCTGATTAACTTTGTGCTGACAAGTCCCAACACATCCAACGAGCCATTAGGTGCCCACAGAGCCGTGAGAAAGAAACAACCAAACTTTCAAGCCTTTCTTCTATGTGGTTTTCATTTAAGAGTATGCAAGTCTCTGCCTACAAGCAGAGAGCGATCTTTTAAACGAACTGATTTAAGCAAATTTCACGAGGAGCTCCTCATCTTTTATAACATTTAAAGGAAGACATGGGACCAAGATTACAGTGCACTACAGAATTCATCATACACAGAAGAGCCAGAAACACCTCTGAATCCCAGGGCAAACGTGAACAGTATGCCAAAAGGAAAGGCTGGTGGCTGCCTAGCATCTACCAGCCAACAGGTGTACAATATGCATCTTTTTTTTCTTCTTTAAAGCTTTTTTACACATTAGAAAGTCTGTTAACTATCCCTTTTCCTCACAAGAGGAGGAGGAAAAGGTACCACCTGAGAAAACCAAAGATCCAAGCTCAAAAATATGAACTTCTCAAGCAGTGAAGAACATGGCTGCTACATCTCAGCACACAATACCAGGATGGAGATGCAACGTGGGGAGGGGGGGGGATCACATTCTCCCTACCACCTCAGCTCTGCCACTGCAAAAATGCAGCTCCTTCTTTCACTATTAAGCCATGAAAACGACGTGCTCAGCCAAAGCCCCTGCAAGCTTTTCCTTCAAGAGCCATCCTGAAGAAAGTCATTAGAGAGGCTTAAGTGTAATGTCAGCTTGGAGCTCAGAACGGTGAGTTAAAGGAGAAAGATGACAGAGACTGAGCAGTAGGCCAGTTCAGAAGCCCAGGGGTTCACAGCCAGCAATGCTCCATCTGTCCTCACAGGTCTTCCCAGCCCTTCCTGAGGGTACCCCTGCCTGCTTCCAGCTGTAAGCTGGGCTTCTCAGCAACTCCCAACCAGACAGCCCTTTTTTGGAGCCATGTTTGTTTCGTACAAACAAATGGTGAGGGGTAGCAGAGCAGCTGTACGAGTAACACAGCAAACACAGGAGTGCCATCAAAGCTCCTTCGCAGGTCTCAGGACATAAGTGCATGCAAGCTTCAGTTTAAATTTAGTTCAAGGTATATGAGATGGATCGCCTTGAACCTTGACTTTCCACAACAAAGAACAACTCCTCCCAGTCTCCACCCCAGCCAAATGCAGTAACTCTTCAGGTAGCTTTTATCAGCTTCAGCAGCTGAGTGCTGCAGGGAGGGCTGTGCCTGGTCTCAAATGCCAGAGCCCTGGGCATGCTGCATGCAGCAGCACCGGGAAACCACGTCCTGCAAAGCCCAGACAGCATCCATCAGCTGGGCAGCTCAGAACACGGGCTCTGCATGAAGGGAGGTCCCCTTTAGTCCTCCATCTCCTCTTTCTCCTTATGGTCCTCTCCACACCCTGCCCAGGGGGCTTCGGTATCAGCCCTTCTCAAAGCAGGACACTCACTGAGCGCCCCACTGGACCTGCCCCTCCCTAGATATGCAAAAAGCAGCAGTTTGTAGGAGACACCCATCCAGCACTTGGCATGGAGGGGCTCTCCCCTCACTTCACCTGGCTCCATACTAGGAGATAATGTTTATTTAGTGCCCAGGGGTATTTCACAATCACTGACTGCTTTAAATCAGTAATTAGCGCTGCCCTGTACTTAAGCCTCCCCCTAATCCAGTGATCCCTAGAGTTCCAGCCTCGCAACTCCTGCTCCTGCAAGCGTGAGCTGGTCACCAGCAACAGGGGCAGCTCCTCTCACCTCAGCGCAGTGCCTGCCAGGTCCCCCAGACCCTAACAGCACCAGCTGCACTCAGGCAGCTCCTGTGCAGCCCTGCTGCTGGGCTCACCTACAGAATTATCCCTGGCTGAAGGCTGCTGGGACTCTGCTACGTACCAGCTGCTCTTCAGGCTTGCTTGGAACCTATGAAGGGGTTCTGTCTTCGAAGCACAGGCAGTAACCAACCCACAGCAGCACATAAATTCACTGCCGTGAGGAAAACTGAGGCAGATTCCCAGAATGAAGATGTCTGAAAGATTTCCAGGGCTTAAGCTAAGACCCTGCAGCCCCCCTGCAATCCTTCCAGGACAGATGCTAGCTGTGAAAGTTGCATTACCCTGCCCTGGGTAAGGTAAGCTTTAGAGAGCAGGAACTCTTGTATGCCTCCACAAAGGTCTGAGCTGCTGTCTTGGCAACGGGACAGCTCACACGAAGGTGCTGATTTCAGTGAGGCCTCATCAATCTCCAAAAACATCTCCGCAGCAAGCCAAGACTACCTGCAGGCTTAGGACCTCTGCATGCTCCAGCACCTGGCACCACGGAAACCACTGCACTGAGCAGGAGCCACTCCTCCAGAGTGCGGGAGGAAAACACATGAGTTCCAACAGCCTTTGTTTTCATAACACAGATTTCCCCTAATTTCCCCTCTTCACAATTAGCACTGACTCTGGATGATATCCAGCCGTACAGTTACAGTACTTCAAAATGGAGGTGTCTGGCTCCTTTCCTACCACCATCAAGTGCAGGGCAGTTTCTCAGCACCGGGCTCTATCCCTCTCTCCATTTTCCAGCAGCAATGGGTTCAGCTGGAGAAACCTGTGAAGAAGAGAACATCGCCACCTGAAGCCTTGCTGGATTGCAAAGCTTAGCAGCAGTGCAAGGTTTGGAGGTAAAACACTTCTGAAAATGAGTGGTGTCCCACTGCTGGTCAGGGCACCAGCAGGAGCTTCCAGCACACATCTGAGTCCTGCAGCCTCCGTCTGCACTGCAATAAATGAAGTCTCATAGGCTCAGATCACCAATTTACATGATCTTGGAGATGAAAAGCATCCCTTAATGTAAATGAGGAAAAAAAAAGTATGAGAATACCAAGATCCTATTTTGCCAGCAGGAATAGGACAGAAACTCACTGCCTTTCCCAGAGTCACTGCAAAGAAAGTCTGCAGCAGCAGTGGAAACTGAGGGCCGGATAGCACCGGGGGAAATAAAAACCCACACTACCACATGCTGGGTACAAGATCCGGATAAGCTAGTTCCAAGAGATCAGTGGGGTTGTGGTAGAAATGCCATATTCCACAAATCCACCAGGAGCCTGTTATCCCCAGCAGTACGTAACTGGTCAGGGGCACAGAGCACAGAGGAAGGCTTTTGTGTGCAAGCCCAAGCCACAACCGCCCCAGCAGCAAGAAACAGAGAGGGAAGTGCCAGTGGTCAAGTGCCTGCTTGTGCAAACCATCGCTCCAAGGCACTGCTACTACAAACACACAGCCCAAACTGAACGAGACACCCACTTCAGTGGAACCAGAGCCTTTAACACTGTGGACCAGGACACCAGCAGACCCTAAGTTAGTCACTTTGCAAAGTGAATTTTTGTCCCGGGCTCTAGAGGCAGCTGAGAGACTGCTGCTCAAAGAAACCACCTGCAGAGGAACAGGCACACCTGCAAACCCTCCCTGCTGCTCAGCATCACCCTGAAATACAGGTCAGAACCAGACCCCAGCTGTACCTGATCCCTGCTTCAGCAAATTGTTGGTTCAGTGCAGCTTTCTGAAAGCTCCTGGAATGGAAAGCACCTGCAGGCAGAGCTGAGAGAGGATGCCAGCCCAGACCCAAAACACAAACACTGCTGATTTAACCTATCGGTCTGCTGGCAGGGCATGCAGGTCAGGCATTTTAAGAGCTGCTGACTTCCAATAAGCCATCGATGATGATGCTTTTCTAACATGTCTACGACAGAGCCAGGCACTTAACAGCACAAAATGCCAGGGAACTTGTCTATGTTGATATCCAGCTGTGCAAAAAACTCTTAGTTAGCTCACATCAGCGTTTCAGACAGCTTTGAAGACTGGTAACAGGTTGGTCTGACAGACAATACCCAAAACACTGAAAGAGCAGCAAAGAAAGACACCCCAAACTTCTGCACGGGCTGTTGAAAATGAAGAGCAATGCGAGGGGCAGTGCTGAGACTGTTCTGCATGAGGCTGCCACAATCAGTAACCATTCACCAAGGCAGAATGGAAGTCCTCCCCACAAAGGCAGATTGTTTGTTTGCAGTTTAGTAAAGTTTGAAGAAATCAATAAACAGACTGGTTTCATTTATTAACTCAGCTGCAAAACCTCTGGATGCTTGCTAGCATTTTTAACACACTGGCAAGAGCTGCAGGAAGGTGCCCTGGCCCTGTCATGATCCAAGAGGGTGCTTCAATTCTGAGCACTGCCAAGGTGGCACTCTGATCAGCAGGAAGACCGCCCTGGCCTAGGCAGGATGATGAGAGGGTCAGAGTGATACATGTGCCTGATCCAAGCAGTCTGAGGCTAGATGGGTACCCCAATGGTGGCTCTCTTCAAAGGCACACTGCTCTGTCATCTGCCTGTACAATGGAGTGGGGCCGTGTGCAGGTGCCCTCGCTGTATCCACCCCGCTTTGCTTTATCCCTAGCCCATTTCACACTTCTTACTGCAATACAGCGTGACAAGCTAACACACAGCGGGTTGTGTAGGGTACCCCACCTAGGAACTGACTGCAGCGCACACACCTGCTGGCACTGCCCACCCTCTCACAACCTGCAGCCCAACGGATAGGGAGGAACTAAGGAACACAGGGAAAAAAGGAATACATCGTTTCAGCTTTGTTCTTCAAACATCTAACAATCCTAACCCTTCAGCTGCAGCTCAGAATTCGGGCTGTAACAGGACGTGAGGGATGAAGCACTTGGAGGACCAGCTCAGGCGTTCTCTGCTAGTGTCCCCACAGGGAACGTTACACAGAGAAACCCCTTGTGTCCCACAAGCACACTGCTGTCTCACTTCCAGCACCGTATGCTGCCAGCAAAGCGAGGCGGGGATGGAGCGTTCTTCTTGGAAGATAGACACTTCTGAACCGGTCTGATCAATAGCAAGCACTTCACAGGAACGCTGCACGCACCGCTGTAGAAAACAGATCACATTTGTGCTGGCAGTCGTTAAAAAAAAAGCAAAGCTATGAAACAGAGGCTCACGGCGACGGTCATTACTCGCTCGCTCCCTCTGGTAACTTCCCGGCTTTCATCCCGCTAACCGATGGGATTCCACGGTGAAAAGAGGCAGGAGCTGGAGCTGGCCAAGCCCAGCACTGCAGCACAAAGGCTCACCCCACGCAGCGGGCAATGTCAGCCCTCAACTCTTCAAAAACCGCAGAGCGTTGGGCTCCGATAACAAAATGGACTCCACCGCGTCCGCACGAGATGCTGGGGCGGAGACCGCGCCTGTGCCCCACCGGCCCGCCGGCCGACGGACGGGTACCGCGGGGCCGCGTCTCCCGCGCGGCGGCGTCGGAGCCGCGTGGAGGCGGCAGCGCGGCCCTTCCCTCCCCGGCGCCGCCGGGAGCGCGCGGGGCCGCGCGCGGTGACAAACAGCCGCGGGTGACCGTGCCCGCAGCCCGCGCCTCTTTGTGCCGATCCGCGCCCGGCCCCGAGCCGACGCTACGAGGGCGTTAAATCCAATAAAGCACCGCGCACACAAAAGGCCCGCAACGAGCCCCCCACCCCCAGCCCCCCAACGGCGCTTCTCTCACGGGAGCCCCTCCCCGCTCCCCCGAGGGATCCGGGGATCCCCCGCGGCTCCCGGCGCGGGCGTTACCTGGCGGGTACGGCACGAAGCGGCGGCGGGGCGGGGGCCGGGCGCGCTCAGTGCCGGCGGCGGCGCCCGCTGCGCTGCATGGCTGCGCCCGCCCCGCTGCCACGGGAAGAATGGGAGCCGGCGCGCACGCGCCAGCCTCGCGTCCCGGCGCAGGCGCGGCACCGCCCCGCGCCTCTAGAAGGCTCCCGGAACGGCGGCGCGCGTGCGCGAACGAGCGCGCGCGTCCGTCAGTCCGTCACGCGCGCCTACCACAGAGCGCGAGCTGCGGGGAGCGCGCCTCTCGCCGGGCTGTACGGCTTCCCCTCATGGCTGCGCCAGATGGGAAGAGATTGAGTTTCCCGACGGAATCAGACGTAAAAGGTATCGTGAAAAGACGTCTGCGGGGCGTTGTTGTTAAAGGCGGCGTTAGATAAAGGCGCGCTTCTTCGCTGCCAGCCCCAGGGCTGCAAAAAGGACTCTGAGGGAAGGAAACAGCAGTGCCTCAGCAGGAGGAGCTGGGAGCAGCACAAGGGCTTCGGCTCGTGCTTGAACAGCTCTGTATCTCACACAGGCAGCACTAGCACAGCACAAAGGCAGCATCGTTCTCTGAGGTGATGCTGCTCCCAGCACAGCAGCACGGATTCTTCTCACCCAGCTGCGAAATGCACCATTTCCCGCTTGCAGTCCTAGATGCGTGTGCAAAACATATATACGTGCCCAGGCCCTTTGGAAGGTGAAACGTAAGCTGACGGATTTAGGGCCCAGAATGCTGGAGGTGGGGGCAATGTCAGAAACCGTTTTGTAGCATAAAGGAATACATGGATATAGTCGCTTTGACTTAAAAACATCGCTCTTTCAACCAAAAACGCAGCAGTGAAACAGAACTAGGGCCACCCATCACATCAGGCAGCCCAGGTCCCATTCAGAGCGGCCTCGAGCACCTCCAGGGATCCACGGTAGAAGCAACTCACCATACCTGAACAACCTGCTCCTCCCTTTTCCTTTAGGGCCCTTTTTGCACAATGTCTGCCCGGGAATCCGAGGGCTGAGCGCTCCAAGGTGAAACATTCATTTACAAGTAACATGAGGATACTTAGCTGCCCATGAGAGCGCAGGACTGCAGCCAAAGCCTGGCTGGCCCTGGGTTGTTTTCCTAGAGGTGAGCATACACTCATGCAGACTCGGAAAGCCACATTTCCTTTATGTGGTGTCACAGCTCCATTGCTTGCATAGATAAGGCTTGGCACAACTTTGCCCAGTTCTACCTAACTCTAGATCTCTCCCTTTGCCCTAACCCTGGCAATAACATCTCATGCGCTGTTCACCTGAACGCACCTGTGCTGTGCAGCACTGCTCCTGGCACACAGATAAATAGCACAGAGTAACACAAAGTGCTGACCAAGCAGGATACATGGGCAACTCACCTTTTCTACCTCTGCCCCGTGAAACAGCGAACAAGCTCCTTGCTTGTACTGTGATAGAAGAAACAGAGCACTAAGTAGCCCAGATCAACTACAAATGTAGTAATTCCTCATTCTTCCCCTTGCACGTGACAGTTATCGCAGTTCTGGGTTTGAGCGCTTTCAGCTCAGACGATATGCTCCCTTTAATTGGTGTTTCCTGCCAAGCCTTAGAGTTGTGCATCAGGCTCTTTCCACGTGAGAGCTGCCACTAACACAACAGCACGCTGACCCACTTAGTTCCCATGTGAAGGCGCACGAAGCTGTGCTTCAGTCACCAAACAGAAAGGAAAATCTGACAGCAGTAGGCTCTGATTAAAGGGAAGTGAGCAAATGGCTTCGAGGCTAACAGTGTGCATATGGGCATGTCTGTGTGCGCCTACTAGCTCCCAGTAATTTGGCCACCCAAGGAGAAAGATCCCACGTAGAGGTCACCCCTACACAGCGTGAACTGAGATTGATTGAAGATTTCCCATTGGCAATGAGGTGCCTCAAGCCACACAAACATCTCCCAGGCCTCCTGCACTGACCTGCAGCCCTGGAGGCAGAGGGTGGTCACCCTGGCCACAACATCGAGGCAGCGTTAATTGTGCTGCTGCTTTGTTTCGTGACTCGGGAGTTCCGAGCAGCAACCCCCCAAAAACTGGGTGCTGGCTACTGGAAAGCTGCTGCTCCCAACCCTTTCTGCTTTGAGATGGACTGAATGCAGAGGCCTGGGAGGCGAATGGTGCCTCGCCTTGGGCAGACACAGGCCCTGGGTCTCGTGGCTGCATCACACTGTATGTGCCCCTGCTCTTGCTGGCTGCCCTCAGGCCTCTGGGAAAAGACATTTACAGGTCAAACTAGCAGGCATCCTATTTTTGTCTTAGATCTAAATTGACATTCAACAACATTTCAGCCCCACTTCCTCTTCCCTCATAACGTCCCATTTACACATTCAGATGGATTTTTCCCTTCCTGTTCTTGTTCTGCTTCATCGTCTGCTGTTTTCATTTTATTTTTTTTCCACCATCCAAACACTTAACAATTATGCTCACATCTCCTGTTTTATACATGCACATCACACACACACGCACCTTAACAGCATGGATCCTTTTAATCTCTGAAAAACATTTCCTTTTTATCCTCACCCAAATATTAAACTGACTGGAAAGTGACATATCAAGGTTAGGAATGCAGCTTGCTCTTGACAAGGGAAAAACGCTGAGCTTTGCAAGAGGCTAAGTAAGTGGATTAAGATCCTTTTTAAAGATTAGCTCACCCTTCACCCTAAGTGCAGATTTCTGCTGAAATTAATGGATGCTCTTATAAAATTCAGTAGGAGGGCTGACACTGAACGACAGCACAGCACACACGTACCGGCATTCCCCTCAGAACTGACTGTCCGAATCACCGACTGCAATCGGCCCTTAAAAACCAATGGGTTGTATCCCTATGCTGTATTGACACAGCAGGATTTCATCTTGTAAAATTACAAACCAGTGGAAAAAAAGCTGAGCCAGGAGCTGAGGACCAAAACAAGGGCTGCGATTCATCTGACGTGACCGCGCTGACATGACACCAGAGGATAAGGTTTGCCTGAGGAGTGCGTGTACTGCCTCTAAACTGAGCACTTCACACTTGCACAGCTCCGTCCAGCCCGGTCACAGAGCCCTGCAGCTCCAGCAGCTGCAAACTTGGATCCTTTGCTTTCAGGAAGCAATTCAGTAGAGTACCCTTGAAGCATCACCCAATTAATAAACCACAGAACATCGTACTTTACATAGCAAACCTGAGGGAGATGCTTTATAGCTTTGTTTTCCATTTCCTCTGCCCATCCTGCAGGCTCAGCGTGGCATCTGAAGTCACACTGGGTTTCTTCCAGCACTCTCAACAGAAATCCGAATCCTGCAAGCAGCAAAGCAGCCGTGCTGCTGCTGTGTCCCAGCTCAGATCCTGCTCCCCACCTGCTTCATTGGTTGCCTCTCTTAAATAACAGTCAGAAGCATTTGTGTTCATGTTTTGACTCAACTCACACAAAGCTCTTTTCAGCTGCGCATCCCATATCCACCTCTGCATTATTCAGGACACTGAGCTTCAGTGTGAATCTGCACACATGGAACTGTTTGCAATGAAGTGGCCCAAGGTTTGAAGAAAACCATAAACCAACGTTTTCCTCTCAGATTAGAGCCAAAAGCTGTGCAGGAGCCCCCTCACAGCATATCCTTTCCCAGCATATGAGATCCACAATGCTACTGGCCACAGGAACTCCGCTATGTAAGTAATCCAAGGCTCCCAGGACAGCTAACAGCTCTGTCCCTGCCACGTGCTTAATTAATGCTGGGTGAGAAGCACTGAGAGCCCTCACCACCCCTGCACAGGAGAAAATGGCTCACTTCAGCAATTCTCACCGCTGCAGTGAACCAATTCCTGGGCTCTGACAGCTGCTGCCCCCAGGCAGGAGGGACATGCCTGGGTTAGCAGTGTCAGGCAGTGTCGTGGCACAGGATCCTTCTCATCATATTCCCACCTCCTCCATTCTGAGCAGTCTAAAGTGGTCCCTACGCATCTTCAGCCAGAAAGGTGCAGGCTGTCACAGCCTGGAGTTGGATGTCTCAAGATCTCATGGGTTAGGCAGGAAACTCTGGAATCCAAACAGGATGCGTCTGAATGTCTTCTTGGACACCAAGGGAATCGGGTGCAAGAGAAGGACCCGTAGGTATTCCTGGAACACATCTGATAGCGACTGCATCCCACGTAGTTCTGTAACCCTCCCTGCAGTACCTTGCCCAGCACAGGATTTGCACAGCACCTTGTGCAAACAGCCCTGCCCGGCCACCTGCATCACACAGGCAAAGCGTGGACCAAACTGCCCAGCACAGAGCACAGGGATACAGCTGCCAGAGCCCCCCTGCCCTGCTGCTGCTTTAATCAGAGAGCAGGATGCCACCTGTCAGAGCCACAATTCCTCCCCTGCACTATGAACCATTTGCAAACTGGTTTTAGCCTTGTTGCTTGGGGCTGCAGACATCTAAAAGCCAGGCAAGCAAGCCAGCAGGCTGGTTATGGGCAAGAGCAAGACACTTGCCCAGCCTGCTCTCCTCACATGGGGTTCATGGATGGCACTGCCATACAGACCATCCATTACTAGCACACTGCTCATGCACCGTGTGGCCTGGGCCCGCATCTGACAGCTGATAAAAACAATTCTGTTTGATTTCTTCAATTTCTAGCAGTCTAACGCTGCCAAATTCAGAAACATCTTTTGTTCCACATGGGCCTCATCGTTTCTTTCTTCCCTCTGTTTTTCAGCCAACTCTGCCTTTCTGTCCTCTTTCACCTCCAATGCTTCGTGTACTGGGGCACGCTGTATACTCCTAAGCCACATTCTCCTTCCTGCAAAGCAGAGGAACCTGAATGAGTGCAGATGAGCAGGCTCTGCTAAAAAGCATCTCCGTGTTTCTAAAGCTTGTAAATGCCACTAGATACCAACTCCAGAAAGTTTCTCATTTCAGAAAGGCAGAGAGCTGCAAGTTAACCCCCGCAGCACAGCTTGCATTGCTGTAAGAGCAGTGCGCAGCCTGCCCTAAATCCAGGAGCTTTGTGTTTGTGCAAGAAGAATGAACCAACGACTGGAGAGATGAGGAATGAAAATCAGTGCACGGTCCGAGGCATAACTCATGACACAGCACATCTGTTCGTTTGCAACGGAAACTATGTTTGGCAATATCAGGTGTCTGAATTTCTGCTTATGTGCATCTCCCGGGACAGCGGTGTATTAATAACTCAGGCAGCCTAAAAACAGAAACTGTCACCAAGAAAACTTACCCTCCTGCTGAGAGCTCCCTGCTTAGTGACTGCTGCTCCAACAGCACAGATTTTTGTTTCCTTACATTAAGATTCATCAATCTCAATCTGAAGGCCAGTAAGAAAGGGAAAGGAAAACAGCAGCAGCAAGCGGATCTTATTATAAACACGGTTTTCAGGAACGTCTTCTTCCTATGAAGACTCGTGCTGCCATGCAAACGTGAAGAAAGCGGCACTAGCTTGGATACACAAACCTTTCCAAGGGATCTGCAGAAGCACGTGAGTAATGCTCCAAAGCTCATGCAACCAGACAAGCACGACAGGCAGCGTGAAAAGCCACAGAGTCCAGCAGGGAGGAAAGCGACAAGCACACAGAGGCATGGGCAGAAGATCTGGCACGGGGAGGAGCAGCAGAGGAAAAAGAAAGCAGCAGAAGCTTAAAGAGCAGGGCAAGGAGTGGGACACACGGGAAGGAGTTTCTCAGACCTCAACGAATGTGAAACTGTATTGTATAAGTTACTTTAGGTAACGATGTCTTAAGAGCAGCTTTAACTAAAGAGCCTTGGCAGAAGTAGCTTGTATCAATGGTGGCACATTTAAGATCCATCTCAGATGGATCAAGTCATCCTAGAGACACATCAGGCACACCAAAGCAGGTCACTCCAAACTCCTGGGCTAGATGGCTTTCTCTGTAAATGTGGGAGGTCAGCTCCCAGAACTTACATAGGTTGCCAGAGCAGTGTGTCCCACGCAGCTGCAGTGCTGCCCTCGTGTGTCCGGCTGCATTCAAGGGATTTGCTCAGCACGGCTGAGTGCCCCACGCTGCTAACAGCTGTTTGACTTCCACAGCACCACGTTAAGAAGGTGCATTTTAAAAGAAAACTGTTCGTTCTGGGCAGATGCACGGTGGTCACATTCATCTCAAGGCACACTCCAAACCGTAATTCATAGATTCATAGATTCATTAGGTTGGAAAGGACCTACAAGATCATCTAGTCCAACCATCCTCCCACCACCATCCCTACCCACCAAGCTACTAAATCAAATCCCTACAGATGTATGCATGTTCTCCAGGTCTGAGGTGGAAACACTGCCTGTTCCACATCAACAAGCCCCACGTGCCCCAAGAAGCAGCCAACAACGGCTGCTGGTGGAACTCCCTCACGTGCCAAAGGTGACAAGGGTTTGACAGAAAGACAAACTCACCCAAGTGGCTTCCCCAGCAGTTCAGAGCAGCAAAGGAAAACGATCTAATCTGAATCCCTGAGAGAACGTCATGATAACCTCATCTACCTCCGTCCCTTCTCACCTTCCTGAACCCTTTCAGAGTTCACAGTGACCACTCCACATCGTAGCAAAAGCTGATGTTCCCAGCATTGCTGGAAGCAGGACTGCAAGCCAATGGCTTGCTGTGGAGCGTGGTGCCCTGCCTCTGCCCAGGACAGCCCAGGAAAACCTGACTGATCCACCACCAAGGTGAGATCAAGGAATGTCTTTCTCAGAGAAAAACAAAAAACCAAAACAACTGTCCTCTTCTGTTTGTGTATTTACGTGAGAATTCACACACAGCACAGACATTCAGTTAAAAAAACACACCACCGAAGCCAATGCAACTAAAAACAGTTAAAAATTGTATTTTAAGCCATCAGTAAGAATTATAAAATACAGGTGCCGTCAGCAGGCTCAGAACGGACAGCCTAACATTTCCTTTCCAGTCAGCGGGTGCTAGAGACAAATCACAGCGTCAACACAAGGTTGTGGCATGGCTGCAGGCACTCATGAGGGCAAATAAAGAAAACCTTCAGAGGCAGTGAAGGTGCAGCTCCCCAGCAGCTAACAGCAGGGGAACTATTTGTGGGTACATCCCCTGCCCATGGAAGACAAACAGTGTGGTCAGACAATCTGAGTCAGGGCAGTAAAAGCCCCACCTCATCATTTTACGAGTTGAAGAAGAGGAAAAACAGGGCTGCAGCCATCAGAATTGTAAGCCTACTCTTGCTTCTGCGTGTTGTTTTTTTTCTTTGGCTGTTTCTGTGGTTTCTGCACAGCTTTCTTAACACTTTTAGGGGGCAGCTTGATCGTTATTTCATTGTCGTCCGTGTCATCATCCCCTTGCTGAGCTTTCCGGCGCTCAAGCACTGTAGGCGTACAGACTGGAGTAGGATCCTGAAGGGAACAGAAAAACGGGATTATTGCAAAGCATGTGACAGAGAAAGAAAAGCTGAAATCGGCAGAAAGAAAGCAGCTGCAGACCTGAACCGTCTGCCTCAGGGTGGGTGGCTGCGGTGCTGGGCAGCACCAGCGCTGTTTGGTCTCACCTGGCTGGTCAAAGAAACGTTCTGTTTGGCCCTGGATGTTTTAACTTTCTTTTTCCTCACACGAATCCCCTGTGCAGCCTAGGGAGCAAAAGGGATGAGGTCAAATGTGAAGATGTAAACTCTTACCTAGTGGTCTACAAGCTTTGTTTTTTTGCTTTTTAACTACAAAAGCTTTGCTACAGCAACTACCCAAAGTACACAGCTTGGGAAAAGCCCCCCATGCTCTTCTGTGAGCTGTGATTATAAACATGGGACTGTGAACAAAAGAAAAGGCGCCTGGTTTCCCTGCATCTAGCACATCTGCAGGGAACCAGCTTTGCATAAACCATCCCAGACTTACGAATCCAGGGAAGTTGTACTTGATCCCCTTTTCAGCCAACCTCTCCCGCAGACAGTTCTCCTTCCTCAGCAGCCGCTTCACCATCCTCGCCTTCTCAGCGAGGGAACGGATCTTATTGTAGCGCTTCACCGCCGGCCGAGATGGCTTCTCGAACCTCCGGTCGCTGTTTTTGAAGAGGTTTGCGTGGACCCTTTCGGGAGGCACGAACTGACCTGCACCACAGGCACGGGACAGCACGACATAGCAAAGCCGCTCCTCTCGCCAGCGACATTTACACCAAGCACCGCTACGGCGCTGAAGGAACGCGGAACGGGGGAAGCAGCAGGATGCTCAGCAGAAAGGCAGAGGGAGAATGGAACAAAAGAGTGATTTACTGTTCAAAGAAGTGACCCTGCAGCACCCCCGCCCCCCACTGAGGCTGCGTTATGTGATCAGCACAGAGCAAAATCCCTTGGGGACGAAGAAAACCATTAAAGAAACACGATGCTTTAACACGAGCACACACGGACTTGCTTTGCACCGGTCCGTACTCACACTTCAGCAGTCTTTCAGAAAAGAGGTAATTGTTCATCGTGTCCGCAACGATCTTGGCCACGTCGTCGGACTCGAACTCGATGAAGGCATAGCCTTTGCTCCCTCCCGTCTGCAAGCAACAGCACAGAGAGCTGAGGTGATGCTTTGTACCTGAAGAGCTAAATTAAAGCGCTTTACGCTTCCAGAGTTCATGTGCATTCTCAGCTGCATGTATGCGTTTTCACCCCGTTCAGTGAGTCCGAGAGAAGCACTGGGTTTAGCCCCACGTTGCTGGATAGAATTCCTAAGCGCACACCTGGGCACGGGGCAAGCTGCTCAGCACTATGCACTCACCTTCGTGATGTTACCAAGTTTACACAGCAATGTTAGAGCACGACGATAAGCTCAGAAACACAAAGCCACAAGGGAGACACACAGTCCTTCCCGCGGCGTTAGTGCACTCGGGTCACCCGGGGCTGCCTTAATGCCGCCGGGTGCGGCTGTGAGGCAGCCAGCCCTATGCCCGCAGCCCCGGTTCGGCTTCAAGCCGTCGTTTCCAGCCGTGACGCGCAGCTCTCCGCTCGCTCCGGATCCCGCAGCCGAGTTCCCCACGTACCTTCTTGCTCCTGGACAGCCGCAGCCGCAGGACGGTGCCGAACTGCTCGAAGTAGTGGCGGAGCTGCGGCTCGCACAGCCCGCGCGGGAGGTGCCCCACGTACACCACGCCCGGCGTCAGCTCCTCCTGCGGGCACAGCCACCGCGTCACGGCGGGACGGATCGCGGCAGTGCGGCCGCGCCGCCCCTCCGAGCGCCCCGCTCACCTCGGCCTCCCGCTTCTTGCGGACGCGCCGCACCTTCTTCTGCACCGTGCGCTGCAGCTGCGGCTCCAGGGACAGAAACGACGCCCCGGCCTGCCCGGCCACCTCCGCCGCCATGCCGCCCCGCACGCCGCCGGAAGCGCGTCACTGTCCGTCGCGGCAGAGGGAGCGCGCATGCGCCGTCTCCCAGCGGCGGGGCGCCGCTCGGCCCCGAGCAGTAGGGCGGCGCCGCGCGGAGGGCCCGGCACGGCTTCGCGCCCGGCACGGCTTCGCGCCCGCTGCTGCCTTCACCGCTTCCTCGCCGGTAGCGGCTCTCCGGCTCCCGCCGTCAGGCGGCGCGCGGGGCGGCCCGGCGGCGCTCAGGCACGGCGCGGGGCAGCCCGGCGCGGCGGGGCCTCGCTCGGAGGGCCCAGAGGCGGGAGCCGGTGTCGGCGGGCGCCATGTCAGTGAGCGCCATGTTCGTGGCGCTGCAGGGCGCGCTCACGGCCGACCAGGACATCCGAGAGGTGCGAGCGGGGCCGGGCCGGGCCGGGGCGGTGGGGAGCGGGGGCAGCGCGCTGAGCCGCGCGGCGCTCTGTGTCCGCAGGAGATCCGGAAGGTCGTGCAGGCGCTGGAGCAGACGGCCCGCGAGATGCTGACGCTGCTGCAGGGGGTGCACCAGGGGCCCGGCTTCCAGGACAGTGAGTGCGGCGGGGCACGGCGCGGCCGAGCGGGAACGGGCGGGCGCTGCGCCTGCTCCGGCTCTCCTGGAGGCTCTCGGCGGTGGTTTGGTGGGGGGACGGGCGGTGGCTTCGTGTCTTGTCACTTGTTGTGCTCCGGGGCACAGCCGCTCCTGCGGCCCGCGGGATGTGGGGACAACTGCGCGGGGAAGAGAGCTCAGCGTGGAGCTTTCCACTGTCTGACCTAGTGGAAGTGTGTTTCATAGCCTGGGAACTGGCAGTAACCCGTCACAACATCGTACCGAGCGCTGTGATGAAAGTCAGTAGTGACTTTCACTCATGAAGATCCGTAATAAAGGAAATAAAGTCAGTTAAGGCGAGAACCATTATGGGATCCAATAGCAGTTCTCAGCTGTTTAAACTACAGTTCTGGGCGATAATGGTTTACTTTCAGAGGGGCAGTGCTCTCAAGTGCCTGGATTAGTTACAGCATCTTTACTGAGGAATGAGAAATATCCCTTTCTGATATGATGAGGAAGAGTCTGTCATGCTTCGTACAGCCCTGGAGCATGGGCATGACCAGCACCAATGGGTTTAGACGAGTACTTTATGCCAAGATATACATGTGTGTATATATATATATATATATTTATATTAATAATTACTTAAAGGTGGCAGTAGAAAATAATGGCACTTGGTCGCTGTGTCTGTATTTCCATGTCTGGTTGGAGTGCTGCTGCTGCCAGAAGCTGTGCTGTGTGCTGTGCCCCCTCGCAGGCAGCATGCTGCTCCCTGCTGTTCCATCCTTCACAGTGACCTTTACATCAGCAGCTGGAGTACAGAGATGGAAACTCGAGGAGACAGCAGAAAGTCAGCGAAAGCACTTAGAGTTTAAATCTTCTGATTTAAACCAGGCGAGGCAATCTGTGCTGCCAAAGGGAAGGGCATGGGGGCTCGGGTTATAGAACTGTGTAGTAATTGGAAGTTTGATAGAGGGCGTTTTTCTGCACTGGTAGGTGGTATCTGTAGCTATGACTGCTTCTCAGAGCATCCTGAATGTCAGTGAGCTGTCTTGGGCAGAAGTGAGCGTTGCGTTCAGGAGCTTTAGTGCAGCCTACAGCTGAAAACTCTCTGTCTCTAAAACCCCTTTGCCGAGCACTGAGTGTTGCCTCGTTTCTTTTTCAGTACCAAAGAAATGTCAGAAGGCTCGGGAGCATTTCAGTACAGTGAGAACACAGATGGAATCTCTGAAGACCAAGTTTCCTGCTGATCAGTATTACAGGTGTGCACGCAGCCAGACACGGATCTGAGCATGGGGCGAGCGTATTTGGCACTGTTAGAAGAGTGATTTAAAGGCTTATGGGCCCAGAGGTTCTTGAAAAGTGATGAATAGTAGAGAAGTGTGACTTAGGAAGGAAAACTTAAGAAATTGGTGTTCTATTGGAGCATCCATTGTTTGTGAAAACATTTGCTGCTCTGTTAATTTCAGTCAGTTGGGGTAGGGATCTTTGTGAAAGCAGGGCTCTAAATCTGCCACGGAATAGCTGCATGAAACTGCTGATCATAAATGAAGTCACCGCATTTGTTTTATTTGCCACCAGAAGGGGTCAGTGTCCAGCAAGAACAAATCAAAGACCAAGAATGTTGTCAGCTCAGATGTGCAGCTGGGAGATGGGAGGGAGGGAGGTGATCGTTGGGGGTGTGCCAGGCTGTGAGCCCTGCTCATGGGCAGCAGAGGGGCTCTGAGGGGATCGAGGAGTGGATTTTAAGCTTAGTGTAGTTTGGTGAGGGGAAAAAAAATAGCAGAGTGCTATGTGAAAGGTAGAAAACCGTGTGTACTGCAGATGTCTGAAGTGCTGTGTCCTCAGTAATGGATGTTACTTATTTTGTCCTCACGATTTGGTGTTCTCTCCAACAGATTTCACGAGCACTGGAGGTTTGTGCTTCAGCGGTTGGTGTTTCTGGCAGCGTTTGTGGTGTACTTGGAGACAGAAACGCTGGTGACCCGAGAAGCTGTTGCAGAAATACTTGGGAGTGAGTTTGTTGCAACAGAAAAAGCCTGTGACGTTTTCAGATGTTGTAGCTTGGAACTGGAAACTGAAAGTAAACAGAAGTAGTTATGTGTTATTGAGCTCTTTGTCGTGAAGAGTTTTCATGCAGTCAGCTGAAAGAGTAACACGAGGGTGACAGCCTGTTGTCCTCACCTTTTGGTGAGAAAGTGTTATCCTGCTGGTTTTGCTCACGTTCAGAATCACTGATTGCTGCTGTTTTTTGTCTCAGTTGAAGCTGATCGGGAGAGGGGCTTTCACCTGGACATTGAAGACTACCTTTCTGGTGTATTAACTCTCGCCAGCGAGCTGGTAAGGAAGATAGCCATGCAAATGCTTGGGTTGAGGCTGACCTAGAAGTGATGTGTGATTGTTTTAACTTTCCCAAGTGTGTGTTTGAGTGAGTCTGACCTTTGGCCAGCTGCTTGTCAGGGGTTGTTCCTCACTGATAATTTTAAGTTTTAAACGAGGCCCTGGATTGAAAACTCACGAGTGTGGTCATCCAGAAGGTAGGTGTGAGAACCTGACTGCCTGGAACAAACCTGCTTCATTTGCTGAGGGAACCGATGGGAAAAGGGGAGTGACCTGGGTGTATTCCTCTGACGTTGTCCCCTCTGACTTGTGCTCTCCTAGGCCAGGCTGGCAGTGAACAGCGTCACAGCCGGTGACTATTCTCGCCCTCTGCGCATCTCCACTTTCATCAACGAGCTGGATTCTGGCTTCCGACTCCTCAACCTGAAGAATGACTCCCTGAGGAAGCGCTACGACGGCCTGAAATACGATGTCAAGAAAATTGAGGAAGTGGTTTATGACTTGTCGATCAGAGGACTCAATAAGGAGGCACCGGGTGGTGCGGGCGGAGAGAAGTGAAGGGTGCTCACTTGAACAGCACCGTCGATTACCTCAAATGGTTGCCAAGTTAGGAGGCGTGCTAGCACGGCCTTCCTGCAGTAGTTTAGAACTGCAGCCAGTAGCTGCTCTCTATTTTCTTACAGAAGGTGCAGTATGGGTGTTAGAATGCTTTGGAAAATCCTGTGTAGGTTAGTGCCACACGCCCTCTGTTCCCACTTCGGTTCCTCTGTCAGAACACACGTTGCTGCTCGGTGCTCAGTGACTCCCACGAGCCAGCGTTCCCACTGCTCTGCAGTGCTGCTGCAGTGCTCTGGGGGTTGCGTGCTGCAGCTGTTCCTGCCCACGCCCCTTTAAAGATGCGTGCACAGCATGCAGCTTGGTGCAGATACGTGTCACATCCTAAAAACACACTCTGTAAATATCTGTTTGGGTTTTCTGCGGGTTTTTTTTTTGTCTTTTGGGTTTTTTTAAATTCTCACCTACTTCAATTAAGTTGACCAGATTTGCATAGCTGCTTATTAACCAGATCTTTTAACGTGGCTTCAGTCTTTGCACCCCTCCTTGCAGTCTGTGTGTTACTCCCGGGCGCATCCTTCTCGCTTTTTTCCCTCCGAGGTGCCTGCTCCCGGAGCATCCGAGGCTTTCTCAGCCATCTGCTTCCACTGCCTTGCTGCCCCGTGTACTGACACGAGTAAATGTTGAGTTTCAGCACAATCATTTGCTGTAGGAACTCTGTATCTCTCTGTTTTCTTTTCAGCTAGCAATGATTGTGAGTAGAGAAGCGTTAATGCCGAAGTGCAGGAAGTGTTTGAGTTCTGACGGCCTTCATAGGCCGTGATTTTACAGTTTCCTGAGTTTAAAAAGAAAAGTTGACGTGGTAAAATGTTCGTGTGCCCCCCAAAGGTGGAAGCATCAGTGTCAGACGCTGCATGTGAGATGCTCGCAGATACCAGCAGCCTTTTCCCATACCTCCCTGTGTGCTAGTTCTCTTCTCAGTGACTTTCCACTTTCTTACTTCAGGGGGTGCAGTGGCACAAGGGAGAGAAGCAGTTTGTTTAGAAGGAGGAGTATTTCCAGAGGATGACTATGAACAATCAAGCTGACGTGGGGCTAGTTAGCGTTTCACTTAGTTGACAAACGTTTCCCATTGTCTCAGTTACGTTTTTATTTTGTTTATTGGAAGAAAATGGTTTCTTGGTTACTCTGGCCAATAAAAACTGTGCTTTGGCCGTTTGTACCTCTGCGTGTTGTCTGATTATCCGATGCTCCTGCCTTTCCTTCCCGGGAGCCCAACTTGAAGTATCATCACTCAGATTCAGCCTTCAGCTGTATGTGGGCTCGCTTTGTGACCACCAGCTGGCACACGTATTTGACAGGCTTAAAAGAGTAGCTAATTTTGACTCGTTAACACAGATGTGGAGGAGTTTCTTAATGCCACATCCAAGACGTGGTGTAGTTTACCTTCAGAGTGTCTTAGAGTATTTAATGTCACGTAACACGGGCAGGCAGCAGTGTCCCCCTGTCACAGCTGAGTAAAATTGGGTATAACTAAGTGTTGAGGCCAGCTTTAAAAGCATGTGTTTGTTCTCACCTTACGCCACTGTTTGCTTCTTTCTCACCCCACGGAGGTGGGAGGAAAGAAGGAAGGAAGGAATTAAGCTCGTGAAACAGCACTCAGACCAAGGTTACACAGGAAATGTGTGGGAGCAGCAGAATTAGAAGCTTCCTGAGCATCAGTGTGGTGCCTCAGGTTGGAGGGCTCCAGGCACGTGAGCAGGGGATGTGAGGCCAGCTGGCAGGACGGGTTTCTGGTTGCAGAACGTGTTAAGGCTTTGTGCTGATGTCTCTGGATGCGTTTGGTTGTGGAACCCCATCTACTTAATGCAGCTCCTCAGCGGTGCCAGGTCTGCCAGCTCCTGCATCTCCCGTGAGACAGCAGTGCCAAGTGTGCAAGCCGTGGCCGTGTTTTGTTGAAGGCTCTACAAAGAGAAGTGCCTGGCACTGCAGCATTTAGCAAACAAGCCCCCTGTTCTTTCCTGTTCTGTGAGAGCTTAGCATCTTCCTCTGGAAAAGCATTATTTATAAGAGCCAGTGTGCACCGTGCTTTCCCAAACTGGGTCTGGGGATGGGAAAAAGAAAGGGCCAATGTTTGCCCTAAGCAGCAGCGGGGAAAGGTGGGCACGTGCATCTCTCTGGACAGACAGCTCCTAGGAGCTCCTGGCCTTGATGGTGAACTGCACCTCATGCTGGTGCCAAATAAGCTGTGCTTACATCCCACAGCTGGCAGCAGAGGAAAGAAGGGAAGACAGATTTGAGCCTGTTCTGATCCTTCCCTTTCCCAGCAGTAATGCAGTAGGCATGCCAGTGGGGAACGCCAAGGGGAGGCAGAGCTCTGAAGATGGCAGAGGCTTGGTGGCTCGTCATAGATGAGATGTTTGAAGTGCACAGTAACTCCTCGGTACTGCAGTGTGTGCGGGCGGCTGGGAGGGGAGGCAGTGAGTCAGTGCAGGAGCACGGACAGTCTGACTCAGGAGGCAGCACAGCTGTTCCCTGAACCGCTTCGGCCCAAAATGTGCTCCAGTGAGCTCTCTCTAGGATTGTCTTTGTATTCACTTGCAGCTTTTCTCCTCCGTCTTGACGTCATTTCTCTGTTTCTTCTCTGCTTCGTTAAAAAGGGCGCTCAAATAGTTGATGAACTGTTGTTTGTTTATAGCACTTGCCTGTTCGGTCCCTGCAGATCAATGGAAGTACTGACCTGAAACCATTAGGAAATAGGGGTGAGCAGCACCATAGCACAGGGCGCAGCGGAGACCTCGGGGGGGTTGTTTAACCAGCTCTGTCTGCTGGAACTGATAAACTGCAGCCTGAGTCCAGCACCCTCTTTAAGCTGGCAGCTGTTAAAGGGCACGTCATCACCTCCAGACTGCCCTTCTGTGGTGCCAGCACACGTCTCTGTGCAATGAACTGGATGAAGGAACTGATCTAGTTGAAACCATCCTTCTCAGAGGTGCCTGGTTCACTGCACAGTGCTGCACACGCTGTGCCGGCACGCAGAGGGAGGCTCCTTCCTCGCCAGATTTGTTTGCTGAGCTGTAGTGCTATCTGGTAAGCTGCCCAGTTTTCTTGCAGTCCTTAACTGCTTCCAGTTGGTAGGAAGTGCCAAGGATTTGCTCTTCGGGCCTTCACTGCAAAGCGATGCCTCCTGTGTGTAGAACCTCACTCCCATTTTTCAGCCAGAAGTCATTACACACCAAGGCAGCTAACGAGAGCAGAGTCAATGTGGATGGCTGCTGGAGGATGCTGGGTTCACCAGTTCCTTCACCAGATTCACCAGTTCCTTCAGCTTAAAAGAGAGATCTGTCTGTCGTCTAAAGCAGAAGCCTCTGCTTTCTAAAGCTGTTACTCTTAATCTCCCTGTGTTTCTTTGGGTTTTTTTCCCAGGCTTTCCCTCCCCAGCACGCTTACTCCTGAAACACATTTTCTTTCCTCCTTTGGGACCTGATCTCACGGGGATCTTCATCCAGTGCTGTTTTTGTGGGTGCACTTTGATCTCAAAGCTGCTGTGATACAGGCTGTCAATTTCTTCCTCTTTTTTTTCCCCTGGTAAATCACCAGTAAGATTCACACTGAATTCCTATAGGTTGTTTATGAGTTCTGATGAATTAAGGGAATAATCTGACTTTCTTCTTATTCCCTTTATCCCAGAAGGATCTCTCTTCTGTCCCCCTTATACTAGAAAGTTGGAAGGAGTCCTGAAAAGCCATCTTAGCTTTGTCAGTCATGAATTCTATCAGGCATAAAAATATTGTAGAGCCCTAAGAAGGCCAGCCTGCAACAAATAATTCCCTCTTGGCCTGCAGCCTGCCCCAGGAACAGTGTTCTGTCAGGTTCATCAGACATGGAAAAGTACCACACAGCTAATCCCTAGGGCTGCCCAGGAACGTGTGCACATGTGATGCTAGAAGACCTGAGCCCCCCAGGGGAGGGAGCATCCAGGTTCAGAAAGGCACCAGGGCGCTCTGGAAACTTACTGCCTCGCTGTGTGCAGGCTCACCACACAGCACGGAGGAGGGACCGCTCAGTGCTTGTGCTCCCTTTCAGCACCTGTAATTTAAAAGCAGGCAAGCAGCTGAGTACACACTGGATACTGAAAGACGAATAACGTTCCAAACACGGCCTCTGCCTGCTTGGGCAAGCTCCACAAACTGTCCCTTCCTGTAGCAGGATGTCCCAGACCTGAGAGTTTGTACCGTTCCCTGGCCATAGATTTTTTTAGGGTAGGGCTACAGCACCAGGCACGTGTTCTGTTTGTAACACAGGGCAGTCCTTCACGGGCCTTCTTTGGGGAGTGTGCCTGGTGCAGGGGAAACAGGCAGTGTTTGCAGCAGTCTGGCTGGCAGGTGGTTCCTGTCATACCTGAAAAACTGAGTGGTTGTCCAAATGCAAGACTGATGCTGAAGACCAGCCCTTTTCCACATACTTATGTTCTCTAACCTCTTGGAGCAGCCAAGGGGATCAGTGATAGCTTGTTTTAAATATATGACTGTACCAACAGTTCACCTCTGCTTTTGAGCATGAGTTGGACCAAAGAAAACCACTGCACTGGAAAGAAATTGACAGCTTCTCAGGAAGCAGCAGCAGCTCTCTGTGGCTGTGAAATCCCACTGCAGTTGGATTACGTATGAAGCTTAGTGTCCCTCTGTCTTCTCTTAACACAACTGCCACGGGAGGTAACGAAGAGGAGGATTGCTCTGATCGTGGGAGAGAAAATGAAGGCAGAACGGGTTGCTGCTCCTTGCATGGCCTGAGAATGAGGCTCAAAGTCGGTTCGATGCGGCTTTGTCATGAGAGCATCGTGGAAGTCTTCATCCAGCAGCTGCTCCGCTTCTGTGTCAGTTGATTTGAAAAACAAGCAACAAATTAAAATAAACGCCTCATGCTATTCACTGCCTGCTCAGAGCGTGTTTAGGGGAACAAACAATTTGTTGTCTAACAGCTAGAAATAACTGGAGGGAATGCCAGCTCACTTGTGCTGCTGCCCTGAGAGGCGTTCTGCCAGCTCTGGCTCACTGCAGCGCTCAGCTGCGTGCCCTCCTCTAGGATACACGTTTGCAATGTCTCCACGAGATGCAAATACTGTTTCCTCACGGACAAAATGAAGCACCAAAGAGAAAATGCAGCCAGTGAGTTGCACTGCTGGTGCCTGCTCCAGCACCCAGAGCAGGACAAGGAGCCCCAGCAGCTGCAGCACAGGGACAAACCTGGGTGCTCTTTGGAGTCCGATTTAAGTGTATCAGAAGTATCTTGTTGATGGCAAATAATGCTGACTGGCTTTGTCCTTCCCCTGGGGGGCTGAAGGAACATTTAAGGACTGTTCTCTGAGGTTCACCAGCCAAAACTCAGGCTCCTTTAATTCAGCCTCTCGGGCTGTAAGGTGGCCTTTGCTGTGTTAGTCACAGCGTGACATTTTGCTGACAGTATAATCGCAGGGCCACAGCCAGTGGTAATGTCAGGCTGAAAAGGTTAGGTCCTTTTTGCCTTTTACCACTGTTCAGCGTCAAGTCATTTCCCCGCCGAGGAACTGAGAGAGGCTGGACCTTACAGGGGAGCTCTGTGGTCTCAGTTTCAGCTCTCGTTTCTCACATGCTGGGGTCTGACCTGCCCAGGCAGGACTGTGGCCAGGGCATCATGTTTTGTGCCACTTAGGGTAGCAGGGCTGCACTGTTACCCCAGTGCCATTAGGACTACCCCCTGAATGCTGCTCAAGGGACATAGGCAACCCAAATAGTTCACCCAAATGCCACTCACATCAAATGAAATATCTACTCCAGAACCCCCCCCCCCTTTTTTTTTTTTTTTTTAAATACCAACCTGAAGTCATTGAAACATAATTATTAAAACCTTTTATGTTACTCTACAGGACAACGTAAATTGTTCCTTTCAGTTAAATTGTGAAATACACTAGATTACATCATTTAAATAATTGCATTTGAAGTTCACTCTTAGTGGTAGCGGAGCCATATTTACATACAGTTCTGAGATATTTTAGATGCAGTGTAATGTTCCACTCTCTAAGTCCATTAAATACAGACTTCCAGCGGGGGGATACTGCTCTTCCACGGGTCTTTACACCACGCATTTGAGGTGCACACGTGAGAGAGCAAGAACCCCTTTTACTGTCTGACCTCTTTCATGTGCTGTGTGCATGCAGCTGGATCTGAGTACGTTGACTCCTACTTGATTTGGATTAAATATGAAAGACCTTTCAAAACAAGTATTTTGGCTGAAAAATGAAATATAGTCCTTAGGAGTAGTGGTGGAGAATGCTTTCTCCGACTTTCCTCCTCTTCTGCATAATACTGCACCTAATTCTGACCCTGACTTTACCTAATGCTGATGAAATATAGTCAATAGCGGAAACCTCTCTCACGTTACCAAGACTGGCTTTCAACAGAAGTCATGCAAATGCAAGCATCATACGTCATTCTCCCACAGTGCAATATTAACAAGTTAAACGCATCATTTTCCTCCAGCGGGCCCCTCTGTGTATGTACATCAGCCACAAACAAGCTCTGAGTCCCGAGGCTGGAGCCCAGGATTAGGCTGTAACGCTTGGCTCCAGCACTGCTCAGTAGGAGTGTGTGTCAGACTCCTTTCTGTGTCGTCCACGAAGCAGAGCAAGTTCAAGCCACCGAGGCTCTCGGCGGTCCTGGCACGTGGCTCTGGCCAAGCCCGGTGTCACTGCATGCTGCCCACGCTCAGGGCCTGGTATGGGGCGTGCTGATCATGATGTTGGGCAGCGCGTTCCTCCGCTTCTTCCAGGAGCCCAGCTCCCGCGAGTACCGCCTGATCTGCCTGAACCAGTGGTGAGTCCGTGCCCGGTCGCTGTCCCGGAACACAAACGCCTCCCTCCTGATTTCAATGAGTTCAAAGGTGTCATCGCAGTCAGGATCAGTGGAGACGATGCAATTACTCAGCCTCAAGGGCTCCCTGAGCAAATGGAACTTCCCGTTGTTTTTGTCCCTGATGAGAACCAGCACGGCATCCTTCACAGGCCCGGGCTCAGCTGACTCCAGGCTGGACTCAGACACGCGCTTCATATTGACCAGGAGGAGGACCTGCATGTTCTGGAACTTGAGGGTCTTGCTGCCTTTCTTCACCCACTGGCCGTCGGGGGGCTGGGCCAACTGCAGAGACCCCTCCATCACGAATCGTGTTTCCTCCCGCAGCCACCCCACAGTTTTGAGGGCAGTTTCTCTCATTTCGATGTTGATGACTTCCCTTTTCTTCTTGCTGTCTTGGCGAAAGGAGCGGAGGGTCCACGTGTTCCCTTCCTGCTTGGTTTTCATGTTGATGTGCTCCAGGTGGGACTCGATGCGGCTCTTGGCCTCCCGCAGGCTGCCGTGATCTGGGTGGTACTCAGTGGTGGCCTTGATGATTCTGCTGAGCAGCAGTGGGTACTTGGTGACTCTTTGCAAAGGGGCCATCAGAAAGGACCTCAAGTTCATCCGGCGCAGTGCTGTGTTGTCGTTCTGGGACACATTGAGGAATATTCTGCAGGGATTTAAGAAGAAGGAATGAAACGGTGGCTGTTTTGTCAGCAGACGCTGCAATCCTAGAGGCAAACGAGCGGTGAGGCGCTGGCAGCTGCTGAGTGCTGCAGCCCTTCACTCTGGTTTTAGCAGCCCTGAGAATTCTTCTCAACAATTAAAAATGTCTGCAGCCGTGCTCGACTGCGGAACGGTGACAAGGGGCCTGGTCTGCTAGCACGTAATATCCCAGCAGTCATCTGTTAATCACTGTAAAACAATGAGGGCGTGATCTTCCTCTGGTACACACTGACATGGGCCCAGGGCAGACACATCAGCCTATATGTGATTACATAAATGTGTAGGTTCTTTCACCATTTGATTGCAACGCTTTCTAAACAAAAATCTGGTCCTGCCATCATTTTATAGCTGTTGCAGTGGAAACAGAGCAGTGACTTGCCCAGCAGGCTGAGGCTCAGAATGGGAAACATTTGAGTCATGCATACTTAACCCAGTGGTTTTTCCCAGTGGAAAACCAAACCTTGCTCTGGTGCAGGGACTGAGAATGTTAGCACCAGAACTTGGATCTAGTTGAGCTGACAAAGGCTTTGCCCTCAGCCCCGTGCCCTTCTGTCCTCAAAGCCTGGAAGAATATTCTCAGCTCTCTTCTCACCTGAGCAACTCTTTCTCCTTTTCCAGCGCATTGAGCATGTTCACAGAGGAGGACTGCTGAAGACAGTAGGTCTGAAAGGCTGGCAGCATGTTGACGAACTCGAGAAATATTTCACCGATGCACACGGTCATCAGGTCATCATCCCCCTGCAAGCACGCAACACAGCCCCTGCTGGGTTAGCTCAGGAGAAGCACAAGCACAGAGCCTGCATTCAGTCCTATCAGTACAAACTCACTGCAGGGTCTGGTGAGCACACAGCTGGGCCAGAAAGGCCGTCCCTAAAGGCTGGGAGTAAGCAGCACACGGGGAGAGGAAGGGAAGCTGCTCTAACTGTTTGATCTTCTACGTGTAAAGAAATGTCTTCTCTGCTTCTGTGGGCTCAGCCAGCTCACCAGACAAGGGGCTAAAGGCCAGAGTCAGCCTTCTAGCCAGGAGGGTTTTCAGGGGCCCTTCTTGCTGGCAGGTCTGCCATAAGACTGACACAGTACTGGATAAATTAACAGAGAAAGTTTAGCCTCAAATGGGCAGGGGAGGCATGTAGCTCAGGGAACTGTCGTGGCAGTTCACAACTTCTGCATTTGTTCTGAGCAGCTGGGCTGGCTGGGAAGCAGGATCTCCACTAGTTGAACTCCTACTGGCTACTCTGATGCCTAATTGAAAAATGAATTTCACAGTAAATTGCTTTTTGTCTTTCAGACTAACCAGAAATAAAAGAACCTTGTGCCACATCATGCTTTTATCTTTGTCTAGGTGCGTGCTGATACACTCTGCAATTACCACTCATTTCAGCAGCAAGAGAAGGAGCAGTTCTCTGCAGGCAGCTTTTGATGCAGTACAGAGTTCTGTCTGCAAAGGACAACATGGAGGAGGAAACAAGGAAATCCTCAGCCGCTGTAGAAGCCATTGCCTCAAGAAATTATTCACAGAGGACAACCACAGTGCACATCTCTCTTCAGTGTGCCAGGTGCACGAGAGAGGCTGTCAGTTTCTGAGACAAACTGCTCAGTTTGATGCTCAGAGAGGGTTTCAGAGAGGGAGAGAAAGGATGCCTTTCCTACAGAACAAATGTCCTGGTGAAACTGACAAAGCAATGAGTGGGGTTTGGCTCCTCAAAGAAAGGAGGGTGTGAAGCTGTTTGCTCTTTGCAGCGACTGCTGTTCTAGAAACTTATTTTTATTTCTCTGCCGTCCGCCCACTGCACTGGTGGGATAGAATTCTTTGTGCAAGGCAGAGTGAATCAGTAGAAGCAGCTGGTGTGCAGAGCTGAAAGTAGGTGCAAGTTGTCCCCAGTGCAGGGAGCAACCTGTGCTGTCTGGCCCCGCAGCCAGCCCAGAGGCAAGCTGCAATAAACTGCAGCCTCACACCAGCTCAGGGTTGGGTAAGCATGTGGCCTGCAACCTTGGTCCTCTTACGCTGGTCAGACCAAGTTGAGCTCTGTGACCCTCCGCTCACCCTCTTAAAAGCATCCAAGCTAACTGGTTTAAAGCTAACTTTGGTAATGGGACAATTAGGTCCTGTTAATGGGATAAATGGCTGACGGCCTGCTAAAGGCAGTGGCATTACCACAGCAGGGCGAGGCCAACAGCTGTGATCTGGCACAGATCTACTGCAATCACTGGTTTACAATAATTGAGGGAGCAAGGGACTGGGCAGATGACCAGAACCCAGGATCCTGTCTCCCAGTCCCCCTGCTCCAACTGTGCTGCCTCACTAACACACAACCTATTCCTTCCTGCCCAGTTCAGCAGGCAGGCATCATACCTGGTCAAAGGCCTGATCGATCTCCTCCTGAAGTATCTCCAGGAAGCTCTCATTGAGGTCAATGAGCTCTTGAATATTGCTGAAGATGCCAAGGAGCTGCTCCTGAGTCAGCAGCCCAGCTGCCTGCATGGGGAGGTAGAATTCCTCTTTGATGATGCGCAGGTCCTCTCCATAGCTGGCCTCTGTGTTGACAAACTCCAGCACAGACTCCTTGCGCTCCGTCCTACGCTTGCGGCACTTGTCGCAGAGGTCAGCCCGCCTCTGATTACAGTTCTGCACATCTGTCTCTACTGGGAGGTCCCTTTCTCCACAGTCGGTACAGGGCTGGTGGGCTTCCCAGGCCTGCAGGGAGCTCAGTGTTTCAGACGCCCTGTTCCTCCACTTCCTGGCTGACATCTGGCTGATGCCACTGTCTGCCCTCTCCACCTCTGCAGACTTGGCCCGGGTGGCCTCACTGGGGTCCAGGTCATCACGGACATCGTTCACACCCACAATCCCGCTGTCTGTGCTCAGGCTGCTGACATTGCTCCAGTGATGTCTGGAACGCAGGGAGCCACGTGGGGCACGGCGAGTCTCATCAAAGCTGCTGCCATGGCCAAGGTTGGCTTTTGCTACCACTGGACCTGAGAACAGACAGAAATCATCACAGGCACCGCCAGCTGCACAGAGCACACCTGGGGAACTCAAGCTGGCACAGCTATAAGCAGCAGGATCCCCAGTGGGGAAACCTGATGAAAGCAGGGTTGTTGGCTGTCTTCTCTCCTGTTTTGCTGCTGGAAAGCTAGGGAGCAGGGATCAGAGGGAATTGGCTGCCATGTGAAGCCTGACTTCCCTGCACTGCCTATGCCTGTGAACTTACTTGGGTTCCCTCTCCCGCTGCCGTCTGTCAGACAGGGACAGAGACACAGCAGGGTAGATCCTGATTTCTGGTATACCAAGGTTAAATCTGGAATGCTTCCCTCCCCCAGGTCAGTAGAGTTGCATCATATTTACACAGAACAGTAGGTCTAAGCATCTGGCCCCCACAGAGTACAGAATGTGCGTACCATAGTCTCGCTCCTGCCGGCGTTTCTGTGCGTGCTGCCGTGCTGCTGCTGCAATCTTCAGCTCCAGCTGCTTCCTCTTCACTGAGTCTGTTGGCATGGGGTCACTGAAGTGCGGCCGCAGCCGGCACTCCCGCTGGGCCTTGGCACCATCCGTGCTCTCATGGACAATGTCAGAGCTGGATCGGCGGCAGCTGGGACTGGAGGTCTGCAAGAAAGGCAAGCAGGGTTGGAGCAAGGCAGTGGCCAAAGAAGTGCCTGTTCTGCAGCCACTGGATTTCAGTTGCCACAGGAGGAAAAAGTCAGTTCATTAGCAGTGGGATTTTAAATTCCACACAGTTTGGGATGTTCTATGATTCTATGATCACAAACCCCAGGTCGGTCTGTCTTGCTTAGTTCTAACAGCAAGGACTCCTCTCCGCTGTGGCTCTGTAGCTGCCAGTTCAATGGCTCAGTGGTGACTGGGCCACAGCTATTGAATAACCATGGAGAAACAAACAGCACACCCCTGGCTAAGGTTCTAAAGTGACAACTGCACCAGTTCTCCAGGGATCCAACTTCGCTTCCCTCTGCTCTGTGAACATTTCACAGCTGCCAGTCCAGGAACTCCAGCCTTTAGCCTCACCTACATTAGTGGACTGACTAAGTGGGGACACTAAGAAGGACCTGGCTCATCTCCTGGGCAGTGCAGCAACAAAGGGGCGGTGGTGTGGTGAAAGCCACAGGGGGATTACTGCTGAGCTCCCTGCAGTTGCAGGTAGATAGGGGCACACAACTGACTCCCATTTCCTTAAGCATAATAAAAAAAGCACTACAAGTCCTTCTGATTAATTGACTGTGGGAGTTGATGCGATTTCAGATGCCAAGCTGCCCAGTTTCTACAACAAAAAGATCTTTCAGAGCTTCTGACAAGAAAAAGTCCTAAACAAACACCCAAAATGAGAGGTGAATTCCTCTCCCTTACATTCCCTGCAGGTTGAGCATCGCTGGATTTCTCATTGCTTTTCTTATCCTCCCAGCTCTCAGCTGCCATGGACATCGCTGTGGCTTGCTGGCTGTCCTCTGGAGGTGGGCGATCGTCTTCCTTCAGATCACAGTGTCCCTCAGAGGGGGATTTGGCAGCAGTCTCAGCATTGCAGCTGCAGGGAAAGAAGTAAGTTCTGATGAACATCACATCCGCAGCTCACCTGCCATTCCTGACCCAAATGAGACTGAGCGGAAAGCCACAGTCTGATCAGCCCAGCCACAACAGTTCAGGGAAAGTTCAGGCACGAATCTAGTCTGCCTGGCATAGATTTCCGTGTCTGTGTTTCAGGGCTCTAAATACAGCTCTGTTATTGCAGTGCAAAATGGGTAATTGCACTCATACCAGCATCAGTCTGGGGTATCAAGTCTCAGGTGTTCACAGGACTTTTTTGTGCTCATAAAACATGAGGTTCACCCACGGGGACCAGAAAAACCTCCTTCGAAGTAGGCTACATCCATTTTTTCCTGCTATTTAAAGAGATGCTGTCAACACAGAAAGATATTGCTCATGTGGAAAAAAATCACCTGCAAGACACCACAATACTTTGAAGAATATTTAGAGGATTAAAGGAGCTTTCTCTCTGCTCTTCATCTCATGATCCCAAGCTCACAGAAACCACTGGAAAGATTCCCTCTGCTTCCCAGGAGCTCAGGGTCAGGATTTTTGGTGCACTGAAGAGCCCTGAAATGACTGTCAGCCTGCGAGTCTCACTTGGCAATTCTGGGGTGCTCTTAGTCACAGCTGTCTGCTGGTAACGAGGGTCTGGCCTGGCTGATACAGGCAGCCTGTTCCAACCCCACACTCCTCTCCCTGTAGATAACACGTCTCCAGACAGACACCGTCTGGTGCAAAACCTCTGACTTGACAGAGTAGTTGACAGGCTGCAGTTTGTGACACAACCTGTAATTTTACATACGTGCATATATATATATTTAACAGGCTCTAAGACACTTTTCTTGCACGCACAATGAAGCCCACTTGGAATAAATTTATTTTTTCATTTTGGGGTTACTAAGGGCTTGGATTCTTTTGAGAAGAAGGGTTGTCAGGACTGAATACAGATACTTGTGCATAGTGGAAGCCAGTGCCTGGAAATACTTAAGGTTATGAATGCACCTTATGCTTGACAAACATCTCCTGTGATAAAATCTGCTTCTTTTTAAAGGCTTCACTTGTGAACCAGCGCTGGTAGGTCATACTGCCAATGCACAACTCCAACACTGCCAGCTACAAGCAAACACATGAGACAGATGGGCATTTTCTTTGCGACGTGAATGACAGTTGGCTCTGACAACAAACCATCAACCACTGCTGAAATCACTGAAGAGGGAATAAATCTCCCAAAACACAGACCAGCTCTTGTTGACAGGCCAAAAAAGTTGGTCTGCAACTTTGCAGCTGATGCTTGTTCATCTTCCTCCATCTTCCAGGGCCCAGCTGACACCACCAGAAGACTGACCAACTTAAAAAGGGTTGAGCTGTGGCTGTGCAGCGTTGGCACAGTGCTAACAGCAGACTCCTGGCTTTTCTGCTGTGCTCATTCCCTGCCCTGTGGATTTGGAAGTGCCATTTCCCCCCTCCTGGCCTGTAGGAAGGAGAGGCCAAAATCCACACTGCCCTGGAGCAGCAGCAGGCTGTGGTCCAGCTTACAATAGACATGTGTTTTTCTTCCCTTCCATCCCCAGACACGCCAGAGCACCACTCCTTCATTGCTGTATGTGACCACAGTCTGGATTCCAGAACAATTCTTTGAAACCATCTGTATTTAAAATATATCATCCCTCACATATTCCCACCCAGATCGTCTCGATGATACTTCACTGATTAGGGTAAAATGTGAAGAGTTCAGCAAAGCACAGCTGAAGGAGGGAAGTCAGAGGTTGGGGGAGTAAGGAACTCTTGATGAGGATCTGCCACTGCCAGAAAACAAGTGTTTCCAACACCTGCTCCTGCTCAGAACAGCTTCTGGCTGAAATATACAAAAGGGAAGGAGTACGCTGAGGCACACAGAGGCAACAGGGTGTACCCAAGCTCAGCAGCAAAACTGGAATACTATCTTCTCTTGATCACAGCACCTTCAACCATATACACTACTGCTCTCGGGACAAAGCTGAACTCTCCTCTGTAACTTTTACAGCAGTTTGGTGAGCTGACAGCCCAAGCTAGACGTTGCTTCTTTCCTGTCCCTGCACTCAGTGTTCCTTTCCCTTCCCTGGACATTTCTTCCTGCAGCTGTACCTCCCCAGCCAGACCATCACTGCTGCCAGCTTTCTCCTTTTCAGTCTGCAGCAGTCTCTGCTGATTCAGACTGTAAGTCTGAGCTGAGCATGCTGCTTTTTCACACCACTTGCATCACCTAGGCAGTGGTGTAAACTGAGTTTAGAGCATCCTTTCTTTTACACCTTCAGGATTATTCATCTTCTCATTTCTTCCTCCTTTCATGATGTTCTCCCTGCACCTTACTATGCTCCCTGTGTACTGCTCCTTCCTTGTGCTCTGGCCTCCCTAAGGGATGGAGCTCAGTCAGTGCAGCTAACTGATGGCTGAAAGCACAGTGGTGTGGCTTGTGAGGATCCAGCAGCCAGGGCTGAAACTGGCATTCTGAGACCTTTTTGCCTCCTGTTCCCCTCCCATCTCGGGCTACAGCCTAAGTTAAAGGTATCCAGTGACCCAAGAGAGGATGAAAGCTGCTACGCTTCCTAAGCTGAAAATCAAATATTCTCTGCTAAAACATTAAGCCAATTAAATGAGTCTTAAGTAAATATGTATAAATTAATAGGAAGGCAATTAACTTACCAGACAAAGCTGATTTGTAAAACTGTAGTGCTTACACAAAACCACCAGAAAGAGAAGACAATTTCAGCTGTCTTATTCTGTGACATTCCATCACAACATCTCTATCAAAGGCTTGCTGAGCTCTATATCTGGAAATGGGATCAAATCCCCAGCTTTCAGCTCCTTTCTTGTGAGACTTAGGAAAAAAATGTAGCCCAGACATCGCAAAATAGGACCCAAAAGACAAGAAGTCTCCTACCTCTGCAGTGAGAATCAGCTTAGGTTATAAATGAATATTCAGCTCTTTAAGTCTCAGGTGAAAATGATGCAAAACTGAGATTTTTCCATGCAAAGGAAACTGGTTTTCCACTAATCACTACCTCAGCAATGCCAACAGATCAGTTCCCTCCTGCTTTCCTAAATAAATGATGACCCTTACCACTAACTGCTGTTACTATCTAAAATAACCAGGTCAGGGTTGTTCACGGACATGAAACAATCTTCCTACTACTGATACTAATTCAGATGAATTCCCATTCTAGTGATTACAAAATTATATTATATATTTTGACAAACCCAACTAGTGAGTCTGAATACATTCACAGAGATAAAAGCTACTAGGATATTAATAAGCACAGAAACTGTACTGAAGCCATAAAGGGCCTGAGCAGAAAGTATCTGGAAGCAGAGAGGGTAGTAGGAAGAAATACCATGTGCACTACCTGGTTCCTGTATTCCTTGCTGTGCACACACCCCAGGCTCTGGATACTTAGTCAAACCTTTGATCTGCCCAGACAGCTGTTTTCATGCTCTTACTCATAGCTTGTGCCATTCTGTGCATCTCATTTCACATCGAAGATAAAAATAACCTACTCAATGAAAGTGGTTGCATACCAAAGCTTTTTTTTGTCTATTTCCTCATCAGGTTTTCAGACTGTAGCACGAAGGCTACGCTGGACAGCTGAAGGAAGCTTTGGATTACAGAGTTACCAAAGTATCTCTGCTCCTCACTCTGGTTCTGTTTACATGGCAGCTACAACCCCATAGAGGCTCTTTGAGATGACTCTCATTCCTGTGCAGAAGTCACCATCACCTCCTCTAACACTGGAGAGTGCGGTCTCAGAGCTCTAGCATTCCACAGATACCAAGCTGGTGTTCAAGGCCGATGCCCTGGTATTTCAACACTGCATCTGCAGATGCTGGAAGCGGCTAGGAAGCAAGTCAGATGTAATTCTTGGCAAAGCCAGTCCTGAGAGTCAGACTTATGAAACAAGCCACTCCACCAACGCTCCTCCTTTTCCCATCAGCATGAGCTTATTATAACACTCTGATACTGCCTGGTGTTCCTAACTTCCAGAACATTGCTGATTCCTGTTGTGCCACTTGCCTGCATGGGAAAGTTTCCATTTCTTTGGAAGGAAGGGAGCAGGACTGCAGTGTCTAAACCCAGGACAGAGAAAGCAATCCTTGTGAAACATCTTACCCAGAGACAGGAAAAAAGCATCAGGAGAAGGAGGAAGGTTTTACACAATTATCTTGCTCGCACTGCTGGTGTTGGCAGAGGGACAGCAGGTACTTTCACTTGCTGGCTCTGCTGATCTCTGGAGGGTGGTGAAAGACTCACAGAAGTCAACCTACTCTCAGCTGTCTGCCAGTTCACTACACACGGACAGTAAGTGAAAGCCCTTCTTGCTGCACGTCGTGCTACCTGAATTAATGTTCTACAATGATAGGGCAGGCTCTACGTATTTCTTTTTCCAAAGGGATTGTATTGATGCTTTTTATCTCTCTCTCATCTTATACTTTTAACAAATATTCCAGGGGAAAAAAAAGAAAAGAAAAACAAAACAAAACCAAGATCTGTCAATAATTTACTACAGAAATAAAATGAGTGGGAAATGCAGCACCAGGACTACTAATAACTGCTGTCTGGACAGGATTAAGGGACTAAGGTGCACAAAATGGAATTATTTTTTACGCTTAATCCCAAACAAAGATGGATTTTACGCTCAATGGCTTAAAGACATGTCAGTGCTCAGTAGAGACCCCAAGACAAAAGGCTCTGTCAACAGAATATTTATGCTACAGGAGTTAAATGCACATATCAGGAGAGAGACCAGATATCTAACAAAGGAACTACTTTCAGGTGACACCACAGAGCATGTTACCTTTTCTTAATAAGTTCCAGGGCTGAACCTATGAATTCATCCTTCATTTTTTGTAGTTTAGCTCCATAGCTTGACAAGTCTGTGCCTTCTAACAGCAACGATGAACAGCAAGAGGACTGGGCTTCAGAAGCCAGTGACTGCCCTGCAAGGTGGAGGACATCATTTAACTGTCTCGTCTCTCCTTTCTGCTGCTCATCACTGAAGATCTCCTGCCCAGCTCTGTGTATTGCTACTGCCTGCAAAGTTGATCGTGGAATAGGGCTAGAGCAAATGGGGACCGGAGATATATCTGGGCTGGAGATCTGGACAGTTCTGTCCTTAACTTCAGAGCTGCTTATGCTGAAACCATCCCATGTGACTGGGTACTGGGAACACCCAGCAGAGGTGTGGTTTTCTTGGAACACATCATCATCATCATCCTCTGCTGCGACGGCAGCTTCATTCACAGCTTTGGTTCCCAAACCTTCTGGACAGATGTTCCTATTGCTCTCCTCATCCAGGGGCTGGTTTGCAAGCAGCCCCTTATTCAAGCACTTTGTTGGCTCACTGCTGCCAGCAGATAAAGTTGCCTCCTTACTTCTCATCTGCTTGAATTCCTCAAAGGTGGGTATGTACAGCCTCCCTTTGCAGTGGCTTTTCCTGCTCTGCCCCGGTGTTTCTTTGGCATTTACTTCCCCACTGAGTCGTTCCAGAGATTCTGCTGTTCTGGATTTCTCCATGTCGTGGCTTTCCCCAGCATGCTCAAGGGGCAAGTTGGGGGTACTATTCTGCCTGTGGAGCCGAAGCCTCCTCTGAGCCTCCTGCTTGATGTCTTCTGGACTGATGATCCTGTGTGCGACACAGAGTCTCTGCCTCCCTGTGAGGCCGTGTCTTAGAGCAGTGTGTTCCACCAAAACCGTGCAGCAGCTGACAGCACAACCGTTCTTGTACTGCTGGCACATCTGGCATTCAGAAAACTCCCGTGCCGTCAGGTCAGTCAGGGCTGCCTGCGGACGCACTGGCTTGCTGGGCTCAGCCACCTTACTGCTGTGCAGCCTCAGCTTCTCCTTCAGCTCCTTTTTGGCATCCTCGGGCACGGCTCTGTCCTCTGCAGAAGGGAAGAGCCACTGAGGCATTCTGACAAAGGGAGGGAGGAGCACATTCTGTGCTGACTGCGATGTCTGTTTAGGATGGAGAGAAAGGTTTCTCAACGAGTCCAACGTGCTCCGTACGGGGGCCACATCCACGCAGCCTTCTGACCACTGTCGGGTGCCTCTATAGCGAAAGATGATCTCGTTATCCAGGCTCCGGCAGTGAGAATACAGCCCGGAGTCAGCTACAGTTGCCCAGTGAAGGTTCTCCACGCTCCGATACATCCGGTTTTCCACAGGACTGGCCAAAAGTGCCTTGCCTGTGTGGCAGGAGTGTAGGGTGCGGAAGTCCCCAGAAAAAATATGAGTGTCTAAGTTCTTTAGTGGATGCATGCTGCTAACTGAAAACTCCTTTAAGCCATGTTGTGCACAGAGCTGATTATTTTGGCAGCTCAAGATCACCCGGCAGTGTTCCTGTCTCTCATCAACATTGATGTATGTCATAGCAAATGCACATGGAGGCTCTAAGACAGTGGCTTCTAGGGGGAGAGGAGGGAGCTGGGTTGTCTCTTAGATGGCAGTCAATGTCCACAGACAGCAAAGTGTGCTGCTGGGTACTCACATAAGTGGACTCTCACATGGGTTGAGTTGCCATGCGCAGAAGACCTGTGAATGGAAGGAAAGATGAGTTACTGAAGCAGCCCGGTGATGGCTCGCAGGATGCAATAGCAGACCTGCTTCTAGGGAATGCAGAAGCTGAGCACCAATGGTTTGGGTAGAAACAGAGCAGCATAAGTAGGTGATGAATCACAGGGCTTGGGGCAGGGGATCTTTTTCACCTCTAGCCAAGCCAGCCTTACACTACCTGTTTTAATTTTGGAAAAGTTAATACTACCCTCAGCAGCTCCCTCACAAAAACACTGCTCAACTCAAGTGAGAAATACTCAGAAAAGCATGTTGCAGGCCTAGCTTACTCACACAGCAGCACTAAGGAGCTGGAAGATTTACAAGAGTGTGAGCTCTTTTTCTCAACTGGATTGCAGACAAAAACATGGGAGCTGAGCAAGAGGGTAGGGGTGGAAAAGGATGGCATGATGGTGTGGTTTGCAGGAAGACTCGGGCAGCAAGGTGCAAGAAGGCGGCCCAATGGTCGTGATCTGGTTTACCCTTCAGAAATGCACATGTTAATGACCATTAGGCAAGCCTTTCCAAAGCCTTTCTACTGCAGAGGTAGAGGTGCCTCACAAATGTACCCACGGGAACACTCAGCAGCAGGCCTGAATGATCATCCCAAATTACAGCTCAGAAAGAGAAACTGTGGTTTCCAAGGTTGTTCCTATGCACTGTGTTCAACACCGTAAGCTCAGGGAACTTAAATGACTAAATCGTATGTTCACAGCAGTATAAAAAAAGAAAACTTAAAATTTCAGTTAAAGCCAGTAGGATGTAGCCTAAGAATCTAAGTCGACCTTGGAAATGGAAGGAGCAATCTAAACCAGTCAGGCCTCCTTACACTGCATGGAGAAACACCTAATTTCTCTTAAGGATTTAGGCTTCATGGACTTGACAGTCATATAAGATTCTAGTGTCTGCTTAAGACCCATCCGTTCCCTCCACTGGCAATCAGAGGCAAAGGGAATGAGAGAATAAGGGCCATGAGTACAGGAAAATAAGATTAGGCAGGGGATATGAGCTTAGCCTGAAATTCATAAGGGTAACATAGAGCTGGGATGGTGGGGCAATAGCCTGTAGTAACAAGCTAAGTGAGAAGCAACCAGCTAGAACACCCAGGAAGAGGTCTTTTGCTAAAGCAAGACAGGATCATGTAAGTTACAGCCCAGACTGCAGTGAGGCTGGATTTTCTGCACACTGCCAATTACTGGAGCAGCACAGACACCTTGACCAGGAGGGGAAGGAACAGACTCATTATTCCCTGAAGACTAAATCACCTGAGGCAGCGTATTGCCTGGAAGCCAATCTTACTGACTCTAGTAGCCTGATTTATGCCTTGCTTCAAAGTGGTTTGAACTGACATACTTTCCCCACATTAATGAATCTATCTCTAATATCATCCCAGAGAAGCAAGGCAAAGTTGCTCCTGTGGATCGCTATGAAATGAAATGAAGAACAGTATTACAGTCCTTCACAACTGCTAAAAATAAAAAGTAAAACTAGCTCATAAGGTGTGGCCGTTCCCCAAGACGTCAAAGGCACTTCTCACCCAGTCTTCTCATGGTGGGGCTGGAGTTCCCCCTTCTTCATGGCTCTGGAGGAGCCCACAGGTGACAGCAGAGAAACGTGAGGATCAGGACTTTCTGTGATCATAGGTTATAACATGATCTGTTAAGAAAGAGAGAATGAGATGACATGAGAGCCAGTTGCTGCACAGGGGCTCCTGTGAGATGGTGTTGATAATGAGAGATGCCATGGTCTGTCAGGTCACGGCCATGGGATTAAAAGCCACAACACACTTTCTGCACACTGCTTTCAGACTGAGTAGAAAAAGAAGATAATCCTTGCCATAGTGAGAGCTGAAAATAAAACGGTCTTTCGCCAAGGAAGTGAGCTCCATCCAGTTAAGGCTGAAGAGACACTACAGCCAACATGAGGTAGTGCCCTGGGCTGCACACACCGTGTGTGTGCATGTGTGGAAAAGAGTGAGCCAGTGAAGGAAGAAAGAGCACAGACAGGATGGGAAGCAGTCAGCAGAAGAGTGAAGAAGCAAGGTCGGCAGCTCTGGCCCCTCTGGGCTGCAGGACACCTATTTAGGTGGTGGCACGGACCATGCAGAGTGCCTGTGTCCTGTGAGCTGGCCTCTGTGTGACAGAGTAGTGACAGAAGAGGGCACCCCTTCACCCTGAAGGACAGCAGAAGCCAGTTTCAGCAGGGTGCCTGCTGCTGTTTCATCAGGGCTGGATTTTCCAGATGGAGATGTGTGTGAGCTGGCAAGTCGCTTCTGGGAAAGGAGCAGCCAGGAGAAGTTGGTGTCAGCAGAGGGGCAGACAGAGAGGTTACAGAGGCAGAGAAGAGAGGAGGGACAGAGACACAGTTGTGCTGGAGACAGTAGGAAATAGAGACTGCTCAGAGGAGGCTGCGTGGAGGTTGCTGAGGCATAGGTAGGTACCAAAAATAGCAGGATTAAGTGAAAAAGAGGGATATTTTGTTTCTAAATTACAAGTAAAAATCTCTTTAAAACACCAAGAGCATCTGGGGCTAATGCTGACTGGGACAGCAAAGTACAAAACACTGAGCCCTTTTCTCTCCTTCCCCTATTCTCATGCTCTCGTTCTCACGACACACAGCATTAAAGTTTCAGCTCAAATACCAGAGTTTGTCAGGTCAGTGACACCGCTGTCCACATAGTCAGCTCTAAAATAACATTACCACAAGCACATAACAGGCTCTCTGCTGCAGGACAGAGGGAGATGGAGACAGAATAAACCACCTGAGTTCATATGCTTATACATGATAAGCCAAAGGTGACCTTCCAACACATCCTTGCAGGCTCACTGTACATATTCAGCTGCAGCCTGATGTTGAAGAAACATTGGGAACTTACAGCAAAATGAAGGAATTTATCCTCTGACCCTCTCAGAGCTATAGATATGCTCTGCAGGTGAACTTGGTATAGAAACCAGCAAGTATCATGAGGCGTGAGGCAAGGAGAGAAGTAAATGCTGTTCTCTCACACAGTGTTCCAGCTCTGGGTCTTAACTCACCCTATCCTAAAGGTACACAGCACCCTGCTTTCTTCCAGTCAAACCCAGCAGCAATCTGCCAGCTCTTTGCTGCTACTGGCACACCTGAGCCCTGTGGGTTGATGCTGCTCTCTCTTATCCCAAAGCTTTTCTTTAAGTCAAGCAGTCCTTGAGCCCAGTACAAAAAGCCAAATAGCAAAAGGGCACTTAGTGTCTGCTGCTGCAGGAATGGCACATCACTGCTCTTTGCTCACGTTGCCTGTCCCCTGGCTCAGGGACCAAAAAGCTCCTGGCTGTCATGAGCCTCACGCCTTAAGTAAGAGGAAGACTAAAGGCATCATGGTGTGCTCGGCTTATTTCCTACCATGTGATTGTGCTTAACTTCTCCCCCACTACTCCGATAAATGCCTGCTTGGAGACTTGCCACTCACCTTCATTTTCTTGCAAAATCCTCACAGAGAACTTATTTATTGAGGATTAGAGCTTGAAGGATAAATCATTCCTTCCCACAGCACACAAGGGCCGTTCTGCTTGGCTGACCTTCCCAGCAAAGAACCAGGAAAATGTCAGGAGGATGAAGCAGGCAGGGACAGGGATAAGTTGTTCAGTGCTGGTGAAAAGCACTGCGGGGAGGACGGGTCACATCCAAAGTCTCTAGGGACATCAGCACAGGGGCCTCACAAGGCCTCAGCAAAGGAGGACACAGAGTCCAGCAGGGCTGAGCATGTTTGCCAGTGCTGCCTCACCAGGTCTGATGCACTGAGAGGTGCCCGACAGACTTGTCAAACTGGGCAGCTGGTCCCACACAACACAGAAGAGCAGCTGTGCTACTGCCAGGTCTCTCCTGCCTTCATCAGAGAGATTCAGCAAATCTGGTACATTTTCCACTCTCCACATGTGCAACATCTTAGTCTCAAGCAGATTAATTTATGAGTCATGCCCATCACACCAAAATCCTGTTTCCTCAGGAGGGGAGTAACTGAAGCCATCTCATTCAAGCTTGAAATAAGTGATTAAATGAGCCTTCAGGTCTTATCCTAATTTCTCTGACACAGGTTTTGCAAATTGCACCACTGAAGCACAGTCTCCCTTTTATTTCAGAGATCCAACCAGCTAGAGGAAGCAAAAGGCACATTTCAAAGAGCTGTACACAGGATTTTAGCAAGCAATAATGCTGCTGTGAGTTTTGTGCTCCAGTACAGCAAAACTCGTGGACACAGCATGATCTCCCTCCTGCCCTGACAGCAGCATCACTCCACTTGGGCTGCTTTGCAGAACACCAGCTGTCTCAAGGGAATTAATGCCAGACGCATCTACTTTTTCAAGCTAAAGGTCAACAGGAAAAATAAAGGTGCCTTGGCTGTCTCTGCTTCTTAGCTGTTGGGTTAACCAGAGCTGTGCTGCAGGAGCTAGTTGATGCAGTACAGCAATTAGGCAACTGCAGCTCTCTCTTCTTTTTTTTTAGTCTGTTCTAACAGCTGAAGCAGCAACCAGGCTTACAGTGTGTCTGTTAATTGTAGCAGCAAAGGTACAACCACAGCACTTATCTAAACGGCTTCAGTTTCCTGGGTTTCTTCCCTTTCATAGGGTAAGCAGCTGAGTGCGACTTTCCCTGAGTTTACAGTTTCATCACTGCTTTTATTGTTTGCTCCATAGCACAACACAGCATCGCTAACAAGAGAAAAAATTGCCACCTAGTTTCAAAACTAGAGAACGCAGAGAAAACCACAACCTCTTCCCCCATCCTACTGCATTCAACACAAGTTTGCACAGCCCATCCGTGGTCACCACTTATGTCACCCTCAAAGCATCTCCACCATTGGCACCGTATCCAGAAAAAGAAGCGGTCTTGACCGAGGTCAGGACTTAGTCTGATTAGAGCAGCCAAAGGAATACGGTTAGCATCCAGGCATCCTAGAGAAGAAGAATTCCTCCATATAATCTGCTGTACATCACAGGAACATCCTGCTATGGCACATACGGTTCCACCATGGAGAACGTAGGAATTACTACAACTTTATGTACGCTCCTATTTCGGTCCGATTGGCTCCTACGTATTCTCAAGGTAGCAGATGAAAACAATCTCAAAATGTTAAAGAATCACTTGAAGGTCTTAAGCATTCTTGGCTTCCCTTCTGTGGAATTTTTTAAGTTGTTTGGGAAATTTTGCTTGACTGACATGAAAGGTTTCACCTGAGGGGCCCTACTGTTCCGCACATCTGCGCACTTGGCAGCAGTGCCCTTGATGAATTTTTCTGGCTGCTCTTTAACTCTGAGCAGCATCTTCTTATGACACAGTGTAGTTTTCTCCTTGTGTTCCTTTCAGAAAGGCTGTGATGACAGGATGCTTCCAGACTGCCTTAGAGGGAAGGTCAGCTCACTGATTTCAGTAGCATACTTTCAAGGTGACCTGAGCTCCTAGTTGTTTCCTTCACTTTGGGAATGAGTACTTTGTTTTGTTTCACCAATGCACCACTCTATCTCTCTGACAGCACTGCTTCAACAGTCCTCCTGACAAGGGAGCAGAAGGATTGCATGGATTAGCATTCACCTTGTGGCAAAAGAAGGCCGAGTACCTCAGTTTATGTAGTAAAGGCTGTTGGAGACACAGTTGTGACATCTCGAGTCCCAGCTGGAGCAAGGTGGCAGCAAGTGCTCTGAGGCACCCTAGGAGATGGCATCACCCAGCATCTGCCAAGCTTTCAGTGGGTCAGCACCCTGAACTCCAGTGGATGACTCCTGAGGAGGAGAAAGAAAGTCCTATTTGCAATGAAACCCACTCTCGGGACAGAACACCCCACAGTACCTGCTACCCTGCAGGGTGCATACTAACAGCAGACCCTGCACTTCACATAACACCGTCAGCCACTCCTCTCCCCTCCTCAGCTGGAGGAAGAGCCTGTGGGGTTTATGATCAAGCAGAGCCAGTGCTTAGCTTGACTGGACTGACATTTGAGATCCACATCATCTTCTCAGCCACACACACACACCTTGAACCAAGCATTCTCATGCCTTTGGATCACACACAGCAGATCATGTTCACCATCCATCCTTGTGTTGGTATAGCACACACATCAATATTCCTAATTCCTTGTTCTAATATTGCATATGGCAGAAGAAGGAAATCACACACTAATTCTGCAAGAAAGGTGTATGTCATCAGCTTCTGCTCCCTATACCTTAAATTTTGGGTGTATTAGTGGCTTACTGCATTGGTATTTCTAACAAAGCAATGCGTAGCCTGGCAGAAAAATGCCTCCCAACATCATTCTATTGATTTTAGTTCATTAACTGCACTGGGATCTAATCCAGCACCTCCTGAAGCTGATGGAAGGTAGATGAGTGGAGTCCTTCCAAGCCAGCAGTGCATGCCCCAGAATGATGCCCAAGAGAAGAGGAAGATGCTCTGGAGGCTCAGGGAGATGATCTCATCCCATGGCTTGTTTGATCACTTCTAAAGACTTCCAGGCACTGGGGTACTGCTCGCAGAGGCAGGGTAACTGGACTGCAGCAGCACCAACAATCCTACTGAGCGAGGGTGCTCACAGGCAGTCACGCTGCCCACTCTGCTGAACATGGAGGTCTAAAGCAATGCTTCTGAAGAAAACCTGGGAAGGCTGTTTCAGGTAACTATGCCAGGAACAGGGATTTGTCCTAAGAAGGTCCAAAGCTGCGTGCTGCCCACTTTACCAGGCAGTGAGAGCCCTGACAGAGCTGGTACAGCTGGCCAGGCTCTGCTTCCGCATCAGAACATCACATGCCTTTTGCCTTCCCAGCTAGTAGAAAGAATAAAGTCTCTTTCTTTTTCTTCTTGTTTGCACATTTTCAACTCCTCAATCCCCTAGTCTCCCCATGGGCCTCACTAAACAACCCCCCCTCCCTTTCAGATGCTGATGCTTTTCATCTAATTAGACAGTGGGCCAGACCAGAGTTGGGTGTAAATCAGCAGAGCTTGTCAATGCTAATTTACATCTGCTGAGAATTCCCCTTCCTTCACCATTTAGCAGAGTTATATGACATGTCTTTTATCTAACCTCACAGTTTAACTTGCCATTCCCCTTTCCTGGCCCCCGAGCCTCCTGCTTTGCTTGGAAGTCCCTATAGGCTTGCTGGATAAGTCGCTTATTTGCAATGTAAAGCATCTCTCAGTGCCACGGCCCTGTGCAAACAAACCCAAGAGAGGCACATCTAACAATATTTCTGCAGCAAACCCAGCCCCAGCTTTTCCTGGCAGCAGTTCCCTGCAGCACACACTGCTCACAACTTGCTAAGGAAAGAGATAAGTCCCTTACCACTGCCATGCAATGCAGAACCCCTCTGAGGGAAGGCAGGGGATGGAGATTGAGAGCTCTGACTCCACATTGGCCCTAAGTGCTCTCCTTTCTCCCTGGAGCTGATGGTGACAGCCCACCACCCAGCTCAGAACCATGCACACAGGCAGGATGCCATTAATGACTTCTTGTTGCTATGGTGATATCGATGGATAGTCCCTGGGGTGGTGGGAATTCAGGAAAAGATAGGAAAAAAAGTGGGTCAAAAAAAAAAAATTCTGCACGAAAGTGCGAGTTTGCCAATGGAGGGACAGTTAAATGACAACCAGATGGATTCAGCAGCACCGTGCACTTCCTGAATCATCCTCCCTTTTACGGGAACACTACAGTGCAGAGCCAGCACCATCACTCCTGCCAGCAGCAGGATTGCTGCTTCGGTAGCACGAGGACTTCTGCGGGCCTTTCATAACCAGGCACTATTTCTGCAGCTTCACCCTGGCAATTGACTTCACATACAAAGACAAAAACTTGGCTCCAGTGAAACCACTTGGAGCCCTGCCAGCGGGCAAAGAGCCCAGAGTTCCCCTAGCTCTCAAAAGGCCTTATCACAAGTGACAATTTCATTCAGCTGCCACGATAGCCACCAGCAGCTTTCTGCTTTTCCAGAGCCGTTTCAAGTGTGGAAAAGCCGCTGCCACAATGCCTTCTTTGCTCGGCTTTCCAGAGGCTCAGCACTGCGCGATTCCTCACAGCTTCCTTCTCTAACACATGGTGCAGTGAGATCTCTTACCCTTCATTTGAGCTGAGTAACGAAGCAGCGATCACTGGCAAGGACAGGCTGTGCTCTGCTTGCATTTGGGCACAGTCACCTCACACAAAGTGCTCCAGGGATGTGGGGTACAGGAACTGCTTTCTAAAATGTCAGTTCTCTCTTTGGCCTCGCTTCCTCTGGGAGAAACATTTCTAATCCAGGCTACTGACATCATAATAAAGAAGCAATAAAATCTCTTGGACTTCTTCTTCTGCACACACCACTTATCTATCCGAGCCCACCAAGGGATGTACAAACTGCAAGGTTCTTGTTTTGTGGGCCAGACTTCTGTACAACTAGTACATTTTACACCTTGCTTATTATCCTAGCAAAGGTCCTATCTTTCCTGCTGTGCTTTGGCCAGGAGCTGCTCTAAACATGTACAAACTCACTAAGGAACTTTTTACTCCTAACAGTGGTACCACTCCAGGTAAGTGATCACCTGGTGGGCACTTATTCCAGAAAGTTATCATTGTTTTGGACCTGTCATCATGGAATAAATATCATTACACTGCCAGTCTTGCCAGTAACTGCCCCCACGTAGATCAGATCCAAGTGATGTGTCAGCTTTTCCATCACTCGTGTACTCAGATCCTTCACTCTCATGTGAATGAGGACCTGGGGTCAAAATCACCCCATAATTCTCATCTGCATCCTTTGATAAATGCAATTTTAATGGACTATAGAGTCTGAAAGCACTTTATGACACGAACAGATCCCAAGAGCAAAATTCAGTGAGTTTCTCTTACATCACATGTGACTGTTAATCAAATTTATTAGGTAAGGTTCCTAAGCACACAGAGGCCTAGCCAGCACTGACAGAGGCTTTCTCTCATATAACAACCCTTTGATCAGACTGTCAGCATCATTTATTTGCTTGTGTTTCATATTCTTGAATGCTCCAGTAAATCATTTTTCCCAGCTGACTACCAGAGACAAAGGCTGCTCTTTCAACTTGGATTTGCACCTCTTTCCTTCACCTCCACTTCAATTAGCTATGAAAATGAACACTATTTTACCCTAGCTCCTTTTGTCAACCTGCCTATATTAGGTGTTTTAAGAACACTGACAGCTGGAGAAGATTCCAGTTGGTGTACTCCCTACAGGAAAGGCTGTGGCTAGCAATTAGTAAGCTTCGTGTCCTACTTGACCTGCTGCTGGCCAGGGCAGGGTGCACAGAACCAAGTGCAGCATCATCTTTCCCCCAGCTAGGAACAAGGAAATGGGTGGCTGTGAGCATCACAGGTGGAAGAGAGCTTCCACCACAAACAAGGTGTGGTGACATAGTCAGGAACTGGTTTTTTGGTCTGGGAGATGAGGGAGGCTGTAGGAACATAATATCTCCTTTAAATAAGATTTTCATTACATGTGCATCATGTCATAAGTAGTTGACTGGCAACGTTTATACTACCACCATTAAAAAACAAATCCTATGACTGGTTAATATCAGCACATAAGGATGCTCCTAACCACATTTATATATTTTATCTTTTCAGTACTGCTAATAGACTTTGCCTTTTTGGTCCTCCATTAGTTTGTACTCTGAAAGGTGATGGAGGAACAGATGAGATATGCCCCTCTGTTTAAATTCAGCTGCAAGAAAATTTGGTTTGTTTGCTCAAATGCACTTCATAATGTGAGTAAACTCCATCATGTCTGAGCTGCAGGCAAACAACCAGATTTCTTCTAATAACTAGCTTGGCTCCTATGCAGCACTGAAGTCTGAATCCTTTGCAGTTGCCTCCAAGTACTGACACCTACCCAAAGCTGAACACTCCACAGAAAGGAGAGACAGAACCACGCTACAGTCGGGTGATATCAATCAGAAGAGAGGACATACTGCTTATGCAGATGCTCAACCACTCATGGTAAGAAGATCTGAAACGTTCACAAATTCCTTTTTCAAGAAGTACCATGAAAAGATGGTGCATACGTTCCAGCCAATATGCTTGTGAGAGCATCATACAACACAGCACCTCAGAAAAAGATTTAACCTCAGCTTCACAAATAATGCCTGTCAAGAATTCCTGCATGTGGCTATAACACCTCTGAAAGTTTAATTACCACTTAAGAAATGGAAGGCAAAACGAGCTATGTGACCTTTCCCACCCCAGATCCTGTAGGTCAGCATTATTTAAGACAACTGGGAGTCTGAAAAGCTAAACATTAGCGTTGGCAGATGAACAGATGGATGGATTACTGCCAGCACAATCCATCTTCCCACTTGCCTTCGTAGGACTGGGTGACATTCAAAGCTAACTACTTCCCTATGCAAAGAGAAATGCACGTAGTGCGATGAGCATGCTTTAAAATGGACTCATCAGCTGGCAGGACCAGTAGCAAAATGCTTTATGGCTGCTATTTAATGTTGCAGGCAAGGCTATAAACAAGAGACATACTGTGACAAAAGTGGGTAATGTAATGACTGCAGTGGATTTGCTACAAAGAAACCCCCGAGCAAGTTGGAGAAATCTGTCAGGATCCCGTCACTTTTCCTTTGTGTAGAAACGCCCTAGATCTAATTAACCTTTTCATCAGAGCAGATAAAATCACAGTACTATCATTGAAGGGGATGCTATCTACAGTTTCATGAAAAAAAAAAGAAAAAAAAATCCATCTCTGCTCAGCTTGGATTTTTTTTTTTTTTTTTTTGCTTGGAGTTCCAAGATTAAATCATCCAAACACGGAGGAAATAAAAAAGAGCAAAGTCCATTTTGTAAATGTACCACAACCGGCGACTGTACAGACATCAGCTAGCCTGGAAGTTGCCAGACAGACTTGGTTCAGAGCCAGCTCACATAGCTGACTCTGACATGTACATTTGTGCCTCTTAAAGCCTAAAGGACAGTCACGTTGCTGACTGCCCTGCAGTGCCACCTAAATCACAGTGTATGTTGTGGGTTTTATTTTTGCAAGGGCTGAAGTCTTCAGGACTTACCATACCTGGTGGCAAGCACTGCTTGATAAAGTCAGCCAGAACAGCCAAGTGCAGACATGACCCCAATCATATTTGGGTCCTGAGATCCAGGTGAACAGAGCTCCCTGAAACCCTGGAGCATCTAGCTTCACAGAACTTGGCTATATCATTCGAACCAAAAATGCACTCGCTTTCATTTACTATTGCCCATATGCCATCGCTAAATATACTTACGTATTAGCATTTATGTGACATCCAGTACGAAATCCATATGGCTCTTTTCAGCAAGCAGCAATAGAAGAAGGGGGAAGCGCAGAGACTCGAGATGGAGCTTGCAAAGCTCTCTCTAAGAATGAAACACTCACTGCATTTTAGAGACAGTCATGGGGCCTATTCTGCTCTTCCCATGTGGGCACAGAGGGATGGCACCCCTTTGCCCACAGCTGCTCTCCCCACCTGCCCTGCTGCTGGCTCCCACCTCAGCCTCCTCACCAAGGTCATCCCTCTCCCTGACATGGAATTTTCTGAGCCCTCAGATTTGGAGTATTACTTTCCCAGGTTAAGTAGAAGAAAGAAATGTTTGTAGTGGAACAAAAGAACAGAAAACCAAGAGTTTTCAAAGGCCCCAAGCAGCAAGCACTGCCAGGTGACCTTCCAGGGTGGACCTAGCAGCAAGTAACTCAAGACTGGCGTCAGTGGCCTTTCTGACTTCCGAATGGCAAACACCACAAAGGAAATCCTTTGAAGGTTAAGGATTTGCTTTAGCAGATAAAAGTGCAAAAGTGTTTGCAGTCATTGCCTAAATCACAGACAAAGATCGGGATGGTAATTAACTACTTCTGGGTACTGCTTGCCTTAGCCATGAGAGCACGAGACCATTAAACATTCACATCCACGAAGACAAAAGCTGCGTGCCACACAGAGCCTGCAGACACAGTGGTAAGCAAGGGGCCTCATGCTGCCAGTACTTCCAGTCCTATAGATGACAGGATCTGAACTCCAAAACTTGTTGTATCCCTTATGGGTACATGCTGTGTTAGATTTAATGTTGGCAGATAGCGAGGAATTGATCACAGAATTAAAAACATAACTGGTTGCTTAGTTACCAATGATCTGCACACGGTTATGTTTGCTGTGTGCAAACAGCCCAGTACAAACCAATTATCCATCATTACGACTCTGGAAATGCTGCTTTCAGAGAGCTGAAAACAACCATGTGCCAGGTCAGAAAGCAGCCTGATGCAGAAAAAAGAAAATCATAATTGAGAGTTTTTAGGGTTTTTTTCTTTGTCTGTTTCTGGTTAACTTTTCAAATAGCCACTCTGTGACTGAGCAAAATAAATACATAAGGTTGGAAAACAAACGGGGTTCTTGTTTATTAGGAAAGAGAAAAAGTGTGGTACATTGTGGAAATCAAAGTAGTAAATTAAAATGACAAGCAAAGAATTGTACAAAACTGATAAGGGGGAGAAAAAAAAGGCAGGAGAAACAAAAAGCTTCAGGATTAATGATAGCATGAAGGAGTTGAAATCTGTCGGGTCCTAAAAACAGCACTCCCAAAATGAAATGGAACAACAGACGGCAGCAGTGCTGTGAACGCAGAGTAAGTAGCAAGCTACCTCTGTCAGCTGCTCAGCAGTAACTGCCCTGAGAGCTCTGTAAGATTAATCTGAGATGATTCGCTTTCTTTGCTTTAATACCAAATGTGAGATTAGTGGCCTTAAACTATGGTCAGTTTGGAAGATAAGCAGCACATCCCTGTTTGCTGGGAACAGAAGCTAGACCACAGCAGACTGCAGGCAGGTGCTTGATTTCATGGTGAAGATCTGCAACCCCTAGAACAATCTTCTGGGGGCAGTGATGAGTAGTGGAAATGGGAAAGACATGGGGAACAGAGGACAACCTCCATGTGAGGCAGACCAGAAGAGCCAGCAGGTGTAATGGTTACAGAGATCTGCAGACACCCTCCCTGCCTCTTGAAACACAAATATATGGATATTACCGTGATAGACCGTGAGAAGACACTTTGATCTCTCACTATTAGACACTATTCTTTCACTTTCCATGCACAAAGTGAAATTAAAACCCCCATAACCATGACCTTCCTTTAGCAAGGGCTCTCCTTCATCTATAAATCAAAGTAAGTCTTAGTGCCAGGTCTGTGCATACCTGAATGCATTATTAGCAGCATATTCCTGAATATGAACCACGCAGGTTCTGCCACTAGGTACTCCTGCACTAATCCACGGACCAATTCATCACCATGGCCAGCACTGCTGGTGTCCAGCCTCTTCTCCCAGCAGTTCATCTTAGCTCTCCTAAAATATGTGAAAACAAAAGCAGCTACAGAGATTTCTGTCTTCCTTGTACACATTGTGAAGAGCAGCTATGCTACATCTGATCACATCCTTATGATAACTTAAGCTCTCTGAGGACATGAAGGACCTCATGAGGTCAGGAGCAGGTGCAGCAACTGTAGAAACGGGTTTGGGGCAGATCCTCTGCTTCTCTCTGACAAACTGCACCCATCCTAACTACAGGAAGGATGAGGGCCCTAGGTGCTAAGTCCTTTCCAAGCCCGGAGCTTGGAAATCCCCTGACCTATGCAACACAGTTTACAGAGAAGGAGAGAAAGGATGAAATAATTCAATCTTGCTTCTTTATGCAACAGTACCACATGGAAAAAATCAATTCTATAGGTGACATACAACATCCTTTTGCCTTTAACTCCATCATGAGATTGGTTCTTTTTCAGCAAGGAGAGTGGAAGCAAACAAAAGGTGGAGTAATTTTGAGGTTGATAGCTCATAAATGGAGACAAGAATGTTCCAGCACACTCAGATGTACAGAAACTGCTAATACTGCTCCAGCGTCAGAAAGCATTTTCTGTCGTTGAGCTTGAGCAGAAGCACAGGGAAAGATAGGTTACAAGAGTCATCAAATTAGCTTTCAGGTTGCTGTGGCAGCTATTATGTTGCTCAGCAGTTTATCAGCAACCCAGACAAAATTTGTGCAGGGTACCAAGATGCTGCTTGCATATGTACCAGCAGTACTACCTACCAGGATAATCCACGTAGGTGCTTGCTAAATAGACTGGCTCATAAATGCTACAATCTGCCCACTCTGGGGAAATATCAGAGACCTAGTAACAATTTCAAGAGAACAAGTCTGTATGAAAGACAGAAAACGCACATTAGCTGCTGTGGAGCCCAGGCCATCTGTCTGTAGGGTTACACCCAGTTCCAGAGGTCAGCATCTAGCAGTTAAGTCTACTCCTGCACACACAGAAGCACTCCACCCTACATAAGGATGGAGCTTTGGGATCACACAAGTCACAGAGGAGTTCTGTTGCCTCTGCTGACCACCGTAGATCTGCCCCAAATTAGCACTGTCTGCTACTAATCTCTCATTAACAACGAAGGCCCTCAGGTAAGTAAACCTGGACACAGTGAAAAAGGCCCCAGGAAATAATGGGCTTACCTTATCACACCCCAGTTGGCAGCACTGTCTAGAACATGGTGGAAAATTTGAGTTATTAAAATTAATGAAGGAACTGGCTATTCTTGAATAATTCATTACATATCAGCTGCTGCTGCAGAGGTAATAGGAGCTCAGCAAGATTCTCTTTAGCACCTCACAGCGACTAAAAATCTTTAGCTAAAATAAAATTAAAGACTGGCTAGTTAAAGGTTGAAGGGCTTTCTCTGTGTGAAGTGAGAGGCCCTGATTCCCATCACTGAGATAATCCAGCTGCCATCTGTGAAAACAGCCAAGGTTTCTCAAATGGAAGACACCCAACTAACACCACGGATTTTTACCAGCACACAAACCATTCTGCCTCAGCTGACAACTTCTGCAGAACATAATGGTTCTATATTTCATGATTCTTTCCAAAATCAACCTTAGACTTTTATATTTGCCATAAGCTAAGGATGTCTGAAGATAATGACCAGAAAATCAAGTCAGTATATTTGAAAATGTATTAGCTGGTCATGCAAAGAAGTAGGCACCGCCATTCTCAGTACAGGGACCGTAAGGTATAGTGTCTGCTGCTGCCATTCATTACCACAGGAGTCAAATTACACACAGTCAATGGCAGAGCTGGATTTTGGAAGCACGTCAGTAGAGCTGGAAAAGAAAATGGTTAACTTACTCTTACACCACTCGATGAAACAAGGGCTCTTTTTCAACTGTCTCTCAGCTGCTGGTATAAGGTTTTCTAAGGCAGGCACCAGACCCACCACTAGCAGGACAAAGACCCTCTCAGAAGTCCAGAACTTTCTCTTTCCAACAGTGGTACTGATCTCAGCTCCAGCTCTAGTCAGCACTGCCTCCCTTCATCCCCCACCACAATTTGTGATGGTACAGCAGCTCTGAATCACATTCAGATAGACAAGAAAGCCTTCAGCTCAAGACCCTGACAAACAGGGAGAGATCTCCATGCCTGTTAATTGCCCCAAGTCAGAGTTTACTTCCAGGTGCCGTTCTTGCTTCAGCCAAAGCAAATGATTTCGCTCAGGCCTCAGTGGCTGAAATAATTTGGTAGAAGTACTCTGATGTCAGCAATTGATTTCCTGAGACTTTTGACCTAGCCCTGTGAGAAAAGACCACCAATGTCTTCTCTTTCCACTCCTGTACAAAAATACTGCGTCATCAATCACTTGTGAGATTAAAGCCTACTCCCTCTGCCTTTATGCAAAGGCAGCACTTTCTCCTCTAGCTGTTTGCCTCCTTCTCCGTGGGAGGTCACACTGATTTACACCCCTGAGCTTTTTGTGGACACGGGCAAGGGTAATTTGGAGAAGCCACAAAGTGATGTTGCATCTTCTCACCCTGTAAGTGAATGAAGCAATTATTGCAGCTCTTACAGTTGCTGAGCAGGAGATCCAGTGAAAGTTGTATCTGGTAACACATGAGACCCAAGGTCTGGTCCTTGATCTCCCCACATCCATGAGACACTCCAATCCTCATGTTTCAACTCTGACATCTTAAAAGGCAGTTAAAAAATCAAACCTGACAGTACCTGTGAGAACCAGGCCCTTCCTCTCCTCAAGGTGCTTGAGCATCAAGGAAAGCAGTATACTTTAATTAATTTAACTAACTGACCTCTGGGACATATGTTCCAGTAGAATGGAATGGACTTTCAAGAAAAGTTTTCTGGACTCTCAACAGTTTTCTTCTCAAAGTGCTCCCCTAACTTGCCAGACAACAATTGCTACATGGCTTCCTTTGCCTTCTTCCTTGAGGAGACCAGTAGGCATTTGCTGCATTTTCTCCAAGCAAGGCATCACCCCTGAGACACGATCACATAGCAATGCTCTGGGGAGTTGATATTTTGAGATGGGAGTAAAGGATTTCACCACTAAAGGAATAAATAAACCACCACAGCAGAAAATGACAAAGAAATCTTGAAGATATGCTATTTCCTTCGAGTGATTCTGTGAGGTAGAGACTGTGAGGAGAACGGAGAAGCAAAAGCATCACCAGTTCCAGTAGAGTCCTTTTTTTATCAGGAAAATATTAAGTACACTTCAGCAGAGACAGTTCTGGGGAAGGATGGTTGCTGGGTACTGTTCAAACATTCACCTGGTTTATTTCTTTCTCTCTCTAAATGAGTATTCTGGGGAAATGCTACCAGGTGCAAGGACAATGTGACTCTGCTAAGCTAATGCATGACAGGTGTGTGGCTGAGGGTCTGTGGGACGCTGCCCCAGTCTCCCTAGGGTGCTGATGTAGGCCAGCTTCCCACTGTGCCTCAGTTTTCCTGCCTAGGGCTATTTTCCAGTCTTCCAAAAGCACTTTCCTAAGCTGTTGCCCAGTAACTCTGAAGAAGCTGGTGACAGCAGCTCCCCACTGTTAAGGGGTCAGTGCGAGCAGCTGTTGGCAGATAGGCACACAGGATAGCACTGGAGGCAAAGGAAAACAGAGATGGATAGAAAACTGATGCTTCAATGATGCTACGGACAAGTAATACATGGCAATGTTTGAAAACAGAAGTTCTGCAGGATGGAGATAACAGGCAGAACCAGATCTACTCAGATAAACCTGAAGCTTCCTTGCAGCTATTGCAGCCATACTAACATCCACTAAATGAAGATGAGGCTCAACTGTTTTGATGTTAATTGCCTGGCTGCTCTAATTGGATATGGGCTTCTAAGCCCTAGAGTAAGCTGTGTGAAAAGACAAACCAGTACTTATCTCTCATCTCCTTTATCTTGGCTTGCCCAGTGCTGCATGGTCAGCACACAGCTCCTCTGCATTAGAGCTGTCCATGGAGCTGATGGGAATTTGGCACCTGAAGTTACCGTTCAGATTCTCTGAACTGAGGCAAAGCTACTCTGGTCTGAGCGCAGTTCCTGCTTCAGGGAATGCCCCCAGGCACCAATAACCACCATCAGGAATCAGGTAATAACTGCTGAGCTGCTGCAAACTCAGCAGTGCAGTGACTGCACTGAGATACCCAACGGCCTGTGATGATATGACACTGGCATCACTCATTCAGTGCAGTGTTCCCCTGGACTTGATGAGTGAGTGATACACTTGTCTCATGTGGCAATAACATCTGAAGAACCAGCCACAGTGCCTTGAACCAAAAGATTATGAGCATAGCACAAAGCCCTGACTCATTGGGCCCCCAGCTGCTGTCCCAGGGGGCTAGCACAGAAGGGGATGCAGTACTGCAGTCAGATTCCTGCTTCAACTCACAGCAAGAGGGAACCTCCCTTTTATCCCTCGGATCTCTACTAGCCAAGATGGAACAGAAAACATTCACTCTTTTGAGCATAGCACTCCCCCTGAGTTAATCTGATGGTGGAGCCCATCAACCAAGCCTGTCACACACAGGCAGAGCAGGCCACTGCCTTGCAAAGGGACTTCCCAGGAAGCTGTATTGGAGGAACTCTGCTAGAGGACATCAGCCTACAGCTCTCCTCCCACCTTGCAAGATGATGATAATTGCCCTCAGCAAGGCTCACTCTTCTGTGCTCCAGGAGCACGCTCATCTCTGTCAAACCACAAACCTACACACACAGTAAATGGAGCAGAAAGGGAGCTGGACTGTTGTACTTAAAGAAACACTATTACGGACCTGATTTTATCCTTAGTTACCAATGTAAATAGCCCAATCAGAAGCAAGCAGAGGTACCTGACTTTGGCTACAGCCAGAGCAAGGAGGACACTACACAGAGAACAGAGCTACCAAGGGACACTATAACTTGGCAACTTGTTTGAACAATTAATCACATCACAAGGCAAGATGAATCAATAATATGTATCGAGCCGGGAAAGTTAATCTGCATCCAGAGCATCATAACAAATTAAAAGGAAATAAAATCAGTACAACTCCACTGGCTCTCATTACTTTCACAGCAGAGAGTAATTAAAATCCATCGGCCAAATTCAATGCTGCAAGAACTCTTCTGAAGCTGGAGGCACTGTCCAAGGGCATTGCTTTTTCCCATCGCTAACTGCGTGTTACAAACAGCAACAGGGTAAGCAGGGAACCACATCAGAAGTGAGGCATCCTGGTCCTTGCCCTTCCTCATGTGGAGTCATGTTGCCCATGCTGCCTTGGTGCCTGATGGGTCTGAGCCTCAAAAGCTCCAGGCATTTGTGTGCAGGGTTCCTATTCTGATGACAAAGCCTTCCCAAGCCAATGTACTACCAGCATTCATCAGCCCTAACCCCCTATGCTGCCTCTTCCCTGCTCCTACTGAGCTGCACTCACTCTCATCCCCTCTGCTAAGCACAATCACATTTGATATATGTCCTCTCTTCCTTGCAACAAAAATTCCTTTCCCCACCACAGAACAGGGAGCTTCTTCCTACACCATCTGGCACAAAAAAAAAAAAAAAAGAAGAAAAAAGGAGAAGCTGCACACTAATGCACACTGCACTGCTGAAAGCATGGAGAGGACAGCTGATGTGGCTGCAGGCCATGCGAGTGACTGTGGGTGTTTCTGGGCAGGCCTACCTGTCTTACAGATTTGCTTCGTGCTACTGCTAGAGCCATGAAAAGCCTGAGGTACACACTGACAGCCAGGATAGGTGTTGCAGGGTTGTTGCTTCCCTATTTGCATGTGACCAGAAATAGCACAGTAGTGTATAGCAGCAATGACTGCGACCCTCGGAGACGTGGCAGTATGGCAGCTGGGTAAGACAGAACATGGAAAAAAAGGGGAAAAGATCTTCCCTGAAAGACATGACTGGCTGTGGAAGCACTATAGCACAACACACCTGGTTCTGAGAGCCTGGAGTGGGATGCCAGTCCTTCCCAGCTCCAGAAACTCAAACAAAGAAGCTACGCGTCCTAACCTTCAAAAGCTTATCAGCTCAGGGGTGGCTTATCAGCAAGGGAAGCTTCCATGGCTTACTCTTTCCTCTTTCAGAAACAGATTTGCTTTTCTTTCTTTCACCTGTGACTCTGGCTGCTGTTTGTTCTCAATGACGCTCTCAGGGCTTTCAGAGAAGCTGTGCTAACAACTTGTGAGGTCTCCCCACTGCGAGTATGGCTTCTCCAGGCATAAAGCACTGATTTCCAAACCACGCTGCACCCTCTGAATAGGAAGAGGGCTGCCCGCACTGTGGCTCACAGACAAGTCATCTCACACTGCAGAAACCTGAACCCTGATTGCACACGGAGAACAAAGCTGTTGCAACAGCTGCGGTAGAAAATGGGGCACATCAGTGCAAAACAGTTAAGTACCACAAACCAGGCCTCCTGAGGGAGCACTGCAAGACCTGCTGTAATTGAGAGGCCTCCGTTCAGTTCAGGCCTGAGGTTTTTCCAGGTTAAACTACCACAGCAGTGAAACTGTATTGATCCTTTACAAGAAGCAGCCTCCTACAGCAAGGAGGAATATGATCTTAGCTCAGCTGTAAGAAGTTACCATACGTAACAGGGATTAAAACAAAAACTTGGTTAACTACAAATGGAATGCTAGGTAATATGAAATCTCCTGACTCCAGTGGCATGCAGTGCTGGCTTGAATTCAGCATACAGCTTGGGTTCTCTGACCTGGTACAGATGTAAGACCAGAAAAAAAATTTACAGTATGCCCATTTTGGGAAGGATAGAGATGACCTTGTCCTGTCTAAAGAATCTTCTCTCTGCCTTACTCAGAAGGGAATTCTGAACATTTCAGTTGTCCATTCACGTGTATTTAGGGCAGAGAAACACCAAGATCAAGAAGTCTCTTGGCAGACTGTCCACTCAGCACTGCCTCTCAGTGCATACTTGCTTCAAAGCTACCTCCTCTGCATCTCGGGATCTGAGCTGAGAATGATGTTGGAAAGGGAAAGCTTGTCTGTTGCTCCAAGCACCTGGCAGATACTGGCTGCAGAAGGCTCTGTGCTCCCAGCTGCAGGATGGGGGAACTGAAAGCCCCTACCTCCCTAGCTTGAAAGGTAGTCCAGAAGGGATCAGTTGTCTGCTTCCAGAAACAGACAGGAAAGGCACAACACCACACGTGACAGGAGTACTTCAGCACAGTGCTGATCAGCTTCACCAGGCACTGATGCCCCACTAGTCCAGAAGATTCCACTTCAATTCAGCATCAGCCACAACTGCTACTAGCCTGCCCGAGCCACACTTCAAACTACTGCTTTCCCTCTTAATTTCTGTGCAAGGTGGTATACTGAGCAGGGTCCTCAAGATGAGCAAGGACTCGATTAGAGGAATGGTAGGAGAGTTGTCCTTGAGGCAAGCTACAAAGTCAGCAGATAAATCTGTCACAGCAGCTCTGCCTTCCTAACACGTATCACTTCTGTCCTTGGTGTGAATGGAGCTGCCTCTCCTCACGTCTGATGGTCCTTCACTTATTCTTCCTGTGGGAATGAGCTCCCACGAGTCCAGCAATGCTCTGACAGCCTCGTGAATCTTATGGTGAAAGCCACTGTCACCTTTCAGTCACTGACTGCCTTCCTCACCATGCCTCCAGAAGCAGTCAGACTGCTCTATCACAAATGAGAGCTGACAGGATGCTGCCATCACTGATCTCGGCTACTGGGCTGCACAGCATCCGACTGGAACAGCTCTAAGACTGCAGCTACAACCAGCACAGCTCCTGCAGGCACTAAGAATCAAGAGTGTAAACTGCCACTGGCACCTGCTGAATCTTCATATCTCAAAGGAAAAATTATTTTTGCTTACATGTATCTTTAAGCATTTCAATAGCAGCAGAGGCAAGGGCGTAACACTCTCTCTAGCTAAAAGCACTTGCAAAATACAAAGCCATAATCAATTCATAAGAACATACTGCTGCTTTTTGTCTTCCTGTATAAGAGAGGAGATAGCGAAGAATTTCAAAAGCATCTTTAGTTCCTTCCTAGAAAGAAGTCTTTCTAGGTGCTACTTAATTCCCAATTAGGTCACTTCTAGATGAGGGGATTGTCTCAAGCCCAGGTTTCTGAGAAGGTCTGCAGAGGTCCCTGAGTTGCTCCATGGATAAACAAATAACTTCAGATGGTTGAGATTTTTTTTTTTCCCTTTTTCCCCTTGTGCTTCACCTTGAAGCAGCTGCTAGCAAAGCCAGAAAACTCCTCTGCCCCTCAGCGTATTTAATACAGCCTTGGCAAAAGAACTGCACTCTGTCATCTTATGAATATGGGAATTGCTTAATTCTCCAGCTATTCTCATTACCTCATCCCAAGGGTCCCAGCTTTCCATAGCTAATTCCTGAAATCATAGACTTTCTACTGTCCTTGCTGCCCTTGAGTAGCAAACTGCAGCTCCTCACATATCCCATGTCTGGTGTCTGCTGCAGAAACACAGCTTTTCCCAGTGCCCTTCCTGAGCAGGAAGGACTCTGTGGACAAGGTGACCGATCCCAGCACTCCCAGACAGTTCCCAGATCTGCTCACCTTTTGTTTCCGTAAAGGGGATTTGAAAACACTAAGCGCTGCAGCATGCTGCAGTGGCTCAGGACTGGCTGAATGGCTGTGAAAGCTGGGAGCAGTAAAACACAACCCACTGGCAGCAGAGGAGAATCTTTCCTGTGTTCCCAAAAGCTGCCAAGCTCCCTGCTTCCTTCCCCCTCCTGTGACTCCTGCACTGCCTCCCACCTGTCACTCCATTTTTTCCCTCCTCATCACGTACCTTCTCAGTCCACCTTCCTTCTCTCCATCCATACATCTGTTTTGTGCCCCCCTCATTATCTCTCCCAGGATCACTGATGCTTCCAGCCTTGTCCATTCTCCCAAGACTCAGAGTGAAAGGTGTTCCTGGGCTGCAAGGTGCTAATGGCTGCCAGGAACCAGCTGCTAGGGCTGCTGTGAACTGCCAAGCAGATGGAAGCTGAGCTCATTATGAAGCAGGGACTGTGAAACTCACAGAAACTCTGGGCAGAGGAGCCCAGTTTATTTCCAGAGACAAATGGGTGCATCCTTTGCATGCCAGCGGGTGACAGGTGAGCAGGGCAGCCACTAAGCTGCAGACAGCTTTACAGCCCTGGCTGAAGAAATGCATGCTAAGCCTTCTCGTCTCACAAACACCCATGACTGCTGCTGCCAAGCTGCTGTGGACAAACAGAACATGCTCATGCACTGCAGTGGCAGCTGGGGAAAACCTAATGCTGGTCTCAAGGGGCAGATTCTTGCAGGGCGCAGGCAAGCAGGGGCTCTTATCAGAGGCAAGGACATATCTACTGCAGCACAGGTTACTGAGTCCAGATTGTGCCAAGCTAGAAAGAAACACAAGTTCCCCCTAGTTTCTTTTGTGATACAGGATTTTTTTTTTTCCTGGAGTATACCAAAGCAGTAACTGCATCAGTGCAAAATAAAAAATAGATTGTATCTTCTAGCAGCTCACTCTCCAAGGTTCAAAACTGGCCCTTATGGAAGCAGCAAAAAAGAATCACCTTGGAAGTCCGCTGTTTTGTAACCAGAACCTCCCTTCCAATTAGTCATATTATAGAGCTGTAAATACAAGAGTTCCATCAATAGTATGGAACAGTCATGCTACATTGGTATTAACATAAATGAGTGCTAATGTGCCATTGAGCTAATCTGATATGACAGTAATTGGCCAATGCCCAGCAGTGGAGGCCTGAAGCTCTGCGAGAACTGTCCCTCCAGAACAGTGGAAAGGAAACAAATTGACACCTCACTGTGTCTACCAGTGGGAAGCGGTGCCTCTGGCTACTGCAGCACTGCAGTGCTTGGCCTCTTGTTTCTTGAGGGTGTTTGTTGCGAGAGTGGAAACTGATCTACAAAGTTAAATACTGAGTAATGAGGATTTCCAGAATATCTTAGACTAGATCCGCACAGAGCGAATGCCGGGTGGAACGTGATCTCAAACACTGCCCATCTCCTGTCTGTGCCTCAAAACCATTCGGGCAGGTTGTCAAAAGCAGGCTGGAACCTTTCAGGTTACAGTTAGCACTTATTTTGCTATTGGAAGTACGCCCTTTGATGCAAGGTTAGTCTTCTCCCACAGACAGACCCTGTCCCTTTCATGAGAGAGGCTGACAAAGCCACGCTGGATTCCCGGCCTTCCCACACTTCCCTCATCAGCACAATCTGCTGTCTGATCAATGCCTCGTCCAACACTGAGCCTATTGCACAGCCCCTGGGGCCAACAACCCACGTCAATCAGACGCCGTGCTAAAGGCACACAAATCTCGCCAGAAATACCTCAAGCCACGGCCCAGCAGTGGGGCAGCTAGCCCACGGACTCCGTTAGAAGAGGTGCAGGAGAGCACCTGAGCCAGAAGCAACGTGAGATCCCCGCTCGGGTTCCCGGCGCCAACGGATACCCTCGACCTTAAACCTTTTTAGGTCTCCGATCTGCACCCCCACCTGCGTAAAGGGAACAGGCAAATCCCCGCAAGCTCAGCATCAGGGCTCCGAGCCTGCAGAGCCCTCCAGAGCAGCCATTTCCGAGCCCTCCAGCCATGCCCCATCACCACCGCACGCCGCACAGCTCTTCCCGGCGCCCTTCAGCACCGCGCTGACTGAGGGAACGCAACAGACGGAGCGCGGCAGCCCCGGGGAACTCAGCGTGCCCCGAGCATGCGGACGGACAAAGGCCGTTCGGCGCGCCCGGCTGAGGGTCCGCGCACCGAGCGGCGGCACACGGGAGAGGAGCGGCCCCGCCCGCCGCCGTAACCCACCTGCAGAGCCCGCGCGCGGAGCTTCGCCTCCCGCCTTTGTTGTGCATGCCCGGCAGCGCCGATCCCGGCCCGCCCGCCCCTCAGCGCCGCTCCGGGCCCGGCTTAGCCCGTCACCACGGCGACGGCGGGGGTCGGGGAACGGCCGCCTCGCAACGGCCCCGCCCGCCGCGCGGCCCCGGGAGAGGGAGGGGCGGGGCCGCGGCTGAGGGAGCGGCGCGTAGTGCCGGGCTGTGGGCAGCCCGAGCCGGGAGCGGTCCCTTCGCACGCCTCAGTGCCGCCGCTCGCTCGGTCCTTCAGGAGCCCGGCGTCCTGCGCGGGATGGGCGGTCTCTCTCGGACGCTTTCCCGCAGAGTAAAGCTAGGTAGGTGGTGATAGCGCGCAGCTGGGCGCGGAGGGAAATAGTGTCAGAGCCGCAGCGCCCCGACCTTGGTGCGTGGCAGCCCGGCTCTGCTGCAGGGGGCACGGCGGCACATGGAGCTCCCCGTGGCCGATCCACGCCTCCGTATCGATCATTTAGCAAAGGAGCTCCTCGTTAAAGAGGCTTTCACTACACAGGGACGCCTGCTGGGTGAGCCGGTGCTGGAAGGAGAACTTGGAGACCTATTGTAATGATCTTTACGGCTCTCTCAGAGAGCTGCCTTCCTTTCTTATGCATGCTTACGTATAAATAGCCCTGCTCTCCTGCCTGGTGAAAGCTCTTGTTTCTCCTTGTGCTTGAGGTACACGATATCCTGCAGCTTTCTGTGCCAGGTTCTACTCCTGTGGTAAACCAGCAGCAGGAGACTGAGAGGAGAAAGATGAAATAGTACCTGGATAGAATCACTGAATCAGAGACTCATTAAGGTTGGAAAAGATCTTAAAGATCATCTAGTCCAACCCATGCCCACTAACCATGTCCCTCAGTGCCACATCTCCACGGTTCTTCAACACCTCCAGGGACAGTGACTCCACCACCTCCCCAGGCAGCCTGTGCCCGTGCCTCACCACTCTTTCTGAGAAGGAATTGTTCATAATATTCATCCTGAACCTTCCCTGGTACAACTTGAGGTCATTCCCTCTCATCCTATCACTGCTACCCAGGAGAAGAGGCCAACCCCCAGCCTGGCACACTCTCCTTTCAAGGGTGTCCCCTGAGTCTCCTCTGGACCAAACGATCCCATTCTCCCAGCTGCTCCCCACAAGACTTGTGCTCCAGCCCCTTCACAGCTTCATTGCCCTCCTGAGTACCTCCTGTCCTGCTCAGTGCTGCATTACAGCAGTCTGAACGGCCTGGGGATACCCCGCTTTTAGAGGCATCGCCTCAAGCCCATACCTGTGTCTATGCTGGAGATGAGCTCCCTGTTGTTTGTGAAGTCCAGTTACAGCTACAGACAGGAAAAGAAAAAAACAACCAACCAACCAAAACAAATCTGCTTTTGTAAATGGGAATTTCCATTAATTGCAGAGGCCAACAGAGGACACGGCTTTGCCTGCCGCTCTGAAGGGCTGCATGGTTTTGCTCCATTTGCTGCCACCTTCCTAGTCTGTGAGTTTCAGGTGGCACCTTTGGCAGAACAGCTGCTGTTCCTTATCCATAACCCGGAATTTGTTTCCTAGATTGTTTAGTGCTGCTGAAGTGGTTGCAGTAAAGTTCCCATATAGCTTTACCGAGGGAAAGGAAGAAACAAAACCACATGACAAATTGGACCAATTTATCACAGCAACAGAAACCTGCAATTCAGATAATAGCACCCACAGGCCAGGTTGGCCTGTATCAATATTTAATGTCCCCAGCATTGCTGCCTTCACAGCTCCAGCTCCACCTCTGTCCCTGCCCTGCCATGTGTCAACCCCCAGTCTAGAAGAGCACCCCTGGCACAAGCCAGGCTTTGCCATCAGGCTGCCTGGGCAGGTGTGCTTCATGCACAAAGTGACACAGCCAAGTTGAACCCCATTCTCCACTAGGTCAGCCCACCTGTGCTGTATTTACAGACAGTTTCATCTCTTTGCTTTCTGGGCATGCCTGTGGGACAGCAGCAGGAGAAAACGATGGGCAGTGCTGGAGCACAAGGCAGAGCCTGGTCAGCTCTGAGTCTCACAATGGTGGGAGGGTACTGCAGAGTGGCAGCCCTGGATCTGCAGCTTGTACATTGCCACACTTCCTCACTGCTTTGCTGCCTTGGTTCACTTGGTCTGTAAAACAGAGATACTGAGATCTCCCACTGATAAGAACAAAATATGAAGAGGCATTCTTAGTTATTGGGGCAGGGGAATTTGCAAAGCTGGGCTGGTAATAAATAACCCCACAACTTGAATTCCTCCAGCAAGGCTGCACCTTTCACCCAGCTCTCCATTCACTTAAAAATAAAAAATAATTTCACAAAAGGCCATTATCCAGCAAATTGTATATTCCAAAGGGAGTTCATTACTCACTCCAACAGCAGTGGGTGGCAGAGGTCATTAACATTACAATAAATGGCTTTTTGGTGAGATGTTCTATAATTCACTTGGTATTTAACACTGGCTAGGGGGGCCTCATCTCTTTACGTAAAATACATTAAGCAAAGCACCTCTGTGCTCATCACCCTGTGTTACAGAGCTGTTATAATGAGGGTGATTAGGTATAAAAATAACAGCAGAGGCTGCTGTCTCACAATAGTTTGTGTCAGTGGCCACACAGCAGAGAGTGCAATGATGCGTGCAGAGGGCAGAGGCAGGGTAAGGGTGAGGGAACAGGTGGTTTGCTGCAGTTCAGCTGGGCAAGCTAGGCATTTTCCAGCACTAGAATTTGGCAGCCACTAGGGAAGATTTCATCCCCAGCTCCTTCAGCTCTTGGTAGGGCACCTGGTTTTTGATGAGCATGGCTTAAAACTCCTAGCAGGGCTGTGCAGAACGTGTAATTCAATAGTCATGTGCAAGTGCCCTGGCAAATAATGGATTTTTCCACCAGTTATCTCTCCAAGAAGCCGAGAGCCAACTCAGTGCCTTCCAAATCACAGTGCCTGCTAAAAAAATTAACCCAGAACACAGCTCTTCCTCCTGGCAGCTGCCCAGTTATTAATTTTAATGTATCAGCTGCGTCTGAACGGCCTTGGACTTCTGCCTACTATTTCTATTTATTTGTTTTCCATTCATCACTAAAATTAAAACTCAAAACCTTTTAGAGAAGATGGAAAGCAAACACGCTGAAGCAATATTGCTGCCCATATACAATTGGCAGCAACCACTGCACTTTTTCATCCCCTGCAGTGTTAAGGCTTTCTGGGTCTCACCTAATAAATACTTTATTAGCAGTGCAGGCACCTACTGCAGTCCTGTGTTCTCCTTTCTTTCTATGCAGATTGATCAGCAGTGGCCTTTGGCCCAGGACTATAGGTTTTCACCACGGACCAGGTCACTGTGATTGTGCTGGAGACCTTTGTGGATCGAATGATATCCATACGGTTTAAAAAGATGAAGGTGGTGGTGCAGATGGCCACGCTGACACTACTGACCCCGTTTAACAGTTTGGACTGTGACCACGTTATATGGAGTGCACTGGCTGTGCAAGTAACTGCATGCTTTTAAAGCAAAATACATATAGTCTAACAAAATCTTTCATCTTCTCGATTCTCACTTGTTTCTAAGCAAGAAGCAGAGATTCCTCAGACCAAGCTTTGCTTGTGCTGACCAGAGTTAGCTGTTCTACCTTGCTGGAAGCACCCAGCCTGCTGCCTGCTTCCTGAGCTCTTACTCATGTCTTTCTTAGTTCTGAATCCATCTTCACATCAAAGCACATCTGCACAGCCTTTAAAAATGGAGTAAATCTTTATGCATCTGTGTGCAAATAATAAGCAAAAACCCAAAGGTTATATACAATCAAAGATATAGAAGCTACAAAATATCCATATTTACAACTTAAATCCCTTTTTTATCAGTTACAAAATATCCTTATTAGCAACTACATTATTTAAATCCTTTTTGCATTAGCACAGGCAACGTTTTAGTGCCAATGCACAGAAAGACTCTTAAAAAGGTAAGTAAAATAAAATCTTGTTCTTTTTCAGTTCTTTGTCTTAGAATTCAAGTATTTTGCTTCCTTAAAAACACACAGAAGTAACGCATAGTGCAAGGTATGAGTCCAGCTAAATGAGTAACAAATTCTTCTCCCTGTAAATGGATTAGCTTCCGCCAATAGCTATAAGGATTTCCTTCCACCAATAAAAAGACTTCCAAGTTCTGCATTCAGGATGTCATCAGGAATGACATCATCCTCCTCAAACTCATCTCCAAGCTTCTTCCACCACGGCCAGCGAGCGTGTTTCAGCATAGCACTGTGGGACTCTCTGGCCCTGGTAGCTACAGGGACTGATCGACTCATGAAAACAGCAAGATCTTTTTCTGTGATCTCTGCTAACCGTGGAGCATCTGTAAGAACAAGGAGAAACGGGTTTATCTATTTTGTTTCTTATGCTGCAGTTTTATGAGTATTTTAAACAAAAAAATCATTATTCCCTCAACTCCTACTGCCCTAAGTCACTCATTTCCCCTTGCTGACATTACAGATGTATTGCTACGTGCCAAACCAGATTGGAGAAGCAATCCAAGTTCAGGCTAACTCAAAAAAGTAAATACAGAACAGAGAGGGAGAAAGAGGGAAAGCAGGACTGCATCATTCAGTGATAGTGGTGATATCCACCCAACTGAATTCTTGTGAAGCTGTGACCCAAGAGGAGTTCCTGGTCTCTGACACTGGATCAGCTCTCCAGGCACGGGGTGGTATCAGTGTGCTTCCACTGCTCTGCTGCAGCAGCACTGTGTATTCACTGCCTGGGGGCCCCAGCACAATGTAAGGGCGCTGCAGATTTGCCTGTTCAGGCAGCACTGAGCTGCAGTGGCATACCATGTGACAGGCTAAGTAATGGAATTCAGTAACTTGCTGAATTCTGTCCTGCTTGGGTGCTCTCTGCTGGCTGCAGTTTGCTATTCTCCTTTTCAATCCAAGCTATGTGGAATTTTAGATCGCACAGTAGTGAATTCTGTTTCAAATAAAGCCAGGCCAGACTAAATGAAGACATGCCTCAAAATTCACAGCTCAAAGATTTCCCCCTTCATCTGAAGAAAACAAGACAACAGAATAAATAATAATTAAAAAAAACAAAAAACAAAAAACAGAGAGGAAGAGGTTGTGTAAGATGTCCTTAAAAACATCTATGCCTTTTACAAGGGCCTCTGCTTTTGTTCTGAGTACGTCAGAAAGACTTCCAGCAGAAAAACAAGCAGCTCCTTGAAAAGCAGACATCTTTACAGCAATAACCTGGATCATTTCTAACAGGGCCTCAAAATCTCAATATAAGACATATGGCAAAGGAAGAAAGCTACTCCAGTTTTTAAATAAGACTGTTCCCTTTAATTTTCTTTCTAAATTAGTTTAATCCAAATGCTAATTAAAACTATGACCAGAGCAGTCACGTACTCATTAGCAGCTCCACATCAGTGTTGACCTGAGCCAGTAACGTCTCTCTCCGCTGCGCTGCTCTCTGATCCAGCCTGCTTCTCAGCAGGAACTGTGCCAGCTTTTCCTGGGCCTGCATGTGTAATTCTTTACTCATTTCTTCTGACATTTGGGAAGCCTGGAGGAAAATAAAAGTTTGTTAACATGAAGATCTATTAATCTGCTGGGGGCAGATTAATGTCCAAACAAGGAATACAAATGCTGTTCTTAATTGTTAACTTAATCACTTTGCTTCCTCTGGAGCTCTCTCCAAGCCTATCTACCAAGTATATGTAATTTTCCAATTACAGTTTGTTTTGACCTTTTTAATTCAATTAATAGTTTAAATCCCCAGTATTTATGTACCTCGCTCTCAAACAAGCAGGGTTAATGTAGGCATACCTCACATGGATTATCTCGATCAGAATTTATGAATATACCTCATCCCCACAGTATTTTACGTTGCATCATTAATGGGAATTATGAAATGACTAAAACAGACCGGATGCAATTTGATGTAGTCATCCACCTTCTGCTGTAAAGCTAGTCTCTGCTCATCAGTCAGCCCTTTGGGATCTTTCCAGGGAGAGAGAGTTCTCTTCCTCCTTCGTTTTTCCAAGAACTTACAAGCCTTTGAAAAGAACACATGAGAATATGAGAACCATAGACAGGGAGGTTGTCTCACTTTGCAATAAATCAGTGAAAGTAAAATGTCCTGAAAACATAACCACAGCTATAATACCAAAAAGGCAACAATACATGAATACTAAACAATGCCAGAACACTTGTAATAAATGATGGACATATCTGTGGTGTAGCAAAATTCCACCCCTGAGTGGTAACTCATATTTTAGTTAGAAGATTGTATCGCACGTGTTACCTCATGTAAAGGTTCAACCTCTCTAGGCAACTTGTGGCTATAGATTATCGTCCTCCACATATTTTTTGAATAACTTATAGCTATATCAACATAAAAGTAGATAATTCTTTTTAGGAGGCATCAAAATATTGCACTCAGTCCTGCCTCATTTTAGAACAAAGTCTATATACTTACTGCTCTCTGAATGATGACAGCTGCTTTATACTCCCTGAGAGATTGTTTCTGCTGGTGAAAATTCCTTCTTGCACAATACCCTCGCCAAAATCTCTGGATAGTTAATGCTGATTTCACCTCCATTTCCTGCACGTGCTTACTCATCTGACCTACCAATGCGAGAAAAGTGCAGTTGTAAGACTGTGGGGTGAGATCTATCAACAATTTACACTTCTAATCCTTAGACTAGACAATATCAAAAAGCTCGGGTACTTTTCAGTAGAACACCCCTCCTCAAAGGCCCGCTGCTGCAGGACACTTCTCAGAAAAGACTTATAGGTGCAACAAAGCTTTATATAGAGAGGGTCTCCTTTTCTCCTGTACCACTTTGAAGGCAGCAGTTCTCAACCAGTAGTTACTGAGTCCTTGAAGGATTAGCATGTTTTTGCTCAGGTAATCAGGTCAGGAAAGGAGATGGTTAGACTACAGCACAAACAGACACACGAGATTAGGAAACACATTTGAGGAAAATGTTCTTAAAGGGACCCAGACAGTTTAATCTTCTGAAACACTTCAATGTAAATCATACTGGGATGGATTATTTCCAGTAAGGCCAGCTGTCTTTCATGGAAGAGTCTCATGGCCCTCTGTCTCTGAAGTTGCATTTGCAGTTTCAGGGCCTCATCTTCCTTCTGTTTTTTCAAATGCTGAAGCTCCTGTTCTCGTTTAGCCCTACAATACACAAACACATTGACAATTAACTTAAATTGTACGTTTCTTAAAAGAACCTCTTTCCATATTGAGGGGAGGTAAAGCAATGCCAGGCAACTGCAACAGTACGTATCTCTTCCAGTGCACCCATGAGCACGCATGGCACCTGCTTTCCATTACATGTACTATTATTTTTGTACAGGCTGCTACAGAAGATCAGAATGTTGGATGTTAAGGTTCACTTTTTAAATACTGAAGGATTTTTTCTCTAGGAAATACACACTGACACATTTTCTCCTTTTTTTTTTTTTTTTCACAGAACACTGAGAAAGAATCTTGCAAACTCTTCATCTGTACTGGTTGTTGTAATTTGATTTCAGGACGTTGTCCTGCTGTGCTTGGACTGAAAACGCCCCAGTAATTGTTTCACAGATCAGACAAGCAAGAACTCTGTAACTGGCCCTTAAGTGTTTAAGCTAATAATAAGCAGGCTAATATATTGATGTTAAATACGCTCACATATCTATACCAGTAATTACTGACACCACTTGGACATGCTCTCAGTGAAGCTGGGGGAGCTGTGAGCTAAGGCTCCCCCTCACTCCCTTCTCTTGTCCCAATGGACATGACAACCTCATTAGCAGCTTAACGCTCAAGATTAAGGGTTCCCCCCATGATGAGGTAACAATGCAACTCCTTTCCCCAGTGCAGCAAGATCACTAGCCTGCTCAGGGCCTGGCTGCCTCCACAGGACCCACAGCTTTCCTCTAGCACTTTACTAGGGACAATGAAAGGGGCGCTGGGAAAGGGGAACAAATAGAGTATAAGCATAAAGGGTGAGGAGGAGGGGAGAAAAAGGCAGCAGGCCAGTACCAGCACCCAGCAACTTTGGTATTGCTGCACATCACATACTTTTAGACTCACAGTACCACTGAGATAACAGTGTGCTTCCTCATCTCTAGTATAATATTAATCCTAATTTTTCCACCAACTATAGTTTCTCCTCAGTCTCTGTAACTTAATGGGGAAAAATAGGATGGAAGCTATTATGCTCTGGATTTAAAGATCTGGCTCTAACTGATAAACACCGTGATCTAAGAGACCATAATCCTCTTATGACAGTAATGCAGACTCTAAGTGTGCCCACACATCCACCTACAGAGACAAATCACAATATATACAATAACATCAGAATGGGCTCAAGGTTTTCAGCCCACACATTTCTGTAAATGAGAGCTCTAAACTTTTGCATTTTAAATCCAAGAAGACACATACTATACTTCTAAGCTGAATGATGTCACAGGATGAAACAGGACTTCTGATGACATTTCCCTAATAAAACAATCAATACGTTTCCCTAGAAAATTTTATGAGCTCCACTAAGTGGAAAACAACGAGAATGTTTTATGAGCTTCTCAGATATGCATCTGTGAAGTGACCGATTGTATTAGCCAAATATAGAGATGTTTACTTCCCAAGGAGTCTGTAAAACACATTCTTCTTCATTCTCTGCCACATTTGTTTGTACAAGACCACACTAACAGGGAAATATCTCTGAACAGAAGTACAGCACACACAAAGATCCAAGCTTCCTTCAGCAGAACATAGTTGGATTAACCTCCCTCTGATCACCTACATACACACTCACACACACATATGATACATGATTAATGCTAATTATTGCCCTTTATTAACAGCTTTACAATGTTACATAAAAGTGAACTAACTTCATGGAGAGGCTGCAAACTTTAATATTCACTGAGGAGACATCTGTGAAACCACATTTTCAGAAGCATGCAACTTGTAGAGTTCAACATCTTCCACTGCAGCTGCAGGTGACCCAGATTTGGAGTTTCAACAGTATGTAACCATGCTTGTCCTAAAATAAACCCATGAATGCAACCAAACCCCGACTTAATTTAAAGATTAAACCAAACCGACCCCAAAATTCAGAAGGACCGCTTGAAAGCTTTTCTAAAATAATGCTCACAGCATTCCAAACATTATTTCGACTTCTTTGGCATAACTCTAAGTGCAGCTTTGACCTAGCCATTAGAAAACAACCACTGGAGCTGTACAGTCACTGTATTGTACCTGGTACACTGAGACTGACTGGGACATGCCCATGTGACTAAAAATATGAATCCATTTCTACTCTTCTCAATCTTAAACAAACACATTTAAAAGCCAATTTAAATGATTCAAGAACTGCTTATTTAAGATGCATGTGCTAATGCTTGCAATACTGAGAACATGACACAAGAAAGTTAAGCAGCTGGCTGATTGCCTGTAGCCATCCACCCTCTCCTTTGTGCTTTATCCTGCTGCACCTGAGCCTATCAGGGCTTTGGGACACATTTACTTTATGGTGGAATTTTTAAAGAGTTAACTGTGAAGCAGTTAACTGCTCTGCCACCAGTGCATCATCTTCTAATAATGTTTAGCACAATCCAATGCTAGAGAGCCCCACGCTCTCAGTTTTCCATATGCTATCCATTTTCACACAGAGGCACCACAGAACTGAGGGGTTTTTTCACGGAGAAGAATTCTGGCAGCTGGGAAAGGGACAGTTGGAGCTTTTGGCACCAGAAGTGGCAATTTGGTACTTTTAGAAAAGCACGTTGTTTGGATGTTTTTACTAAAAGAATCTGCAGTGAAGTAGTTCATATTGGCATTACATTACTTCCATGCCTGAGAAAATACAGCTGACCAGAAAAAGGCATCTTTCAGATGGAGGACCTCTGGGTCAACCCAAGAACACTCCCTGGGACACAGGAACAAATCCCTGGGAAAGCTACACATTTCCAAGCACAGGAAGAACAGGAAGCAAATGGGAACAGCTACTGAAGGTTTATCACAGACAAAATCATGTGTGACAAGCCTGATGGCCTTCTGTGCTGACTGGCTCTGTGGATGAGGAGAGAGCACTGGGTGTCATTTACCTGGACTTCAGCAAGGCTGTCATCAGTTTCCCATGCACAACAGGGCAGAGCTGGCACCCAAAGCAAACTCCACAGACACAGAAAATGGGTCAGTAGAAAGCACCTTAAATTCAAATGGGAAGTCCTACGCTAGGGACTAAATAACCTCATGAATCATACAGGTTGGACCCTGATTACCTGGACAGCAGCTCTGCTGAAAAGAACCTGTGGATCCTGGTGGATTACAAGCTGAACACGAGCCAGCCGTGTGTCCCTGCAGTAACAAAGACTAGCTGCATAGTGTGCTGCACTCACAAAAGCAGAGACAACGGGTCAAAAAAGATATTATGTACACAGCTTTACTCAAGCACTTTGAGGGGCACACCTGTAATGCTGTCCATACTTTACTGGGTCACCCAGCAGAAGACAGACATTGACTAACTGGAGAGATAATGGTACAGAGCATATCAGTTCAGCCTAAAGGAAGGGGAATCTCATCTCTGTCTTTCACTATCTATAGAGAAGATACAGCCACATTGTTACAGGCATGCAGAAAAAGGACACAAATTAGTGGTAAAAAGCTGTAACAAGGAACGTTCCCACTAACACTAATGGAAGAATGCTAATGGAACATGAATAACACAGCACAAGGACAGGGACTGAGTGAGACAGTGGGTCTGCACCCCTGGAGACCTCCACAACTGCACACAGCCCTGAGCAGCCAGGCCTCATTTCAAGGCTGGCCCTGCATGTAGCAGGGAATTACATGATATGACCTAATTTTTTCTTGAGATTCTGCAATGTGAAAAAAAAGCAAACAAACAAATCTTATCACACTATTTTCTACCACTTTTCACAAAGCAGTGCTGCTTACCTGAAGCTTCTCTGCAAGGTTGTCACTGCTTGAGGCAGTTTTTTCAGCCTTTTTCTTGTCTGAAATCCTTTCCACGTTGCCTGAATTATACAAGCTGCCTGGTGCCGTCTCTGAAATGTATAAAATAGTTAGCAAAATATTTTCTCTGCGTATAAAAACACATTATTACTGTTTGCATATTTGGAACTACCTCAGCATTTGGTCAAACCCCATCAGTTTGCCAGTGTGCTGAAATGCACCGTATTTAGAACAGTGGGGGGCAGTTAAGGACTCAGACAATCATCGCAAAACTCGTATTTGCTCCAAAGGCAGCTCATCTGATCGTCTGGATCAATGCTCCCTTTGGTAAACAAATGAATCCACAGCACAAATCTATATTAACCACATAACTGCTAGTAGAAAATTTTAAATTCAAAGTATTAGAAGCACTTGATACTTTAAGTGCCAGTTCAGTCAGAACACCTAACCTGGAGAGAATGGAAAGACAAATCTGGAGAACTAACTGTAGGAAATATTTATATTTCCAGCGTGATCAGAAGCTGCAACAAATATATATATATATAAAAGGTATATACATATAAATATACAATCTTAAATGGTGTTGTTTTTTGTTCCAGGAAGAACAAAACACACAGAACACCCAGCTGAGTGTGAGGTGAAAGCAGGTCTCTGCAAACACAACTCCTATTTCCTTTGAAGCGATCTCTCTGAAAACCCTGCATATAAAATGCTGGTAAGCTCATAAAACACACATTTGCCCTTTTATTGGAAACACAGCCCAGACAATGTTCCAACTGAACGTTTTTGCTATACAACACTTAATTCTGTCTGAATGCTCCCAAGGATTCAGAAATCAAAGTTGATAACACTGCTGTGAGACAAGCAGATACAAGTATTTTTGTTTTACAGTTAACAAAAATTGTCTTTTCCCTGTGATTGTATAAAAATTCACACTGCATGGTGACTACGCAAAGCCAATTTCTCAAGCCATTCTCCATTTCCTTTTCTCAGTAACTGGAATTTCTTGAGGTCTTAAAAAAGAAGGAAGAAAAAAAATAAAGTGAATTGGAAATAAAAAAAAATCCACTGATACAGTGAAAAAAATAGCACAGGCCTTGAAAAGCTTAGACAAAGTAATACAGTAAATGCATCCTACATATATACATATAAATCACAAATAACTATAAATTCATATTGGAAAGTCTCATTAAAATTCAGCACCTGCATTTCCCCTTTTCCATCGGATTGTTCCAAGTATAGCAAGTCCAAAAGTTGACTGAGGTCCCTGTCAAATCCTTTGCCAGTCCACTGTTTACTTAAAAGCACATTTAATCCTATGAAAGAAAAAAGAACCATGCAGTACTGCAAAGGCAAATTATTCTTTCCAGAATTTTAAACAATTTTCAAATAGAAAAATCTGATTCTACGTGCAAAGGAGGATTAGGCTGAAGCTGGACAAGATCCATCATCTTTGAGTTTACATATTGTCACTAAATATCTGGTGCTGAAATTATCACAGGAAAATATTCTAGTTTTGTATGGGCAAGTGATTATCTGTTGCACCCATGTAACTGGCAGTTACATTTCCAATTCTTACTGGTACATTGTAAGGTACTAAAAGAATGGTAAGTATTAGGCTTCATTAGCACTGCTTTCATATTATTCTTAATAAAATCTATTTAGTTATTATCATAAAATCATAGACTCACCAAGGTTGGAAAAGACCTACAAGATCATCCAGTCCAACAGTTCACCTATCACCAGTAGCTCTCTCTAAACCCTGTCCCTCAACACAACAACATCTAATCGTTCCTTGAAAACCTCCAGGGTTGGTGACTCCACCACCCCCCTGGGCAGTCCATTTGATGCCTTATTTGTCCATAATCTCACAGTGGCTCCTCGAGTGTTCAACTCCTGGCATAAAATAGCATTTCAGTTACACAGTAGGTGAAAGTATACTTGTGCTCCCCCACAGTGCACACGCTCCCCGTGCTGCATATAGAACACACAACACACAGTTAACATATGTTTCTTCGGATCTCTACCAGACAAATCCCAGAGCTTCAGAGTACTTCAGAGAGTTGGAGGGAGAAGGGAGGAAGACAGGAAATAGACAAGTATTTGGACAGCCTCCTGAAGAGCTCACTTTCCAATTTCTGTACAGGCTACGCAGCCATGTGCAATTCCCAGGACTGGCACGTTGTACAAGCATGCCTCTCAGATGTGCCGTGCCATGTAGATAAAAATAAAACAGGTCCTCCTGTAATCCTGTAAAGACCATACGAGTTTTGGAGATGGGAGGTCTGGGGGATTTCCTTGTTTCCAGCAGGTTGCCTCTACTGACAAAAACTTCATTCTGAGGTGAATCATACTGGCAACGGCTCTGAACCACTGTGAAGCCAAGCTACTCCAATGAGATGGCCAGCAAGTGGAAATGCTGCAGTGTTCTTTGTTGCCACTGCTCCTCAAACTACCTAAACGATTTCAAAGCCTCGATGAAAGTTAACAGGAGACTCTAACAATAAAAGATGTGATTTTTTTTTTCTTAACAGAAACATTAAACATACACAGAAAGATTAAGAGTTTCTGAATGAATGGGACACTCCACTGACATTGAACAAAATAAACTATAATCCCTAAAGCATAACTCTTCGATGGAGACTTGCACCTTTTCAGACAAGACAGCATTCTGCTGCTGGGGTGACCAGAACATCACAGCAGCCTCACAAGAATCCACAACGTTACATCAGCCCTGGGCACGTCTGTTTCACACTGCAAGGAAGCCCCTCAATTCTCTAGGCAGTAAGGCGGAAAAGCTGACTGTTAAATCCAGAAGTTTATCTGGCTGGCACTGCCTACTAAGTAGTCTGCAAAATGGTAAAAAAGAGATTTGCACCTTTTTGTCTAGCAAATCCAATTCCTATTGCTCTCCTCCTAAAAGGACAAGAGACTTCATAAAAGAAGTTTTGATCACCAGTAATAACCAGAACATAAAAGACCTGGCAAACATCAAATTCTCTTTCTTAAGTCTCCGTGGACATGGCAGCCTAGGCCAAAGGGGTCCCTGCCAGGCTGGAGACAGAAACATTAAATGGGATATCACATTAAATAATGAAGAGCATAGAACAAATTATATGCATGCTCAGTCTCCTCATCTAAAGGCATCAAGATAAAACGATTAACTACTAGCATGAATTCTTGGAAGGAGTTCATTCTAATCATTTAGACATCAAAAGTCAGCCAGTTCCTCAGTAATAGAACAGCACTTATCAGACACACAGCAGCCAGGCTCAGAAGTTGGCTTTAAGAGAAACTCTCAGCTCCTGGAGTGGTGAGGTTTAGCACACCAGCAGGTGCCTGACACACAGCTCTGCTCGTACTGAGGCACTGTGGGCACCCTGCTGCCAGGATCTCTCAATATCCAGCCCTCACAGGAAAGAAAAAAAATGCAGAACGTCACTCAGAGAGAAGTAAAGCCCATCAAGTTGAAAGTGACAAGCTACAGCTAGAAGAGACAAGCTGCCACATGCAAAGTTTTCAAAACAAAGAAGCCAATAAATCTAAGAGGGGCAGCACCTTAAATTACAACCAAAAAAATGAACAGGGGAGAAGGAAAATAAAACAGCACTGCAGTTTCCAGTTGTACTAAATAATATCTGCCAAGATGGCACTGGCTAACCCCCACCTTTGTATTTTTATGGTGGACATAAGGAGGCCAAGTGATTGGTTCCACACATTCACAAACCTTTGTAGCGAGTCGCCAGTAACTTCAGGAGCTGCTTGCAAAGGTTTGCCATCAACAATAGCAGTTTTGTAGCAGCGTTTCCTACGACAGGATTGGTGGAAGATGAAAGCTTATAAACAAGTTCATCCAATACTGAGTGCAGGATCTCTTCATCAACCTGAAGCAAGACAGAACTTATATATATATATAGAAAAAAAAGAAGAGGGGAGGAGAAATGAAGAGTTAGTTACAAACTATCCACTTTTTAATAGTAAATTCCTATTATAGATGTCCTCAGGTATTCAGCCAACATACTCAACAGGACCAGCAATCTGATCCGGGGTGTAAGGAAATGGAACTGAAGAGTCATTTTTGTTTTATGCCTCTTTTTTTTCCCCCGTGATGAGTTGATACTCCCACATTTATTCCAGGTAAACTGAGAAAACAAGTACTGCTAACTCATTTCTCACTGCCATTGACTCAAAGGCAGAGGCAGTACTACTTTTTCAACTGATTCCCATTCCCATATAACAGGATAAAGGAAATATTAGATATTTCTATTTCTACAGCAAAGACTAGCAAAAAAAAGAACCCAGCACAGCTCTTATATATGGAAACTTCTATTTTACAAAGTAGTAATGAACTGAGTTTCAAATTTAAAATTCAGGAAAATCAGTGATGTAAGAACAACCAACCTATTGACCCCCAAAATACTGTGTAGAACAGACATCACTGTAACTGCTGTTTCAACATTGTCTGTTATTAGCAACTGCAGGAAGTGATCATTTTGCAGCACTGCAAGAGAAACAAACAGACAAGAAATCACACAGTCAGAATCACAGGCTGTAAAATACTATACAGCAAATGAACTTAACCATGAAACATAGCATAGCAAGTAAAGCCAGACACTGTTCCTGGAACAAACTTCATCTTTTATAATTTTTACACTGAAGCTTACTGGAATAAGTAAACTATTTCAACATCAAAGAAAAAAAAAAAAACAAACATGCTGAGCTCTGTTTTTCTGCCCTTGGATATCCCTTAGGCACTGGCACTGAGATATAACAAAAGCTTTAAAACCTCTTATGTTACACTAGCACCAGTTTCTCATTACACCAGTGGAATTTTATCACTGGGGCAACAATACCCAGAGAAGATAAGCATTTCAATTTTAACAGTTTGTTACACCAGCTTCATTTAATGCAAGTCCACTGATGTCACTGAAGCACCACCTTTTTTTTTATGTATATTACAGTCCCAGTCTACATATGTAGAATTTTCTCTGTCCATTTATGCTTTTAGCTATGTATCTTGTGATCCTTCATTTCTTGCTTTCTGTTACAGACAAAATCAAGTTCTGCTTTTCATTACAAACTAAACATCAGTGTGCTCAACACTGGTTTGACTGAAACTTTATTTTGGTCAAAAACACCAGTAAAGGTTGTCAGACACTTGTAAAAAAATCCTGACGTGGCAACAAACTGAATCAGCCATTTTCAGTTTGTCCCATTTTAGGTCTTGGAATGTACTTCAGTCACATTTCTGCATATAGTGATCACAGAAAAGTAAGAAGTTCTGAAGTTCCTTCTCATTAAAAAAAAATCTGCCTTTTTAAAGGTGCACGATTACAAAGGGATCTGGCAATCTCAGGAAAACGCTTTTATTTATTTGTTTCTAAAACACCTGAAATACAATTCCAGTATTTTCCTTTAGTGGATCTTTTACAACCTAAATACTTCTGTTCCTATGAATGGAGTACTTTAACAGACTGCTTTAACTCTACCTCAAATCAGGAAAACTAGGTGAAGATTGGCTTACAAGTGTCTCTTGATACCTCTATTTGCTCTGAACAAATACTCGAGTGTTTTATTAGTTAATTTTCCCTTACCACACTCAGTTAGTTGAATATGCCCACCAAACAGCCAGCAGATGGCATCAGTTACTGTTTGGAAATGCCGTAAAAAATATTGTTTTTCTTCATCCTAAACAAGAAAGAAGTAAAAACAGAACAACATGTGGATGTATCTTCCTACTACATCATGATACAGAGGAAGTCTCGTGTACTTCAGCTATTTGGAAACCAACTCTACTGACTGCACAAATTAGGTTGGTCAGACCTCAGGAATCAGGCAAAAAAAAAAAAAAAAAAAAAAAAAACAACTTGAAAGGCCAGAGATCAGTTAAAGTCTAAACATAATAGAATAAAGCATCCACTCCTGAAACCTTTGTAACAGGGAGAGAAAAGGCTTGTTGAGTCCATAGAAGTATATGATAGTATGGGAGGGTTAAGAAGGTAAATGACAGGTTGATATAAATTAATCACAGATTTGATTCACAAAGGAGTAAATATGTAATTTAAGACTACAGCACGGAAACAATGGGTACAAACCAACCAAAGATACAGTTAGCAATCCACAGGGATCCTGTGAACTGTCCTGGTGAGGCTTCAGAAACACTTCCTAGTTGGAGGCCTGACAACAAATACCAAACCACTGTTAGAGCTGAAGTTTGATCAGTTTACCAAAACAATATAGACGTGCTTGCTTGTGATAACACTGCACTGCACACAACAGCCAGGGAGGATCCACGTTTTAATGTGAGCGCACACACTGTTTGTGTGTATTCCGTGTATGAGCCACAGGCCACTGGAAATCAAAATTCTTGGTGAATGGATAGCAAAAAAAAAAATAATTATAAAATAAAAGATATATATATATATAAATATATTATTTTTATAAAAATTATAAAGCACTTAGTCTGATATCTCCCACATTACTGAGCCTCCACCAGTGAAACTCTGTGAAGTCACTTCCTAGATGTGAGGAGTAAGTCCCAGCCAGTGGGTTTAACTATGTATCTGGTGCTTACTGAACGAGAGATACAAAATAGCAGGAGGAAGTTAAGGCACAATGTATCTTTGGTTTGTTTGGCAATGCATCAGTTACTGAAGCTACTTTAGTACTTCCCCTTACTTCACAGACTTGAGTGAGGACAGAACCAACTACCAGCTAAGAGGGATTTTCGAAGTTCCAGTGAGGAAGCATCAAATCTGGGTGCCCTGTCACCTATGAGATTTAAAAGCCAAAATACTAACTACAATACAGACTGCAATTGCATTCAGAAGTAATCTTTGCCCACGAGCATGACTCAAGTAGCACGCAGGCTGAGACATAATAAGAAAGTGTAGGGGAAATTACATATTGCAGATAAGACTGGAGTCTCCTGGGATGTCATTCAGGAAGCTTGCTTCTTAAGCACTAAAAGCACTTCTAAAGCACTGAACAAACAGAAAATACGTCACTCTACTGCTACTTTCTGAGAAGTGATTACGTATGTACTGTCCAGAACAAGACACCGTAGGAAAACTCTGAGTAAGTCCAAGAATTAGTGAGACAAGAAATGAGATACAAAGGAGAAACAGGAATAAAGAAATGAAACCATCAGAATCCAATGGGTTGGTTATTTAAATTATCGTTATTTATTTTAGTTTTTTTTTGCTGGTTCAGGCACTCACTTCCACTCTGCAAAGGGGAGCAATGTGAGAAAGCATTTTCATCTGCTGAAGCACAAAGCCTGCCTTCAGGGCTCCCAACGTGCTGCTTCAAAAGCACGCAGGCGTTTGGGGGGACTTCACTTTAGAAGTTCTATGGCAAAACAAACTTCGACCTATCTGACCCAAAGTCTTAAGTCTTCCTAAGCCATACTTTTTTTTTTTTTTTTTTTCGTACAGCTGAATAAAGCAGTGAGAATAAAGCAGTTACAAAGAGTGAACTAATTACACGCCGAGTTAAAAAGACACCACCGTGACAGGGCTGTGTTTTATTAAGGCTTTTTTTCCCCCTCTATCTCACTGCTCTAATTCTTCTGTCTCACGTATAATTTCATCCTCCCTAAACTCCCCTGAAACTTCTGAAAAGTAGTAACCAAATTCTAAACCTATGGTAGCAAACTGGTTTTGGCACCTGTAATGGACTGAACGACTTGAGTTTCAAAGCTACGTAAAGAAAAATTAGTTTCATTTCTGGAGGATAATTTTTCGTAATACAGCGTCCCTAAAATAATATCTTACTTATGCAATATGTACGTTCACAAAGTTTACTCTGCTCTTTTCATTATGAAATTTAAGCACCTTGATTGCTCGGATAAATCGCGCTTGCAGGCGTCTTCCCAAAAACAGCAGGCTGTCTATAGCTGAAGGCAGAAATTTCTTGTGGAATTCCTCAGGATCTTCTTTCACCTCTAGTCCTACACAACAATGACTGAAATGGAGAAAAAAAAATCAACCTGAATAGTCAAGGGCCTGTTTGAACAGCTCTGAATGAATGTCATGTCATCAGAGAAGAAATGCTTCACTGAAATGGGACAATTCACACTGAACAACAGTTGACTGCTGTGACTAGCTCCCAGATAGCTGCCTCAGAAGGCACAGTAATCACTGGCAGGCTGAAGACAGCAAGTATAATACCCCTTCTTACAGCACGTCTCGGTTTAAAACACATCCAAGGCACTTTTGCCTTTATCTTCGTGGGTTCTGTTCAGACTTGTTCCATATGTTAGGGAAGGGCTCTGATGGCCATGACGAAAAGAAGCAAAGGTAAACAGAGACTTGATAAGGGAAAAGAAATTACGATGAAGGTGGTGCAGATCACATGACAAAAAAATACACTAAACAGCAATTACTTTACCACAAAACCTTCTGTGAGTCTGCCTACTGCTTTCCTCTAACACACGTGGGCTACAAATCACTTCTTCAGATCTCCGTTTTCTGACTTCGCTCACCACAAACACGTGGTCATTTCTGAAAGGCTGTTTACAAGGAACTGCAATTCTTACAGCTGGGAATTTTTTCAAGCCTCTGTTCCGCACTGATGTGAGTGCACCAAAAATATCTTTCCAACTTCTTATGAATTTTGCTTCCTGACATCTTATCTAATCTTTGTTAGCTTTCTGTGAACACACACATGTACAGCTTTGCTTACCTAAGTGAAAGCACACTCTGAGCATGAAGCTCGGATTCATCTAGTTACAAAAGGACATTTTTACAGCTCAAATAAATCTCAGTTTTCTCCTCAAACCAAAATAGCTTATGAGAGTTGATTTAAATATCATGCAACCCTGGTGATAAATCTTGCATCTCTTAGCGAAATTCCCTGCATTAAAAATTCATTTTGCAGATATGACATAAATAAGAGACGGTCGCCTAATTGCTTCATGCCTCAGCATTTCGCTGCCTCGTTAAGCCAAAATCAAGTACAACTTGGGGAATATTTATAACTCATTATTTTTCCTGACATCAAAAACTGAGATTGGATCATTGGGATTTGAGTTTTAAGTTGGCTTATTTACTGGCTAGGAATTAAACTTCATTATGCCACTCTCACAACACCAGTACATCAAGCTATCTAGTCTGTAAGAATAATGTCCTCTGTCACATTTAAAATGTAAATAGCTATTTAAATGGAGCCAAGCAGAGCTGGGAGTCAATCAAGCTGAAATCTTTATAAAAGAAATCTAAATAGATCTTTTTTTAAAGAATAACTGCAATTAATAATTAATAATTACTTGCTAAAAAACGTGAAACAGATGAGAACTGATCACACACACACACAAATAAAAGGTAAACCCAGCACAAAAACTGTTCCCACCAAACAGTTTGCCCGGTTCAATGAAACACAATGCGAATGAATTAAACAGGGCCAATTAGGCTGCGCCTGATCCATCGGCTCTTGACTGCTCCCTGCACTTTAACCCTGCCCTTTCCTGAACAACAAGCCTTTTTCTGGATGGTAGCCAACAGAGCTTCAAAAGAAAGAGAGCAAGACAAAAAGCCACAAAGAAAACAAGAAGAAAACTTCTTAGCACTGTTTTTTTTTACCTTATTATCTCTGCGAGCTGGGCAGCAGTAGCCCAGCCTCCATGCAGCCGAGAGCAATCTTGCCTGAGGAGCAGCAAGCAGTAGTGAATCAGATCATAAAAGTATATGTCCTGCTTAATTTTCTTGGACTCCTGATGTCCCAAGGAAGCACTACTTAAAATTTCTGTCAGAAGAAAGCAGAAGAGAGCATAGAAAGAAGGGAAGCATAAGATTCAGCTGTACAATTTGGATAGTTTTTTGTCTTCTGTTTTGTTTCCAAATATAAGAGGAATACGTGTTCACAGAGCTAGGCTTAAGGCAATTCTAAAAGTCCTTACAACGACAGAATGTTTTATCAGCATTTCTCACTGCTGCTGCTACAATCTGCCTGCCGGACAACACGACAACTGGGAGGAGCGTCAAATTTAGCCTTCCATTTCTCACACTGCAAATTCAGTTGTATAACAAATGTTATCTGGGACGCAGCCCACTTGTAGGAACGTCCTAGGCCAGAGAAAGCCACAGGCAGTGCCAGACGCACGGCTCCCTTATAATTACGTCCCGATTTAGAACAGGGCCCGACTTGTTCTCGCCGTTCCCACGAGGAGTGGCCGCGGCAGAGGCAGGGCAGCGAGGCCAGGCCGGGGAGCCGCACCGAGCTCAGGCCGCGCTCCTGTGCCGCTGCCACTCCGAACCGAGGGCCGCTCATCCTTTCTACTCCGCCAGCGGAACTGATTACCCTTTAACTTCAGCAGCAGCCCCGGCACGTCCCGCTCGCTGCCCTCAGCGACCCGCGCGGCCAAGGCCAGCACGCGGGGGTCCGGCGCCGGGCCCGCGGCCATGGGGGCACGGGGAGGCCGCGGTCCTCGGGGCCCGGCTCCCGCACCGCGCCGTCCCGCCGAGCCGGGAACCAACGCGGAGGAAGGCCTCGCGCCGCCTCCCGAGGCCTAAGGCCGCAGCGGAGCCTCGGGCACCCGGCACCCCGTCAGCCCCGGGCCGCGGGGCACAGCGGGGCCTCACGGGGGGGGGGGGCGGTGAGGGGCGACCGAGCGCGACCCCCGTCCCCTCCCGGCCCCTCCCCTGTGGGCCGCTCTCCACCAACCAGAGCGCTGCTCTGAAGGAGGAGAGGTCATTTGCATATCCGCTCCCGCCCCCTCCCGTAGAAACGCGCAGAGCGGAGCGGCAGCGCCCAATCAGCGCTCACGCTGCTCGGCGACGAGCGCCGAGAGGGCGGCGCGGGGGCGCGGCCAGCGGCGGCGGGGCGTTGAGGGGCGTGTCCGGCGCGGCGCCTTGGCCCCGCCCCCGCGGCGTGAGGGATGTGCGGCGGCGGCGGCGGCAGCCGCCCGTGCGGGCCATGGTGTGAGGTGCGCGCCGCGCGCCGCCATGAACGGGATGGCCCCGCCGCTCTTCGAGCCCAAGGAGCGGGTGCTGCAGCTGGGAGAGACCTTCGAGAAGCAGCCGCGCTGCGCCTTCCACACCGTGCGCTGTGAGCCGGGGGCACGCGGCGGGGCGGGGGGCGGCGGGGGCCGGAGCCGGAGGAGCTCGCGCGGCCCGGGGAGCGTCCGTCCCCGCTCTGCGGGAGCAGGGCTCGGCTCGGGCCGCTCTGCCCTCAGCCGGGGCGGTCCGTGAGCGCCGGTTCTCGAGCTTTACATTCACTATCACGTCCCCTCCCCGGGTACGCAGCCGTCGCCGGGAGCCGTGTGCTCGCGGGGCCGGGGCAGTCCGGAGGCGGCCGCCCGCTTTACGCTGACTGCGGTAATTTGATGATTTGTTCGCAAATCTGTTTTGAAATCTCCCTTTCCGACAAGAGAGAGAGAGGAACTGGCACGCTCCTCGTCACTGCGCGCACGGAGATCGCTCTGACGCATCCAGACTCAGTTAACAAATGAGTGAAGGGCTCGCAGCTGCTGGCTTCCACCGGAGCTCAGAGGTCAGCTTGTGGGCGCTGCGATCAGCATCCCGGTTTTCTGAAGCCTGAGCCGCCCAATGGCTGTAGCTTCAAGCGAACATCACTCCTGATTCCTGACGAGAAGCTCTGGAGCTCTGCTAAGCTTGTCCCTGCGAGCCCTGAGGGCGTTCCGCGGCCCCGAGCTGCGGGCAGGGAGCACTGCCGGGGCTGCTCCCCCCAGGTTCCCCAGCAGCACTGCCTGTGGCCCAGGGCTCAAACCCTCCTGTGCTGTGGCAGTGAGTAAGGAATTTCCCCATAACATCTAATAGCCCCCCTGGACATGCTCCAACAGGTCCTTGTTGTGCTGGGGGCCCGGAGCTGAATGCTCGGCTGCAGGTGGGGCCTCATGAGAGCTCAGCAAAAAGGGACGAAAAAATAAAAGTCATAGCATAATAATCTGCAATTGAAATGATATTCAGAGCATGTCTAGGGTTAGGAGGGTCCTGAGGAGCCCGCAGATAATCCAGTTTGTGTTTATTTTTAGATGACTTTAAGCCCGCATCTATTGATACCGCTTGTGAAGGAGACCTTGAAGTTGGCAAAGGTGAACAGGTGACAATAACACTGCCAAATATTGAGGTGAGTGGGTTGGCTGAAGAGTGGCATGCATATAGGAAGGTATATTTTGCTGTTGTAGAATTACAGAACGTTTTGGGGTGGAAGGGCCCTTAAAACCCCTCTAATTCTACCCCCTTGCTGTGTATAGGGTCACTGACTCCTAGATTAGGCTGCATGGTGCACCAACAAGCCTGGCCTTGATCACCCCATAATTATCTCTTATGGCTTATTGTCATAAGAGAATGTTGAGCATAGAAGGCTACGAAGTTATAATGCTGTCTCAGAGCTGCCTGTGTAATTTTTAGAGTTTAAGAACAATTACTCTGCTGTGTAAAACTGCAAAGGACCTAAAGGTTAAACAGCTGTGCTGTAGCTTTAAGTGTATTCACTGAATTGGAAATAAGTTGTAGGATGACCCTGAAGTGCTGCACATGCCAAAAAGCTTTATGTGGATGTTGGCAGTGCAAGTTTCCCCTTGGTATTTACTGCTGCTGTAGCACAGTTCTAAAGCAGGAAAGACTGGAAAGGGAAAATTTACTACCTGCCATGCTTTACTGCTCTGCTTACTGGTTCCTGAAACCCCTTTTGGTTAAAGGAGTCCTACAGTAAGTGTGCTGTGATCTGGAAATAAGTTTGAAACTGATTAAATGCTAAAGATGAAATCTCCAGTCAGTCACCAGCTGCTTTTGGTTGAGTCTGATTTGAAATAACCAATAGCATTTCTCAGAGCTAGAAACGATTGCTTATAATGAATTTGTCATCACTGTGATGGATTGTTTTCTGTTCACGAGAAGAAAAAGTATTACATAATAATGATTGCTGGACACTTCTGGTTTACCAGGGCTCGACTCCACCAGTGACAGTGTTCAAGGGCTCAAAGAAGCCTTACCTAAAGGAATGTATCTTAATTATCAATCACGACACTGGAGAATGTCGCCTAGAGAAACTTAGTAGTAACATCACTGTGAAGAAAATCAGGTGGGTAATTTACAAGATGAACAGCTGTCCTCTACTCATTAAGAAAATCTATTTGTTACTGAGTTGAAATTGAGATATGCTGCAGCTCATTACTATTTTTATCCTACCATTGTATTTAAAAAGTCCCTGGCCTTGTTCAATAAAGTGAAAAGCCTGTGTTCTCAACATGACTTTGCTCAGTAGCTTTTGAGCCTCGACCAGCAGAAGTAGTAAAGCTGTTTTAACTAAGAAGTGGTACATTGTTAGGAGATGGTAGCTATTATCTAATGAATATTGAGGAGGAAAAATTTCTTTGGAGAGTAGTTTGCATGTCTTCTGACTTCTTAATGAGAAAATAGAACAGAGATTCTTTTTGTCTGGTTTCAGTAGTAGCAGTGGCTTGATTTTCCCATACCAAGTTTGTGGGTTGGTTTTTTTTTTTTTCTACTATTGAATCTTCTGAACTTGCTTTCAGCAGAGTTATCAATGAGTGCTCCTGAGTAGCCAGGTACCATAACAAATCAACTAACAAAGAGTTCAAAAGTTATTGGCACTGTATTTGCAATATATGTATTACATCCATATCTAATTATATGCTAGTAAAATTATTGAATTTCCCTCTAAGTATAATGATGCTTTTTAAGAAGATATGGCACAACTTGAGGTATAGCATCCCCTGTGTTTCTGCCTTTTTCCTTGTGTCCCATCTTCTAGAGTAATGACGGTTTTTTCTCTTTTTAAACAGAGCTGAAGGAAGCAGTAAGGTCCAGTCTCGTATAGAACAGCAACAGCAGCAGATCCGAAATTCAGCTAAGACTCCAAACAGCATTAAAAATTCCCCACCGAAAGATAAGATGTTTCCATCTTCTCCTATGGATGACATTGAGCGAGGTAAACTCCACGGCTGTATAAGTTTTAGAAACTTTGCTCTTAACTAGCACTTCTTAATAGCTGAGTGGTTTTTGATTTTTTTTTTAGTTTGATATCCACTCGAGAAGGTGATTGCTGAGCATTTTGCCCTCATGGTTCGAGTGGTAGCAAGGCAGTATTTAAATCTTAATCTTAAAATCAGGTGAATCGTTAGGCTTAATGCCACAAGTTTTGCTGCTTTTACTGATTTATCTTTCTCTCCTGCTGCTGCTTTAATCAAGCAGAAAATAGGTCATGCTGTGGTTCTGGAACCAGCATAGGCACTTCCCTTTTATCACAGCTTCTTATTCCATTTCTCTGCATTCAGCAAACATATGGGTTGCAGTGCGTTACAGCTCAAGTTTTGAATTCCCAGATGAGACTTGTGTAAGGTGATGTTCAAGTGGGGGGGAGGAAAAAAACAGCTAAGTGCCTGCACAAGTCACTTCTGACAGTGCTGTGTGCTGTGTTCTTGAGACACTGGTTTGGTGAGGCACGTATTTTGTGTAGTAGCAGGCCTTATTACCTTTTGGAGGGCAGGGAAAATGGCAGGTGGTAATTGCTTGCTGCAGAAATACTGACAGGTGACAGTTTCAATCAGAATTGATGTCTATCTCCAAAGATGCTCTGAATTCCTTCAAGTAGGTTCTTCAGATGTGCCGCTACATGAATTTTTTTATTTTGGGTTTAAACACTGAGCCAAACTTTTTACACTACAGAACAGTACTAGAATAGAGCTGGAGTTGCAATGATGAAGGAAAGCTTGAGTGAATCGAGTGAAACAATGCTTTTTCTTGGAGCTGTGTTGTTTTGGAGGAGTGGGAGTGTTGAACATATTGCAAGATGTGCAAGTGGCTGCCAAAATATATCAAAGTCTTTTGTACCACCGGTTCAGTTTTGAGAACTGCTTAGAAAAATGCAGAATAGTTGAGAAACAGGGCTGGATGGGACCTCTTAGGGTCATCTAGTCCATCCTTCTGTCCTAAAGTCAGATTTCTGATGATTTTTTACTGTGTTCTTCAAGCTCTCTGGTGATTTTGAGATCTCCCTGGCACTTCATTCCATCCAGGTCTTTGTTTTCCTTATTGTTTTTATTCATCATGTAAGTATAGGCCAGGTTACTCCACTGCTTTTAAGTAGATGATAATGCACTCAGAAAACTGCTACGTATTTCCCATTCTTTATCCAAAATGATGCCATCTGGTTCATTCTTTTTTTAGAAGTTAAGTTTTCTAGATCACTAATTCATTGTCACTCTCCTCTAGCAAACCAGTTACTGATTCAGCTGAGGTATTAGCCTTGCTGCCCTGAGCAAGAAGGCTCAGGGCACTGAGCACTGCCTTCATAGGTGAAGAGCAGATAGTATCTCATCTCAGTATAATGCTTGTCATTTCTGCTGCGGCACGATACAGTAGAACTGTGTTTAGTGATCCACTGTAACAGGCTCTTCCAAAGTGTTGTCTGCTTAATCATTCTTCATCCTGTGGTTGTGTAACTGACTATTCCTGTTTAAGTATGCTACTTTGAACTTGTTACTATCTTCATTTTTCTGGGCTGGGAGGACGGTCACTCTGCATTTCTCATCCAGTATGTGAATAGCCCTTCTTTCTCTGTCCGAAGATATTTCCTGAGTGCCTTTTTTCCTTTGCACTGGCCTTTGATAAGGCTGACTGCCCCGAACACCTTTTCCTTTAGACTGACCTTTGATAATGCAGAATTTGAAGCATTCATGGAAATTCGTGTGTAACTTAAATCAAGAAGGGAGAACAGAAGATTAAGTCCTGAACAATCTGTCTTAATGATCACTTTCATCTTCAATGTGTTCTTCCATATTCAATGGATTTGAAGTAAGATGAGCTACCTTCCTATGTGCCTTTCATGTCTGCAGTATCAAAGCTGTCCCTGAAGTGCTCCAAGTGCTTGTAAGACCATGATAGCAAATGGCTGGGCAGTTAATACTTCGTGTGTTGACAGACTTGTGCCCCCTGAATTACTCAAGCTGATGCATGAGATCTCCATCCAGTGTGGTTTAGTGGTCTGTTTCAGACTTCTCACTTCAGCAGCACCCCTATTATGCCTAATTATTATGTGTGCTCTGTACAAAAACTTAGTTTCCTCTGAGTTAAACTTTAGCTATTAATTATCAAAAATGCAAACTGCACAACGCAACATACCCAGTCATACTGTTCTAAATATTGTTATATTTGGGTGGGTTATTTTGCCAAGAACACAAGACTGATGTGTTAACTTCAAGCATTTCTTGTCTCCTCGTTGCTCTAGCTTTTACTTTTTTTTGCTAAGTCTGTAAAGAGAAAAGGGATTTGGTGAAATGGTCCTAATGTGAAACTGTAGATGGTTCCTTTGGATATTCCTTAACTTAATTTTGGTTGAAATGTCATGTTGTCCACGTGTGTGCTGATTGCAGTGCTGAACTGCTGGAAAGTGCTTTGGCTGCAGTTACTGACATTTTGCTGCTAACTTCTTTACGTGATTGTAACTGCAGTTTTTAATCAGGGGAAGGCGTCATTAGAGAGCTAGGGAAAATATAGAAGACTTGCTAGTTGCAGAAATTAAAGGCTATGTGGGATGCATTACCCTGTGGAATGTGGGGCTCTCATTTGGGTTCACAGTTACCCTTGTTCTAATGCTTGACTTGAAAGGGGGAAAACTGCCCAAGCTCTGTGAGAAGAAAACCACATGACAGACTAGATGTTTGCTTGCACTCTTTTCTTTGTTCTGAGATTTTCTGATTTTTATTTTTTTCCTCTTAATTCATGATCATAAAAAAAAATCAGGTACGTTTTCTTTGTCCTTCTTATACATCAGCTATAACGCTGAGAAACGAATCCTATTGTTTGCAGAACTAAAAGCAGAAGCCAGCATCATGGATCAGCTGAGTAGTTCTGACAGTTCATCTGACTCCAAAAGTTCTTCATCCTCTTCATCAAGTAGTGAAAATAGTTCCAGTGATTCTGAAGACGAGGAAGCGAGGCCCTCTCTTCCTATGTCGATGCCATATCTGCAGCCACAGCCTGCAGTGTCTGCCATGCCACATCAGGCTGTCCCTGACAAAGATGCCAGTCATAACAGATCCCAGGAGAACAGTGGTCATATGATGAATACACTACGTAAGTACAAAGACTGTTCTTTTCTTAGTACTCGATTCCAGACATCGAGATTCGGAAAGGAAACCATATTGTTTGTAAGTATGTCTCTGTTTTAATTAAAACTGTGGGAAGCAATGCTAAGGTTTGATTGTTCAGCTGAGGTCTGAATTAGACACTAGGCTGGAAGGCTTTTGGTCCCAAGAGATACTAAATTAAAGCTGGTGCAGTTCTAAGCTGTTCTGGCTTCCTCCCACTTCTATACATTGAGACTGCAGAACAGTAATTTTGTAATGAAAATACTTGAGCTTGCAGGGCACTCCCAAAGCATATAATTTCATGCTTAGAACTATGGGAAAGATACCACACCGACAATTCTTTGAATTACAGTAGAGATGGTATATTCTTAGCTACTTCAGTTACTATTATTCATGGCACTGTTCCAACTGGACAGCATGGCAAGACTTTCTTTTGCATATAAGGAAGGCGGTTGTTTATTTTCAGGTGGTGCTATCTTATTCCACCAATTCAACCAACCAAAAATGTCATTAGATGAGTGCTGCTGCTGTGTTCTTCAAGAAGTGGTTGCTGCACAGCTTGGAATGTGTTGCTGAGTGTTGTCCAAAAAGAGTTTGGACAAAGAGGGGGGAAAAAATCAGTAGGTAGAGTCTGAAGTTTGCTGCCTAAATAAGCAAACTTATTTAAAGCTTTCACATGTAGAAGTCGAGCGTTCAGCTGTTCGAAAAGTAATGTTTTTAATGAGGTGTTTTAACTGCAGGCTCACGATATGAAGAGAATTCTGTAAAACCCTACTGTACTGCCCAAGATCTTTAAGGCATATCACTTATATGTAAACTGGTTTTACTGACATCATAGGTCTGCTTTTATTTCAGCACTGAGAACAGGTTCAGTGGTTGGGTGTTTTTCAGTCTTTCTTTTTGTAGTGAGTATTTAAATACTTAAATATCTGTGGTTACTTACGTACTATGTTATCAGAGATAAGATCAGATGGAAAGGTCCTGTGACTTCATGTGCCAAGAACTAAATGCTATCTTTTTACTGTCAGCATAGAGAACAATGTCTTCATGTTTCTAATTTGTGTGACTTCAAAATGTGCCATTTACTTCAACCCTTATTCACAAATGAGATTAACTGCTCTTCATGCTTTAATTAAAGCTGCTAAGAAAACGAGATGAAGCTCTTCCTCCTGTGACAGAATCCCAGCTGGCAAAACTTCCATTGAGAAACACACTTAAGAGTACAGGTGGCCAACTCTACTAGTTCCAACAGTCGTAGTGTGAAAGTGCTGTTTGAAACATGACAACATCAAAGCCATCACAGAGAAAGTTGATGACTTAGTGTTAGAGAACTACGTAGACAGGTGAAACCTGATTGTGAGAGCTGTGGCCAGCAGCAGTATGTTCAAGTGAAGACCAGGGGTTGGCATCGAGATTGATGCTGTTTAACGTTTGTATGTGACAGTGGGATCAAGTGCACCCTCAGAAAGTTTGCTGATGATGCCAAGCTGTGTGGTGCAGTCAATACCCTAAAGAGAAGGGATGCCAGCCAGAATGACCTTGACAGGCTTGTGTGGTGGGCTTGTGCAAACCTTATGGAGTTCTGAATCAGTTTTATCCCAAGCACAAACACAGGCTAGGGGGAGAATGGATTAAAAGCAGCCCGGAGGAGAGGTACTTGAGGATGTTAGAATCATAGGACATCCTAAGTTTAAGAAGGGATTTACATGGGTCATTTAGTCTGACTTCTGGCTCTAGAGAAGACCACAAAAAAAATCACGCTGTCTGAGAGTGTTGTCCAGGCACTTCTTGAACTCTGTCAAGCTCAGTGCCATGACAGCTTCCCTGGGCAGGCTATTCCAGTGTCTGAACACCCTCACAGTGAAGAACTTTGCTTGATGTCTAACCTGAATGTCCCCTGTTGTCACTTCATGCTGTTCCCTTGAGTTCTTCTGGTGGTCACTGGGAAGAAGAGATCTGCACAGCACCTGCACTTCTTCTTCCACTCACAAGGAAGCTGTGGGCTCTGATGAGATCTCCCCTCAATCTCCTCTTTTTTAGACTTAATGGTTTGCCCTGAGAAGCTGTGGGTGTCCTATCCCTAGAGATATTCAAAGCCAGATTGCATGGGGATTTGAGCAATGTGATCTGGTGGGTGGCAGTCATGCCTGCTGCAGGGAGATTGGAACTGGGTGATCTTTAAATTCCTTTCCAACCAGATTTTGGGAGGATCCCAGTTCTGTTCACTGCTCAATTCTATACCTAACTTGACTACTGTTGACAGTTGAAATACTCTTCCAACTAGACAAGGATTTAAAAAAGTCAGTTTAAGGGAGAATGTTTCCTCTAGCTCCCTTAGTGAGGAAATTTGGCTTGAGAGAGTAAATAACAGTGAAACCTGGAGGCACTAAATGAATAGCACATGGTTCTAGCTTGAATGACAGGATTTCTCTGTTGGGGTCCTGTACAGTCATTTCTTCCATCTCAAATGTTTCTCAAAAATAAAATACCGAAGCAACAAGTGTCAGCACAAACAAACAGTTTGCTTGTCTAATCCTGTTCTGAGGTTTGACCACGTATGTGCGTGACTAGTTTTGTACACCTCTGCAGAATCAAGGCTGTGCTGGGTAATTAGTGAAGTTTTCCTTTGGCTTGCTGTGTGCAGGCAGAAGTTTGGGGAAAGGGTTGGAGAGAGGTTTCATCTTAGGTGTATAAATCGTACGGTTGAGGTTTTGTGGAACTTGGGAGACATAGGAGCATGGTAACAAAATACTTCTGTCAGGTATAAATAATTCACCTTCTCAGGAATCCAGGCCTCAAAGCTGCCTCCGTACCCGTTCAGTTTTCCCTGAAATATATCTGAAGGTATTATTTCTGACTCTGGAACTTGGAATCCTTGCTTTTTCCCATCTGCTGGTTTTCTCAAGCATTGGTATTTCTGGCTAGTGTTATTCAGTTTGTGTAATTGCTATTAACTGTGTTGAAATAACTTCTGAAGGCTGCAGAATCATTATTTGGAAGGTTATCTTCTTGTTCTTACTGCAGCCATCTCTCAAAGTAGGTAATGCATAATAGGATTAGGATTTCCAAGAACTCTTTGATTGTTTTCCTTTGAATGTTAAATACTTGAGTTTAACTTGCTAATGCCATTCTCTGCCTTGAAATATTGCTTCTCGGGTTAATATATTGTCCGAACAGTTTCTGACAAATTACTTTTTTTCTTTCAAAATTGCTTCCTAAACATCATAAATGATATGGCTGCAGATATTCTCTTTAGAATTGAAAAGAAAAATGACTACGAAACTTTAAAGATTGCTTAAAAAAGATCCATCTTCACTTTTCTTGTTCCATACAAACAGTGTTCTCTGCTTTGCTGCAGACTCATGCACCACACTTCCTAAGCTTTAGTGGTGACATAGTGGCAAACAAAGGAAGGCTAAGTGCAGCCATGTTAAAGAGTTCAGTGTTCTAGCAGAAATATGCCTGATAACAGAACATATGATCTAAGTGTCTTGCTGGTTTTACCCTGTTGAGGTTACTTCTATCCTTCTGCAGAAGTGATCTGTGGAGGGTGAAACGTGAAAACACTGCACCTACAGAGTTTCAGTCAGTTTATGTGCTTTTTGGCTCATTTCTGAACAGTGTGAAGGATGCTTCTTTTATTTTATGGCTGTTTGGCAACGGAGGTGTGAAGAGAATCATACTAGCTGGAAGAAGTTCTGAATTAAACAAAATGGGGTGCTGCTGATATATTGATTTATATATATATATAAATCAATATCATATGAACTAACAACAAAAACAAATACAGTAATTATATATATGTAAAATATATGTGATGAATAATATACTATATATATGTGTGTATATATATATATAACTTACTACTGTATTTGTTCTTGTTAGTTTTTCCTCTGACCCTGGAAAGATTCCTTCCCTCCCATGCATTAAGCTTATGGCCATTCATTACAAGCACGCTGCAGTCTCTGTTCTTAATTTTCCCGTTTTGAAATACAAATATAGGTTCCAAATTAAAGTGCTGCGTGAAGTTGCTTTTGATGTTCTGTTTGTTCACTTGTTCTAAAACCTGTTTGAAATAGTAGGTCACTGATACATCTTTAAAAGGTACATCAAACAACTGCAGCTCTAGATTGAGACGTGGCTTTGTTTTCAAGCGCAGCTGAGTGCATTCAAATGTTTATTGAAAAGAAATAAAACACCCTACAAGTTGTTTTTCACAAAACTGCATTTGCTAGCAGTTTTCCTATTTATGAAGCATGAAAATGTGGGTGGTAAAGATAGTTAGGTGTCAGCTGTTGTGATCTTGTAATAGCAAATGCTTTTGTGGCTAATGAGCTAATGGCTCTCCTGCTAAGATTTTGAAACTGCAGAAGTGAGGGCTCTGTGGCTCTGTCACAGAGGAGCTGGTTTCTACGCTTACGTGGAAACGAATATCAAGTGGGTTGCAAGCCTTTAATTGTGAAAGGGGGAAATCTTGACAGAAGAGAAATATTTCCTTGAAAATGACTAACATGATGACTCTCTCTCTTTTAGGAAATGACTTGCAGCTGAGTGAATCTGGAAGTGATAGTGATGACTGAACAAATCTTTGGCCTTAAATGTATCACTTTTTTTTTTTTTTTGCTAAATATGTCTTAGCATCTGTTTTGCACTAAGATTAGATTACCAGAGACTGGAATGAATGTCCTTGATTTTGATAATAAAGGCATCCTAATTTTCTACTGACACATCGAGTCCGTAACACAGCAGCACTGATCTATTGTCAGTGCTGTGGTTATGTGTTTACCTTTCAAATTACTGTATTTACAGTAAAATTGTGGATGATCTGATTTTAACTATTTTGCCTCAGCCACCTGTTGTACTTGAAAATGATTTGTAACAGATTTGTAACAGCTAGTTACTTTATATAAATAGTTATAGGATGGAGAAATTTCTGCTATTTATGGAGGCGAGTTTCCTTTCTATCATTTAAATGGTGGGTGCTGATCTCACAGCTTTAACTTGGAGGGCATGAAAGGGAGAGTAACTAAATGAGGTCCGCTGTGTCAGCTATGCTTTTTGTTCAGTTCACAGTTTATACCTTTAAGGAAACTGCTGAATAATGTGGTCCACTTGTGCAGTTACAGTTTACAATCGTTCAACACATTGCTGAATTCCTAATTTCATTGTATTATAGGGCTTTATATTCTGAGCCTCAAGATTCCTGAGGGAACTTGTCTATTCTCTGCCTTTTTTTATGTAACTTGAATAGGCTGTCTTTCTACAACCTTTTTGTATCTAAATTTAGGTCACTGCGGAGACAACAAGGAATTTTCTTCATTTAATTCTGTAATGGAAATCAAAAAATTTCTTTGTAGGAGTATAAAAGTAATTTAATAAAGCAATATTTATCATTTTATTGTCTGAATCTGCTTTTTCTGGTTCAGGATTCCACCTTCTGCTTACGGCAGTCATGCCATTGAAAGGGTCACCCATTCTGCTTTCTATCTCTGTCACTAATATGCAGTCTTCACCCGGTATGCAACGCTTGGGTGTTGGTTGCTTTAGCCTGCATTGAGGCAGCCCTCATGAAGAGCTTGGTGTAAGTTTACAGTGATGCCAGTGACAGGTGAGTGTATATAACAGATTGTATCCAGATGCAATTTCTAAGCCATACTGTACTAGAGAAGGAATTTGCTTAGCTTTCTGCCCCCATACTATGGCACTTGGCTATGATCGACACCACATAACAGCTTTCTACTGTTTTAACTTTCTAAAGATGGTATCATAAGGCACAAAACGTGTTTCTGCTTAAACTAAAAGTAAAAAAAAAACAACAAACAAACCTCAAGTTAATGACCGTGATTAAACAGATCTTTGAGAAGAAAGGGCTAATGAGCAAGATTAAGATAGGATGCAATATAAATAAGGACTTATTCAAGGGTACTGAGTTCTCTGGTGGGTGATAGCTGTTGCTAATGGAACTTGAGCAGACTACTTTGTTCTGGCACTTGCTGCTAGTGAGCTTTGTTAAGATGATGGGAGAACCTGAGCTGTTTCTGTCAATCTGTAGTTGTTATAAAGTAGTGCCACGAAGTGTCCTCTCTTTGGCTTGCTGGCACTGCAGATGGTTTGCATCAAAGACTTCCTTCAGGCTGATGCTAATTTTTCTGCTTTTGTTTTTCTTTTTCTCTGAACAATCATGCAATTTAGGGTGTATGGGATTGAGCAGCTGTATGGCAGCACCGACTGGGCTAGGGTCTAAATCATAGGTAAGTGCTTATATTTCTAAATTACTATCATTCCTCCTTCAGAGGAGAATGAACAAACAAAAAAACACTGCAAGTGTAGCCTGCCTGTGTCTGATATGTAATTGTATTCACATGTACGCAGGTGCTTAAATATAGCTCTGCAGGTAAAGCAGCTTTCCAAGTTCTTGAGTCTCACAACTGTAACTAAGCTAACTAAGCCTGTGCTATCTTTAGGTTTTGATCTTTGGGTTAGAAGCTTTCTAGAATGGGAAGAGCCCTTGTTAAGCTTTTGAACATCACTTAATATACTTTTGAACTCACTTAGAGGTGAGTCAGTCACTTCCCAGTATAAATATGTGACTTAAATGGGTGTATTCTGTCAATTGCACGGTTGTGATAATTCATGAAAGGCTCCCTTTAAATATCAGCACAGGAGATAAGATTCAGGAACAGAGTTCCTATTGAGATAAGAGGAAAAAGATAACAGACTTTGAATGTGTGAAGAAAAAGGTGCTACATGCTGGATGCAGTCCAAACGTATGCGGTCTCACTCCCCTTCTCTATGTAAGTGTCAGGCACTGGCAAGCAACCTAAAGGGCTTGTCTGGATCTTTTGTTCTACGGAGGAGGTTGGCTTGGGTCTCATTTGTGACCTAGTTGGGATTAGGGCTTTTTTGGTCTTGGATTTTTTTTTTCCCTAGGCCCTGACTTGAAAATTACTTTCCTCTCCTTTAAAGTTGTTTTCATTCCTGTTGTGTTAACTTAACTAGCAATGAATTTAATCATTGTCTGCAACAGATATGACCTATGGTGGTCCTATGACCACTATTCTTCTGAGTGCCTCTTTCAGAACAGTCTTCTGAAATACACATGGTTCCACCTCCTTGCTTTTGTTGATTTTGTCTTTACATTTTTACATTCAGCGACACAAAGCACGCAGGTATGCGTGTATCTCTTAATGGTAGATACATCTGAAGAATAAGTACAGTTTATATTTGTACGTAAGCTATTGTGTATGTTTGGGATTTGGGGAACTGCTGCATATCACTCACGTTGATAAACATAATAAAGGCTCACCTGAGCCTTCCTCTCCTCACGGCACCTGATATGTGCACAGTTTTTCTGCTAACTACCTCTTCTGGTCACAGTATTCAACTGTGGTTCAGTTCTGATATGGTGATAATATATACCTGCTAATTGCAGCTGTATTGCCTGACAGCTTCCAGTTTTCTTAAGATCTCTGTCCTACTCTTGCTTTCCATGCCTTGGGGTGGTGGGACAGGCTAAGGTGATCTCTTTAAGGCACTCTTGACACTGCTCTATTCCACAGCTAACACTAAGATTGCCATTCAGTCCTGCTTTTACGTCTGTACGTAATTCACTCTTGAGATCCTTGCCCTCAGTGCTGTAATGTTCCTTTAGGAAGTTCTTGTGAACATCAGGCTGTATGATGTGCAGGCAGCTCATGGTAAGCAATAATCTTGTTTCCTGAATGATCTCTAAAGCAGGGTCTACTCCAGTTACTCCATCAAAATCTTTAGATCAGTGTTGACTGGAGCATGATGAACATTGTTGAATTTAATGTCAAGGCATGTGACATAATCGACTTTATTACATAAGATTTTTGGAAAATAATGGAAGATAACACTTTTCAGATCAAATGACTTAAATAAGTCACTTCTGTGTTAACAGACAGCGAATCATCTTGGGAAAGGAGCGACAGTATTTCTAAGAATTATTATTTGTGATGTATTTCATGAGTGGTTTCTGATGAAGAGATCATCTCAGGATAATTGTTGGCTTAGGTTCTCAAGATTTGGGGCCACAGAATCATTGCATCATTTCTGTTCAACACTTCTGATTTTCTTTGCAATTTCTATACGAATATTTCTGAGAACATCCTTCTTAAACACAGAGATGAGGACACCTAGGATGGGTAGAAATGAAGTGTCAAGAGAAGAAAGGAGATTGACACGGTGTACAGTGGTACTGAGGCTGAATGTTTGCCTGTGTGTGAATTCCTCCCCTTGCCATTTTTGGAGGTCATTCAGCTGACCTTGTATGGACTGAGGGATGGTCTGGCAGGGTGTGGGGATCAAATCAGCTCTTTGAAATGATTTAAAATTAAGAATGAAGAAGAAAGTTTTAAACAAAGGTTTTTGCAATTGCTTAAAATTTACATTCCTGCTTTTTTTTTTTTCTTTTTGGAGGAGATAAGGGAAATGAGAAAAGAAGGTGAAGATGTACTGAAATGAGAAGTGTGAAATAATGAGTTCTTCCACAGGTTTAGACTTCAAATTAGATAGGGGGGCAGTCATCCGTACCCAACCAAATCTGAAATGTAGAAGGGAGGACTGAAAGATCTATGTCTTCACAGATCTTCAGCTATTATTCTGCCCAGCTAAATGAATTTGTGGTGACAATGTCACCTGTTTGCTAACTGGCTAGCAAAAATAATGCACAATGACTTGGGAACTTGCAGGCACCAGCTCTCTGCTTACCTGTCTGTGTGCAGGAATGGATTGAATTGGAGGAAAGCTCTAGAAGAATGTTACTGTGACTTCTACTTCACAGTTTGCATGTTCTGGTGTAGGAGGAAAGCTCCTGAGTGTCAGACTCAGCGCTCAGAATTTGTGTCAGCAGGAAGAGCTGTTCAGCTCCTAAGAAGGTATACCAACTTTACGCAGGGTTTTCATAAGAAACTATGGTACATCTGCTGTAGTGGAGGGTCTGGCCTGCTGGGAACTTGGGCTATAGTTGTTTCTGTGGTTTTCTGAATCCATAGAAGAAATTAGTGTGTTCTCAGATTTTTCCTTCTCTGAAAAGCAAATCCTTCTGCTGTGGTTAGGAAGGAATGGAGGTTAGAGGCAGAGATGAAGGAGCCTTTCATTCAACAGAGAAGGCTTTGTTGATGTACAACACATATCTGGTGAGTTAGCCACGAAGACCTCTCCTGACTTGCTTTAAACAGGGGCCCCTGTTACAGAACGTGTTCTCCATCTCTCATCTTCCATATGCTGTCTTTTATGTGCAGCTCAGTTTGTCTCCTGAAAATTCATGCCTGCCTTGTTCTCATAAGCGTGTGTACACACAGCAGGGGATTACTGTCTCCCTATGGGAGATGAAGTCTTCTTCATGCTGTTTAAAGTTTAAAAAGCAGAGTGTCTTAAAAACGTAATGAAGATCCAGCAACAACACGAAGTGTTCATTAATTTCTTTAGTTTCACTTCCACACGCCGTGTATCTTGTTCTACCAGTTTCCATGCTCTTGCACAACAGTTGCACAATGATTTCCTCTTAGCAGTTAGCAGAATTAAGCTTGAGCTCACCTCCTTGGGAGTACCTTTTCTAAGATCCTTGATAAGTATTAAGTTTCCAGTAAACTCTGTGACCTTCCCCCCCCCCCCCCCCCCGCTCCTTTTCCTGCACCTTTTAATTGCCACAACTTTTGCAATAAATACTCATGGACATCCTCATACACAGTTCTCATAGAGATGTGGGAGATGATGCAGCCTGAAATGCCAAATCACCTCTTAATTGATTTCCTTGTTACACCTGACCTGCCATGCATTGTCAGTGCATGAAAAAAGATCTTAGCTTTTACCTGAGGTTTGATCCAAATATTTATAGTAGTGCTATAAAATCCCCTCACTGCCCAATCTTCATTAAAGCGAAGGACGTTTTAAAGGTCAATGTCTGATTGAGTTTTCCCCTTCAAAATACGAGTTTTTGTGCCAGCTTGTGGTTCTGCCAGAATAATGGGAGAACAGAGACGGGTGATTCACTTACTAGACTGCAGACTGTGACACAGGCAAAGCCAGACTGGCTGTCACGTTACTTCACAGTAACACCAACACCTCTACACGTGGATACACCTGCCCCCATGGCAAAAAGCTGTTCTGAGTAGTTCTCATCAGAACAATGGGTAGGCACAAGATCAGCACTGCACAAGGTGATGCTTGTCGGAGCATTAGGGTCTGGCTAACTACAGATGATTTGGGAATTAGCAGTCTCAAAGCAACTCTTCTGGAAAGGTTTGTATGCTTGTGATCCCCTCCCATCACAGGGTGGAAGAGCTCAACAACGCCCACTCCTGTTCTGTGTGATAACCCCCCTTTTTTTCTCCCCCTTTTTGCCCTGTGTAAAAATTACCAATGGAAGCAGTTAACATTTCATAAATACTTTTTTCTTAATAAGTAATGGTCATAAGAAAAGCGTTTGTCAGATATGATCTGAATGCTGCTGGGGAAAACCACATAAATTAGCAGCTGCATGTGTTCCTCACAAACTTGAGCTACTTTTCCCCTTACAAATACAGCCAGACTGTGCTTAGTAACCTTCACCCAGATACAGTGTTTCTCAAGGATACTGATGCTCAGTGGCTGTGGCTATGTTTAGCTGAGGATGCAAGACGGTTAATCTATTTAAGAAGTTCTTGCTACCATGAGTGTCTTTTAGAAAGTACCATCTGGAAGGAGTGTACTGGGCTTAGTGGGGACTTTTCATCCCTGTTCATTTGTAAAACAAAATGACTGCTAAAAACTGAGAACACATCCTCGCTATTGTACTTTCCATTTGACTCCCTCCTGGTGGTGAAACAACAGATACTCACAGGTGATAATTGAAGTCCCCATGAGAGAAACTTGTTAACATTTTAATAATGTCTTAGCTATATTTATAATTCTGTAGAGAGACTCTGAGCCTAGCAAGCCAAAGAAGCCGCCATGTTACATCAGAGCCTTTGATCCAAATGACCTCTGTTCTGGAAACTAGAAGTGCTTATGCTGCATAAATCTCTCTAACAAAAATGTGTGTGAGGTTGTTTGTGCTATGCTTGAGAACAGTCATGGGCGGGTAACTTCAGCTGCTGTTAAATAGGATCATTTCTGTAACAGGAGGCTGGCAGTCACATAGTGCATCTGATGTCTTTGCTGGTGATGGTGATCATATGCTTCCTAGAATCCCCTAACCCCCATACAGGTACACTGGTTGTTGGAAGTGCAGAGATGCAGATGTTGCCCTGCTGCTGCTGCAGCAGCTTGTGAACTTCTCTTATCATCAGCTCACACCACACAGAGACCTCTGTTGGGTATAGATGCTCAGCTGCAAAAGCTTGCCTCACAGCTGGGTTTCCTTCACCTTGTACTTCTTTGACCAGGAGGAGGGGCAGTTCCAATGGTAAATTTGTTTTCCAAGACTGTAATTTCAAGCGTGCTTGCCTTGGCACCTCTCACAGCTTTCCAGTTTACAGGGATAGTGGCAGGGTTGGCAGGGAAGGAAATATCTGGTCATCCCACAATAAGGTGAGGTGACTGTTCAAGGCTGAACAGTGAGGCTCAGCAATAGGAATCCTTGCTGCCTGACCCTGCTCATGTGACAAAACCACACAATGTAACACACTGTGCTACTACAGCCCTCCCAGACTGGAATATACCACTGTTTCAGTGATTTAGGCCACCTTATTTTACAGGCTTCTCCCCTACCTTAAGCTCCTAAGGGAGCTGAATGCTGCACAAATCATGGACATTGCCCATGGTTTCTTTCAGAGAGTGGAGAATGGACCTTTCTTCTTGTGCTCTGTTCTCAGCCATGCACAACACTGAAACTTCTATACATACAGTTTCAAACTCAGGGAGGCTGGACAATCCCTAGCTGTTTCTGATGTGAAACACCATCCATCTAAGGAAGCAGCTGCTGCAGGTAGAGTGAGGAGATGACCTGAAAGAACAAAATGTTCCTCACTATGGGCAGCAGAAGTTGCACATGCTCTCCTCTTTTCATGGGAGAGAGTATATAGGTTTGTATTAATTGTATGGGGAGGTGATAATATACCCATTCCCTGCTCGGCAGAGACCTCCTTTGCCTGGTTTCATGGGTCAGAGCACTGAAATTCCTTCCATTCACCTTCCCACTGCAGCAGCCAGAGCTGCCATCTTACTACCAAAGCAATCTATACTGTTGACGTGGCCAAAGGATCAAGGTTACTTAATCGGAAGGGGTCTCAAAGGCCATCAAGTTCCAACCCTTCACCATGGGCAGAGGTGCCTTCCACTAGACAAGGCTGACCAAAACACCCCCCCCAACCTGGCTTTGAACATCTGTGGCTGCCCATTCCTGGAGCTTCTCTGGGCAAACTGTGCCAGTGCTTCACCAACCTTATGGTGACTTCCTTTTATCTACTCTGAATCTCCCCTCTTCCACTTTAAACCCACTGCCTCTTGTCCCATGACCACACTGCCTGACAAACGCCCCTTTTCATCTTTGTCATAGGCCCTCCTTAGGTACTGGAAAGCCCCTGTAGGGTTTTCCTCGCACTTCCTGATCAAGTTGATGCAGTAGTATTTTAAGCCACTTCTGTACCACTTCTGACAAAAAGGAATAAAGATGTGTTTCCAAAGGTGCCACTTTCAAAACGTAAAGGAGAGTTTCAGAAGAGAGCCAAGCTGGGGGAGTCATAGTGGGTAGTCCTTTTCCCTTAGGGACGGGTTAGTCACACATCCAAACTCACAGTCCTGTCAGGGCATAAGCTACCCAGCTGCATGATCTCTCAGCCTCCAGCATGAGGAAAGAAAAAACACAAAATGCAAACGTTTGAGTCACAAACAAAGGGTGGGTGAGCGGGATTAGGCGAGGCTCTGCTGACTAACCCACCCCAGTAGCATGCAGATGTTGCACCTACTTTGTTCTGAAGCGAATGACCCTGGCCGTGCTGAAGATCTGGGTGGTGTTGGAAGGGGTTGCTGGTGCAGAAATGTCTCAACTCATCCCTAACCACCCTGCCTGAATGGTGTGTCTGTCCTGGGTTAACAGAGTCATCACAAAATCAGCCTATCTACAATACAAAACAAAGCTGGGATATATTGTTGCTACTGTTATATCTTGCATAGATGAGCTGAATCCCTTCAGGCAGAGACAATTTATCTCTGGCACAAAATGATTCATTAGAAGCTGTTTCAAATACTGTCTTTGTATTGATAAGGTGTGTCCTGATGAATTTGTCAAGGGCACCATTTCATCGCATTTTGTAATCCGATTTGTAAAGCTGTACATAGAGTTAATGATAGTTTAATTGTCTATCTCTAGAGATTAGCAGAGAGAGATTTTTCTGATGAGAATCTTGGTCCCAATTTCAGTATTTCTAGTTCTTAAACAACAAAACAACTGGAAGTTACAACACTGCTTTCTCAAATGTCTTCTGAGGCGTTCAGTATATGATACAATTAAGAATTTAATTGTGAGACCGTGTATGGATAGCATAAGATTTGTCTTCAGCCTTAATTCTGCTTATCCCAAACTACAGTGTGACAGCTATTTGTTAGTTACAGGAGGGCCAAAGTAACTCTTCAGAGATGCATCCTTAAGGCTGTCAGGATTTATTTAGCAGTAAAACAGCTTACCTGTTCAGTCACAGTGGAAAACAAGCACGAATATGAAAGTGTGGCTTCTTATCACACACAACATGTGTGAGTGGGGTCTGAGACCTGGCAGCCTTGAATTCCCAGAAATTAGCTGATAATGTGCTAGCTGTGTTATGATAAAACCATGCGCTTGCAAGGCCTGCTGTTAACTCTCTTTTGTGTGCATGCTGAGATACAGACAGCTCTGAAGAAAGGGCATTTGGTACAGTAGATTTTGGTCTTGACTTCAAAAGAATGAACAAAACATGCAGCAATTGTTCAGAAAAGGGCAGTTGTTCAGAGCAAGGGAGAAATGGCTGATAATTTTTCATTTTTTAATTTACAACGGCTTTAGATGCCTGAGGGTAATAACACGGATTGTAAATTCTGACCATTATTTAAATTAATTGCAAAATTCTAACTCACCTCAATGTGACCAAAATGAGAACTTGAATGTACAAATATCCCAGTGGCATTCTTCACAGCACTGAGAAGTCATTTCTACATGCACAACGATTTACGCAGTCTCCTTTCCCAGCTTATTCCTCGTGAGTGGTGTGGTTTGGTTGGTCTTCCTGCACTTCACTCTCCTAATGATTGCCAACATGACAGTTCCTCACTGACAGAACCATAGTTTCTTCTGGTTGTGTTACCACACTCAGCTCTCGACTTCCTGTACCCCACAGAACAGATGGCCCTCACTGAACCTCAGTACAACAGGCATTTTGTTTTGTTTAAACTGAAATGACAAGTCACTCCATCTAGTGAAAATATTTGCACTTCATGGCCTTGCAGGCTTCCAGAAGCTTAAACTTGGCATCACAGAAAGTTCAACCAACTTGATCCGGTTGAACGGTTTGTTTCCTCTCTGGGCAAACCTTTCTCCTGCTGATACACACTTTTTCCCAAGAGTATGTCTTTCCCCATAGAGTTACATTTGAATGCTGATGAAGCACATATGGAACTTTAGACCATTTTTAAAACTGGCACTGGGGAATTGGTGTACATGACAGAAGATGGTGCTGCATTCAGGAATGTTTTGATGCCACGCACTCTTGCTCAAAGGAAATCTGAAGCAAATTGGTTTGGGATGCATCCCTACAAAGTTCTAGTCAAGATGTACTAGTCTGACATCTGCTATTTTAGTATGCTGCGTGCTTTTTCACTTGTGCAACCCCAGTTTGACAATTGCCAAGCAAGGCAGGCAGTTTTTCCTGGACTGAGAGTGGAAAGGCTTGGGATGTGAACTAGCACCATGAGAGCTGCTTTTGGTATTGATTAGGACTGACGGAGTTCAGAGGGTTTTCCAAGTTCATTCCACAGAGCAGTCCAGACCATGACCTTTTACTAACGGATTTCTTCATGTTTGCCTAGGAAAGAAGGTGCTGTCATTTCCTTTAGTCAGGATGCTGGCTAGCGGGTGTACAGGAGTTGAAGTATGTTACTAGAAGGGATTAAAAGGGCAAAAAAAAAAAAAAAAAAAGGAGAGAGGAGAAAGAAAAATAGAGTGGAGCTTTTTGAGTGGAGTGAATGGAGTTCCCACAGATGGTGTCACTCCTGAGGGAACTCTGACAATGGTTGTACAAACAGCCAGAAGGCAGTTGTGTGAACCCTGTGTTTGGTGGGCTCTGTTCCCTGTAGGGTCCTATACAGCGATGCCTATGAGCTTTACTACTCTTCTCAGCTCCTTCTCAAGGAAATTCTCTGCTTTGCTCCTCCTGCAGGGACAAGGGCTTGCAGTTAGGCCAGGTGCCAGATGGAGCAGTTGCCCAGTTTTGCTCTCTTTGAAGAATGCGGGCGTTTAGGATCTCTGTTTTCCGATGCCTCTTTTTAAAAGTGCTTTCAGTGTTCCAGTTTCACTTGTGATGTTGCTGCAAAACTAGGCTTTTATTGTGCTTTGTATGTACACCTCTCTGCATGGGAGATAAAGATCACGGCTCCTGAAGGGAACCATCTCCTTCCCTCAGCTCCACCAGAGACTGCCCTGAGTCCCACGGTTCTCCCTCCCGAGAGCAGCTGTGAAAGAAAAACATTTCTGAAGAATCAGTCATGTAGAAAAAAAACCAACAACAAAACACCAACATTTATGCTGCATTTCTATTGTTTCTCAGCGGATGCCATCTCTGTTTCCCGAGGTCTGTTGCAAGTGCCTAATCCCAGCTGTCAAGCTAAGCTTTCCTTGACAGAGTTCCCAAAATTAAAACGAGAAGTGTGGCTCCTGTCTCTCTCCCCTCCCTCCTCGGGCATGGCGAGGAGCTGTTTCATCTTAACTCTGTCCCTGGGACGAGGAGCTTTCCTCCGCCCCGCAGGTGCGGGCGGCGATGGCTGAGGGCCCGGCGCCATCTTCTGGGCTGTGCTGCACGTCCTTGCAGCTCCTTGGGTTGGGCCATCAAGAGAAAACAGGAAAGCGAACGTGCAAATCTTATGCGTGTTTCTCGTTGGAGAGTAATTAATGATAATAGCTTTTTCTCTGCTATGACTAAGAGAAGGGGAAAAGCTGTCCCTGTGCGCTGAACCAACCAAACCCAATGAGGCAACAAGCTCACTGAGCATCTCAGGGCCCAGTTCAACAGTGCTGCCAAATTCCATCGGAATGACAGAGCACGGAAGGTCATCTGTAAGTTATATACCTGTGTGGCACAGAGTCACTAAAAGCCAGATGGAAGGTGCTTTGTTTGGGTGAAGATGGAAAGGTGTGTGCTGTGCTCATGCACTGCTGCCATCAGCACACGCTGTGGGGGCTTAAGCTGGAGCTCAGCATTGCTCTGAGCGTGAGCTGTGTGCAAGCTGAGACACATTTCTGTGTGGGAATTGGTTTGTGCCAGGCAGGCTGGAGCTTGGTGGGTGTGTGTCTGTCTGGGCTGATATGCCCACAAAGTCTGGAGAGATTTCCACTTGCCATCTTTCTGAATTCAGGCTCCTCACAGAGTCATAACATTCAGTCACTGCAGAGCACTGACTGGCACTGAACTTCTGGGGAACAAGGCTGGTCACTCATGATGAGATTTCACAGAACCAAAGGACTTAGAAATAGGTGAGATGTTCTGTGCCCATGTCCCCTTATGATCAGACTCTAGATCCTTCTGTGGCATTTATCTGATGGATCAGCAACCCAATTTGCTTCCAGTCTGCATGGAAGGAGGCAGATTGCACAGAGTGATGCATTAAAGGAAGTCTCAGCAGTAGCTAGGGAGAATTGGAAGATAAGCATAAATGAAGTGTGGTTTCCCTGTCAAATAGAAATTAGGGGAGAAAGTTTGGCCTAGATAAGCTACTGGTCTGCTGCTGTGGGAGTATGGAATGAATGGTGTGGATGCTCTCTTATTGCCTCTGTCAACATTCAGAAGGGACCGATGCTTTCTACTGCATCCTTCACTCATGTGTGCAGACTGCGGGTCCTTTGCACCAAGACTTGACTCTCCTGAGGTGTGGGACTGTCATCTCTCACTGTGCCAGTTGTAGCTGGTGCTTTTAGGTACAGCTCTGATATTTCTGCTAATGATTGTTCCTCACTTGAACTCCTGTGGTGGTACTTCTTTTGCAAATCAGGAAACTATGAAAATAAATCTCTTCCTTTCAAAAGTGTCTTGTTCAAACAGAGAGTTACAATGTAGGAGATCTCTTTTGCCTTGCCACTAACTCAGTGTGGCTATAGGCAAAACATTTCCTCTGTCTGGAGAAACATCAGATCTCTGAAAGCCAGAGAAGCTGTGTCTAACATGACAAAGAGATTGGGAGTGGAGCTGCTTGTGTAGTGATAAAGTAAAGGAGAATTTTGTTCTTAATTTGTTGCCATTTATTACTTGTCACATCAAAGAAGAAAATGGCAGACACCATCAGCAGAGGGGGAAATGTCTTTTGAGGAATAGTTAATTCGCTGAAAAATACAGTTTTGTGGAAGGTAATTTGAGAACCTGCCTATGTTCAGTGAATTGTTTGGGCCAGAAATGAAAGGGAGAACTTTTTCAGGGAATGTTTTGCTCTGACAGCCTCAGAATACAATGTGACACATTTTTTTAGAAAATTGTGTTAGTTTAAATCATGAGAAATTATAGGGAGGAAAGCAAGATATTTAATGGAGCTTGGAACAGTGAAAGGCTTGAAGTTGACTGAAAAATCCAGTAAAAAGAATCCTCAAATTGTCTGCTTGTGATCAACATGTTTTATGTGTTGTGAGCCACTGTCCAAAGCCTCTTTGTCTTCATCGTAATAAACCTAGGCTGATGACAGGGCTTGCTAATATTTCTCTTATTGCAGAGTTGCCAGGTGCTGCTGCTCTCAGCAACAAGTAAGAATTTGGTGTATACTTTGTATTAGAAGTGGAGACAGGTAGCTGCTTTACCCTAAGGACTGCCTGATGCTGGTGGCTGTATCCTACAGCTGCACAGCTGGATGGGCTCTAGGACACCAAGTGACCCTTCAGAAGGTCTGTGTGCCTCGCTTTGCCTCTCAAGTAGTAGCTGCTCGACATCAGACTTCACACATGTGCACAGACACAGAGCTTTGTGTAACTTGAACAACTGTAGGAGAGACACACAGTGCCAGACTGGAGCCTTTTCAATTTAAGATAAATTGTGTTGCATTCCTGCTGTGTTCTAAGCTGTTTGAATTGCAGATAGATTGTCTTCTGGAGAAGCTCCTAATGTGCAAACGCTGTCTGTCTGTTAACTTTGTAATGAGCCCTAAAGCCCTGGAGAATAAGGGAGAAACTGCAGCAGCTCTTTCACAGGATTTCCGAGGTGACTGCCAGGTCTTTATGTTGGGAAATTGTAGTTGTTCTCTTTCTTTTTTTTTTTTCTTGAAATGGAGAGAGTGCTTGGTGACTAATTTGAGTGTGAATGGAGGTATCCTTCTGTAAGGACTCAATTATGCATATGTAGGGACAAGCGTCCCTAAAAAGTAATGGAAAACATGAATCTCATCTTCAAAGCTTAGGCCCTCTGTCAAACTGTGGATGTCCATGAAGAAGGAGTATCTCCTGCCTTCTGGATTGTACTGCTCTGTGTCCCTGACACAGCAGCAGCAGCAGTGATTCATGATGAGGTCTATGAGCTGAGTTGCACACCTATAACACTGCCAGTGTGGTGGGCAGATGCCAGCTTAGAGGAGCAAATGCCAGTCCCCTGGCTGGCCATGCAGTGGCACTGAAAGCAAAGCTAAATTCCAGAGGTGAGCTCTGGCAAGGAGTGTCCTGGTTACAGATGAGGTGCTGAATGGGGTCGCTCACCAGTGCTGGGAAGACTGAGAGGAAAGGTGGAAGGAATTCATCAAGTACAGTGTGCAGACCACCAGCAGATCTGCTCAGCCCTGTGCCATTTGGGAGATGGATCTGCTGACCCATTTGCTCATGGCATGCTCCCTGTGCCCTAGTATTTCGCCAAGGCTGTATCCAAGGAGAAGTTAGTGCTTCTGTTGCTTGCTTGGTTTGTCCTGAAGAAAGACAGAGAGTTCAGCTTTCCTTTCTGCAAGAGAGGTGTATTTTCATCCCTTTTTTGTTCTCTCTCATCTATTCTGTGAATGAGATGCTGACCTTGCTCATGCAAAGTGCTTGGAGAAGCAAAGAGAAAGCAAAGAGAAGCTTAAGGCAGAAATCTTGATAAAAGGACACTGAGAAAAGGTAGTCTGCAGCAGTCAAGGCTCTCACTGTAGCTACTGACACAGGTGAAGATTTCCTATTGATCTCCTAAATTTCAGAATATGCACAACACAACAAGTGGTTTGGAGCTGTTGCACTTGAAGTGGATAAAATAGCTTTGCTCAGAAAACACTTCTAAAAAGTATAGGTGATTTTGATTAAAATCCATTTGGATCAAGGACATGCAGAGGAACAATTGTGTGCTCTGTTGAAGTGTGTAGCATGGGGGTTACAGAACTTAGATGGGCAACAGGAAATGTGGGAGACTTGCTGTGAGGTCAACCTGGACTTGAAGAACCTTCCCCCCTGTCTGAGGTGATCTCCCCAAGCCACCAGGGTACACATTCATTTCTTTTCAGAAAGAATTTGAGAGAATTTTATTCCAAAACGGGAGTTTTTCAAAGTAGTAAAAATGTTTGTTTGTTGGGCGCCCACCTCCTTTCCAGTATTTGTTTCAGCAGAGCAGACACATGAGTGGGACATGGGACTTAGTGTACCGTATGTTATCTATAGAGAAAGACAATTAAACTCTCAGCTTAATAAGTTTCTCTAGTTTCCAGGGAAGTTCTAGGTGGGGAGCGCTGCCCAAAAGGTTTGCTGAAAATCTGGAAAAAACATGAATGCAAGTTTCCTTTCAATTTGCATTAGGTATTATCAATTCAGTAACTAGGCAAACACAGAGTAAGCTGAACCCCTGACCTCCTGAAATGAAACAATTCCCTCTGGATGAATTTGAACTAAAAGAATCCTGCTGGTGAGGGAGGCTCCTGTTCTGCTCTGGGTTTGCAAATCAAGCGTTATGAAAACAAACTGTCTCTAACCTTGTGCCCCTTTTCCAAGCATCATCTGCCCTGTTCTTGTGCAGAATATCTGGCACTGGTATTACACCTATTCCCCTCCTGTGTATAAGAAAACAAAGTGGGTGCACCAGAGCAGAGGTGTGGTGGATCGCCAGTTGGCTCGATTGCCAGGTAACCCCAGGCTGCCTGAGTTCATGACTGATATTATACAGGATGTGCTTGCTGCAGTGTGGCATTATCATCTGCTCACATATCTTTGGTTGCCTCAGATCACTGTCCTTTCCTCAAGGTGTCTTGAAAGAATGTTGCTATTGCGACTAGACTGCCTCTGTTTTTCCACTCTCTGAACGAGAAAATAGATGGATATTGACTAGCATGTTTGGCCTTTATATTGGTAGAGGAATCATAGGGCGCTAGGTCTGCCATACAGATGTGTGTTCATTCTGCAGCACAGGACAGTATGATTCTGTATCTGCCACCTTTGCAGAGGTGAGGGGCTAAGGGTACAAGCAGAGCTGGAATAAGCCTCTGTAAAATCCTTTGGTGTTACACATAAGCAGCAGGCAGAGAGTCCCTGAGACGGGAAGAATCAAAGTGTCTTAGTTGGTCCTAAAATACAACCCAAACATTCTTGGGATGCGGAATGCAATTTTTCTTTCAAATTTATTACTAGCTTATCCTCTCTCACCAGGCAGGAAGGTGCAGGCGCAGACCAGCTCCCGCTGGTCACAGCCTCTCCTGCCTGTGCTTTACATCAGCATTCCCCTCACCTAGCAGGTATATTGCTTTCCTCCTCTGCTGTCTGGCTCTGATTGATACTGTCATTTGTGTATTGAAACAGCCAGAGCCTATAAATCCTTCCAAACACCCTATTATTAAAAAGACATCTCACCTTCAACTTTGGGCTGGTGAGAAGGGCTCATTGTGCTTCTGTTTGTTAGCTGTGCTTATGCAGGCAGTGTCTCTTGGGGCCAGAGATTATGCTCGGATGTGCGGTGTAATAGGGTCGGTGAGCTGGCTGCATGCGTCAAAAGAGATCTCGAGGGCAGGCAGACCTCTCAAAGGCAGCAGCTTGCAGAAAGTGAGATTTTTACAGCTGTGCTGGGAGGGTTGGTCACATGTGGTGGGCATTTGTGACATCCAGGTGATATCAGCCGGGGGAATTGTTGTATATTCCTTAGCTATGGTAAAGATGGTTATAAAACCAGAGGCTCTCCTTAGCCAGCAGTAAGGCTGACTCGCTAAGGTGCTCTGTCATTTTGGGGGCAGAAAACAGTCAGAATGCATGAGGCAAGCACTGCCTTGAACTGGTCAGAGCCTTCCCAGCCTGCTCCTACCTTTGTCCCAAGGATCCTGCATCTGCAGGGGAGGGAAGGCATGGACCAGCCATGCACCAAGCCTACACAGCATGCACAAAGACTCCTCCAGGGTGAGTCAGCTCTGTACAGATATGGCACTATTGGTTGTCTACTCTATATCACCTCTGAAGAAAAATAATGCTTAAATGTAAATGTTCTGGAGATTTCTTCCTCATTTTTTATAATTTCTCCTAAGGCTGAAGGGTCTGGTTTAGGACCAGCGTAATAACTATCATAACTTTGTCAGGCTGACACATCAGTATGGTGCCAATCACAGTTATAGAGACCCTGGGACCACTTCATCACAGCAGCTTCACTCCAAGGCTCTTTTTAATCTGTCCTAATAAAATTTAAATGACAGTAGCTGTTCCAGTCATGAACCAAGAAAAGCCTCTCATATCATTTCCTCCCATTTTTTTTCAGTGTTGGGTTCTCCATTTTATATTGACTAATTTATATGTGAGAGCTGACACCCTCTGGAGCCGGCAGTGTGAGTCTGAAACAAGCGGCACTTCTGTTTAGTGCCTCTTTTTTTAGCAGTTAGGCTGCTTTCAGGGCAGTATGGAAAATTGTATAGTTGGGCCGTTGTCACCTTCTTCAGAATCCAGACTGAATTTTCTGATGCTTATGGGTAGTTCTGACCAGGAACTGTTACCTAGTGTGGACGTGGACTTGGCTGTCAGAATTGTGGCTCTCACGGTGCTGAGGAGCCAGCTTGCCTATCAGCCCCATGTTAAGTGAGGAGACCCGGCAGCTCCTGTCAAGGCCTTGCGCTGCAGGGAGAGGCAGGGCAGTTTGCAGTGGCTTTTAGATCCCGCAGGCTGCACAGTCTACAGACATAGACCTGCCTGTGAGAAAAAAAACCTCTTTGGCAGCAGGAGTAAAGCCACAAAAGTCAGTCTCAGCCTTCCCGAAGTGTGAGGGGTCAGGGAGCTGTTTGGAAATCCTGTGGCTTGAACCTCAGTCAGAGCTATTTCTAGTACTGAAAGCACTAGGACTGGGATCGTGCCCATGTCTTTTTCTTATTTTTCATTTAACCCGTTGCTGGCTGCTGTGTTGTATTACTTTTCAGATCAGCTGAGAGCAACTGAACATGACTTCAATGAGTGGGAATGCATATAATTCCTGGTGGCTGCAAAACCCATCCTTCTCCATCAAAACACCACAAAGCTTAGTTCAAACAGATACTTTCCACCTGAAACGAACCTTTGTCTGCTCCTAGCAGAAAGCTGGAAGATGATCAGAATCATTAAAGCTCTCAGAATCCTCAGGGAATGAGGATGGATGCTTGCATAGGAAGGGTGTCAGTCTACTGGGGCAAATGCTGTCCCAGTACAAACATATTGCATGAGAAAATCTCGAGTCGGGGTTCTGTGCTATGGGATGGGCGAAGGCAGGGTTTCTGACCCAGACCCCAGCCATTGCTGTGTTCCCATCAGAAGGCTATGCTGGCAACATGTGAATATAGATCATGTACCAAGGAGGTGGGATATGAGCACTGCTGACCATGCTCCCCCCAGTTAATGTCTTCCCCAAGTATATCTGCACTGTCTTGGTAGACTAGCTCCAGCTACTGCATTAACATGGCCCTCCCTTTTGACTTTAGGACTTTTTCTCCTTTCTTTTAGCAATTCACCAGCTTACAGATGTAAGTTAAGGGCAGTGAATTATAATCAAGGCATTTTCCATCTCCATTCAGAATGCGTGGCAGGGAAGGCGATATCTAGGGTTTTATTAATAATGAAATGGTAAAATGTCACCATCACTGTGGTATGAGCAAGACTTGATATACATGAGTATAATAGAGATCAGATTGAGACCCTCAGACTTCAGTGTCAAGGGCCTGCAGGAATGTGTTGCATTTTCTTCCCCACTGATGAAAATGAAGTCCTGGGGGAAATGAGTTGTTTGGTCTCATCTGAATTCTTTTTGGAGCAGTGTTTCCTTCAGAAACTCTAAGTAGCAGTCTGTGCCTCCCTTCTTGTCAGTCTCTGCTGGAAAGACAAGGAAATGGATGGGCTGGGAACAACATTTCTGGCATCTCTCAGCCATCCGTGTTATCTCGTTTAGCTACAAGAGGGATAGTTACTGGAAGCATCTGTTGTGTCTGTGTGGAGAAAGAGGTAATGTTTTGAAGACACAGCATGCATCCAAATCCCTTTTGCTTTTAGGGCCAATTCCAAACAGACCAACTTGAAGGAGATGACATTTTTGATTACATTTCCTGTCTTAATACAATGTTCAGTATCCTTCCATCAAGCCACACTTTTCTGCATGACTATTTTGTTCAGCCTGTTCAAGACCAGGTTGGATGGGGCTTTGGACAACCTGATTCAGTGGGAGGTGCCTCATCCCAGGAGAAGAGTGTTGGAAATGGATGATCTTTAAGGTGCCTTCCAACAAAAGCCATTCTAGGATTTTGTGATTCCATGACTCTATGATTCTAACATAAAGAGAGGTAGCCTTGATCCTTTTATCTGTAAATATTGCTTTGTTTTGATAGTAAGATAGCTGTTCCGGCTGCTGCTGCTGCAGGAGACAAGAAGGAATACCCTGTGTATGGGTGTCAGATAGCTGGACAGTCCTGGGCCACTTCATGCCCAGTGTCTCTGTGGTTCTCACCTGATTTTTGTTACAGGAGTCTTCTGTATTCCTTTTTCTTTTTTTTTTTTTTTTTTTGTAAGACTGTGTGTCCTTCAAAGATCTTACACTATGGCAGGAAGTATAGTGACCAAGATGATTACCTTTGTGTGGATCATTCCTATCACTCCTGCCCTAGGTACTTGAGGGGGTCCCTGTCCTTTCCTATCCCCTGAGGTATACATCTCTCTGGAAAAGCTATAGATAATGTGGAACTGGTTATCACACACTGTTTTAGATTCGAGCATGAGCTCTGCCTCTGAAAAATAGGTGGGTTGAACAAGACCCTTTCCTTTCCTGCACATCTGACTTTCCTTTGAGACAAAACGTTCAAAAACGCATCCCACAGGAACAGCCTGCTTCATTAGGAATTGAGAAATACGTTGCAGTCTGAGAATAGATTACTTCTGAGAGGCACAAAGTGTTTCACATTCCTTGAGAGCTGCTCCTCTCTGCCAGTAGGTGTTCTTGCCCCACTCTGAATTACAAATCTGGCTCTCCATCTGTCTACCCAAGGACAACCTTGTTATCACTAAGGGAGAAACAAAATGACATGTCTGAACACCAATTTTATGCAGCATAGAGTCTGAGTAGTTCAGGGGCAGTTTTCTGAGTGGATAAGGACCTTGCTTCTCATTTTCAAGGGACCAAATCCTTCTCAGATGAATCTCATCCATCTAAAGATTTTACAAGGTGCCTAGAGCTTACTAGAGACTAATGCAACCCAAGGACACATTCTCTTGTCTATAGCTGTTAGGTTGATCACTTAAGAACATAATAAACAGTCAGATCTGAAGCCTTGCAAACCTCAAAAGGGGTAACCAAGGCCCAAAGAGTTACGGTAATTCCAGTGATATCTTTTTCAACCCCTTTCTTTTCTCTTCATTTTAAATGGTGTGCCTCACTGCCTGCCTTTTAGCTTGTATTATCTGGTTACAGTTTCTAGCACAGAGCAACCAAAGTTCTGTTTAGGGGAGACTGGTGTATGAATCATTACCTGCAAGGCTTGCAGTCAAATAGTGGGTTATAGTACTAATTAAGGTAAATGTCATAGCAAGAGCATGCTGACGTTGTTGGAATTAATGGCCCAGAGCATTACTACTTAGCACACCTTTTGAAGTTAATGGAATTGTATTAATTGGGATCTTGGAGGGACTGAGGGACACAGAGTACATCACTCCTGAGCAGCACCTCTGTTATTACATTAAATCTGGAATAGCATCCAAGTTCCTGCTGCCATTTGTGCTCCCCTTGCACAGCCATTTCACAAATGGATGGCTCTGACGAGGCTCGGGGGAAGGTTGTTTGGTCCTAGGGTAAAAGGTGAAAAAAGTCTGTTCCAGTTGTGGCTGCAGAGAGTCAGTCTGCTTCAGAAACCAGAGCTGGGAACTGCCAAACTGCCTCTGGCACAGCCCTGGGGGAACAAGGATGTAGGATCAAAAATATTCTGTGCTCTTGTCCCCAGGTCTGGTTCTGCACATCATCCTCCCCTGCACTGAGCTGGTTCCAGCAAACACGACCCAGGGTATTGCTACAAAGCACTGTGTGAGAGCATTAAAAAATAACAGCGTCTGTCAGAGATATCAAGTGCTTTGGGGTATTTGTCAGCTGCTGTAGCAGTGAGACCCATGCAGTGGTCAGACCTAAAGCCAATAAAAAATTAATTCTGCCACAGCAAAAACTGGTTCGTGGAGAGCATCTGCTTTCTTTGGGAAACAAAACAAAACAGCCGAGGAAACGGATGCTTTTCACTGGAAAACCTAAACTCAAAACTTGTAACTGTGCAGTTGGGGAGAAGGAAAAAAAAAACAGCAGTTCTCTACTGAGAATTTTGATTCCAGACCAGAATGTTCTTGTTTCATCCAAATTTTCCATTGGGAGAAATCATTTTTAAGCAGCTCTCATACTAAGTAATTAACCACAGACAAAGAGTAGATGATTTCAGAAGAATAGGAACACATACTATCTCTAGATAATGCCATTAAATCCGTTATGCACAGGGAATGGAAGTTATTATGGCAATGTAGAGTGGCTGTGCTATTTTATCTTTGTCCAGTTCAGATTTGGAAAAAAGATACTTAGCTATAATATAGCACTTTCTCTGTATTAAGACGAGTGCAATTATTAATTGTCCTTCACTTTACTGGGATGTAGGTTCACAATTACCACTGACTACATTTATAGACTTTCACATTATCTGCTGGGTTAACATTGGGAAATTTTAATAATTGCTTGAACTGATGATGATTTGATGTCAACTTCATCTCCCTCTGTGTAGAAGCTGAAACAACAGCATGCCTGGACTGTTGCTGCCCACATGGGAAGTTCCCTGTCAGCTCTGTGCTGTTCTTTTTTCTTGCCCCAAACACCTTGGAGGCCTGACTGAAATATCCAGAGCTCAACAAGTATGGCGCTGGTCTGCAACTGGGCAGGAGCTGGAGTACATGATCCCTAATTCTGCTACAGATTTGCTACCTGATATTTGGCATATCTCTTACCACAGCCTGTAACTGGCTGCAAGGGACAGGCAGATTTTGCCAGCAGGTTCAGGACTTCTTTCAGGACTTCTTACTCTGACCTTTGCTTGCAGAACTGCTTCGCTCCCAAGAAAGCACGAAGTGCTCCTTGCTGTTTAAATCTACTGCAGTTCTGTTTGAATTGAAAGATTCCTCTGTTCCTCAGCGGAGTGTGTTGTAAAACAGTCAGTGACATTTGTTAAATGGAGAACACATAGGGCAAGGACTCCATCAGCTCTGAGGAGGCAGTGAGTAATGGTTTCTTAATGTCTGAGAGCTTTAAAGCTACTATAATATTCTTCAAAGTCAAGATAGCGTGGTGGGGCCCTGCACTGCTATCCCGTGTTCAGGGGCAGGCCGTCACTGAGTGTGTAGTCACTCACCATACTTCAGCAGCAGCTATGCAGAGATGAAGGAATTAGCTTCTGTGCAGCATGCATCACAGAAGAGACAGATTTATTATTTACTTGCAAGCGTGCCTGTACTGCCCATCACTCAGCTTGTTACCTGTGCCTGCTAGGCACTGCTCAGCACTTCCAGTGGTGTCTACTCTGCCCTCTTTCTGACACAAATCAATATCCTAAGGCTCAGTGCATTTTGGAAGGAGATAGAAGATGCACAGCCTTCACTACAAAAGGGGGAGTGGAAGGGAAGTGCTCTCCTGTGATCAGATGGAAACCTGCAGTACAAGCTGGGTGAGGATCTCCTTGTTTTAGATCCCTTAGGCCTCTTATCTCCATCCAAGGTCTTCTTCTTCTGTCTTGGGCATAGTTCTCTCTCATGGAGGGTGTCATGTGGAGGGCTTAGAAGAAAGATGTAGCTACTTTGTGAGTCTTGTATGTGGTCTCTCACCTCACACTCATAGTTCTTGACCTAAGAAACTGAGACTATCCTGAGTTCATTAGGGTCTGCAGTTCTCTCTTTCAGCCATCATTACCTCTTCTCCCTTGCAGAGAACAGGGCTGAGCCAATTGACCTCATCTGTCACTGATATACAATGATGCATTTTAACACTACCCAAAACTTGGCTAACTACTGTGTGGTAATGAACTGTGCATTTTTTAGCTTCAGAGTCTCTGGACAGACTGAAGTACAGTGATAATTTATATCCCCAAACCTGTTATTTACAAGCAGTCATGTTTCCCATCTTCCTGTAGACAAATCGAAAGAGCTGTAAATTTGCCACATACAGTCCCTTGAGTTAATGCTTAATGGGAAATGTGATACAAAACATTCATTTGTCCTGGAAAAAGGAGCCTGAACAGTACTACCAAAGAAATAGGAGCAAAACCCGAAAATAGGTGGACACATTCTACATAGTCTTTACTATAAATAATTTACCACCCATATAGATGCAACAGAAGAAACAGGAGGAAAATTAGGTCTCCTGAGTGGCAGTTCACCTTATTAATCACTGCCACAAGTGACTATTTAAGTACTAATTAGATGCTAACTGTGGGTCATGAGAAATGAACCAGCCACCAGATAGGCATGATAGCATTGGGCATTTATTCCCTTACTGATCATATAGACCTGAAATCACACCCCCCGCTTTTATTAAGTGTAGGACTATTGACATTTTAGAGTTGATCTGGAAAACAGCTCTGCCTTGTTTCTAAAGAAAAAATCAAGTGTGTGTGTATGTGGAAATGCAGGCATTTTGTGAGATAAGGTACAAAGTATGTGGGAAATGAGGTCTTTGAATGTTTGCACTTCTTCCTTTCTGGATACCTTCGTGAGGGCTGTGTTGTTCAGTAGGACTCACCCCACACAGAAACATTTGTAAGAGCAGAGACTGGTGAGGGACTGTTCTTTTCCTTTGAAAACAAACCAGTGTTTTGACACCATCACTCCCTAGCACTTGTGGCTTACCACCCAGAAACCTGAGTTTAAGGAAGAGGTGCAACTGCAGCTATTTTCTCTACTAGGTCTCACTTCCCTGCAAGTTGTTCAGGCTTGAGTGGAGCTGTTACAGACCCTCAAGAAGGAATTGCCAGTTCTTCCATGAGCTGCCTGTGCAAAGGAAGAGGCCAAGCCTCTATAACAGCTTTGCATTTCTCCCCTCCTACCTTCAGCCCTGTTTCCTGCTGTGAGTGGAAAGCATCAAATACAGTGAATCCTTGTGTGCTGTGGCTGGTGGGAAGAGCTACTGGCTGATTCCTATAGTCTCAATCAGAGGTTAGGGCACAAGCAAGCCTTCCTGCAGTCCTGCTGTAAGGCTGTGTGTGGGAACTGTTGAATCACTGCCTGAACCACTGATTGATCACCTGAGGTGAGCACTGAGTCAGCCACAGGCACACAGGTGAAGGCAATGTACCTGTGTGATTGGAAGGGGTGGAGTTTGGCTCCACCTCTCCCAGACCCCATTTAAGGGCTGACCACCAGGGAAGGATCTCTTGTTGGAGATCTGTCCCTAGTGGAGTTATCAGCAAGCCTCAACCATCTTCAAAGGTGAGCTACTCTTTTCTTACTGATTGTCTGTATACCATCTACTTGAGCCTATCAAAAGTATACCATCTTCCACACTATTTCCTTTGAGTGCCATTCTTGGGGGTTATTTGCCCTACAGGCTACCATCCTTTGTCTTTATCCCGTTGTCTAGATCTACTTGAAAGTAAACAGGTTGCAAATTCCTCCATGCACTACATCTTCTTTTTTTGATGTTGTTGTGTGGGCTTGGATCAGCCATACCTAGGAACTCTTAAGTACCTGATGAAATGGGGCCTATGGTGTCATGGCACCCATCATATAGTTCTGGGGCTGGCAGGGCATCTGCTTGCCTGTCTTTTCCTCCAGTTCTGCTTGAGCATCTCAGTGCTGTGCTAATACAGTAGGAATGTGTATTAATGCTAATCAAAATACATTTTCCATTATGATCCTTTGCTAGCACTGCTGGATATTTTAAAATACCTTCTTTAGACCTGATGCTCTCTGACTGTTATCTTCATTTCTCTCACAGCAGCTAGGTGCATTTTCTCTTTTAAGCGAGTGTTTCAGAAATCTGGAGGTGGTGAATGCTCCATATTTTCCAGACCATTTCTATTATTGTCTGTGCATTATCTAGCCCCTTCCCTGCCAGAGATATAGACCCTGTCACAGCACTGGGCCCCTCCCTCCCTTCCCTGCAAAGAGGCAGGAGGAAAAAATTGCTTCATAAATTCCCCTACTTCATCACCTGCTGACTTCAGTTTGCCTCTATGATTTTTACTGGAGTAATTGTCTTGTTTACTTTCTGTCTGGTGCAGGTTTGTCCACAGTGTCCTGTGCTTTCTGGGAGCCTCTCTGTCAGTTTGATATTCAATATCTCTTTCTGGTTCCTTAATAATCCTCCTAACTCACTTCTCTTCGTTTTTATAGGTCTTCTGGTCCCCATGCTGGGTAGTTCATATCTTTAATACAGCTCTCTTTATTGCCTGTACTCCTCTTTACCTTCTGGCCTAAACACATTGGCCTCTAATGCCTTGGGTTTTGCTCCCAGTCTAGACTCTGTAATTAACACTGAGCTCTCAGCAGGAGAAGCTGTAATTTTACAGAGTTGCCCATGGATCTGTGCATGTGAGAGAGCATTGAGGGGCAGAACCCTGGTTTCTTTATTCCTATGCTCTCTCTGCCACTGATGCTCCCAAGGCTTCTCCTACTCAGCACCAGAGAAGCTTTCCTTTCCTGTAGACTGTTGTTTTTCCTGTAGCTGTAACTAATCCCCACTTGGACTAGCATGTGAAGTGTGATAATGTATGTGCACAATTTCTTTCGCTCCAGCACCAGGAACAAATCCAGGCAGCGTTTCACCCCACAGTCCCCCCACCCATCCCAGTCTTCAGCATGCCCTCGTGTCAGAAGTGATGCAGTCCCTCCCTATGAGCTACAGCTTGGGGTCTGCTCCATACAGTGTGGCTTGAGGTGCTAACCTGTGTAAATGGCAAAGAGACCCTCATCCAGTTCAGCATCACTCCCACTGCTGCCTGTGGGTTCTTCACAGCAAACTGTGCTGCAAAGATAATAAAGACCACAGGTGAATTTTCTTCTAATCCCTGACAGAGAACTTTTACTCTGATCAATACACTGGCTTACATCTACATGAATATCTGTAGATGGAATGCAGAAATTCTTCATCTGCACACAGGACTGTTAACAGGAAGGGAGCATCTTCACAGGCAGCTTGTTAGCTGAGTGAAAACAGAAATAGTTTCTCCTTCACTTTGAGCCAAAATTAAGTGCTTTTCTTGTCACCTAACTTCCTGTCTTACCTTTTTTTCTGTCTCAGTAACAACACTAGCAGAGTAACTTTCTGCTGAGGGCTCAAGAAAGGCCAGATAGCTGAAGTACTGTGAAGTTTTTCAAAAAGGTAAAGATCTTGAGGAACAATTATGGCTTTTTTTTTTTCTTTTCTTTTTTAAAGCCCCAAAGCTATGCCAGTATGACTCTATCTTCCTGCTGCTCAGAAGTCACAGAGATGCTTTTAATGCCTTACAAGTGCTGGTATGTGTATGCTGCATCTTGTGTCTAGTGTTGCTCTTGCTTTATTGCTTGAATTTCGAGGCACGAAAGCTTGCATTGAAGTGGTGAGGACTAAGACCAAGTGAGACATAAAGACAAGATTCTGCAGTAGTTGTGGTTCCAGCATAACTCAAAAGAACATGAGGATTTTTGTTTTAGGGAAGAGAATGGCACTGAAAACTCCTGAGTTCTTTTGTATTCAAAACCAAAGCATGCCAAGCAAACCTAATTGCTTTTTCCTGGGTACCATTACAAAAATTAATAGATGTAGGTAAGAACACAGCATGAAACACTATGGAGTAAAGTGTGGAATAAAGAATTAAGGCACTGTTTTATGAGATGTTAGAAGCAAGCAAAATTAATTTTGGTTGGCTGAGATATAAATGCTACCCGAGGCCTCAGAGACACGTTTTAGATTGCTAGAATATAAAATGCATATTCCTGTCTTGAAAGGATATGCATGTGGTATTAGTTGCTGTGATTATTTATCTGTATATTTATTCTACCCTGCTTGAAGAGACAAAAACAGAAGTGGAGAGTGTTCTGAGCAGTCCCCCTAGCCTGTGTTTTAGGAGGGTGTTGGCAAACAGCCTCCTGAGCCTGCTGCTGCTGCAGGAATCCTCTCCCCTCTGCCTGCAAGCTATGTAAGTGTAGGCTGCCATCTCCTCCTATGGAGGGGGTTGAAGCTGGGTGCATGAATTGGCTGCTGGAAGCGTTGGTCTCTCTCCAGTGACTAGGACTGTCCCAGTGAGCTGGCTAGACTACAGGTATAACTGTCTTTGGTTGAGAAGTGAGAAGCATTGCAGAGCCCTTGCAGGGATATTTAAGTGCCAGACTTAAAGGCTCTGGGAATTCTTGTAGTCTGTAGACAATACCTTGAGAGCAGCAGGAGATGGGTATGAATGCCACTCATTGCAAGTAGCTGAAAATACATGCTTTTCAGCACTGGAAAAAAAATATTTTTGTATTTGGGCGTTTGGGGGATAAAATTGTAAGATAAAACCCGATCATTTTGATTTCCCTGTTGGTTTTCATCTTTAGATATATGTTCTGACGTCAGTCACAATAGCTGCTGGCTGTGGAGTTAATACAGCACAGTGCCTCGCAGCACAGCACCTCAGCAAACCTACGCAGCCTCTATCTTGAGCATTTGTGGGTAATATTGCTGCACCTGAGTGTGCTCTGGGAGGGAAAAGAAGACAGGAGCCACAGGGAGACAATCCATTTTGCAAGGGTTATTTTGTTTTTCATTCTCTTTTTCAAAATCATCCTTATTGTCTTCAATTCCCAGTTCCTCACCAGTTTCAGAAGACTTAATTAAAAGGTCGCATTCATCTATGTCTTTTGCCCTCGATAGCTTCTGTTTCCATTTTCAAGAGAAGCTAAAATTCCCTAGTGAGGATAAATGGGGAAAGTATTAGACCAAATTGGGTAAATGCAGTTTCTGTGGAATGCACAGAGAATGAAAGCATATGTAGAAATCACATCTCCTGACAAGACTGTTCAGGCAAGACATTAGTCACAGGCTGGAAGTCAAATGGTTTCCTGAATAGCACCAGGGAAGAGCAGCTATCACCAAATGACACATCGCAATAGGACACTTTGGGGCAAATTGCTTAATGCATATGCATTTCAGCTTAACTCTCTGTGAAATAAGGACAACAAAGTGTTCAGTCGTCCCAAAATGTAAATATGTGGGGAAGATAATAAGTTCTCTAGACGTGAAATGATACATCAGAGTGTGCTGTGCATTGAAGCTTACACACTGCTACCTGTTCTTGACAAACATTCAATTTCGTATTGTGATGTTGGGAAGCATCTACTTATCATCATGATTAGTTTCCCCGGAGTCCTGACTTAAAGGTGTAGTCCTAGCTGTGCTAAGTGCTCCTACTCTGTTACATGTCAGTGGAATTTCTGTACTCTGACAGCTCTGAATGTCATAAGTGTACTTTTCCATGCATGCCCTCATGCGCATACATGGTGGAAAGTTAAATAGGCAACGTTATGTTACCCTACGAATGTAAGTTATTAAAATGTGAACTTCATAGTTAAAATTGCAAAGTCAATTTCCCTCATGTAGTAATGTTCCCTCTATTTAATAAGGCAGTTCGTTGATCTGAAGCAGCAAATTACACTTTTTTGAACATTTAAGTAATACTTCCACTTGGCTTCCAGTTTACGAGGCAATTTAATATTTCCCTGGGCTCACTAGTGCTGACTACAGAACTTCTGGTGCTGGACATTTATTCAGCATAGAAGCTTAAACAAAGTTATTGCCATTTTATGCACAATATGGGAACAACATTTCCTCTTAGAAATCTCCACTTTGCCCAGCTACCACCAGCATCACTGGAATATACCCAACTCTGGAAAAAAAAATAATAGATCCCAGAAGAATGGATTTGTCCAAAAGAGCTGCATTAAAGGAAGCCAACACCAGGAATAGGCCACGGTGATGGATTTCTAAACTAGCCTGACCTTCTTGTCATGTCTTCAAGGGCAGCAAAGGACCCAGCATGTCCCTTCAAATAAAGGGGAGAACACAGACATAGGAATCAAGTACCTTGGGGAAAATTATTTCAGAGAGAGCAATTGAGCAAGAACTTGTGGTATTTCTGAGCTGAACCTGAAGTGAAGAAGATATTTTTCTGTCCCTAAAGCTGTTCTGGTTTTCCATTTATGTCTATTCATCTAACAAAAGATACTACGGCTTTCTAAAAACCTTCCTTTGCCTGTATCCTTAGTCCGTGGCCACCAAAATCATAGCTGCTGGAGTCCTTGCAGTATTGTCAGCAGTAGATTTCTGACCCTATTCTTTAGCAAGTGTGGTTGCTGAAATCTACCAGAACACTGGAGGAGGTTTCTGGAATACAGAAATATCCCTTTTGTAATATCCTATGTCCCAAATGAGTCTTTCTTCAGCTAAAAGCTCTTCCTCGCATGGAAACAAAAACGTGGTTATTCCTGGACATGTCAGAACGTTGTTGAGAAATTTCCTGTAGGTGGCAGCAGTAGTACGAGAATATTCATCCTCTTGGCTACTGCGGTCAGCTGTGGTGGAGTAGCTGTGTGCTGAGCATAAAGGCAGTTTTACAACCCTTTCGCAACCTATTAAACTTTTCTCTCTCTCTCTCTCTTTTTTTTCCTTTCCTTTTTCTTTTCTTTTTCTTTTTTTTTCTTTCCATTTTAGAGCACCTTCCTGATGAGCAGAAGTCATGAATCAGGACCTCCCCACTTGTCTGGCCGGTCCTTTGGGTCTGTTTAACAGCTATGTGGGGACTATCTGTACACTTAACAGAATGTGGAAATGGTGCAGTCCCTGCCTAGGGGATCTCAGTCTGGGCTCAGTATTGCTTGCACATAAGATTGCAATGGAGTGTGAAAGGCAAGGAGGTGCAGAGGAGAATGCTCAAGATCACAGTTTAGCTTGTTCACCCATTTTATAAGTTGAGGCAGAACTATCAATATACTAAATATAATTGCAGTGGAGCTGATAAACTTTGCAGAATTCCCTGTCTCTGAGGTGGTCTTAATGCTTTCTCATCTTCTGGGAAACCAAAGGATAATTCTCTGTTCCTTCTTGCATATTTTCTTTTTTCACATCTCTTATGGTCTGGTCGCAAGACAAAGAAGCCTTCCCGATAGAAACCGGCATGCCTAGGAGTCTCTTGGGAAACAGAAAGGAGATCTGGAAGCATTAGTCCTCTGAACTCTATAGCATGCCACTCAGCCACTTCCAGACAGCTGGAAATAAGCCAGGAGCTCTCGGAACTGCTGAGGGAGACTGATCTCAGGCTAGGTAGGCTTTATGCTCGTAGGAGGCAAGACAGGCAGGTTTACAGCTGTCATTTCTCCCTCATCATTAAGTGAATGAATGATGTGGGGTCTAACTGGGCTCCCATGATTTGGGGCCTCAGGTAATTGCTCATATGCAGTCCTATAAGCGTCTTCTCTGTTTTCTGGACTTGCTGGCCTCTGATTCTTCAATCCTCAGTGCTGCTTGAGAGAAGAAATAATGTTTCCCTATATGCTGTGCTCATTCCTCCTCAAAAGTTCTCATCTTTTTGAAGAGCAAGCAGATACACCTGATCTACACAGTCACAGTGATTTGCTGAAGCTACTGGCTTGATGGGATCTGTTCCAGCATCCTGGCATTCTCTGTCAAGCTCAAACCTCCTTCCATTCATCCTGTCAATGAACAGCTACCATTGCCTCACGCCCTCCCGGAGTCTGGCCATTTATCCAGCTTTTATGGTGAGTAAATAATATGCTCAGTTATATGCCTGGAAATAAGGTTCTGTACAAATTCCTCAGGCAATCAATATACACAGTCGTTTTATGTTAGAAATAGCTTGTTCCAAATGGCCATATATATCTTTATTATACTGTAAATTCACACACTGTCACTGGAAGCCACATATGCCTTATTACACAGACTTGGTTGCAGAGCAAACTCCTTACCATCTTCTCTTTCCAAGCCCCTTTCTCCTCCTTTCTGCTTGGCTCAAGGCTTAGGACTTAACTTAGTGCTCCAATGCACTGCAAAATCTTCTCCATCCTTTGGTTTTCTTTTTTCCTTCCCTAGAGATCCATTTTTGCAGCCCTCTCCCCCATGAATGAAGGAAAAAGAGGATTCAAACGTCCATAGAATCATAGGGGTTGGAAGGGACCTCAAGAGATCATTGAGTCCAACCCCCTGCCAAAGCAGGTTCCCTACACCAGGTGCCCTATAGTCTTACTACTTTAGGTGTGTTTTCTCTGACAAAAGCAATTAATTTATATTGAGAAATCATTGAGAGCTCCTGGGCAGCACTGAGCACTGTCCATGGTGCAGTGGGTACAGTGCCCAAAATGGCATTAGCCTCAAAAGTACCATCAGTTTTACCAGAGGTCACCTGCTTCTTCTGGTCAAGGTCCCAGCCAGAAGAGCCAGCTCCAGCCCCAGGCACAAGGTGCATATTCCTGTGAACATCACCTTCCTGTGCCAGGAAAGGACCTGAAACCCACTTGCAGTTCCCAAGGGTCAGCATTGCTAGTGTAAGGAGCAGAGCCAGCTCCATCTGAAATCCATTGTGACCCTACAAAATGAAGCCATGGCTGGCGCATGTCCTCTGCTGGTGCAAAGCACTGCAACCTGATTGATCTGAGGGCCTTTCATTGAATATGTCACCAAAAAGTCTTTCAAAGGAGCCTTGAGAGAAATGTTTCCCCCCTGGTCTCCCATTAGCTTGCCTCTGGTTACTCATCTGCAGCGTGCTATCAGCGTGGAGCTTGTTCGCAATAAAAAGAGTGGAGAGAGGCTGCTGTTCATCTTATTGACCGCTTATTCACTTCTTTAAAAGTAATTAGGAGTTTAATCAGAGTTTCTATGGATTTTTGGGGGAATCTGTAATTAAAATCTACACAGTCCCCTTGTATTATATACTTAACTTTCTCCCAGAGCTGCTCAAATATTCTCACTTCCCCTAATGGAAACTGTCAAGTGCCCACCATAAAAACGAGCAGCTAAGGAAAGGGCCATCAGCTCCTACATCTTGTTAGGGGAGGTCCGATGGGCACTAGCAGCCCGAGCTTCAGATTAACAGACCTGGTTGACTCCAGGCTGTTTTTTCTAATGAATAGAGATGTTTCTTTTCATCAGCATTAGGAGTGCAGTGTATGGAGGGGGAGAAGGAAGGGTAAAGGAAGAAATAAAAAGCCATCTCACTGCGTGGGGATGGAGCCAGTCTCTTGATAAGCTTTCAATTACGAGCAGATTAAAATTAGGTTTATCTTCTCCTGAAAATGGCAATGACGTTAATATAATAATACAATTTAATAACTTAATAGCCTGGTGGGAAGTGACTCATCCATGGTGGGAAGATCAGAGTTTAGCTGTCTACCTCTGGGCAGGTTGGGCCTGCCTGCCCCTCACTGTATGGGCTTGCAGCCTGGTGGCTTCTGCTTTTCTCAGGGGAGATGGTGATGGGCTCTGATTCACCCTGACACACAAATCTCCTGATAATACATGTGCTGGGAAGACAGCCAGGGTTAACCCTGAGTGCTTAGCCCAGGCCAGCAGCCAGAGACCAGTGGTGTCCAGTGGCCCTGAGGGATGGTGGCAGTGTGAGGCAAAGGCAGAAGTGTAGCTGAGCCCTTGTGGGATCCCACACTCAGAGCAACTGGTGCCGTGAGCAGCCAAGTGTCATCTCTGCTTGATGACAAGCAGCCCAGCCCCAGGCACAGCTCTGGGATGTGTCTCTGCTCGGGTCACCTTGGGATTTGGCAAAAGCTGGTAAATCTTCTGCAGTCTCAACAAAGCAGCATTTTCCTGCTCTTCCCAAAGAGAAACTACATCAGTTTATTTGCGTCTGGGACAAACAGTCAGAAATGCTTCAAATTATTTTTAATAAACCCCAACTTGAGCTCAAAGCAGTCCACTTTACTCCTAAGGTGCTTTGAAAGTAGAGATGTATGTATGGTTTCCAGCTGCTGCAAAATGTAATCACACAGCATATTTGGGCCTGCTCCTGCAATGAGTTCTTAAGTTCCTTGCTTGCAAAGCTGTAAGGTTTTGTATTAAAACCCGGTGAGGGCTATCAGCCCCTCGAGGGCTTTCTTGCCAGAGCAAAGCCTTTGTAGGCATTTCTTCTGTTGAGGGCCCAAGAGCTGGAATTATCCTTGATGCTTACCAGCTGTTTGCTATCACTGCATTGCTGGTCGATCTGCCTGAAGAGTTTTACTGTTAAGCCCAATCCATTGATCAACGCTGCAGGCTGTAACTGGTGTCACAGAAAGGTGTTTGTGTCTGTGCCCTGCATGCTGTTTTATGGAGGAGGATATAAAACGCTTTTCTTCCCTTGGCATGACGGCTGTCCTCTTGGTCTAGACTGTGGGTATTGAGTTTTATACAGATGTAGTAACTGGATTAAATGGGTTGTCTTCTCAGACAGAGCACTCAAGGCCTTGAAATAATAAAGTGTAACGACATAGTAATTTTCAGATGATAATTTCTGAATGAGTTACTGTGCTTTCATGCGCTGGCCACTCTATTATGTGCTGGAGATTTCCTGTGCTTCTGCAGTGGCTTCCTTAAGCCCTTGAGTTTATTTAGCTTAAAACAATGAATTAAATCTGTTTTCCAGTAAGATAAACACTTACCTGATCCCAAACACAAAACCTTTCAGAGCAGTATTTACAAAAAGTATTTTCTTTGTCCTCTAATGTGGGCCTCGCCCTTTACATTGGGTTGAGTGACTGCCCGCAGAATCAGTCTGGTCACTCCAGGGCAAGTGCAGGATGCATAAGTTTGGCGGTAAAAATGAAAAAGTGAAAAGCAAGAAGCAACTGAGGTAACAAGGAAAGAACAGCTTGGCCAAAACCAATGAGATTTCTTGCCCTAGGCATTATGGGCTGTGATTTTTCCAGCTATGAAGTAGAGTGTGTCGGAATGCTAAGGTCTGAAAACTCTAGCTTTAATTCAACAGTGTCTCTAATGTACTGTGAAGTCTTCCAGTGGACAGCGATGACACAGCAATGATATGGCAAAGACTCTAACTCAGTCCCTTGTGGTTTTCCCATCCCCATCTACAGAAGGGGCTTCCTGTGTCAGATTGGTGAGATGGCTTGTGACTGGCGTTTGAAGCTGAACTTTGCAGCCTCTGTAGCAGTTTGAACAACCTTCTCTTTTTTTTTTTTTTTTTTTTTTTTTTTAAGAGGATATGAAGGCAGAAGTTTCTTGTTTGAATATGCCCTGCCTTAGAAGGTTAAGCTGTGCTCTGCTTTCAGGTCCTTGCATCTCCCATCACCCACTGCCATGACTGTAGATTGGGTAAGTGCCTGCTTAGCCACATTTCCCTCCAGATAGTCACCTGCAGAGCACCTGCACAGATTTGTTAACGCTATCAGGGGAAAAGTCATGAGGTACTTTGCAATGGGAGTCTGATTTTTGTTGTTTCAACAATATCAGATGTTTTGTTCAGCTTTGGCCTGTGTTATTCTGGCCCGCTTTTGAAGCACTACTTTTTTAATAGTTTTCCATTGACTGACACAGGAGGCTATTTGTAAAATTATCATAGAAAAATCTGAATGTTGCGCTCTACAGAAAAATTGAACATTAATGTTCATAATAAATAGGGAAAATTACCCTTTGACAGCACAAACAAGCTCAGCTGATTGTGGGTATCTCTGAGGATTATTTTGACTTTTGCCTCCTTACGTAGTTGGGACTGAACCTTCTGTATGGATGTGTGAGAGCTCTTGGTCTTTGTTCAAAGCAGCCAACTGTGTTTGTCATTGTTGGGAAAACAGGTAATTGTCCCTCTGGTGGTGATGAAGGTGTGACTTGTAAATAGAAATCTGGGAGCAGTGCTGTGGCTGCGGGTGCAGTGAGGATTTGACAGAGGCGCAGCAGAGCTGGGCTACAGATGTGCTGGTGAGACAGAGGAGAGCCCTGTCAAAACTAAACTTGCTAGGGTGACTGCCCTGGATGAGACCCTGCAGATAGCAGCCATGGTTACTAAGGAGAAATTCTCCAAATTACATGGGATTTCAGTGAAAGACCCCAGGCTGCTTCTTCCTAAGGCATTATGGAACACTGTGCCACAGAGCTTCATTTGACATATTTCAAGCATTTCAGTGCAGGTGTGTTAGATCAGCCCTGGCAGCACTTACTACCCAGGTGCCTGCTGTTCCCTGCCCTGGGCCTAACCACTGCGTAGTCAGCATACAGAGTTCTGTCCATTTTCAAGCCTGTTCCTCACTGATGTATCCCAGGAACCCCTCAGCTATTTCTTCTGCCTTTTCCCAACCCCGTGCAATCTGTAGTTGCCCAATTTGAGAGTTTTTAAATTCATATATTTATTTTTAAACAAGTAGCTCTCTGCACTGAGCTCTGGAGCGCAGCAACCAAAGGCTGTGTGCATGAAGCTGGAATAGGAAGCTGGAAAGAGGAGGAAGATCCACCAGGATGCTTCCTTTCTCTCCCTGACCCTAGTGAGGACCTGCTTGGATCCCATGCTTTGTTTTGAGTCTGTCACCTCAGTGATCAGGGAGCTGCTGGAACAGACTGGGAACAGGCTGTGCTGGTGCCAGTGGCACAACACAAAAAAAGCATTCACAAATAATGAAGCTCTGAAACACCCTGAGCAAGGACATGTCAGCAGCTTGAATTGGGGTCACTTGTGCTATGGAGAGAAGTGGGCCGGGCTAGAGGAGTGAGGAAGTGACCTTCCCCTTGCCTGTCTGGTAGAAGCAGCCTCCAAAGCAATGGGAAGCTGTCCTGCAGACCATCTCAGGAAGAAGTAGGCTCTGAGAGAGGTCCTTAACCTTGCTGCAGATCAGGGTCTGGTCACACTGGTCTTCTTCAGACCTCTTGTAGGAACTCAGAAAAGCATCCTCCCAGGCACAGAGCGTGGCCTTCTGAGGCTGCCCTGAGCAGCCTTGGACAAATTGTCATCTTACTCAGTTTCCCCTTTTTATTATAGGATAATGACACTAGTCTACCAAGGGGAAGAAGGGAGGTGAGGAAGGGTGTTTGCATCATTATGGCTGCCCTGCTTGACAGAATTCTGCTCCCAGAGAATGGAAGGGGGTTGGTTTTAAGACTAAGGTAGAAGGATTCTTTGCCATTAAACTGTGGCCTCTTTCTCCTGTTTCCTTGCAATAGGAAGGCAGAACTGATCAGGTCCAAGCAGCACCAAGAGCTTGCTGAAGCTTAGCTCTGTACCAGACAGTCTGTGGTCCCCAAGTAACAGTGCTCTCACCAAAGGAATCTCATCATGTCAAGTCATAAGGATCCCTCACAGCAAGGTATGTAAAACATCAGCTTATCCACTGGCTATGCCTGCTTCATGACCCAGCTTTGGTGGAAGTTAAGATTTTCAGAGCTGCATTGAGTGGGAGCAAGACCTGATTCTGCCTAGCAGGTGTTTAATAGCAGTCAAGCTGCTAAAGGACTCTGCCAGCATAGTCTATATGATTCTTCTGCTAGCAAAATGAAATTTACAAAGCTAAAGTGATGAGAATACAAGCAGATTTCTACATGAGGAGAAAATGGAAAGGCGGGAGTGTACGCAGGTTTTGGATGTCCCTGGGCAGTTTTTATGTGATCCAGAGCTTAAAAAAAAAATCACTCTGATATCAGGAACTTTTTGTCTGCCAGGAAGCGTCTGTCTACCTGTCTCCTGAAATGCTCAGTATGAATGGAGAGTCAATAAAGGTTGCCAGTGATTGTTCTTTCCTTTTCCAGGTGAAAACTTGGCTCAAAGATTAAGTGATTTGCTGGCCTTCAGAAAATGTGAAGCAGAGACAGGTGATGAACTCAAGTTGCCTGGTGTCCTGTTAGATCTTCTCTTACCCGAACTGCCAGCCTGCCTTGTGGGAAACTCAGCAAGAAACATGGGTAATGAACCTGCCCAAGTGCATGGAAGAATGGCTCTGCTGCTAAACAGCAAGTAATTCTTTAGATTTAATAAAAAACATAACTTGTAAGGAGGAAGTATACAAAATATGTCATCTGAAGACACTGCCATGTTTAATGCATTTGGTGCCAATGATTTGCTTTCTCTTGCTATGCTGTTTACAGAGCAGCTGGTGCAGAGCTGTTGAGCTTGCTATTGAAGATGAAAGGCTGGTTGTTTTTCAAAGCCCTTTGTGTTTTTTTACTCCTAACTGGAGCTGTCAGTGCAGATGCTTTTTATTTCCTTTATAACTGGAGGTCTGAAGTCCCTTCTCTAAAGATTTCCTCAATTCAAAGGAAGATTTCTTTTGCTCTCAGTCCCCAAAGACTTGGAGTGTCTTTGCTCTTTTGTTTGGCCTGAAGACTCCACAGGCAATGCCAGTGCCTTCCAAGGCGTGCCGAAAACCTTTAACCTCCAGACAGCCAATGTCCCATCTGAAGCTTCTTTGATGGAGGCTTAAGGAATTCACTTTGTCCTGATTGTTTCTGTGGCCCGGGAGTGAGAACACTTCTCTTGAACTATAGTCGTGGTGAAAATTTTCTGGCGATTATTAACAGTGTTTACAGTAGCAGATAAAAGATGCAGTTTCCTCCTCTAAAATATTGTCGGAGAAAAAGAGCGAGGTGCTGTACAAACCTCCACAAAGAGGTGCTTACTGAAGTTGTTTAAAAGCCAAATAATCAAGCTATGGGAGGTCAAGTAATTTACCCAAGATCATGAAAGGATAACGAGACATAGCTGAGAATTGAAAACAAGGTATTGCTTTGATACCTCAGCAGCTGAATTTGCCTGTTACGTGCCATCTCTTACACACTAAAATAGGCTGAATTACAGGATTTTCTTTCTTTCATATTGTCTGCCAGTTGTTGTTTCTGTTACCTTGGTGGAGGAGCTATCTTAGAAATCTGTATGATTAGACATTTTCCCTCACCCCAAAAAATTCAGACAGTGGGTTTCACTCAGAGCAGATGAAATTGGTCCTTACAGCAGTCTGAAGAGCAGTGCCTATGATGCCCATTTGAAGCATGTAGTTTTCCCTCCCAGGCTGCACCAGAAGGGCTATCTGTCAGTCTGGCTGATGCTCCTCAATGGGTACATTGCCCACCTGGCAAGTAGTCTATGCAAATCTGGTAACAAAGCCATACCAAAAAGTATGGGATCCTGAGTGTTCTCCAGAGCTCTCCCATCAGTGCATTCAAGTGACTTCTGATTGAGGAGATGTTCTTCAGATAAATGTACTTTCAATTTACAAATGTGTTTTTTTTTAAATGATTCATACTGGTGATTCCCAGCTTGTGCTGCAGTCCCACTGCTGATATCCTCCTTGCAGACCACATAGTATAACTTTGGTGAGGAGCTTCAACTGAGCTGCTTATGAGTTGTGTGAGATGATAAAAGTTACCCAACTACTATCACCTTTGTTGAGTCAGAGAGAAACAGTCCCACAGCCACAATGTTTGCTGTTAGCTCTGGAGAGGGGGGTTTTCTCTCCTGGCTGGACAGTTTGAGCACTGAGCAAAAGGTGAATTGATTCTGAATGTGCTGAAACCAGCGCAGAAATGCCTCTGGATATATTTTCAGTTTTAATGTTTCCCTCTTATCAGAAAGGGTCACTGAGAGATCCAAGCATGGATCTTCTTGTTAGCATGTTTCCTTCCTGCTTTATTTCATGGGGTGATGTTTACATAGCAAATCACATGTGAAATGCACAGAAGCTTCTTCCTCATGTGCATGCATGCAAGAACTACATTTTTGTTTACAGTGATTACAGAGGTGAAGTTAGAAATACCTGAGCGTGAGGCAGGCAACATGGCTACCAAAGAAAACTTGTGACCCACATCTTGCGTATCAGATGTGTAAAGAGGAATGAAAATGGACATAACCACTATTGAAGGTGACTGCATCTTAGCAGGGAATGTAGTTTTTTCTCTCCTTATTTTGCCAAAATGCACAGTAACATTATAAAAAGTCAGTCACTAAGCCTGAAAAAAAATCCCTATCAGAAGTCTGTACAGAGCTCAAAAATTCATGTGAGTCTTTTATGTGCTAGAGTATTAACCTTGCTTTCCATTCTCAAACACTTTGCTTTCTCTACATGATTCTGTCTCCAACTTCTCTGATTTCTACTTTAAAAAGGTTTTGTTGATTTTTATTTTGTAAATTTTAACCTCTTCAAAAAATATCCCAAGTACACTAAATATGTCATCTCCTGCTGCAGAACATGTTTGGCTTGATAATTAATAGATTGATCACCGCTGGCAATAGGCATACCAGTCAAAATTGTACATAACTGTTCTCTATACTAATGCAATAAAACTGGGTCTGCTTTTACAGTGGCAATTTTAGTAGCAATCTAAATCAACACCCTGTTGATGATAAGACGAATCTTCCTTTAAACAGAAATGCAGTGCAAGTGGGGTTGTTAGTATTATGAGCACATTATTGTCTTTACTTTCTGCAATCAGCTTTTATTCATGCTTTTACAATAGGTGTAAATTTTTATATCTCCTTAGGCAAGCAGAAGAGTGAACTGAACTTCTAGAAAATTACTTAAAATAGGCAATGGTGATAAGAAATATTCAATCCCACACAGTGTGGAAAAGGTTAATGGATTGGAGTACTGAGTTCTGCAAATGGGCAGTCCTGCTATGCTAGGCAACTAAAGAAGAAAATCTTGACTGGGGAGATGTATCAAGTGTGATGAGGTGTTTTCTAGATGGGTGTGTTGGGGAGTTTGTGAGGGTGGAGAGAGATTTTCTGTGGCATGAGGCGCTGCTTCTAGGTAAATGGTATCTGGAAGAGGACTCATCTCACGTGAAGGTGGAGGACTTGCTCCTGTGACAGGCCTGCCTTCCATCAGCTGTGACTTATCACTCTATCTCAGGCTGAGCCATGACCAAATGTAGGAGAAGTGAGAAAGAACAGGGAAGTGCCCTTCATGTAGTACTGCGAGAGACAGAAATAAGAGTAACTAGTAAGCTCAGAGTTTGATGCCCTCAAGCTGTAACAAAAGCCTAGAGCAGCCAGTTCTATTTTTCATTTCTCTTGACAGTGTTGCTGTAAAAAGTTGAAAGAATTCACTGTGATCTTGCTGCGCTGTAGTTTAAAGAGCACTTGTGGCACAGGAAAGTTTGTTGCTCTAAATGATGCTTTTCACTAGCTGCACTGACTTAAACAAGCAACATGATAGCAGCTCACACTTAAACAGCTTTCAAAGGTAGAACTTCTGTGTTTCCTGCTTTTTAGGTCTGACCAAAGGAGCCTAGGTCAGTCACAGGATGCACTGCATGCCTCTGTCTGGAGACAATAGTTTGGTTTCATGCTTGAAGTTGATCTTGTAATTTCCACTTATGTCAGGAGTGCAATTCCTGTTGGCTCCCAGGAGAATCAGTTCAGCAGAACATCCAAACAAGACATGTTAATTATTATTCTTTCTGGTCATTTAATGGCTGAACAGTCCCTTGCCATCCTCTTGCAGAACAAGACCACCCATAAACCAGTTTCAATGCTACATGCAGTGTGTCTCTTCCACCTGACAGCAGTGCTATGTGCATAGCTGCATGCAGGAGCTGAGCTCCTGAGGCTGACCTGTCTTGAATAGGAGTTGCTTCCCTGTGTTTTCCCTTCTGTAGTCTTTCAGACCACCTTCCTATCTGACTGCTCTTTTGTAAACAGTCATGAAAGTTGTTTAGAAAGTGCTCTCATGGCCATTTTCAAGCAGAAGGGAAATGGTACAGTATGACTGAAATCATTGCACTATATTATTCCAACTCTGGTCCTTTTCCTTTTTTTCTAATGAGAGCAGTATGAGAATAAATCAGTTTAAGTTAAGTGGTCCTTGGGCTGGAGGGCCATGTCAGAAAATCAGGAGATAACTATACAGTAACATCTCAGTCAATTTGTATGTCAAGCCTTATATGTCATTCTGGAGGATTCCTCGTTAACACAACTTGGAGTAGTGTAAATTCAGATTCTAAGCAGAAACAACCTCCTTGGTAGCCAATGGGGATGGGCCATGACTTTGAAAAATCAGAGAAGAGAGGGCCTTCCATGTGTTGAAGAACAGATGCAAAACCACCTGATAATGTGTCCATTACAGTGGTTCTAGAGTGCCTTGAAGAACAAACGCTCTTCAAGGGCATGCCAGAAGCAGAAGTTGCAATGAAGTGAGCTTCTGCTGTGTGCCCCCTAAAGTCAAAGAACATTTATTTCATGAAAACCCCAGAGTTAGCAGTGACCTTTCATATCCTTTACTTCTCTGAGGCATGTGGTTATCTCTGGCACTGTGTAAGCCAACCCTTTGTCTTAATTTTGGCTTTCCTTTACCTTCCCATTTTTGTCTTGCCTTGGTTCATCACATGACAAATTTCCTTCCTCATTGTTGCCTGCCAGGATAGGACATGGGCCAAAAACACAGAGAAGGATACCATGTGCATAGCCTGCTTTCACAAGCCAGGTACAGCTGTACAGTGCAAGCCTGTGGTCCCAGAGCATTTTTCTTAGCCTGGAAGAAGGCAGGGAGCCTGTTGCCATCAACAACTCCTTTGACTAAGGCAGCACTTTGTGACTTGACCTACAGTGAGGTGTTAAGTGATTTGGTCTTGCTGCTGTCCAGCCATCTGTCCAGACTTTGGAGGAAAAGGGGAACTGCTCACTGTGTTAAGCTGTGCTTGGTCATCCTGTGGGGTGGGATTCAATCATTGTCAGCTATGGCTCTGCTCTGACGTGGTGGTTTTTGAGCCAGACTGAGTCAGCTTTCTTCACCACAGAGTCTGACAGAGTCACAGTCAACACATCTGTCGCAAATGACCCCATCAGTGTGTCTGAGATTTAGAAAATCTTCCTGTCTTGAAACAAAACAAGCTTTTGGTATTTTGAAATACTAAAAGACGTGGCTTGAGTCATCCACAATGTTTTTGAAATGCTTTATTTCAACTGTAACTTTTTAATAAGTGTTTGGAGATTTAGAAACTGTAACTTAACTAAAAGCTTTGAAACGGCGTGTTTGAATAATTTTGAAAATCTAATATCTCTCTCTTTGCTTATGTGGAGACAATCTTCTCAGTTCCTTTCCTCTGCAAGCCCTCAGTTTTCACTGCTCTAAGCGATTCCCTACTTCCTGCTTAAAAAAATCAGCCAGTATAATCTAAATCTGCTTGATTCAATTAGAAAGGGCTTTTGCAGAGCTGTGAAGTCTGGGAGTTTCTCTCTGGAATGCTAAATGGAGGCAAAGAGGTCACCTATGGATGTAAAATTAACCCCAGAATCAGTTTTTCCTAGTTTCTGGTTTTAAACACTGGCAATTCTGTCTTTGGTTTGAGTCAGGAAATCACAGTAAGAGTCCTTGTAAAGCACCTAAAAATTATTTGATAGTGAGACATCAAACAGAGATGTACATCCACATGTTTCACAGTACTCATTCACTGGCAATTGGTTCCAAATCCCTTCAAAAGGCTTTAAGGAAATGTGTGCGCTTTTTACCATCAGCCAAGTCTCTCCTTGCGCTGGTCCTTGTGGCTACATAATAATAATGTGATACACAAGGGAGTGAGCCACCCAGCTACTTGGCACCAGGGTATATCTGTTTGCTCCTTGCAGGATGTAATATTTTTTATCTAGGCTTTGCTCCAGCTCTGTATCCCCAGCATATAGGGCTGGGCCTGCTTGCATTTTTCTGCAGCCCTGTATGTCACATCACAACTTCACTCTGGTGCGTGACCCAACACTGAGCAGGACAGTGCCTCCTCCAAAGCTGGAATAGCACACATGCATATATATTTGCATCTGTTCTGATGTCTTAAGATGTCTGTAATTCTTTGAACAGTTCAACCTGAGGAGGGTTGCACTGAGGTGCAAAGAATGCATCCGTCTGTCTGAAATCTCTGCCATTACCAGTGATAACCAACCTCACCAACTCCTCAATTAAAGCTAAACCCACTTAAAGTCAATATAGTTAATTTAAGAAGCCTAAGGAATTTTTTGGAGAAGGATCAAATCCTAATCAGTGCAGTGGGAATTGCTCCCTGTTTGTTCCAGGGTTGAATTTGCCCCCAGACCTGCAGATACTGAACTCAAGAAAGAAAATCAATCATTTGTTTTTAATAAAGAACTTGTTCCTTGGGAGGTGGAAGAGGGACTGAAATAATTTCCCTGGGTGGTTTGGAGTTCATTAGTGCACTGATCAGGGAAAATGTGCAAAAAAAGTGCAGATGAATATTCCGTCTTTAACCTTCGAACCAGTAATTCAGAAAAAAAGCAATTTCTTCTAAATTTGAGTTCCAGGTGACTGCCTTTTATCTGAGCTCCATTAAATTATTCCCCTGCTAAATTCTCATGAAATAGGCTGTTTGCTCCAGCAGCCGTTGACTCCCTGAGTTTATTTTGAAACCAGAATGTTCTGTTTTTTTATGATCCGTCTCCACCCTGGTGAAGTAAGGGGCTTGAGTAAGGTGGCTGTGACTGGGCCTCAGCTTTCCCCATAGAATCCCCTTGTTTCACCTGCATAGAGCCCAGCTGGGTGAGCTGGCTCCTGCTTCTCCCCATGGCTGTGTCCAGCACTGGGGTACAACAGAACAGTGCGAGCATCTAGCAGTGGTCCTGCAAAGCCCAGAGGCTGAGGATGCTGCCTCACGCTCATCACCCAGTCCTACAAACTCATCCTTCCCCTCTTCTTTCCCACTGGAGTGTCTCTGCAAGATCTTCTCTCTTTGGTCTCGGTTGTGATTTCTTCCATCCTTGGTTGCTCTGTGTGGTCCTTCCCCAGGGTTTATTTCTGTGTCAGCCTCTAGATCCAACTTTTCTACTGTCTGCTGTTTATTCTGGACTTGGCAGAAGTTTATTTCTGCAATTTTCTTACAAACCCATTTTCAAAAATACAGATTTGTTAATTTTTACTGACTGTGGCCAAAGTAACGGTTCCAAAATCCCATAGGGATGGAGCACTGGGACAGACATGCTGAGCTGGAGCTGCTCTGTATGCCAAGTGTGGCTTGCTGAAAATAGCTTTGACCTTTTTATAAACTGAAGCATTGTCCAGCCTTGTTTTCACTGACCTGACATGTTAATGTGCAGGAGAACTACCTCAGCATTTCGGAGGTGCTGTTTGCTTGGGGCATGTTTCCCTTTACAGGTTTCTTACTGTGCATGAACTCTGAGGCTGAATGAATAATGTATAAAGCTTTTTAAATTTCTATCTACCATTTTATGGCAAGGCAGCCTGAGCACCCCTGATACCCTATTGCTTCTTTTCCTTCCTCTATTTGGTGACCTGACAGTCATCAGTGCCTGAATTCCTTCCCTTATGTACCTCAGGGTCTCTAAGGAGGGCTCCATATGCATAACCCAGTGTTTGTGGCTTTGATTCTAGTTAATAGTCTGTGAAGGTCAGTTTACATAGCTTGAAAACACTTGGCCTTTCTAGGTGTATAGAAGACCTTAGAAGCCTGAGATTCCCAGCTATCCTCATGGGCAACACCAAAGAAGGAGATTCTTCCAACCAAACCATTTTACTGTAGGTTTGGCTGCACAGACAAAGCATAGCAGCTCCCTTTGCTTCTCACCAAACAGGTGAGAGGGTAGTCAGGCTCTCAAAGAACCACATGAGAAACCGTATCAAGTCTTCTGGATTGCGCTGCCACAAGCAGCTTGTATGTCTGGCTTATCTCCTCCAAAATAATCAGTGCACTGTTCGTCAGTCAGCTTTTTTTAATAACTAACATGCCACAGGTGGTTTAGCAACTTGAGCACCGAGGCTGAAATAATTACATTCTCTGGACTGAACAGAGAGGGAGATGCTAGAGACTTTGGGATGCTTGAGTGCTGTGGGAAAGTCAGTTTGATTCAGCCCAATTCTTTGAGGCACTTTTCATTCCCCAATGGGGAATGGAAGATTTGGCCAGTATCTGTGAAAAAAGGGAGGAAACTTTAGGGCTCAAAGAGATAAGGACTGGATAAACCTAGCTCCAAGCACAGCTCCTTTCTTAGCTGCTTGTACTGTCTGTAGGACCATTCATTTCTACAGGATGCCTGCTCTAGAGCACGTGCCTGTTAGGAAAAGATCCTATCAATAGCTCTCCACTTAAAGAGGCAGCAAGTAGTGCAGAAAATACAGAAGACCCCCATAAAATGATGAATGATGAAGTAAATAGAGACTCCACAAGAAGCTTTAAGTTTGCATACAGAAATCAGAGCAGGGAAGCTCACCGGAATGTTTCTCTGGCCAAACCCACAGATGAAGATTCACTAAAACCCTTCAGGGACAACAAACAGAACAATGTTACTGTGGGGACAAGAGCCTGTTTTGCTACTTGTTCTCTGCATGTCAGATTGGTATATGAGCGCTGCTGAGGATACATGAAGAAACAACCTTGTGCTTGTTCCCTTGTATTTGTTCCCTATGTTCATTTCAGCAACATTTAGAAGTTTAAGCATTTCCTAGCACTCATTTTTTGTCTTGGATTGCTGCACTTCTCCCGTAATGAAACCCCCCCCATCTGGGGACGCTCCACCAGCACGTTTCTTTGATTACTACAGATATTTCCGTAAGTAACGTGCTTTGATTGCATTTCTGTTCTTTCCACGTTGCCTGGCTGAGGAATGCTTAAGCATATGGATGCCATGAGAGGATTATTTATGGGAGTGGGCTGCTTTGAGGCAATAATCCAAAACACCCATGAAGTGCTTCAGATTGAAACTTGTGCAAATCTGAGCTGCAAACCTGTTTCTAAGATGTATGTTCATCCAGATGAAAGTCTGTGAAGTCTGTATTGTAACCTATGTATCCTGTCACGCCTGTTTATATTGCAGATTGCTAGTGCTGCCAAGTAACCTGAAATTATTTGCAGAAATTGCTTAACATATAGTTTTGAAAAACCAAGGAGAAAGGGGAAAAAAACCAACCAAAACAAAACAACAAAAGGCAGAAAATGAAGAAGCTACTATTATTTATTGTGAATTAATCACCCATCTCAAAATCTGACAAAATGACTGGGAGGAGGGTGGAGTATCTTTCTGCTTATTTTCAGCCAGTGCTGGAAGAAAAAGTGCCAGAAATCTCTGCAAAGTCTGTTCTGATGAGATTTCCCTCAAGTTTCATGAATCAAGCACGTTTGGATTAACTGTGAATAAGCCCTTGGGCAGAACTAGCGAATCATGGGTTCATTGATCACAAAAACTTCTGTGCATGATGTCTGACCCTACATTCAATAAAGACGATGAGAAACCTATGGGGGCAGCTTATCCTGTAGCTGCAGAGCCTCTTTGCAGTTCTCTCTACAGCAGCTGGAATCAGCTCTTCCCAGACAATGGCAGCAGGACTGCAGTCAATCTTGCTTATGTCCATGGGCCCAAGTTACATGGTTTTGAATCAGGCCTGAGGGCACTGTACATTGCCAGTTTAAAAACAAAAACTGATATAGCAAATGAGAATTGGTAAAAATCCGGCTCAACTCTTCCTCCCGCTGCTCAAATGCCTTATGTCCCAGCAGCAGTTAACAAAGATGAATGCCTAAATTCTTCCAGGATTGTTTGAAAACGGGGACAATCTCATGGCTGTCCCTAGAGCCTACCTACATGGTGATGTTTTCAAAGTTATGCCCCTCTGTCTGTTGATCCTCTTCTGATCAGTTTCTAGTGGTGCTTATTGTGAGCTCAGAGGTGTCTGTAATCAACTCTGCAATGATATTCAAGGAGAGAACTGTTTTCAAAGGCTGCCTCTCCTGAAGCATGCTGTGTACTTCAGAGGTGACAGTCTACATGAGAGGACCCAAAACAGAAACATATGAGAGAGCTTTTAATCCTTGAGCCTGAGCCCAGACCTACATTGACTTTGGTTTGGGATCTGAGGGCTGCTGATTTAACCACACCTTTCTCACTTGGCATCCAAGCAAAGAGCAGACCACGTTCCCTTTCCAATCCAGAGGAAGTTGGAAGCCCTAAGAAAAGCACAAAAAGCCTCAGCAATTTTTATCAGAAACTTTTGCGTCAAAATGAGTTCCCCAGTAATGTCAGAAAGACTGATCTTATGAGATTTCTGTTGAGGAAAATGGTAGAAGTCCTTTGAGGCTGTCCCTGCTTTGCTTTGAAATGCTCCTCTGTAGATGAGTTCCTCCTGAGCATCCCAGTCCCAGCCAAAGCTAAACAGAAAGTTGTTGCAGCCACTGCTCCAAGATGTGGATAAAACTTGCCATACCTCTGTGAATCTTAAGGATATTTAAAAAAAAAAGAAGAAAAAAAAAAGTGAAATATCTGTAAGAGCAATAGAAAGAGCTCAGTATGAGATAGATAAGGAAGAGTGTGAGTTAATGAAGTCTGGGGCCTGGGTACATGCTCATGGTCACAAACACAGCATGTCTGTGTCAGAAAGGGGAAGAATATATGTTCAGCCTGGAAAAAAAGAAGGCTTAGAGGGGATCAGATCCATGTCTGCAAATATCTAAGGTGCGGGAGGCAAAGGGATGAGGTTGGGCTCTTCTCAGCAGTGTGTGGTGATAGGATGAGGGGAAATGGCCACAAACTGAAGCATAGGAAGTTCTGCACAAATGTGGGTGTGAACTTCTTCACAGTGAAGTGTCAGAGCACTGGCACAGGCTGCACAGAGAGGTGGTGGAGTCTCCTTCTCTGGAAATGTTCAAGAACCACCTGGACACCTACCTGTGCAACTTGGGCTAGGGAGCCTGCTCTGACAGGGGGGCTGGGCTAGATGATCTCTAGAGGTCCCTGCCAACTCCTACAATTCTGTGATTCTGTGATATTTTTATAGGTTTCCTGTTGTACTGCAGCCTGACAACCTCTTATTCCTTGTGGGGAAGGAAAGAGTTAATGTATTCTCCAGCATTTTTATCGTTCCTGTAGAATAATCACCGTTTTAAAGATGCCTGCCTTGAAATTACAACATAATCCTCTGCCTGACTTAACTCTAAAAATCTGGTGGCTGGGAGATAAAAATCACTGAGAATGATCATTTCATTTGAGGCATCAATAACTTTGGCAGAGCTTTCAGGTCAACAGCTCAGCTGCTCAGAAAATGGTGAACAAGAATTTCTGGTGTCATTGCTTGGCCTGCAACCTCCAGCGCTGCTGGCTGGGGCTTTTGGGGAGCCATAATTTCTGGAGGCGGAAATCCTCTATTGAGGGGACACTGGGGTGACCAAAGCTGCTTGTGAGTCTGTGTAAAAAGGAGTTTGTGTGTTGAGGAGTAAAAGCACTGACTAGACGATCATTCAAGAGTTCTGGTCCCAGTTCTTGTCTCTGTGGCTTGTTTTTTGCTTGACCTTGCTGTGGTTACACTCTTTCCTTGTCTTTACCTTGGCTTAATCCCTGAATCAGTTTTGCAATAGGTGGGGGGCAGCAGGAGAGCTCAGACCATCTGCTTCTTCAGGCAATCTGGACAGCCCCACACCTGGCAGGATTTCTGCCTGAAACGACCAAGAGCCAAGACAGCAGGACATTATGACCCCTGCCTCTGTGTGAGCTGTTACTGCACACCAGGGCAGCTCTAGCACCAGACTGTGCTCATGGAGCTAGAGGCCCTGCCAGATGATGGGAATTGCAGGGGACATCCTAAAGGTATGAGTTCTACTACAGAGCTTTTCTTTTAGAGGATGAATGATCTTAACCACCCTTATGCTGTTGGCTAAGACACTTAGGCTGACAGCCCTCAGGTTGGAGACTGATTCAGGAAGACATGTTGGAGTGAGTCTCTCTTTGAAGGAGTCTGTGCTGATTAGGGTCAGCTGCTGTTACCTTAGGGGCAGTTAATTGAGTGGGTATCAATAGCCAGCAGGCCATTTATCTCTCTAATTTTCCTTTCCTGTCCGCTATTTAATAAAACAACTGAGAGGGAAGTAGTAGTAACTTGACTTTTATCTTTAATTCTGTAATTGCAGTAAGAGCTGGTGTCTGAGAAGTCGCTGAATGCAGGATAGAATTGGTTCTGTAATAACAATAATAACTTGTTTTCCCTCTTTGAAAATAAATCTAGTCTTTAGTTGAAAGCTTTAACTGTTGCTGGCAGTCATTCAGCCAGCACAATTTGGGCTCTGAGTACTTGATTAGAATAACTTTAAGGAAAATTGCCTTCCCGAATCTAGTAAGGATCCATTAACCTGATGAAACAGGTTTTGCTTATCTGAGAGGTTAAGACTCAAAACCCAGCCTGGGTTGCATTAGATGAGACCTCTTTTAGAATGGCATAAAGACAGAAAGTAATAAAAACACCATCTGTCATGTCTAGTCAATCAGACCTAGTATAAGAGCGGAATTATTCCTCTGACTTTACCGTTATTAGATCATCTGTTTGTTAACAATGGGAAGTGTCAGTAATGCTGAAAACTGCTTTTATTGCTTCAGATTACTTCTAGGTGTCTTTATCTCGGAGAGAATGAATATTAATCTGAGTATATGCGACAAAGAAATATTTCCAGACGAACCGAATGCTTAGGCATTCTGTGTTGAGTCTATTTTGTGATTGATTGTTAGAGGTAAAACTGAACGAGAGATGGAGAAAAAGTGCCATGTACACTTTGCTTCTGAGAATGATTGTCGTTATAAACAAAGCTCTTCTTGTGGATTGCTAAGCACTCTGAGGTTCTTTGAAGTCAATTGACCACAAACCTCCTGAGTGGCCCTCTGCATCTCACAGGATTGGCAGCACCAGATTTTCTCTTGTATCCTAGGCATAGGCAAAGGTCACGTAAAAGGCGACTGCTTTTTTCATCGTGGCTTTATTAAAGCTAACAAATGTTGGCATGAATGGATTTCTATGTCACTGAATACCAGAGTGGTCTCCTCTGTTTATCAGAGGCAGTGCAGAAGCTCTTGGCTATACCTAAAGCTGAATACTGAACAGCAAAAGATCAGCTATAAGCACAGGTGTAAGGAGTAGTGGAAACCTGTATCATCAGTTGGAGCTGCCAGGTGTGGGCATTTTGCTCCACTCTGATGCAGGTGGGAGTGGCTGCTGGTGAGTTATAAATGTAAAGGACCCAATCAGTAACAGTACACCATAGGAAGATAAAAGACATCTGAGGAGGGTTTATACCCTTGATGTGTGAAGAACTTCTGAGAAACAGGTTGGGAAAGCAGAGGGTCCTGGAGATGACTGTAGTAGCCTGAAGAGTGAAGGTGGCCTCATGTGGCTTCATCAGACCTCCTGCTGTTGGAGCAGGACTTGTGCTGAGCCTGCATTTGTGCAGCTCCAGTGGCTTGCAGCACCCAGGCTGTGAGTGCAGGAGAAATGCTGTGCACCATTGCCTGCTGCTTGGGTGTGCATCCAGCTGCTTCCCTGAAGCTTCAGCTGTTGCTCTGTAGTGCCCTGTGCCCATGAGAAGAGCATGCCTTTCTTCAGGGATTCTGCTTGCATAAGGAAGGGGAGCTTGTGAACTCCTCCTATTACGTGAGTATGACCTTTCTTCCCTGCAATCACAGGGGATTTTCCCCAAGTGTAGAGCAGATGTTTCTGGGCATAGCATAGCCAGGGCAAAATAAGTTGTGCTACGGACTGTCAGTTCAGGCTGTATGCTTAGGCTTTTTTATTATTTATTTATTTTTTTAAAGGGGGAAGAGTCTCTAACTTTGTCTTTCCCTCTGGGATTTGATCCAGGGAAAACCCACACAGATGCTCTTCCTGCTGGAGCTGCTGGCTCTCTCCATCCAACAGAGTGATTCCTGTGGTCACTGTTAGGGGAGGTAGAAAAGAATGGATGGCATTGCAAGCTCATTATGAAAATGCAGGGAACCAGAGTTAATGAATCTTGGATGAGCCACTGACCTGCCTGGCCCTGGGTGTGGCAATTGAAGGAGCTGGTCCAGGAGGATCTGATTAAAATCCTGCAGAAATGACAGTCCCTAGAATGCAGAAGGCTGTAACATCTATTTGTGCTTGCATCTGGGAGGGGCCACTGATGTAGAGCTGGGATCTCTCTGGATTAGATCAGTAGGATTTCTATCAGGACAGAGATATTTTAGGGATTTACATGTTCCCTGACCTGGCAGCTTGCCCTAATGAAACACTGATTACACAACAGCAATCTAACTTAAGCTCTAGTAAAAAAAAAAAAAATCTGCTGTGCTGAGAAATGGTGAGAATACTCTCTCTGTGACAACAAAGACTTGAAGTTGTGCAGTGCATTATGTCTCCTGACACAGAGAAGCTTGGAAAGGATAAAATAATCAAGCTGTCTGTTGTGGGTGCATGAAAAACAAAACTGGAAAAACTGCAATTAGTGCCTGCCCTGAGATTCTTCTGGTTGTATGGCCAGATTAATGAATGAAAGTATTCCCTCTGTGTATATGGGAGATTAGTTCTGCTTGTCTCTCATTTTATGTCCAGTGGAGCTAAGGCTAGGAAACCTGAAAGGTTTGCTTGATGTGCCTGATGTGTTGCGGAATAAGAACTGAACCCCAGCATCCTGATTCCACATCCAGGAGCTTTGAACCCTCCTTTGTAGCCCAACAGACCCCCATTGCTGGGCATTCCTGAGAGCTGGCTGCGAGGGATGGAGGAGTTGCAGGATTCCTGCATCTCTTGCTGAAGGAGGAACAAGAGTAAACAGTGAGTAAAAGCAGCTGTTTGCATGGGATGGGATAGAAGACAGTGTGGGACTTGCAACCAGGTCAGTGTGAAAAGAGCTGTTCCCAAGGCTGGAATAGACTACAGATGGCTGAGATGCTAGATGCAATTGTTTTTCAGTCTTTGCTGTGATAATACTAAACACAAAGCAGCTTGATGGATAGACTGCTGAGCTGGCACGCGTGAGCTTTCAGAGGAGTCTACCTTCATCAGGATGTTTTTCCCCTCTTTTTCTCATCTCTGAAGAGGGAACTGTGACATCTGCTCAGTGAAATGCTCTGAGACCTACAACACTAAGAACCTGCCACCAATGCCACCAGGGAGAAAATGTTCACCAAACAATCATCAAAATTCTGCCATGCCACATTCATCTTTCTTCCACCTGAAGTGACCTCCCACCTCCTCACTCCATGAAGGGGATGGATGATCCAGCTCAGGCAAGTGGACCAGGTAAACCTGCAGATTCTTCTAGTACCAGATTTTAACCAAAGAGACAAAGCTGTGCTAAAGGCAGTCAGCTGTGGTGATGGGTGTGTGAGAGACTAGCACATCTTGTTTATTAGGGGCATTAACAAAGCTATTCAGCATTTAGCACTTACACCCTCACAAGTTGAAAAACGCTGAGTAGGATGTTAGAAAGTGAGGTCATGTTCCATTTAATGCCTATCTTAGTTCTTCTTCTCTTGAATTATTTATTTTTTTCCCCCCAGACTTTACATACCCATGTGAACAATAAAACTAGGTATTGTTTTAATAAGGGACTGCCTCTAAGACATGAGCTGCATTCTTAAAATGCTTTAAATAGCTAAAGAGGGAGATGAAGGCCAAGCAGGAAGGAGAGAGAATACAAATGTCCCAGGGATTGGATGTGTGCCTGTGGGCCCGCGTTGCCTGGGTCACCTCAGTGTCCATTTCCTTTGTCTTGAACCTATTGAGACCAGTGCTACTGGTCATCTCAGAGTCAGGACACAGTGTCTCACGGTGTCAAATACAACTTGGAATCATGAAGGGAAAATAGTTGGAAAGGAAAGAGATCACTTAGGCTTTCTCTTTTGAGCTTGAATAGTTAAATTATTCCTGGTTTTCTATGTAATGTATATCCTTCCTTGGCACTTACTGTTATTGTGCTCTGTTCCAAAAGACTACAAGTCTTGTTCTGGAGCCAGCTTCCAATTTTTGCAGTGATCTTGTGATGCTTCAATCCTGAGAGCCTAGAAATGAATTTACATTTACGGCTGTACTCTGCGCTGGGTTTTCTTTATTTCTGTGTTTTGCTTGAATATTCCCTCTAAGAGAAGAAAAATATCCTAATTTTTACATGCTATAACAGTCTTTTTAAAAGTATTTTGGAAGGGAAAGCCCTTTCCTGATGTGTTTTCCCTCCCACCAATCTTGTAACAGAAGCCACAAGCATTACCAAGTAAAGCTTTTTACAGTTCTATCTTTTCATCTCTATTTCACTATATGGCCTGTAGTGCTCATTCTTCCTCTTTGCTCGTTTTCCACAGTGCTTGCCTAGAGTTTAATACTGCTGTCTTTGCCATGATGTACTTTGTACATCTACTCAGAATTTGTTCCTTAGATTTTGGCCACACACTGCACACTCTGGATTTAAATCCATCTTACTGTCTACATTTACTTTTACCTATCTCATGTGAAAAGCCTTCTTTTTTGTAGCCATAATTAAAGTTTTGCTTCAATCTTCCTTTCACTTACAATTTGACATCATCTTTCTGTGAGCTGATGTGTTGTCCTTCCTTTTCATTTTGGAATTTTATCTGCAGTCAGCTTAGGCCACTCCCTGTTGTACATCCAAGCAGCTATTGCTGCATGTGTAATGTTCAGTCGTGTCTCAGTGTTTCATCAAACATCTTTCTAGTCCTCTTGCCCGGTTCTCCTGAGTCAGGCTTGGTTTGGCTGATAGCAGAGTTTGTTAGGAACTGCATATCTGTTTGTAGCTTTGACTGTACTTGGTATATTGAGATGATGATGTGAGATGTGGGGCCATGGAGCAGATGGAACTAGGATTTCAGCGTAGCAAAATGGGGAAGAGGGACATGGGTGGCTTCAGGGCCATGCCATGTGGCTAGGGAAGCTCTTCTTTATTGCTGAACTTAGAGAAGTGGCTCATGCTACTGGGAGAGCAGCACATCCACGTTATGTCTGCATTCCCATGTGACAGGTAAGGAACCAGAAACTGAAGCCAGTATCTCAAAAGGCGGTGGTGAAACTTTGTGTCTTCTTACAGTCTTAACTGCTAACAGATGTGTATTGTTATGGCCAGCTCCATAGCTGGTGTACAGCCTCACAAGTCTGTCTGGTTTTATTGCCAGCTATAGGTCCTGTCTTGTCACAGGTCCGGTCCTGTCTTGTCACAGGTCCAGTCCCCGTTCTTGCATAGTGGAAGTTATTTTATTGAAAGATATGTAGCTGCAGCACAACATGATTGCTTGTGAACACTCACAAAGGATGCCATGCAGCCTTGGTTAGAGGCTGTACTCAAGGACAAAGGTAGATTCCCTGTGATGTTTTGGAGATGAGCAGAAATACTTCAGTTTGGCTTCAAGATCAAAAATAATTGAAAGTTTAACTATTTTATTGGTGACCAAAGAACTGCTGCTGTGAAGTGAATCATTAACAGGCTGAGAGAGAGCCAGGACCACTCAACAAAGTTTGTCTTCGAGGACAGCAAAGCTGTGTTCATCTGATGCACCTGGAGCAGAGGGAATGGCAGCAGAGGACGGCATGCTGCAAACTGTGAAGGAAGCCCAAGCTGGTGAGAGCATTTCTTAAAATCCCTTTTGCTAAACTGAAGACAAAAAGGCACCAGGAGGGATGGGACATTTCCCTGACTTGAAGAGGCTGACTAGTGACCAGATAACAGGCACTTAAAAACAGGTTAGGTATTCGATATTGTAGTGTTGTTGACTGACATTCCTTTACAGGTTTGAATCTGTAAGAGCTAGTGAGTAGTACAGGGAGGCAGGACTGAAGACTTCTGGCATCTTTTGTTAGTTGATCGAGTAATACCTTTTGGTTTTTTAAATTACTTTGGACTTTGAGATCAATATGCAGGTGATTGGGAACCAGTCTTGATCTATCTAAACTTATTTAAGATAAGGTATGCTCTTTTCTATAGTGGAACAACTGGAGAAAGGAAGCCAGGAGTGACCTGGAGAGGTTATCTTGTCCATCCAAGGACAGACTGTGGCCTCAAGTGTTGCTGGCACGCTTGTAACTTTTTATTATTGGAAAAAAAAGAGGAGAGAAACAAAGATAGGATAATACTATAAATGTATGACTGGTGTGAGTGAATTCAAAATAAGACTCATGAGAAGGAGACCAGCGTGGCTGAGCTGAAAATCAAGGAATTGTACCACAAGATGAATGCAGATATAAATGTACAGATTAATGTGTACAGTACTGCAGTGTAAAACAGTGAGAATCTAAGAACTGTAAACGCAGAAGGAAAATGCAGATTGTCCTTCTGTGGATTTAGGGATCTGAAAAATGATGGACTGAAAGTTGTAAAATAATGTATTCATGGAAACTTACAGCTATGCAAGGCATCTGGTAGCTGAGTGTTACTTTTAAGCATGGATCATCTTACAGGCTGGCCGCTTGCAGGAAGGACAATGCAGGAAAAAAGGGAAATCTTACTGAAGGCAGTCCTTGTTTTCGTGCTTGCCAGCTGAAGTTGTTTAGAACTGGTTTTTCATAGAAATTTGGGTAAGCAAACTTAAGAAGGGCACCTCGTCCATCTGCCTGCCCTGGGGTGGGACCTGACATATTGAACCAGTCCCTAGTATGTTCTTAAATATCAGACATCAGGGATTGCCTAAACTCTGCAACCTCAGCCACACCACGTCTCTCCCAGTGCTCCCATGTCCTTGCAAAGGGGAAATCTGGTTAAAAGAGGCCCCAAAGTCAGTTATTTTTCTAACCTTATTGGTGATGAAAGTGGAGAACAGTTGATCTCTGTGGCTTTTTTCCTTGGAGTGGCATTTGGCAATCTTTCCTGAATTTCATCTTATTCATTCCAGAGCAACAGGATGGTTTCTCCCGCATAGAAATTTTGAATTCATTTGCTATTCTCCATCCCAGCTTTGGACACAAGCGCAAGCAGCCTGCTGGCTGAGCTGATGTTTTCTTTGCACATGGAGAAGTTAGGAACCTACATGTTTTTTACCCTCTCAGTTTGTTGGAAAAGTATTGTGAGCTACCCTGAGAGGGATTTCCCATTGCCCACTGGATGGATATTTCACACAAAGCCTCACCTGTCTTTTTAAAGACAGTGCGTGAAGCACCTGTCCTCACAAGGAAGGTGGTTCAAAAAAACACATCCACAACTTGAAAGTGAACTTTTTCAGGCTGTAATGGTTTGAGTATAACTGAAGCATCCAAATATTGTATATTGTGTTTTGTTTTGGTTTTTTTTTTTTCTTTTAGTGAGGACATACAAAAAGAAAGCAACTTTTCTGGCTTCTCTTGATCAGACTTTGTTTGCTCATTTTCTAGTTTCAATAAGACTTTCGTTTTTCCTTCCTCTTTCTCCAATATTTACAACATTTCTAACACCTTTTCTTATTGCCTTTTGTGTCCCCTGCTAGCTATAATTCATTTTGTGCCTTAGCTTTTCAGCCTCTATTGCTCCATGCTCTATCTGTTTGTTTATACTCATCTTCAGAAGTGTCACCTTATTTCCATTTGTGGTACAATTCCTTCCCAATTCTCATCCCAGCCACACAGGTCTCCTATCAAGCTTTATTCAACTTGTATCTGAGTTGCTTGCAGATATATTCTCCTTAACTCATTCTCACTGTTTGCTATGACTTACCATTTATTACCAGACATTTTTATTCTTTTTTCCCCTTTCTGTCTGAGAAAAACCTTCCAGAAGATAATGGCCTAAGCATCTCTGCACTGTATTTGACAAGCAGCATGTTAATTCCACTGACTGACACATTTTTTCATGCTAGTATTAGAAAAATCATTTAGCCAATGTAAAGTACAGGGCTGTGTACACACAGGGGAAGCATAGCTGCAGGATGCTAAAGATAATATGAAGGCATCACATTGCATCAGCATGGGAGCCCTGCACAAGGAGTGCTGAAACCTCTCCTGTCTTGCTTTCGTGTAATTCTTTAATAAACTTTGCTGTGTTTGCCTTGCTCACCTGTGCATGGCAGAACACAGCAGGCTACTACTGGGGCTTGGCTGGAGATGCTTTGGCAAGTAAGAGAGACCAACAGCTGGCTTGGAAATACTCCTTCTGCCTTCAGTGCAGGGTCAGATTGGCAGGAGTATATACTGGACTGATGTGCAGGAGACAGGATCAACAAGGTCATTAGTTCTGAATGTACTTTACAGTCATTCTTGCCTGTTAGAAAGAACTGAAGCCAAACTGAGGATCTGTAGTGTGGACAGATGCTTCTTTCCTGGTTTGCTGACTGCAAACCTGGCTCCATTATATAAGCACAAGCAACTTGGTGCTGGAGCTGGGGATGAGTTTATGGAGACTCTTGTACCAAAGGGTTTGGGGCTGCTTCTGGGCGCTATCTGTGCCCTCAGGGTTAGACTGCCCCATAGGAAAAGGCAAGGATGCTCCAGGGAATTGGTGTGGAAATGTACTCTGGTCCTGGGACAGCAAATAAATGACTTAACACAGTGAGGGCATCCATGACATCTAGTGTCCAAGGGTTTGGTGTGGTGTTTCAGTGGTCATAACTTGGGGTTACATGTTATTTTTTTTCAGTGGAACAAGTCTCATGCAGAATAAACCTGACATTACACAATGGAGGAGAGATTGATGCTTTGCTCCCAAATCAGCAGTCTCTAGAGGTCTCTGGGGCCCTGTTTTTTTATTCAGCTCACATCTGTGAAGAATACAGGGCTGTGCTGGATTGATGCATGTACGATAGCTGGGAGCATGCCAAGCAAACAGGAGATCCGTGCCACAAAGTGCTCACAGCCCCAACCTGCATAAGGTTTAGACTGTGCTCCCCAGCTCTTCCTGAGCTCTGCTGTTGTCTTTCCTCATGGCATCTCCCTCCTCTTTCTGCCCTGGCCACAGAAATGTGCTCAATTAGGGTTAACTCAAACTGAATCAAACTTCATGCCTGAGGTTGGAAATCTTCCCAGTCAACTCACCACGGCCACAGAGCATGGTGGGAGACGAGGAGAGAGGGGAGATGAACACTTTTCAGAGAAACGAATCCAGGGAAAGTTTGTTCACTTTTATTTCTGCAGGAGATGATCCCCCCAAAGGAGATTTCCCTGTTCAGAAAAAATCTCCGGTGAGTGTTGCAGCTGATTTCCTTTGCTTTGCTTTCTGCTCAGCTTGCTCTAAACATTGCAAGATCTCTCTGTTCTTTCCTCTTTTGTGCTCTGGCTAGAGACAAACACCCTTTCTTGCAGAGGGTTGAAATAAGCGTTAACAACTCCAGGCAAAAATCCCTCCACTAACCTGATTAAGTTAAGAAAGGGGAGCTTAAAGTGAATAAATAAAATGAACTGTTTGCATCCTTGGGGAAAAAAGAGTATGGGTTTTCATTGCTGCCTTTTTTTCTGAATGCTCCTTTCCTTGTGGGAAAGGACTTCCTTCTGTGAAGTGCAAGGGGCTGTCATGCATGGATAGGAGGGAGCTGGGCTGTGCATAGCTTCCTTTGATGGAAAGGGTCCCGAGGTGCTGCAAAGCAGAAGGAAGGATGGGAACTGAGGACAGGTCACTGATGTGTGTGCCAGAGCTTCAGCCTTACATCCTTGACTGTGAGTTAAACCAGATTCAGTGGTTTCTTACCTTGCAGCTCTCACGTTTGTGTAGGTTTTCAGGCTAGTTCCAGCTGAGGGCTTGACACTAAAATGCTGTACACTATATGGGCTTTGGTGAGAAAGGGGCTTGTTGTGCACCTGCTTTGATTCACAGGACAACGTGGTAATAGTTGCTCTTGCAGACAGTTATGTCATTAGCAAGCCAAATATTTAGCTCACTGTTCTAACTACTGTGCAGGCATTAACTATTGGTTATACAGAGCTCCTGTGACATACTAACCTTACTCCAATTCCTCAGCTAATCAGAGAGAGGGAGAAGTGAAAGCAAACTACCACTCTGCCACTGGCAGTTTAAATGACCTCTTTTTTTCTTTTAATTGAAGACACACACTATCAACTTCCACAGTATTTCTAAGAGCTCCATAATCCCACACATCCCAGGCTTACAGTGGTTTGCTAAGCACAGCAGTGTAGCTCTGTGCTCATGAATCCAGGCTTAGCCTCTTTGCTTTTGCTGGTGCTTTCTGCTGAGCAAGGTCCTCCTTTGCAAAAGTGAGCATACTGCAGCTGGATATTCCCATGGATGAAAGCTGCCCACTTTTGGATGTCCAGGCATGCCCTATGCAGGTCAGTGATAACAGCAGAGAAAGCACCTGGGAGTTCCTGTGTGTGCAGATGCTGTCTCATGGCATACAGACCAGATGAAAGTGTCCCTGCTTGTAAGTCCCTTGCTCTGCATTTGTAAGCAGTTACTTAAGGTGCTGGCTCAGTCACTGGGGGCAGGTTTAGCTGTAAAGTCCCTCCTCCTGTTCTTCCTCTGTTTGCCCACACTCATCTGTTGGAAGTGCCCATCCCATCCCAGTAGCTGAGTTGGGCCACTGTCGGGGTTTCTGTCACTCCAGGTCCTGGTGTTGCATGTGGTACCTCCCACAGATGCAGCTAGATCCTTCAGGGCTTGAGCACTGAGTGATCTGCTCAGGCAGAAGCATTCCTAACACCTGACTGCCTTGGCTTTGTCGAGTCCCACTCTGTATCTGCATCAAATGTTATTAAGAATCAAGAGTATTGATAGCAAGGTCTGGGAAAGAGAGGAAGAAAATTATTCCTGTTATGTCATTTATTTCCAAGTTCAAAAAATGCCACCAGGTAACCAGAGGAAACATTATTTCCCTCCTATAGCATTTCCCCTATACTATTAAGAACTTGTTAGAGAAGAGCATTGTGTGTTTGTGTATTTGCAGCTTATATATCTGCTGGTCTAAAAGCAGGAACCCTTAGTGCAGTTTCCAAGGAAGCTCGCTCTGCCTTGGAAGCCATGTGCTGAGCATGACAGCTTCAGTGTAAATTATAAATGGAATGGATAATTACATATTTATTCAAGTAAACAAAGAGTCTAAGGGTTTCCTAATAACAATGCATTCCATAAATGATGAGAGGAAAATCTTTCAAAAATCACAAAAATATCACAGGTGCTGGGTTAGGTAATGGAAATGAGCTTAGTCATGTGTTGTAGTTACTTTTTGTTTTATTTTATTTAGCAGGCAGTTTCTTCTCTTCCGTGGTCCTTGTATAGTCTTGAGCAAGACAGCATGATTAGCTAGTCATCTAACCTAGATGGCATTGCTTTGGGAATCCAAATAAGCTCAAGTCTCATGGTGGAATAAACCTCAATAAACGTATCTATCTTCTCATCTGTATTTGCAGTTGAGACTCTGGGAAGTAATACAGGAATTAATTATTTTGTGACACAAAATACAGAAATGCATACGAAGAGTTCATCTCACTCCACTGGCCCATACTGTGACTGTTTAAAACATACATAAATGCAGATGACAATATTACACCCCCATCCCTGACCCTGTGCATGGTCATCCTGTCTCTCCCACTAATTGGCAGAGCTGAGAAATTCTGCTGTCCCTGCTGGGAGGCAATGGTGATAAGCAGCTACCAGCAGCTCTGATTAGCTCCCAGCTGCTTAGCTGGGACCACCTTGAGTAGCGGAGGGACAGGGGCCCACGCAAGGTCGTGCTAAGACCTGGCTGTTCAGATGCCTTGCACTTCACTTGGAAACTGCTGATTTTAGCTGCAGTGAAACTGGAGTCAATAAAAGAGTAGGCAGGCTCAGATAGGTTTGAGAAGCGCATAGCTCTTTTGATTCTTGTTTAATAAATTGAGTTATCCATAGCTCTGTCAGCATTCTTGGAATATGAAATAGCTGCTCTGGCTGACGTTCTGCTGCAGTGAAAGCAGTGGTGCAGTTTGGTGCAACTGAGGTGTAGAGATTGAGGGCAGTTGACACAGAGGTAGGACAGCTGTAAGTGAAAGCAGAGAGCAGCTGTCTAGATGCTGGGAGAGGTAACAGTTTCAGGGGAGAGCAGTAGCTCTGCATGTAGTGTAGTTAAAAACGCATCTAGTGGTGTTTTTTGCATCTCAGTGGGATGTTACATTGCAGCAGAGAGGTAGTGGAACATTTCCAAAGGAGTTTCTAGAGCTGTGAGTGTGGCAGATGTTGGCTGCTGGCAGCCCAGGAGTCCTCATGCTATTCCTTACCAGGTCTATGCCTGCCATGTGGGTTCATAGGGAATGAGGTGGATTTGGGGTCTCCTCTCTCCTTTGAGTCCAACCCTCAGGCTAGCCAGGCAGGAGTGAGCACCTGGGTTTCATTCAGACTGGACTCTGCTGCCCAGGTGCTGTGTGGGTGTTGCTGGGGTGAAAACTGTCACTAAGCTGATATGTTCTGCTTTGTTTCCTGTAGAAACTCTGTGGCTCCAACTACCCCCTGAGCATTGCCTTCATTGTGGTGAACGAGTTCTGTGAGCGCTTCTCCTACTATGGAATGAGAGGTATGTGGCCTGTGGGAAGTGACTTTCCCATCCTTAGGTTTCTGTGGATGATGGCCTGGTGTTCCAGAGTTCTGCCAGATGTGGATTCATTTGTCTTTCAAAGTAAATTGGTGTTTTGGGATGTAGGCATGGACACTGTGCCCTAATGTTGAAACTAAATCTGTTTTAAACAGAAATCAGGGCTTGAGACCTCCAGTGTCACTTCCAATCTAAGTTTTCATGTCATTCTCAGTCTCAAACCTGGTTTTCTAGTGTGTGATGTCTTTCCATTGTGTATGCTCACTGTGTCTGAGAATTGAATCGTACAGGACCTTATTTGCAAATAGAAAATAAGCATAAACAGAACTACAGGTTAGGGTGTGATAAGCTAGAAAATATATTTTCCAGCTAAGCATGAATGTTTATGAGCAAGGAAAGTCTGATACTCACATACCTCATTTGAGCTTCTCATGTGTCGGGGATTATGAGGAATGGATCTGAAAGTACAGATCTTTCCACAACAGTGCTCATAGCTGGTACGCAAATCCCTGTTTTCCTTGTCACTGTGATGTAGCTTCCTGCTTACACACAGAGATGCACATCAATTATCTGATATGGTTTGCTTGCTTCCTTTTAGCTGTCCTGACACTGTATTTCATAAGCTTTTTTCACTGGGATGAGAATCTCTCCACTGCCGTGTACCATGCCTTTTCTGCTCTCTGTTATTTCACACCTGTCATTGGAGCTATCATGGCAGACTCATGGCTGGGGAAATACAAGTAAGTAGACATTTCTCTAATTCAGACAGGATCCATCAGGCTGTACAGCCTGCACAAGGTTCAGTGCTGCTCCTGATTTTGGCTAGCTCAGGGTGCAGCAAAGACATACTTGTGAAGGTCAACTTCTTTCTGTTTAATGGATGAACAACCGATGCGTTTGCTCATGTTGTTGCATGGTCCTCTTTCACTCAGTGACTAATAGGTGATGCAGTTCAAGTGGATAAATTAAAATCATAGAGCACAAAGTTCCTCCATCCTCCTTCCCCATGCACCTCGAGGAAACTAAGATGTAGGGTGGTTAACCCTCAGCTTGCCAAATTCTGCTGCTGAGGAAGATTCAAAGATGGTAAGGAAGTAGTATCATCCTCTGGATCTAGCAGTTTCAAATGAAATGTCATTAAGTGTACTCACTTATGCTTTCTCAGCATAAGGAATGAGTGAACATACCTATTTTTACCCATTTTTATCCCAGAGTAAGCTGGGTTCAGTCAAATAGTCTCCCTTAGTACAAAACCAGTTAAACTCTCCCTGACAAAATCTGGGAGTCCTCCCTTAGGCTGATGATTTGCAGGACAGGGCCACCATCTGTCCCAGAGTGGTGGTGAGCAGCTGCACACAGGACGTTCTTTCCTTGGCACTGTCTGCTCACTGCCTGAGGAGTCTTGCTGTCAGTGATGAAGTGCAGCTGATCCCTTCCTTATAGGTCTAAGCACATCTGGCAGTGTGAGTCTCTACATGAAAAAAAATGGCTGCAATTTGCATTTTTAGCAGAAATCTCTTAAAGAAGAAAAGAAATATTGATATCTCTTTGTGCTTTATTTTGGTCATTCTCTTGTCCTGTTGAATGAAAAAGCCTACGTGCACACACACAGAAAAAAATATATATTTTTTAGCTTCCTTATTTGAGGTTGACTGGGAATATTCATTGCTATTTGAGGATATCCATCTTGCAGTGTGATGCTGTGAAAAAATAAACCATTATGCAAACCTTTGTGCCTTAGGCAAGAGATTTTTTTCATGGAATAATCCTCCAGTCTTTATACATGGTGGCTTTTGCTGCAACAGCTAAAGTGATACTAAGGATAGGATAATGGATTTGAGGCACTCATAGGGCTTCTTCTAATGTCGCTTTCTTAACAAGTCCTTCCATTCTCTCTGTGAGTGTTTTGTCTATACATAAATGTATTAATCTTGAAGGTGATGAAGCAATGTAATGCACTCGAAAGCCTGACCCTCCTGGTCAGATTTCCTGCTTGCCCTCACCAAGATGTGGGAAGCAGATAGATGAGCTCAGTTCTCCAGAGGTGCTTGAGATTCAATTCAGTCTTGTAACAGGAAAACCACACTCCTAATTTGGATGTAGTAATCAGGTGGGTTGAAAGTGAGCAGCAAGTCCCTACAGATTCCTTCCAGCACAGTTAAGTGCATGCTACAATCTGCCATTTATTAGTAGTCTGGAAACTACATTGAACCTGAAGAGTACTTATCTATTTGCAGTGTGGAATATTCAGCTTATTCTGCCCAGCAATCTCCCCAAAGAAAGTAGCATCTGTGCTTCCCTAATCCCAACCCATTTGCCTATCTCCTTTTTCCAGTGTGCTAAATGCTGATGTGAAAGTTATAGCAGTACTGGGGATATGGTCAAAACTATTCCTTGTTCATCTGCCAAATAGACCTTCCGTATCAGGAAGCACAGGCACACTCTGTTGTCAGATTGTACATCACCCAGCACCTTCAGTCACTGCTGTTTGCTTTGCTCACAGGACAATCATCTACCTCTCCATTGTGTATGTGGTCGGCCATCTGATAAAGTCAGTCGGTGCAATTCCATCCCTAGGCAACCAGGCAGTTCATGTGTAAGTAGCTGCTGAAGCTGTAATGCTTTTGTAGGTTGCAATGGTAGGTGGTTTATCCAGGGCTGTCACTTGTTTCACTTCCATCAGGACAGCATTTTGGAGGGAAAGTCTGTGGTGTGAATGCACCAGGAGGAACTCGGTGCTGTCACCAAGACTGAGCCCTTTGACACAGCAGCTTCTGGTCATGCCTCTCTCTACGTTATACTATTGGAGCTTGGTCTCTTCCACCCAATTGCTTGCACCAGCTCCTTTCTCCCTCATTTTCTCATTGCCATAGCTATGCAATTCGGCAAGGTACCCTTGTGTACACAGGAACACAGAATCCTAAATTGGTATTTTTTCTGATGTGACAGAGGAACGATATGTGTTACTTACAGGGTAATACCCTTCTTGCCCTCTAGATTCTGTACTGATAGGAATATCAGAGTAGTTTTCCAGCTGGCACCTCTGAAACCACCATGCTGCTTTTACCTAGGTGGTCCTGGCACTGAAAATACATGCATACAGGCAAGAGTACATCTGGTTTATGGTGCAAATTTCTTTTGTCCCAGATATTGCCAGTCCTGATGCTCCTGTTCCACACAGAACTAATCAATAGTCTGTTGGACCAACAGTGGGACTTTGAGGAGTGCTGGGAGGTGGAAAGCACCCATGAGCCCAATTCAAAAAGAATTTCTTCACTTAGCCAGAATGGAAGTCTTATATGCAAAGGCTTTTTTGTTTTGTTTTAATTTTCCTATTGATTTCTGCAGCCTTTTGTTCTCAGATGAGTGAAAAATAGTCCCTCGGATCTTTGATGTCTGCTCTACTCAGTGGGCCTCAGAACAGCAAGAAACTGACAAACACTGTTTAATTGTTTGATGCTGAATGCAGAAATGAGGATAAATATATATATTTTTTGCAGTTGCCTGGCTTATCATCCCTGCCAATGTGCAAGAGAGACTGTGATACTAGAGGAGTTATGGTTGGGTTACACTAAAATGTTCTCCTAAGCAGTGGAAGGGTTCTGCAATGGTGTTGTTTTTCTTCTTGCATGAAGGGTCCTGTCTATGGTTGGTCTGTTTTTGATCGCCCTTGGAACAGGAGGTATCAAGCCCTGTGTCTCTGCATTTGGTGGGGACCAGTTTGAAGAGGAACATGTAAGATTTATTTTCTTTTCTAAACTCTGCCAGTGTCTGGGTATATTATGAGGGTGTTCATGTTTTCAGATTCTGTTATACTAGAGCCTGTTTGCTAGGAAATTATGTAGGAATGACTTGCTAGGAAAGGATGGTTTGCACCAGATCTGAAAGAATCAGGATGCTTCAGAAAAGGAAAATGACAGCAGAACATTATTGATATCAAGAAGGGTAGGTTATAATTGCATCAAATAATTCAGGTATTAATTGGACATTGAAGGAGTTGGAAGAATCTGCGTAGTATAGCATAGAAAGATAGTAATTTCTGAGCCAGCTTAACAAGTGCAATTATAACACAATCCAACACAGTATAACAGACAAAAAGGAAAACTGTACTGCAAGCCTATCTAGTTGGGGATTTTCTCTCAAATCAGGGATCAGTCTGTTGTTGAGAAAGAACTGCAGAAAATTCTTGTCCTTTGAAGGTAATTCTAGTACCAAATGTGGACAGAATGTTTTCTAGATATTCCAGAATAGTAAGTTCCAAAGAGCTGGAAAAATGTTTCTTTGTTTCTATATTGGATCCTGTGGACTGCAATCCACTTTCTTCACGTCCTTGTTCTTTGTCACAAGGACTTAGCACTGGCCTACATGTTGTATAATGCACCAATCTCAAATTCCCATTATGCATACCAGTAGCTAAATCAGGGATAAGGTAGCACCCGAAGAAGTGAAATGGGTCAGAATGTACTACTTTCAGTGATTTGTGTGCGTATCATAAGTCATATAAGACCACTGCTACGACTAAAAAAAATAAGTGGATTTGTGATGAGCAGACTTAAATCCAATAAGTATTATTTAGGATTGAATGAAAGAAAAAAAAATCCAGAAATACATCTACTGAAATAGACTGGGACCTTTAGAAGATGGAAATTGCCATCAGGGGAGGCATTGGATAGGGACGTTCAACAAATGGTCTGTCAGAAAAGGCACTTATGGAGCTGAATAAGGGATGGCCACTCAGCTTTGGTCTAGGAAGCTCTGTAGGGCAGTTTGGTGTTTGCCTTTTGCCATGTCCCAACATGTAGTCAGCATTTCATGACTCAATAAAACAGATCAAAATGTTAATTTTAAAAAGTGGAGAAGGCTTGGCCTTTCTCCACGTCAACTATATGGTACTGACATGGTGAATCTTATGGTTGGATTACATTTCGTGGCTGCTTTTTCAGAGCAGATCCTTCTGCAGGTGTGTCCATCCTGTGCTACCAGGATTTAGAGAATGCTGCAGAAGGGGGAGCAGCAATGAGAGGTGATCACCATCCTTCCTGGTCACCACAACTCTGGCTGGCAGTGCAGCACACATGCTCTGAGGATATGTTGTGTGTGTACCAGAATGTGGGCATCTCAGGTTACAGTGTGAATAGTTCCCCCAAAAGGATTGTTAACAGGTGCTAAAGCAGCATTTTCAGGAGTGCTACTTCTATGAATATTAATGATTAATAATGTTTATCCAGCATCTTTCAATTACCACCTAATTACAGGATGATAATATGTACCACTTATCTTCAGAGTGCTTTATAGACTTCAGCTAATGAATCTCAGCATCCCAGTCAGGCACATAATATCCCAAACATCACATCTCATTTACAGAGAAAAAACCTGAGTTGCTCATGGTTGTGTGGGCCTGTGCCTATTCTCCAGCAGTCAGGCTACACCTCTCCAACAAATTTATCAAATGCTAAGGCTCAGACGTTCCCTTGTGCTGCCTTCAAGGGAAACTAATTTAGAAAAAGAAAACTGTAAGAAGCCTTCTGATAAGGACAGTATGTTCTGCTCTATTCATTCTTTTCAGGATAGAAAGTTTGTGTTTTACCATTTTGAAATGACTTTTCCATTTAGAAATTAAAAAAAAAAAAAAAAGGGTTTACGTAAGTGATAGGAAATTTAAGTCTTCAAAACTGGAATGAGAAGTTTTGATTTTTGTAAGGGATGAAAGATTTAGAGCAAACCAGAACTCTTTTTTTTCCTCTCTGGAGTTTTGCTTGGGAAGGCTTCCTGTGTTTTTCATCTTCCACTCCTGCTAGAGCAAAGTAAGTTTTAAAAATACCAAATGAGATGAAGAACTTGATTTCCCTCTGAATTTTCAAGGCACCAATAAACTTCAGCTGAACCCTTAAATGCACAGGTTTAGTTGTTCCATCTGGAAATGAGGGATGTGGTAGTCTGCATATGAAGTGAATAAACAGATTGCTCCTGTGGTTTTCACATGGAGATAAAGCTAAGTTTTGAGGCATAAGCACAGCACTGGCCTGGTTTTCTTTGGAATACTTTGTGGCTCTGCCACTTTCAGAACAGTAGTACTACAAACAGTAACGGAGACTGATTCAGCAGGAGGTCAGATAGAGAAAGTAGATTTATCTGCAGATTTCCAAGAAAGCTTGCATATGGAATTAGCAGTCTGAGCTAAAAATGCCTGAACAAAATGATATTTACAATATGTTATGTGAATGCACGGGCTGCTGTGCATATTAATTAAGGACCAAAGCTGCTTTCAAACAGTGTGGTGTGGTTTTTAAGGTACTAAATAGCTTTCTCTTTGTTTCTTTATTTTGCTGTTGCCAAGGAGATTAGGATTACCATGTACAGTACCTATTCTCTAATTAGTTAATCCAAATCATGTTATTAATGTATGTCTGCTCCAAAGATTATGAAAGGAAGGAGGGACTTTTTTTCCCAATCAAATTGCAAATGATTGGTCATTATTTTTTGTACTAACTTCTGTTTCTCTGACCATTTTTTCCCATCACTTGGATCTATAAATGGGCATAATAAGGGTGTTTTAGTACACACTGGGATCCCAGGCTTGATTCCTTAAAAGTTGTCCTCTTTTGCACGTCTGCAATTCTTCACTTTTTATCCTGTTTTTCAGCCTTGTCAATATTGTTGTTTCAGGGAGCAGAAGGGAACAAGGCATGTTAGAATGAGGGAGTGAAACAGTCCCTCTGGGGAGCTTCCTCCCACATATGAGTTAAAGCTTCACATTCAAAACATGCTCAGGTCATAGAGATGTGTCTCAAGATGCCCTAAGGAGTTTCCTGCCACCCCCTGAGCCATGTACCAAGCAATTTGCCCTCTGCCATCGCAGGAGCTGGTGACAGCTGGGAGTGAAGATATTGGCTGCCTAGGCTTGGTCTGTGTTTAAATGCCAATTTCAGCAACTCAGATGTCCCACAGTTGGTGGTACAGATGAGCGCAGTGTAGGCCAAGTAGCCTTCTTTTTCTGCTCTGACAGCTCAGGTGCAGGGAGGAAGTTTAGCATTGTTTGTGCATGTCTGTGCATATCTCCAGTGCATGCAAAGAGGGACTGCACTGACTGAATACCATCACAAATTACTTTTTGTGGATAGCGCCAAAACCTGTGTCGAGCTCTTTATTCCTTTCAAATCAGGAATTATGTAGGAGCAAGGAAGCTCAGCAAGAATCCTTTAACTGTATGAACTCTAATGTGTTACAGCATTCCTGAGCACTGCCTCTTAGGGTTCATTCCATCAGGTTCTTGAATATGCTCCCATAGACTTAATTTCCCCCACTAGTCTGAGGTTGACAGACCTCAGCTTGATAATCTGCCTGGTGGATCCTTTTCATTTGCTTTCTCATCTGTGCTGTCCTTATCAACTCAAAATATGCAGGTTTCTTCTTCTGTTTTCATACGGGAGGAGAGGAGGGGAGAAAAGAGCTCAGGCATGGAAACACATGATGAACTGGTTGAACTGTGCCTATTGTATTGAACTGGTGACAAAGGATCCAGATAAGTAGATGCTCTCCCCTTTCTAATCTTGCAACATTCTCAAAGCAGTGGCTTTTCCTCTGAAATGCCAGAAAGCCCACAGTGCATCTCAGGTAATGTGAGTTGATTTGTGTGAGCATTTACCATCACCTGAAGGCAAGTTTATTTGCTTAACATTTTATGCACTTCGTGTCAACATTTACCCAGTCTTCCAAACAAGAGAATTGATAGTGCTGAATTTGCAACCCCGATGCTGTGTTAGCTGTGAAATTGATATTGTCTTCTCTTGTTTTAGACCTCGGAGAGAAGCAAGTTTTTTTCCGTCTTCTATTTATCCATTAATGCTGGAAGTTTGATCTCTACGTTTGTAACGCCTGTATTAAGAGGTCAGTGTTGATTTAGAATAAAACAATAAATTAACTGCCCTCTGACTACTCTGCTGCGCATTGTTAGGCTCTTGTGACACCTGAATGGCAGAAATTATATTATCTCTGGATTGGTCAGTGTATTGCATTTATGCCTTGTTAATCCTGCCATAGCAGCGTAACAGATTTATGGTGCTAGCAGCAGGCAAGTCACAAAAACCATATTCCCGGTTGTATTTCAACACCAGCCCAAACTGTAGAATTAAAATATGGGGGGTGGAGAGATCTGAATTGTCATCTGATTCTTCTCTTGTCCAGTGAAGTATTGATCCCTGCCTTGTCTGCAGGTAACCTATGGATGGGAATTGATCTCTGATGTCCTGGGCAGGCATCAGGACTGAGTGGTTTAGTAGAGCTGGATTTGGATACTACATTTTCCTCCCACAGAGCACTGCTGACTGTGGGAGGACTCTGTCCTGGCACCCAGGCATGTCTGTATGGGTTTGCTTGGAAGACTGCAGCCCTTGAGCAATGACCCTTGAAAACAAAGCACGGGCCTCTGCCCCACTTAAGACCTACTTTACATTCTACCCCTGCTGCACTTCTTTTGTTGTATCAAAGTGCCTGGAGACCAGGGGACTGGAATGCTATAAATACAGACACAAATGCAGAGGGAGGGGAGCAGACCACTGACAAAGGGGTTGGGGGCAGGACAAGGGGCCTTCGCACTCACTAATAATTTTTTCTGTCCTGTGGCCTTCAGGAGGCTTTCTTTACTTGCAGTAGCCATTTCACCAGGCTGTTTGTTTCATAAAGCTGTGGGCAGTTGTGCTTGTCTTATATTTCACCAAAGTGTTCAGGCAAACACTGACCTTGCCCAGGTCAGTCTTGTGCTGGGAAAGGGTTTTGCTCAGTTCCATCACTGCACAGATGAAAATCTGATTCCCTTGAAACATCAAAACCTGTGCCAACACAATGTAACAGTGAACTAATGTGACATGGGAATTAGGTGGAGAAGATGGGGAAGGAGTAAAATTTCTGTGAAGTATGAAAGCTTTCCTTGGAGAAACAAGAAATGCAGTCCAAAGACATTTGGCAGAAACGTGGAATAGATGTTTTTCGGTGGAGGTGTCCAACTCTCTTTGCATGTTAAAAGTTCAGTGTCTCCATACTGCCTTACTGCCAGCTTTGTTGGATTTCAGTTTATTTATGAAAACAAGCAAACAAATGTTATGCACCACACACAATTATGCAATTGATCATGATTGCCCAGAGACAGCCAACAGGGACAACAGAAGGATTCATGAGCTGGTTTCCTGTTAACTCCGTTGTTTATTTTAGCAAAACTCATTTGTTTTTGTTTTTGCTTTTTTTTTCCTGTGGAAGCATGCAGTAATTTGTAGCCACTGGCATGCAGATGCAGAGTTGACTGCTAGTTTGGTTTTTACAACTGGCTTTCTGAACTCCTGTGGTGTGAGCTAGGCTGAGAGGCATGGGGTTTCTGTGGACCATACCATGAATCAGTCAAAGCCATGCCCTAACAAACCTGGCTTCTTGGAGGACAAGGTCTGGCTACCTCTGGTGGAAGTTGGAGAGAAAAGAAATTGGAGATGCAACTAGAGCGTTAAGTCTAATCCTGTGCTCCTGCTTATTTAGGAGTAGGGGTGTTTGCTACCCCTTTGTCCACCATAGATCACTATGAAATCAGATTTGAGCTTTTAGCTCAATAGCACATGCAGCTGGCATGGATAATGTGGATGCACCGCACTGATAGTTTAGATCTGTGCAAGCATATAATGATTTGAGTTTATTTTCAATGCTTTTTTTTTTTTTCCTTTCCAAATTACAGTTCTTATCACTGCTTTCTACTTATTTGTCTCCCTTCTACTATTCTCATCAATATCCCATTATCAGCTTCTATTGCTGGCAGATACCAGCCCTGCTTCCAAATTGTCCTCGTCAAGGGAGGACAACTGTTTCAAGGAAATTCAATTCATAGTGTCAAGCAGCAGCAAAGAAGATTTAAAGCCAAACCAAGTGACTGATTTAAGGGAAGCAAATCAAAGACCCAGGTAACATAAGGCTGATTATAACGAGATGCTTTTCTTTCTGAATTCTTTTTTAGGGGATGTGAAATGTTTTGGAGAGGATTGTTATGCACTGGCTTTTGGTGTCCCAGCAGCACTGATGGTGCTGGCGCTTGGTGAGTGAAAACTAAGATGATTCTACTAGTAGTTACCATTTTTGAGTCCATGTGTGGATGAGAAAATGCACAAGTTTGCCAGCACTGTGTGGATACTGTGATGGAAATTTCAAGAGTTTGAACTTGTCCAACTGTTCCACAGTTCAGAACAGCAAGAAAAAACACTTGGTTCGCTTAGTGATGTGTGGACTGTGGTCATCCTGCAATTCTATATTGTGATACTGGTGAGAAAACGATTGTTCTGTGTAACAAATGATGGCATCAGAGTAATTCCCCTGATCTGTGAGCCTGATCACAGCCCTGTCTGTGAGCAGGTTAGGTCTCTGAGCAGCCATCTGAGCAGTCCTCAAAGGCTGCAACTTTCAGAAGAGGAGCTCAGTATGCCATTTCTAACCTTTCCACAGGTTTTTTGTAGCTTAATGCCTTCCTTAATGGCTCAAAATTTTGCTTCAGAATGTTTGCCACATCGGAATCTCAGAAAAGGAAGCTGAATGAGATGCCACTTTATTCAAAGCTGTCTCAGTTTGCTTGTCTGAAGTTATTCCCACAATTACAGTGACAGCCTATTATTATATTGCAATAATAAGTCCTCATTGCCCAAGAATCAGGGGCAAGCTGTGTTCATACTGATACCTAAGCTTGTATTTTAGGCCTGTTAATGTACTGTCAAGATGACTTCTTAAACCCCTATGAAATACCCAGCAATTTCTGCATTCCTACAGTTACTCCTTAGTAGACAATATAGAGGACACTCCATTAGCTTTAGTTTCGCAGTTGCAGGGGAGCAGTCCCTTTATTATACTGCATTTGAGAGCTTTTTAACAAAGCATGGGTTGACTTCTCATTTAACACGTTAGCTTAATTGAGATCATGCAATTGTACGAATAGTATTTGTGATTTGGAAAGTTTGTGCCCCTGAGAATGTGCAAGTTGCATACACAAACTCCCATCACAGAGGAGGACCAGGGCACTGGAGAACTGTCATCAGGTCACAGCCTAAGTTACAGCAATTATTTTCCAATAAAGTGCATGGTCACAGTCCTGAGAAGCTTCTCTTTTCCCACGTGGTCCATTCTTATCAGTTTAGTGCAGCACAGTCTCCTCTGTGCAGCACTGTATGATGAATGTTTCTAACAAGATGGTAGTAGTTGCCCAGGGAAAAATGGGACATGTAAATATTGCAGTTCCAGTGAGGCCATCAGTTGTAATGTGCTTTTAGCTAGTGTCCTTGCTGCCAAATTCCATAGCCTGCCCAGCAAAGCAGTTCTGTGTACTTTTGTAAAATATTAGAATGCTCTTGGATGCAATATATTTGACAACGTGGGCAGCATGCAGAACTGGAGAACGTACCCTTCCAGCCTTGACCAATCCCCTTCCCATTTGCTGGGAAGCAAGGACAAGTTTAGAGGCAGAATGGACATCTTATACAGCAAGATTTTCTAAGTTGCTTCAATATCTGAAATACAGGTGAGGACCAATGTTATTTATTTTCAAATACCAAACACAGTGAAGGAACCAGTGGAGTCAATGGCATCATCAGAAGACGTTTTCAGCAATCTTAATGAATCACCTTTAGAAGGCTCCAACGACTTCGCGTGGAGATGTTAAAATGAAGCAGCGCTGTTACCCACTCTGACTTTGGACAAGTCTCTTTGGTTGAGATTCACCTAAACTGACTTCAGACACCTCTCTGACAGTTCTGCAAGTCAAAACAGGATGTGATCTTCATAGTCCTAAAAAAAGAAATTGTAGATCTCCACTTGGAGAAAAATACCTACTTTTCTCCACTGGTTGTTTTGTTATATGGATTTCATGCTCAGCTTTTATTATGTTTCTCCATGCTAACATATTTGTAATTGCAGTGTGGTCAAAAGCACTCAAGGAATAAGAGAAATGGTCTGCAGTTGGATAGCTCTAACTCTCACAGCATTTTGAAGGCTTACTCATCTATTTTCTGTGTTTTGAGGGAGAAAGCAATACCTTAAATTGCACATCTCTTCGTGAAAACCATGAGTGGAGCTAATTTCTCTTAATATCGTTTAAATCTGCATGAGGTGCAAGTACACAAAGCCGGTGTTGGAGCTAGATTCATCCTCACATGGTTGCAGTGATTCAGGGCTGGTTTCATGCACGGGTATCATCATCATCAGATACAGCAATTAAGCGTGGATTGCATTTTAAGTTTAGGCTACCAGAAGCATGGGTGGAGGAATTTTCAAAGTACTGATTCCCAGTATGAATCAGATGTAAAGGTGCCTGTTGTGCCAGAGAAGATCATGAGAAGATGACAGTCCCTTTGTAGGAATCACATCAACTCTTGTAGGATGCTGCATCTTTTTCAGTTTGAAGGCATTGATGGGATCCTATATGTTTGTTTTGTTTGACAAAAGTACTGTCCTGTAAGCCTCAAAGGGAGAGCATTTTTGCTGAATATGAGTGTGGGGGATACTCCCCAGAACACAGTGCAAGATTAAGCTTTGATCATGTAAATTCTCATCTGGATTATAATCTTTTTCAGTTGTGTTCATTGCTGGAAGTGGACTATACAGGAAAACGCCACCACAAGGAAATGTCTTACTTGAAGTGTGCAAATGCATTGGAGTAAGTGTGTACCATTCTCTCTTCTTCGCGCATAACTCGGAGGCTGTGGGTCAGAAAAGTGCAAAGGGAATGGGGAAGTGACATCTAGAATCCTTCTGGATACTGCACCTGGCTGGATATCTTGCTGTTGACCTGTAAGGAATAAGGAACACATTTATGTCCCGGTTTATTCTTCAGCATTTCAATTGTTTTTCCATAGCTCCACAAACTCTTCAGCTAATGTCACTAGAAACACTGCTGGGGTTTGCTGGTAAATACTGAAAGGAAAATTCAGAAACGTGACTTCTCTCAGCTGAACAATTCTACTGAAGTTTATGAGTTCAGCAGACAGTAATATTACACGTTTGTATTATGCACATTAAGCCACTCTACAGTTTCAGTATAGCCCTATCAACTATTTTTCATAGTGTGTGAGCTGAATACACTGTATGAGAAAATACTTTATTGTTTTTGGGCGGATAGTGATATTTCTTTTTCAGGAGCTGTTGCAAGCAGCCAGATGTTTTCTTTTTCTCTAGGTTAATGCTAGTGACAGATTTACCTTGGGGAAACAGACCAGATCTTAAGGACAGGATTTCTAAGGGAGCCTGGCACTGTTTTTGTCTGAGTCTGTTCAGTGGCTGAAGCAAGCAGCATGAACAAACAAGACAAAAAGTTGGTGTCACCAATTCCTCCTACAGTGAGAAATCAGCCTGAAAGCTGCTCTAGGACTGAATGAGACATGGGCTGCACCAGAAATATGCAAAGACAGAACTACAGAACAAGAAAGGAGTGAGAGGTCTGGTTTTGATACTGCTGTGGATAAGGAGGCATTTACTCCCAGCACAGTGGTCAATCCAGCAAGTGCCTTTCAGAAAAGAACAGAAGAAAAACGGATGTTCAAAGCTCTGTCACATATCAGGTTTTAAATCAAGCAAGAAACAGTCATTGGAGGCTAATACTAGTTTGTTAGTGAAAGACAAGTTCTGAAGGAAGTTAATTTGCATATCAAACCTTTAATCAGTCAATGTTGCAGAAACAGTCCTGCAGAGAATTGGTTTTAAAGCATTAGGTTGTGCACGCGCAGATTTTGGAAATGTCCATCAGAACCCCCATGTATCTTTGTGGGTGGAAGGGGCATTTTTGAACTGGGAATGTGACCAGGGCAGGTAGGTAAGACCTCTGAAATGGAAAGTGAAGTTTAAATTAGGGGATAGGCATGAGGGAGTTATTCACCTGCTTTTCTCCTTAGTTTGCAGTTAAAAACAGGCTGAAAAACCGCTCCCATCAGATTCCAAAGAGAGATCACTGGCTTGACTGGGCTTCAGAAAAGTACTCGGTAAGTGATGTTTTACAGGGCAGATTTGGAAGGAAAAAGGGAGACAGGCGGATTTAAGACTGGCCTGGCCACCTCACTTTCCATGTGAATCCCCTCACTTGTCCCATCCCTTCCCATGTCTGTACTCTCCTGACCCTTAATGGACAGTTGAGGTGCTGCACTGCAATCACGTCCATGAATAAATGCAGTGAGTAACTGCTGTGTAGAAAAACATAGGAGCGCTCTTGCTCTGTAGCTTGAAGCTCCTGTTGGCTTGTTACTCACATCTTATCTTTCTATATGTTTCCTTTGCAGAAACAACTGATTGGAGAGGTTAAAATGGTGACACGTGTTCTCTTTCTCTTCTTACCACTGCCCATGTTCTGGGCCCTGTTTGATCAGCAGGTACAGTACAGCACATTGCAGGCCTGAGTTTGCACCCCTGTCCTGCCAGGGTGGTACCAAAGCATCCTGGAGGCACAGTGCACTACCCTCCCACCAGGTGTCTAAGGGCTGGCTGTGCCATTGCAGTTTTGCAAGACCTCCAGCACTGCTGTCTTCTCTGTCCCCATGTTCTCTATTCATGCAAACTACATCTCTGTCTGTTTTCTCCTTAGGGATCCAGGTGGACTTTGCAAGCCACAAAGATGAATGCTGACTTTGTAAGTATTTAATGTCACTAGGGGTAAGATTAGCAGTAATATCACTACTTTTGCTTTTTAATCAAAGTCTCTCACTAGTAAGGGCTTTTGCTTAATGAGTCTGGATGAGTTGCACTTCCAGTGATTAGAAGAGAGAGGCCCTATGTCGCCGTGTGCAGTTCATCACAGCATGTCTTGGCAAGAAACAAGGGCTAGGGAGCCACTGGCAGCCCACAAAGTCAGGAGTGCTGACATACTGACAACTGGTTGCTCTGTGACCCCCACTCAAGACAGGGAAGTCAGATAAAGTTCATGCAGCCCTAGCAACGTATAATGAAAACTGTTGTAATTGTATACTTCTGCTCTGGCTTACTTGGTGATGCGTTAATGAAGCCTCTAAGAATCAGCAGGAATCCTGTTCTTAGGGTTGAAGTGTGGAGAATATGAATTAGTAGCCATCGAGTACTTCAAAGGTGTGAGTGGCAAATGGAGCAGAGGGCAGTGACAGATAAATGTAGATCAGCTGTCTGCCTAATGATGTCACCACACAGGGCCAGCTTCCAGAATTGTGTTTAACAGGCCATCTAGATTTTACCTGCAGATATTCATATCAGAATTTAAGATTCTAAATGCCCCACAGTTTAAAATCAATGTAAAGCCCTGGGTTTGAGTCCTTCCTCTTAGTAACTGGGCTCTCAGCACGTGATACTCATTGAGCTTAATCGATTCAAATGAGGTATGGAAAAGACTACACCACTGATGATATTTTATCGGCTTCAGAAGGACAAACAATGAAAGTTCATTAAGTCTTTATGATATATATCTAGAAACTTTTTCTGCTGTTGTGCTTACACACACTTAGTGATTCCCATCAGCAGAACATCTAAGAAGGAGTCACTTGTTAAACTCTCCCTAGTGGAGAAGAAAACTGGTATGTATTTGTTCTACCTGCTTGGGTGGTTTTGTGGCTTGTTTCAGCCTTGTTCAGCCTTAGTGAGTTGCCCAAGCTCATGAAGGTGAGAAATAACTGCAGCATTGGGTTGATTTCTTCATTAGGCTTGTTGGAGATCGTGCCTGCAAAATTCCATGTTTTTGCTCTCTCAAGCCGAAGTGCTCAGCTAGGAAGACTGAATTAACAGGGAATGGTTTAGTGTGAGATGAAAAGCTTGCAGGCTTGTTTTCTAGTGGCACATATGTACACAAAGTAGTAGGAGAAGGAGGTATTTGCCTAATGCTTTTAATTGTGAAGCTTCTTTGCTGTGTCCAGTGCTTTTTACTCTCCCAGGAGGCAGCTACCAGCAGAATCAGGTAGGCAATCTATATTCAGCTCAGGACGAACCTGGCAGACAGGAGACAAATCCCCACGGTGCTTTCTCAGAAAGATATTATTTCCTTCCTAACATTTTCTTCCTTTCTCTTCATCTTAATTTCAAATGAAAAGCTGTGTGGAGTTCAGACAAACTCCAGCCTCTGTCTGGAGACAGCTCATCTGTCACTTTTGGAGATTGAGATCCATCCTTGTTGGCCTCGTCCAATTGCAGGGGCTAGACACAGTGGTGCCAGGATATGGCAGCTGTTACAGCCTTAAGTTCTCTTGACTTAAACCAAGAACAGTTAAACAACTGACCAAAGCCCATTTGATGCCTTTGGCAAATGGAGGGAGGACATGGATGTTTGTACAGCCTATTGGCTCACGGGTAATCTGTTGTCCTTTTGAGGTGTTTGGAACAAACGTCACCACAGCTTAGGGGTCTTGAAGCTTGAGGAGAGCATTCACTTACAGGATTTGGGTGTTTCCATTATAGAAGCAAGGAGAGTAAGCTCAAAATCCAGCTCCCAACTGAAAACTAACATTCCCATTCCTCACAACTCATGTAGACCTGGGCTCAGCCAGTCTGAAAGATGGGACTCAGTACCTGTCCTGGCCGTGTCCCAAATGCCATGTATCGGGGCCTGAGTGTGGCTTCCTTCTGCAAAATGGTTCTCATCAAATTCTCTGTCAAGTGTCAATAGCAGTGTCAGCTGCTAAAGCCAACATAAAGTACTTGAGGAAACAACCTTTGCTGCTGAAACCTATACTGTGAGCTGTTGCTTGTTTGCCATCAGCCATGTACACTATGCACTCTTATATGATGGTGTTTATGAATCACTTGGAATATCTTTTTGTTTCAGGGAATATATGTCCTTCAGCCTGACCAAATGCAGGTAAAAATACTACAGGGTAGGAAATTACCCTTAGAAATGTATTTTCTTGTTCTCTCTCATTTTTCTCATGGGACCAGTGGTCTCTCTCTTTTCATTTTGAAGCTAATAGCAGTGCTCCTGCTGGCTAGTATGGTGTGGACTCTGACTTATTGCTCACTAGCTGTTTAGCAACCTTAACCTTGATGTTCAGAAGACCCCAAGGATGTCCTAACACAGATATAACGCGGAGGTGTGGGAGAAAATGACATCTTAATATTTCTTGAACTAGTGCTGGCATATGGAGGATACAGACTGTATCTCTTTTTAACATGTCTCTGCACTGGGATCAGCGTTACACCTGAAATATGTTTCCTTCCTCCCTTCCTGCAGGGCAAATGAAAATATGAAGGCTCTGAGATGATGCTGTGTTGTCACAGTTGATTACAGTTCTTATGCTGAATAGCTCTGAAGAAATTCAAAGCTGGTCCTTTCCCTGACATCTTCCTTCAAAGCTGAAACTGAGCATCTCTCTCTGCTTGTTCTCTCATCTCTCTGTTTTCTTGCTATGCCACTGCTGGCTGGCAGACAAGCTCTGCCCTCTCAGGGGAAAAGCAGTTCCTGGGGGGTTCCCATGCTGTGTAGATGCATGAGAAAGCGGCAGAATCACAAAGTAGTGCCTGTTCCTCTGAGATTTTGCTCAAGTCCCAAGGTGTTTCCATTATTGCTGATCTGTTGTAAGGTCCCACCCACCACAGCCCATAAAGTTGCCTGCCTCTACTTCAGTGGGTTTTGTACTCTCTGAAAACACAATGCTTCAATTCTCTCTTCAGGGAAATTGCACCAGTGACTCTTGCTTACCTCTTAGAGAGGAGGATATGAACAAAATGTATTTGTGCCTGTGAAACCTAAATAGCAGAAACCGTCAAAGAGCAAACTATGATTATAGTTTAAAGGGAGGTTTTTAAGTGTTTGTTCATGTCCTTTCCATAATAGAATTATTTCTGGAGGACGTTGCTTTATGAGTTTAATTATTAAAAGTTGCTTTCTAGTCACTAAACTCCCATTGTTTTGTATTGCAGTTCTTAAATCCACTTCTTATTCTTGTCTTCATCCCAATTTTTGACCTTGGGCTCTATCCTCTGATAAGCATGTGCAGATTTAATTTCACGTAAGTACTTGGGGATAACATGGATACCTCAGTTCTTGCTGTTTTGAAGCAAGCGTGCGGAGGAATAGCTTTTAAGGAGAAGAAACACAGATTTCTATTCTCATGCTTTACTGTACTTGCCTATATTTCAGCCTCTCTGGCAGGGTCACCATCTTCCATAGGCCCTGAAAATTTCAGTGGGGATGTTGGTTTCTGCTCTGTCATCAGGTTTTCCCTGAAAGCCAATATGAACAGTCCCTCTTTGAATTTGATCACCATGTCCTTCTCCTTATTTCCTGTATTTCTGCGAAGCAATTCCCTGTCTGGAGCAACTGACTTCACTGTCCTACCTGGACTACATGTGGTCTTGTGAAGGCAGATTGTCATCAGGGGCCAGTGGAGAAGGGGGTTTTCACAGTAGCCCAAGCATTCTATGCCAAGTCTGCTCTAAGAAGTGCAGTGCTGTAGGAGCAGATCTTTAGAACAGAACAGTTGTATCTGATGCCCACTTTATGCTTTTTTGGCACAATATGACTTTTGAGTGTCTGTAGTCTGTCACTGCGACTTGGTGTGTTTTAGTAGTGGGAATATGTTATGTTTGCTGCTGGAGTGCCTCAGCCAGTGCAGCTGCAGCTGAAATGAACCAAGTTTGCATGCTCCAGTACCGAAGTGTGGAATGGGAAGATGAGTGGGAGATTGGCTTCACAAGCCCCAACTTGGCAGAAAGCATCGTGTCTGATGACGGGTTCACAGAGTAGCTCATCCAGCAGCACAGACCCATGCACTGAACAGAGCAGAATGTCATGCTGTTTCTGCCCCCTGGATGCTAGATACTGATAGGCTCCTTTCCAATTCAGCCTTGGATGTGGCTGTGTAAATTCTGTAGCCCGCAAGGTTTTAGCCTGTGTGGCTGCAGAAGCTTGTGCAACACAATCTCAATGCATAGTTCAATGTCAAAATCACATTACTTATCACAAGATGCAAACAATAATAATTTTCTTATTCCAAAGCATTAGGTTCATAATCTGGATTTCCCAGACTACTGTCCATCTGGACTATGATTCAGACCATTGCAAGGAGTGGAATCCACTGAATCTAGATCTGTATTTGTTTAAAATCTCAACAGTTCAGCGCTCAGTTTGGACTTGCCTTTTTGGACCTGTCTTACACCTTTTTATATCAGATTGTCTCATATAACTCTGACAGAGTTGTTCTAGTTTTGCACCAGTTTCAAAGCAGGTTCCTTATTCTCTAGAAACATAAATGTATTGGCAGGAGAAATAACCCAAAGTGATGACACAGATGGTCAGAAATGCTGATGACATAAACTATCCATTTATTCTGCTCTTCACTCCTGCTGCTTAGTAGCATACTACTTATCTTTTGCTTTTCCCAGGAGAGACTTGAAGATGTATCATTTCTACTGCTCATTCCAACATCACAGATTAACGCAATGCCATGAGCTATTCCCACTAGAAGAGCTAGGACAAGATAATATGAAACTTGCAAGCATAGAACTTTTTTTCATGGCATATCAGTTTTAATTGGCCTCAGTGCTAGCCTCAAGCAGAAAAATAGAATGGTTTTAAGTTAAATGATTGTCAATTTAAGCAGCCCATCATCCCCATTGCCACCTGTTGGACAGTTCAATTTGTGGTTTTGGCACATCTCAGGCTCTGAGGAATGGTATTCTGCATTTTAAATTACTTTCTTTTCTTAATGGTACCTCTTTCATTTGCTCCATAGACCTATTAGGAAAATGGCAACAGGTATGATCCTTGCAGGGATGGCATTTGGACTTGCAGCCATCGTGGAAGTCAAAATAAATGTAAGTATAGCACAAACAGTTCCTGAGGAAATACTTGGCTTTCCCTGATGTGTTTTTATTAATGACTGTTGAATAATTCTTTTACCCATTTTGTTCATTGATAGTCTTCTTCAATGTGCTTTTTACAATTAAGTATAGTGATTCAGTTGCTGAATTCTTACTTTCTTGGTTTATCTGTCTTTCTTTCTGTGTCTCTTTTTTGGTCTTTGCAGTTTTGCTGTGCCAGTCATCTGTATTGGTCTGTCTTCTAGGTTTCTATCATTGGTGCTTGACAAACACCTAAATGCTAGTGATTAATTCCCATAAAGTTGTCTGTTCTTTTCTATTTCTTGCTGCAGATTGTCTATATTTTATTGTTCTTATTCATTTATTTCACCCCTTCCCTACTTCAGGCTGGGGATGTGTTCTATACACAGCAAATTCATTCTCCAGTGATGGAAGTGGATGCAGCCATTTCCACAGTCACAGACATCAAGAATGGCTGTGAGTCCCCAGACAGGATGTCAGCAAATCTCTTGTAAACTCAATCTTAGCCCCTGCAGATTTGTACCATTTGTTTCTGGCATGTGCCCAGCTTTGTGCAAACTTTGTCTGAACTTTGGCTTAAGAAAGATACTGTAGGATTAATTTTTTATAGCTTCCATGTATACTTAAAGTGTTCTGTTACAGAGTGGCTGGCACACAGCCCTGGATTAACATTTGCAAGTTCTTCAGGTGAATCCATTGACAGATCTCATACTGAAAAGAGACTGTGGGTTCAGCTCCCCTTTCTGATCTCTTTTCATGAATTAAAAAAAATGCTCTCATTGTCAGTCACAGAGCTCCCTCTGAGCACTGAAAGCCTGCTCTGGCTGTGGGCAACTCTTAAGGGTAGGGACACAGTGAGTTGGAGGCTCTTCCTAGCTCTGCATGGGAATTTTACTCTGAAGGCCATTAAAAGCTCAAGCGAAGAGGAATGTATGGTGGCCCACCTTGGGCAGTGTGAACAAAAAGGCCACAGTAATGAGATTTGCTGGGTATGCATATAGGGCACCTATAGGTTCATGGAAGATAGTGACACCCTGTTTTTTCTGACAGCATCTCCCCTCCAAGTTAGGTTCAAACTACCCTGCCTGCCATTCCCTAATTACAGGATGAAATGGAAAAAATTAATGGTTATGAAGTATTTCTGGCAGCTATTTGTAAAAAGAAAGTGAGGAAAAAAAGGTAATAAATAAATGGATAGTTTTAGATTGCAGATCGCACAAGGTTGATGTTGATTGAAGTACTCTTTCTAGGAAATGATTCCTGAGAGAAGGAGTTCCTTCTGTACTGCAGGCATTGTCTTCTCTTTCTTAGAAAATGGGAAGTAAGATCTGTGCTTGTGAAGCATGGTGTCAAGTGATGCAAAAGGACCAATTACAGTCATGGAGATTTTCAAAACTTAACGTCACTGGGATTTTCAAAACTTAGCTTCTGGCTAAGCAGTCTGGGAAAATAATTATTCTGGTCACAGAATTCTTTCCTTTCTGATATGGCACTTTGTTAAATCCAGGCACTTGGAAACTCCATTATGAAAGTGGGGACATTGTTCTACCTGTCCAGCAGCTGAGCAGCCTGTACATTCAGTGGAGTGAAGGGCAGTCTTTGGAAAGGTTGGTAGGATGGCTATTGAACTACTATGAGGAGAACCCCCCCCAATATAAGATTTATGTTCAGTTTGAGCTCAGTGCAACTTCTGATGAGGAAGGGATGGAAAAGTGTCATTACAGAAAGGAAGACTATTATTACTAAAAATGAAGTTGTTAAAGCACTAATAAAACATATGGATGGCACTTAAAGCCTTTTATTTTAATTAGGAAACTGATATGCCTCAACTTGTCCCGAAAGAAAGTTTAATTCAGGTCCTGAATTTGGCAAAGAACCCAGTTCAAGTGACAATCCAAGACCAGAACCTATTTCAGCAGCCAGTGGAGGCTTTCCAGGTAAGTACGTGTGTGAGGATGGAAGGCTTGACCTGCACCCCATTGAAAAAGGTGGGCTTTTTTTCTGGCACTTTCCAATAAAGCTCACAGATGCGATGCCTTGTTCTCCTGCCTCTTAGAAGTGCACAGGAATGGTTTTAGAGACAGAAGACACCATCTCCATCCAGACAGAAATGGAAGATTTGGAGAAGTATTTCCTTGACAAAGGGAGGAATGAGTAACGATATTTACCTAGAATTAGGAATAAAGGATAAATGTCCCAGTATAAGGCATTCAGTCCCAATATAAAGCATTCAGCTGGCATCTCTTAGTGCTGTGATACTAAACATTGCTGCTGGGCTCTGAATGGTTCATGAAAAGTATTCACCTGCAAAGGATAGGAAAAATGGAAAAGCTGGAAATGGACACTGCCACTTGTTTCCAAGTTCAGCTTCCAGATTACTTCAGGTCAGCCTAGTTTGGGACCCAGAGACACATTCTGTCACCCACCAGCTGTCTGCCATGTTATAGGTGGAGTCCCATTGAGGCAGACTGGGATCAGAGAAAAGGTTCTCTGGCATTTGGGTTGCATCTTGCAGGAGAAGCTGCTCCAAGCTCTGACTTGACCAGCTGGAAGCCTATAGGTTGACGTAGGTCCTTTGCTGCAGGAAGGAAGCTTTACATCAGTTGTGTCTGCTAACCACTTTTTACAGAATACCATGAAGAGAGGAAGGGGTTGCACTTGGTGAGAAGAGTAAGGCCCTTTCTTGTGTTAAAACAGTGTGTAACTAAGGTTTTTTGTTGTTGTTGTTGTTTTGTTTTGTTTTTCACAGAACCCAGATGAGTACTCACATTTAATACTGAATGGAGAGCAACAGAGCCTTCGGTTCATTCTGCAACATCAAGGATCGTCTCTTGCTTTTAACTACACTGTGAAGGAAAAATCAGTGTACAGTTTAATTGTTTTTGAGGCAGAAGGAAGCCTATCAAGTCGCTTAGTGAGTGTGGGAGTGAAGTGTAAATACAGAATTAATTCAATGACTGTGATGATACAATGGGTAATGGGGTAATAAGCTTATTAATTCATTTGCTCAGTTGCAGTGACTGTCTGATTGCTCTCAGATGCTCCAAGCCTGACTTCTTAGCTAGCAGCACTGGGTCTTTACACATTTATGCTGGTTGATTAATAGAGGCATTATGACATCTGAGAGTTGCTGGGAACACTTTAATCCAGTGAATGCTGTAGTGGGACAGCAGCAGCGTGCCTGCTGGGCAGCAGAGCTTGCAAAAGTTGAGGAAGCAAAGAGCCTGAGATTTCCCTCAAAAGATGATTCTATAAAGGAAAGATGTTAAAGAGGCTCTAGGGCTGGGCATGGAGTAAAAGCATCAGAGGAATGATTCTGGATGTAGTTATTATAAGCATTCAGTGAAAATGCACAGAAGACCTATTTGTTTTGCTGAACAGAATAAATGATTAAGCTCATTTTCAGCTCTGCAGCAGAGCTGCCTGTGTTTGGACTTTTGTGTATTGCTGCAATAATTATAGAGATATACATGGGGTATTGTAGGGCCAGATTCTGATATCTTTTGTGTTCAGCTGTATCCCAAGGAGCACTCTTAAAATGATTCCACACTGTGGTAGTTGTGTATATTCGTGTGCATGGCATCAGAATCTGTCCTTATGCTAAGGTGCCATTTTTCTTTGCAATTTCTCAGCCTCCTACCTTGCAGAGTTGCCACTGCATAAGCATTCAATACTGTATAGTAGAAATGATGTAAATGGTTTTAAAAATGAGGACTTTTAAGAATTTATTTTTTCCCTGAGGCGTTTTTTTTCTTTCATGTTTAGAATTTGGGGCTCATTTTCACACAATGTTCTTAGGTTTCCCCAAAACACTGAGGAGGGTGTACTGTTTCCTTTAGAAATTGATATTCATACAGCGATTTTCATACTGTCTCTGTGGAAAGAAAGCCTGAGACAGGCTGAAGCAGAGCCAGCTCTGAGCTTCAGTAGCTTTCTATACTGCCCCAGCTATCTAACCTGTGTTTCAATTAATGCCTACCCCCAGCAAGGGCAGATTTCTATGTTGTGTTGTTGGATGATGCTACTGAGCTGTCACTGTCAGCTGTAGATGGGGGAAGTGTGCAAGACAGTAAACAACACTTCGAGCATTGCAAGATGAGGACAGCAGTGGCATCACTGCTGTGCTGCAGGGTTCATCCTGGAGTTGTCCCAGCCTCCCCTAACCCCAAGGTGGGTTTGGCCCTCTTACTCATGTTTTCCCAGAGCTGGTCTGAAATTGGTTTCTTCTCCTTTGTGGGTGGTTGAGTGGGCAGGAAATGAATTTGAGAGCTCTGGGGATCTTTGCTGAACACGAGTAATAATTTGTCAATCCTGCCAGCCACAAGCTAGTGTGTTAATCCCCGTGTGCCTCCCACTGAAAGAAGCAATGTTGTTCTTTATTATTTATTGCTCTGAAATTTGTTATTCACTGGGGCTATTTGTTATTTAGGGCATATATTATTTGTGGATCAGCATATCGCACTGAAGTGCAATGGGCTTTTTTTGGTAGTTCTGGATCCTTGGTCTTAGAAATCAGGGTTTTACATCATGGAGAAAGGGCTATGTGGCACAACCATGGATTTCTACTAGACAAGATCCTGACTGTGTTCTTTTTGTGTGGAGTACCATCTTCAGGGCAGGGGCTGTGTCATTATCGTCTTTATTCTCAGCATTGTGCACCAAATAAACCCTGCTCAATTGGGTTAACTATCCAGCTGATGCTCTAGCTGTGATCCTAGTAGATCTGTCAGTCTCCAGGGTGCCCAACAAGGCAGCAGTTTCAAGGATAAGCCTGCAGAGACTGTGGCCATAAAACAGCTCAGTGCATCTTGGTGTTTCCTGCTCTCTGCCTGCAGTGTGATACTTCTTTCTCTGAGGATCGGGAAAACAATAAATGATAGATGATGATCAGATTAGTAATCTAACGTTCCCTGTTGGCTTTAGGCTCTGTGGAGATGATGAGTAAGCCAAGAATCCAGCTCTGGAAGTTAGGCTATTTTCTGGTTTTTAGTAGGAGTGTAGTGCTTGTGTTTAATTGTAACTAGTCATTGGAAGAGGCTAATGTGGATAATGCTCTCTTGCTATTCCCAGGTCAAGGCAGATCATTTTTATTTGAAAGTGTTACAAGCCTTAGTAGAAGGGTAACTGGTTGAAATTCTGTAGCCTGCACTACGCAGGAGGTGCGAAAAAATGCGTGATCTCATGTTAAACCTTAGGTGGAGCTGGAATTTTGCCATTGGCTTCAATGTGTTGGGACTTCGCTTCTGTGGCCTGATGCAAAGCGTTATTGAGATACCAGTCAGTCTCATTGTCTTTGCAATGTGATATTCCTCAAACACTAGTACTTTCTGCTACATGTTGTTTTTAAGGCAGTATTAATTCATGTATGTGATTTTCTTCTTCTTTTTTTTCTTTCCTCCCACTTCAGATTACAGACTTGGAAGCAAAGCCTGAAAATGGTTTGGCAGCTGTTAGGTATGGATGGTTTTATTTATTTATTTATTTGAAGAGACGAAGGTGGTGGGCTGAGAGAAACTGCTTTTGTCTAATTCAAACTGTACATAATGTAACCCAGATGTTCTTGGGTTAGAATCTAGTCCGTGCTTATCCTGCAGGAAAAGATTCAGGTGTCAGCTGCAGAGGCTAACAGCCTGTCACCTCCTGCACTCACTATACAGAACTGAACTTTATTGCCATCTACTGCCTAGGATTGTCTGGGCTGAGATGGCAATGTGAAAGATCTCCTTTGGAAGGGTGACCCACCATTCTGGGAAAGAAAGGGAAGATGCAGTCTGGAAAGAAGCTGTTGCTGTTTGTCCTCTGCAACTGGTGGTGGTCACTTATCTTGTCCAACCTCATGTACAAATGCAAATTAATCAAATAAAATGAGAGCAATACCTTCATAGCCCTGTGTCTGTGAAGCCTTCTGCTGACTAAACACCACCTTGGAGCCTTGATTAATACCCACAGTTAGGAACTGTTTCATTTTTCTGTCAGCATTTTTTGTCAGAATCTCAAAACTTTCCTTTCAAACATTTCTGAGGAGGTTTAACTGAGAGAATATTCTTTTTGTCCACTGAAGTTACTTTTGTGAAGTACGTGACCCCTCTATTTTAACTGAAAACCAAAATAGTTTAAACCATAGATCATATGAAAAGTGTTTGTTTTCACTAACAGCCCTAAACCTCTGCATTCCCATGGAAGCTTGTTTATGATGAACATGTCTGTCTAGGAAACTCTTTCTTGCTATTAGAAACTCCTTGGAAAGTATGGCAGCCCAGTGCACTCATGCATCAGGACACCCACCGTCACAGTTTCCTGGGGGTGGGGTTCTGTCCTCTTGAACAGATGTAAAAGAATCTCTGAATGTGTCTGAGAAGAGGTTGCTGGTAAGTTCATTCTCTCTCACACGCAAAGTGTCTCTTTGAATAGTGAAGATGATAGGAGAGTAAAATTACACAGCAGTAAAAAAAAACTAGTCATACATTGAAAACCTGGGCATTGAATCAGGCTGATATTTTGGTAGCTTGCAGGGGAAACTGTCGTAACCTTCTGGAGAGACAGAATGCTTTGGGAGAGAGTGCACTTCTTTTAAGTGATTCATATTATACTACTCCTGCCCTGTCTGACAGCCTAATAATATGCTTTCTTTGCAGATTCATTAATGGTTTGAGCCAAGATGTCAACCTCACCATTGACAGCAAACAGTTCATAGCTGTTCAGAGAAACTATGGTGTATCTGGGTACTTGCTGGTAGAACGGGACAAGTAAGTTTTCCTTGCTGTACTGAAGGTCCTCACTGAAGCCTTTCCTTGAGCACCACAGGGCAGTTTTTTTGCCTTTTTTTTTTCCCATGCAAATAGCAAAAACTTAATTCCTTTGATCTTGGCATTTGACTGTGTGGCAGATGTTTGTTTAAAAAAAAAAGCCAGAATAATCAGCAAGTAGTTACTCTAGGTCACTTGTGCATGTGCAGAAGCACCATGCATTTACTTTGCAAAGCATCCAAGCCAAAGGATAGTGGATCATTTTCTCTGTGTGTAACATGTCGTTGAATAGATTCAAGTTCCAAACTGTGTCTGGAATAGCTCCCTTCCTGCAGCACTTGTTGCTTTGGTAAGACAATGTAATCTGGGAAACGTTATTGCTTGGAAGCATTATTCCTATGACATGAGTATAATGACATTAATTCAGGCAATGATTTTAGTCTCCTTAAAGCTAGGTCAAGAGAATATTGGGGACCCAAAATCCTTTTGAAGAAGCCCTTATACAGAACTTAACTTTCTCTAAGCTGTTACACTGTATGTGGGGCTGAAGGGAGGAATTATGAGAAATTATTGAGAGATTGGCCAACTGTGCATCTGTCAGCAGAACAAAGCTGGAGATGGAAAAGTCCCCTCTGCCATGTAGCACCTGCTCTATTTTTATATTCTCTCAGGCCCAAGCTCTTAGTGTTAGGATGTTCTCAGAGAAGGAAAAATTCATATTCCATGTGACTAAGTGTTGAATGTGGGCTGGTAACATCTAGTAACATTCCATGGCCTTGTAGACTGGGCTGATAGACAGGGGCTCCATATGGCCTTGGTTTGGCAGCACTTAGACTTGGCTCATGTCAGGCATTTCTGGCCTTCACAATGTCTCAAAAGCCTTGTGGCTTTTCTCTACAGCAGCTACATCCAAGATACTTACTGCTGCAATTTAGACAGATGCATCAACCACTGTGACAATGCTGCTGATCCTCCGTGCCATCTTGAACATCCAAAATCATAAGAACAAATAAGAAGGCTAATTTGCTCTACTGAAAGGAAACAACATGGCTTGTGGAAGTGTATCTCTGATTTCCTGAAGGCTCTGGCTAACTTGCCTGGCCCACAGTTCCTAGAAGGAGTGAATGAAATTTTGGAAGAAAAATAATCCTTGGGGAAAAAAAATAAAAGAGAGGAGTTGGTTCTCTTTTTGCTGGAGATTTTTGATATTGCTTGGAAGAAACAGCATTTCCAAATATTAGCAGTAGCCTGGGTTGTTAGGTGAACTCTAGTCAGTGCCTAAGTGTCTCTAGAAAGAAAAGATGGCAAGAACTCTAGTGGTCCTCTGACATAAACCTGACTGCAACTTTACATTGTACATCCTCTCTTGTCCGTTGTAGGGGCATTTTTGATAGCTGTGCTCTGTGCTCTTTGTCTGTGAGACTAACCAGAAAATGCTGTACTTCATCCTTGTATTTAGATATGATAATGGAAAATGCATAACTGAAACTGGGGAATTCACCCTGGACCTAGGGCTGCTTGACTTTGGTGCGTCGTACACTGTTGTGATAACTAATGTAAGTGCTCCTGTGATGGTAACAAGCTCGTTCTGCTCTAATCTCTGGCAGTGTTTTTCCTCCTATATTGGTGACTCTCACCTGCTTTCTCCATTTGTGAGACCTAGGAAATAGCCGTTTAAAGGCCATCCAGCAGAAGGTTCTGGCAACTATATAAGCAAAGTGGGTGGATGCTCATTCCGCCTTACATTGTGATTTTGTCAAATCATACAAGTTAAACAAGAAGCAGCATCTTTTACTTACAAAAATTATCCTTGTGAAATCAAGTTTGTGCTGGTTTCACACTGTCCTTGTTTGGTTAGCACTGACCCAGCACAGTGCCAAGAGTTAATGCTGCCTGTGGCCTCTAAAATTCTGTACCTGATAATACCTTCCACCTGAGAAACTCCACAAAAATAGTCTGCTATATCTTCACATTTTACTCACTGACCTGAAGGTCGATCTTTCAAGACATGTGGATTTTGCTCAGGAATAAGAGGAGCAAAGTGCTGAGCTGGGTGGATGAGGCTGTGCATCAGCTTTTCCTCCTCTCACTCTCTGTCAGCTCATTTGGAGGATAGTGTAAAGTCAAGGTGTGGTTTTCCAAACAGCCCAGAGGTGTGAACCAAAGAGAGTGGAATCCTTTCCCTGCCTGCCAGCTTCTTAGACGTGCTGCTCTGACTCTGGTCCAGCTGGCAGGAGCCACGGAGATGAATGTAACCATCTCAGTGCCCATTTTAACCTTTCCACTGCACAGGCAAGCTTACAAACCAGGTCTGACAGGACATGCTGCTGAGCTGCCCTTTGGGGCTTTGACTACTGTGTTGTGATGAGCAGAGGAAAGTGGTGTCAGCTATTCCCTGGCAGAAACATCTCCCTGTTGGGCAATTAGTGGGAGCTGTTCATGTCTGTGGAGTCCAAATAGAGGGGAAAAAACATAGCTGCAAAACACCTTTTTTTGTTTTAGTGTTTTTCCTCCAGTAGCTGGAGAGAACAGGCAGATGCTTCCATCTTTGAATGTAGAGATTTATTACATAAAACACTTGAAGCAATGTTGGCCAGTTCCTACTTCCATGGCTGCATACCTCTTTTCCTGGATGAGAAGCTGAGTAGAGTGGTTGCATGGGAGAAGAGTAAACTAAGAATATTGTCCCCAAACCTCAAGTAGCACAGCTGAGTAAGGGCTAGTAGAGGTAGATGCATCCTAAATGGCTGTGGGCAAGGATCCCATTTTGTGGTCCCATCTCAAAGCCTCGGCTGCAGCCATGGATGTTCAGGGTTAGCTCTGTGCCTCAGACTCTCTGGCCCTGCACACTCCTTTAATCTTTCCGACCCTCTGTTTTTCAGTCTCTTGCCCTTTGATTTCATCCTTCTGTAGAGAGTTAGTTTGCTCCAGACCAAGGCAATTTTTAATTATTGCAGTGATTTCTACCATGCTCTGCTACTCAGCTGAGTGTGCTGTGTATAAGAACCAAGAAAGCAATATATTAGTCTGCTAATATGGCTGAATTGCAATACTTAAATCATGGTGATACTGCCTTCCCAGCCTTCTTCAGTGTGCAGTTGTAGTATGGTACTTGTGACATTTCCTTTGGGTGTCAGAGCAGTGCACAGTTCTCCTCTCACCCCTTTTAGCCTTTTAAATTACACTCCCCTGATTTGCCTCCCTGCACGGTGATTAAGCACATCTCGTAAACATCCCTTGTATTTTCCCATGTACTCTCCTTAAACACTAGGTTTCCTGCCTGAAGGCATTTTAGCCTAATGATTGCCTGGCTGCTACTCAAATCTCTCTCTGCTTCCCTGCACATCAGAGGCAGTATTAATTACACCTAGAATAGCAAACAAAAGGAATTAGGAATGCAGCCACTGTAATTGTCTCAGTATACCTGATATGGGGAAGTTGTTGCTACTATTTGAATTCCTGAACTGGTTATGTTTGGGTGTTGATGGGGAATTACGCAGCACTGATGAAATGGAAATAGTGACCATGTGGAGGGAGCGAGCATTTAACCTCTCACCCATTCTGGTTCTGGTGTCAGCAGCAGGTGACAGGCTCTGCAAAAGACTTTCGCTCAGACTTTCCCAACCCCAGTGCCATTTTGCAATAAATCTTGTAGCACTTGCAGCACAAGAAATAGCTGTACACTAGGAGTCAGCCTACTCCCAGCAGGCTTGGATGTGGTGGGGATCACATCCCCAGTTACATTTCCAGGTCAGATCTTTGCTTCCATCTTTGCTTTAAGCTTCATCTTAATTGTCTGTTGTAGTCCACCTAGGAAGAATCTATCTTTCAGCAGCTATTCAGTGTGCCTTTATTTTCCTGCTAGGTTTCTGGAGGTGCTGTTCAGACATGGAAGTCAGAAGACATCAAAGCCAACAATGTCCATATGGCTTGGCAGTTACCACAATACTTGTTAATATCTGCTGGAGAAGTGATGTTCTCCATTACGGGTCTGGCCTTCTCCTATTCTCAGGTACTCCACTTAAAGATAAGGGGCTTACAATTGGACTGCAGGATTTATTCCCACATCTGCCAGGGTTGCATGAGGCTTGGAACCTGCTTTAAACTGAAGGGATCTAAGTGTTTATGATAATTTGATTGTGGTATACTAGGTTGTCTGTGAAGAAGGTTTGTGAGTGGAGAGGACTGAGATTTTGCAAGATCAAAAAGCTGAAGCTACTCAAATTTGTCCTTGGAGAAAATTGCAATATTTATCCATGTGAAGGATTAATCCAGGGGACAATTTGTTGTGAGATATGGATGATTTGAGATTGGCAGGAAGCTTAACATCAAGATCCAGCCTTTTCCAAAAGAAGTGAAGCCACATAGCACCAGGCTTCAAGCTTCAAAGCTTGTTGCATGGGTCCCTAGGGTTCCTGGTGTTACAATCTCAGATGATGAGGGTTGGGGGTGATCAGAATCTAGATCTGCAACAGCAGCCGTTGCTTCCTTCTTCATGGGTCCTCTTGGATGACTTGTTTTAAAACCTCCTTGTAAGCAGCTGTAGGACTTAATTGCAGAGGAAATACATAGGAAATTCAATCATTTCCTCCTAGGCTGTGTACAGGGATGTGGGCACAACATGACAGCCACTGACCAGACACCACTTCTCTTTTCAGTCTCCAGCCAGCATGAAGTCAGTGCTGCAAGCAGGTTGGCTGCTCACGGTGGCTGTTGGGAATACCCTCGTGCTTGTTGTTGCCCAAGCTGCACCTATGGCACAGGTATGGTTCTGCTTGTTAAGGAGAGCTAATGCTTTAGAACAGGCTCTGGATGGTGTTTTTGGATGCCTGTGCCCTGGAGACAGAGCTTCTCTACCCAGCCCCAGGCTCCTGCATGTCCCAACTGCCTCGCAGCCAGGGCTCTGCATAACCCTCAGCTCTGCCCTCTGGAGCAATAGTACTCCCTGCACCTTTCAATGGCAGTAGGTAATACTGTGACCTGTGCTGTGCTAACAGTGCTGGAGCTCAGAGTGCTGGAGCAAGCAGACTGAATTTGGACCTGGAGCTCATCCACAGTGCCAGCCACGTGTTGCTGTCTCATACCAAAAGCAGCTTGCCTTCATCCAGCCCATCCCATGGGTGTCCATTCTGGGATCCCTTCAGGCCCAGCTGCCTATTGCACCCCTGTGATACTGGGTTCTGCACAGGGAGATTATGGTGCAGAAGTTGTTTTGTTCAAGCTGCCAAGCTTCTGAGATGATGACATGAAGGTGTGAAATGGGGCTTGTTTCTGGCTTACAGCAAACTGCCTGTCTCAGAGGTATCTTGTGGGCAAAAAGCCCAGGCAGGTATGTGCCAGCCAGGGCAGATTTGTAGAGGTTTAATGATACTAACCCAAGGTAATTGGTTTGTTTTGAGGTATATTCATATTTACATAACTACATTATATATACATCATTTACCAGAAAACAGGGTGAGAAAGTTTCTACCTTGTGAAAAATCTTAGGTGCTAGAAAGAGCTTTCACGCAGCACTTTGAAAAGCACTTGGAAGTGCAGAGAAATCCTCTGGACTGGGAATCTGGTGTTCCCTGACTTGCTGTTTTGTTTCTTTTTTTCTTTCCTAGTGGGCTGAATTTGTCTTGTTCACTGTTCTACTCTTTGCTGTGTGCATTATTTTCTCCATCATGGGATATTTCTATGTCAGTGTGGATCCAGAGGACCTAGAAGAAAAGGAAGAGAAGAGTGAGACCCCAAGTAGAGGAAACATGATTAGTCTCGTTACTCAGAAAACAAAGCTCTAACACATTATGGGTTGGAATTCTTTTCTTTCTATATTTTTAACTCAGTAGATGGTAGGGTGTAAGAAGAACGAGAATGATGTCATTTTGTTTTATAGTACTGTGGTCTTTATTACTCAGAATGTAGCTGCCATCTAAATGGGACAAAGTAGCCCTCTATAAAAACAATACTAGTCCTGAAATCTGAGAAAAATTCCTTGGGAAAAGTCCTGTGGTGTTAAATACCCATATAAGCAAAGTCAGTGGAATTTAGAACCTGTCCATCTTTCTAAGCAAGGAATGCTTTCCTGTGATTTTATTTTAAGTACATATTTAGGGCAGCAGAAAGGAAGGGAGGAGGGCAGGCCAGCAAAAGTTGGAGATGCTTGGAGGAGAGGGTGACAAATCCAGTACAGGATCAAGGAAGAATAGATGTTACTGATGGAAGGTTTTTTTTTTTACTGCAGTCATCAAGGACTGGAAGAGTTACAATCCCCCAAAATTTCATCATGTAACTCTCTTTATGAGTATTTCACCCCATTACTGCAAATTATGTTTGGTCCTGATTTATGACTTTCACCTCCAGGCCCAGAAGTAATAACAGGGAATTAAATGCTGCAGGCTAAACTATTCCCAAAGCACTACTGAACAAGATATGCATTCTACCATCTTTCTGATATACAGAACTTCTTAGAAGTCTGCAGCAACTGATAGTATTCTTTGATTAGATGTGATTAGAGAAATGGTTTACATTTTTGTACTTTAGGAATCCAGGTTGTTATTTGCAATCTTCTGATATATAAAGTCAATATTGGACATTTCCTTCAACAGTACCTGCCACTGCAAGTTAGGGTATGGCTGTTTTCTCATCTCATGCTTCAGTTATTCTCCGGTGGGAGACACACTGCAGCAATTTCTATAAAATCCCAGGCATCCTGCAGTGACTTAAACAAGGAAGCACTTTACCATCTTTTTTCAATCTACAAAAGGATACTGTGGTATGTGAGATTTTCCCTTTCCTACCTGATTTTGTGTCTCTACCCAACTACTTTGGATGTAGGTATTTCAGCAGAATTGTGAGAATTGTCTGATTTTCCTTGCTTGCATGAAGCTGTGAATTTTCTTGTTCTGCATTCAAACTGTTTCAACCGTTGCCAATCTAGTAAAACTCCTTGGACAGTCCCTGCCTTCCTCTGTCACTCCTCGGCTGCAGCTGTGACAAGTGTGGCCTAATTTACAAAAAAGACTGTCAGTAGGGTCTTCAGGTTCCCAGAGAATAGACTTTTAATGATGCTTTCCTCTTCCAACTTGGCCTTGGTCATATCATGAAATACTTGCTTAATTTCCACCCTGAACAGAATTGTGCTAGGGAATATGCTTAGCTTGACATAACTGGTGCTTTAATTTGCTGCCGTGTGTGTGTTCTTGAATAAGATTGAGACAATGCCACATTTTGGTTTGCAACTGGAACAGGCATTCACAGTTTGCTTCCTTTGCTTCCTGTCCTAAACGGCCATGGGGGTGCACCACTAGTTCTGCACAAACTCCTGCCTGCTGTGAAACAGCATCTGGGTCTCACGCCAGAGGAGGACCGTGGTCTCAGACAAATGACAGCAGGCTGCGGGTGTGCACACAGAAATGCTTAATGTGCTTCAGTTGATGCAGAGCCATTTATTAAGCTGTGGTAGCTGGAACCAGGCGCTGAGCCCTGCGATTAAGTGGGGAATGAAGGGCACTGAAAGCCACCTATTAGGTCATCCAACCTGCTCCTCGGAAGCCAAGTCAGGATTATTCCCTCCACTCCTTTCTGATATTGTTCTCTTGCCACGAATCTGTGTGTGTTCTTTCTCCTCCAGGCATTGTTGTTTTCCTAATCCTGTTTTATGATATGCTGTGAATCAGCTCAGAGGCTGCTGAATCACTCTGCTGTGATGCTGTTTGACCGGCTTCCAATTTGAAGCGCTAATAGAAAGCAGTTTTTCCCCTCTTCCCCCCACAAACAAAACAAAACAAAACAAAAAAACCACAAACGGAAGGAATGGACAGGCTCCAGTAGTACTGAACAGACCCAATTTAGAATTATTGGAGCATTTAATTTTTTATAAGCCTTGAATTTGGAAGTGTGTTGAGGTTTGAGGGCATATGCGGTGAAAAGACAGCTGAAAATTATTGGAGCACTCTCCTTGGGAAGCACTTGGTTCATCGCAGCTTGAAGTGGTGTGAGGGGAAAGCAAGGTGCTCAGAGATGAGATCTTTAAGACTGTGCTCAAAAACCCCTTGATTTTTATGTTTTATTTCCTTACTGGCGGCACTACCAGAAGCTGTCACGCTTTCTGAGCTTAGTTTAAAGGAAGCATTCCAAACTCATAAAAGATACATTAAGGATGTCATCTGTATCTGCTTTTTAGTCTCCTGATGCCAAATTGTCCCTTTCCAAACATCTTGATGTTCTAAACCATCACCATTATGCTGTGGGGAGAAAAACTGCAGTTTGTGGTTGGGAAGGTTAAGAATGTGAAGTTAAATAAGGTGCTAACATGAGGCTGGGCACTGCTGCAGCCCCTTGGGAGGGGAGGATAGCTTGCACCAGGGAGCAGAAGGTACTGCTTGTGTTTCTCTTCCTGCTGATGGAGTTGCTTCATCCCACCTGCTCATCATCACCTGCTCCCTTCCTCCTCTGCTCTGCCAGCTCAGTTGTTGGTATGACCATTCCTCAGTGCTTCAGCTATGGTTGTAAAGCTTTGCTAACTTGACCTGTTTATTGAAATGCACTGCAGTTTGGAAAGATTTCCCCTGAGCATGCTGGAAACCTGCAAGGAGCAGGCTAGGGGCTGTAATGAAGAGCTACAAGGTTGCAAAATGGCACATTCAGTGTAGCACTCGCAGTTCAGAGCCACAGCTCCATCCTTGCAGCCCTTTTTTCACCTTCAAATAGACCCAAGGACCTGTAAAGTATGATTCTCTTAAGTATTGAGGCCTCTGGGGTTTTCTTCCCTACAGACAGCCCAGAGCCAGGGACGGTTTTAGAGAAGTTTTCCTTATTCCTACTGATCTGATTGGGTATCAGAGGGGGAAGCCAAAATAGTGATAGCATATATAGAACTGTGCACACCCCTATGGTGAAACAGCAGCCCGCTGTCTGCCCAGCTTTGTCTGTCACTTTCATCTAGCAATGGAGTTTATCCCAGAGCAGACTAGGGAAAGCTCACACAAGCTGTTTTGGAAGCTGCCCTACAGAAATGATCATCTCCAGCTTAGGGACAGCTATGGGCTGACATTGCACATCACGCTCATGGAGATTGCAGGGATTTGCCTCACTTTGGACGCACATGTATTTGCTTTGTGGAAGGATGCATTCTGATAAAGTCTTCTAGTGTAGCAAACTTCCCTTGGCTGTTGTCCAACATATTTTTCTTCTTAGCAGGTTGTAAGTGCGGCCAGTGGTATTTCCTTCCAGCTTTGCATGAGATATGCATAAAAATGAGATTTCGCACTCTGTAAAAACAGCTTCTTGGCTTTGAGTTCCTTAAATTTACCTCTTCTTTCTGAGGCACCAGGATGCCATTGGGTAGCAAGCTGTGCTATGCAGCTCAAGGGGTTTTCATCTCTCTTCTTCTCTCTCCCTTTCCCTGTAGTCCTATAATTCCAGAAGCTATGTTTTGTTTGTGATTTTTTTTTTTAAGAGAAGAAATGTCACTTACACAAGGAGAATCTCTTCTTTCTTTAGACTGAGCCCACTCATTTCTTCAGGTTCCCATGCTAGAGTTGTCTGCAGAAGATTTTGTGATTTTCCTGTGCAGTGACCTACGTGCAAGCTTTATTGTGAAAGTGAAATGTGAGTGAGTGAAAGGAAGCATGCAGTGATGGAAGAGGAGGAGGCTGTGCTCCTGGTGATGCTCCACCACCCATGGTGGCCACTACCATGGGACAGAAGAGCCAGCCAAGGTGTATCACAGCAGCAATTAATGGGTAGTTTTAGCCAGGGCCACAAGCAGAAAAATGAACTCTTCTTTGTATTGAATTTATTTTCCTAACCTAGGAAATATTTTCCAGCAACAGCAGCTTAAATCTGTGAAGTCAGCTTCATGGCACATACCACAGCTGCTGAATTTTGTTTGGTACCAGCCTCTGCATTTATTAGCACATTTGTTATTATGGTACGAACAACAAGAAATATTTCTGATTCCAGCTAGTTTTACCCTAGTCCTTCATGTCACTGTGGGTGATAAACCTGTCATGCAGAAGGAGATGTTGTGAGGCCTTTGGGTTTCCTGAGCAATTTGGGAAAAAAGCAAAATCCCCAGTGAAGCTGCCAAAGTACAGACTGCAGCACTGCTTCCTTTGGGGCTGCCTCTAGGCTCTGTAAGGCAGAGCCCCCACTCACCTTTCCAGGAAGACAAAAATGGGAGGCACTCAAACATTTTGCCTTGTGTAGGTCTTGTGTCACGTTACAGAAATGACATGAAGAAAATCATTTACTCAAAGCTCCTCCTTCCTTGCCATGCTGGGTGGTTAGTAACAAACAAGCTGTCTCTTAGTGAGCTCTGGGTCAAACTGCTGCTGCATCTCCTCAGGGCCTTCTTTGCTGTGTTTTTACCAGAAGATCAGCGTAAATCAGTGTCTGTCGACCAGAACCTAGCAGTATAGCACCTGGCAGCCAAGCTGATGACCTGAAAGTCAAGTGAACATCACTTATTAATTTATCTCATTGCGTGTGTGGTTTGTCCTGTACACTCTTTATGGTTATATAGTTATACTTATGGCTGATCTTTCAGCCTTCCACTGGAGGCTCTGGAGCCCCAACCTCATCCTACCAGCTCATGTGTGAGTCCTTCTCTTGCGAGGAAAAAGGAGAAAACCACTCTGGGATGCGTATTTCTTCCTGCCCACTTATCCTGACTATCATTTCCTTTGCTACATGCTGGGCATCAGGCAGACTGAGCAATGCTTACGTTTTGCCCTTTGCTGTCTGTTGATTGTAGCCTTTCTTTTGGAACTAATGTCACAGTTTTTCTTCTTTTTTCTTTTTTCTTTTTTTTTTTTTTTTTCTCCAGAGGCTGTTCTGAGCACCTGCACTCTCTTGCATGAAAAAAATAAATGGCCCTGCCTGCTTGCTGGCAGATGGTCCATCCATCTTCTGCCATAACTTCAGAGCCATGAAGAATCCCCCTGAGCTCATGGTGCCAGCAGAGTCCTTTACATCCCTGATAAAGAAGCTCTCTGGCCCTTCCTTGCACACTCTTGTGCGTGCTGGTTGAAACCAAAGGACTTGTGCTTTGTTCCTCATGGTGCTCCTCAAGCTCCTGTAATGTAAGCTCTGAGTTCCCTCTTCTGTTTGAGCTGAAAATAATTAAAAGCCATCGAGTGCTTCAGAACTAGCTGGTTTTGTACAGTGAAGTCTTTTTTTTTTTTTTTCTTCCTCCAATATCTTGCTGTGTTCTCATCTACTGCTTGCTGCTATGATGTGAAACACCGCTACAGCCTTCTCCTGTCACCCCTCACTTTTGTGGAGGAGGCTGGGCTTGTACCTTTTCCATATAATCCTTATCTTTGGCCACTTTAGTCCTAGTGCCTTTCAATGTCCAGCATCCCCTGGAGCCCTTTCGTGAAGCACTGGCAGAGGTTGCCCTGAGAGGTAGTGGATACCCACCCCTGGAGACAGTCAAGGTCAGGCTGGAACAGGCTCTAAGCCACCTGATAAGCTGTAGGTGCCCCTGTTCTTTGCAAGGGGGTTGGACCAGATGGACTTCAAAGGTCCCTTCCAACACATGTGATTCTAAGGCAGGAATCCCAGATGCTTTCTTTGGATTTTTGCTCCTCTTTGCTCAGCATCCCTTGCTGGTGTCACTAACACAGCTCCCAGGCTGTGTTCCATCCATGGGCTTACTGGACTGAGATGAATAGATCAGTCCTTCCAGTGGCATCTAGGCCAAATCTCTCTCTTCTGAAAGTCTGAAGTACACAGGAGGCGTTTCTTTACTCCTGCCTTCTGCTGGTCTGTGTTTCCTTGCTGGCACTCACCCTCTCAGCTCCTTGTTGGCTGTCCTAGTAGTGACAGTTCACTCCAAGGGAACTTCTGCCTCCAAAATGAGATTTGATCAGTATCATGGTGTTACTCACGGTGACACTCATCATGGGGTTCATCTTGCCTACTGAGTTTCCAGTCATAGAATCATCTGGGTTGCAAAGGATCTTTAAAGATTATCTAGTCCAATTTCCCTGCAATGAACAGGGAGATGTACAGCTAGATTGGGTTTCTCAGAGCTCCACTGCTGTTCCAGGTCTCTGCTGTGGTTTCTCCTCCTTTCTCTCCCCCAGTTCTGTCTTCCTTATCACAGCTTCCCATTAGCAGCTCAGTGCCTGAAGGCCAAGTCCCCTTCACACCATGGATCTGCAGGCAAATTAAACTCAGCAAATCATTATGGTAGACTTTGACAGCTCTTGCCTTCATCAAAGACTGAGATCTAATGAGGTATGATAAACTGAGTTGATGGGCCAGTTTGGTTTGCATGTACAGTATTATGGGCCTTATGGGGCTTATCATTAAAAGACATAAGAGAATGTAATTACTTAGAGGGCTACTAGGAGATTGCTCTAAGTTGCTAGTCCCTGCTTAGTCAGAACAAAGAGAAACCTAATGGCAGGGTGGCAGGAGGTGCCTCTCCTTGCTGTGGGAGGCAGACTGTGTCCTGCAGGTTTGGATGGATGCAATAGCACTGAGGGCAGGGTGCCAATGCAACCCTTTGGTCCCTGAGGACCTTCTTTGCTCCAGAAATGGAACCTTGTTCCCTTTTCACCTAGGTGGTGGCTTTCTCTCTTTCTAGAGTTTTTAATTTTACCTGTAAACTATGGTTGTCTTTGATTGCAGCAAGAACAGATTTCAGCTGGGTTCCTTTGCCAGAGCCTGATCAAATCCTGACCTGCATAGGGAGCTCAGCACAATCTGTCTCCTCCCTGCTTCAAACCCTCAGGCCTGGGGCTGGATCCTGACCCAGCAGGAAGAGCTCTGTTAGCATAGGCTCTGAATCAAGTCCTGAAGATGAGCAATGCCTGGCCGGACACAAATACAATTCTCCCTGTTTTCTTTTTCAGGTTACTGAGTCAGAGCTGGATGGCATGTGTAGTTGTAGCAGACCTTTTGTCTTTCTCTCTCTCTTTTTTTTTTTTTTTAGAGGAACATTCATGCTGCATTTTAATCACAACATTTAGAATACATCCAAATAGCCTGAGCTCAAATAGATCTTGTTTTTCAGCCAGAAAGCTTGTTTTTCATCCATTATAATAATAAATGTGCTATTGATAACAGTTTAGAAGCAATTCAGCACAGCTTTGTGCTGTGCGTCAGCTCTGGAGGGCCAATATTTTCTTATTATCTGTTATTGATATGACACATTGCAAATATTTAACAAACAAATGATTGGGTTTTTCCTCCTGCCCCTCTTAGTTTGCAGTCTCATTCTTTGTGACAGCTGAAGTCAGGATTAACGATGATCTTGTTTAAGACAATTGTTGGCTGGCAGGTTTATTCTCTGAACCCACAAGTGCAGTCAGAGAACCAGCGCTGGGACTTTCAATTAAATCTCATCCTTGAAGCAGATTTTTTTTAGCTTTATTCTATCCAATTCTCCTAAGTAGAAATCGGATTTGCCTGGTAAAGTGCTTAGACCTGTTTTTCATTTCTTCATTTGTGTAGTCATTTTAAATATAGAAGCTTAACATGAAGTGCTGGCAGAAGGAGCTGGTTTTCCCTTCCAGCCCAGAGCTTGCTGGGCCTGTTCAGCTTGTAAGTGTTTTAATAGACAGGTCCTCTGAGTGCATGCTCGGAGTAAGGAAGCCACCTTGAGACTTTGCAGAAAGGAGAGATCCAGAAGGATGAGCTGGGTTTTGGTCCTCACATCTGGAGGATGTTGCACCTCATGGGAAGGCTGATGTGAACGCTGCAGCTCATGTGAGTTTTGGGCAACCAGTGGGGAAGCTCTCACTGAGACAGGGGCATCTTCCAGGGGAAAACAGCAGTGGAACAGAGACTCACAGGAAGCACGTGCTGGGCACTGGGCCACGTGTTGGGCACCAGGCCAACTCTGCCCTGTGATTTCTGACCGTGAGCTGTGCACGCACAATGCAGGAATTCACTGGAACTTGAGCCAGGCTTCAGAGATGAGAGTTGAGTTTGTTCTCCAGTAAAATCGCCTTTTATTAGCAGAAAATCTGTGCATCAGGTTCCCCAGGGGAATAGTGGTTGGAAAGCACAGATGATTAAAAGATAACACGTTTGAGGGTTTTCCATTTTTTTCATTTGTTTTTTCTTTTTTTTCTTTCTTTTCTTTTTCTTTTTTCTTATATTTTCTTTTGAGTTTGGCAGCTGGATGCTGTGCATAGGTTTCTCCACACCCGACCTGAAAATAATTTACTTGTTTTAACGCAAAAAAAAAAAAAAAAAAAAAAAAACAACAACAAAAAAAAAAACCACCCAAAAGCCCTGAAACTCTCAAAAGAAAGAGCCCCAGGACTTGTGGAATACCAAATGTCACACCAGCAAAAATGACCGAAGCTGGCAGTTCCCAGCACAGTGTATCACGTTGGTCTTAAGAAAAAGCCAAATCAAGGAAGACTTGATGGAACAGAATGAAAACAACCAAGCACCTCATCTTGGCTTGCAATAGAATGTTCATAGAGAAAGCATTTTTCATTGCTTTTTATCTGGTAAGCAGTAAGACCACTGGCTCACACCTATCACAGCCTGCTGCTTGGTGCTCATCCCTTTCTGTAGTGTAAGCTCTCTGCTCCCTTCCCTTGGAATATTGGTGTACCTGGTGCTGCATGTCAGCATGTGTGTTTTCAGTCCTGCAATAATCCCCATTGCATGGATAGTTCCACCTCATAGTTAAGCCTTCATTCCACTTCATTTTAAGGCTTGCTTAAGAGTTTTCTTCTTGACTGACTCAGTATCAATCACCATAATGTGCCAAAAATGCTGTTCCCATTAACAACTGCATTTTGTTGGAAGTTGGGTAGCCCACAGTGCTGCTCCAGGTGTAGCACATGGATGGGTGTTTTATCTGCAAGAGTCAGGGGATCTGCAGCCCAAAGCACCGTGCAGGTGTATGGAGCAGCCCTGAGAACTCACCCTGCATCCAGGCCCTTCAGCCTCTCCCAGTTTGGGCACACAGCCGTTGATGCGGTGACACCTGCAGCTCTCTGCTGCTACTGGGACTAAGGTCTGTGAGCAAACTGCCTTGAGTGCATGTTCACAAGCCACAACTACCAGCTGGACACCAAGGATAAAGGGGCACCAGCTACGGGCTTTGCTTGCACTGATTGCTATATTCTGCACATCAAGCCAGCCACAGGAAGCAAAGCCATTAAGCCGCTTTCTCACAAACATTAATTATGAAGATACCATCACTCATGTTTGTCAACTAAGAACTGTCCCATGATAACTGATTTATTTTCTTTTAGTGCAGGGAGTTGTAATGCTGAAGTTGCAAACTATGATCCCAGGCAATTCCTGCAAGGACCTGATCCCAGTAAGCTGGTGAAATCTCCCTTTGTCACCATGAGGCCACCACCAGGCCTGGAAGGTTGTAGATCGATGTCACCCATCTTCTGGGAACTGCCCACACCAAAGGTGTCCTGCTGACAAAGGTTTGGCTGAAGATCAGGCGATTAGTTGATGATTTGAATATCAGCTTAGTGAAAAGCTTTCAGGTCAAGAGGGTGTTGCCCAAAGCCTATCTCAGGCATCCTGATCACTCCAAAATTTTGCTGGGGTGCATCAGTTCTCAGTACTAATTTCCCCTTTTTGCCATCTCCAATGAATTTATGGGCAATAAGAGAGGCTGTTGTCCCCGTTCCCAAGGCAAAGGCAGCAGTGATGGCAAAGTCCCCAACCCATGCTTTTTCAGTTCTCCTCCAGCCCTTGCTGCTGGCACTGGGCTCTTCTAACACATCTCTGCCCTTTCCTGCTGCTGGGAAGGACAGCAACACAGGGAAGGAGAGGAAAAACCCCTCCAATGTTGCTTTCTGCCCATGCTGTCCACAATTTGCAGCCCAGGTTACTGATGGGTCTTGCTAACAGAGCATCTGGGACAGTCTTGCACTGTTTTCCCCCATAACTGCTTTCCGGATAGGTGCCTCCCAGCTGATCACTCTCCCAGATGTGTGTGTGTCCATACATGCGGTCGGATCACTGATGGATGCTCTGCAGCCATCTGGATGTCGGGGAGAAATGACAAATTTCCCCCTTGCTGCCAGCCACGCCTTCCATGGGATATTGATGAATGGCATCTTTATTGGCTGCTGGGCTAATTAAATAAAAGTTGCATCAGCTTCTAGCTGACAGGCTCTAATTGCTCCTGAACAGATTTTGAGAGGACCAAATGAATAGGAAAATAAAAGGAAATAGCATGGATTGGATCCAAGAAGGTATCTGACAGCGTTGTGTAGAGCTGCGGGTGCTCAACACTGCAAGAGCAGTGTCTGGGAACCAGCAGCCCTGCTGTGTTTAGGGGGTTTAGAAGGATGCTCAAGCCCTGGGGCTGGGTGCCCAGGTTCTTAGGTGTGTCCTGGGCCTGGTGCACCGCACATCCCAGCACGAATAAACGTACCAAGATGAATGGTGAGGCCCTGTGACTTCAGCAGTGTCTGCTCCCCAGGGAACCCTGAGGCTATATCTGAGCACAGCCATTCCAAGAGGCTCGTGCCATGTTTAATTTATGGGCTGATTAATGAGTTCTTAGCATACAATGCATTTAATTCCATTTTGGCCTGATTTATGGTAGGACGTGAACCGCATGTAAAGTTTTTAATTCAGTAGGTGGTGACTCTGATTCAGTATATGGAGTGTGACGGAAGAGGTGATGAATTTGGTTCCAAAGGCAATGCATCAAGCTCAGCTTGAAGTGCCCCAAATCTATCACGTGTCACATCTGCTTCAACGTGCCCATAGTGAGGGGGGTACACTTTCCTGAGTCCCTGCAGCCACCACCTTCCCTTGCTGGTGGTCTTCTCTTCAGCCTTCCAGGATGTGAAGAAAACCAGCAAAACAGCCCATCAAGTGCTGGTCAAGTATTTGTCTTCAATTGAATACCAGCCCCACAACTAATGTGTAAGGATGGCTGAAAACCCGCTGCTCAAAGAAGAAACAGAGAATGTGGGAGATGAAGGCAGAAAAATTATGGCTGGAAAACTTAGTCTCCAGACTTGATAGAGGGCTGTGGCTATCAGGGTGGATAAAGAGGAGGATGTTTTCCATCAACTGTGTTAGTCAGATCTGTCTCTGTGTAGTTTTTTTTGGAGAGCAGATAAAATAAAACAGATCCTGACCTGCTGATCAGCCAAACCCTTTAACAGGCAGGGGCTGTATACCCAGGAAAGGGTGCCAAGCACCAGGGACATGCACAGGGCTGCAGTACCTCTACGTACCCCTGCTCTGCCTGCAGAGAGCTGTTTGCAGGCTTGATCTTTGCCCAAAACTGTGGTAGACTGAGACCTCTCTAGGAAACACATCGTGCTGCTCCTGCTGCTGGCACCCAGGATAAGACAGCTTCAACCCTGGCCTCCAAAAGGGTAAAATAAATCCCTCAACCATTTAAATGGTTGAAAAACACCCTTCCAAGAACAAAAACACTCACAAATCTGAACTCCCATTTTGGCACCACCTCGCAACCAACTTTGCTAATGAAATACTGGCTCTGGGGAGTCCCTGTGCCCTCTCCTCCATACCACAACATCCAAGGGAGGATGCTTATGCCTTGCTGTGCCTCCAGGCATGGCAACAGGCATCAGGGGACCCTCCCAGTGCCATCTTCGTGCAGCCAGCCTCAGAGGCTGCATCTGGCTTGCCAGTCTCTGCTCCCATGTTGTGGCCATGGGGTAATGAGCTGGGCCTTGCAGCACCGCTCAACATCCCGCAGCACTGCACAAACACCCTGCAGGGCTTTACGCTGCCAAAAAACCTCTTGGTTGTGGAGAAGAGCATGTAATTTCTTTTCTCTGTTTATTTGTTTTGCATGGGAGGCAAGGCTGATGGTTCATAATGAACAAGCATTTTAGCTGAGTGCAGCCGGGCCCATAAATCAGCTGCTCCTTCTGCAGCACCAGCCATCAGCAGGAACCAGCAGCTGTCTGAGCTCCAAAATCACCCAAACCTTCATCTCCTCTGAGACAGGAGCAGGCTGCTGGTACTGGCATCCCCCTGGTCTCCCTCTCCAGCACTGTGTGCTCCAAAGAGCCAGGCCTCCTGGTGGCTGATTTCCTCCTGTTTGCGCTGCCAAGGCCTTCAGCAGTTACCTTGGTCCTCCTTCAATTCCAGCTCTGTCTGTTATCTGTGCATGCTGCATCCTGGTACCTCCTCTGTTTACACAGTCTCCATCTCTCCATCCGCCCACCAACCCACCCATCTATCCATCTTTAACACTGCAAGATAGTAGCACAGGAACTACCACTTTTCTTTGTTTGATTCCGTTCCTTGAGCACCAGGTTTTGATTGAACAAACTCCATTTTTTGCCCAGGAACATGGAGAGTTTTAAAATGTGACCCGAGGCCTCTATGTGACACCAGTGCTCTGCATGCAGAGCAAAAATAGCCAGACATGGTCCTTTCCTGACAGCTAGTGCCTTTACTGTGCAGAGAGAGCAACCTGTAGCTTCGTGTGAGAAACTCCCTGCTCACAGCTGGTAATCCACAGTGATGAGCTTTCTATGGACTACAGCACCCAGGAGACTGGAGGTGAATACCTGAGCACATTTCTCCATTGGTGCACAGCTCAGATCCAGGCTAATAGCAATGCCTCCTCGTTAAAAAGGTTTAAGTTATAAAACGTGGGCAGTTCGTTGCTTGTTTTGGATCCACCTGGAAATCAGCAGCTCCCTGACTCCCACCACCAGCATCTGGCTGGGTGCAGTTGTACCGTACAGTTTCAGGTTACGAGCAGAGCTGAAACTTCCAGACATATGGTGCTCGATTCCCAGCTGGTAATTGCATCAACTTAGGATCAATGGAGCGGAATAATATCTGCCCACTAATAACAGTTTAATAAAATTAATAGCGTTGGCTATGCCATGAATTACTTTAAAATAGGGATTGGAGGATAGTAATGTAAACAAGCATTGATTTTCCTCAGGGAAATGGAGTGCAGTGTCTCCTCAGAGCAGGCTCTTGGAGGTCTGTGCTGCTGGTGTGCGAGTGCCTTTGCTCCTTGCGGGGTCACTGAATGCCCACCACTTTATTAGTGCTGTTCCCATTGAACATCACGCTTGTGTTTGCAGCATCCCACTGCCACTGGCTTTCTTGCAGCCCTGGGGAGCAGAGCTCCCAGATGTGCATAGCCTGTGCATCACATATGGGTGAGTGGAGGCTGCAGGGCCGTGCTCAGGTTGCTGACATATCCTTCTGCAGTGTGCAGGGAATTTCTTCTCTCCCTCCTGAGCACCACGTTTTAAAGACAGCCTGCTTTATTTTTAGTTCTTAACGTGGTGTCATTTTGAGCTGCTGCATTCGAGCAGATGGACATTTGGTGTCCGGATAGACAACATGACATAAAGTAACAATCATCTGGTTCCTCTCCATCTGGATTTGCCATATAAATGATTATAGTGAAACTCCTCCAGAGAGGAGACTGAGTGCATTGGCAGCAACGTGCAATAAATGACAGAAGAAGACGCCCGACTTCGCACAATGCATCCATCCCAATCCCCTGCTGGAAATCAGGTTAAAAATAAAAACCCTTTGAGTTTTGACTGTTTACACAGCTGTAGCATAAATATTTAGATTTGCGATAGAAGTGCTTGCTCAGCCAAAACCCTTCCCAGATCTCTGCAGTCAGCAGCGGGGGTTTTTAGAGGCCTGGCATTTCCTTGGAAAACTGAAACTGATGACAATGAAAGCTGAAAGCAACGTCTATCATGGGGATGCTCACCCAGGGACACTGGGCATTGGGTACGGACACAGGGTCATGGACAGCAGCCCCGGACGCATCCTCCATCCTCCTGGCACCACCTCGTGGTCTGGGCTGTGCTGGCTCCTTCCATCTCTTCGCCCGCTGAAAACCACGGAGTGGATTTCCCATCCAGCAAACCGTCGCTTTAGGAGAACCGTAAGGTACAGCCGTTATTAAAATGGGGTTTTTTCCTAATGCACCTACTGTGTCTTCATTATGTCAGCGCACCTCTATGAAGAGATTTGTAGAGGAATCCATCCATTCATTCCCACACCTAATTCCTCAATAGCCCATTTGCTTCAAAGACTTTTATCGACTTTTACTACTGCATGAATCCTCAGATATTTATTTTTTAGGCCCCGGGGGACCCACTGTAGAAGAAATGCACTATATGAAGTTTTATGGCAAAGGTTTTGCTGTGGATAAAAGCTTCCCATTATTTCTGAACTCCTGTTCCCCGCAAAGCAGGTTTCATAGGGTCTGCTCCAAGACTGCCACAGGGCTCCTTGGGCTAAAAACTCAGCTCTGAAGTATAAGTAAGAAAAGGAAAGGACTTCCTCCTGATAGCTGCTGTTTTGGGTCTTGTTGTTTCAAATGCAGTTTGGCAGAGTAGTCTGGGAACTCACTCGTGATGGTATGAGCATAGGCAGGCCACAGCACGGACAAAGCTTGTTACCATCCCCATCATTGCTTGCTGTCTGCAGTGCCTTCAGACACGGGACCTTAAACTAGGCTTGGGGAGGAGGTGGCAAAACCAACACTGTGAGCACCTGAGACATCTCCAGCCCTCCAGGTTGGCCTGGGAAATTGCAAGTGACAAGAACCAGCACTCTTAGCCCTGGACATCCCAGGTTATCATCAGCAGCCTACATCCCAGCTGCTCTGTCCTCTCCCTCCCCTAGAACTTTGCTCTCTCATTAATCGAAGCAAACTTTCTGTCACAGCTGATTGTATTACCCAATCTCAGCTGCCTGGAAGGATGAAAATAAAAGCTGGGAAGCATGCTCCTTCCATCTAAATAAAGTACCAGCGAGTGTAATACAATTAAGCCGTGATCAAATTAAACGGAAGAGACTGCATCATGCTCACAAAATATCTGTCCCTGTGATTGATTCAAGGTTTGGCGGTGTGACTGGGGGTCCCTGCAATGCGAGAGAGGCTGCGAGACCACAGCCAGGGCTTGGAGAAGTGTCCCCACTGCACCTCCTCATCAAAGTGCCCAAACTGCTTCTCCAGCAAAGGAAAAGGCCTTAGGGCATCTGAGCCTCATGGCCCAGCCGTGTCCTGTATGGAGATGTCCTCCATTGTGACTGCAGGAGGCAAAGGAGTTGGGGGACAAAAGGAAAACCTTGCTGTGAGCTTTGGGGGAAAATCCACGTAGCATTTATAGTGGAGGGAAGAAAATGAGGATTTACGGCTGCAGAAAGACTTGAGGCAGGGCCCCAGCGTTGAGCACACCTCAAATCATGATGGATCTCCCAGCTGCTGCAGCTAATGCGTTATATATTGAAATCATTTGTGTTCATTTGCGGCAAATAATTACTTTAAAACGTTATCATTCATTCGGACTATTTGACTTCTCTATTAATTGTTTGAGAAACCATTTAGAAGACTGCATTTTCATCAGCAGAAATCATCAGCGTTGCTCCTGCAGTTGTTGGAACCCACTCCCGAGGGCTGAAGGGCTGCTCAGGCCTCCAGCTTCCTGCTCCTCTCCCAGCTGCTGGGAAATGTGCCCATTTTCATGTAAAGGTGCACCAGGTTGAGGCTGGGATATTGCTTGTCAGGGGCAGTACTGAGCTGCTGGACACAGGGCTGAGTGCTGCCCGCTGCCTCCCTGCTCTGGGAAGGGCTCTGATGGCCTTTCAGTCACAGGAGGATGATTTAAGGCACCGAAAGTTTCAAGCCAGGACTTTAAACTGAAAAGAGGCATCGATTTTCTGTAGCTGCAAGAATAAAAGACTTGCTGTGGCACGAGAAGAAAAAGGAAAGCTGCTGAAGGAGCCACCTCAGCATGTGCTGTGCATGTTATTATCTGTGCTGTGCAAAGCAGGGGTGGATGGCACCGGCACCTCGGGGTCCCCCCTCTTTTAGGGTGCAGAGTTTGGGCAGCAAATCACATCCCTTGAACAAAACCAAGGAGGTAGGCAGAGGGATGAATGCCACGAGGTGAGCATGGGGAAGCCATGGGCATTTCTAGCGAGACAAGAGATGAGTTAGAATAAATATAGAAGCATGGGAGCCCATCAGCAGCATGTCACTTAGTGCCCACTTTCCCCCATGGCCACTCAGGGAGCCAGCAGCACATCCCAGCTCTCTCTGGAAGCACTCAATTCCCTGCTTCTTCCTTAATTGCATCAAAGTGGTGGCTGTTCAACCATTACTTTATAACTCCACAGCTTACATTCACTATTGCAGCAGGAGCTCAGGTGCTTTAATTAACGTGAGCAATCTCACCTTTGTCCACAGAACCTTTATCTGTGTTACTATATTGGGTAATTGTTAAACTACTGACTGGCTTGGAGAGGTCTGCGCCTCCATTAGCACATACTGCTTTTCTGACCCAGCAGCTTATCCACATTTTTAAGGCCAATATTTCCAGGTGATTTGAGTTAAATCAAATATTTCAAGTGCTGGTGGTCTTCAGCCATGGAGCGTGAGGAGACCCAAGGTGCTCCTGGGGAAATCAGCTCCTGATTGGCCATGACTTTCTTAAGTTGCTAGGAAACGCTATTGGTGGGGATGAATAAAACAACCCAAAAACGCCCCTGGGACACCCCCTGGCCCCAAAGGCAGGAGTCACAGGTGGGGGCTGCAGAAGGCTCAGTGTCAGCCCTCCCCTTTGCCTGCAGCCAGCACCTGCTGCATCTCATCATGCTGATGGCTCCCACCTGCTGCAGGGTGGAGCCCCTCAGGCTTTGCTGGCCTCACCTGGGCCCACTCCGGCCCTATTTAAACCCAGCCCTGGAGAGCACCCCTGCATTAGGGGGTGTGGATGCTGTGCTTTGCTCTTGTAGTGGCTTTTGGTGACTGGTATGGTAGCTGCCCCTCAGCTCTACCTGCCTTCTGTGAGGTCCTGTGCTTGTCTGACTGCTTGCTGTGTTGGGACCTGTTGGCAGCCCTGCTGTGACCGTACCCACTGAGTCCTGCTGCTTCCAATGGTGAGTTGCTATGCTTTGTGTATTTGTAGAGGCCAGGCTGGCCCTTATTGCACTGATACTTGTGTGAATCAGGTAAAGGAGCTGCAGAAAGCACATAGCATGGATTGTTTTACCTTTGCTGTGCCCTTGAGCAGCTTGTGTTTGTGTTTGCAGAGGGTTGGGGCTGCAGTGCTCCCTGTGGGAGAGGCCCTGCCTGGTGCCCAGAGTTTTCCTGATGCTGTGTGTGGTGGTAATTGGGTTAATTGTATCCCTGGTGCTGGGAATGCTGTGAGTTCCAGGGAAGTTACATCTTCATTAATTGGTTCTGATTGCTTTTTGGAGGGTGTGAGATGGTTTTTCATTTCAGTTTTTGATTTCAGCATGTAGGACAGGATACATTGTACTCAGCATGTGCAGAAAATGCATTATCATTACTTTGCTTTACTTGTTAACTCTGTAATTAGGCAAAGGTGTGAAGGACCTGCTTGGTCATCTCCTTTCTCTGCTGGGACAGCTGGGGAGGGTTTGATTTTACTGGGCTGTGCCCTGGTAGTGCTTTTCAGACTTTTTGTGAGGCTTTAGCTTCTAGTCTGTACCACAGCAAACATGGAACAGAACCCCATTTCAATGAGCAATTGCTGTTCAGCAGAAAGTGCTGTGTTTGGCAATGGTCCTAAGCTCTCTGGATAAAGAATTCAAAGCTCTGAGCAAATTCAGGATGGGATAGAGGTGATGCATTGCCTTCCTGAGGGAACCAGGCTAGAACTTGCTTGTGGCATTGAGCTCCATGTAAGTTATGGGACTGTTTGTAATGTACTGTACTCTACATACTGTACATTACTGACTGTGATGAGTTGTGTTATGACCCTGCTTGTTCTGCTTCCTGTTCATACAACATCGTCTTTCATTTTAATGATGGTTTTTTAGCCTGCTTTGTTAGGGCTGCTGCTAATTGGAGTGAATTCATATGCTGTGCCCCAGCACTGGTTAAGTGGGAAAGGTGAGGTTTGCTGCCAGGTGTCCTGTGTGGGCCAGGAGGCATGGCAGCGCCTGGGGAAGGAATCTGGGAAGAAATGTAACCCTCTAGATGCTGCAGCAATTCAGGGGTGGGGATAACGGGTCAGAGATGGCTCTGTGTGAGTTGTTCAGCTATTGGGGAGAAGAAAACCTTTTTTGCAAGCCACTTTTATGACCTTCATCACAGCTGTGGGCCTACCTCTTCTGCTCAGAAATTGAGTTTAAAAGTTCTTGTCACTTGCAGTGTTTGCTTCAGACCTTTGTGAAGTGGTTTGCATGGGTCATTGCACAGGATCGAAGTTCTTTGCTGGGTTAATTTCAGCAGAGCTCTGGAAGGAGCAAAGTTCATGCTCTTGATGCACAGCACTGGGTTCTGCTGTGGAAATCCAACCCGTATGCTGAACAGGGAGTGAGCAGCCCATTTTCCAGCATGCTGCCTCTATAAATAGGTGAGCAGTGCCACAGAGTCCAGCACAGCTGAAATGGATGTGAGAATAGAAAAGAACATGGAGTAATGCAACACTGGTTTTCTTTTCCTCCCTAGTTCAACTGAACTGGGTGGTAAAATTCTTTTCTGCAATGGCCTTTTCCCATCAACCAGTCAGGGATGTCCACCCAGGGAGTGTTCCTACACCACGCATCTGAGCATCCAAGCTCAGAAGCTTACTGTCAGACCAAGGTTCTGATTTGCAGCACTGCTTTTGTTTTTAAAGGGCAGTTGGCACAGTCACTCTCTATAGCAGAGATTAGGAGCATTTCACTTCTGTAACCACCCCAGTGATGGCTGTAGGCCACCACCTGCTCAGCTGTTGCCATTCCCAGTGCTGAGAGAGGGTAGGGAATACTTCCTAGGGGAGGAAGTTTTCTTGGTGTCTGCACAGTAAAGCAGTTTCCTTGCAGCTGCTGGAGGGCTGAGTTTTGCTGCTCTCTGTCAAGCAGGGCTGTCACTGAAGAGGTCAGGAATCATTTATTTTTAACACTATGAATATGTAGAAACTTGTCCAAGCTTCTCCACAGAGTGGCCGTGAATTTAGAAACAGAGTCAGAAATCATGGCATTCAGTATCCTGTGAATCCAGTCAGAGCTATAAATTTCTCTTATTGGCCTGTGGGCCATTTGCCATACGTGACTTGCTAAATTTGTGGTCATTTCTCTTTCTACCTCTGTGTGCTGAGTATATGAGTGTGATTTTATATTATGCCTCTGAGACATAAAGTCCTTCTGGTGCTTTTGCCTCGCATCATAAACAGCCTTGCTCTCTTCTCCTTGTCCCCCCTGCTAATGGTTTCTGGCCACAGCCTGGCTCTTAAATCATGGGCCGCACCTGGACAGGCATAAAATGCAACTTTCCCCAGACAGAGGGTATTTGTTCAGGGAGGTGAGCGATGTTTCTGAACACATGCAATTCAGCCCTGTGGTAACAGCCTCCCTGAGACAGGTCCTCTGTGTAAGTAACAGAACCTCTGCCTGTGGGGGCGAGTCCTGCTGAGACCTTCAAACTGATGTGAACCTTTAGCAGGTGTCATTCTGAATGCATAGGGTGGAAACAGTCAGTGTAGGAACTGGGGTGCATGCATGTATGCATTAAAATCATCTCTGCTGTAGGGGAGTTAAGCCAAGGAAGCTTACATCTTAAATACAGGAAAGCTAGTGCTGCTCTCCTCTTCCTCCTTACTGTTTTTTCTCCCTCATATATATCTATTCCAGATACAAAAACCTATTTTACTGTGAAACTACTTTTGCTCAGTGAATTAAAGCAATGTTTGTGGCCATGGTCTCAGGAGCAGCAGTGATCTCTGGGCCCTGCTCCTGTGGTCAGACAGGAAAAAAAACAAGTGTAACGATGGCTCTGAAGTGGGGTGTCATTGCACATATTGTTTGAGATACGCCAATGTACCTGAATGGTGCTGCCTTATCTGACAGCCTGCTCCCTCAGTGTGGTGAGCTACTAAGGGCAGCAGATGTGACCATTTCTAATCCTTTTGGCACAGCAATGCCAACAAAGAAACATGAACTGTATCAATAGGACTGCTTAAATTCTTGCAGTGTTGTGCTGATGCAACCCCCACTGAGTTGGTTTGACAGGTTACCGTAAGTCACAAAAAGGATGGTGTTTTTTAAGGTGCACAGATGCTGAGAACCGTACAAGGTGTTAAAGATCCCACCCATGGAACAAGGTGGAGTTATAACTGTATGCTGTTTGCAGTGATGAAGATCTCTTGATTACTCACAGCTTCCTATCCCTTATGAACCAGTTCTTCTTTTAGCTCTACTTCATTCTGCCACTTAACCATAACCTGTGTTTGTATCTTAAAAAGTATTTGAAAGGAGACGCTATTATTAAGCACCCAGAACAAGGCTGCCATTTGATTTCTTTATTTCAAAAATGATAAAGTGCTCTGGCACTAAACTCTTGCTCTCTCCAAGAGCAGCTGAGCCACTAACCTGATGACATGTGGATTAACCAGGCAGTCCAGCAAATCATTGGTGGAAAGGGCTGCCTGCAAGGCATTGGGACTACTGTCTGAATCCATTTGATTTGCAGGTGTTCTGCAGTCATTACTCATTACCAATTGCTTCCTGGTGCAGTGTAATTTTCCAAAATGTCCTCCTTCATTTTCATGGAGGAGATCTCTATCGTCACTTGCAACTGCACCTGCACCCGCTGAGCTTCTATCTTGAGACTGTGGTAAAACTTGAATGAGATGAGGCCCAAAAGATATTGTCTGTAACTTTTCTGCTTTAAATGTTGAAGAGCTGAACTCATGGTTTAGTAATTGGCAGTCCTCTGGCTCACAGCTTACTTGCCTTTTCCTCCTCTTGCATGGGGCTCTCGTCACTTGCTCTGCTCCACTGCTGCTGGGATGTGCCTGCTCTGATGCATTTGTCTTCTGACACTTGAAATATGCAGACACTGCCTGATTCAGGTATTGAAGATTGATTTCATGAGATGTTGCCTCAACCTAAGGAAACACCCAAAGTGTGCTCAGTTAGAAGGGGGAGTGTTTCAGTTTGGTGTTGCATGATTTCCTTTTGTGGACTGTTATCCCTACGCAAGGGGAGGAAATTTAGAGTTCTTCTTTCAGGCAGCAGAAACGCAGAGTTGAGCAAAATGTCAGTAATTCTATGCTCCCACTGTTATAGGAGAGCAGGAAAGTGCTTACCTCTGTGGGATTTAGCCAGTGATCTCCATCAGTGGTGTTTTCTGCTGATTTTAGGGCACATACCACCATCCTAGTTATTGCTTCTTCTACACGGGCTTCATGGTCTGCATCCTGCCTCGAGAGAACAAAATGTTGCAGACAGGTCAGCACTTGGATCTCTATAGGAAGATATATACACGAGCAAGGCTTTCAGACTAAGGTAGCAGAAAGGCTGCAGATTTCTGAAGCCCATATTCATGTGTACAGCACTCACAAGTGTAATGGCACAGGCTTTGGTGTGACTGCTCCTACACATAAGGGGCGGGGGGGGAATTCCAGTGTGTACTTAATCTTTTTCTGTATTAGTGTTCTGTTAATTGAATCTGGTGCTTGAAATTACAATGCAATGTTAGCACTTAATATATGCATTTGTGGGACTCCTTAGGATTACAAGGACTGTGAAAGTATTTGGCAAATTTTATATATCTACACATTAAGCTTAATTCTAGAACTTAAAAGGATGTTGCAGCAGGGCAGTAAGCATCTGCAGATGAGAAGTGAAGCTAAGACTTAACAAAATGCTGTACTGTGTGATAGTAACAGAAGCTAATACACTGCTGCAGCTTCAAGCATCAGCAGAAAGAAAAACACGTTTCCCATAATAGCTCAAATTAAATATTAAGCTAGTAGCTAGCATTTTGTTTCAGGCCTTCACTTCCTCCATCATTTTGCTGGGCACCAGTTAGGATGGCAGAAATAAGATCTTTTTAACTTTACTTTCCCAGTTAACTGTGTTGTTATTGTAGATGTAAGACTGTGAACAAGATCTAGTTCAGTGACTTCAGTGACAGATGTCTACAAGTGGATACATAAATTCAGTTTTGTTGAGATGCTCAGGCTTACAGGTTTTGGAAGAAAGATGTAGCCTAGTCAACAGACAGCCTTGCACTGCCTAATTGTGGCTTCAGGGAACATGTCAAGCAATCCATGGATCTTGCAACTATGAGTGCTGAAGGCAGTAATTCATCTGGGGACCCCTGAGTAGAATTTGGGATAGCTGAGGATGCTGTATTTATTAATGGTCTTATATAACAAGTCCCCAAAACATTGATTTTTATCTACATGTGGAAGATATGTATGGTGTTGCACTCTTGGGATTTATCCTGGTCTCATGGATAACAGGGGTGTACTGATCACAATAGTGTGTGTGTTAGGAAGCATGGAGTGCTTTGAGCAGCTCACATCCAGCTGAAAAAAAGTTCTCCTCTAAAGACCTGCCAGTATAATTAACGGCTTTGCTAGGACTATAAATGTTGGCATGACTCACATCTGTCAGTATGAAAGCAGCTGGTAACAGCTGCACGCAAGAACTGCTTGACTTAGTAATGGAAACATTCTCAGTGTTGTCTCTCAGCATCAATGTCAGAGTTCTCTCTATGGGTTGTGCCATTAGGTGCTGGGCAGTCTACCATCATCTGGAGGGATACCACCTGCAAGGACCTTTCACCTAGGCTGCAGCAGTTTGACTGCTTCTCATACCTTCTTTCTGAGGGGAGAGGTGGAGGTTACTCATGAGCAAAATCCAGCAAACACTCCTCTGCTCATGATGTCATCTCCACTCAACTCTCGCTGTCACTAACAGGATCTCAGCGGGGCTTTTATGACTAGGAAGGCCACAGAGTTCAGACTATTTGTGAGGCACAGCCTAGGGCACAAGTGTGTGTTGACATAAGGGTCTTTCTGAGCATGGGGCACACAGCCAGTTGTTCCCAATTACCTCCAAAGCTGCCAAGTAAAGGCAGGTTGGAATGGCTGTGCAGTAATATGGCACTAGATACAGTCTGACTGTACGAGTTCAGTGTGGGCTATGGGCCTGCTGTCTTGTCTAAATACACAGCCTCATCTGGAAAATCTCTCCACATGGAGAATGCCCATGTTTGCCTCTGCTTTGTGAAGGCTTGGTTTGAAGCTCGTATGAGAAATGTATTCTGGAGTCTTTGAACAGCAGCTGAATGCATGTGTTCACCTCCCTGAAGATTTCCAGTCTAATAAAGGTTTAAAAAAAAAAATGCAATAAGCATTTTAGCAAGGCAGCTTTTACAGGCCATTTCAAAGGGCCTTTTTCAATATTAAACTAGGATTAATGATGGAGCAATTTGAATCAGAAAACCTGCTGTAGCATTGAGGTGATATCCCTGGAACCATCCCATACATACTAGGTGACGTGAGCGAGAAAAAATTGGAGCCTGGGGAAAAGAAAATTAATTAAATACATGAAAAAATCCAACTCTAGGCAAATTGAAACCATCAGAAGTGAAAATTCAAACATCCTCTGCCACCCCCTTTCTATCGCACTGATCTAATTTAAATTCTGAAGTAGCTTTGCATGTACTTGAGGTGATGCTGCTGTTCATCATCCTGTTAGTCACTGTGATGGTTAGTCCATGCGAAATCAGATGTGGGAAATATAGCATGTTCTTTAATTGTTTGTCTGATTGAGGTTGCATATGTCTTCTACTGAACTGGGGCTTCAGATCAGGAACTTCAGAAGGTTCTTCAGGAAAAGCTCTATCCACAAAGGCTCTTCCTCCATCAGTGCTGAATATGGCAAAGCCTATAAGGCTGAACCAGATAGGCAAGGGACAAAATGCTCTGGCCTTGAAACCTAAGGACCCAGTGTGCAGATCTCATGAAACACAGCTGAAGTGGCATCATTCCTCTGTCCAGGTCATTCTTATCACTGTTTTTGTTACAGATTTATTTCTCCTTCCTGCTTTCTCTAGAAAAATACCTGACTCAGATTTGCCACTGGCAAAGCGGAGCTGTATTTTGTGGAGGCTGGCAATTGATGCAAGTTTGCAAAGTTTGATGGTGTCCCTAAGGATGAAAGAAGCAGTGTAAATTGTAGCTTAGCACACTGAAATCACTCAGATTGGCTCATCAGGTCATGAGATCTGGGACAGGGTTATTTGTCAGCTTTCTGACTTCTTATAATGCATGCATGCGTGGAAATACTGCAGCACTGAGATTTGAAAAAAAAAAAAATGATACCAGTTCAATCCAAGAATTTATGCTGACAGTGATGGGGTCGATGGATTCCACGTAGTGCCACCAGTGCCTGGGAACAAGCAGGACCTGGAATCAGAGACAGTGTGTTAGGTACTAGGAGAAGAGTGAAGGAAGTTCAGGTGTTTTAATCAAAGATGTGGGATGAAGAGGCAGGGTGAGGCAAGGAACAGAGGTAGGTGGTGGGAGGTGATCTTTATTTCTTACAAACAGCCCTTCCCCAGGACGTAAATGCCCCCCCACTACTGTCAATGCTTTCATATGAGAAGAGGGCATGACCTTGAGCTATCTCTGGTCCAAAATCTTCCCACATGAAGCAGGACAGTAACCTTTGAGCTGCTCTAGATCAGCAAGATCCAGCTGTGCTAAGGGACAGCAGCTGGTACAGCTGTAGAGCAGGGCTTTGGGGAAAGTCTCAGCCAAGTGAGTATTCTTTTGTAGGCTCTCCAACAGAGCAGGCTTCCTGCTTCCTTTAGAAGGGCTGCCAGCTGGCTTCCCCCAAAAGTGGGTATCCTAATGCTAATCTAGGTGATTAACAATGTGCAGCTCCAATTCCAGTAAATAATTACCTGTATTAAACTTGTCTCTTTCAGTAGATAGGCTTTTAAGGAGAGTGTCCCAGAAATCATGACAATCTAGTTTAGATCAGAGCTTTACAACTATATCAGGATGATAGCTGTGACATAAAATTGATTCTAACCCATGGCTTTTATGGTACAAAGACATTAATGTTGTTTTGATGATATAGTACAAGCATTTCAGATTACTGAACATTAGATTAACATAGAGCTATCAAGAAAAGCATAAAAGATGTTTTTTGACAGGGGAAGAAAATGGTCGGAGATGGATAAAAATACTTGAGAATGGGGAAACTGAAGCAATGATCTGTATCTGAATCACAGCCAATTTTTTCTTTTGCTAGACACAAATTACTGAGAAGAATGCTCTGCTAGCTAGGGAGCCCTGTGCTTTATTACACCTAAACACGGCTAATGACAAAATGCCTGTGAAGGAAACAGTGCCTGTGGCCCCAGACCTGCAAATGTTTAGAGGACAGTTGTGGCCCACTGGCAGAAATGTTCTCCACAGGTTTCAGTTTAAGTCAAGCAGGAAAAAAAAATAAATAAAAGCGCACTACCCAAAGGTCGAAACTGTTTGTAAATTGCATTTTAATCCAGTATAGCATATAAAATGGATAAGGAAGGAATTGAGAGAAAGGAGAAAATCAATTGTGCCACTGGTGGTTCGGTCCAGGCCTGCTGTACAACAAATGAAATGCTTTGCTTAATTAGAGATGTGGTTGCAAGCATCAAAAGCAATTAGCTATGTCTGAATTAAGCAGTGTGATCCACTGGTTGCTACTGTGATACCTGGTTATCTGGAACACTTTGTATGCTGTGAGATGTGCCCTCAACCAAAGCAGGATTTAGCTACAGAGGTGAGCACTGCAAAGCCAGCCCACCCAAAGAGGCACTAAGAGGTCAGAGCTGGAAGGGTGACTAGTAGAAAATACGCAGGTTGGCAGGCTTTGTCTGTTCTGGTATGAGTGCATACATGAATATGGAGCTCAGGATAAAAAAAAGTGTTGGAAATAAGTCTATGGAAGGCTGTTATTCAACAAATATCAGTGATGATTAAGTCTTACAGAATCACTAAGGTTGGAAAAGACCAGTAAGATCACCAAGTCCAATCATCACCCCTTCACCATGCCTACTAACCACGTGTCTCTAAAAGTGTATGAAATCATACGTAATCTGAAGCAAAACCATGATTTTTACTTTCACGCGGTTTCAGAGTAGTGCTTTTATCACAGAAGCCTACACCTTTGATCAAGAGTGGAGCTGCATTAGCTGCAATCAGATTGTGTTAGCAAGTGTTTGCCCATATTTTGACTGCAGTATCATACGAAAAACAAAGACTCATCTCTTTAATGGGGATTCTTACACTACTCCCACTGTTAAGGAGTCTGGGTGCCATCCGAATGACAGGTTGTAATGAAGAAGCCTGGAAAGCGTTGCTCTACATTAGAAGGTGGTGTAGTTCCTACAGTAAGTGCTGGTTTCAAACAACTGGCTCCTTCCTGTAAGATTTATGGCAACAAGAAAATTGAGATGATCAAAATGCAAAGAGGCGACAGCTTAAGGAAGATGAAGAAATGGGAAAAAGTGATTAAAAGCAAAAATACAGCTGTGTGGAGCAGCTGAATAAGCAGAGACAGAACAATAACCCAGTGAGAGAAGCAGAGTGGGATTCTTCCAGCTTGATGGAGGGGGGGGGGGGGGGGAAGACAACCCACCAAATATCCATTTGCTTACGAAACAAAGCAGATTTCCACAGTTATGAATATAGGGCAGAGATTTAACTACATTTGCAGCCACACTGCAATAGGAACTATATTAAAAATAAAAATGCAGCAAAAATTTCCCAGGGGGAAAAAGGCAAGGTGCAAAAGCACAACAGGATCATCCTGAGCTCAGGGAGAATCTCATGTTTGCTTGCTTTCTGCAGAGTGCATCGAGCTCTGTGGGTTGGGAAGATACCAATCTAAATAGCAACCAATCAGATAATTCTAATATTTAGGCTAGTGATTGGCAAATATAGCAGATGAGGCTAAAGTAGGACAGAAATATCAGAAAAGATAAAAAAAATGAAATTCTAGACTCTAAGAGGAGGAAAAAATAATCAAGAGAACGGTTGGGAGAGTAAGTGCAGCAATGCTGCAGACTTGTACAGCACAGAGAACAGAACAGGTTTAAATTCTCAATGGATGTGATTAACTTGATACGGTGCAAAGGTAGGGCAAAGGTGGAATTGCTTCAAAAAAAAAAGAGCACATCCCCCGAAGAGAAATATTATACCAAAAAATTCCTGCTCATTAAAAAAAGATATTTGGGTAAATGCCAAAGAAAAGGGAGCACCAAAGAGCGTGTGTGTGATGGGAGGAGAAACATGAGGGAGGGGAAACAAACAAACTACGCAGCCACTTGCTTTGCATTTTGTGGTGGTTGCATTTCATTGCCAGGTTTGCAACTCTTGAAGATTTGTGCTTGCCCAGGACTGACGGGAAGTCAAAGGTGTGCTGATGCTGCTGTGTGCCCTGCCTGCTGGGCAGGAGTGTGGCAAGGGAAACCTTGCTGCTGTTCATGGGAACTTAGTGAGGGCTGTAGCTGCAGATCCAAGCTCAGTTAGAGATTTCTGTAGCCTATGGTTATTGTGGAATTTATCAACATTTATAATACCCATGCTGTGGGGGAAAATTCATTAGTCTGAAAGCAAACCCATCCAGTCTCTGTGCTTGCAATCATTACATGGGTGGTCATAGCCAATGTTTACAGGAAGTCCCCACAGTGCACTCGAGCTTGTAACTTTGTGGATTTGTAACTTTGTTAGACTTGAGGAAAAATTTTTTCTCTGAGAGAGTGGTCCAGCACTGGAATGGCCTGCCTAGGGAGGTGTTGAGGCACCGTCCCTAGCGCTGTTCAAGAAGCGTTTAGATGAGGTGCTGAGGGATTTGATTTAGTAGCTTGGTGGGTAGGGATGGTGGTGGGAGGATGGTTGGACTAGATCTTGTAGGTCCTTTCCAATCTTATGAATCTATGGATGTGGTCACGTACAGCTGCCTATTTAAATAAGTTATCTAAATACCGTCATCATTTGTATTGAAAATAATTTTTAATGCATGAACAGAAGTTGTATTAATAATACTGTGGACTGGTACACTGTTACACAAAGGAATTCTGCTTTAAAGTCTTAAATACGTGCAGAAAAATGGCTTGCAGCAGAAAACGACCAGAAGGTGGCATTAGACACATGAAGTTTTTGACATTTAGAGCTGCAGTCACTCCACATGCAGTTGCTCTCCTGAATACCTAAGAACACCTTTGTTTTTATTTTTTTTTCCAAGCCTATGTTGTTACAGTATCTAATCCAAAATATACTGTCTGGGAAGGAGTGGAGATGCTATAAACTACCACAAAATAAAGCTGGCTGCAAGTTTTAAAGCAACTGTATTAATTTGACATGAAACCAACCTTAAAACTTGTATCGAGATCATTATTATTTAGGATCCTCTCATTCCTTAACAAAGGAGCTCTTCTAGGTCAATCCCTTCCATTGAGCAGCAGCAGTCCCCAGCCAGCTGCCCCATAAGCTGCTGGGTGAGGCCACAGCATCACCCACAAGGCACTGCCAGAACAGAAAGTGGTGATACCTCACTGCTCTGTCACTGCCTGCCTTCCTTTCTCTCCAGAAATCCAAAGTGCATCTCCTTTTAGCAATACGGAGAGCCTGAATTACTGGGCTGGCTCAAGATTTCCTAGCAAGATTTATTTGTAATTGCTGTAAGCCTAATTAAAATTAAGATCATATTAAAGGTTCAGTACCGTACTTGATTGTTCCAAAGGAGATTTTGTATTGAAGTAACATTGGGGATCGTGGATAATGTGATGCTGAATGGATGTGGTGCTTTTACCAATAGGAAAAACATGTCCTTCGTGCTTTAAATTACTGAATGCTGTTACTTTAATGAAGTGCAGATGACAACACTAATCATTTTGCTTCAGGAGCACAACTAGGAGCTGTAGTACAAACAGTACAAGTTTGTCACGGATTCCCTTCCACTTGCAGCTGTACCAGTAGCAGAACATACTGTTACCAGATGATAGAGCTCCCATCTGCCCCCTCCCCAGCTCACAGGAGCATTTGTCACACCAAAATTATCTGGATTAGTGAAAATCCATTCTTCCAAGTGCTGAAGGCAGCTGGGTTTGCCAGCTAGGAGTGAGGGAATGCTCACGCAAGGAGATGAGCTGGTGAGTTGAGGAGAGGACAACATCTGGCAGGAGTATGGTGGCTAGGAGCAATGCACACTGCAAAATTTCAATTGAGAAGCTTGAGGGTTTGAGGTGCACAGGGGTGCTTTACAAGGATGAACAAAAGAACGTATGAAAAGAGTAATTCACTCTAAATACAGGCCGTGTTCATTAAAGAAAGGAGGACACTAGCTACAGGGTGAGACTAGGCATTATGAGTCCTGAGTCCTTCTGTCATTGCTGACTGCATGTCAGGCACTGTAACTGAACGCTGCCCATAAAACAGGGTTAGTAGTACCCTCACATCCTTGTAAAGCACCATAAAACCTCTGAATGGTGTGTGCTTTAAATGTAAGTATCATCATTATAATGCTCTACTATTGAAGCAACAAGTTGGGCCAGCATTCCCTGGTGAAGGTTACTCCTAGCTATCAATTATTAGCTCCTTAGCTGGCTCTCCATGCTTGTTAATCAAAAGCACTTCATGCAACGTATTGATTTCAGTGTAGACAGGGTAGTAGAGTATTGTTGAAGAAAAATTTACAGCAAATTGAAGGTGATTGTATGAATTATTATGGGACAGGGTGGTTTACTGAAGTTACTGTCCAAATGCTTGTGGGTTTTGCACAAATAGCCCTGTGGACTTGCTGTGTGCAAGGGAACTTGCTGTGCTGAGAGAACTGTGTATCAAACCTGAGCACGGAATGGAGGGAATCTGAGATTTCCCAGCTTTTAGTTACCCAGCTCAATAACTCACTAGGATTTTTAAAGTAATGTAAAGCTGATATGGGAACGGTACCTGTCCTGGACTGAGTGTAACCACGTGGGCTGCTGCGTTCTTAAACTCAGGAAAGCGTTTCAGATCAGGGTTGGCAATATTGACTTTGCTGAATATGCTGGATTCCTCATAAGGGATCCTGGTGGGATAAAGGAAGCCGGTGTCACCAGGTGGGAAGAGGTGCCATCTTTTCCTGAAAATAGAAAAAGGATGGAAATGTATTCAGTGCCTGTCAGTTACGGCAAAGAACTAAAGGCAGTAGCAAGGTTTTCAATAAAACATAAATCTGCCTTGTTGTGTGAATCTCCTACGCAGCGAGAACACAGGCAGTGCTTACAGGCTCTCCACTGAAAGTGTTTTTTGAAGTATTTCACTTTTTAATTTTTCAACTGAAAAGATTTACAGCTTCTCACCAATTATTTTTAAAAGGCAGTTAAAATTTACGAAAAAGCTCTCCCATCTGGTTCCTGCTTATTCCCTTTTAAAGATCAACAGGAAGGGCTTACAGGTACTCAGGGAGCATTAAATATTGCCTGATAAACCAGGAAAAATAATTTCATTAGTGATGACATACCTTCATTCACTGAACACATAGCTGCTGTCGCCAGGTTTGTTGTAAAAGGAGAGCACTGCTGTTTACAATGGCCACAGTAAAGGAGTAAGGATGTACTCTTCTGTTTCTTGTCAGCTCATACAGTCCTTATTTTGGCCACAGTCACAAAGCCCTCATTCATAGTAAAACACTCCTATGTCACAGATATGGCAGTGGTAAAAATACAACTAGAAACTTCCATATGTCTCTATCCTCAAGTATCCATTTATTGATTTGTGTGCGTGTTATCAGTACTGCATGCTGAAAACATGGCTTTTGTTTGGGCCATGGGGGTTAAGAGCTCCCTAGCATGACTAAATGACCAGGTCAAGCAGGACAGGGTCGTGCTGCTCACACTGGCACTCACCTTTGAGGTGGTTTTCTGTGCACCCAAAGCAGCTGGTCAGTGCACTGCAGCACAGAGCCAAGCATCACCAGGAGCTAATGTCTCCATTTCTTTTTACGTAGACCAGGTCACAGAGAGAAAAAAAGAATATGCCAGAAATGACGGTGCCAGTTTTATGAGTGCTGTAAAATAAATGTCTTAGCAGCTCCATGTTATTTAGGAAAAAGAGTTTTACGTGGTTGTATTTCAGCTGATTGAAATAACCAGAGAGGAATACACAAAGGGAAAATTTACTGTGTTTAAAAGTGCCAGACAAATCAGTGCAACAGTGACCTTTGCACTAAGAAATGGAAAAGTAAAGGCAGAGACTTTGCAGCACATTCAGACAACGTGCACAGCTCTCTTTTGTTTCAGACACAGGCTAGGTCTTTTCTTTTTGTCCCTTTTATGTGATACTCATTTCTGATCTTTGTGTACTGCACTTGGTTGTCAGTTCTAAGTCATACATGTGAAAATGGGAGAAAGGCAGCCAAGTGGCACAAGGAGAGAGGACAGCAGGGTAGTCAGAACTGCAGAGATCAGCACAAATGGAAGTGCCATTTGTGGGCTGCTGATGTTTCTTGGTTTGCTGGGTGCAAACAAACAACAGTTCACCTGAAAGCTGAGCCCTGCAGGAATTTTACCCTCCCCTCCAAGCTCAGAGGGGGTTAGGAGGCTCATGGGTTAATCCTGCAGGCTCGTGAAAAAGCAATATCATGAAGCAACAAATTAAGAAGCCCAAGGGATGCAAGGAGGAAATTCAAGATAGCAACAAAAGGGCTAAGGAGTGGTCCCCAGCTTTCCTGCAAAAGCTAATCTATTTAAGTTCAGCATAAGCTTATTTTCTGTTACAAAGCCTGTCTTGTTTGTGAGTCTCAAAAGGGATTCTTTCTGCTCTGGAGAAGCACAGGATTCACACGCTTGTTTAAGTTTGCCGTCTATTTATAGGCTTTGCTCTGAAGAGGAAAACGACTTTGTCTTTTCAGGCCACTCAAAGGCTGCAGGATTCTCCTTTCCCTGAGAGGATCAAGGAAGGGGTGGGAGCACCTTGGCAAGGATGGCAAAACTGCAGTGTGATGCTAGAACTCTGGCTGGAGTTCAGCACCTGGAGGTAGAGATCAAAGAGGCAGGGCAGCTCCTGGGTCTAGATTACTATTTATACACCCGGTATTTAGGTGGATCCTTGGGAGATATTTTGGCATGTAAATCTCACTATTTTCATTGAGAATCCTGGCTCCTACATACATCTTAGTGTCTGGACTTCAGTGCATAACACTGATGCTGTAAGAAGTCCTGGGGACTGGTTGCAGCAGTAAGAGCAGTGCCAAGGGGCTTCCAGAGTGTCTCTGCTGCACATTCACCTGAGGACCTGAAGGCTATTTACAAACATGAGTGAGAGCTGGTCTGAGAGCTGAACAGAATTACCCCGCTTACAGATAAGGTGATGACATATTCATTTGCCTCAGGCCTTAATGCCAGTCAGCGCCAGCACCCAGAAAAGAAGGCAGGATGCCTGCCTGCCAGTCCTGCACCTTAATCACATGGCAGCTGTGACTTAATCGTTTCATAAAACATGTCAGGGCAATTAATCACATTGAAATCCCACTGGCAATTTTTTCCTTCCACCATTAACTAAATCACACCTAAAAAATGCATGCAACTTTGTTACTACAGCATTACTCCAGTAAGGATAGACTGAAAAAAAAAATAGGAATATCAGCAAGGACAGCAGGAAAAAACACTGAATAAAAAAGACAGTGGGCAAACAGGCAGAAAGAAACAGAAACAAAGCCACATGTCCCCGTAATGAGTTTGGAGCCTTAAATGTCCCTTTTAACTTTGCTCACCGCTGGCTGCTTCCATCCTGATGTTCCCCCTTTAAATTAACCGTAGCAGCCTGTTAGAGGCTCTTGCAGAGAGAGTGTTGTAAAGTCTGAAGTAGTTTATTTCTGTTTTGCTTCTGGGCTTTTTAACTCTTTCCCTCCTGATACCAACCTACTGAATTCATAACTAACAGGAGGATTAAAATGTTCACTAATGGATAAGACACCCTGCTCTAACTCCAAACCCCTGAATTCTGCCATTTCCTAGAAAGCAAATCTGATGTTCTTCAGTTACTCAGAGCTCGGAAAATGAAAATGATCAGGATCTAAAATTAATACTCAGGTAAAAAGCTAACTTCATAGCACAATGTAACTTTACTTCTGGTGTTTGCCCTATGTGCATCTGTTACCTTCCTTGTATTTGCAGAACTAAATTGCAGCCGTACGAGTCCAAGTGGCAGGGAGTGTTTGCTCCTTCCGAACCAATCCACAGCGTGCTCTCTTTTCCACTTCTTCCAGGAAAACCAAAGTCAGACCACCTCACATCCTACAGCAGTGAAAAGGATATTTATGTCAGCTTTACACAGATTCATATTCTCTGCTCAGCTCTCTCTGTCTCCCGTGCTCTCCCTCCACCTCTCAGTTCCCCTCTCACTCCCTCAGCTGTTATTACTCAGCAGGGGTTCCTGCATGCATGGTCTGTGCCCCTTCCTCCAAAATCCTCCTCTCCAGGAGCACTTCTGCTGATTTTCTTCTTTTTCCCCCTATGCAACCTCCCAGATCTTTGTATCCATTTCTCATCCTGGCCTTTCATGACTCCAGTTAACTGTTTGTTCTGCAAAAGGACTGCCTAGCTACTCTGTGGCCACACATGGCTTCTTTTCCTTCAATTCAAACGCTTTTTATTTTTTTTTTCTCCTATTCTCTATGTTAACCGTCCACCCAGGCTCAGAAGCGCTGTTTGAAAAATGGCACTCAGAAATAGAAAGGAAGGAAGGAAAAAACCTCCATCCCCTTCTCAATACAATTTGAGAATTGTGACAGCACGCCATCTTCCTGTCTCTCTGCTCCTGCATCAGCTTTCTGCACGTACTTTGGAAACACAGACTGTATCCTATCAGTGCCCCAGTGGCAAGCTGACTTTTATAAGTTCTTCAGTGTTTAATGGACATGCTCTTCTCTTGGCTTTGTGGCTGTGGAGGCAGTGAACGTAAAAGATATTCACCTCCTGGCTTCCTGATGGTCTCAGGCAAATCATTTCAACTCTGAGCTTTAGTTTTTCCTTCTTGAAAAGGAAAATAGTGATATTTGCTCTATTTCAGAAAAGCACTTTCAGGATCGTTCATCCCACCTAACTTTAGGAACCTACTTCCCACTTGGCTCTTGCTCTTTTCAAAGCACTCTCTAGGCCTGGAGAAGCCTCTCTTTTTCCACTGTCTCCAAACAGAAAATAGAGTGTGGCTTCCTAGTTTAAGAGTGTAGGCCAGGTGATTGCAGATGAGTGGATGACCATCCCTCATTACAATCTATGGATGAGGAAATCTACAGCTAGACATGACTACAGTGATGGTCAGGCACTGGAATAGGCTGCCCAGGGAGGTGGTGGAGTCACTGACCCTGGAGGTGTTCAACGTAAATTTGGGTGTTGTGTTGAGGGACATTATTTAGTGAGAGCTATTGATGATGGGTGAATGGTTGGACTGGATCTTACAGGTCTTTTCCAACCTTGGTGATTCTGTGATAACTTCACCATGACTCTGTATTAGGACCATGAGTGATAGCCTTCCCAAAAATGAGGTGTTGCTCAAGATCGTGAATTTCAGAGCTATTGATTTTAATGATATCACTTGAAAAGAATGCAGAAGTCTCATATAAACATTTGTCAAAAGCGGCAAAAAATCAAAAAGAAAAAGTTGCTCCTATAGATTTCAGCAGCCATAAAATTTAAAATCCAATACAACTATTTCAGTGATAAAGTTAAGCGTAATACCGCCTCTACACTTTAATCTCACACCTAAATAGTTTTTGTATTTTGTTACAATTTAAGTGGAAAGAAAGCACACATAATCAATATTTGACTTAAAAGAACTTTCTGAAAATGCCTCAGCTGTAGTAAACGGTTGAAGCGATTACGGGTAAAATAGTTTTTAACCAACGAGCTGAGGAGGAACTGGTAGCGTTTCTGAAATCTGGTCACAGTGGGCTCCTTTTCTACAATAAAAAGCCACAGCCAGAAGAAATGCGCTGAAAGGTGTTCCAACCGTAACAGATGGCACATTACTTGTGAATTATATTTATTTCATTTGCTGCTTATAATGAAGTTAATCTGTACCCGTATGTCACTTTAAAAGGTCTCATTTCTATTTAAACTTCACGCATCTATCTCGCTCCTGATTTATATCTCAAACTCCGTAATGAAATATCAACTGAACAAAAAATGTAAGATGCTAGATACTGCTCATAGATTAGAATAATGGAATCATTACCTTAGCCCACACAACTGTAAATGATAAACAGCACAATCTAAATTTCAAACAACTTCTAAATGGCCCTATTAATCACTATAAATAACAGCGCAGTTGGCCTTCTTTTCCCCTTCAAGTCACCTTACGTAAATCTAAATAAAATCGAAAATGAAGGAAGGGGCTATCATCAAATTCACACAAGAGTGGAAGAGAATTCCTACGAAGACTTCTTTTGGCTGGTAGAAATGGTGTAGTGCTGTTTCAAAATCCATGAGTCTGGAACTGACTGCTGTATTTCACTCCCATGCCTGTGAAATTGGCAGATGACATACACCATATTTGCTTGCATAACACCATCGATTTTTTTTCCTTCCCAGATTCTGCTTTTAAAAAAATCCACGGCATAACCATTACGTCTCTCTATTCTAAAATAACAGTACAATCTGTTGCTTGCTGTAGGTCAGGTGATGAGGTTGTGGTGTGATACCTGTGCAGAAATGCAATTCCTGGAGACTCGATTTTGTACTTGAAAGAGGGCAAGGGGAAGAAGGAAAGAGGGAAGTGGTGGTTTCCTTCCAGCGTGCTTTTATTGGCCAAATGAAGCAGCAGGCTGTTCAGCTCTTCTGAGCTGCTGGTATCCTCAGAGTTTTGTGCTGTCTATCCAGGCAGAAGGAGAAGGCCAAGGAAGAACCACGGACAGATTTGAGATTCAAAGTTGGAGAACCCTGAAACATCCCTTGAGCTCCAAAATAATCTAGAAGAATGAGATCTGGTAGCAGTTGTGTTCAGTATGATTCAGGAAGGAGAGGAAAAAGACAGTCAAGATGATGCTCCCTGTGGCCAAATGTTCTGCCAACCACATAACAAAGGGAAATGAGACAGTGTGAAAAAAGACCGAGCACTGAGAAGTACCCATTTTGCCAGTATAAAAGAAAATACATATAAGAAGCATGGGAAATACTTTCTGAGGAAATAATTAATTGAAAGAGCTTATCAGTTTGCACTCCCTGTCATCCCAGTGATACAATATTTGCTGAGAATTACGATTCCATCTTCATGACTGAAAGTGTAGAAACGAATAAGGCTTCAATTACTATTCTTTCTTCATATCTTTTGATAAAATACACCTTTTGTATAGCTATCTTTAATTTTGCCCTCTAGCAAGCAGTAGGAGAGGGAATGTAGATGAGCCAATACTTAGAAATAGCAGATAGCCATAGAAAAAGTGAAAGAAAATATTCCAGCTAGGTGTCCTAATACCTGCACTTGGAAATTAGTATAGATTATCATAGACTCATAGAATCATTAGGATTGGAAGAGACAACTAAGATCATCTAGTCCAACCGTCAACCCATCACCCATGCACATGACTCAATGCCTGCTCTGGAACTCCTCCTTCCAGTCACAGAATGGTGCAGGGCTAAATGAGGAGTGCTGCCAATCTGACAGTTGGCTTTGTTACATCTGGTATTGGTCTTAGGCTTACAGGGAGACACAGAACTTTGGCTGGCAGTCGCATGGTACTAGCCTGAAAGCCAATAGCTTTACTTCAGAATGTAAATGGTCAGAGGGCATTGCAGTAGAGTTTTCAGAAGCTTTACTAGATAATTTGCAGTGATTGAGGTAGTAGGAGATGATACAAATGCTTTACCTGGAAAACTTCCTCCTTGTCTTCAAATATCCTAGCAATGTACTTGTAGTCAGCATAAGCCCAATATTTGGAGTGTTCAAAACAACTGAATGGTCCAGAGAGACAAGAAGGCTGTCCACTACTCCAGGCCAAAAACTCTTCAAGAGTAGCCTTCACGTAGCTACAGCTGGTTTCAAACTGGGGAACTAGAACAACAAAAGAAAAGTCAAATATTACATAAGCACTGAGCACAAAACCAGTCAAAATAATAACCAGTTTCTCTGTTGGCCCTGAGTAAGTGTAACATGCAATACAAGGCAGGACTCTGGTCAAGCAAATGGTTCTCATCACTTAACTCATAATTAGTGTCTGAGATTATTGGTTTTTCATTAAGGTTTAAGTGAAAGTCAGTTACCCTGAACTTGCTGTGAGGTAAAAGCACACCAGTAGTTACTGTTGCTCACGTGCAAGGCACCATTAAGCTCAGGAACTTGATAATACATCCATGACTCCTAAACAACTTAGACTCTGTCCTTTGCATGGACTCTCTTCTTAAATGTGAGCTGCAAATGCGTGCATGAGTGCACATCATAGTGCGCACAGTACCCTTCGTCTCCATGGATTTTTGTAAATGGACATGTTCATCTTCACCTTTCCCACTTAAAGCATGACTAAATCAACACGTCAATGCATAGGAAGCAAAGTATGGAGCCACGTGCATGTCAATGAACCATTTAAAATGCTGTATCTATTTTTCATTTGGGACAGAAAAGATAATGTGGTGTTCCTTGCCAGACAAAAGAACAGCATTACCAGCAGTACTTTGCTTCCATCGTGCTTTGGTCATGCTGCCTGATACAGCCTTCCAGTTCACTGTCAGGTCACTTGGAAGGCCTACAAGATAACCTCCATCACAGCAGGCTTTCCTTCTGGTTATCTGAGATCTTCATTTCCCACAGCTGCTAATTGTGCTAGCTTCAAAGAGACTTATTCAACGTTTTAAAAAACTACAAAACTACTGAACCACTGCGGAGGATAAAAATTACTGCAGCCTGTGTGAATGACAATGATGGAGCTGCAGTTTAACCTTGTGTAACTTGCATAGAGCTGTACAAAAATGGGATCCTTTCACTGCTGCACAGCAGCAGCAGCTCTTAATTCTTTACTGCTCTCATTTTGTTATCACAGCCATTCCCATATAGTCTCATACATTTGTTCTTATTCTTTTCGGGTGGGAAAACAGCTTCTGCAAACCTTATCACCATCGTTTCGTCATTTTCCATTGTAGTAGCCTCGGCAGCAGTTTTCCTTCCCCTTGCTATCAAATTCATTAACTAAAAAATGCCCCACTATTCAGCAATATGTCACCTGGGTCTCTGCAGTATAAGGGGTCCCTAACCTAAAAGCCGCATGTAGGTCATATAAATCACCTGCAGTAACCAAAAAGCCTTGTATCTGATTCTGTCTCCACGTTGCAGTTCAGTGCTCTCTGCTGATATCTAGTCATTAATGCAACGCACATCATTTTACTAAAAGACATTCTGATGGAAAAATTAGATAGAAGATACAAGCACTATTGAAGGTGGCTCAATATCTGTATTATTTTGATGAGAACAAAGAGTGCTCGAGACACTGCCTATTTTCCTAGATAACTCAGGAGCAAGTATTTTAAAAGCAAGAAATATACTCTTTCTAGCTTCCAATGTATTTCACCCCGAGCTTTATTTCAAAACATCCAACTATGAATGGCAATACTATCTTCCAGGATACAATCTTTCCAAGGCAATGTTCTCTGTTTAATTTATAGCTAGTTCAATACTGTGGTGTAGGTGCTTATGGAAAAATAAATAGTCCCCTTCTACTCTGCCTTTGTGAGATTCCATCTGGAGGACTGTGCCCAGGCCTGGGGCTCCCAGCACAAGAAGGATACACAGCTGTTGGAGTGGGTTGAGAAGAGAGCCACAAGGATGACCAGAGGGCTGGAGCACCTCTCGTATGAAGACTGGCTGAGTGAGTAGGGGCTCTGAAGAGACTGCATTGCAGCCTGCTGGTACCTAAAAAGGAAGTCTGTAGGAAAGCTGGAGAGGGACAGGACAAGGCTTTGAACTGAAAGAGGGTAGATTTAGATTAAAGAAGAAATTCTTCACTGTGAGCATGGTGAGGCACTGGAACACATGAGGATTGGAAGTAGGTGGTTTTTACGGTTCCTTCCAACACAAACCATCCTGTGACTCAATGACTCTACAACAACTACAGGTATGAGGGAGGGAGGGAGGGAGTGGAGTGCTTTTTGCACAACGGGAGATCCTCCTGAGTTAAGGTCCTGACAGATGTCAGGTTGTTTTCTATTCAGAGTCTTTGCAGAGTATAACAAGGAAAATGTATGAGGATGTGTAATAGCCTTAGAAAACATCCTAAAGCTCTAGTAAAAGTGAAAGAGAAATGTCTTCTCTGTTTGGTTAAAAAGAAAACCGAATATCCATTCACAACTGCTGAGGAATTAAAATGATTTAAACAAATAATCCAAGCCAAGAGTAACAATTTGACATCATGACAAAGCACAGGCACACTCAAACCAATAGACTGACCATCCACATCCAACTCTCAGCTTCATGTGGCATTTATTCAGCCTGCAGTGTATGTACTATCCTCACAGTTTTCTGTTCAGCAATGGAGTCTATAGCCACCTTCCCTGCATCAAACCTCAGAGGTCTGAATTCTCGTACTGTCATTGGTGGTGAAACTCCTTATGCAGGTGTCTAAGCTGCAGCCCTTTCCTATCCAACTGTGCATCTAACAGGATCAGCTGCACAACAGCATCTCTAAGAAAAAATTCCTCCAGAGGTCTCATGACTCTTGCTCTCTCCAGCTTCTTCACAGTAAACGCTTTGTTTATTCATTTCAACATGCAACCAGATAAATGGTCAAAATCAGAAGTCTGTAAAAAAAAAATAATCCTGTGTTGAGAAAGCTTTATTCTTCCTTTGTAAATGCTGGTAGGTTCCAGGCGGCCACCAGATAGATGAGCTATACTGCTGCATTTTCTCTGCCAGAAATTCAACTTCAGTAGCTGCTGCTCACCCATTAGCCTGACTCAGGAAAATAAATATTTTAGCCTGGCTGGAATGAGATAGGTACAGATTTCTTGATTAATTGCACCTTTACTGCTCTTGTAATGAATGCTGTTATTCTCTTTGGAGGTATCTTATCTCTGTCAATTTTTAATCCTCTGATTGCATTTTTTTTTTCCTCTAACAGACACATTCTGTTTAACTTGTGTAATCAGACAGAATACTATCAAACACCTACACTTAGGTGCGTATAAATAATTCAAGCAAACAATTCACACATACTGCTAGCTCCCACGTTTTCCATGTTTCATCTGCCAGATACACCTTCTTCTTCTGCGTGCCTGAGGAAGTTCCAAATCAGCAAGAAGAGCAAACACAAAATCCGAGCAGCTCTCACTGAGTTGCCACATCTTCAGTTCTCACTTTGTTATATTAAGGAACCTGCAGCTCAGGAATCTCCCAACAAGTTGCATATGTGTTAGCAAAGTAAGATGAGAAACTGTCATAGAAAGAGGTTTCAAATTATTTAGGATTCTCCAGAGGAACCTTATAATCTCAGAAACTCTGATGCAGTCATTTCAGTGACACAAAAATGCATCAACATCAGGAAGAACAGCTTCCTTCTGAATGTTTCCAGTTGAGTGTCAGGTGTGGTCCTGTCTAATCTTAAGTCCACTCTGGTCTAAAGGCAATTAATTTAGTGTTAACCTGGGAAAGTTAGAGCAAGCAAGTATAAGAGAGGCCCTCCCTGAAAAACTGTTACACAAGAGCGAGATTAACCATTTTCCAAATGACAGTGGGACATGAAATGCATTACATTGTTTCAGACTCTGAGATGGTTTGGGTAATGGCTTCACTAATATAACCTTACAATACAATAGCAACACAAGTTGCATTCAGTTACAATATAATTCCTGACAGCCTTACTCATCTTTCTGAAGACACTTCTAGCTCACATTAGCAAATAACGAAGGTTCCTGGAGACAAATTGATTGCTGACCAGGAACTGATGCCTTTCAGAAAATGTAAAATACAGATAGATGCAGTTTCAAGATACAACTCCAAGTGTAAGCCATATCCTTAGTGACTGTTATTATTAAGTGATGAGTTTTAAACACTTAGTTGGTATAGTCTGTTGCTTATCCACAACTCCATGAGTCCCATCAGAATCTTTCCCAGTTGTAACACTTATTTGTTACTCAAAAATGCCTAGTAACTAACGTAGACAAGGACCTAAATTATCCTTCTACCTGTGCTAGTGAGCCCTGAATACTGGAACTGAGGTACATTAACAATGTGTTTAGGAAAATGTCATATATATGCAACCTTTACCTTTTTCTCTATTGGAAACTGGGGAGTGCCTTTAATGATCTGTGCAAGAACTGTCTGATACCTCACTGAAGTACAGTGACACTGGTGAAGACTCATACCAACACATTAATTCTACAACTCAGCTATCACATCTATAGAATGTGGATAAATAACACTTGCTTCTCCAGGGGATGATGCAGGGATCCTTAATCCAGGCTGATGATATGCTTTGAAATCCTAAAATGCTAAGCATTTCTCCTCTAACACTTCTTTCTGTTTCATCACTTCTCTTGCAAAAATTGAACATGAAGTATTATTACCATCATGATGTGAAGAAAGCAAATTGCACATGGTGTTGTAATATAACACGATGTAATCCTACTACTTCCATAGGAACTGGCAGAGCCTCTTCTGGAGTCAGTATGCTGTCCCTATGCTCTAGGAAAAAGGTGATCCAACTGAAGAAGGTTAGGAGGTTAGAAAGGTATTAGATAATAGCTAGAAGGGGTCTAGAAAAAGCTTGGCTTACACTGAACATTTTTTAAAAACCACAGTTGATTGGCCTAGAGAATAAAAACAAAGAGATCCAAGAGAGAGAAGATATTTTGTGGAAAAGGGAGAAAGCAGGTGACAGATTACATTTTGGTATGTGGTTGGAAGGGCTAAATAAGCAGTGAATAACCTCTGAAGTGGCTATCTGATTGTCGCTGCTTCTTGGATCTTCCCACCCTGGTCTGAAAATCTTTCTGTCCATGGATACATCATGACTAGTATTGTGTAGTTACAAAGCAGTTGTAGTATTTAAAATCAAGTGCAAAACTGTTTTTTTCTGTTCTGGAATGTTCCTAGATCTCTTGAGTGAATTTAAAGGGTTAGAGCTAAATTTGTTCTACTAGCATCAGGTGACTTTACTTGCACCTCTGTAGCATTTTTCATCACATGATCTTAAAGTACCAACAACCATAAGAGTCTTACCAGACCTCTAGGAGGAATGCATTATCTACATTTTGTGGGTGAAACAAATGATAGGCTGTTTAGTCTTCTGATTTTTTCATACACTAAGTTTGTGGGTATGGAAATTGAGTCTGTCTGAACATCTAAATCATGTAAACGAACAGGACACACATTCAAATAGCAAGGAAAAGAAAGTGTGACTATTGATTCTTCTATGTTAGTGTTATCACCGGATTTCCTACTACAAAGAAACACACAAGAAAGGAAAGTTCCAGTGTTGGCCAAACTTGCTGACCAAAAACTATGATGAAATGTAATACATTGCAGAGTGAACAGTGTTAACAGAGAGGCAGAGAATTTGAAAAAAAAGAAAATGTGAAAAAAAAAAAAGAAAATGTATCACAAGTCCACCTCTGTCTCACCTAAATCCTCTGTCTTCAGTCCTATCCTAAACTGTATCGTCTTTCCATCCAGCATTGCAGAAAGGTGTTTCACATCCCAGTGCAAGGCTGGCCAGTCACCAACCATGTTACAGAAGACTGCAGGTTGCTGCAGAGACATCACAATTTCCCTGGCTTTCTCAGGAGTAAATGGTTTGACCCCTTCACCTGTGTAAAGAAAGAAAAAAACACAACCACAGTGGTAGAGAAATGATGTATGATACATGATGCGTTAATTATCTCCCACAGCATGGGAATCATTAAGAGCTAATACATAATCTGTTGATAGTTGATTCTTTCACGATCTACATTCGCAAAATCTTCTACGTAACATTTCTAGTACAAATACTGGAAGAACATTCCTACACTGAATTTCAATTTAAAGCAGCGTACTAGCACTCAAAATGTAAACCAAATAAATAACTGAATAGGCACGTGCTTACAATTTCCACCTCTATCTGGGGCAGTAAAGCACTGTAGTCAAATGGTCTACAATGAGGCTTACAATAGAAAAACAAATTTATGAATAAGGTCCAGAGTTTAGAGAACACAAATTTTACGAGTAACAATCTTCATGTCCAGAATTCTTTCCAAGATATGTAGGGCATTGTCAGAGAGAGTGAGCCAGGTTCCTATGCATTTAATTTAAACCAAGAAATTGCAGTGCAACAAAAAGCAGCAGGTATTTCTGAAGTGTTTAAAAATTTCTTTTCATCTATGCAATATTAGAAAAAGAAAATTGTGCCAATCTAAGAAGTATGTTAATTTGAGATTTCAATTTAGACCTTTGTTGTTCGGAGATTTATATGCCCCACTGAAACTTCCAGGCTGAAATGTGAGCAACCTTGAATAAACTTAGCACTTTTAGAACAACTTTCCTTTAGGGACATATTGAGTAGGAATAAAAAATAGAAATAGTGTAGCAGATCCAAAGAGCAGAAGTGGTGGACTGGATCATAAAAAAAAATAAAATAATAATAATAAGAAAAAATTATTTTAACCTCTATTAAAGTTAACTCACCCAGAATTAGTACCCAAATAATTCCTAATATTTAACATCCTCATTAAATATGCCTGCTTCCCTATGACTTGCTTAAAACAAACAAACCAATTTACTCACTCTATTTAGGGGCCAAATTATGGCCTGGTATGTGTGATGAGTTAAACAAATACAGAACACTCACATTGTCACCTGGTGCTACTTCTGCCCTTTGCTTTTACGTCCTACGTGGGCAGCCTAGCAGTCTTTTCCAGCAGGAGAAGACCCACTGGGAACAAAGGGCACTAGGAAAAGTTATTGAAGATTGTGTCTAACAGAAGTGTGAATGGCAGGATAACAGGACTTCTCAGAAAGTGTGTCCTGACACTGGAACGGATGGCGGTGGAGTCACCGTTCTTGGAGGTACTGAGCACAGAGAGCTGGGGCCAGGCATGGTAAGAGGGCAAACTTGGCATGTTTTCTCACAGTGATGTTGCTCAAAGACTGAAAGTGAGGCTTAGGCCAGACCTGAATGCTCCCATGGGGATTTGCACAACCTCTTCCATCCTCAACTGGTGCAGTCACAATGTTGCATGTAGGTGGAGTTCATGGTGCAGGAGCTGTCTGGCCTGGTGTATCTTTCAGCTTTTCCAACTTGTTAAAATGAAACTGTTCCTGGTTAGGTAAAATTTATCACTGCCTGTATATCCCTTCTACATGTGGACACAGATCCACAGAAACACTTTGTTTTGGAGGATTTTGTGGAGCTGTTTTACTGCAAAATTACGGTTGATCCTGTAACTTCAGTTGGTTGGGACATGCTCTGTAAAAGCAGAAATTTTACTGGGAGAAACAGGAAGGCTCATTGAAGCCACACAGAGTGAATTGAAGCCAACTGTTCATTCTGTGTGGCTTCTTTCTAACGAGATTTCCACGAGTATATCGTGCTTCTGGAAGGTGTGGTTTTAACCACAGAGAGTATACAGTGGGCAAGTTTGTGTCAGCACCAAATAGGAAAGAAACTCACACCATAACTTGACTCAATAGCCTCTCCTATACTGAATGTTAGCTGGGGGTTTTGGTCGTGTCACATTTGACTCAGCTGTAAGCCTATTTCCCCATAAAAGTTAGAAACAATGAATGAAGACAGTGTGCTTCACAATGCTATTCATTCCTAGCAGTACTACAGTCACGGTTAAACGAGTGTGCATCTTTTCCTGATATATATAAAATAATCACATTCAATACACACATAATACACTCATATAATCAGTGTTGGAATTCAAAACATTTTAGAAAATTTAAAGCGTTAAGTAAACAAACATTACTTTTTTGTAAAAGACAAATGGGGATTCTTGCCAATTTTGTAGACAGAATCTTTAAGTGTTTTGATTCAGTTTTATGTATTCCTTGGTGAGAACTACAGTCAGTTAAACACAATTCTTTCCTCATAATATTTGTCATGAATATCTGAATGCCTGGGACTGAAAAGGCACATGATAAAGAGTAAATATCGTGTACTACATCAAATAGATATTCTGTTAATTTGAACAACTCTGCAGATGATCAACACAGATCTCTGAAAGAACTATATACTGTAGGAGTGGTAAAAGATAAAAGAGAAGATCCAAAGATAGGTATCTCTTGAAAGAGATATCAGCAGAAATATTTGTAATTGTAAGTAATAGTAATAATCTTCTTTGTTACTGCTGTCATTGCTTCACAAAGATCTCACAAGTTGCACTCCTGTTTTTCCAGTATTAACTGGAATTGATAGCAGTTGATTCCTAGGGAAAACCTGACATTTTATAGCAAGAGTATAGACTTAAGACTCCAATGTGTGTAAGCAGAATGTGTACAAATAAAATGTGTAGCAAAGAGATCAAATGTCCTTTGCACACCCTGAGTACTGCAGATGAAATTCTTTGGGGAAATGAGGCTAGCAGGAGAGGACAGGCATGCACATTCCTTTAGAAAAGAAAAAAAGCCATCTGGAGTCTTCATTTTCTCAGCTGTACCCTGAGCCAAAAGAGAAAAGGAATACTGTTGAATTAGTTCTTTCCATCACGCTCAACAAATGATGTGGCTTCACATTACAAAGGAAGCAGGAATGACTTGCCTCATGTTTTGACTTTATGCAAGGTATGCGTAGAACCCAACCAGGAACTGAAAAACGGAACCAAGTTTGACTCAAGTTTTGAAACTGTGCCAATTCAAATAACTGGCGAAACACATAGGTGCTCTTTAGAGAGGTACCACAGTGTGACACAGAGATCTTCCAATTAGAAAAAACCAAAGCTCTGCAGTCATCTTTACGTGAAGTGTTGTCAAATATGAAGACTCGGCCAGATTTCAGCGCTGAGAGTAGGCAACAGAATAGTGCCGAATTTGCTCAGCGCTTTCCAGTAGACTTTGTGCTTCTAAGAGAAAAACTAATTTTATGTTTCTGATTAACCATTTTTCAGATTAACTGAGTGGGGTTTGGGAATAAAGAGTTCAACACAGCAGGCAGTCTGAAGAAAAGTGAACTTGATCAAAGTTGTTTCAGAAGTTAAATGTACTATCGTTAGAAAGCTAAATGTACTCTCATTCATTTAAAATAATTTAGCAAACTATGAGGGTTCATTAGTGAGTGGTAATAGGCTTCTGCCAAAACACCCTGCTGCTTAAATATGTGATTTAATTGAGAGCTATTTAAATTATTCTCAAAAAGAGGAAGCACAAGGAAATCCTGATAACATATTTGGTGTAGGCATTGTCAAATTCTTTCTTTTCTTTCAAATCCGTAATGCTTCATCATCCTTATTTCTTAAAAAAAAAAAAAAAAAAAAAGAAAAAAAGAAAAAAAGTATAACGTATAGAAAATTAAAAGGTGGACATTTTGAAGGGGTTAATGCAGAGCAGTCAAGTCACTCAAGAAATCTAACTTCCATAGTCTCACATATCCAACAACTAGAAATGTGGGACGGCAAAATTCCCCAAACCAAAGAAAACTGACTTGGTTTGGAGGTCAGACTTAATGACTTCTCAGTACATTAATTCTGTAAACAAAAATGTATGTATGTACTGTGTGTGATTGCAACGTCCTGCACTATAATCAGACTACTGTGGGCAAACAATGCATCTAAATGTATACAAGTAGTTTTCAGGATATACTATACAAACATGTAGCTACTTCTTCCTGACCACTTACTGCTGTTCACTATTACTTCTGATTCTGCGTATAGCAACGCTGCACAGATAGCTCAGCCTGGGGGCATCAAAACGAGATTTGCACAGATATTTTGGCTCCTGCAGGATAGCTGTTATATGGAGCCAGTCAGGACAGACCGGTCAAACACCCTTCTGCTCTGGTAAGACGGGTACCTGAAGCTTTGTCTGGTAGCCTGAAGGAAGCACACCCTTCCTTGTTCTCCACTGAGCAAGGGGAACAAAATAAAAAGATCAGGCTGTCTTTCTCTGGAAAGTTCTGGGAGTGCAGAGGAAGCTGTATTTGCACTCACTTTCCAGTCCTGTTGCAGCATCTCACAGTCTTTCTTACAGTAAGCCCAAGTGACTCAAGACATGAAGTAAGAGCGTGGGCTATGCCTTCAAACCACAAACTGTCCTTAAGATATAGGAAAGGGAATAGCTCCCAGACTTCTTAGGGGTGGAGTATGAGGCAGAACACGGAGTACACTAAGAGGGACTGACAGCTCTAAGATCATGCGTAAACTTAAGAAACTCCTTCCTATATCTCCTAAGTCTCCTCTTAGAAGCTTCTGCCATTTCTTCTCCCATGCTCTACAGCAAATCTAGAAGGTAGTTCCATCTGTCCAAAGTTAACTAGGTGCTGAATGACCTCAACTCTGATCTCCTCTATCTAGTACCAGAAATCCTGCCCTCACCCTTGTTGTCCTTGTAACTCCTGCCTGCATCTCTGGCATTTCAAATTCCCCCTTCTCCTTCCTATCCCCCCGAAACGAGGAAAATGAAAAGGCATACAATTGACAAAAGTGATATTAAATATATTTGCAATGAACTTTGTATACGTCTCATTGGCAAAATTGCTGAAAGCATAGTGAAGCATAATGAGGCTGCAGCACTTGTCAGACAAATTGAATTTCATTTTCTTTTGAAGGAAAAGACCGTGGCCTTCAACCAAAGCCTTCCATCAGGATATAAAAAAGAGTTATCCAACAGGGCGGACTTCTTGCTTAAGCCAGGCAATTACAGATCCACCTTTCTGCCTGCTTGGCATGGAAACACACTGATCTGCTGCTGGGAAAATTCAGTAGCACACCTATTCCTTCCCAATACTTCCCAGGCACTCATAGATGTTTTTCACAACCTTCCTAATACGTGAGAAATTCAATGCAAATCTGAACATAACATTACGATTGGAAGTAATGGAGCTAGTGCATCAGAGAACTAGCATCTATATTTCTAAGAAAAAAATACTTTGTTCACATTGTAAATAAAGTAGATTTCTATTACTTTTCCTATTCCTCGTTAGTAGCAAATAAATGCACTACTCTTAAACTGATGAATACACCGTGTAATATTCACTGCCAAAAACTATATATTTCTGTCCTGTGCTGCAAAGTCAATTGATAAGAACTTCAAGTGAAAGCAATGAAAGAAATGAAATCCAAAATACATAATTTTCCCACCAGCTACTGCAGTAAATAGTCAATAATAGTTGGTAGTATTCTAAAAACATGCTTTTCCTGTAAGCACTCAATAATGCAACTGAGCCTTTAGAATGTGACCCATGAGAGTATGACAGAAGCATACATGACTTTGTTCATTCTTAGGACACGTAGGATGCACATTCTTATTAAATCCCAAGTCCTTTTGAGTTACAAGTGTCCAAATGAAATCATAGATCATAAAGCATAAAGCATGGCTGTTGTTACATCTGTTGAGACTATTTCTTTTGGCATGGGTAAAGCAAGAAGTGGCCAGCTTAACCTTTGTACTAACTTGCTATTTGCCTTTCTAAAGGTTCTCATCCAACAGCACACTGGCAGTGTACTTGTTATGTACTTGTTACCAGAAACAAAGGGGAAATTAGTCTGTGAAAAACTGTTCTCTATGTTTTGCTTTGAAACTCTGTTTCTTCTGAAAAACTTTATCTTTCACAACTTTCCAATACAACAGGCTATTGTTAGTGGTGTCATAGCATACCTATTGTATGACAGCCACGCGTGACTGGCCAGACAACAGAATTCTGCATTTGCAAACACCGTAACACTGAGATCATTGCAGCAGGGCTGTGTGACTCCTTGTACTACAATGGGAGAACAATGACAAAGTCTGATCTGAAATGAGAAACACATTCACCAGTGACACAATGCACAGATCAGTACCACAGCAAAACCACTAGCTCTTCTTGCTGGCATCAGAGATTATGAGATCAACAGTGAGGGAGTCTCAGCTCAAGAAAAGACATGGAAATTTTCACCCTGTATTCCCAAATCAGACCTAGCACCCTGGGGTGACCCAGTTCCTTTCCATCATTCTGAGGTTTGGGGGAAGACAGGAAGTCATCAGTCTTAAGAATTGGATATGCAGTTCCTTACTTGCAAAATATTCTACTGATATTTGCGGTTACTCAGAGCTCTGAACGAAGTGAAAGAACTATTCTATAGCTCTGAATAAAGCAGAAGAACATTGGGACCATGGTCCACTGAGCTTCTGCTCCCATATAACCTCTCTGAAATACCCAAGACCTGAATCTGACTTTTACATATACCTTTGCAGAGCTGAAGAACCCACAGCATGGTCTACAGGGAATGTGGTGAGATGTCTTTCATTAGCCAAGCACTGAAGCAGACTTCACACAGAAAAATAAGCTACCTCATGTCTCCCTAAAGGACCCTGCAGTAGGCTCTGGCTAAGCACAAACCTATAATCAGAATGTGGAGAACCATTACATCTTTCTGCTGCTTGAAAGTGCTGTGTATGAGAACTCTTGACACCATACTGTCACAACTCCAACCAAAGCCTAGAAGTTGAGGGAAATCCTTGGAAAACAGGCCTTTTCTGGGACACTGGAGGGAATACTCAAAATAGTAGGAGTTCCTTCATGGGGGGAAACTGTCCTGGACTGCTCAGGAGTATTTAAGCTGAATTAGGCTCTCCAGATGCCTCAGGGTTACAACAAACTGGTAAAAGCCTTCAGTTTATCTTTATTAAGGCGAGCTGAAAACAGCACAGTCTGGATGCCAATTCAGAAATGGATCAGCCAGGTGTGCCTCAGGGATGGGATGAGCAGTTGGCAGCTCTAACAGCTTCAGCCATGTAATTTTTTCCCATCACTACTAGTCTATTACTGCTAGAGGCCACCAGCTCCTCTTAGGACGAAATCCACAGGGTTTTAGGCTGGATATAGGCAGGTAGGCATGAATATGGAGATGCAACTGCCTTGGGAGCTTTCAGGTTTGAAATGGAGGCACCTACCAACAGATATGCTACTGTGGCTGTGTGACTGATAACTGGGATGGTGCTCTGTATCACAGTTTTCAATCTAGAAGCCCTAAGTCCATGCAAGTCCTGTTACAGGCACTGAGGTTCTGGGCCAGGAGACGAAATAACCTTTCCACTTGCCTGAGTAATATGTGCACTTCATCTGATAATATTCAAATCTCTTTAGCTACATTATAATGAGGTTAAAGCAAAAAAAAGATCTCCCCACCCCACATATTACAAATGTCAGTAATGAGAACAGTAAAAATGTCACCACATGGTGAAAAGAGTGAAATTAGCATATTTAGAGAAGTATTATGCCCATGAGTGAAATAATGCAATCAGCTAGCTGCAAGATAAAGCTAATTTGGTTTCCAACAGTTTATCAACAATGCACTGCTCCTTTACATTAACAAATTTAAACAGTACCATATCCTGCAAACAAGAATAATTCACACAGAATATTACGCCGTGTTAATTAAATAGCTGGAACAGAAAAGGTCAGGCCATGACTGAAAGATCTGCATACGGGTTGTAAAGCTACGAGAAAGATGGAGTGATTTAGAATCAGGCAGTTAAAATAAATTATTTAAAACGTGATTAATTCAGTAGTAAATAAACTGAGGTTTTCCCAGTCTATTTTAATGCCCCCTTTCTTTTGTCAGTTTCTCAGAAACCTCTCTCCTGCTGGCTCACGTGTGAGCCAAAATATCTTTAAATCTGTCAAATGGTGAAGTGACTTTGATAAGTTAGCAAAGAATTATCTTGCTTATATTCAAGTTTTCATTTTTCTGTGCAGGTACTGGACGCAAGCGGCAGGTTTCGCAGTTAAAAAAAAACCCTGCGAAGCCTCACCTTCCTTCTTTCTGCTACTAAAATAGCCAAGACACCACGATAATTACTACAGTTAATTGAAAAACGTCCAGAGAAAAACATTTTTCCACTTTGTTTACTTCGGCAAATGACAGCACTCTGTCTTTGGCACAATGCCACCAAACCAATTCAGTTCTGGTAGTAATATTGCCATTTTAAATTGAAAGAACATTTTGGCATGGGCTGAACTATATCGAAGCAGTAACGTACAAAGACAGCCCAGCAGAACGGGGAACCTAGCACACTACTGAGCCACAATCAAGGCTGAACCTCATCCATACTTTTACTGTATTTTATTTTTGTCAACATCGTTGTACACAGCAAGCTGAGATTTTAGTGTGCGCCTATCTTTACGTTGCTCTGTTATTTGTTTGTGCATTAACTTTTTTTTTTTCTTTTTCCTTAAAAATATCCTGAAATTTTCTGGCTAAAGCCTCACTTTCATTTCTGATTTCAGCTGTACACATTTCCTTCTCCCACCTCCAGTGTTCGCAGCTCCTAAATGGAGCCTCAGTCTAGCAAACAGAGTTGTGTGGGCTAAACAATATGCAATGTCTGTATGTTTGGTTGGTTATTTTTTGGGGGGGAGGGTAGGGGCGTGTTAATGGGAGCGTGTGGTTTGGCTGTAAAGCTGTGGGTTGGGCATCGTGTCTGAATTTCAACCGCGTGCTGCCCAATGTATCATCAGAATTACAGCATTAGCACCGCATCTAAAACCAGCCTGTGTGGCTCCCACCATTAAGCTCTTCCCAATTAAGCACACAGGCATTTATCAAACCAATCTTTGTGACAGAATTCCTAAGAGAGCCAAACTGAAATACGTCATTTTTTAAGGGAGGCCGAAGCATTGTGCTGCATATGAGCCATTAATTTTACGACAAGCGCAGATGGGAGATATACAGATAAATACTCATACAAGCTAATTAAATGAATATATACCTCAGCCTATTTAAACGATAATAGTTTCTAATGAGCTCAGCGCAGCTCTCATGGTGGTATATTCATCTGAATTCTTTTAAAATGGAATTACGTGCAGGCTGTCACCGAACCCTGGTGGGGTTTTCATTCCAATTCAAGTCCATAGCTGATTTTTATCCGCTTCATTAGCGCACGGCCCTGACAGCCGCGCGGCACAGACACCCACTGAGGCGCACTCCATCCATCCCGATGCTGAGAGGCACCGCCGCAAAACAGCCCCGTTCAAGTCTTCAAAAAATCTCCCGGGAGGAAACAAAAGCAGGTTATTTGGAACCCTGAGGTGCCACCAGGCCTCAGCGCGCCGACACACGGCACACGAGCTAACTGAACCCCAGCAGGGCCGCAGCCCCGGCCCGCCCCGCTCCCGCCCGGCAGCGCGGCTCCCGGGCCGGCGGGCACCTACCGGGCGCGGCGAGGCCGCCGCTCTCCGCCCCGGCCATGCTGTTCCGGCTCCCTCCCTCCCCGGCGGGCGAGCGGGCCTAGCCCGGCAGGGAGCGGCCCCGCGAGGCGTCCCCGGCCGCGCTCCCCTCCCCGGCGCCGCTTCCCTCCTCCCCTCGCCGCCGGAGGAAGGAGGCGGCCGCCGGCCCTCCCCGACCGCGCATGCGGCTGTGCCGGGCCGGGGCAGCGCCGCCGCTCTCGGGGGCTTCGAGTGCCGGCGTCCCCGGCCCTCCTCCCCTCCGCCCCGGCAGATGGGCTTAGGCTGGAGCAGCGCGGAGGAGCGGCAGCCGCTCCTGCGGCCCCCGTCGCCTCCACCGGCGGCGCAGCAGCGGCGGCCTCAGCCGCGGGGAGCGGCGGGGGGCCCGGCCGTGCCGGTGCCGGTGCCGGTTCGGCGGTTGGCGCCGGCCGCGGGCCGCGTGTACGGGCGGCGGTGGCTGGTGCTGCTGCTCTTCTCGCTGCTGGGCTTCTCGCAGGGCCTGGTGTGGAACAGCTGGGGCCCCATCCAGAACTCGGCCCGCCTGGCCTTCGGCTTCAGCGGCTGGGACATCGCCCTGCTCGTCTTCTGGGGGCCCATCGGCTTCGTGCCTTGCTTCTTCTTCATGTGGCTCATGGACAAGAAGGGTGAGCGCGGTGAGGGGCGGTGGGGTCGGCACCGCTGGGCCGGGCGGAGCAGCGCGGAGCTGCAGGTGGAGTGCCCTCGGTGAGGCCTTGGCAGGGGACTGATGCTCCACAGGCACCGCGAGGGCTGTTTTGGGGTTGCAGCACGCACGGGGGTAACATCCAAAGAAGTTCGTGAGGCAGGTGTTCAGGGATGTTACAGATCTGGGAGGAATTATGTATCTTTAACTTCACGTGTGTCGGTGTCCGCCCTAGAAACGGTGGTACCAACAGTGGTGTGTTCTGGCGGTCAGCTGTTAGGCTCGTGTTTGGAGAAGTTTAGTGGTAGGATGAGAGGGAATGGCCTCAAGTTGCGCCGAAGGAGGCTCAGGTTGGATAGTAGGAAGCATTTCTTCTCAGGAGTGGTGATGCAGTGGCACAGGCTGCCCAGGGAGGTGGAGTCACCGTCCCTGGAGGTCTTCAAGAAACATGGAGATGTGGCACTGACTCGTGGCTAGTGGGCTGTGTCATTGGTAGGTGGACAGCTGGACAATAGATTGTCTTAGCAGTCTTTTCCAACCTCTATGGTTCTGCGTTTTCATATGCTGTGAAATGATGATTCCATGGAATCTTAGAACTGTCGAGGTTGGAAAGGACCTCTAAGTCCATCTCAGGGTAACATTTGTATTTGGATAACTCCTGCACAACCCATGAAGTTTGTGCCCAGCCACCCTAGGGGTGATAAGGCTGGGGTGATAAGACAAAGCGCACGTGTCTGCAGGTTTGAGCTGCTAGGCCTAAATCCACAGAAACATTCAGTCTTTTAATTCTAGTTTAAACAGGTCCCTATCAGGAGATGTTAAGTGCTGCTCATTCTGTTTATGTAGGGTTTAATAGCTCGCTCATGTGTAGTGAAGGGAGGGAGAAAAGGTGTAGCAGAGAAGGCTCACGCTTTGAGGTTGGAATTGCTTTTCCTAAAGCCAAAGTGACACCGGGGGAATGAAATCTATTGGGCTGAAGACATTCTCCAAATGAGTCCATGGTGGCTCTACCGTCATCACTCAAGCAATTCAAGCTTAAGCCAACAGTATCTACTCAGACACTGCTGTGTAACAGTGTTGTTAATTATCTTGAATTTCAATTAGTTATTTTATTTTCTATGGTGAAAATGACGGCTCTGCTTGTGTTATATAGGAAATAGAATTCAACTTGAACCTGGGCTGATAGAACAGGTTGGATATTAGGTAAATCTTCTCTGAAGGGGTGGGGAGGCTTTGGCACAGGCTGCCCAGGAAGGGGTGGGGTTGCTGTCCCTGGAGGTGTTAAAAAGTGGGGAGATGTGGCACTGAGGGATGTGGTTAGCAAGCACAGAGGGAATGGGCTGGTGATTGGACTAGGTGATGTGAGAGGTCTTTTCAACCTTAATGGTTCTCTGATGCTGACTGAATGTGGATTTCTAATTCATTTTCTATAGAGTTGATTCTGATTTGCATACAAAATACTGCAATATCTTAAACAATTGCCTTATTATTGTTTTAATAATGGTAGTGATACTGATACGAACTGCCTCTTTGCTCTTGACGTGTTGCTGTCCTTGTTGCAAGAACTCCAATTTCTAGCCCGCATGGATAATCTTAGTTCATTGGTTTCATGCATAAAAAGTACACCATGCCTCAGGAGCTTGTTCTATGTGCAGGCCTTGCTGCATTTCACGCTGTTTCTGGAGCTGCTGGATGATTCCCATGGAGAACATGATGCTTTTTCCTTATCCTGGTGGAGCAGGGAGTGCCACTGTGCCTGGCTCTGTGACATCCCATCAGAGCCACCTGATCAGGAGGAGTAGGATGTGAGTTCCTGGAGGAGCAAGGCTTTGAGGCTGTCAAGTTGGCTGGGTGTGACCTTGCAAGAGCAGTATTTCACTTGCTTAGGGGTACAAGTGCTTGTCGTTATACTGAATTTACTCCCTGTACCAAAAATACAGAGAGATGGTACCATTTGCTCTCTGGGCTTCAATCATCTGTCATTGGAGTTAGCTAGTAAAGAAGCTGTCAGGAAAGAAATGTATTTGTGAAGTGTCAACATTTAAAACCTGGCATGGATCAGAAGTATGACACTGTGGATGATGTATGTCAGGGTCTGCGAGAGGAGGTTCTGCTTTTAGATAGTCCCCTGCCTCACAGTCAGAGGTTTATCTAGCGGGTATTGGTACAGAGCTGCCTGCTGTCAGAGAAGTGAGTTAGTGTTACGATGCTTCAGATCAAGTCCAAAAGTGTTTATCTTCTTGGTTTTTCAGTTGTTCGGTGTAGCATATAGCTTGAAATGCAAATCTGTTTCTGTACCAAACTTCTGCTGTACTGTGTGCGCCTCTTCCTTTATTCAGTGCTGCTTATAAGGGTTGGGTTGCATTTTTCCCCCCTTTTTAAGTGAATTCAAGTTGAAAGGTTGAATATTCTACAGTAGCCATATTAACAGTGTGTCTTATAGAAGCCTTTTTTGGACTGTGGGATTCAGTTGTAGGGATGCAGAGAAGCATGGGGTGTCCCCATTAGTTTTCAGACACTTAGCAAGGCTCATGTATTGCAGCTGGAAATTGTTTGGAGTTGAGCCTGGTTCCCCTGCCTGAGCACACACTGTGGCCCCTGACTTGGAATGCCTGGAGACAGCTTTCCAAACTGTTTTCTAGGGTGCTTTCTAGGGGCAGAGGTGGCATCCATAATGTTTCCTGGTCTTGGACTGGGCTGGCTGTGTGTTGAATTATATTGAATGGGGAATTCTGTTTGCTAATGTCATTTTTCTGTATGCCACGTTTTGCAGTGTTGGGGGTATCGTTCTTGTTGCGTTTGTTTCTTGGTAATGAAAGGTCAAGAAGTGAGCAGAGCAAAATGTCACATTGGATATGTTTTCTTTAGCAATAGGATAAGGGAGTTCTTTTCAAATAATTATTACCTTCAGAGAATCAGTATGAATTAAATCAAATGGGAAACGATTTCAGTGTGCTGTTGGATGGATCCTTGGTGTTTACAAGATTAAAATTAGCTGCAGCTTGTCACCTGATGCTCGAGGGGTTAAGGATGTTTTGTGCCTGGAGTATTTCCTGGGAACTCTGAACATGTGTGCAGGCCCATTAGGGTGTTTATATCTCTCAACTCCTCTTGAAATCTAAAGCTTAAATACTTGAGTTACGGATCTGGTCCACTGTCTGCCTTATGAGTTAAGTTCACAGTTACAATATGAGACGCAGAAGTAATATATAATATCAGTCTTCATTATGTTCCGTGTAATCAAGAAAAGGCAATGAGGAAGGAAATAATTTATGATAATTTACATTAAACTAATTTAATAGAATAGTGATATTTTTCATTAACTTTCGGAGTACAGTTTTATCTTGTATCGAGTCTGAATAAATGTTGCTTATTACTGCTAAAAGTGAAATGTAATTTATTTCTTGGTCCTTTTTTTTTGTGAAATGGTATACGCTTACGTGGACTGTATAGATATTCTTAGTTGCTTTTTTTTTTTTTTTTTTTGGCTAGAATTAGATTTGCTTGGTATTGTTATCCTAGTGATTAAATTATAAAGTAGAGAGAAAATTTCAATAATGGAACTTTTTTTTCCTGGTGGAGATTGGCCTGCATTTTGAAAGCATTAATGTTTTCACTTGTATAAATAACTCTTCTGAACGTCAAGCTCCCGATTTCACTGCTGTCTGTGAGATCGTTTCGGTTTCTGGTTCTGTCCTTTGAAGCGTTTGATAGTTCTTACTTCTTTCACCAGGGAATTCTGAGGTTAAATCCTTTAATGCGGTCTGACAAAATCGTAATGAATACTGAGTGTGATTAGTAAATTGGACCTTACTTGTGTAAGAAGGTATTAATAACTGTTCTTTTTACAAAATAAGCTACACATGGTGGACAAAGAGAATTCTGTATGGTATTCTTCATATGTGAAGTTCACACCTTGTCGCTTTGTGCTGCATGCATACAAAAGCTGATCTGGCATTTCGGGCTTTGGGCTGCTCTAGCTCATGTCCATGGTCAGTGGGACAGAAGGAAGAGGACTTCAGGTGAACATCCTCTCCCACATCATCTAGGGGGTGTTTGTGAAATGCCTTCTGTTGTTGAGTGAAGTGGAGCTGAGTACAGGGAACAAGCAGGAAGCAGTTCCAGAGGCCACTGGGTTTGCAAACGTACAGGTGAAACTGGACTGTCTTTCTGTGAGACATTTCCTCCGTGCTTGGTGTCTCTGGGTCCTGATCTGTTATTCAGGCTCTCAGACTGTGTGACAGTAAATATAGATTGGAGCATGCTGCTCATAATTTCAGAAAGTTGCAGGAGGTCTAGTTGCTGCTGGTCTCATATCACTGTCAGTGGGCAATGTGAAATACTTTTCATGATGCCACTTGCAACAAGGTGCTGACTTTTCGTGGCAGTACTTACAGTTCTGTAATGTCCCAAGTGATTGTAAGTACATGGACTCTTGGAGAACAGAAGGGCAACAACAGATGACTCGTGAACTTTAAAGGCTTTCAGACTTCAAAGCCTGAAAGTTTTCATCTTGTGGCAAAGCAGCACATTTTCAGCTCCCTTTCACTGTGATCTCAGACGTAGATTTTTCTTACCTCAGATGTACGACTGCAAGATATAGAGGCAGTACTTCAGAATGACTAGTTTGATCATTCAAAGGTCAAATGTGAGCCTTGGCTAAGGATGCCCAGGATAAAACTTGGTGTAAGACTGCAAGATTTTCATGCAATTTGGTCAGGTTGAGCTAAAATGATCTACACACTTAGAGAATACAAATGGTTTATATAGACACCATGGTTCTGGTAGGTTAGTACGGCCTTCAGGAAATAAAACCCGTGGGAAAGCTTATAGGTGCAAAAATATGGACAGAACAGTAAAGACTCAATAGAAAGGAAAGCACAGTGTTCTGGCACTCAACTGTAGTATGCTTGGGTTATAGAGAGTGTGCTTTTTGGGAGCTGATTCTACTCAGTAGCGTTTGTATTAACAGCAGAGTTCTTAAGGCCAACAAGAGCAGCGGAAAGCTCTTCTGGATTTAATGAAAGCTAAAGGTGAATTTAGTGCTTTGGTCCTGTTCTCCCTCATCCCGTGAAGTACTCTTCTTCACAGTTTGAGCAGTGCATAATTCATTGTCTAACCGATACTGATCCAAACCTATCAAATTCAGTGAAAGGGATTAATTTTCCTAACCTAACAAATCTTGGAAGGGATGAGATGAAGTGTTGTTTTTCTGTGTGGAAAGATGAAAGAAGCAATTAAAGAGCTGAGTGCAGGTAAATCCCACTAGAGTAGATATTTGATCAGCTTGATTATACAAAACTTATTTTGATGAGTTGCTATGTGTGTGTGTGTCTGTGAAGATGTGTTTTTTCTCTGCACCATCCAAAGAAAAGGAAAACTGAACCCAACTTAGCATTCATTGCTAAATTTTATATGCTGTGGCTGCAGTGAAAGTCCACAGAGCATTTGTGCGAGTGTTTGCAGAAGTGAGGACTCATTAGAGAATTGATTGGCCTACCTTCCTTGGAGTGAGACATGCTCCAAAAGATCACTTGAGATATGGAGTGATTAGCAGCATAGAGTGGTTTAATTAGGATCTGATGAGTTGTATTAACTTGACACCACTATGATTCGTCATAGCAAAACCAGCTTGATTGTTAGCAGCACTTCCCATGCCTCCTGATGGGCTGGATTGAGTGGGAAGTATCAGTCAGGGCTGGAGGCAGATGTCCTCTCCTGGAGGTAGCTTTCTGTTGGTATCACCCCAGTCTCTGCTCTGTACCATACTTCCACAAACATTTCTCTTTATACCACAACCCTTGAAGCAGCTTCTGTGCTCTTAGTTTTTTTTGCCTACTTTGTGGCTGCTGCAATGGTGGCAAAGGGAAGGGAGCAGTGGGGCTGGGATGTAAGGAGGAAGAAGAATAGAAAGCAAAAAGAAAAGCAAACTGAGCTTCTTCCAAGCAAGTGTGAGGCATATTGAGCATGACTTGGCTTGCAGGCAGTGGACAGAGGGGCTGAAGGATGCCTGTAACGTGTCCTGAGTTCACTTCACAGCCACAGATCAAGAAACACAGCTTCTATGAACTTGCTTCAGAAAAGCTCATGGAAATACAAATTGGGAAGTCTCCTTTTTTCTTTCTCTTTAACAAGGTTTCAGTGCTCTGCACTGGCCAAACCTAAAAGTGGGATGCAACCCAGTAGTGCCGTGCCTGCCAGAAGGGTTTGCTGGGCTGTTTCTTTGCAGTCTCTTTCCTTGAGGCCCCTTGAACATGACCAGGTTGCTGTGCTCCCTGGGGCTCCTCATATGTCACAGATCTGTGCCTGCTGCTCTGTCCAAATGCAGTCCTTCCTTTTGGTGTGGTTTTGGGGATGAAGGATGTGTAGCCACATGACAGTGGTGTGAGCTGGGTGCATGTGGCTGCCCCTGTGTGGCTGTACTCTGCTTCTGGAAGGCATTCTGTAACTGGGGCAGAAAATGTGAAAACACCATTGTGTTTTCCTCTGTCACTATTCTAGTTGTAATCCTAGGGCAAAGGAAATTGTGGCTTGCTTAACCTTTCTCTAATTGGTCACATTCAGAGCTCTTCTGTCATTTCCTGCCCTGTTTTTGTTGTCATTTTGTTAATGCTCCTCACATGTATGTGATTACTGTAGCTCCATAGTCATGCTGAAACTATAATTGTTATGCAGAAGCATATGATCAGTGCTCCAACTTCTTCAAAAGCAACAAATTGAGCTTTCTCATGCAGATTTATTGTAGAGAGGATTTTTAGACTTTTTCCTCTTTCTAAAGCTGGAGATCCGTGTGACTCAGCGTGAAGGAATGATGTGTTCTGAAAGTGAGAGGTCTTCTGCTTTTTGCAAAGTCTGCTGGTGTTCTGGAATACGAGATTTCAAATCAACTGCATCTAGAAACTTTTATTTGGCTATTTTTCAGTATTTGGGGAGGGTGAAGTTCTTAACTGATCTGGAGCCTTTAAAATGTAGTGGATTTCAGACCTACTCTACACTACTCCAAAGAAAAGGCCTCCATTAGGATGATCTTAGTCTGAACTATGTACCCTAAATTGTTTGTGGTCCATTGAGATGTTGAAACACTGACGGTATTCACACACAGGGAAGTCAAATGCCGACTTGAGTGACTTCCCTCCAAGTCACAAGACCCACCTAGATATTACATTGTCAGGGCTTTTATGTCTCTTCATCTCCAGCTCAAAGCAGGGATGACAAAAAGCAGAAGCTTTGCACTTACTGTCCCACTTAGGAGATCGGCTGGGTGGTATTTAGTGTGGCTGCCAATCCTTGCTGCTTGGGTGCTTCTTGCTGCTCCGTCCTGGCAAAGCAGAATGCCTCTATCTCTCAAAATGAAAAATTTCATGCATCATTGGGTAGTGTGGGTAAGTGCCACTAAGATAATGACAGAACATCTTCTGTGATAGATGTGTACAAGAGAGGCTTTTTTTCATCCCTGTCGCCACAGGTAGGGCTTTATGGTTAGCTGCATGGTAATTAAGCCTGCTGTGCAATTGGGAGTGCTTGAAATGAGTGGGTAGAGAAAAGACAAGCTTTCCTCCCCCTTGTTCAGTGCTGAAATGGCTTATATTGTCGGAATTTGTCCAGGAACACAGCAGTGAGAGCTGCACTGAAGGCTTGTTATCTTATACGTTCTCTCAACTTGTTAATGAGCATCCATGATTTAACTTTAAAATTAATGAAGAGGTTTATCCCTCCAACTACACTGCTGCCTGTTTCTGTGTGTCTCTTTATGTATGCACTAGCTAACATGTACATCCATGTACACCTCTTTATGTTGCTTTTCAGTTAATGAAACGGAAGGAACCAATTAAATGACTTGCCCAACTCTTCATACTTCAATAAGTATTGGGGCTGAGAATAGAGAGCCGATGGCTGAGGTAAAGGAAGTAAGAACACCTCTTAAATGTTCCTATGTGAGCTGCATATGGGTTTAGAAAGCGCTCAAGGCCCCTTTTTCTTGCATCCTAGCATCCAGGTGAAGAGCAGGCATGATTTACCAGCTGCTAATGGTGAGAATGGCCCGTTTCTGTGTGCTTATAGTCTGGATAAATAAGGCAGAAGTGAAAAGTGAGGCAGAGAAGATAGGTGGCCTTCTCAATTTCAGAAGGCATGCCGGGTGGGAGGCAGGTCCCACTGTCCCAAGCCAGTGCTCTCCAAGGTGCTGTGCAAGGGTTAAGAGAGATTCCTTGCACTTGAGTGAGCTGTGGGTGGAATGAGAACTCTCTACAGTAAAATCTATAATATCAGTAAACAGCTAAAATAGTTGGCTTCCTATGAAGCCAAGAAACATAGCTTTAGAAACAGGAGATAGTTCAATAAAGAGACTAAAACTAGTTCTGAAAACAGTGTTTTGATCTGGAGATGAATACCATTCAACTCAGTGCTTTATTTGTCTGTCACCCTACATCCTCTTGACATAGCTGTGATTGCTTGTTCTTCCTTCTAACAGGTGCAGTTAAATACTTATATTTAGAGTAAGGTGAACAATAATGATTCTAATATGCTTCAATGTAAGTAAAGGGTGTGGAGTGAGAAGGGAGATACCATAAAGCAATAAAAGTTTTTACGGTTTGAGTAAAAAAGGAACTGTGTTGTTAGAGTGTAAATATGTCATCCTAGATTCTTAGCAATCAGAATACACATTAAGGTGCTGCAGCTTGAGAACTGGGGAAGTGGTTGTGTGATTGTCACAGTAATCGTCAGTTGCATTATATTCAGCTTTGCTTCTCACAGTTCTGTCCTAGCATCTTCTGCATTTGCTTTAGTTGTTTCATGTTCAGCTGTTTTCCTTGAAGATGACCTTTTTCTGTCTCAAACATTTGAGTAGCCAAATTCTGTACTTTGAGTCTCTTTATTTTGTTGGGATTTTTTACAAGATGCTTATAGCCTTATCTTTAGGTCAGAGAAGAGAAATTTTTCCTCTGAAGATCTTCCTTTCACATCCACAGTTCAGGAGAGTTCTAGTGTTTGTTCTGTCTGGGGATCAGAATGTTCCTACTATTTCTGTCAGACAGGAATTGAAGTGCGGTGTCTGGCAGAATCTCTTTGCCATGCCATCCACCCCTGAAAGCTGAACTGGGCTGTGTTGTGGGATTCATATTGGATGAAGTCTGTTTGTGTCCTAGGTAAGGCTGGGTGGGGCTAAATGTAGATTTAGGTCTAATATGTATGTACAATATGTACATACATGATTGAACATCATTCTTAATTTTCCATACTGGAAGGGTTTTGTCAACTGTCTTGCAAAACGTGTGAATGAAGTTCCTGAGAGTTTCTGTATTTTCAATCCAGAACAAGTTTTAAATTGAAGTCCTTAACCTTTTTAGGCAAAATTTGGATGCTGTTTTGGTAGTGCCATGTAAAGCCGGGATTGAAGCGCTTTGCTTCAGTTTGGTTTTGAAAACACAGCTTATGAAAAACAGGACATCAGCACCATAGATGGGGAGAAGGGAGATCCAGTTTGTGCATAACAGCACCTCGTGACACTTAAGCTACCAAACTAGGAGCAATTTTTGATGACGTAGGTATGACCTTGTAGTTGTTCTCTCTTGCTTGTAGTCTTTGTGGTTAGTTTTCAGTTTGTAATGCTTTTGAGTGAGGTTGATGCTGTTCTTGAGAACATATTTGTTTTCCTCTGAGTTTCCAAACACAATTTATGCTCTGCTGCAATCAAGTGCTTTTGTGGAATCTACATCAGGCCTGAAATACTGATCTATTTTTTTTTTTTCAAGTTGTCTCCATTAGCTAGAAGGAAAGACAGGGACCACATCTCAGTTATGAAGTCTTTTTATGTCAGTGTAAAGCTTCTTTTTTCTTTTTTTTTGAGAATTGTACTGCTTGTTGCAAAGACAATTTTTCTGAAGGAGGACTGCTGCTGATCATCTTCATCGACATTACTCAGTCTGGCAAAGTGCAAGTACAACCGAGGTTTTGTTCACTGCATTTAGCAGCAAGGTACCTTTTCATTATTACCTTTGGCATGATTAAAATTATTAATAGCAATAACGCTGTGAGAATAAGCAGTACAGCAATTATTGTAGTTCTGCTAGAATGTCAATGCTAGATAAACATGAACCAGGGACTTCTGTGCAGGGATTTCAGGAGTGGCTGAAGAAGTGAGCAGTTTAAACCCAGCTCTGTTTTAATGTGGATAAACACATGAACCACAAGTTAAGGAGGAAAAGAAACAGACTCTTCCCATAAAATGGACTATTTGTGTTCAAGGTAAAAATGCTCACATCCTATAGAGGAGATGCTCAGACAATGAGGAAGGTGTCTAGACAAGGCATACAAAAACAGTTCCAGGACCAAAGAAACATGTGAAAAACTGAAGCTCAGCGTTTTGCTGAAACCAAACGTAAAAGTTACTTTGTGTATGTTAAATTCATAGATGGGAAAATTGCAAAATCCTGTGCATCTTTTTTTGTTGTTTGTTTTTCATTAAGAAAGGCAAAACTGGAATTTGTTTGAAAACTGAATTTGCTTTAAATTGGAGGAAAAAGCCCAGTTTAACAGTGAATTGCTGGAATGGTGTTTGAAATTGGCGAGCTGATCGTTTCTTGGAGTGTGTGTATCAAGGCAGAATCATCTTTTTAGGTACCTATGCTTCGGTCAAAACAATAGCAGAGTTGGCTGAGGGAATTAAAGTGCTGCAAGCTGTGTAAGGAGGGATCCCTCTTGCTTCCAGCCTGATCGGTAAAAACTGCGAAGAGCTGCAGTGGGCTGATGTTGTAATGAGAGCAGTTATATTCTGTTTTCATGAAGACTGATTTTAGTACCTGCAGCTGAAGGAAGGAAAACTCTTACATGTTAATGAGTATGTGAGATGTGGGTGTAAGAGGAATCCACTTCAGTCGTATGGGGTGAAGGGCTGAATTCTGCAGGTTTCCTCTGGCTTCCATTCGGATTAGCAAAAGGGTGAGACCTGCTCTGCACACCTAGCTGAGGTTTTTTCCCAAGATGGATGGTGCTTCGTTAGAAAGGGGAAAAGCAGACTGTGCTGCTCTGCACTAAGAGTTCTATTCTCTTGGGTTGTGTAGTCCTAACTGGCATGGGGTGAGGATGCATGAGATGTCTGCTGCTGCGGGACAGCAGAAGTAGAAACTTCCTCAGTTTTGACTTGTAAGTGTTTTGTGCGAGGCAGAGTTCGGCTTTTCACAGTCTGCCAGTCTCATTTTTATGGCATTTTATTGCAGTGGGTGACAGGCGTGAGAGGGACTGGTAGTACTTCTCAAAAGGCAATTAACAGTCATTAATTGTGCTCTTTTTCTGAATGACAAACTGCTAATTTACAGCTAGCACAAGAAGCTTGTTGTAGCTGTGCAATGTCTTTTATGAAGTTTCTTACTAAACTGGGTGTAGCAGATCACTTGCTGAGATGCATGTCAATAATATTGTGTGGGAGGAGATGCATTTTTCTTTTTCATTTCCTTTAAAATGTATCTTGAAAATAAGACATGGTGGAAAAGTGGTGGAAGATGCAGCACCCCTGTGTTGGCTATTATGGTTATTATAAAAGCCAGCAAACGCAGCGTGGGCTGCTGAGTTTGCAAAGCAGTCTGTGTTATTAGCTGCAGGATGGTTAAGCAGTTAAACAGTATTGACTATTTCACTCAAATACCAATTTATATATGTTTTTATTACTGACTCAATTTCTGCTGCAAGTTTTCTGTTACTGCTGTGCAGAGAAAACCCATTTTGAGAAGTCTCAGCTGTGTGTCAAATCTCCAATAGAAGGGGTTTGAAGACTAGATGATAAAGAAGCTGTAGCCCCTCGCCATCTGTTAGCAGTTGCATTTACAGAGTAAAACTAGTGAAGTTAATTAGGTCTACTCAACTCTTGATTGTGTGAGTTCTTTAGATGTTTTAAAGGGGAGAAATAATTTATTGCAGACTTGGTAGGCTTTCTTTGCAAGCTTGTTTGGGTCACTGGCCCCATGCTGCACCAGTGCTATCCCAGAACACTGGCTGGTTTCCTTATGGGGCAACACAGCATTTCCAGCTCAGATTGAGGGCCACTGCAACGTTCAAGGCAAAAATACTTGCATAGTTCTAAACATATGATTAAAGACTGATTCCTAGGATGAGAAGAGATATTTAGAGAGTTAAAATGTAAAGCAGAATAAAAGGGGAAGGCACATGGAGGGTGGAAAGGATTGTGTAATTAGCAGAGAAAATGCCTGCTTTGCTGCTTCTGTGTCAGTATTGTTTTTTTACTTCTACATCACTTCTATATTATCATTGTCAACATGCTTTTTTAACCAAAGGAATTTTTAGGTATATTTTCATATTAAGGTGAAACAAAAGGCCAAAGAATGATCTGCACAATCAAAACACTGCAAAGTGACACATTACAGCATATAGAATTCAAGATGAGGACTTGAAAGAACATTTGGAAAGATCAAGCGTATCTTGATTTTGAGGCTTTACCTGGTAATTTTATTTTAAAATTACATGACATCTATGGTTGACATCAAAGATAAGCCTAGAACCAGTGCTGGTGGGGGATTTTGACATCTAATTTATTTTTCACTGAAAGGTGTGCTGTTGAGTTTTGTGTTTTTTTGGTTTTTTTTTAATGAAACTTTTCAGCAAATATGAAAGAAAACTTATTTTGTTTTTTTCCAATAAAGGAAAGAAAAAAAAAAAAAAAGATGTTTCTGATTTAGGAGCATCTCCTTACGTCCTGCAATGATGTAAGCATGCATTACTGTATAATGTTCATTTGCTGCTGTGACCTGAGCTGCATGCACCTGGGCTGTATCACCTGCTGTCCTTTTCCTTGCCCCTCTTCAAAGGCAGAAAGTGACACACTTTGCCAACTGTAATTCAAGGACATGATGCATACATTACTAGGCCTTTCTTGAAATACTGCAGCGTTGTTTCCAAATGGAAGACTTCAGACTTCTCAATTCAAAGGATTTCTGTTTTGACTTTCAATCGATAAAACTCTAATTTGGATTGCATACAAGTTCTCATTATGTATGAAAGCAATGCTAACAAAGATTCGTTTCAAAGGAAAAAAGCCAAAAACATCACGTGTATGATCCCAGTGCAAATAACTACCTCACAAAGAATCCACCGTGGCGGTACGGGTTTACGTGTGCCATGAAAGCTCACAGAAAACAGGAAGAGCAACAGGAGTTTGAACAGCCTATTGTCAGGGCATTAGTTAGGGCTCTCTGACCACGCATACCTGAAAGTCCAGTTTAACAGCAGCTTGTGCTGGTTAAATGTAGTCAAGTAAGTATGGGCAGGCCTTGGGGAACCTTCAAGGAAACAAGTGTTCTCAGCCGACAGTGCATTGCTGGGGCATTAGGGGTGTGAGCTGTCCTTGTTGCAGGAACCTGGGTCACATTCCTGTCCTTAATGACTCAGCTGTCCAAAGGAAGAACTCATGTTTCCACTTTGGACAGCCTGTAGCATTTGATTTGTGTTGTTTTGATTACCCTTCTTGGCTTGTGAGAGAGGAGCTGTCCATGGTTTGTTCAGCGTCCACACCAGGACTTGTGTAGCCCTGAGTGAGGTTTGCAAGGAGCTGTTGCAGTCATAGCAAAGTTGCATTTTCAGTAAAATACGTGCTTTAAAACTCCAGTAAAATTCACCAGGGAGCAATTTGTTTAATGTGACTATTGGATGAACTGTATGGAGTGTAGGAGTCATTAACATACTGGGAGCGTATCTCTGAAAATTGGCGCTTTAGTGTCATAATCGTATGTCTGTATTATGTGGATTATCATAGAGTTGTTCTTTTTCTGTCTGTGTTTTGGGTAGCATCTAGTCTTGCCTAAATGTTAGAGATGCTGTGTATTTGTTATCATTCAATTATTTTACATTCTGCTAATAATGTGGGATCTCTGTTATTTTCTGCTGGGTGGTGTAAATTTGTTTCAAGCTGTATGACTTCACAGATGCAGATGGTATCAACACTTTTAATTGTACATATTTACTGTTTTGGTGTTTCCCAGTATTCTGGAGGCTCAGATCCACAGTTAGAACTCTTTTCTTTCTGTTCATTGATGATGGAAACACCTCGGTAGCAGCAGTAAACTACTGGCAAATGGAATTGGAGCACTGACATAAAGTTGTTTCTAATCTAAGTACTCTTCACTTAAGAATCGTGGTATGGAGGAGAGAAAAACATATTCTAGGAATCGGTCGATTGTAGCTTTTTTCTAATGTTCTGTATTTACAATCTCTGTCAATTTGAACTGATGGCAGCAAAATCTTGGCCTAATTGCAAAGACTGAAAAAAATACTTCTTCTTTTCTCCTCTGAATAAATAGCTATTTCTTCAGAATGAAAAGCATATCTGGAATATGAGAGAAAACAGTAACAGTCTTATGTTTGCCCTCATTAAATGTCTGGAAAAGAATGTCCAAACCCAGTTTGTTTCTTTGGATCAACCTAGATTTCACACGTTGGAGAACGTTTCCTGATGCTTCTAATTGCAAAGGAAATATTGTATATTTTGGGTGATATGTCTATTATAAGTTTTCACTTCCTAGAATACATATAAGATTTTAAGTAAATTCCTGAATGGGATTATGCCAGGAATAAGCCTTTAATTCTGGAGTGTCAGTATGAAAAATAATACAGGATTTCACATGTGATTATGATTATCATATTTTCATATGTTTTGTATATATCTCTAATTTGTATGAGCACCAAAGTTTATAATTTGAAAGAATATGCAGGAATTACCAAGTCTGCATATGAATGTATATATTTAGACATGTATTTTTGTCTTTTTTTGATTATTTATTTTTAGTATTGCTAGCAACCTGTAAAATACCTTCATTTTTTCATTTTAGGTCTGAGAGTAACTGTGTTACTAACATCATCTCTCATGGTTTTGGGAGCTGGCCTAAGATGTGTTCCAGTTTCAGACCTGGAGCTAAGGAAGAAGTAAGTGAATTTGTTATTTTTAATATACATATTTTATATATACATATTTTATCATTGCTGTTAATGTAATTTTTGCTTCTGCAGCAAAGAAATGTTAGTACAAATTTTCTGTGTGAGGCTGATATGCAGAATGCATGTTGTGTGATTGTGGACTCACACATTTTCTGCCTTCTTAAATTGATTTTTCTTGTTGTGCATGGTATCTGAAGATCGGAAAGGTATTCAGAAACTTGAGTTAATTAAGCCACACCCACACCATCCTGCTTAACCAAATCTGTTTTGCAAATAAGGAAGAAGAGATTTAGAGAGAAGTTCCAAAACTGGCCCTCAATCACACAGGGAACCGTGCCACAAAACCCAAAACTATGTAATTTATATGCAAATAATAGTTCATGTTTCTCCTACTGGATGTAGGATATTGTTTGCTGATACAGATGAATTTATCATGAATTTAAAATGGCCTTTTCATATAGCCTATTCCAGTCTGCATTTGAAAGTAACCTTGTACTTTCCCTGGGACTGGAGCAAATACCTTTTGTATATGAGCAGTTTAAAAGTTTGCAGTAGAGGCAGCTTCATTCCAGACAAATCAGTTGTCCTGTCAACATACCAAACCTGGGTATCTATGGTAAGTATAGGAGTCTCATTCTTTCCATGCAGCCATGGAATGTGAATTTCTTGTTGTTCATATAGTATGAGAGGCAAAAAAAAAAAAAAAAAAAATCTGAGAAGAAGGAATAAAGGTGTTGTTACATTCCTTTCTGCTTTTTTAAGAATAAAAGTTAACTTATTATACTTGCACAATATGTAAGTTCTATGGGGGAAAAAAGCAACAACGTCAAACCTTGAAAGTCTTTTTATGCTTTTTTTTTTCTTTTTGAGGAAGGATATGGTCTATGCATCTTTTTCTATAGAAAACAGATCATCTGTTTCATGCTGGTTTCCCTCCATTTTCAGTAATGGTAGCAGCAGGACCATTGGTTTTTCTGAAAGACTGAAGGCAATTAGTGGTTTTGAATTCTCCAGACAAAACAGCCATGAAGTAGGTTATAATTTGCTTGTACCTAGAATTTCCCTGCGATGCTTTGTCTCCTTCCAGATAGTCTTTGTATTATTCCTTGTCACATTTTTTCCTTAGTGTTGCTTTACACTGAATGTCAGCTTGAAAACTGTTAAAGTGAGAAAGGAAGTACTTGGTGTGAAGTAGATAGCAGGTGTCTGGATACCATGAGTAAAACAAAGGAAGAGGTTCAGAGCACTGAGAATGTGATAAAAGCACTAGTTGTAAAACTAACTCTGATCAGTAGTATGTAACTAGTACATAATAATTAACCATATTGTGCTACCATTCACAATAACCCTTCTTACTGAATGTGAGAATGTACGGTGGGCAGGAAGAGCTGTCCTCATTGGGCTCTTATTTTGCCTGTCCTTGAAATGCTAAGGGGTACTGAACATCAAGTTCATCAGATCTGACCGGTCTTGGATTATGTGTATTTCAAATGGGCCAGGTAGGTTAAATGCAGGGAAATACAAAGTCTTCTGTAGCTTTTCATTTATCAGTTGTGCTGAAAGACTTGTGCTGCCTAGCCTTCAGCACAGCAAAGATAAAAAAACTAAGAATCAAAAAGAAATTGCCTAACAATATTTAGATAAGAGACATCACTTTGGGAATGGAAAGAGTTTCTGCATGCCTTTAAATCTTTAAACAAAATTTTCCATTGTAATTGCAGTGAGAAGACATGGAAGAAGGGTAAAATTAATGTTTAAGGAGAAACATTCAGGAACAGCTGCTTTAACTGGGGAAAAAATCCGGTGCACTGTGTAGAGTCTGCTAAAATGTATAAAGTGTGATGGCACGTTTTACTGTGAGGCATTAAAAATACAAAAAAAAAAAAAAAAGCAGAATCCTGTTGGAAGAGGGTACTTATTTCATTTATTCATGCTGTGAAAATATGCATCATTTCAAGCTGAAATTGATGAAATTGCTAACTTAGCCTACTCTCAAAAAATGGAGGTGTTTGTAAGAATTGTAGCTTCTCCTGAGGAAATAGTTTGAACTTTTACACAGGTTTATAAAAATCTGCAGAGAACTAATTATTGCTTACTGTGTGAAACAGAAGTATGGTTTTCTTTATTTCTTGAGACATTGTAAATAACAGTGCACGCTGTGTGATGTTATGAGATAACCTGCATTGTCTTGAAGGCTAAAACTGGCCAATTTTCATTAATTACTGCCAAATAAAAGTGATGTTTTAGAGAAAGCCATTATTGCTTTATGCTTTGACAACGGTTGGCTGACCATTTATTTGTAAGGTGCATAGACTTGAATATGACCTTTTGAACATCAGTCAACTAGTCAGATGGACAGGATACCACAGAAGCTCATGTGCTGGCTTTTGAGATGCTCAGACAACTGGAATTCCTTTAAATGCTTCTGCACATTTTGTAATGTTTTCCTTCCGATCTGCAGATTTTCCTGGGATGATTGTGTCAGTTCGGATAGATAAAATGACAAGGAAGTTCATGAAGTTTGTCAGTTTTATTTAATTGTTTTTCTACTGTGTGGCTGTAGAAACACTCCTTGCATTCTTGTAATTTAACGTTAAGGAGAGCTCCTGAAGCCCATTGCTTATCAGAGCAATCACAGAAGCGAGGAAATCACGGTTAAGGCTGACATTTAATCCTCACTGCTTTGTGCTCCTTATCTCATGCAGGCCTGTAATATCTAAATGTGTTCTTAGACTCTTTTCTAGTCTGTAATTATTCTTTTGGTTCTAGCATGTAGGAGCCAGGACTATCTCCAGCAATCAGAGTCATGTCTTAAAAGCAAACCTTCACTTGACATCCATATATACGTATGTGACTAGCGTAAGGGAGAATTTAGGTTGAACATTTGAGTGTGTTTCTTGAAGTAGCAGTTCCTTATGGTGAGTTCTTTTTCTCTGGGAATCCATCCCAGAATGGCTTAAACTCAGGGAAGGCTGAGAGTTGCACAGCTAAACGTGAAAGTTTGAACTTGTGTGTGAGATTAAAGAACCAACCAGTTCTTGAACTGGTAAAGTTCCTTCTCACATGTATATGCTTTTGTTTGCTTGCTTTCCTCCCAGATTGCTGCTAACCTTGCAGCTTAGTGGTTGTAACAATCAGACAAGGAAGTTAAAGAGAATTTTTCTCATCTGCCATATGCATCTCAGCTTGCCAAACTGGTGCCATACATGTGACAGTGAATTTGACTTCTAAAGATAAAATGAGGAAAGGAAATGAGACTGTTAATACTATGAAGGTCTCATTTTGCTGCACCTATTTTTTTAGTTCATCGTTTGCATAAAATTAATGCAACTTAAAAAGAAAATGGATGTTATCAAAATGTAAAATTTCTGGATTTCTTCTTCCCTTCTTAGGGGTTGCTGAGAGCATTACTAATATGTTTTGGCTACATCTTTAGGTCCATTCCTTTCTTTTCTGAATGCTTCTTGGCACTAAATAAATGTTTTCAATGGACTCTTGTAATTTGGTACTTTATCCTGAATAGTTAGTAGGAAGCCATTTTTGATAGACAAAATCGTTTGGTTTTTTTCTGCCCATGTAATGCTGAATATTTTTTTTACATTCTGTGTTTTGGAATAGTTTTACAAGGTAATCTATGACTTCCATATGATGATAGGACAATAAATCTCAGTAAAAGACTGTAAGATCTATCTGTGAGCTGGAAGAAGGCAATAAACAATGAAGTCAGTCCATAGCCCTATAAATTGCTGATTCTTAGGACACTCCACATAAGATTTCTTAAAACATTCTGAAAGGCAGGATAATTAAAGACACAGAAGTAAAGGATGACATAATTTGTCCTCTGAATTGAATATATTAATTAGGAAGTTTATCAGAACTTAGTATGCTGCAGATTAGTAACCTTCACATTAGATTTCACAATACAGAAGTATTTTTCAAAGACCTTGAGTGGAAGCAGTGCGAGGGCGCTCCTCGGTAATAAGTTTCGTTAAAACATTTATTGCAAAACCAGCAGAGCAATAATACAGAGAATGACAGTGGAAATGGGAGCACTATGAACTGACAGTTTTGTTATTTACAAACTCTGTTATGGAGGGATTACTAGTAATTGGTAGCTCCTGTACAAAGACTTAAATAATGCTACTTCTTAGGATTTTCATATTTTATTTATTTATTGCCTGCTTTTGATATACTAATTTCTCCCTTTTTGTACTTGCAGGTACACTTATCATATCTCTGGTGCATTCTGGTTCTATTAGCTAGTTGCAGTGCAGTTTATATTAAATGTTTTATTCTTTTTGGACATTTCTATGGGACACAGTGGGAGTTGGACTAGATGACCCTTAAAGATGCCTTCCAACATAAATGATTCTGTGATTTGATAATTGCACACTTTTCCTTTTTCCTTCCTGAAAGCCTGAAGAGTGACATGGAAGCATCCCATAGTTTGTGTTTTCTGATCCCAAAATGCTCCTGAGCCCACATTCTGAGGCTTTGAAAATGCAGAAGGGGCACCTAAGAAGGGGTAATTCCAATAAGAAAAGGACATATTAGGGCTCTCATATTCCTAGCAATGCTGTACACTCTTTCTGATTATCTGTGCTCAAAAGAATACCCTAAAGTGGAGCTAGCTGTGGAGAACATGGATTAAAATGAAAAGAGGCTTTTAGGAGATGGTATTAGAAGAATCTGCCTATAAAAATAAAGACAGAGAATAATGCATGTTGTGTATGCTCTAACTCTCTGGGGAAGAGAAATGGAAAAGGTAATCTGAAGCATGGTTCTGGGAGTAAAATGATCAATGAACTGATGTGCTTATATGATGTTGCTCAGTAAGTGTATGAAAATGTTAAGATAGAGCACTTGAGTGATAGCACATGCTGGTTGTGCTTTGGCTGCAGTGCTAGGGAAGGGCCAAGGCAGATTCATCCATAGTATCAACAAAAGTGGTGGAAAAAGAGGAAACAAATCATCGTTCACAAGTAGATTGTAATGGGGAATGTTTAAACTTTAAACACCTCTAACTTAAGAATTTACTTTATTACCTAAACCATCTTATCTTTATTTTTTAACTTCAGGTTCACAGCTGTTATAGGAAAGAGATCCTTTGCATTATACCTATGTGATTGCTCCCTGCTTTACTTAGCTGTCCACATTAGCAGTGAATCTAGGGGATGATTAAATGTACTGGCTACCCAGCAGTACTGCGTAACAGCAGCCACTGCTCAGCACTTCCAATTAGATGGCAGCCAGATCAGCTCTGCTTCAGCTGGTACAGCCTTAGTGGAGGCAGGCAGCTTGAAGGTTTTGGTGACAAGGGGAAATGGTTTTAAACTAAGAGAGAAGAGATTTAGATTAGATGTCATGGGGAAGTTTTTCACAGAGAGAACTGTGCAGTGCAGGTGCAGTCTGTCTAGAGAAGGCCAGCGTCTGTTCAGGGCTAGGCTGGATGAGGCCCTGGGCAACCTGATCTAGTGCTTGATCTAGTGGCAGCCTTGCCTGCAGCCAAGGGGCTGGAACTAGATGGTCTTTGAGGTCCCCTGTAGCACAAGCTCTTCTTTGATTCTACAACAAAATAGTTTTCCCTACTGCACTGCTGCAGCATTGGGTATCACGTGCACAGCTCAGGTGTTAACTGCTAAATTAGCAATTTATAGCTTGCTAAGTCTTTGAGTGGTAAGTAAACTCACCAGGTGTATTAAAGCAAACTCTGAAATCTCAGAAAGGGCCAGTTATTGCAGTAATATCTAATGAACGGTAATTCTGCAAGGCATCTGCTAGCCTAAGCCTATGCTGTAGGCCAAGAGGAAAATATGTTGTCTGTGGGATTTGCTCCATCTCATGTAACAGGAAATTTTATCCTCAACTGTAGAAAACCCTTACTTTTTTTTTTTCTTTTTTGTTCTATCATCTGGAGCTCTTTGACTCTTGTAATGTCTTGTGACTCTTATTCTGTTGGGTAATTTCTGTCCTTAAAGAGGAAGTCATATTAATTGAGTTTGTATCAGAATTCTGTGTTACAATCACTGCATCTGCTTGCTGTTCTGCTAACGTGATAAAATTCTGTGGGAATGTTTAAATGGGCGTTGTTTATCCCAGTCTTTAGGTTACCACATTTCCTGTATTGTCCTTATTTTTTTTACTATAAAATCTTAGTAACTCTCAGCCTAAGTAATTTCCATCAGATTTCTCACATGGCAGCCCTGGTAGCACCCATTCCCCGTGCCCTTCCCTGAGAGCTTCAGGGTGTTGTGCTTCATTAGCCTGTAATGTAATTGCCTACTTTTGTTTACAAAACATCATTTTGGTTCTGCTTGCATTTGATGAGAGCATGCTCTGTTAGTGTTGCTTTAAAAATATCCGCCTTTAATAAGAGCTATGTGGAATGGCTTGGAGGCTGTGGTGTGTGCAGAGTGGGAGGTGTGAGCCAAGTTCCCTATGAAAGTGGTCGGCGGTGCTTTTATGAGTTTTTTCCCTGTTACTGCTAGAGATAATGTACCACACAGTGACTCAGGCTTTCTGCTGGTAATAATTTTTCGTACTGATGGGGAAAAACAGCTTTAAATTATTCCACATATCAATGGTCGCATGCATCAAAAACAAGCAAAAAATGCTAATGGCCTCAATCCATGAATATCCGGAAGGCAATAAGCTTTTGTAGTATAAATATATCATTTAATGAAAATATTGAAAAGAAGTGCACTTCCATGAATTTCTTCTTTCAGAATGTTATTTTCAGTAGATGAATTCATTGCTATACCAACAGATATTTCTTCTTATTATTCTTTTTCCAGGCATAGAACCATCTCATAACCCTTTCCTTATGAACAGGGTGGCACTTGCACCAGATTCCCCCCATGTTCCACAGCAGTAAATTGCTGTTAAGCGTGGTTTTGACCTTTTTATTTCCTTCTGTACTTGAGGAGGTGCTGCTCAATAGAGGGGGCTTTTTGTAGTGTTTGTTCTGGAGAGCCTGAAGAAAAAAACTATCAATTTCTAGTAACTTGACTGTGAAAGATCACAGATTTTTTCATTACAAAACTGGTGTCAGTTCACTCTGAAGTATAATAAATCTTCTAATGTATAATGTAGATAACTCCATGTGTTTTCTCATTCTTTTGCCTGCACAAGCAACTTGCATCATGCATCAACGCAGACACTCGTGAATAGGAGGTATTCACTGCTTTGTTGCTGTGTAGTAAGGCTAAATTCAATAGCACTTGGAAGTGCTCTGAAGTCCTCCTGTAGAAGGGGCTCTTTCATTTGCTCCCAGGAGTTGGAACAATGAGCTAATCACTATATAAACTTACTTGTCATCCAAATTAGCAGGAGCTGAACAATCTACTTTTCAGTGAGTGAAAACGTCAGGCATGTGAAGGATAAATTAGCCATCCATTTCTGTAAAAAATATTAACTTTGTTATCCAGTATTCCTTTCAATTTTAATTGCTAGGATCAACAATTAATGCATTATTTTTTTCCCAGAGAAGAGACACACACACACTGCAGTTTCCCTGGAGCTGCTGACAAGTGCACTCACTGACTTTGTTGCTCCTTGCACTTTTTTTTTTCCTCTGCCATTACCTCTTGTTTCTCCATTTAAGAAAGGAAGCTAATGAATTATTATTATTAAATGTTCTTAAGTCTAGGCATGGACATGCTGTGATAGAAACATTAAATATCTGTTATTTTTACATGTAAAAAGTGTCTGTGTAACACAGCTCTTTAATAGCTTAACAAATCCAATACCTTATGGGACTCTGACCATGCATGAAAAGTTCAAACCACATGGGGAAAAAGATAAGTAAAGCAGATTGTAAATGGTGTGTGGTGTTATCATCCATCACTAAAATCTTGTTCCTGTATAATCTCACTGTTCATACCCAGTTCACTCAGTGATACAGTAATTTCAGCATTTATAGCCTTACATGCTTTGTTTTGTTTTGTTGCTGCGTGTTATGATGTCGCAGCTGTGACAGCAGGGTGTGCATAAAGCAGGTATAAACAAGTTACTTCTTGGGATTTATATAAAATGTTCTCTCAGGGAAGCGATGAAAACAGTATTATTTATTTAAAACTCTGTGAGAATTTGGGAGATGAGATGAAGTAGACTACAGTAAGATTTTCTGCTCTTATTCCTGTTGTTATGTTTGTATTATCCCTTTCTTTATCTTTTTGCAATTCAGAGACCAGTTGAGAAACACACGTGAACATCTGGGTAGGGTCCCGAACTAAAGCTATCCTGTTAGCCCTTTGTCAGGGAAGAGAAATTGCATGGAAGAGAATGAAACTGAAATAGCAGCAAGGAAAAACACTCTTGCTTTTTGCACGTTTTCATTATCAGAAGCAAGAGGAAAAAAAAAAACAAAACAAAACAAAAAAACAGGAAGTAACAAAAACAAATGTCTCTTGATGTTGGAACATCTTTTAGCTGTGATGGTGTCAGAAGCAGACTCCTGTGGGCTGTTATGCTGAAATCTAGTGGGGTGTTGATAAGATGTAACAAACAGCAAAAAGATACAAGTGCTGTTGCGTTTGTGTTTCTCTCTGGCAGCTGCAGTGGCTGCTACATGTGTTTCCGTGAGTGATAAATTGGTAAATGGGCTAAATCACGTTTTGAATCTTCCCCTTCTTTCTAGGGAAATGAGTTAAGAATGTGTAAGAGGAACAATGCAAATAATCTTCTCAGGATTAAAAAAAAAAAGGCTTAATTCAAGTTAGCATTGAAAAAAGCATAAAACAAGGTTTAGACCATTATCATATGTGTAGACAGTCAATCATCAGTGGCAATTTAGTTTGAAATGGTGTTTATTAGCACTATCGTGTCAGATTTGAAAAACTAAGCAATATGAAGATAAGAGATGCTCTACCTTGCATGATAACGTCAGGCTTGGTAAGTGCCAGAAGTGCAGATGGAAAAGCAAATCCATCAGGGCAGACAGTGTACTGGCAGGGCAGGGGAGAGGAGGGGAGAACAGTCAGGGGAATGTGAAAGAAGGAGGCTACAGAGAGACAAAAATAAAATTCTCTTGTGAAAACATGAAGCAGAAACAGAAAGGTGATGTATGATTCAAGTTCTGAACTCAAATGCCATTTAATTCCTCTGGGTCTGTAACATTTGTGTACACCTCTCATATAAAAGGCCTGACAGATAGCTTTATTCACATAGTGGAGTTTGGTAGAAATCGTCTAAATCTGGAGTGTAAGTATTTACATATGAGTACTTCTAATATCACTATATATATATATATATATATATGTACAAAACTTTCCTACTGGAAGATACAGCACTATTGTGGGTTTTTTTTTTTCTGATTTTCATGGAGTTTTATTTGCCCTTAGATTTCAATCAAGTGGGCATCTGTGAATTAAAGCAATATTGTTGTGGTAGTGTAAGTGAACAGAAATGTTAGTGTAGCACCTAAACCATAATTTAAGCATTACATTTCTTTTGGAGCAAGAGGAAATGTTAAAATAAAGTCTTTATATGTTATAGTAGTTACCATACCTACTACTGAAATGCAAGTTTGCAGAGATACAGAGTGGCACTGCGAATACCTGGAAGCTGCTTAGGATAAGTATGGAAATAACTAATTATAGTGAGGTAAGCAGAATGAAAATACCGAAGTAGAGAAAGATATCTTGGTTTGTCCAAAGTACTCTGTATTGGAGAGTAACCATAATGGATTCACAGAATTGTAGGGGTTGGAAGGGACCTATGGAGATCATCTAGTCCAATCCTCCTGCCAAAACATTTAATTTGTCCCCAGAAAACTACACCAGAGTGCTATTTAGATGGTGCTTTTTATTAATTTAAAATTATTTTGTGTAATTTAGTTGGGGGCCACAGATTAAGAGATCTGACCTTGTATTGATGATGTCAGTCTGTAACACATTGCAAACAAATAGTAATGAAATCTCACTATGTAAACTTCGTGAAGAGGCTAGAATTGCTTATTTTTGAGGCAGTGCTGTAGCTAGGAAAGCGTTTCCTTCAGATGATATATGATGTCTTTTTGTTTTTTGATTTACTATATATTTTTAATAAATTCTGCTTGAAGAACTGACTTCTAATCAACTGAAGATCACTGGCATCCATCTCTTTTTATTGTAAGCTAGCTTGTTAATTTGATGAAGAGTCTGTCAGCATTTCTTTTGTGTTTTGTTCCATTGTGCTCTCTAAAAATCTCTTGCCACATTGTACGTTATTTAGTCATTTGTGGCTTGAAACATTGCCTAAGTGCTAACTTGTGTTTCCCTGTTTTCAGACTGTAGCTCTTGATGTCTGACAACTCAAGTCTTGCAGCAATAGCACAGAGTTCCTTTTATGCTTAGAAAAAACACCGTTATTAAAAATATAATCGACCACCATTTTATTGCACAATTGATAGGTCTGCTTTGGAGGGTTGCAGTGTTTCATTTGACTTGATGTTTTTTAGACATGAGGTTTTCATATAAATTTCAACATGCTGTTGCCTTTCATGGCTGATCACTTTTTGGAAAAGTCAGTGTGGAAGGTTTCTGGCTGAATTCCACGTTTAGAAGAGCCTTCCCCCAAGTCCTTTCTTCTCCTTGTGCTAATATGAAGCCAAAGGCTGTAGAGACTTTGTTGCTTGGAAGTTGTATTTCTGTTTTGTCACCAGTCTTATCTGTTAGATCTCTGAGTGTGAAAAATGAGAATAATCTGTTTCCTTGGCTGTTCCAATAGTTTGTTGAGAACGGCCAGATTGCTGCAGAAGATGATCTGTTGGAACCCTCAAGAGCCCGGCCTCCTCTGTAGGCAGAGCATTTTGCTGAGGTGTTTCAGATTTGAGTCTGGCATAACTAATTTAAATTCTCTGTTGGAATTTATGCAGGCAAGGGGTCAGGTTTAAGAGGTTTGTAGTTCAAAGCTTTTCTGCTTCTACACCTTTTCTACTTTTATATCCTATTATAATATATGTATTTCTTTTCTTGCAAATAAAGTCCTTTTTATTCTCTCTTCCTTTCTGGCTTTGAAGAGAACATTTGCTTCTCCATTTATCTGAGGTAATGAGAACAGAATCACCCTGGATTCTTTAAATCAGTTTAATTGGGCTTTTTTTAATATATTGAATATTCTGTTTTCTTCACAGAATTTTCATGCGAGTGTGAAGTCGCTAACTCAAGAACCCTGCATCTTATGTGCTATTTGTTTTTAAAGGAGCCAATTATCATCCAAATGGCTGTCATCTCTATTCTGTATTCCAGGCTGATTCATGGAGGGCAGCTGTTAAATGGCTTGGCCGGGCCAACTGTGATGAACGCAGCTCCGTTTCTTTCCACAACGTGGTTCTCTCCGGATGAACGTGCGACAGCAACGGCGATTGCCTCCCTGCTCAATTACCTGGGCTGTGCTGGTGCATTTTTAGTGGGACCTCTTGTAGTGCCATCTCCTAATGGAACATCATCGCACCTCCCACTGGTGTCACTGAGCAACACCGAGCACATCAAGGACCGCATTGAGGCTGTGCTCTACGCAGGTGTGTATTTTAATTAAAAAATAAAGTTAACAATTATAAAACATGTACATACGCTCCATGTGTGTTTGGTGCTTGTGAAGCACTACCCTCTAGTGGCTGGTCTGCCGAGGGAACAGTAGCTAACTGATGGAAAGTAATGAAGTGGTAAGATGTAGTATCAGAAAGAATACTTCCCCCCCCCCCCCCCCCTTTTTTTTTGGTAGGAAAAAATTTAAAATAGTGTCATGTACAGATTGATTTCAAGGGAAGTAGTTCAACCATTTGTATCAGGAGAAATATCTAGGAGAGCTCATGTTTTCCCAGAGCTTCCAGACTGCTGCTTGCTTCTCATATTTTCAGTAAAATTCTCCATGACAGGTTGTTTTTTCTTTTATTTCTGAGAAGATGGAAATCTTATTCTTCCAGTATTTAATTATTTTATGCATAAATTCAGCCTTAATTTATGACTTGCATATGCCTTTCAAATGTGATTAGATTATTAGTATCTAAGAATCTAATATTGGAATTAAACTCAATGGATTTTGATTTTAACTAAAACCACTAATTCTTATGCAGCAAGCAATTTCAATAAAGCAACAACAGTTTGGTGCAAAAAATGCTGATAGAAAATTCATCTGATACAATATAGATTTTGTTTCCCTTCTGCTTTTCGAGCAGTGACTTCACAGCTCTTGGTGTTATTTAGAAAAATTAGCTGTAATCAGCAGCAGGCTGTAAGGAAGAAGGGTTGCCCAAATGACTTAAGAGTCTATGATCTGATTATTATTTTTTTTAATGGATATAAATGGTACAGCATTAAGAGCAGCTAAACTTTACTGTGTCATGGCATTTGCACGTTTGATTTTGTTTTTCTTATTATTCCAGCCTCTGAAATGCAGCCAGGACTTGGCCCTCTGCATTCCAGAAGTACTGAAGTATGTATGCTGTGTAGTTTATATTCAGGTTTATGAGATTGAATTAACTGTTTGTGGTCAATTATTCCTGGCTGTAATTCTTACAGAAATTTTGTCAAGTTAACTGTCATTTTGGGTGAGGTCCACTTTACCATTCATTTTAAAGAATGCATGTTCGATGTTGAATTACTGTTTTATCAAGTATTAGACTCTTTCAAATAACCTACTTTTTACTGGACTCAAATCTATCAAAATAAGGAAATTGAGGTTTGGGTAGCCCTTTTCAGAGTTAAATATTATGATAGAGGCCAAAAAAATTGTGGGAAATAAGAGACCAGCGGGAAGGAAGGAAAAGTGAACACAAGTTGGCTTGTATTCTGAGAAGCAGAAGATAAAGGGAAGCAAAAATCCAGTGATTAGAAAAGGTCTGTTAGCCCCTTCTTTTTTCCCACAGAGAAGAGTTCATTGGCCTGAAGGAAATACAGTTTTGTGCCTAAAACCACTTATTTGAATCTGTTAACACAAGGAATGTCATTTTCAGCAGCTTGTTAGATTCACTTCTGTCTGGAAGGCTTTCCAGGGCATTTTCTTCAGATGCTAGGAGAGATATCTCTTTCTAGCTGGATTCAGAGATCTGTCTTGTCTGCCCAGTGTTTCAGTACAGCTTTTTCTGCATTTGAGTCAGCCAGGGCTTGGCGACAGCCCATCCTGTAAGCTTTCTTGGGATTGTTGTTCCCAGCTTAATATCATCGTACAGCAGGTCTTCAAATTCCTAAGGAATGTTTTTTGTTGGGGACACCTGTAGTTCTTACATTGTTCAAAGTACTTTTAAACAGATAGCTGGGTTTCTTTGTACAGCTATGCTTGTGGTATTAGCAGTGTGTCTCATGGGGCGTTTCAAGGATCTAAAACTCCTTCTGTTGTTCAGGCAATGAAAAAGAGATGGGTCCTGAATGTCAGTGGCCTCTAGAAGATCACAGTGTTGAAATAGTCACTGGTTTGAAATTGGTAGAAGCTGTCCCAGGACATGATGGTTTTGTGTCCATTGTGAGGGTGACCCTGTCTCAATTCAGTTGTCTTTTCCTAGAGAGCTCAAGAGGCAGCAGACCATGCTATCTGTTCCTCCTATAGAGTTGGACTGAAGTGTCACAGTCCTTTAGCAAGTACATTAGGGCTTGATGCGTCTTTTTCTTATAGGATCTTAAATAAAACTGGTTTCATGGGATAGGCAGTGCATTCTTCAGATTTGTGATGGAGCTTGTCGTTGCATGAGGTAGCATTAGATGAATAGCATCCTAAATGTATGAATTATTAACTTTGGATCAGTAGCATGCCAGGAGTGTGCTGATTTTCCAAGGACTTAATCTCAAACGTGATTGTGAAGCAATTGCTTATAAACCTATTCTGAAATTGCTGATGTATTTTCTGTGTTTTATTAAGTTGCTGGGTTTTTTTTTGTCTCAAACATGGCCTAAGAGCTTGGCTGAAAAATCACAGCCTCTTTCTATGTCATCACTGTCTCTACACATTCTGATTCACAGATGAAGTAATAAAGATTTAGCAAATCAGGATTGAATTGTATTACTTGTATTGCCCAAGGAAGCCGTAATCACTGTAGACAGCAGACACAGCTTTATGCTGTATGCTTTCCTAAATATTGATGAAAAATCAGTATTTGTTTCAAAATTATATGTATACTATATACTATATGTATACTATATACTTTAAGCATGCGTGCATGTTTACACATGCACGTGTGTATATCTATATATATATATATATGTAAAAATTATAATGGGAGAAGAGAGCACTTCGTGTGTGTGTATAGGTACATGAAATGCCCTCCTTTCCCTGTCACACTTCAGGAGAAGGTAAAGGGAGAGAATCTTGTTGATTTGATGTAGACTTTTGTCCTTTAGGTAGTCTTATGAAAGTAAAAAGATCATGTATTGAGGAGGGTCATGCCCCCGTAAATGTCTTCTGTTTAGGACTTATACAACCAGGAATGCCTGCAGGCTTCTCTTCATATTGGTATTCACAGGTATCATGACAGTGGCTTCATTGGTCTCAAAATGTAAGAAACAGGTTGAAGTTATCTTTTACTACATTTTATTCCTTTCTCACAATCTAAAATTTGTCCTAAGAATGTATTTTTCTTTGCCTGGTCTGCTGTAGTAAATGGTGATGGTAATGATGGTGAGCTTCGCAGTGAAGAAGCTGTGCAAGATGCAAGGAATCAGATGCATTTGGTAGTACCTGAAATTTCAGTAGAGATACAAAGGTGATACAGAAAGCTAAAGATGGCAGTAAAGACTTCTGTTCTTCAGCAGAGGGTATTGCTTGAGTTTTGGATAGGTTCCAGATTGAGTTTTGCTCTTTTCTTTAGTGCATGAGGGCAGTGCTTGCAAGGCAAATTCATTAGCCTAGAAATTATAACACGGGGAAACATTAAAGAGTTGCGGGACAATACAACAAGGACTGCATGCTGAATTTAATAATGGAAAAAAAAATGTAATAGTCACCATACTGCTCCTACTGCAGCAATTTGACTGACAAGAATCTTGAGGGTAACCCTTAGAAGAGGTCCCAGATGAGCACCTGTTCTAAAATATTACCACGACTTTGAAAAATGATCAGCCTGTCTTAAATTCTTTATAGAAAGATACAGCCTTTCTCCCTGAGTCATTGCAGTGTAATAAAGTTAAATAATACACACCTAGGACAACTTCTGGTTTTGTGTGATCGCATTCTTGTTGGCTGTACCCATCTGCAAGCTGCAGTCTTCCTTTCAATGTGCAATTAAAGTTGTGTGTATATGTGTATTTAAGTTGCTCCAAAAGTAATGCTTCCTATTTATTTCCATGGAAATGGCAACAGATACAAAGAGCAAAGTAACACTGTTCAGTAGAGCAAATTCTCGGCTACAAAGCACTGTTTTTAAACATGGCCACCACCATTAGCTTTGCATTTTTGCCTGCAGCTAACAGGAGCCTGCATGTCATGTTTATGAAAAATATCCAACAGTGGAGGTGACACACTGTTGCCACTGCTGAAACACCACCCACCACTTCACTGTGCTCACATCCGCTGTTTGGTCTCTGGAGACATTCAACAAGTGTTGATGGATGTCAGTGAAAGCAACTTTTTCTGCATGGAGGAATTCAGTGACGCACCTTTGCATCATATGCGCTTCCATGTCGACTGCCATTGCAGCAGACTGCCCCCTCTGATGCTATCTGTCACATGGCAACAATGTGTAACAGGATATTGATGGGAACCATCAACTTCTGCCTCTGACATCATGGACCAACCTAATAAATCAGGAGGCATTAGTTTCAGAGCAGCCTTTGTATGTGTGCCTACCTACAGACCTGTATAAAGATGTAGATGCAGGAGGAGGGGATGAAGAGCTTTTGGCAAGCCTTGCTTCTTTGTCCAGTATCATCCTACAATGGCAGAGCCTCCTCCTTCTTTCTTAGATCTGGGATAATTAGTTGTGGACAGTTCTTTATTCGCTCTTATTCTCAAAAACAGAAGATAGAAATTAATCTGTTTACTGGAGACTAGAAGATTTGTATTTGGGGCCCTTGACCTTCAAAGCCTGTATTTAGACCACAACAGGAAAAAAAGACACTGTGTAGTTCAAAATGAATCCTCCTGTATTTGATCATGGAGGTGACATTGTCATGTTCCTCATATACGTTCAAAACAAATCTAGGGTCAGTTTCTTCTCCTTACTGAACAGAAGCATTCAATTCCCATCCTAATCTATAGCTGATACACTTACGGTCTGAGTGTTATTTACATTTCAGTTTCCTGAACTTATTTTCTTTTGGTTTAGCAGAACAACTGGCAAAGTGCCACGTTCATATTGACTTATTAAAAAAAAGAAAAGAACGGATGAGTGTGGTTGAATGTCCAGCTCTGCAGAAATTTATTTGTGGTGGTGATGAGCGCTTCTTTGTAATGAGATCACAGGTTCTTTTAAGATAACACACATCAGCTATGCATTTTTCTCTCCAGCAACAAATAATCTTGTTTCCAAAGGAGGTAGCAAAAGTATTTGGATTGAGTATCGTGGAGGACATGATATATATTGTAAAAGGCCTCTAAAACAAATTGCTTGGACTGAGTGTGGATTTGTGGAGTTGTTTTTCCTCATAATGTCTGATCATGGGTCTTGCTGTGTGTTTTCTGTGAAGCACTCATCACTTTGAAGGTTCAGGTCCAAATTTCTAATATGAGTTTTTTTGAAGGTCTGAAGTACCTGCTTCTGAACAAAAGGAGGATCTGTGAACAGCTGTATTATTTTTTTTTTTTCCTTTTTCTCCTTACTAGCTGTGTTCTCTCTATTCCTGAGCCATGGCTGCTCCTGTGCTATTCTGTTTATATTCTGTTGACATGCAATACTGTTTGTGTCTGAGGTGCTGCCTTGCTTGACCTTTCATTTGCCTTAAGTCATTGTGTAAACTGAGTAATTGTCGTTCCACACCCTGGTCTTCCCCAGTCCCATTTGTTTAAAGTCCCTAGGATGCTGTTACCTGACGTTACACCATCACAAGGAACTGTGGCCAGATCTTCATAATTCTCTTTAAAGAGAAAAAACAAAAGCTTTTCTTTTTTTGCTTCACTTAGTTCCCTGTGTGTGAGCCTGTTGCTGTTCAGCTCCTGTCGTCAGAATGGACTGCCAGTGTTTCTTTATCACATTGATTCTCCATCTCCATTTGAAATCTTGCCCGGGGAGGGGAATAAGAAGTCCTCCTTCAAGTTCTGCATTTCTGTTGTCAGGAGCAGTAAAGCACTTGGGGTAGGATTTGTGTATCAGAGGTTGGCTGATAACAGTGCTGTGCCAAAGTAAGTCTTTCACTGCTAACAGTTGTTCTCTGATTTTTTTTTCTTCTTTGCCCTCCTGTTTAGAATTTGGGATGGTTTCCTTGATATTTTCTGCAGCGTTGGCCTACTTCCCCTCACGCCCTCCATTCCCTCCCAGTGTGGCTGCAGCTAGTCAACGGCTTAGCTACAGGAGGAGCTTCTGCAGGCTCTTAAGGTAGGTCCTGACTGAGCTTCCACTGAGGAGATCACCACCTGAGTAAATGAACACAAGCGTGCTTTAATCTTCTCGCTGAACAAACAAGTTAGTTTGTGGTGCATCACAACCAAATTAAATATTGATGCTGAAACATTAAAAGATGGTAACTATGAAAAAATAGACATTAAATTTTAAATGTCCGTATCCCAAACCTTCATGCAAGCATCCTTCTGCACCAGCACTGCTGGAATCATTCTGTTAGCATGGCTGTTGGCATGCAACGCTTCTCTTACGTCAGGTTATACAAGGTCATTAACAGTGTGCGTTCTGCTGAGTGTGAGGTAGCACTCAACAGAGCTGCACATAAGTAATAAGCTGCTTTCTTCCATGCTTTTTATAACGGAATGAATTTGGTAATCATTTTAGGGGGTATACAACTGCTTTCATTCAGCTATAGGAGCAATGAATGAAATATTGAAACCACTATATGATCTGTTAGATCTCGTTAATTGTTAGTTAAAATCCATGGGGATAGGATGGTCGCCAGTTCTGTTTCTGGACCACTTCAGACATGAGTTAGTTTTCTCTAAGTTTAGAGTGACATCTTCAGCTTTACAACTGTTGCTGTCTGCTTAGATTCTAAGACTTTATTTGTAAAACAATCCCTCATTGTTTGTAGAATGTCTTGTGTAAAGGAAATATAGTATCAGAGCAACTGTAACATTAATGCTGAATAATTTTGAAGCCCTGTGCCTGGTATGTGGTAATAGACAGAGGAACTTGCTGAGGCAGAAAAGAGCTGTGGTGCAGAGTATGATTGATTTCACTGGGGAGGTTCAAACTCTTGCTGCAGTTTTTTTCTTGTAGTAATGAGAGATGAATCTATGTAAAATGGGCAGCTTAGAACATGATATTTTTGGAACTTCAGGCACTATTGTGCTCCGTACTTCTAAAAAACCTGTTTAGAGTCAGCAAAAACGGCACCTCTTGTTATCATCGTTTTTCTCTGCTGGATTTGGAGGCTTTTGTTTGAGTTTAGAGGAACAAATTTTTTTGGAAAAAATGGTTATTCCTGTATGTTCATACTGGAATAGGCTGGTAGTTGGGTGAAGTTGTGAGTTCAGCTGGCTGGTTAGTCTGCAAAGTGACCTACTCAGGATATTAAAAAATAGCTGTTCCCATAAGGACACTTAGCACACCCAATAATGCTTTTAAACTCCCAGGGTGGTGTGTAGTGAGACCCTGCCTGAGGGCTGTGTTGTAGAAATGTTACTGTTGAATAGAAATTTGAACAGCAACCAACTCTGCAGGTAAAATATAAAGTTTCTGTTGACAGTATTCAATTTGGAAGTTCTCTAACTGCATGTCTGCATGCTTAGCATATTGTAAATACTGGACCTGAGATGCTGGTGAATTCAGGAGATAAGCAGCAAAACTAGTTTACCATTCACAGTCAACCAAACTTAGGAAAGCAAAGTAGAGACACTTAACTAGTCAGCATAGTTCATCATGTTTCAAAGTCAGGTAGATCATTGTCTTCGTTCCCTCTGGTCTTAATGCATTCTTCCATTCTACCCCTTGTCAAAGGCACTTGTACATTTCTCTGTACTTGAAACAATCAGCAGTTCATCATTAAAACCACTTATCTTGGGGAGCCTTTCAGCACCAATCCATCAAGCAAGGTGGGGGTTTATAAAAGAAAACTATCTGCCATGCTTCAAGATAAGTCCATCATCTGGTTCATTAGGCTTCTAACCTCTGTTGCCTGCCTAATCTAGACTTCATGACTCTTGGAAAAGAGAGTCTTTCTTTAGACCTTGGAGTGTAGGCTGAACGTAATCAGCTGATGACTAGGAGGAAGACATGATTTTCTCCTATGTTGCAGACTTGCCCTCTGGTAGGAGAGCTGTGTGCGTAAGGCATTCAGGATGTGTGTGAGTGGGTCAGCTGACTTCACCTAAATGTACCCCAGAAAACATTCTTGAGAGCGAGAGGTCTTCATCACTTCCCTCTTCTCTGCCCCAGGCTTCAGATTTTTGCTTCAAAAGAAAGCTGTGTAGCATAACTTTACCATTGAAGTCATTGACCTCTTTTCTCAGATGCCAAAGTGATCTGTGACTTCTTTGCAGCTCCCAAGCTTCTTCATGCCTCTGGGTTGATGAGCAGTCTTCTTCATGAGCTGCTTCACTCAGAGATGTGCTATATAGGTCTTCTTGGGGTCAAGCATCCTCTGGAGGAGGAGTTGCTTCAGAACATGATTTTTTTCTCCTGACATGGAGGATTCCTACTTCTGGCAGATTATAACAATTAGCTGATCTTGGGTTATCTCCTGATACAATTTTCTAAGCCCGAGAGTCGACAGATTAGTCGTGGTTTGGGAGCTAAGCCCAGTTCTTTTAACAGTCTATCTCACACTGTGACAAGCCTAGTTTGAATTTCATTAGAAAAAAAAGTACTGTGCCCTTTCTCAGTTTCTTAGGTGAAGTAAATATGTTTTTTTTCCTCATATTTCAGAACATGACAAAAATGTCCATAAGAAACATTCTCTTACAAGTAAATAGTCGATAATATTAAGAGAACAAACAGGGATTTTTGCTTTCAAATAATTAGATGCCATTAGCAAGTTATGTGCTTTTGTATTTTCAGGGACTGTCTAAGCAATTTTGAAATGTCATGGTAGGGTTTTTGTACATCGTTACTTCCTTCGTGAGACTTTCATGTGACATCACTGTCCAGCCTGGAAGCTGCTGGAATATGTCTCATGTTAATAGACATTGTCAAAGTTATTCTGAAAGTGCTGACTGACTTTGACAAGGCTCTCCTGTGAACCAGCCTGTCGTATAGATTCTAGTAACATTAAGTAGAATTCTGAAGAAAAACAACAACAACAAAACAGCAGAAGAAAAAGCCAATTTGGCATTCCAGCAGAATGATTTAACGGAGAGCCTAATGCTGATATCCTGTCATGAAGGCTGATATGATGGAAAACAGTGTGGGTTCACCAGCTGATGGTGTGACAGACAGCACATTTTTCTATTTTCAGTGGAGCAATTGCAAAATAGCAGAAACAAATACAAGTTCCTGGAGCCATGAAAAGTGAAGCTGATACTTAAGACGTGTGTTTCAATTGGCTTTGACTCTTACTGTAGCCAGTGCTAGTTGTTCTTGTACAAGGGGACTAAGTGACATCTGGTGACTGGTGCCACTTTGTCACTGCCACACACCCTTTCTCCAGATTGGTTTCTTTAATAGGGAGACTGGGCAGGGTGGCAGTGTGGGGGCCTCTGTCACAGGAGGAAGGTGTGATGCAGAGCTGGATCTCTGGTATCAGGACTAGAAGTTGAGCATGATGGAGCAGTTTTGCTGTGTGCCATTTTTGGTCGCTTTGCTTGAGTTAGAGAAGACTGGGGTCAAGTGAGGAACCAGGTGCTTACAGCTCAAAGTTGCTCATTAATGAAGAATACACAGACATTCCAAGATTTTGAACGTTGAACAAGTGTTATTTTGGAGCAGTGCATTCAAAGTTGTTCCTTCTCTGCAGCCTATTACATGACAATATGATGTCCACGCAGAATTGGACTTCACATTTTATTTTATTCCATAGATACTGGAATAGCTTTTACATGGGTAGATTAAGTAATGTAAAACCTGCCTGAAGAGATGTCAGGCTGACACAGGATATACTAGACTTAAGAGAGTAAAAAAGTTGTCAAGAAGACAGCAAATGCATTAGCATTCGGAGAAATATGAGCAGTGCATGGAAGAGCTGGAAATCTGGTAGTTGTTTTTCTTTGCATTTAAAAAAATAAATCTGACATGAATGATATTGAAAGAGCAGGATATGTTCATGTGATAAATCTGTTATTCAAGATGAGGATGTGTGAAAAAGAACAGCGTGTAGAAAGAAAAGAGTGCTGGCTAGGGTGCTTTGAATCTTCTAAGGGAATAAAATCGTGTAGGCTGCAAACCTCTGAATGTTTTGGAGAATGTTTTCCCTCCCATTTGGCTTTTGTAACTATGTGCTATCAAATGGCTGCTGCATACCAATGAACTGGTACTACTGATCAATATCAAGTTTATGTAAATTGTCTGAGTGGGGGGGAAGGGGTCGTGCTTTGTGTTTGCACAGATAACCCTTGGAATAACCATGGGATCACCGTAAAATCTCTTCACTTAAAAACATCTTTGTTGGAGGAGTCCAATGCATGTTTCCTGTTTTTATTCCTAAATTGAAATATTTTAGAGGGAAAGCTGGATCTACCTTATCAAGGGTGTTACGTTTTGTTTTGGTTACAGTGATGGGGGAATGGGGTGGGGTTGGTGGTGGTAATTTTTGTCTGGCAGCTCTGTAGTTGTTTACGGTGAAGACTATAACGCAAATTTGATGCTTAATCTTTTGCTGAATACTGAAGGTTGATTAATTTTAATTGGGTGAATAAAGCAAACATGTTGAGTATTTAGACAGAATATTACACTTGTCTCTGTGTTTTGATAGCTCAAACTGTCAGAATTTTCCACTATAGCAGTTGTATCTGCCTCATTATGAAAACCCTCCCTCTCAACAAAACAAAAAAAGTAAAACTGCTTTATTTATTTATTTATTTATTTTTAGCAGTACAAAGCTTTGATTTTATGCTTGAAATATGCTTTTCCTAAATTGAATTAGTGCTTTTTCTTCCTAACATACACTTAAGCTAAATAGGTTGCCCATTCAAATGCAGAAGAATTTCTTGTGGAAATGAGAAACATGAGCCCAGCACATTATGAAAATGGTTGAATGTGGGGAGACTGGCTTTTCTTAATGTCACAATGCTAAGGCAGTAACATCCCAGCCACTTGGATTTTAGTGACTGGTTGTTTTTCCTGGCTTGCTTATTCTTCAGACCTCTGCTATTTTTCTCGATGGGCAGAATATAGATTCTGGACTGTAATTTACTCTAGCAGCTAATCTTGGTGCAGTTTCTAATATAAGCTGCAGCTAATTGCATTTGTTTTGTTTTCATAGCAATTTCCGATTCTTGATGATTGCTTTAGCCTATGCTATACCACTGGGTGTTTTCTCTGGCTGGTCTGGCGTTCTGGATTTGATATTAACACCAGTTCATGTAAGCCAAGTAAGTATCTCCTGACTGATAATCAACAGCTATTTTGTAAGTGCCATGTTTTTATTTTGCACTAACATACAATTTTATCAGGTTTTTATAGTATGTATGAACCACTATTCTACCGAAACGTTAAACAAAATAAACTATAGCTTTGGCATTCCAAGCTGTCAGGATCCTTCCTGCCGACTCTCAGCTAGTGGTTTATAGTTTCAGAGCTGTGTATGCCTTTTGACAAGAGTGAAGAGGCAGATAAACAAATGGGAGTATTGTTGGCTGCCGCACCTTTAGTAGTAGAAAATAATGTTTACCAGATGAAAAGGATGAAGTGGGGGAAAAAGAGGATTTCTAAGCTTTTGATAGAGTAAAAATCCAGAGGACCTTACTTGGATAATGCCATAAAGAGGGATCACGTTTAGGGCATAGGTTACTTAGTCATACTTTTTTTGCAGTAAATTTTGTTTAAAACATTCTTTAGAAGGTCTTGCATCTCATGTTGCTGTTGTGGGAGTGGGGTATGGGGATGAATTTGTTAGCACTCTGCAGCCCCTGTGCACCATTTGTTTTGGAAATAACATGATCTTACTTTTTCTACTTTAACACGTTCCTTTTCTTCTTTTTTTTTCTGTCAGGTAGATGCAGGCTGGATTGGATTTTGGTCTATAGTTGGAGGTTGTGTTGTTGGCATAGCAATGGCAAGGTAGGAATAATTTCATCCACTTTTTCAAATGTAATTTTCATTTGGCTTATGCTCTTAACAATATAACTTGTTTTTTCTCATCTTTCAGATACTTGAAATGGAAAATGCATAGTTCTGGGGTTATGATGTGTTTCTTGTAGAGCAGTATATTTATATATTTCATGTTACTGCTCTCTGAGGATTGAGAATGCCACACTCTTATGCTTTGATTCAACAGGTCTTACTGTTAGTCCTAACAAGCACTTCCTATATGTTCTTTTAAAATGGTTATTGTGAATTCAGCTGCCTGCTATTAGGGAGAATCCAATATAGAACATTTGGAAAGCATTGAAGAAATAGAGTCTGTCTCCTTTCATCAATAATTTTGGGCATATTTATTCCCAAAGAGATATTGAGAATGTGGCACAGGCAGGTTAGACACAATAATTGTATGTTCTACTGCAGAGAAATTACTCTGGGTCTTTTTTGGCTAGGTTTCTGAATGGGATGTGTTTTTTATTATTATTTTTTTTATGCTATGCTGCTGTGGGTTGCACTATGGCTGTACCTACACTTTTTGTTTTTGTATATCCAGACACAGATATCTGTGGCCATTGTGAATGGTGAATGATCTAAGAAGTGGAAAAGGAAGGAATGGGTTGCCCTTCCAAAAGGCTGCTTTTAGTATGAAATTTTCCAAAAGGTTTTTTTAAATTCTAATTAAATTCCTTTAAAAAAAAAAAAAAAGAAAAAAAAAATAAGGTTTTCTGGTGGTACTTGGGCAGTGCATTTATGAAACTGCCTAAAACCAGCTGCATGTTCCCCCTGCATCTGAATTTGTAAGTGCTGTTATGGCTTCTTTATGCCCACTGTGGTTTTGCAACAAGTTCAGGAAAAAAGTGCAGTGGTCTGTCATTGCTGTTGCTGTGGGATTGTGGAAAGGACCTCTTAGGACAGAAACTAGAAATATCTTCTACTTTATTTATTAATTTTTTTTAACTTGCTCTGCATCACAGAATTTTTAATATTGGAAAAGACCTCTAGGATCATCTAGTGCAACTTTCTACCTACCACCAGTATTTCCCACTGATGTCCCTCCCGTTATCCTTCGTATGTCTCTGTGTCTCTGTAGCCCACCCATCAGCCATGCATAATGCATAAAAATGTGAGGTTTCTCATCCTGATATTTTGCATGCTGCCTAGCAGCTCTGGTGAAAGAAGAGGAAAAATCCTTTGACCTGGGGAGGAAAAACATTCATGTCCCTCTGGTCCTCTCCTGATGCAGGCAGAAGGTCTTAGTCTATCAAAACAAATTCATACCCTATTTTTTTTTTTTTCTAAAAAGGAGTTGTTTTTTGTTGTTGTTGTTGTTGCCTGAGCTCAGATATGAGTTTTTTTTTCTGAGAGAAGTAGATGTTTAAAACTACCTGCTGTAAGTGATCTAGATGCTGTAGCAGGTTACCTGATGCTAACAGGTCCCATGCCAGCTTAATCCTTTCCATCGTGGGTTAACCTCTCCTAAAGTTGTGAATTTCAGTAGTAGAGGGGCAACCTTAGCACTCACACTGTTAGGAGAGAATCTGCTGACTCAGTGCCAACATGCAAATCTCCATCTTTATGGTAAATTAATTTATTTAATATGTTGCCTGGGTTAAGTTTCAGGAAATGCTGACAATCTCCTTAACTGCTTCAAAATTGATTTCAAACCTTGTGGAATACCAGTACTTTAGAGTATCGAGAGATTTGCTTCTGAATAAACTGAAAAAAATAAAATACCAACAATCTCTCTCCAAATGTGTCTTCCTAACTTGGGCAATGCATAGTTCAAATGGGAGGGTTTGCACACACACTGTGAGGGAGGGGGTGGTTTGTCACTCCTGATGGATGGCTCTCCCTCCTAGGTCTATTCAGCATTTATCTGTGTAGGGCTGAATCAATGACGAGTATGACTGTAATCTGCTGAAAGTTGTAATTAGGAAAATTAAGTAATGATTCTTGTCAAGGATGACAGGCTGATGTATTTCGATGTCAAAACTATGATTTACCAGGCAAGAAGCTCTCTCCCTTAACCACTCCTCAGGAAGCCAGATTTTTTTTCTATTACTTTTTTCCACTAATTTATCAAACCAAACTCAGTATGGTTTAGGAATCTGCTCTTGACATTTTTGGCAATGCAGATTCTAGAATTTAGAACAGTAACAATCTGAGGCTCGCACTGCAGCGTTTGTTCTTGCACGTCACAGTAGGTGTTTAGATCATCTGTATTTAAAGTTGTGCCCAGTTTGGAAGCACATTTATCTAATTTTCCAAATGGTACGAGTTTTCCTCAGCACAATACATAAATCCACCTACTGCTGTCCTGATAGACATGGACCTTAGATATGTTTAGCTAATTTGTGCAATGCATTTCTCTAATTGAAAAGCTTGGGCTATTCCGGGCAGCTGGCAGGTGTTTTACCCTTTGCTGGCAGCTTTCAAATGATACTGGCTTGAAGAAAAGCAGTGTTGAAGAGGCATGTTCATATTATTGCATGGCAACATAAATCTATTCCTTTTCCTCTGAATTTTTTTGGTCACATTTACTGATGATCCTAGATACTTCTGGGGTTTTGTCATTCACAGCTCAATCTTTCTTTCTGCTTTTAATCCGTTAGTCAAAATGCTGAAACTTTATGGCATGGTGATAATTTCCTTAGCAACAGACGGTGTTGTCAGCAACACAGGTTTGTGACTTCAGCTGTGGGATCCAGCCTAGAGCTGATTTTCTGAGTTATGGGAGGCTGCTACCAATGGTAGGCTCAGAGATCTGTGTCCTGGGGGTGGTAAGGAGAAGCGTATGCCATCTGTCCTGGTGCACCTACTTCTTTAGCAGATGCAGACATTCCCATCCGTGCTAGATGGTGAAGAAGGATAGTTGGAATAGAGGGAACAGTGATTTTGTCTGCCAGTAGGCAAAGTAGAGTGTCTTTGGGGAAGAAGTCTGAAGTTGATGTGTTGAAAAGCTTTTAAAATTGCTGATTTTTGATCCTAGCGGTCTCAAGGAATAATTAAAGAAACTGACAAACTACTGAGAAGAGGTGATCCTGATTGCTGGATTTGGATTGTCAGAGAAACATAACAGAAGCAGCTAGCCTTTGACTATTGGGGATTAATGCATAAGCCACTTAACACCGCAGCCATAAACTTTTAAGATTATATACAGCATTCATCTCCCTCTACTGCTTATTGAATTACTTGCTGCTAAATTCAATGTGGAATTAAAGCTTAGGGAGAATCAAAATAAGAGGGAAGAAGTGATAATTTTTGCAGGTGTCATTGCTCACACATCTCTTTATGGTATATCAAGAGCTAGGATTCCTAGTCATCAAAATGTAGCATTTATTTGTTACATCAAGTAAGCTGTATGGTATCTGCCTGTGAAGTGGTGCTTAGCAAGGCAGAAAAGGCAATTTATGGTGAACCAACCCAGGTGGATTTTGCTGCCATCAGACTAATAAAAGTAGGAGACTCTGAGTGTGGAAGACATGCTTTTGACATGTGTCCAGCCCAAAGTCATATTCTTAACCTGCAGAAAATTGCTAGTGGAGAAATGATGTTGCCTTTTCCTTTTTAGTATCCAGGTTGAAATCCCTTTGGAAAAGAGCATTAGCACTGATAATTATGCTATGTGAGTGCTGCTCAAATGCATTATGTCATCTTCAAAATAAAATGAAAAAAGATGAGGAAAAAAGCATTTGAACTATCTCATGGTATAAAGATCACACTTACCTATGTATAACAGATTGCCCAAGGACTTGTGGTGATGGTGTCCCCCAGATTATCACTTGCACAGACATGTAGAAGGTGATGGTACAAAGATTCATGGTGTCTGGAACATTTCAACCCAAAGCAGTCACTGGCAGAGTGACAGTGTGTGAAGAGTTCCTGCTTTGCCTCAGCCACTGAGAGCTCTGTCACCAATTTTTTTGAGGATCAGTTGTTGTTCCTCAGCATCTTCCACCCAGGGATTCTAGTAATAGGGAGTTTTGTTTCCCATAGGAATCAGTCTTGAAAAGTTAACTATGTCTTGACTGAAATGCATCAGCCTACTCATATGTTAATTGTGAAGAGTGTCTGCCAAGGGAGACTGGCAAACACTGGCAAAACATCAGTGCGAGTATTGGTGTGATGTTCAATCCAACAGATGCAAGAGGAAAAAAAAATCCTCCCTATGTACCAAGCATTTTCAATTGATGTCTTGAGAATTTCTTGTTTTGGTTGTTATTTTGTGACAGCTAGAAAATCTATGGCTCTTCATCTTGACAGATAGAAATATCACCATCCTATAAAAAGCATTTATTTTTATTTCTGAACATGACAAACGATTTTTAATTTGTTTTTGTGGTTTCCAAAATGTTTAATGAGAATTTGCTGAATTAATTGTCAGCCATCATGTTTAAGTAATGTAAAAATTAGCATTTGTTCTGCTCTGATCTGTGGGTATTTTAGTGTTTTGTTTTTTTTTTTTAGGTTTGCAGATTTTATCAGGGGCATGCTGAAATTTATTCTGCTGCTGCTTTTATCTGGAGCAACGTTAGCATCAACCTGGTTCACTCTCACCTGTCTAACTAATGTCACCCATCTGCCTTTAACCACAGGTATTGACAGTGACTTTAATTTGTATTATTTGTAGTCTGTATTGCAAACATATAGTTGATTTAAGACTGCAAGTGTGTAATAAGTTGATTGGGTATCTTTAGCAATATGGTAATTGTACGTGCAGGTTCAGGGGACAACTCCAGCCCAAAATTTACTCATCCTTCACCTCAAAAGGTTGGGGAGTAGCTGTTGGCAGAGGAGGAAAAGATCAGAGCTCTACTCAAGTTTCCAGTTGTCTGTACAACTATTTGAAAATCAGTGCTGCTTTTTTGTTTATTTGTTTATTTATTTATTCATTGTTTCTTTTTGAAGTGTGTTCTTCCCCTCCCTATCTGCACCAAAGGTTTGATTGCCAGACCTTTATCCAGCAGAGTAACGAGCTATAGTAAAACTAAACCATCAAAATTTAAAAACCGTGTTTTTTCTTTCCTGTATTTAGTAAAGAGGTTGTTGTGGAAAATAATATATAAAATACTCCTTTATTCAAATTAAATTTTACTTTCAGGAAGTGTACTTGGCACACTGCATGTGTCACAACTATAAAAGAGAAGTGAGTATGGCAAATTGAAACACACAATCAATTCAGGAAAGAATTGCATCCTCTGGATGGTGATCGGTCACGTCCGTGATTTATCTTGTGATTTTAACTTTTTCAAAAATTTTTTCTTCTGGAATAAAAACTTAGTAGATAAATCAGACTTCATGGTGGTTGTCATAACAAATGACTACACTTTTCTTCTCCATCAAAGCTAAAATAAATGCAATAAAAGCTCTTACTTTTTGTTCTTGTCTGCTTCATTGCTGCAAGCCTGCAGTAATGTGAATTTGTACAGTAACTCTATCCTCTGAATTGATGCAACAAGCCAAATGTCCCTTCAAGTCTATGCATAAGAATGAAGCAGGGAGGTTTCAGGAGGTGAAAGTCATTACAAATGTATTCACCAATGATCCAAAATAAAACCCAGCTCTGATTTATTCTTTTGGTCAAATTGCTCAGCATGTAATATAGTTTACGGAGAAATTCCTACTTGTTCAGAGCATGTTTGTGCATTACTGTCAGTACTGTGATGTTTTTGTTTTGTTTTTAGTTTTATTTTTGTTAGGTCTGCCACTGTCAAGGCATAACAATGGATAGAATATTTAGCATATTACATGAACTAAGCTGAATTCAACATCCTATGATAAAAATGCAGAGATTGAATTATTCTTTTCATGCAGTTATTGTCTGTTCTAAAATGTGTAGTTCCTTAAATGGAATTGTAAATTATCTTTTAGATTTTTCAGTCTGTGGTGTTCATACATATTTCCCTGGCAGTGTGAAACCCTTTCCTTTAGAACAGAAGATTATTTTGAATAGAAATGCCATCGGTGTGGTGCATACCTCTGGAAGGAGAGTCAGCCAGGCTGTCAGGCATTAGGGCATTAGACATCAAGGCCAGATGTGCAGCCACCAAATGGTTTCTTTTTTTTCTCCTTTGTCATAATGTTTAAACCTCATAAATAATTTGGGAAGGTTTTGTATCAGCTTTTTCTCGTTAAAGTTCATATAAAATAGATGTAATGTGCCTGTTTAAATTAGATCCTCATACACAGAAAAGCAGTGGTATATCTTTATGAAATACGCTGCTATGGATGAAAACACACAAGCTATTTAAGCTAATTTATGGGACTTCATGCTAGATTATTCCTCAACATAATGATGCGGTACGATGATGACCTGTGCGTTCCACAGTAATTGGGAGAAATGATACATTTGAATTGATTTTGATGAGCTTCTTTCTTTTCTTTTTTTTTTTTTTCCTTCTTTTAATTAAAAGTTTGAGATGTGTGAGAGGTCTGATGCAGGCCATTGTCTGCTTGCTTTGTGGTTTGAGATAGCTGGCTAAGATAGAGGTCACTGTAAATACCTGGTGAACTAGTGTTGACAGTGGACTTCCAGGTAGTTGTCCTCTGAGTGTTGGAAGCTGGGCAAAACAAAACTCGTTCTAGCAGGGTTTTTTGTTTGTCTGTACATTTTTGTTGTTTGTGTAATGCTTTGTACTTCAGAGCTACTTTGCAGGCCTGGCTGAAGGTCTGCCACAACACAGGGATCATTATGTTACTGAGGGCAGCAGGATGTGATGAAGCCAAGGAGGTGATACTGAGGCTCTTTGGCTTCTTTCTGTCCTGTGGCAAAGAACTCAATTATTTGGCTTGGCAGAACTGCTCTGTACGTGATGAGTCTTGAACCACACTTGTCACACTGTCTCATTCAGATGCAAGCAGGGTTCAGAGCTGACTGTTGAGGAAACACAAGTTCATCTCAGCTGATAGCTGATTGATCTACAGGTAATGTTTGCATCCATAGGTGGATCTTGCCAGTGGTTTCACTGAGTCCAAAAATAGTGTTTTCTTTAGTTAGGTAGATATTGCATAGCATACGTGCTCATTGCCCTTTCTAAAAACCCTTCTCCCATTCTTTCATCTGGTCCCCAGACTAATTCCTCACCTGGCTATGTTTGCATGCAGGCAGGCTTTTGAAATGCTAAAATGTAAAGAGAGTTTGGCCGATTATTCATACTAAAAGAAGAGGCAGAAAATGTCTAAAGATTTTTTCTTTTCCAAAAACAAGCAAAAAACCTCTTTTAATCAATTTACTTTGTAGCAGTTGTAGTAATGTCTAATTTAAATACTGGAGGAGGAATTGTATTTGAGAAAATAATCACAGCAAAATGTTTCATCCTGCACTTGTTTGTATAGCACACTCCTAATTCCTTATAAACAGGCACAACATCATCTAAAGATCTCCTATAAAAATGTAATTACTTAGAATGGAGACCTTTAATGTAGATATTAAAAATCAATGACTGCTTTGTGCTTCCTTTAAATTATATTGTTTAATGTTGTTTGTACTATGTAATGCGTGCACTGCTTTGCATTATCATGCAGAGTTTTTTCTCCTGCCACAGGATGAGACGAGTTTTGTCTCAGTTGCTGACTTCTTAATATATCTCCCAAGGACTTTAGGGAAGGTGTACTTGGAGTCGTGCGTATGAGCCATAGCAGAACCATAACTGCCAGCGTGGAGAAAAAGAAACAAGGCAATAATAATAGTGCCGTCATAGCTGCTATATCTTCTATCTCAAACACCTCTTACTGCTTAATCACAGCTCTTAAAAATCCTTCATTCTGAAGTTAGCTTTTGTTTTAAGCTAGCTGGAATTTTCTTTTAAGAAATTTTCGTGTATATTTTTGCATTTTTTCAGCTAGTTTCCAAGACCATTTTATTTAGACATTGGTATTAAAATAATTTTCTCTGTTGAATTCCCAATGCAGCTGCTGATCTCTCTTTCTCTGTGCCAAGTCCATTGTCAGTTTGCTTCGTACTGAACTTCATTATGAGAATTTATGTACAAAGGGAGGCTTTGACCCCAAATAATTGTGTAACGCATTGTAATGCCAGTTTCAGTATCTTGTCACTTTGTATAGCTGGTAGTATCTCTGGATACAAATGCTAGCATTTTCTAAAAATTGATATGCAGTGCTAGTTGCTTGCAGCTCAGATGGAATGTTTTCAGCCTAGTATATCAAGAATATTCTAATATTTATGAGCATATTCAGCAGAATTTTGCTTTACAAAACCTTTACTGGTGCTGCATGGCAGGTGCTCTGAATACTGTGGCAACTCCACGAGTTGATTACTGTATTTAGGTTAAGCAGTCTGAGCGTTATTTTTCACTTCAGCAGATTAAACATTATAAACACATCTATCTCCCCATCCTCATCTGCGAAGCACAGTATTGAAAAAGAGGAATATTGATTATATAATACTGATTGTTTCATTATTTGAATTTAATTTCTTTGCTATAAACAAGACATGCTAAGCCATGCTGCCTCAAAGGATAAAATCAGCCTGAAAACATGGAAACGGAGGTTTGTTTGTTTTTCTAGCTTCAGCATTCACCTGTTGCTTATGGCTGTGGGTAGGTCTTATTACTTTCCCTCCTGTTGTGCTTTTCCAACTCATAAGTTTCCAGTAATGACCTTTGTATTCCTGATGGGGGTTGAAGATCGCTCACCAATTTCTTCTGATTTTTTTTTTTTTTTTTATAGAGCAAATACTCTGCATTCCAAGCAAGTTCTACTTGCTTTTCTCTTGGGAAGTATACTGAACAAATGCAATTTGATCAAATGTTTGTTTACTTCTATAGCTATATCATGAGATAAGAATTTGATCAACACGTGCCAAAATGGAGTTTTATGCAATGAGACATATTGATGTTATAAATACAGAGAATAGAGACATCTTTCTACTGTTTTTTTTTGTTTGTTTGTTTTTTCTCTTTTTGTTATTGTTCCCATAATTGATTTATAGTAAAAATTGCTGTCTTACCTTGGGGCAGTCACGTTTCTCATGAAAAAATTGAAGGAGACCTCTTCGATGACTGTTTTTAATGTTGCCAGTAGCAAGGATTAAGTTATAGAGAAGTTTCTCTCCACTTCAGCAGACCTGGGGGAGTTTGATAGGAGCTAACTTTGACTTGTTTAGCTCATTTGTGAAAATACTCAAGTCCACCAAGTATTCATCCGCGTAAGGCATTATCCTTTCATTTTGGCATTTGGGATGCTATTATAACCAACAATAACAAAATGCCCTAGATCTCTGTAGGCTTCACTTTAAATTGTATGCTATGCCCATGAGAAATGTTAAGTTGTATTTGCTTTCCTGTTTATCTGTATGAAGTTTGTGTGAGTCTTGCCTCGGTTTGTCTGAGAACTATTGCAAAATGTACAGTATTCAAGAGTTCTGTCAAAGGACTTTGGAAGAAGATGCTTCTTTGCACTTGATACTGCACTAGTGTCTGCATTTCTCCTGTAAATATATCTGCAGAATGCTTTTTTTTTTTAAATGAAATGGTAATATTTCATATTATTCTTTGGAAATCATCCAAATTGTATGTGCCAGCAGGATGATAAGAACCGTTTAGATTTGTGGAGATCCTTCCATTAATTTAATTCAGTTTTGGATTGCACTTTGCAGTTATAGGTTAGTGATGGTGTATTTTAAAATGAAATTTGTGAACACATTTCAGGACATCCTGGGAAGTTCTGGGAATTTGATTGAACATCTGAGAGAGAAATGCAAGATGCTTTCCGCTGTGTTGCGAGCTCATCCAGGAACAAGTGGACGCTGTCATTTAAATTCTTCCCTTGTTCTACCTCCTAATTTACTTGTTTCTGGTATGAAGCTCTTGCCACAGCAGGCAGCTGAGAGGAAATAGTCTGTTTCTGGGATACAAGCATTAATTTATCTTCCTGTAGCTAACAACTTGCGATAGATAGGAAGCCAGAATGGAACCTGATTTCTTACAGCTTTCTCCTCTTTGTGATAAGCCTCTGTGGCAACATCAGTCCCAAATCACTGCCTTGCTTCATCTAACTAGTAACATCTGTAGTGCCATTATCATGACTCACTTAGTTCCTTGCTTTCCTCCTGGTGCTGCACCTCAAGCAGGAATACTACATGGCTAAAAGGCATTGGAGCCTCCTGCCAGGGTAGCTCCAGGCAGTTCTCTAGGGCAGCTGTGCTTTGGGTGGGCATGTTGCTTTACCCGCTCTTCTTTGCGGCAGTCAATGTGTGAAATAGCTACCCAGATCTTTAAAATGTGACATTAATTGATGCTTAAAGATACTCAGCCCGGTTCTGTTGCTTATTGGGGCCCACAGCTGCCACTGTCTCAGGTGCACACCTTTGCACATAGCTTCACAGGCAGTTCATTCCTTTTCCTAAGGAAAAGCAGGCTTTTTCATACTGATAGCATGATGTAGTTCCCCAGATTATGGTTCTGTCCAAGCACATGCAAACTATTTGTTTGTCCTTGATAGAATTTAGAGCATAATACTTGCTTCTTGGCAAATCATTTTTATTTTTATTTTTTGTCAGCACTTTCTTATCCTTTTATTCATTTCCACTGACTGTCATTGAGATTGTCTTAACCAGAAAAACATTTCCTGTAACTTCAGCAGCTGTTCTCGTACAATATAAAATCATGGTAATCACATGCACCACGGTGAATGGTCACTGCAGGAGGAAGGAAACAGTCACCATGAATAGGTGGTATGCTCACGGCTACAGTGTCTTGTTGCCCTTGAGCAGGAATGTTAGGCATGGCGCTACTTAGTGTGTGAAGGAAATGTCTGGAGATCCCTCAGTTTGGAGGCATTGCCTGTTCTGCCTGTTGGGGTTTGCAGAGGCAGCATCAGTCACACCGCAGAGATGCTGTGGGCAGCCACACTTGTGATGGTGCTCATTGTAACAGCCAGCAGCTTCAGGACTATTTCCACTGTTTGATGGTAGAATACAGAATTCCTCTTTGAAATTACCTTTATTTTTTCCCTTTTTTTTTTTTTTTTTTTTTTTTTTTGCCTTTGGGGAAGTTCTGAACATTTTCTAGAAGCTGCAGATACTTATCTATGGATATCTTTAACTGAAGGTAACAAGTGGCAGATGATCATTTGTCTTCAGAGATTCCTTGCATTGCGTCCCTGTGTTGATTTCTCAAGCCAACACAAATTTCCTGTCGTTGGATCCTCATTGAGTTTTGCTGGGTGCATCTGAAAGCAGTTACAGAGCATTAGAGCGATAAGCAATATGCTCTAACACTGTGTCTCAGAACATTCTGGAATATATGGGAGGAAAAAGAAAAGCAGAGGGGGCTGGCTGTCCTTCCTGAAGTTATACCATCTATATCACCCTTCTGGCTGAGCCTTCTGTCTTCCTTTTCTTGTCCAGGCAAATCCTCTGTAGAGAAAGAAATATGTCTCTGTGCCCTGGAAGCATACCACATCAAATGAAGGATCTGATAGATAACCCTTTCTGCTGTGTCTTTTAATGCCTTGATCTCTTTGCCACGATTTTTCATATCTTAACAAATTGTGATTTTTTTTTAAACTGGAAGTTTCTGTTTCCTAACAGCTTTGCAGTTGAAAGACTGAACAGTGCTTAACGTAGAAGGTGAAGCAGAGCCTTTTCAGTTTTCCCCTTTGTAAGGCAGAAGAAAGCAAATTAAACTGAAAATGCATTTTCTACTTTATATATAAACATAAATATCTGTATTGGGGGGGAAAAAACTTAGAGATTTAGTAGCAAACTGCAGTGAGAAGATGCTATAACAAGGTTTCCTAAGACTTAATGCTTACATCCCAAATACATATTCTTTATGTTGTCTTGTCATTTTGGTTGAAACTTGAGAAATTAATTTCCTCACCTATATGACTTCTACTTGTTTTCTGATAACTTAGAATCATGGAATCGTGGAATGGCTTGGGTTGAAAAGGACCTTTAAGATCATCTAGTTCCAATGCCCTGCTGTAGGCAGGGACACCTTCCTCTTGACCAGGTTGCTCATAGCCCCATCCAGCCTGGCCTTGAATGCTTCAAGGGATGCTTCCTTGAATGCTTTACAGCCCCTCTGGATGACCTGCTCCAGTGTCTCAGCAGCCCTCACTGAAAATAATTTCTTCCTAATATCTAGTCAAAATCCACCCTCTTCCTGTCTATCCTCTACCTTACACTTTATGTTTTCTTGGCTGGTAACTCAGATTAGGCTGCTGGTCCAGATATCATCCTGTTTCCTAGGCAGTACTTAACAAACTTATTTCAGTTTCTAAATTCAGTTCTAAATTCTTTTGAGATTTTCTGGTTTTCAGAAATAAAGCATTTGGCAGTGTTGGAAATCATAGAGCAAAATGTCTGAGGGTACTGAAGAAACGTCTGTATTCTTCTGCTATTCATCCAAGACAAATAAGCTGTACAGTGCTGAAAAAAATCTGTGTTATCAAATGTCCCATTCTTTCTAGGCAGTGGATGCCCTTTATTTCCTATTGAAGTCAAATGGGACTCACCATGTTGCCACTCAGCCTATGATGAATACTAATGTCTTGTTATCTGCTAAATCATTAGTATTTATTGGTAACATGCTATCAGAATTAGTCCTGACCTTTAGAGCTAAGTCAAAAGGTTAATCTGTGTCCGTTTCCAATTCAGAGCATTAATTGCTCCCTTCTCTAATTGTACATAGGACAATAGTTACTGTTCATTTTAGAGATAAATCAAACTGTAGGTGACGGTTTGCATTCATAATTCTGTGCTTTTTGCTTCTTACAAATGAATTCTGAGTCACAGAATGTCTCTTCACAGGTTCTGTTTAAAACAGCAATAATTAAAAAATAATAATTAATTAAAAAAAACAAAAACAAAAAAACAGTGCATGCTTTCAGCCTAAAACTAGTGAGATGTGATACACTTTCTGATACACAGAGGGTAAAAATAAGTTTATGCATTTTTAGTTGCTCAAGTATTACTGTTCATGACAACTATGAATATGGGGAAAAACACCAGTGTGAAGCTAATAGCTGTTTTTGTGTCTCTTACAGCCACTCTGTACACATCCTGTATTCTCTTGGGCATATTTCTCAACAGCAGCATACCAATATTCTTTGAGCTCTTTGTGGAAACCGTCTACCCTGTTCCAGAAGGAATTACCTGTGGAGTTGTCACCTTTTTGAGTAATATATTTATGGGAGTGCTTTTGTTTTTCCTCACATTTTACCACACAGGTAAGAAATACGGGTTGCTTTGAAAATGTAATTCTCTGTGAAGACATACTCTTGTCAGCAAGGGGAGGATTTACGCATACCATTTCTGTTAATAATCAAATGTGTGAATCCCCTTTGGTAGCAAGGGAAAAGAACTTGAATTGTTCTTTTCTGTATGCATGTTAATAATAATGAAATGCTTTTTCTAAAGATGTAGATAGACATGTTCCACTTGAAGTTTGCTGTAACCAGAACCCATCAAGATGCACAGTCATCATATTTTTATAAAACGTTAGATTTTTATGGGTACATATTCCTTTAGATAATCCAGTGGCCCAGTGAGGCAGAAAAGTGTCTCGTTTGATATTTTCATCAGCATCTTCAGGTTCTCTCTGGAATGTTATTTGCTTCCTCATAATTCATAATCTGACTTCAAACTTGCTATTTAATAGACTATAATAAATTCTTATTACTCTCCTATGACAAGATGTGCTGCTTAGTGAATGAGGGAAAGGCTGTGGGTGTTGTTTACTTGGACTTCAGCAAAACATCTGATGCTGCTTCCAAGCAGCTTTCTCCTGGCAAAAACTAGTGTGGATGGTTTGGATGTCTGAGCTTCTTAAAATGTTTTGTTTTGTTACCGAGAGGAGACTGAAAAATGTCAGAATGAGTTGTGCTTTGAAATGATGAAGGTTGCAGTGCTGGGCTTGTGTATCTTTCTGGCAAGTAATTATATGCAGGTTAATGATTACATTCTTAATTGTGTGAACAAAAAACTGGATTCCATTTACACCAGCCTCAGTGGCACAATGTTTACTTCTTACATCTTAAAGAATGCTTTTATGATTAATATTAATTGGTGTGAACTCTGTTCACATATATTATTTTTTCCAATGTTTACACCTGAGCTGAAAAGATGGTACAGAATATTCCGAGGATATTTTCAGCATTTTTCAGAGTAAGGTGCCCTGAACTGCTTAATAACCCCAAAGATATGCACACAATCTCTTGTAATATTTTCATAGTCTTAACTTCCTTCTGACTGAAGAATTGTGCTAGAAAGAATTTATTCCCTCATGAATAGGGTATTTCAGGCCATTTTTTCTCTAGCAAGTATCAGTAAAAGCAGGTAGGAGCAAACCTGAAATTAGTTCATCCACACACTTGGAATCTTTTCCCTATTTCTCCATAGGAGAGGGGAAAAAAACAGTTATCTGTGCTCAAGATGATCCACTCTCAATGATGCAGTAACAGAAATGATCAAAATTACAGATGTTTGTGACCGCTGGAGGCAGTCAATGCTGGTGGATGCTATTGGCTCCTTTGATAAAGGAAAAATCCTTTAAAATTTAGATAACGATCTTAAATACTTGTCTTCCCTTTGAATCAAATGCATCTTCTAATGACATCTAAGGAGCTTATGGGTAAACCAGAACTCAGTCAAATTTATCTTGTTTGCTCCCTGCTTTCAGGCCAAATAATCTTTCAGTAGTTTAAATTCTTACTTCTTTTTCTTCTCATACTGTGATGCTGCAAAGGCTGTGAAAGAATCAAGCAATGGAAACTTTCCAGTGCTTTGATGATTCTGGTCCAGCTAACTTGGTTAAGAAGGGAAATTCCAACCTTTCAGAAACCTCAGCCTAATTTCTAGTGCTGTGCTCTGAGACCAAAAGCCTCAGCTTCTGGATGTGGTTTCCTACAGGGAGTTCCAAGTGAGAGCCACAGACAAATAAAGCCTTTAGCTTTGTGTGATCCCTATGTTAGCATGAAGTTCCAATGCTGTACCAAATTCTAGTTTGCAAAAGACATGAAGTGTTTAAGAGGAAAACGTGGTCTTTCAGGTTATATAGGTTAAAATTAGGAAAGGGTATGGCTTCTCACAGAAAATAGTAGCAGAGCATTTACCTGTGAGCAGTACAGTCTACTCCAAGCCTAGGTACATTTTATTAAGGTTTTGATTGCCTCACCAAATCCATAAATGTTCTGGGGAGAAGGTGCTGTTGGTTGTTGCTGGCTCTGAGGAGTTGGTTTCCCATACTTACTGACACTTGTCCTTTGCATTGGGTGATATAAATTGTGCTTTCTCTTTTAGCAGTGTAAATTCTAGGTTTATGAAAGTGGCAGTGCTGACGTCTTGATTGTGATTCACTCAGACCTTAGGGAGAGTTTAGATTCTGTAAAAGTCAATGAACAATAATAATTTCAAAAAGAAGAGAAACATTTTTAGTAGTATTTCATTATAAAGATGACAGATTTTAAAGAAAAAAAGAGACATAGCCTATTTCTAAGTGAAACTGCTGAATAGTAAAATATCAGGCAATAGGATTTCTTGAATGTGGAACGTATGTTTATAAAAGCAGAGTGTTGCATCTAGCAGCTGAAAAGGAGGAGCTGTTAGTGCAGCTAGTTCTAAATTGCATTGATTGCACTACTCACAAGGTTCGTCTTTAGGAATTAGTTTTCCCTCCTTAGCCCAGGTAGCTGGTTTGATTTGAAATCAAATCCTACTGCTTCTTATGCTTTTAATTTGTTTTAGTTTTCAATCTATAGGAATCAAAGAACTAATGAGTAGAGTGTTCAGAAGTGGTTTATTCTCCATTAGCAAGAATAGATTTTTTTTTTCCCTCTTTCTGCACTGACAGTCTGAATAAGAAGCATTAACATTAGCTGGAGGCATTGGTTTTATATATATGTATATAGAAGTCCATGGAGGAGTCCCATAGACCACGTTAACCATCTATCGATTGCAGAGCTGTCAAGATTTTGTTAAGGACACAGCAATTTCCTTCACACCCACCAGCCATGTTTCTAACTGACAACACTGCGAGTCCTAGCAGCTTGAAACACGGAGCACGTTCAATAACTAAGATTGGTTCTGTCTTCTGCTTTCCAGAGTTCTCCTGGTTCAACTGGTGCCTCCCAGGATCGTGTCTGCTCAGCCTGCTCCTCATCCTGTGCTTCCGGGAATCCTACGACAGACTCTATCTCGACGTCGTCGTCTCTGTTTGATAACGTGGGTCTGCTGCTAGGTTGGGAGAGACTGAGTGTTGATTTTGCAGTCTGCACATCTGTCTGGATTTGCACAGCTGGCCAGAGGAAAAAAAAATATGAGATATAATCGTGGCTTTATTAGTGCAGGTGAGGGACAGGATTTTTCGTACGTTCAAGCCTGCTCGATTTGCATTCGTTACAGGTAGATGAGCGTGCAACTTGAGTGGTCATAAAGATGCCTGAAGTGCACAGGGAGAATATATCTGATGTACAGGTTCCAGTGTCCAGCCTGGGGTTCTCTATTTAAAAGGCTGTTTGTGTAGCTGTACAAGTCTGTGTGTGTGTGTGTGTGTGTGTGTGAGCCAACTCAAGGTTGTGTGCTCTGGGGTACCGGTAACTTTTGAGTCTTCTATCAGAACAGGAAAAGTGAATAAACTCAAAATAAAAATTAAAAAAAAAAAGGGAAACTATAAAAAAAAAAAAGGAAAACGAAAAAAGGAGAAATCTTTTTTAAAGATCTACCTTTCGAATTGCCAGTCATTTCTATACCGTGTCCATTAAACAGTTAAGCTAGAATAATTTGGTGCTGTACACTACATTTACCTTCTAATAAAGTGATTTCTGATAAAAGACACTGGTACCAGGGTTTTTAGCCATACTAAATAGCAAAACAATCCTTGCAATGTTGGTGGAGGTGTTTGTTTATCACCCTGGTGCACATGTATGCTGAGTGATAGCTGTAGCTGCCACTGAAACCTGAATTGCACAGTACTTTGCCCTGAAATACCACCACGGTTCTGTGTGGGCACACAGCACCTGTGGTATCTCAGAAGATTACTGGAGAGTCATTCTTGGTAAATTCTGCTGTTTTAAAGGCCACCACTGTGTCACCTTTTCATGCGCCATCTGCAGTACTGCCTTTCATTTTTTGTACTGTGAAGACCTGTTCACACTACTAAGTACTGCCGGTGTGGATGTTTGAGTCCTGGTCGTCCTCTTCCGATACTTTTAAGGTGTGCATGATTTTTTTTTTTAGGATTAGTTTACAACTGAGGGTGCCTAAGCAATACTGTTTGTTAATCCAAGTCTTTAAAGTCACAGTTTCCTACAAAATGTTTCTAGTTTCCTGGGGTGCCCCGATGGCGTAATGACAATGAGAAATAACTCCTGAGTCCTGGCATAACGTGGCAAACGTAACGCCAGCTCTTTTTATCAGAACTAATTTGTGGTCATTCTGGCCATTACTTGAACGTAAATATTGAAGACACTTTGAATAGTTTTTTAACTCGATTTTAAACTTGCTAATAATTTCTTAATTCTATTCTTATATTTCAGTTCATCGTCATTTACAGTATTCCCCTGTGTGCGTGTGCTGTGCTTTGTGTTAGGTGTGTGAGTGTGTCTGCATGTTTGTAGCTATGTATACACAAATAAAACTTATATATATCTTATATATATATATGAGTTGTATAAGGGTATGTGTTTACATAGGTTTATTTTAAGTTCTCCTGTCTCTGGATGGTAGTATGCCACTGTTTGTAGCTAAACCAGTCACTGCCATGAATGAAAATGCATACATGGGCTGTCTGTGACATGAATTTTCTCTTCATGGGGTGAATGATTTCCTACTGTAGCTGTTTTATAATACGGAGCGCATGCACGTGTTGGAGGAGGTGGGTGTGCAGAGTTCTGTGTCTATACAAGTTTGAATCAAACGCCCTTTGCTCCTACGTGGGGCTCTTCTCTGTCGTTCTTGAGTGATACAGACACTGTAAACTCACTCAAATAAAACCTGATCTGAGCACTACCTTTCAGACATGTATCCATTCATTCTCTTCTCATTTAGCAGGGAGGATATGCCATTAATACCTTCAGCTCAGGAGTGTATGTGTGCAGCAAAATAAAGCGTGCTGTTTCATGGCAGCTGCTTTTATGTTTTCTGAGCGACGGATGTATTTACTGTAGTAAGTAACAGAAAATTGACTTAACTCATTGCCTGAACTCGCTACTAAATGTTCTTTTTTTCCCTTGCAAGAGGCTCTTTATGGACAATGGAGCTAACCTATGTAGAGATAACTTAATCGATCTCACCATCACATTCAGAACCACCAGCATCATCCTTTTGTTGTTTTTCAGATGGATGGTATTAACCGCCCAACTTCTTTTTACTACATTTCAGTGCCTGGAATGGTTTCAGTATCCAGTAGCTGCTGCTACCTATTGTCTTCTGAAAGCTAGGATTGCTTGCCAAGAATGTGATTGGACTTGCATTGTCATGGCAGAATTGCACCCGTGGATGGCTCTTCGGAGCTCTACTTCTGCAATTTACTGTAGCTATATTAAGATGAAAATTGCACCGTTTGGGCACTGTCCCGAGTGACAGAGGTTCCTAATCGTTTCGCTGTCCAGACTATTTTGAGATGGAGAAGCACCTGAGGCAGTGTTCAGACCGTAACCTCTTCCTCCTCTGTTCCAGAAAGCAGTGAACAATTCAAAATATTTGTCAGTGCTGCCAGATCCGGACTCTGTTACCATGAGGGAGATTGAACGTCTTGTTTAAAACCCTGTTGAGTGTTTTCTTGATTTGCTGCGAATTGCTCACTGCTCTCCTGAACTTTGGTAGGAGTTTGTGCATCTGTCCTGGGCACTGTAGCGTGTGGTCTTAATTACAAACCCTCAGTATCTCTGCACAGAAAACTGAACTGTTACCCAGGGCCGAGCAGTGCAAGAAGATTCTGTTGGAGACACGTGCTGTGCCTGCAGGCCTCAGCCTGAATTCCCAGCACATCTCATCGAAAGCAGATGGAAATTGAGTGAATGCCAAAGGATGGCTCCCAAATGACTTCAAGCTGATGAGGACATTCCACACACGCAATCTTCAGGTGCTGTGCTCTTACTAGACTAGCAAGTCTGGCTTGGGACAGGAGTTGGGGACTGTGAATGTGCTTGCTGAGGTGTCTGACGGTCGCCGATGAGGGTAAGTCAGGACCAGCTTCCTCCTGTGGTGGAGCAGTCCATTTAACCCAACTGAAGCTTTGGGATTATTTCTTAGAATATCTACTTCTCTTCATGTCCCAGAAGAGCAATTTATCCAGCAGTGCAGTGCCCCCTAAAATACAAATGACTGTGCACATTTTAGTTTGAAAATGCTGGGGAGGAGCACAGCGGTCACTCCCCTCTCTTCAACAGATCTTCATTTCCAGTAGTTATACTCTGGGCTGCGTCTTGGTTTTCTGTTTGGCTCACTAAGTTATTACTCTGCTGGCTTTCTTCTAGCTAGCTTTCGTGCTGCTGATGGGTTTAGGAGGAGCTGGCTCTGCTTTCTGATGCTTGCTGTCTCTTTGCTACTTTTGCCCATTAATTTCCTTTTGATCCCTTTGCTTTGCCAAGTTCCCTCCTGCTCCCCTGTGCTGGTGGCAGTGCAGGGACCACGGTGGAGAAGAGCTTGCATTCCCAGCTCCTGCACCTAGAGAGGTCAAACAGATAGGGCTCACGTGTGGAATTGATTCAGGTTCACAGCATCCGCTGAGTTATTCCAAACCATCCAATGGATCAGGAGTGGTGGGAGTGGGACGTCTTCCATCTTCGTGTGTGCTGGAATATCCATAGCTCTGAGGGGATGGGCTGATGCAGGTAATATGGGAGGGAGGGGTTTCTGTAGGACCTTTCAGCACTGCAGTACTGTGTGAGTTGATCAAATCCACGTAGAACGTGAAGTTTTGTGCTGACAGAGATATTAATCTCTGCCTTATCCTACAGTAATGCTTTGCCTGACACTAATACAAATAAACTGGATTGGTATTCATACTTCAGCTGTTACTGGGAAGTGCTGTTCTGTGTGAGGATTGACTAGCATATGAACAGGGATTATGCAGTGAGCACAATGGGTTTAGCTGTCCTGCACTGCTCTGACAGCACTTTTTTAATTGTTAATCCTCATTTCTTACATTAGGTCACGTTCAAATGTTAATTAGCATCTGAAGGAAAAAAACAAAAGCACTCAGGTGGGGCTTATGTTTCATTCGATTTTTTTGGTGTTGTAATTATGGATTGTGGTAATAATTTGACAAGACTTGGCTACACCTGCATGGGTTTTGTATCAAGTAGATGGGTTTGGTGGTGGTGTCGCCTCACTGGGGAGGTTGGTGTGAGGAAGGGAAGGGCTGGACGTGCACCCTGGGGCCTTCCACCCTGAGCTCCTCTCCTGCTGTGACCCCACTTCACTGCAGTCAGCGTGTATTTTACTTCCCTAATTTTTTAAAATGACTTTTGTCATTTTATTTTAGGGCAAATCCTACTTCTTTACGTGATATTCTGATATTTTTTTATTTTGCAGAAAGTAATGTTTAAAGCACCGTACACCTGTCAGCGTAACACACCCTCTGTATGGTTTAACATCTCACCATGATGTGAGTTATCACTTTCCGTACCGCCTGTTGCACCTTAAAGAAGTCACTCAACTGTGCTGCCATCAGTGTTCATTAATTCATACGGGACCCCGAGGGAATCACTTATTCCTGCTCTAAAATTGATGACACGTACTGAAGGTACCATTGCTCAGTGGAGCATCCTCAGTGTAAAGGGCTGAGCCCCATCCTTGGGGCCGGAGAGCCCTTCTGGCTCCGGTTCCCCATCTCAGGATGCTGGGAGCTGTCTGGTTTGCCCTTTTGGAGGGGCTGCCTTCATGTTTATTCTTCACCTGATTGAAACAGACCCAACTGGGATCTCTTGACCCACGTTTATGTTCTAGGACCAGCTCTTCAAAAATGTCCCAACCACGGACAAGACTAAAATAGCTTCACCTCCTCTCAGTGAGGGGAGAGCTCTGTCAGCCCTGGTGGTGGGGAGGAGCTGGGCCCTGCTATTCTTAGCAGCAGCCTCTTTCCAGCCTATATATGGGAGCTGGAGGCCGCAAGGTCCCGGGTGCATTTATCACTGCTGCGCTGCAGCAACCTGTGCTGGGGGGATCAGAGCCAGGGTCTGAGCTGACAAACCCTCTCCACTCAGCATTGCTCAGAGAGATGCTTTGCCCACTTTCTATGTAATCTTTGCTGCCATTGGCACCTGCCAAGCGTCCTCCCCACGGCCCCCACACTGCAAGAAGGCTCCAGCCCAAGCGTGGCCAGCAGCCATCGCGTGCACGTAAATGGGGTGCAGCATAAAGAGAATTTCTGTGAAGAGCCTGACGAAAAATGTGTTGTTGCTAGGAAATGTGAAAGCAGAAAACAATAACGTGGCTGCTGCCAGAGCAATAACGGCGCATCGACGCTTTGCCTCTCATGCGCAGCGTTTGCTTGTGACAGTAAATTAAGTACTGCAGAGATGGGGATGGTTTTCTCCGTGGCCATTGATGCTTCACATCACAGAAATATCAAGCGGTGCTGCTGGAGGTGGTTCGTTACCCAGAGCACTCTGCTGTTCCCCCAGCTGTGGGCAATGTCTGCGGGCTGTGCAGTTCTCCCCGCTTCTGACAGGCACTGCCTGTCCCCCCCTCAGTGCTGGGGGTGAGGTGGGGGTGGTTGTGGTGGGACTGTGGTGTTTGGAAGAGGAGTGGGGCGGTGCTGAAAGCCGCCTCGCTGTGATTAACCTGAAGCTTTGCTGCGAAGCAGTGTGCGGTGACAATTCCACACGAGTGGAGTTCTATGAATGAACCACAGAAAACACGTCAAAATGCATTTCAGCTGTTAGCAGAGCAGCATTTTTAATGACTCTCCAAAGCCTTCCGTAATTGGGCTGTGTGGTTCAGAGTGTGCAGTCTCGTGTGTACACTGGAGAGGGAGAAGCCCACGAGCTGCCTTGGGAGCTGTGCAGGAGGGAGCTTGTGGGCTGAGGCCTCTGGACAGAAGCTGGGGATGGACAGCGTGGGAGCACAGGACACATCCAGCACACCAGAGCCCTCCCACAGACCTGTAAGCACTGTGAGTATCATTACAGACCTCTTGGACTGCCACAGATGCCCCCACGGGAAACAGGGACAGGACTGGGGGCCTCTTCAGAGGAGGACATCAGGTTGGTCTGGCACAGTTTGCTCTTGATAATGTCTTTTTTGTGCTAACACACCTCTACTCATCCACTTTGCAGTGTTTACAAATGCTGCCTCCAGAGCATTTCTGGCAGGGTGCTTGGAGGGCACTTAGAGATGGAGCACACGGAGACTTCTGCATTCTCCTGTCAGTGTTCATCGTGCTCAGCCCTGTGCTGGGTGGGACGTCCTACAGCTGCTGCTCCCCAGCACTGACGGAGGAGCACCCCTGCTTCCCACAATGGTAAGAACTCCAAAAGTAAATTGGTGTATTTGGGATATGGAGTGTAGGTGGGAGAGCTAACTGCACCAGGGCTGCAAGTGAAGCTGTCACGTTAATGAATCAAATTAGCACCTTGGAAAAAAAATGCCGTGGTAGACAGATTTTAAGGAAATTAGAAGTGGGCTCCGACATGCTGCTTTGCTCTAATTGTGTGCAGAGGTGTCTCGATGCAAAACAAAACCATTCAAAGGTGCCCCCTCTGTGTTTTGGTGCAAAGTAACTGGATAAGAAAAAAAAATCCATCATCTTATTCACAGCAAGTTTGTTTTTACTGATCTTGTGCCTCTCAATTACTTTTTAATGGTCTGCATTGAAAAGAAATTCCTGTCTGCACACTTGAGAACGTGAAAACACCCAAATGATAGCTTATGATTTAGTAGGATTAAAGTATTATGTATGCAGGTGCAGCACGTTTCAGGTTATTAGTAATCCAATCTATTTTTTACGACATTATGGTGTAATTTTCTGTATAAAACTTCAATATAAGTCTCAGGCTGCATCGGAACATAAACTAAAATGTTCCTGACTCTGTCACTTTTCATGGTCTTTACTTTGATTAATAAATGCGAGCGGAGCTATAACATCCCGCAGCGAGAGGCCGTGATCATCCATCAGTCAGAGCGTGTCCCCCTGGTTTCTGTAACTCTTTGCAGTGCAGTGCAGGGGACGAGGAGCAGCTGCAGCACTCTGTGTCCCGACATCTGGCACCTGCACTTGAGGTGAGTTTTGCTCCCCTCCCCGTTGGGCTCCTCATGCAGTAAGCTCCCCGTGGCAGGGAAATAACCCACAAGCCCGCCAGGTTGTTCTGTTTTTATTTTGGAATTATTCTTTACATTGTACAATATATAAAAATACAGAGTACCCCAAAAAAATTCACAGTGTCTAAAGGCAGTGATTACAGTCTAGGTCACCTTTATACTAAAGTACCATCGAGTTCAATTGCATAGGAAGGGTGATGTGCCTCCACTGCAGAGTCCAGCGACACGCTCCAGGTTTTGCTGTTTTGGGACAAGCGTTCCAATCACATTCCCCCTTCTGCCCCCACCTCCATCACATGCTTGGCCCCATCTCCTCCATGTCACTCACTTTTAATCCACCCTAAACCCTCTGTGGGAGCAGGGCTGCAGCCTCACAGCATCCATGCTTCTTGTGATGGGTTGTTTTCAAAGCTAACCATGATGGGGATTCTGGAAAGACAAATGCTGCTCTAAAACTGCGCACTCATGGCAGAAGTGGGTCTGCAGCTGAGGCCAGAGGTGGCCCAGAGGGAGGATTTCAGGGCAGAAGGGCTGAGGCTGGATGACCCCACAAAGACCCATTCCCTGTGAGGGGGCTTTTGGTCACTTTTGAAGGCAGTCAGACAGCACCGAAACCTGTGGGCCTGCTCACCCAGCCCCAGCCTTTTCAAGTTTTGTCCTTGCAAGCTCAAAGGGAAGAATCCCCCATGTGAGTCCAGTCCCTGCTCAGAAGGAGCACCCGGGCACAGGGTGCTGCCCCTGCACCAAGGCCTTGTTTGGAGCCCTCTGAAACCAAAAGCCATCAGTTTTCAGGGCTTCTCAACCCTAAATTTTGCATGAAACCTCCTCGTGTCCCTGTAAGGCAAGTCTCGTAATGCTGATCAATAACTCAGAAAGCAACTGCTAAGTTCTTTAACATGGAAGATGACATCGTTCCAGTTCTAGTAGTTGGAAAGCTTTACTCTAATGGTACATTATTTGTTACTCCTACTTGCTATTTTAATTTTCTTTGCACAATTACTCCCTACTTATAATTACAAAAAACAACAGAGTGATACACGTGAGAGATTCAGGAGGCTTATTCAGAAAATATAAGCAGTAACGAGAATCTTTTACTCGGTCATTCTTAACCAGAATGATTTAGGGGAGAATCAGCACTTCTAACTAGAAAAATCAATTTTCTTTTCAATTAAAAAATTATATTTCATTTACCTCAAAACATATTTTGTTACCCCTAATGGAAAGGACACTATCTTTGTACATTCTTTTTTTTCCTTCAGTTTGTCCCTGTGGCATTTGAATACCAGCACTGCCTTTCTTATTTTAAGTTTCCTCTGCAGGCATTTTGCTATATATATATATATATAGTGTGTATATATTATAAATATATACTGTACCTATCCACCGATAGATGTATACACTATTACAAAAAAAAGAGCAAGTTGTTACACAAACTTTACATTTACATTTTATATATATATTTATATATATATAAAACTCTCCCCCCACTACATTTGGTACAAAGAATAAATCAGTCTCAGTGGACAGCAATTTCCTCCCCAGGTGGACTCAGCATCAGATTAACTCTGGAGGCATCAAATTATCTGCATCAGACGTGGACTCCGTTCCTGCTCTCTGTTGATTTCTAAGAACAAGTTCTATCATCACATTTTTCTACAAGTAAGGCATTAGGAACAGTGGTGGTAGCACACTACACATTCTTCTCCTACAGGAGCTGTACAGTTCACATATTTTGGTGTGGAACACCCCGTTAAAGGTGTTTCTGCTGAACAGAAACACTGCTGTCAGATTTCCACTGTCTTATGTCCATCATGTTGCGTGCCCTGTATGCCCCGATCCTACCCCAAGGGTCTGCACAGAGCCAATGGCTCCAGGCCAACCCTGTGACTGCCCAGAGTCCTCTCTTTTCTTGCATGTGAAAGAAAAAGGAGAGCTAGATGGTTTCTTTGGGAAACAATGCTTCCCAATTAAGTGCATTTCCAGTGTTCTTCAAGCTGGACTTAGGAACCCTTAGCAAGTTTAGCATCTAGGTATTGCAGATCTGACAATCAAACTGCAAGAATATCATATCCTTGTGTCATTAACCTGTCACACACTAGAGAGCTTATAACAGAATGCAACCCTCGTATCACAATATCCTTAAAGAACTGCACCCTGATGCAAACATTAATTGAGTAACAAGAGCTCTGATTTCTCTCTTTTTCTCTCCACCCTCTCTCCTAGCTTCTGCTTTCTGCTCAAATGGAGCTGAAAGACCCTTGCTGTGATTGCCCATTACATGAAAAGGGCTGGGTCCATTTGGAGGGCTGCTAAGAAGGAATGTCTGGATGAATTAATAACCCCGTGCACCACCCTCAAAGCATCTGCCCTCCAATATCCACCTTCTGAGCACAATGGCAGTAATGACCCATCTTGGTGAGCTGAACAGGTAAGTAAATTCAGCTGCTACATGATGCTTTCTTTGGGGAAAAAAAAATCCTTTTAAACTGTGTTATTTGTTAAAGCAAGAATGGGAAAATGCTTAAAGAGAAGGAAAAAAAAAACACAAATGGAAAATGAAAAAAAAAGCTGCAAGATTTGACTCACTCTCATCCCCTAAACTCCAGCTGCAGTCCTGCAGTGTGCACGATGATGGCAGAATGCGTCGGTGCTGAAAGAGAAGCTCAAAGGTGGCTCGAGTTTCACAGTAGTGAGCGTGATTGTGGGAGCCCGTGCTCCTCTGACCCTCTCTGCTGACAGCTGAGGAATCCCGGCCCATGTAAATGCATTCAGCCCCTCAGCTTGTTGGAATGACTTGCCGTCAGGATTTCCAGTGTTTCGTGGGGAGAAGGCAATTTGGTTCCCTCTTTTTTCACCTGGTGAAGCTGGAACAGAAGCAGGGTGAGCTGCTAAATCAGAACAGCTGCTGGAAATGATGGGCACCACTGAGCCTAAGGCATCCTTGGGGCAGTGCAAATAACCCCACTTCGTTACGAATATCCCTATAGCCTTCAGTCACTGCAAACTGAAGTTGAAAAAACAAGTAATTTAAAAAATGGGAGGCTACTTTATCCTTGCCTTCTGGTCAAACAATCGTGACACAGGCTTATAGAGCCACGTTGGCTTTTCCTTTCAGGAAAAGCAAAGCTCTTGTATGAGCTTTTCTTCATTCCCTATTGGTTACCTGCACAAAAGAGCAGAACACGTGGCCCTGGCCAGACCTCCAACGAGCAACTGCAAAGGAACAGCACTGAGAAGCTGTTGGCTTATGGCAACATCTGAAAGAAAGCAAAGACAAAGAGAACAGCTGGGGACACGGCTGAGCTGATGGCCACGTGTGGGCACAGCCATTGTCCGGGTAAGATGCAGACAACAAATCCAAGCTCAGGACCACGTGGAGCTCATGCACATTTTGGGGTGCATTTTTATCTCATGCTCGGTATTGGAACATTCTGAAATCCTTAGCATCAGGAGTTCGTTATAAATATTTAGAAACACTGAATGATAACAGTGGTGGACTTGTTCACGTTGCTAACACATTTGATGTAATTGTACATTAAGCACCAGCAATAAGTTTCCTTTTTGCCAAACAATTATGTCAGACAAACATCTGGCTGTAGACAACATGGCTTCTGCATTAAACTAATACAGTTCTCATAGACACAGTCACACACATACACGAAATTACATTTCAAGGCTGGATATACTGTTTAATAATGCTACTGCCCCAATTCAGTTTGATAGCTGCAGCAGCAGTTGTTTGTTGGGTTGGTTTTGTTCAGAAAAATTAAGAAAATAATGGCTAACAATGCACATTACTCAGCTGTTACTATTTCATAGAGTACTGACTGGAAGACGCTATAAGAATGTGCAGCAGACTTTCTGGGTCACGTCAGACTATGGAAACACTCCTTACAAAACACTTTCCCCCCTGCAAAGTCAGAATTATTCACTCTTTGAAAGTAAACGAACTAAAAACCAACAAGAAAAGAAGGGTAAAAATTAGCCCAAAGCATGGTGATTTCCCACAAAGAAGAGCACGGCCTCTACGTTGTCTTTCCTTGTGGACACAATCAGGATCAAAGCTAGAACAAAAAGAGTTAACACTGTCTCAGAGACAAAATGAAAGGAAGAAAGAAAAAAAGCCTATGGCTCTTGTGCGGCAATCATCACATATTTTTTTTTCCAGTGATATAAACATCTTTGTTTGTTAGGCACTCCAAGTTCATGTCTCCGATGTTATTCCAACATTTACTTTCCTCAGTACCTCACTGCCTGTATAATTTTCTTTTAATTAAGACTGGAAACATTCTGGAAAGCTTCTTTGGGTAGTGCACTTTATTTGTGTGTTGTTTCTCACCAGCTCAATTGCATATTACCAAAGAGAGATTATTTCCTGCAGTATGAAAAGATTCTGTTGAAGATACAGGAACACTGCCCTAGAAAGTCACTCTTTTTTTTTTTTCTTATTTTTTCTTTTTTTGCAGAAACAGTAAAAAAAAGAAAAAAAGAAAAAAAATCCAAATTAAAAAAAGGTAAAGAAAAAGGAAAACGTTCTTCAAGATGTTGGCACAATGGAGCCCCGTTCTGCCTGTTCCATGCGCTGTGTTGTCTCGTGCCCTGTTGCTCCTCTGTCCCAGGAAGGATGCTCCTCGCCTCCTGTGTGTGTCACTCCGCGTGCCCTCGTGCTGCTGCGTGGTGGCAGGGCCACAGCCAGCTCCTTGACATTGGCTTTGGACAGCGATGCTGATCTTCCAGCCATAAACAATCGCAGTAGTGAGAGCCATCTCCAACCAAAGAGCCACAAAAGCTCTGCAGAATGGTCCGTACGCGTTTTTGTCCTTGTAAGGAGATGTGCTGTTTACAAGAAATACAATTAACCAAAGGAAAAAAAAAAAAAAAAAAAAGACCCTACTGTACAATATTTACATCTAGAGTCTGGGGCCAGTATTTGGTCCACAAAATCGATTAAAAAAAATTCATATAGGAAGTGATCTAGTCCTGTAGGATCTGTCCATCATCAGCTGTTGGTAAAGGTCCTTCCAGGTGAGGCCTCGGGCCTGTAGTCATATTTATTCAGTGTACTGGGATAGTAGGTTGTCGTGTACACGTTGGTTTGCTGCAAGGGGTAGAAGTTGGTCCTGTCATCCGGTATCAAATTGTTCTTGTTAAGTGTCTGTAAAAGAGAGGAGAGAATGACAGGCACGGCCACAGTGAGACACAGTGACTCCTTTCTACCTGCAGACACCTCCCTCTCACCTGCCTTCCTCAGCATGGCCTCTGCTGCAGCCGCCACTGCCTTCCCTCCGGCTGGGAGAGTAAGACAGCACCTCGAGGTCACTATGGGGCAGTCTGCAGGGACCACAGCTCCTGCCAGGTCTCCTCAAAGAGATCTGTGCTCAGCTACCGCCAGGGCCGTGACCCGGAGCCTTCTCCAGAGGCCCGCAGTCTCCTGGTGGATGGCGTGTTGTCTGAACGTCAACGTCACACAGAACCATGCTGGGCCTACGCGGATCTTGCTGGTTAATGGCAGTGCTCACTCTAATCTCTCTCAAACGCTCATGTTACGGCCTGCAGCTCTCTAAGCAGCTGCCAAACGGCGGCTTTTTCTCTTTGGAAGAGCAGGTGTGCATTTACCTGATCTCCATCTCCATTGGTAGATATCCAGGTTTGGACCCCCCGATATTAAGTGTGTCACTTCTGTCAGCTACAGTATAAGTAACAAATCATGGTCACTTTGGGAAAAACTAAAATGACTTAAATACTTTAACAACCATGAAACATTTGTTGCCAACAACAGCATAAAAATGAGAACCACAAACACCCCTTTTAACATAAAAAAGTAGAGTTTTTCTTTTCCCCCCTCCCCTCTTCCCCCTTTTGAGTTTTGCAAGAATTACTGTTACTTTTCACACCAGCATCCCCCCCCTCCCTTTCTCCCCCAGCTTAAAACCCATCACGATGCCAGACTTTTCCTATGCAGAAGGATAAAATCCCATTCTGGAAGAAGCAGTAATTGTGTGAAGCTTTCTCCCTCATCTTTACAGTCCACAACTTTGGCTGAGGTACTTTTCAAACAGCATTTTTCAGCAAACCCCTGGCTTCAGCTTCTTATCTCTGGTCTGTAATGCTCCTACTCACACCCTTAACGTTTGCCATGCAGTACAGTAGGGAACTCACTGCTTTGATTTGAGGATCAACACAGGCTTTGTTTGCTACAGCATCCTCATGATCGAGGCACAGCACATTTAGGGAGGGTATGAGCGCATCCCCTGTCTGGAGCAGAGAGATGGAAAGGTCGGATGAGGTGGTCGGTCCGGGACCTAATGGCTGTCCTGCTACCCTGATATTTCTGGGTCAACCACTGCACCTCAGTTCCACAAACAGCTCACGCCCAACCCAGCTCCAGCCCCAGTTTCTATTTAATCAAACAATTTTACTGCATGGGGAGGGGGAGAGGAGGAGGAAGAAAAGAAGATACTTTCTTCTAATCCAATAGCAGTCTCGCACCTACAGCTACCATGGGAGCTGGGCCTCCCCGAGATAAGGAGGAAAGGCTTTCCTGTGGCTTAAATACCCCGACAAAGAAATGGTTTAATTGCTAAAATCGTCTTTGGAACTGGGAATTACATGAAACATCTTGTATGCGGAAACAGGCGGAGACCCAGGCTCCTCCTGGTCTGACTGGGATCTTTCCATCCCTCGACCCACAGCACAGCACTTGTAGGAGCTGAAGAAAGAATTTGTACAAGGCATGTTCAAAATGACAAATACTTCCAAGGAATGAGAATTTCTGCCCTTAAGTATGAAAGGAAGAAAAGAAATGTCATGCTTTGCTCCCAGTCACCCAAAGAAATATTAAAATAGTGTAGGCAACAGTCTGCTGCTTTGTGCTGGAGGCTGGCAAACAAGGAAGCCAGTTTCAGTTTGCTGCTGCTTTCTATGCTTCCTTGGGAAATTCAATTAACTTCTCTGTGCTTCAGTGTTTTCTGACCCAGCTTGATAAAAATGATTGAGATCGCCTGCGAAAACTCATTTTGCTAAGTACTGTCACTGAGTCTTTGGGGGAACTGCTCTCTGGCAAACAAACAAGTGTTCATCTCTGCTGCACATGGTGACAAAGAATTCCTATCAGCATCTCAAGCTCAGGATGCCCACTACAGGCAGTGTAACCCAACCACCACAGACTGCCACGGCAGGAGGACAGGCTGATCCCCACTGCCACGCTCCCTGGGCTCAGCCAAAGGTAACCCAGGATGTGTCTGGCACACTTTTTGGCAGAGTTAATACTCAAGAGATGCCAAGATTACAACCTCTGAAATTTGAAATTTGTTGGCATCAAAATCCTGACCTGGGATGGCACAAACCATCTCGACCTGAGGACAAAAGCCTCAGGACTTTCTTGGCTTTCAACTGGAAAATCTGTGTGAGTTCCAGCAAGTCCCACAGTGTTTAAAACCAGTCCCTTACAGCAGACTTAGCATTTAATTAATGCTATTTGCATTTTTTGTAATCTCTTGTCTTACTTTCATATAACATTTAATTAGGAGAAAAAAACTCACAACTTTTCCTTTGCTCTTATTGTTTTCGTTGTTGTTGTTTCTGATGGAGGGCTTGTATCTTTGGGAAATACCTTCTGTACGGGGTTTAAGAGAATTTATAATGCAATTAGCTGCAAGGAATTTGTCTCTGGAAAAACTGCGTAGGCAGTACAGCCCTAAATCAGTGTGATCAATGTGCACTGCCTGCACGTTTCCCCGTACAAACTTATTGCCTGTCTCATTTTAATAAATAGGTGATTAGGTTCCCTGGCCATAGAAATTGCTTGATATTTTGAAGAAGGGAAATTAGGCAGCAGCGAATTACAGAGATGTACGTGGTTACATCTCCCTGGGTGGGCTCCTATAGTATTTCATTCAGGGCTTTAACCCTGGCTCTTGTCCTACTCGGCCTTACTGTGTCAGCACAGAGATGACCAACAACTTTCCATTTGGACAGCATTCCCCCAGCACTGTATGGGATCCACCACCAAGGTCGGAGACCCCCAACAACCTGACCTTGCTGGAGTCACTGTGGGGTGAAAGCACTCAGCTGCACCCACAGGTGTTCCCACCTGTACCTGCCAGTACCAAAGGGAAAGTTGCTTTTGTAGGGACTTATCTGTGTTGCCAGTAACTTGGCTGACATTTGCAGCTGTATTTTAAATGCCGAGAGAAATAGATTTCAGGCTCTCATTTTGGTGCCATCATCCCTTCAAAAGAAAGCAGATTCTGGATCTTAGCTATTGTGAAAACCAGTGTGTGGTGGTTAGAAAAAAAAGGATCATTTCAGTGTACAACTAGAAACTCAACATACATCAGTCAAATATTTTTACCTGCTTCCTTCCTTCCTGGATGAGCCATACCATCCCAACATATTTGATATCATTCATTCTTTTTCTGGTCTATTCACCACTGACCTCAATTCAAGAACTTTTTAGCAGAAGATACGCTACCAGCATGCAATAACAGATCCCAGTGGATTGCTCAAAAGCAGGCTCAACTTCAACTTATCTCCTATGACTAACATACCAAAAACTTCCTCAAACCTGGCAGCTCTGCCTTGACAAATGGGGATGTTTCTGGATGCAATAAGATAGGTATGGTTTTAAGAGAACGCAAAACACCAACAGCTTTTCTACATTGCATGTGATCTATCAACTAATCAAAAGGTCCAGCCTTGTTAGCAGTGAATTACATCCCTATGCCAAGCACAACAGAATGCTGAGTATTTCAGTATTTACAGAAAAGCATAAACAACCAGTTATCACTCTTGCTATTATATTAGCAATTAGAACTGAAACACTCCAAGGGAAAAGCTTGTTGCTATCCCCTCACGTGCTGATCTTCCTCTGGAACTCAAACAGGGACATACACGCACAGGCTGTTTTTCCCAAGGTAGAGCCAAGCATCAGATGTGTTAAACTTGACTGCATTGAGCCATATGCATACATTTAATTTTCTTCAGCTTTTACCATCGATATTTTTAGCCAAAGTCATCATTCATATTTTCCATTTGTTGCTTTTTCTCCAGCAAACCCTTGCCACTACTCCCCCAAATTCTGCCTCTGCTCCAAATCATTGAGTCATAATCCACTGACCTACTTGCTTACATTCTCCCAGATGTATCAAAATATCATCATGTGTAACAGTATGGGACTTTCAGTACTACTCCCATCCTACAGCTGCATGTACAAGCTGTATAAACATTTCCTACACGCATAAACAGATCAAATGTTTCAATTTTCAATAAACAATCATGAAAAATTCAAACCTCGACTTAGAAAAGAGACAAAGATCTCTCCATCCCCAATTAAAAGGAATTCCCTGTTGCTTTCAGCAGGCTAACGTGCAAAGGAAGCTTCAAAAAAACATCTGATACACATAGAACTGAAAGCAGAAAAAAAAAGATTAAAAAAAAAGGCCATCCAGTAAACATAGCTCCCACAGGGTTACAGGCAACGTCAACATTTCCTTCATCTTATCACGCAGACCTCAGTGTGTGCTCCAAATTCTGCTTTCAGTTTTTGGGGTGGTGTGAGGGAAGAGTCAGCAGGTTTCCCAAAAGTTGTGTAGGTTTATCACCAACGACACAGCGCTGCATTCCCCATGAAGTCAGTGGCGCAAAGATTTCTCCCCAGCTCAACAGTTTCCCCACTGTCTTTTGCCAGGTGCTATTTCAGCTCTTCCACCTCCCACCCACGACACTTTTCTCTTTAAAAAGATAAAAAAGAAAGTAAGGAATAGTTGGGTGACCTTCCCAGACAGCTTCAAACTACCCCATCTAGCTCTCAGCTCCAAGTTTCCATCTTCAAGCTTGTTTGCAATGTTGGACACCCAAGCATCCAACCCTCCCCACTTCCTTCCTCACAGAGTGAGCACGGGCACTAAGGAACAAAGGGTCACAACTCCAGTCACTGCTAACCCTCATCATCCATGTGGACACAGACAAAGGTCGAAAATAAAAGTCTGGGAACCAAACAGAAACTGAAGTCAAGCAATTCCTCTTGGCAACATCCAAATCAAGCCCATGTGCATCCTGCATCTGAGAAATCAGGGACAGAATTCCCACTGAACTCAGTTGCACAATTAGCCCTAAAAGAACTAAAGAAGCGTTTCCAGTTTTCCTGAAACAGCATCCAACATACATCCTGCAGCAACAGTCGGATGGCCATTACTCCCCCTCATCCCTCAGGAAGGTGGAGGCTTGAGGGAATTGTGCAATGATGTAATGAATGTGGGATCCAACATTTACTTTCTTCTGTGCTCCTTGAAAGTTGTTTGTTTCTTGCAGTGAAACCCGAATGAGCAAAATGCCTTTTCGATACAGCTCAGCCGTTTTATGGAGCTGCCCTTGCCTTCTTCTTAAAGGACATTACTTTTTGTGCTCTAGGAACATTAGCCAAATGAATTAGGGTTCGCAGAAATATTTTAAGAAATATTTCCCACAGCTTTTACATCTCTGGAAGCACCAAGGTAGAGACCTCAGAATTATAATTAACCAGTAAATTTGGAAATAATTAGCATAATAATGGCGTTTCAACAAAATAAGCCATCTAACTGAAGTAATCTCTTTCGGCAAAATTCGACTCCGGGAAAACAAATGATGGCTGGCCCACCCACGTGCTCCCTTTCTTCTGATCAACCCGATGCCACAGCACTGCTGTGTCTCTCAAGCTATGCATCGCAAACAGCACTGCAAAGATGGAAAGCTGCCAGAAGGACCTTACGAGACCCATGTATTTACTGCAGGCTACGAGCGACTCGTTGGACTGTAAGAATCCTTCCGTCCGATCTTAGGAATTAGCTTAGTGCATTGCATGAAACAAACCATCCTGCCTGGTGATTTTACAGAATCTCTGTGCTCAAGTCAAAGGTAGCACCGGTCAGGGTTTACGTACTGAGTTTTTCCAACCAATTCAACAAGGGGATTGAAAGGGGAACGCAGATGTACAGATGAAGAATCTATTTTCCCTATAAGAAGGTGATTCCTTTCAAAAAGAGATCTAAAGGAATCCCACTGCGACACTAAACTTATGGTTGCACGTTCGTTTGGGATGGAAGCTTAGCATATTTTTAGACTGGAAATTCTTTGTTCACTGTTATTGGTAAATAAATTAAGCAGCCCCCAAATGACGGCAGCATCTGTAGATGTGCTCAGATTAACAATAGAACTAATGTTCAATTATAAGAAAATGAATAGCTACAGTTTTCTATAGCTGTTTGAAAATAGCTGTTTTATCCTCATACTTGGGAGGGAGTGAGGTTGTATCACTGCCTTTTAGAGCTTATAAAAACCCTCAGAGTTGGCAGCATAAAGGACCATTGTCAGAAAGATACTTTGGCACATCTCTGACTTTAAGCACGGGTACGATGACAAAATGAACTGTGTGTTGTAATAATAAGGCAAAAATGTGCCCCTGCTTAGAACGAGAGCTGTGTTTTCTTCTTGATGAGGGAACTAAAGTCTGAGGAGTCAATGGAAGTCTTCCCATTGGCAAGTGCAGGTGTCTAGCACTGAGCACGTTATTTACCTCTGGCTTGACAGCAGTTTGGTGGTGGCAACACCCGTGACGCAGTGCCCAGATACAAAAGGGAAATTCAGGGCTGCCCTACACTGCTTCCCAATATAGCTGGTGCACAGGGTTCAGCAGACATGACCTCAGCTGTGTGGGACTGTGCAATCTGTCTCCTTGCTGCCCTGTTACGTGTCATTCCGTGTGCCTCTCCGCTTACTGGGTCCCTCACATACACAACAGCATCACCACAGAGGTTTATCAGCAACTGCTATCAACTCACCAGAGAAAAAATCACTGCTTTCTTAAGCAATGAGTAAGTTAAATAGTACACACTGGGTGCAGGCAATCACCTCTAGGAGCTTGGCCAGCCCTGGGCTTCAGTGTCACTATCTGCATTGCTGCAGTTACAGCCCTGAGCTTTTGGATGGACTCAGAACAGCTTATGGTGGTGAATTACAAATAAAAGTCATGCAGAGCGGTGCCAGCCCGCAGCACTACACGGAGCTGAGAATTGCAAAGGTGTAACTGCAGTGGTGCAAAGAAAAAGAAAGGAAAAAAAAAAAAAAAAAAAAAAAGATGTAGTAAAAATAGAAATAAAAGTTAAAACTGAGCCTAATTTGCCATCTGCTAGCTCTGTTCAGTCTCTCATAGTTGTGCTGCTTTCCAAGTATCTCCCAGCCTTTAAACTGCTGCTTTTTGATTATTTTCCTCAAGATTGCTTTGTTTTCTCCCCACGCTGCATCTTACCTTGTTATTTCCTCTCTGCACTTATCCCTCTCCAGGTCATTTTCCATTATTTCTATGCCAATGGCTGTTTCTTTGACACACCTCCCAGTTTCGTCTCTTCTACTAGTTTAATTAACACACTGATTGCACCCTCTCCGAGCTCGTTAATGAAGATATTAAATAAACCCAAACCTTGTATTTCTGCTTGCAGTGCCCCGAACAACTCCTCCCCATAGCCCCGTATGTTCCCATTAACAATTGCCCGATGTTTACAGCCCATTAGCCAAGCCTCAATCTCTGCAGCAGCGTTCCTGTCCAAACCAATTTGTACTTACATGTCGCGAGATTATTCCAGACACCTATAGCACACTCTTTTCTTTAAGTGTATGGACCAGTGAAGCTACAGTTTTTAACCAACCGAGAATCTGCCCTTACGCAGCTCAGTCTGCTGCTTTTCTTTCATCTGCTAATGCTGAAACTCCGTGCAAAAAGTGATCGTGTTTGATTTCTTCCTTCTCAGCATTATGGTCCCCACTCAGCTGTCAGTTCCACCTAAGCGCCTTTCATTTCATCAGAGCATGCGATGCGTTGCCTTTCCAACATTAGTGCAGGTTTCAGATATTAACACTGACACAGATTTGTTTCAGTGAGTTTCCATCACTGTAACTAAAAGAACAGACGAGTCAATCTCGTTTGTTTCCCCTGCTTTCACTCTCTGCTATGGCCTCGACTCTGCCAAATTTTAAAGACCAACTGGGGTTTAACACTCCCTTGATATGCTTTGCTGAATGGGGAATGTTGAGGAATATGTTATTGACAGTGAACTTATGCTTAAAGATATTTTGTTTCATCCCCAAATCCAAACGGTATTTCACACACCGAGTTACTGAAGATACTTGCGTGACTTTAGTGGATTGCACTTGGGGAGCTTAAAAATGACTCAATTAGCTGGGAGGAAATTGGCCTGCACTCTTACAAATGCTTTTGTGTTACCTTTGCATTGCATGGTACTGGGAGTTTGCCCAAGGTCTGTGATATTTATAAAGGTAATTGGAGTTGTTCATTAGCTGGTTCTCACAGGCTCTGGGATACAGTCCATCTAAATTCATTCCTCCATAGATTTTCAGGTTTTTTTCCTTTATTCACATGCTTAGTGCCAAATCTCAGGACGATGTTAGAGCAGCCTTAATGAGGAATCCCCCTGCCTACAGGAGAGTGCAGGCAGAGCTGTGCCTGCTTTCCCTGTGCCAAACCTGTTGTGCATGTACAAACTGGGAAAGGTGGCTGTAGTGCTGCTGCAAGCTCCAGTTCTGAATGTTGCCACAGCTATCTAGCTGTTGCCACAGCTATCTATTTTGTATTTATGCAGCTCCACTTCTCTACAATTCGACATAAAATCTATTATTTGCTGGTGGAAATATTCCAGATGAATAATGAGGCAGCTCCTCTCCAAGTGTATCACAAAGTTTATGTTTTCTGGTATTTACTATTTGTCCAGTTTTCTCTTCTGCCTTTACTTCAGCTCCCTGCCTTCATGGATCCCTTTAAACTCTTCTGCAAACATATGATTATTTCTTTCTCCACATATTGGAGGCACTGGGTATTTCCCAGTGTGACTGTTGTGCATACCAGTGCCAGCCAGAGCTTTGTGGAGACAAGGAGGGAAGAAACACTTCAAGTACCTGGACCGAGGGAGAACCATTAATTTTTAGGAAATGGGACTAGGGTGTATTTGAAATATTCCTGTTCTGACCAGTAGAGGGAAGTCATGAAAGTACACAGCTTTCAGCACAGTGTGGTTTTGTTATTTCCATCCCTGGGGCTCTTTGTTTGATTCTCCTTCCAGCAAAGGAGGGTGGGTAGGGGAGATACATTTTATCCCCTGAGAAATCAGGGAAGGTAAAATTGCAAGACAAAAGCAATAACAATTATTAGATCCCCTAGTTTGGCTGGAAAAATTGGGTGAACTTTTGAACACACCTGTCCAGGTCTGAAATAACAGGTCAAATGATCAAAAAAACTACAGGGTTTTTTGTTTTTTTCCAGCAATATTCCTTGATCTGGTTAAAAAAATATTTATCAAAATCAAACAAAACTCATCTACCTACAAACCTGTTTTGTTTGTGCCCACACATCATCACAACTACTGTAACACAGCCCTGAAGGAAGTCAGTGCAAGTATGCATGATGACTAGCATAGACCATGAGAAGGCTGAGTGCAGACCATGACCCTGACCTGAGCATGCAGCAGTCACACCTGGTCATACAATGAGGTGGACAGAAGGCTAAGCCAACACTCAAAAACCTAACGGGATGAACAAGAAGCATCTATCCCCAGCATGACTTAAACCTCAGTATTGCTGAAAGAGGAAAACAAAAAGTCATCCACAGAGCTGAACTCTCACAAAACGGTAGGCAAAGAGGAGCAAGGTGGATTCTCACTTCCCAGAAAACAACAGCAGCCCTGCGAATTAAAAGGGAATTTTCAGGAAGAACGGGTAGAAGGGGAACTAATTTCCTTTGGGGGACATTGGCAATAGCTGCTTTGCATCCTCGAGGGCACAGGAGCGAGGAAACATTGAGGCTCAAATTGGCAGTTCCCCCTGTTCTCAAATAATATATCTAAATGAGGGTGATATCTGTGACATGCACACAGCGGCTTGCTTAGCTGGTCCTGCCCTGGAGTGAGGACACCTTCAAGAGATGCACAGTGCTCCACAGGCACAGCTGTCCCTGGACACCCACACCTTCAGGCACGCTTGACTGCTCAATTTGACTCAACCCAGTGGTATAAAGGGGAGAAAAGACACTAATAGAGTTTGACTGAGATGCACCACTTAATCCTTTTTTCCCCATCAGTAAGCTCTCCTGCTTTCTCTTCCTAGCATGCATTATGCAAATTGAGAGTCCCCTGAAGTGATATTTGCAACTGCAGGATCATACAAGAAAGGACACAATGCTCCTTTGCCACTGCAACCCCCTGCCCCCGCTATTCTGTTTCAAATAATACCATACTCATGGTAAGTACTAAAAATGTGTACTCTGCCATTCAAGCGCTTAATGTTCTTAAATGCCACTTTGTTCAGGGGAAATAGTCTTTGTAACACATGAAATTAACTGGGAACAAAATTTATGTTTCAATTTGATTTACTATATTTGTATATATACGTGTATTTATTTTATTCCAGCTGATTACATCAGCTAAATCTCTCTCTAAAACGCCGTGTAGCTCAAGTAAATTCTTAAGGGAGGTTGTTGATAATTTATTGGCTATGTTGGGATTCATAACTGCTGGCTTATGTCTGAACTTTACAGTCACTTCCTGGGACCTGAATGATGTGCAGTGAAAGGGTCACTGGGAAAAGAAAAAAATCTTTTATCACAGTGCTATCGGTCTGTGTGCTACGATCACTACAAATAAACGGGTTGGCCAATTTCAGCTGAAGTAGTAACGCATCAAATGAAGCAACAGGACATGGAATCCCTACGTTTTCCATGGCAGGAAGAAAGAAACAACCTCAGAGACCAAGGCTGACTTAGACACACATTCCTCTATGGCACTGACGGCAGCTAAAGCTCATTTAAACATGAACCATTGAATGTCTCCCTGCTATAAAATAAGTGTGATTTTCAGTGGCAGTGAAAATGACCATCGCCAAGAGAGAGACATTTAAAATCCATACGGGGGTCCACTTTCCTATATCCTGAGCTTTACTTTGTATTGCAGTGCTGGAAGCCATGTCAAACACTCAGTCTGTTGTTTTATTCAGAAGGATTCTTCTTCCAAAGGCAGAATTGGTTTCTGTTTCGTAACCCTCCATGCTGATATTTTATTGCCATGAATTATTCGTGATTAGTAAAGTGTGGATCACAGTGTCTGGAGTCTTTTGATATCAGATCTGCATTCTCATTTGATTCTCAACAGCATTGTTCTCAACTTATTAAAAAATATTCATTCTATTTTCTATTTTATTGGGAGTTTCAGGAAATCAAGTGAGTATTCTGCCATTTCCTGGTAGCTGAATTTATATTTGCTATTTAATTTGGGCCAGCTACAGGACTCACAGTCCTACCCAATTTAACGTGCATTTTTTCTGGTGTCCTCCCAGAAACTTGAGGCACAAGGTGAAACATAAAATATTCTGTTTCCATTTTTCATTGCTATTTCCTGCAATCTCACTCAGTTTTCTCTTTACCCTCCCCCATATATATTTGCTCTTCAACATAAACCATTATTTTGCTTGAGCACAGTTTGACCCTTAGCATCTGCGAGAGCAGCAGTGATGCCTAGAACAGATGCAGCGTTCAAGTGATTCCCTAGCTTAGCTCAGGCAACAGTACAGAAAGAGTTTGACTGCATGACTAATGACTAAAGCTATGCCTAAGGAAGGAAGGACAAAGGGAAGTCTGTCCAGCACAATCCAGAAGAAAATCTGCAGAATCATCATCACAACCATCCTGCAAACTTAGATTTCTCACTAATCACATCTGGCTTGATCCAAAGGCCATTGCATTTTGGATTTGGACCAATGCGCAGATGCTTTTGCCTGTCCATATCCCATGTAGAGTAAAAAGTTGGCTCTCTTTATTGGCAGAGGATTTAGCAATAGGAAGAAGCTCAGTCCAAACCTTTTCTCCATGTGTGGCTGCTCACAGTTCCTAATACTCAAGGGCTCAACTTTGACCCTGCATCCTCCTGCTCTGACTGCAGGATCATCTGGCTTTCCATCGGCACGATGCTAAATAAGCAACCCGCATGAGTAAGACCGACTAGCTGGAGCAGGACATCAAAAGGGAGGATCTTTGCTTTGCTTTGATAGCCATATTTTAAATAATCGCTGTGGCAGTACTGGGAAGGTCGTAGATGGTTCTGTAGCCCATCATGCCAGAATGTGAAGAGCGGATAATTTTTATTTCATTATGCTCTTGTTCTGCACAGACTTCAATATTGTCAGAGTGCTGTATGAACTTTAACCAATTAATGAAACATGAACTGCTTATTAGGTGACCCAAAAGTTCTCTCCCCTACGATCTGTGAATAACAAATGAAAATCAACGTGCTGCTGGTAAATGCATATGCATGAAATCTTTTAAGACATCAGGGCTAAAATAGCTAATAATAAACCTCACAGCATTCCTGAGAAAGTAAAACAGGAAGGGAAAAGCAGCCAGCAAAAATAACACATTCTTCTGCAAAACACTGCCTAGGCAAGTTAGCGTCAGCGAAATGATCAATAGGTCACCATTATGTACGATATTTACATCTGATCTGCATTACTGCATTGCTAGGCTGAAATGCCCAAGAAGGCTCAGATCAGCCAGCACTTTCTTCATTAAAACCTGCCTTCATATAAAATTCACCTTGATTTATGAGTCTGCCTTCAGAGCTGTACATATGAATGCAACATTGCCAAACCTTCTGCTGTGTTCACCTGCTGGTTGGAGAGCGGAGATTTTTCAAGATGAAAATAAACTAAAGATGGCTGCAGAAGGCTTAGTATTATCAAAGAATGGGAATAATAGGCTTTTGCATATGCTCAGCCTTCTGCTACCATCATATCACAGTGTATTATCATTTTTTTGTTACTGAAGAATACTCTGCATGCAATGTTTTTCCTTAATCACGGGTATATTAACTCCAAGCCTACGATTCTTTTGTTTGCATCAACTAAAAAATGTCTGGTGGTTTTTATTTTTTTGGCATCTGCTGTATATAAACTTATTTGGGTTTAGAATGTGGAGTTTCAGGTGTTTTCACTTCCTTTCATATACACGCACTTGAAATTCAGATGGGCCCATACACAAGCTCAGTCCAACTCTCATTTTCCAGGAGGTAAATTTTATCTCCTTCGTCACTCGAGTGTTAACTGTGAAGCATCACAATGAAACCGCACGCTTCTTGAAGGCACATTCTCTCCTGACCCTAAGAAAACTCTGCCAGTTATTCCTAAATATAAAGCCGGCTAATAATAAGTTCTGTAATTACACAGCACAGAGCACACACAGCCTTCCTCTTACTACACTAACACTATTCTTCAAAGCAACTCTGAGGAGTGGTGAATTTGTATTATTAAATAAGAAATTTTCTGGCAAGGCTTAAAGAAGGGGCCAATAGGAAAGATAAACACAAGGAAATACTTTACACAAACAGAGAAAAGGGGTTGCACTCAATAACTAAAATTTACCCCTTCCAAAAATCTATTTGCTTTGTTCACCATTCTGAATATGACTTAGCAAGTAGCCCTTTGATCCTAAACATTTAGTTTTTGTCTGCAAAATGACTGCAGATCCATGCACTTGAACTGCTTTGCTTCCTAACGTTCTGTAAATAAGCCTCATCTGGTCTGCCCTTCATCATGCCCAAGTCTTTTCTCCCCAAGCCTAACTCATACAGCCCCAGCTATCTAATGCCTTCCTTTAAACAAACCACATTTTCAGAACTTGATCTAGTGCCTGTGCACTTTGTGTATCCGTCAAAAGCAGTCTAGCAGTTGCTCACTGTTGCTACACACTGGATCAGGTATTCAGAGATGGATCTATCAAGGAGGTCAGCTCCCTCCTGATACTACATTAACTAATCTGCTGCTATTTTAAACTTTGCTCGGCTTTGTTATTACTTCCACTCCACTGCACCACTTTGCATAGACATACTGCGCTTCAGAATCCATTTACCCAATCAATCAAGATCATTCTGGGAACAACCTCATTCTTCTAAATTTTAACTATTATTTCTACTTCAGCATAATCTGATGGAATGAGTTAGTATAAATTATGAAGAAAATGTTAATACAAAGCCAATCCTGCAGTGACATACTTTTCCCACAAAAAAAAATCCTGTCTTTTACCTTCGTTGTTTGCTATGTAAGAAATAAGGTGATACTCTTGCTCACCTTCATTCCTGGAAGCCTTTCTCACTCGTATCTTCCTACTGACTTTGCCACAACTCCTCACATAACTGAAAGTTTTCCTGTCATAGTTTGAAGCTTCTAGGATCAGGTCCCAGTTCTTTACCTGTCTTAATAATTTATTACCTAACCCATGTATACAGAGCGTGTAGAATAATACATCCTGTGAAACTTTGTTAAAAGCCTCTGCAAATCCCAATATGTCTGCTGCTTCCCTCCCATCTAGATCAATATTTATTTAATTTAAAAAAGGAATCCAATTTGCCTGACATGATTTACTTTCCACAAATCTATGCTGACCCGCGTTACGATGCCGCATCCTTATTAAACTGTGTGCAACTGTAGCCTTACACTACTAGAAAATGTATTTCCAAGACTGCATTTATAGACAGTGGGATCCTCTGAGGGGTCCCGATGCCCAACACAAGGAATTCAGTGCATCCTTATTGCCCACCTGGTCTGTTATTTTCCAGCTCACATTGTTTTAGCTTAAAACACCAAAGCAACATTGATTCTTTTCGAATGACTCGATACAAGCTCTTAATTCTGATGCATATTCACGTATTCATCACATGGCAAGTCATTGGCATATATCGGGAGCTCTCATGTGCCCAGCATTATGAAGTCCCTATGTAGAAAACGTCCCCAACACCTAGAGAGTTCAGTCTGTGGCAACGGTCCCACAGCTGATCACAGTGTTGCGTCTCAGTCAGAAGCCAGGCCAGATCAGCAGGAACAGACAATCATAATATCAACAGCACATAGCTTTATGAAGGAATAAGCAGCTGCAGGATTTATTTCTGCTTTGTATTCACATCCCAAACGATGCTCTGTGCTGTTCAGTTCACCTTAGGCAGGCTGCTCCTCCCCACAGTGACACAAAAAACCTTGCACCCATCCCACTGCTCAGCTCTCTGATCTCACATTTCACCTGGAGACTGATGCTCAGATAGAGCAGTGTGCTACTGTTTCAGTGTCTTGTCTCGTGCACCCCTAGTCCTGTCTTCTCCGATAACGGGTGATGTTCACTTCAGCGAGCAGATGTGCCAACAGAATACGTCTCTTCAATATTCTCCCAAGGCTTCAGCTCCCAAGTCTACAGCTATCATTAAATTTCTGCATGGCTGCCTGGGGATAAATCCTGTCCAGCCCTGATAGAGGGGGCAGAACTCTCTTTGCTTTCTCATTTTCTCCACTTTTGCAGTTCCCAAAGCATTTCCAGAATCTCATCCTACCAATAAGCATTTTCCCAGCTATTTGTCAATGAAGTTTCCGTTTTTATTCTTCCTCCCCTCCGTTTCCTCTTACCACGCGCTAACAAAGTGGTGAACTGAGCTCTCACTGATTTCTTAGAGGACAATTTGTATACATACAATGGTCAGAATGGCCTGGAGTATGCTGGTATGTACTTGCCAGCCCGGCATTCATCAAAAGTGTGAAAAACAGAACAAAATCCCATTGCAACAATGGGACTTTTTAACCCCTTTGTGACAGTATGGCTAAATGCCCCTTCAGCCCCACGCGTAATGCCAACAGCTGGGCACAGAAAACACAAACCTACCCGATTCAAACCACGATATAAATACAGAATTGTTCAGGCAGTAGTATCAAGCTGTTAGTGGTATTTCTCATCAAGTACCCTACCTTGAACTCCATGGGGGTGTACTTCTCATTCTTGGGGGTTGTGTTGCCCTTGTAGTGAAGATGGTTGGGAGTGGTTGGGTGGATAACGGTCGACTCCTGGGACTGCCTCTGACAGCGCTGGCAGTACACGTAGATCACAAATGTTAAGAGGCTAGAGCCAAAGAAGCAGGAGACCCCAGTGGCAATCAGATGGATGAGACTAAAACCTGCAAGGGAAATGACAGGAGACACTATTTTTAAAGAACAGCCTTTTTCCCTCTCCCGACAAGACCACAGGTGCAAATCAGAGCTATGACATCTCGGGATCAACTTTAATAAGCTGTTGAAGCCCGAGTCTTACGTTCCAACATAAACTGACATAATCTCCCCGAAAATCAGTCTCCCCACTGCAGCTCTGCCTTGTGCAATTTAACAGTTTCATGCGTTGATTTCTCAAAGCTCCCTCCCTGTCTCTCCTCTCTCCCCTCTATTGATATTGAATCTAAACATTATGTTAAGCTGACAGCTAAAGAAATGAGCCGTACAAACAATGCACATTAATGGATTCCAAAGCATGTGTGTGTCATGGAAATCAGGGGATAAAAATCCTCAGTGTTTCTCAGAAGGGGAAGGAGGGGAAAGCCCTTTTTGTTGGCTCCTAAAATGCCTATGGGATTATGTGGGGGTTGAGGGAGACACATGGTCCTCCCTGGTGTAATCCAAGCTCACTCAGTGTTCTTGCTTATTCATAGGGGAGTGCTGCTTGGCCACCTTTTTGCTACCTCTGAGGAGTATTTGTACGGCTAACGGTGAAACAGGAGTCATTGAGGGAACGAGAATAATAGGGAGGAAAAAGCAAAGGGGGGAAATGCCTGAAAAAAACCTGCTTTGCTGGCTTCCTCCACAAAGGTAGGAAGGCAGTTGCAGGCAGGTGTCAATGAGGTAGCAACGGTGTGAATATTTCAAGAAGAAAAACTCCCTGTCCATAGAAGATTCTTTTCCACATGGGATTCCCTCCAAGCCCCAGGAATGACAAGGAGCTGCAGCTTCCAACAGTGCACTGGGAATACCTGGCTTCTAGCTCTGGCTGACAGCAGAAGAAAGTCAAAGAGTACTCGTTGCTTTGCCCTCCCTGTGGAGCATCTCAAACCCTACAGTAAAAGGAACTGCCAAAAGATCTCCACCAACACCAGGACAAACATTAGAGACCTTTACGGCCACCAAATTAATGAGGCAACTAGAGTTGACAGGAGTCCAATGCCTGGGAGGGATGCCCAACTGCTTGTCCCCCAGGACAGCTGTCCCAGGGGATGGCCACCCTGACTCAGTGGGGATTGCAGTGGTAAAATCCTCATACTACTTAAAAAGCCAACTCATTTGGGCAGACTGCTGTGTTGACTCAACTGTGCGGAGAGAAATGGAAGGGACTACTCTGAGAGTGGCTTTAAATGAGGTTCATTCTTAATCTGATCACGGTGTGCATTTTTTGGTGCCATCTTACATTTTAACTGATACGCTTTTCAAATACAGAATTCTGCCCATTAGTCTGCTGCTCTCCTCTAATCTTTAGTTAAAAAATATCCTCCTGAGTTTAAAAGGAACCAAACCAATGGAGTCCAACAGCAAAGTAAAGCACTTCAATCATAATTACAGTGAGGAACATACAGAATTTATTAGACTGACAAGCTACATTTATTTTTCAAACCACACTATAGAATTCTATTGCAAGATCACCACTTTCTATTGTGCTTTCATGATGGTCCAAAAACTGGCAGAAAGACAGCAATTTCCTACTAACTGTTGTTAAGATATTTCCAAAAAAGACATTTCCTTTCTAAAAAATCTCTGCCTGTTTTACCTCACTCCTGAGAGCTAAAACACAGAATATGTAACTGTGTTTGGTGAAGCTATATGACACCGTTTCATTCTCCTTCATCCAGCTTTGATTATATTGCACCGAAAGTCTCAGTTCACTGTTACATTTCCCAATTCACTTCAGTAGGAAATCCTTCCTAAAACACAGAATTATAGAATATCCACGAAGCGCTCTTACATTTCACTCTCTCCTTTCAAAGACCCATCTGATTTATCAGGTGAGTTTTAGCAGTATCTGAGAGACAAAGCAAATTGTTTTGTCTGCAGTAAGCAAGTCCCTGTGGGAAAGCTTTCTGGTTCCTCACTTGGAAAATACAGATTTTCTGAGATGCATCAACACATTTTCTGTTGATTGGCTTTCTTGACAAATACTACAGAATGCTAAGTAATAAATAATATTAGCTATGGTAAAATGTAGATCACGGCAGCAAATATAATGCTATTGGAAAATGAAGGAAATGTGAATAGAGAGCATAAAGGCAGAATGCGACCCATAGCAAGGAGTCCTGGAACTGAAGCAGGTATACTGCACTCTCTGGAAGGGAAGGACTGATGCAGAAAACCAACTGTTACATTGTAGGTGCTGAAATCTTATTTCCATTGCTTGAAAATCAATGAAATCATTTCCATTGATTGTCCAACAGTCACAACCACAGTGGATGCATTTCCATTCCACAGGTGGCATGCTTTTTTTTTGGCCATCATCTCCACAGGGAGAAAACATTTTGTCAGCCCATGGATCACCTCGATTCCAGGAAACCAGGGGTGTGGTGCTAGCAGGAATTGACATGGTCATTAGTGTGGAACTAGCATTTAAAAATGTCGAAAGCACCTGCCATTTTCTTTAGTCTGTTTTTTTATCAGAGTGTCTCATAGGGCAGTGGTAGAGTGACACTAATGACTGGATCTTTCCAAGTTACATGTAGAAAGAAGACAACTTCTTTGAGGTGAGGACTTCAGTGAAAAGAAGAGCTTGGAGGACAACTATGAACTCAAATCTAGTCCTGTATCAGAAAAGGAACTAAGAGACTTTGTTCAGTGAAGCCCTTACAGGTTACTTTAAAACACCTGCCTCCAAACAGCTGGAGGCTTACAATGGTGAAATGAGGACTATACCTTCCTTTCTCCTGAACCCTTTATCCCGTGGGTAGAGACAGACAAGCAATGTGCTCCCTGGTAATTAATGACCCTTGGTGGCCAAGCCAAACCCCCCAAATAAACAAAAATCTTGGAACTGACAAGTGGCCTGTGTGATACATTCCCCCAGTCTGACTCAGACAGCAAGACTCCAGTGGAATTAAGGCTATCATTGGGATGTGAGCTGTATAGATTAATGGTTTGCTTGATACTGCACAGGGAGAAAAGAAGCCAGGTTAAGACAAAAGTAAGATATATGGTTAGTGGTATCCTACCTCCGCAGTTTGTGCTCTCATCAATGCTGGATGCTGGCAGGATCACTAAACAAAGAGAAGACGATTGGAGAAAGTTGTCATTTTGCCATCACTTTACTTCTTTAAGTAATTAAACCCCCCTGCGATCCAGACACAAGAAGCTGCTCATGTGTTCTGCAGCAAGCTGAGAGTCTCTCTAAATTGAATGAAAACCTCAGACTGTGAACCACATGCAACAAAACCTCTCCAAAGACCTGGCAATTACAGTGCAGTTACCTGATCACTATTTAGCTTCTTCAGCTTAGGGGAAGGAAGACAGCTGAGAAAATCATGGAAAAAGAGACTACAACCATCTGGGGATCTCAGATTTTTAAGCCCAGTCATTATAGTCCAGAAAAAAAACATTTGGAAGATGTTATTCAGGCTAGACCCATATAAAATACTTCCCCAAGAGATTCAATTTCTACAAAAAATAGAGTGGAAAATAATGATTGCCATCTGTCCATCAACCATGCTGTTGTTAGACCTTTGATTATTCTCCCCATTTCACACAGTAGTTGTCTCCATCTGCCCCTTCTTGCTTATTCATGCTTTTGGGATGCTTCCTTTCATAACTGAACTCAAGGATCTTCTTTTGCCTGAACCATGCTGAGAGCAGAGCTCATTTTTATAACCCAGCCTAAGAAGAACTATGCAAGGTTAAAAGGTCCTGTTTGGGTGAAGCAATACTTAGTTATTCATTCCAGATCTAGGTAATTCAGTATTAAAAGAGAGCTGAGCTGCTGCAAAGGAATGGCAGTTATTCCTGTGCCTTCAACAACAGTTGATAACCTATTTGTTAGCTTGTTTGCTTTACTAGAAGCATCCATACTCCTCCCTAGCTTGACACTTGGTCATGAGCTTCTCTCCTGTATTGGCCCACCCTCTCCCTCTTCAATGGCATTGTACATACCAGGAATTTCATTGTACAGGCAATCTTGGTATTGCGTGCTGTTTCCAATGCACTGAGAAGAGTCTGGACTGTGCACCTCACAGTAACGGCTGCGATACTGGATGCCCTCCTCATTACACAGGCTCCACTCTGACCACTCTGACCAGCCACCTTAAATCCAAGATCAAGAAAACATGAAGACAACATCACCAAGAAGGAAAAGGATCTCTTGTGGAAACCAAACTTCTCCCATACTGGAGGGTGTTCATATCCTCACCTAGGCATCTCCCACACATCTAATCTGGGGGTCTCCAGTGAGTTCAATCATCACGATACAAATAACAGTGCAAACATCATAATCTACTTGTCAGATTGTAATTTTCTTAACACAGAGTGTATGAACCCTCAGTGGAGCACTGCACAGTGCAGAATTGGTTTTAGAAGTCCTGTATCAGCTCTGTGGTTAAAGATGTACAAGCACTTGTATGGGACAATGTTGCACAGGACCTCCAAATTTGAGGTTGTTTCTCAAGCAGCCAGCACAAATTACTGTGCTTAAAAAGTTCCACTAAGGTTGCTGAGAGCAGGAGTCAGCCTGCACTGGATCAAAAATACACAAAAGTGGCTCAAAGTCAGCACAGATATGAACTTTGTCCTCTGAGCTGTAGCACACACTCGTCTGCCAGTCTGTGCAAGAAAGAAAAAGGATCTCCCCTTCAGCAACTGTACAGACTGATGCTTCATGACTCCTTTTGTTTGTCTTGAAAGCCTCCACATTCAAGAACCAAAGTCTTGCTTTTTCAATTACTTTAAATTGATCATCCATTAACAAGATTTTGCTTGGCTAGCGCCAGAATGCCAGAGCACAGTCTGGTGAGCAAGTAAAAAGAAAGGTGATGAAGCATTTGATTTGAACGCTAGGACGCCTGCTTTTTTCCCTGGTTCAGTATACATTTCCTGAATGAACAGTGAAGCTACTAACTGATGGTGCCCCTGGCTTATTTTTACAACTTGCTGCGGATGCACCTTGCTCCCATCAGCACCCTAATCAGCTGAAGCAGGGACCCAACGTGGCTACCTTCACACGGGTGGGTGTTGCAGAGAGCCTCCTCAGTGTGCAGCCCGATGCAGATATCCTCTCCACTAGATGGAGCTGGGTTGGTGCAAGTCCGTGTGCGCTGGTAATGCCCTCCTCCACAGGTTGCTGAGCACTGGGACCAAGGAGTCCAGCAAGACCATGAGCCTTTTACTGGAGGATATGGAAAAGCAAGGAGAAAGAGATACATGCAAGTGATTAATCCCTTCACCGTGACAGAGAGTCCCAGCATCTCACCTTCTAGACCTACCCTGCTCAGACTAGCTAGCACTTTCTTGTACCCCAGGACGCTTGGGCCCCACAACAAGAGCTGCATATCAAGAGAAGTTGGAATGTGCTGCACTCTGTGGATGCTAAATGAAGACTATGCACAAAAAGACTGCATCATAAAGCGCCGTAACAGAAACTATTCTGTAGGGTAATCGCTTCATTTTTACACATCTTTTTCTGTAAAACATCCTTATTGCATTGTCTTCTGATGCTTCACCTATAGTAACAGCACATTTACTTGGGAAAAAAAATGTCATACAACCTAAGTGCAGCTTATATGGCATCTTTCTTCTGGGGGGTCTCAGGGTCTTTTAGTCCCATCCTTCAGAAAACAGAAGCTCAGAGGCTTTACATGAGCACAGTCCCATAATGCTTTAATAATAAACCCAGGGTGGGAATTAAGAACTCTGGTTCCCAACCCCTAAACTACCTGACAGTCAGATCCCCATGCCACTATTTCAGGAGTTAACAACTTCATGACTTAGTGCAAGATAAACCCAGGATTTGTGTATACATATTGAGTGAGGCAGGAACGGAGGGAGACACAGAGAAATAGCAATCATGCACTCAGAACAGATTGTAAAACATCATAGTGTCTAAAGGGAGAAAACAGCACAGAAGAAGGGCACAGACATGAGTGAAAAGCCACTGAGAGTTTCCAAAATAGTACTAATAGCTGCCTTTATGGTGCTAGAGTTATTTTCTTTTTATAGGCCACAGAGTGCAATATTTGACACTCCTGCTATGCTCTTGCTACACATTCTGATCATGTTTTCCTATCTGCATTGGCACTTTATCTTTGCATTGAATTTTAATATCGTAATAATACCATAATAATGCAGCACTTTCAACCGTAGGCCACAAACTATTTTGCCAGAGGTAGATATAGAGCTACTGCTAGAAATTGCTGGAACTACAAAGAGACATGGTAATTTGTTTAAGATCGTTTAAATTTAGCTTAGATAGCTATTACAGAGCAAGGAGAACGATAAGAGAGTAAGACTACTGTAGTCAATGGTCTATTATTACTATTCTGGACAAGGAGTGCAACATAAACATGAGGACAAACTTGAAAACCAGGAAACCAGGCAAGAATACTCCCTGCTGGCTGTGCAGGAAATGGTAACTGATGCCAAGAGTAGATGCCCATCGCAAGAACAATACGTAAGCAGGAGAGGGGGAAGAAACAAGTGTTCACAAGAAGAACTGCCACATCAAGCATCTCTACACAGCATTAAGTCACATTCATTAAGCCTGTCTCCTCACCAAGGTGCAGATGTACCGTGATGCTCTCCACTGGATGGAGCATCAAACCTGCCTCAAGCAAAACGCTACCAGACAAACCACCATATCACTTCCTTTAGAGGTTGTGGCTGTGTTACCCTCTTAGCCTAGGTGAAACTTAGGTCACAGTACCAAAGTGTGTGGATAGCATGTGTGAGTCATTACAATAGTTTTTATTTTAAATTAAGGAAAATCCCCCAAATTAAAAAATAAAAATAAAAAAGGGAAAACACCTTGAAAACACTGTTTTTTTGGTGCATCTGCCATTTATACGGGGAAGAATACCTCTGAATTTCTTGCAGGAAGATAATCATGGTTACCTGGGCAAGGATGTGGGTTGCAGTCTTGGTACTCCGTTGCTGACCCCACGCAAGGCAAGCCACCATTTTTAGGTTCAGGGTTTGTGCACGTTCTTTTCCGGATTCTAAAGCCCAACTCACAATCCCTGGAACAGGAAGACCAGGCCCCCCAAAAGGACCAGCCCCCATTGATAATCCGTGCAGAGGTCTTACCAGTCTTGAGGAGATCATCAACAAGAGCTTCAAGGAAAACAAACAAGACATCACAAATCAATCAATTGCTGGGCTTTAAAAAAAAGATTTTGTCTTATGAATAATGTCATGATTTATACACTCTGGGGATGAGTTTCTGTTGAAAGCCCTTTGTAAGAGTTGTGTTCCATAAGGTTACAGCAAAGCTAGAAGGAAGTGAAATCTGTGCACATAGAAACTGAATCTAGTGATAATCTTGATCAATGAACTTTCTGGACAGTGAACTGTGGCAGTCTGGGCTGTGCCATCAGGACACTGACTTGCATTACAGCAGTAGTGAAGGGGAATAACCCTGGAGGCAATGCACAAAGGGAGCTTCAGAGACAAAGAAGAGTAAAGACAAACTATCTTGTAGAATATCTCTTCTTACATCCTCGTGATTAGCCCATTCTCTTTGGGGAGGCTCAACAGTACCAAGAATAACCCTGTGTGCTATCATTAACAGGGCTGCTTTGACCTCTACATCACAGAGCTCTCTCCATCCCTGCCATTCTGCAGTGACATCAGCCACACATGCCAAAATTTATGCAGACACAGTTAGGTTCTTGTTGTTCTGAGAGAATTATCCCTTCCACCACTGAACCTAGGCTCGTCCCATGGTTTCCCAGAACTGGCAAGACGTACAGTCAGTTTCACACATAGCTGAGCCATCATTGGGACAGAATCGACTCTCAGTTTTCTTCCTCCCAAACTGCAGCTCATGGGGATCAGACAGCTGGGCACGACACGTGTAGCGGAAGCGCTGCTCCTGGCGGGCACCGTTCTGGGTGATGTTGACAGGCATCCAAGGGGTCCAGGGTGTGTTCCTACGCACCTCTGGGCAGCTCTCTGGATTGCAGGTCTTATATTCCTGCCAGGAAGGAAAACCAATGTGACCTTCCTTATCAAAGAGCAGCAGACTAACTGACACAAATTTGTTTGCATCCTAGAAAGAAACGGGGTACCTTCTGTATCTAAAAAATCCCCCATTCACCTTCTCTGACCTCACAGATACAAGATAGTGCTGGGTACAGCACAAAACAAGGGCACTGTGGAGGCAGTGGTGGCATATAGCCTCAGGTAGACCTCAAGGATGAACTATGTTTACTATTTTTATGTCTCCCTCAGGTTTGCATTCCTTTGCTGACTCAGAGTCCTGTGGGGCCTGGAAAGCACGGTACATTATGGGCAGGAAAATAATACAGGCAGTGCATAAAAGTAACTAAAAGCTAATTTTCTGCTGTGACTCTGAGATGCTGCTCTCAGGTCATCCTAGGAGAGCCCCATGAGGACAAAATATCAGTAGATTCAATTCCTTGAAAAGTTCACTGTTTTGTTTTTAAGACATTTTTAGATAGTCATTTTTATAGCTTTTAGTTTGGTTGGTTGGTTGGTTGCCTTTTTGAATTCACTAGTGAGAACCTTTTGCCATCCTTGGTCTACAGAGTACAGCCAACGTTCTCGCTGGGTGGGGTGATGTGGGGTCTTTACAATTCTCACCACCAGGAATTCCCGTGAAAGACACTGAGTTCTTGCCTAAAAATAAATAAATAAACCCATCTTTTCTGGCAGAGGGAGAGAAATGTAATGCTTTAGGACTTTATGATTCTAGAGTAAATGCCAAACAGCTTGTGAACAGATGGGAGGTTCCAGATCAGATCTGCTTACACTGAAAGAAAACTGCCCATAAAACTAATTAAAACAGCTGCAGGAAACAGCTGCCAGAATAGGAAAGGGAAAATAAAGAGAGAAAATTGGTAGTCATTGCCTCATTGATGGGTTAACTGGGTATTTGACCCGTTGTTTACTCAAGTATGACAACAAGACTAATTTCTGATGTGTGTAGGGCCTTCTTGACTGAGCAGGATCATTCTTGGAGTGGGACAATGAAACACAGAGTGTCAGGTAAAGGACTTGATATCTAAGTCTAGAGAGGCCTGCAGAAGCTCTCTGTATACCCGTCTGTCCAAACCCATACACACACGCAGACACACACACACACACACATACCGACTTCACTGACTTCTGAAACCAAGATGGAAAGAGGAGTTAAATACCAAGTCCCTAGAAGCTAGCTGTCAGTAGGTGCCCGATATTCAGTGTCAGTAAACAATACATACCACAGCACAGCCTGGACATGTATTTCCATTTTCACAGGACCTTTGCCTTGAATGAATTCCTCCACCGCAATTCACACTACATTTATTCCAAGGACCCCATGAAGACCAAAAAATTGGTAATGGACATGGACTGTTTTCATTACAGAATCTGAAAGGAGAGAGCACATTACTCAAAAAATGTCCATGTCAGCACAACTCAGAGATAGAATGATGATGGAGGCAGAACTAGACGTCACACTGCATTTGGGTACACTTACTGCATGCACAGAAAGCTAGCAGAAGGCTGACACAAGTCAGATTAGCAGTTTTACTATTTGTGGCAGACAATTGTATCCTTTATACAGATGGAGGATTGGTTGGCAAGGCTAACCACCGAGGCAGAATTATAAAAACATAGAATCTTTTGAGTTGGAAGAGACCTTTAAAAGTCATCTAGTCTAACTCCTGCAATGAACAGGGACATGCACAGCTAGATCAGGTTGATTAGGGCCTGATCCAGCCTTGCACTTGATGTTTCCAGACACGGGGCACCCACCACATCTCTAGGCAACCTGTTCCAGTGACTCACCATCCTCACTGTAAAAGACCTTTTCCTTGTATCTAACCTAAATATACAGTCTTTGAGCTTGAAACAATTTCCCCTTGTTCTGTCACAACTGATCCTGCTAAAGAGCCTGTCCCCTTCCTTCCTGTAGCGCCCCTTTAGTTACTGAAAAGCCACTGTCAGGTCACCTTGCAGCCTCTGCTTCTCCAAGCTGTGTAAATGCTCCATTTGGAGCACATGATCAAGACTGTGCTTTTGAAAGTGTTCTAATCAAAACTTTTATGCACTGAATTTATAGAAGAATTCAGAAGATGAAGCCCACATGTCAAAAACAGAGGTAGTGGATGGTAAACATTTTCAAAACCTGGATCTTATTTAACTAACAGGAGGTCAGCTCAACACTGACTTGTCACCACTGGCAGGTGCCAACCACTTGGCAATCTTCTCGTCTCATTATTTGGCCCTTTCTGTTGTTTGATCCCTAAGAAACTAGTGTTTGTAACTGGAGCTGAACTGGATGATATATGCATCTAAAAGCAAGTCTTGAATTAATGTTATTTCATGTTCCCTTTAGAAAAGGTAACTTCAATTTTGTTCAGCTTTTTAATCAATATTGTTCTCAAATTGAATCACACAGGACTGTAATTGACTCAGTTGTAGTCCTTAAAACCCAAAAAGGACCATTCTGAATGGCCACAAATCAAACCAAACATTAAAATGTCCCGAATAAGGGAAGTTAAATGAATTGCCCTTTGTATTCTGAGAAATGCAGAGAGATCTGTCTTAAGTGACCACTCAAGGGACAAGCAACAGTCTACTGCCAAGCAGAGGTGGCCTTTAATGAAATGTCAAAGCTGGAAACCAATCTGGATGCCCTGAAGCATGTGTTTAAGGTGGGGCTGGGCTTGAAGGAACAAAACAGTGCAGATAGCTCTGAAGGTTAAAAAAAGCATTGTTTTTAATTGATTTTTGCATGAAATTTGCTTAGTTTAGATGGGAAAAAAAAAGATTTTTTTTTTATGCCGTACCCTGCAAAAACTCAACTTTGAATCTGTCTTGAATTGAAATTGGAAATGAAAGCTGCACGTATTCAACTGCTTCCCTGGGGACTGGTCAGAAGAGTGTAACTTTCTATAGGCCCTACATTGCTGACAGCAGATACAGCTTCTCCTTTCACTAAGGAGGTGTCAGTCCCTGATATTCACAAGCACACTGCCAGAGAGAGGCTATATATGAATAACCTCATCCCTCCTCAGCCATGAAATTCTTTCTTCTCTCTTCAGCCTTCCTCTGCATTCTAAGATCACTATTTCCAGCTACCAACATTATAACCACAGAAGTGAGCACATAGCGTCATTAACATCTCTTACCTCTCTTCCCTGCTCTGTCCAACACAGACTCTGCCCCCGTACCGTGGAGCAGGGTTGCTGCAGGACCGCTGGCGGACCTGAAAACCTATCCCACAGGAGGTGCTACACGGGGCCCAGGAAGACCAGGGTGTCCAAGCGCCATTTCTAATAAAAAGTGTGAGAGAGAAGAGATTATGGGGGTTATCTAATAGTCTTCCCATGTTTAACAGTCAAACACGTAAGGCACTGATTAGAGACTGCTTAAACTAATGGAGAAATTTTCACAACAAGCAGACTTCACACCAGCTGAGATTTATAGAAAGGGTCTCAAAATTGTTTAGCCTTACTTCCCTGCCATTGGCGTGTCTAGGAATGGGATAGGAAGAGAATGAAGCCAGTGCTGAATAGTTCTGAAAATGCCTCAGGATTTTCTGGACTACAGTGCAGTTCCTACAACACTCACTGCCTATTGCCACATTGTCTTTCCTATGTCTCTCTTTTCTGAGCCAATTGATGATTCCAAATTTGTATTTCCTGGACTCTTGGACTCTTATGCAAAAGGTGCAGGTTTTGAAGCTTGCTAATACCAACCCATCCAAAAAAATAAAATAAAATAAAAAAATCCTCTACTAATTCAGTAGGTACTGGTGCTTTAAATCTCTTACAGCAAATTTGTTGCCAGCTCCAATGATTTTCTCACAAACTTCATAATATTTGGTGTTTTCCTAAAGCCTTCGGCACTGAATTCTATTAGGTGGAAATCTCAAACTTCATAAAAATAACAATAATTGCTTCTGGCTTTCATGGCAGCTTGCAAACATCACTGTAGTGTGACCTTAAATCTGTGCAAACCAGAAGGTAAGAGCTCAGAGGCAGGATTGAGTTTCAGGTTAATAAAAGATTGCATCTCAAATGAGAAGTGGTCGCTGCCTGAAACAAATTTGACGTAAAAACCTTGAGTTCACACCTCACAACATAAATGTCAGAGCATGTGCATGTGGGCATCTTCTCTGAGGCTGCTCTGTTACTGACATGCAGTAACTCCATCACGTGCTCACAGAGAAGCTGACATTTTCATCTTTAAAATCTCCTGACTATTACAACTTGCCTTGGTCTGATTTAGCAGAACTACTAAACCTTAGAGCCTCACCAAGGCAAGAGAGGAGAAACTGCATCCTGTTTTCTGTGGTGCAGGTTTCATTCCATTTGGAGCCAATGAAAATGCTCTGTCTTACAGAACTGCCTCATCTCAACATTTTGCTGCCTTAAGTAAAAAAAAAAAAAAAAAAAAGTCTTCTTTTTACCCTAAAGAAAAACCTTTCTAAAAAGTCTAGTCAAAAAACAGCTCAGGTGCTCTCTGGTTCTTGAAAGCTAAGCTTGAAAACAGATGTTAATTTTCAAAGCATTTGCTGAGCTAATAACACTTCTGGCAAGAAATATTTTCTGGCATAGCACCAATCAGGGCAGGGGATGAAAGTTAAAACCCACGTTGCCCTTCACACTTTTTGTATTTGTTATCAATTCTTGCCAGTTCTTGGCAGCTTTATTTCAGAACCCTGATAGATATTTCTCCCCTCCTCCTCCTGCTTCTTCCCTTCGCCTCTCCCACCCCAAACAAGGTCATAGAACAAGAAATTCACTTACATAAAAGTGCTACTCTTCCAAGTTATTCTTCCATGTTTTAAATGACCTACTACCTCCCTAGTCCTTAACTCAAAACTAAGATTATATGTTAAAACATGAAAAGACAAAATCAAATGGAAGGTTGCTGCTATTGTGGCAAAAAAAGGAAAGTAATCTTGTCTAAAATTTCCTCAGAAAAACAATTCTCAGTATCTATTTGTGTTTGAGGGTTTTTAACAGAAATAAAGACACTTTCCATTTTCAGATTTCCAGCTTTCTAATAGAACTCGTCTTTAGCCATCCCGCTTCCTCCTTGCAAAAAGAAATCTCAATGCCATATGAAGTCAATTAAAGGGAATTTGAAGGCTGAGGCGCATGTAGGATGACCAGATGTCCTTATTTTTCAAACCATGCTGTTTTCCTGTGTCTTAAGATTGAATAATCTATTTTTCATCCCCTTCTCAGAAGCCGTTCCTGCCTCTTTCGCCATGAGAGCACTGCTGAGAAACCCATCCCTCTGGCGTAATTTGCCTTTGCCAGTGACATGAACAGACAGCCCTGTGAAGGCTCTGCTCAGCCCACGGTGGCAGCACAGAAGTAGGAATGACTACACATCTTTTAGGCAGCACAGCCCACAACTGGAAGGAGAAATGCCAAATCAAACATGAGCATTGCTGAATTTTTGGTGCCAAGACCAGCACTGATCTCTAGGGAGAAGCCAAGAGACAGCTGTCCTTAATGGCATCAACATTTATAAGGAAGATAAAGCAGATGAAAAATTGAACTGACCCAGTATTTACCAAAACATTGGCTGGCACTACCCTGCTTAAGTAGTATTTGCCCTGTTGTGTCATCTTCCCTGTTGTGTCATCTTTCCTTGAGTCACTACATGATGCAGTTTGAGGGTGATGGGGTAGCAAAGACAAAACATGGCAGCTGTGCCTAGGCACTCCACCAGAGGACATTCAGCTTGCATACTGCTGAAGTATGAGCTCCAGGCTTCCCTAAGAAGATGGCAAAGACATAAGATGAACTGTATGTTATTTACATGCCGTGCCAAGTATGTGTGCCTCCTCGGTGCCTCTGCCTGCCAGGATGGCATGCTGCAGGCAGCACACAGGACATGAGTAGCACAGGCAAACCTTACTTACAGCCATGTTAGGTTCTGTCTCTTCAAGCACTGGTTTGCAGGAGCTCTGCTTTTTGCAATGCAGCCTCAGAATTCAGACTTCACAAAATAATGACTGAGAGCTTATTGATGTTTTTTAGCTTATTACTGTTCAGTTGGATAACATCTACCTGTGCCTGTCATCTCCTGATGAGTCACTATTTAAGTACACTTAAGGGAAACTGAGGCTCAGTATAGGCAAGGTTAATATTAACATTGATTGGGTTGCCCATATTCCAAGGCCCCTGGCTGAGACAGATGAAAATGCCAGGCTCCCTTTGCTCTGATCTCAAGCTGGTCTACACATGCATCGAGTTGGCTGGGATACATCATGTACATCATGGTCACAGAAACACAAGGAAAGAGATAAGCTGTGAACAGGCACAACTACTGATCCCTTCCAAAAATACACAGAGATGCTGACGTGCCTTGAACAATTTGCGACCTCGATCCTGGCCCCTTCACAGCTGCGACCTCCACAGCGAGGACGAGGGCTGTCACATGAACGTGACCTACACATACACGAGCCTGTGCTGTCCCCATCTGAATGCTCACATGGTTGCCATGGGGACCAAGGCCCCAATCTTCCATTTGTTGTCAGGTTTTTCACCTAGTTTTGGAGAAAAAAAAAAAGAAGAAGAAAAAAAAAGGTCATTACTAGCAAGTTTACATTTCTGGAGATGGCCCCACAATAGAAATGCCAAACAAAGCTGCTGGGGGAATTAAGATGTAGCTTAGATAGGAGCTGTCTGTGCTTGTGAGCAGGATTCAAAACAGAAGGTTGTTTTCAGGCCATGCCGCATCAGTGTTTACCTCCAAATTCCACCCTGCATACCCAACGTGTGCACGCAGGCACCCGACCAGCCCTGCCATGCAGCGCCGGCCTGCTGGCTGCAAAGCCACCCTGCCTGTGGGCCCCATGCAGCACAACTTCAGCTTCATGAGCAATGCATGGCCAGTGCTAGCAGTCCCCTTTCTGCGATGCTTCCGCCTTTGCAGTGCTTGGGGCTGTTGGTATAATCACATCTACAGGCTCAGACTGAGGCTTTCCTGACTTTGGTCCCATCCAAACTCACTTCAGTATGGCCTTAAGCACCATGGTAGCAACCACAGGGCTACACAGCCCCTCTCTCCCCATCCTACAGGCACTGTCTGTCCCCAGGTGATATGTTGGATCAACATCACAGATTGCTTGAGTGAAATCAATGGTACTTTCAGAAAAGAAAACACTCCTCTGGTTTCCCTGAAGCCTCAGTGCACACCAGGGAGCATTTGGACACAACAAGCAGTTGAGTTCTTACAACCATGACACTCTATGACCACAGTGAACCTGATCTAGTATCTACAACTCGATAGCAACCCCAGTGCAGCTTTTTGAGGAGCTGAGAATCACAGAATCAGAGAACATTTAAGGCTGGAAAAACTACTATGATCATCTAGTCTAACCATCACCATACCTCTATATCATGTCATTCAGTGCTACAGCTAACTTCTTCTTAAAAATCTCCTGAGAAAGTGACTCCACCACTTCCCTGCACAGCCTGTTCCAATACCCCACTACGCTTTCTGAGATGAAATTTTTCCTAACACCCAACCCGGTGGCTGGTGGGATGCTCGGCAGCTTTGGTAAACCTATTGGCAAAGGTAATGCTGGCCTTGGCCTCAGTGTTGCACAAAGAGAAGTGAAGAGGAGGCTGGGGCACTGGCAGATGGCCCTGATCCCAAATCTGAGCCAGCTACCACTGCCAAACTCCACTGTGCCGCATTTGGCTGAGCTCTGCAGATAGTAGTACCAACCCCCTGGGATTCCCTGTGAGGAAATCATTTCTCCAAACCAAGACATGGGGAGGCTGTGAGCCTGCTCATTGAGGGAGACAACTGTGGGCAGAGGGCAGGGTATTCAAATGCTCCTCCTCTTAAACATACAGCTCTGGGCTTCTCCAAGCCTGGCACGATGTTGAACACTCACAATGCACCTCTGGTGGGCTGCCATCTTCCCCGCTTGCTCATCGGCAGCAGCATCAAAAACACACAGCAGTGACATGGAAGCAATATAGATCTGTTACTGTGCTTTTCAGACAGCAGTTGGGGGGTATCAAGCATCTGCTGCAAACCTTTGTTTGCAGTAGATTATCATGTCGTCATAAAAATTTGCTCTGGGCTGCAGGTTACAAGGCAAGATGCCCAGAGAAAAGAACACTAAATTTTGCTGCTGTTTGTGTGCAGTCATACAGTTGGGTTGCTAAAAGTCAGGGAGGAAAAAATCAAAATAACTACTTCAAGATACTTAATACTAGATGTTTATCTCCTTTTTTCTCCTGCCTTACAAAAGTCATAATCCAAGTACTGGATCATTTCTATTCATTTTTGAGCCAGTAAGCCTTGCTGACTCCAGCAGGGAGCTCTGTTCAGAAATCAGTGGTATGATAAGGCCCGTGGCTTCAATTAAAAAAAAAAAATAAGCTGACAAATAATTATTGGCTCATAAGTGATACTGGGAAGCAGCCCAAAAATTAAACAAATAAGCAGCCATAGTTGAAATGTTGAGATTTATAAACATGTCACGTTGTGAGTGTGGGAAGGCTCTTTTTACTTATGAAATTACATATGGATTATTACTCCACCTTTAAATTCATAAAAATATCTCCAGAAGAGCAAACTTGGGAAGCAGGAAAAAAACTCACATGCACTGATCTTTTTCAGGAGTATCTTACTATCCTTTGTAGCCAACAGCATCCATCAGACAGAGAGAACCATCTTTAAAACATCTAATGGCCATCTTTATCTGGCAATACTTCTAATTCTGGAGTTCTCATATTTAGTAAACGGCCCTACTCCTACCAAAAGTGTCACCATTTCCAACCAAGGGCTGATGGTTGGACTAGATGATCTCAGTGGTCTTTCTCAACCTTAATGATCCCGTCATTCTATGATTTCATTTCCCACTTACAGGCTCAAGTGCAGGACATAAAAATTCAAACTACCACTCCTACCTCTTGCTGCCAGCATATTTTCAGTGTTTATTCTGATATCATAGATAAGGACAGAAGCATTTCTTGTTCTTTTAATATACCTGTACCTTCTCTTAGGATTCAGATGTCACCTGCTTATACCTTTATCGAGCTTTGATTATTTCAGCTGGAATTTTCTATTTTGGCTATCTGATAGATGGTGAAAGTTCTTGCAAAGTTTCAGTCAAAATATTTCAATCATTTATAAAACCAAATCTAGGAGAAAAGAATGTTTGTCCTCCATAAGTAGTAACATATTCCTTGAAAAAAGTGAGTGTTCAGAGCAAGAAACTGAACTTTTTTCATTGGAAAACATTTTCAGTTTTCATAAAAAATCACTCAGATCTGTCTGAGGGAGGTAGGGAGGAAAATTCTCAGTTTTCAGGGACTCGTTATAGATTTTGATTTTGGCACTTGAAGTCCCCTTGGTGAGGGCTGGAGAAGGGTAATTCTGGGCACAGTAGCTGAATGGCTGCACAAAAATTGAGAGAAATGTACAAGTCTGGCAGTCCTCCCAAAAAGAAGTTGGGAATAGATGAGCAAGAAAATGGCACAGCGTGTTTGACACTGCAACATCAGCAGTGAACTTATAACATGTTCTGGCTATTACCTGTTAGTTAGTACCTTGTGCAATGTTTAATGTATATATGTTAAAAAAAAACATATGATTAAATGCTTATCTAAGATCTCTTATTAGATCTGGTTATTGGGAATCTGAGGTAGTGCTGCACAAAGATGTGCAGACCATCTCTGAACAAGTATGCTTGCTTAAGAGCAGCAGTCAAGTCGTGTTAGGGTGTTAGCTGACTCACAAAGGCCTGGTCCTTCTAGGATATGATTCAATCATATGCCAGTTTTGGATTTAAAAGTTCCTGTGTGCCACACTCTTAGCTGTGCCAGGACATCTGTTTGCGGGCAAGGCTGCAGAAGAACTCACTGACAGGATCTGGGTTAGGAAAAGTTTATTTGGGAGGGGTGCTTTTAATCTACACCCTGTCACACTGGAGTGTGATCTCACATACAGCTGTACCAGCACAGCTGAGTGCCTGGTGCTCAGCCCAGACAAGTAGGGTGAGAAACAGCAGGACTTCTTTAGATGGTAACTCATCAAACTGAAGTCCCAGGGACATCTGTCACCAAGTTGCTGCATTCCCCTTCCTTTCCTGTGGTGATCTGCACATGCTGCCCCAGACCTTTGCATCTGTTGACCACGATCTGTTTTGTGCACTGAATGTGAAAAACGTACTTGGACACGACTGATGGAGGTGCTTAGATGAGCCACCCCGTTGCATGCCAGGGGTGAATTCATTCCAGCAAGGGGCAGAGGAAAAAGAAAAAGAAAACAATTGCATGTGGGTTTTAAAGGGCTTGGCAGCCTTTCAGTGGAAGAGCACAGAGCTCATGTATGCAGCAGAATGAGAGCACCTAAATGGAAAATCATCTACAAGGGAAATGCTAGAGCAAATGTAAAACTAACACCCCAAGAACAGCCAAAGCTGAATATTCTGTGCTGGATTTTTATGACCTTGAAACAATGATCTGGAGTAGCCTGTTCCCTAGTGTGCACCATAGCAGACATGTTCAAACTAGAGGATTAACACCTCACACACCTATCAACAGACACAGGCATTAAGCAGGACGAGATAACAGCATGGGCAATCAAGAAGCACTGCATCCCAGTTCAACACAGGAGGGTTATAAACACACAAGCCTCTGAATCCAGCAGTGAAAAACTTAAGCCTGCCAAGCTGAGGATGGATTGAAGTAATGACTAATATTTCCTGGGAAAATATCTGAGAAGTAAGGAAGATAAGGGGAATAAACATCACAGTAGCTCCAGACATAAATAGCATACTGAAGATATAACCCATCAGCCCCCTCTTTCTGTCTACTGGACTTAGCAGTATTAACATACTAATTGATGTTAGATAAAAAAAGATAGACATTAATGAGAATTTCTCCTCCCCCACACTCTTACAACTTATTAAACAAGACTAGCTTTCCTTCCCAACTACCTTTGCAGGTATAGTTCAAGCAGCAGGAACTAAATTTGTCCAGACAGCTTCCGGGGATCACAGCCAGGAACTGGATGTTGAAGTCAGAAAAATATGAGTGCGTGGGTAGTAAGGGAGTCAGAGTCTCCACTCACACTGACTGAAGAAGTCACTTTCTTTTAACTCCTGCATCTCATGGAGAGCAGGGCAAGAAAAGAAGATCATCTCCATGAAACATCACATTGGTTTGGTCTTTGGTCTACTAAATTTGAAGTTATAACTGAACTATCTCATATTCTCTTATATAGATTCTCTTTCCCTCCTGTTCTCTAATAAATACATATCCTTTTGTTCCCCCTGCAAACCTTCCATCATTGGTGTTTGTCTGCTGCTTCCTAGGTACCTTGTCTTTAAACCTGGAAAAGACCACTAAGATCATCTAGTCCAACCATCAGCTCATCATCACCATGTCATCCTGTGCATCCTGGCTCAGGAATTCAATGAGGAAAATGAAACGAATGCTGTCCTGGGACACTGGTTGTCACCTACTCTGACCTCCCTAACCTGCAAGGAAGTCCAAGAGATGGTGCCAACAGTGGGGAAGCCCTGAGGCAGCTCGAGTTTCATGTAGGGTATACATGGGTCTCAGCAGGGACTCAGCAGCATGATCCAACCTGTTCCACTCTATGCAAAGGTGGGTATGATGGGGGCTGAAAGCTTACTTTGGGATCCCCTTTCCACAGAAAAAAAATACAATGGGTTTTTCTGTGTTCTCAACAAGTGTCTGTGCAAAGATATTAGAGGACGTATGTGCCACTGGGCTCTGTATGCTTTACTACCAGCCAGTCCTATCGAGGCTGCCACACACTCACTTGCTCTATTGCTTTTATACTTAAGCATATACTCATACACCCATATACACATAAAATATTTCCACTTACTGGGCACTCAGTAATATTTTGAGTCCATAGGCTCATGTTGGAGCTGTCCTCAATAGTGGTGCATCGCTTCTGCTTGTTATCCCAGCCACAGTAAGGGTCTCTGGCTCCTAGGCATTCCCTGCATGTGCAAAGAGAAAAGATCAAAGCTGTGAAAACGTCTAGCTCTAAAGAAAAGTATTTGAGTATAGTACTTGTATATGACAGCTGTCAAGTCCATCGTGGCTCAGCAGAGGAAACAGTTTTTTCTAAGCAGAGGTTTACCTGCTTGGAAGGGGAGAACGGCTGAACAGAAGGGTGACAGGACACAAAGCAAATATCACTCAGAAGCTGCAGATTAAAAATCAGTTCACTCCTTTCCAAGGCTTAGGGAAAGAAAATGACTTTACAAATTTTAGTCAAAGAACCTTGTCATTGAGATATCTTTGTGCTCTCATGTAATCACTCAGCAGGCCAAATCTCACACAAAGCAACCTCTGTGAGTATGTTTTCTGACACTATGTCCATCCAAAGGGGTTAGACAAGCAGAATTAGCCAATGGACCACTAATAAAGGCTTTCTATTAGTGCTGGCATTTGCTGGCACAATGGTTTCATTTATAATCCCAACGTCAAGATGTCAGTTTGGAAAAGTCACAGCAGAACATTATTTCTAAGCTTTTGGCTGCTTTGAACACTGCTGTATTCATTTTCCTCCTGAATCCATATTTACAGGCTAAGTGTGTGTTCCCAACATGTGAGCTGCTAAAGAAAAATAACCAGGGTTTCTACTGCCACTGAACAGAGAAGTTCAGTCACAGAATTAGTTTGTACCAATAAAATTCAGCTGTATTGGCTGTTCCCATTAGTTGCTTTCAAATTGTTAATTTTCATTAAGAAAAAAGTAAGAATACAAGCCACATCATGCACGTGTTAGCAAAAGGCAAAGAAGAGACAACAGAACCCCAAAAGATTTGCAATACTGTTTTTTATTCCAGTGATCCATTCTCCTCTATCATACAAAAGGGCTGCCAGGATCTTTCCAAAAGTCCCAAATGATTTGAAAACTGCCAATTAGGCAGCAGCAAGGGACCAAGAGTTAAAATTCAGTTCAAGAAAGAAACAGGAGAGTAATAAAATTTATTCTAAGGGTTGGTATCAGTATGATAAATGAAACATCAAAAAAAAAAAAAGAAAAAGTTTCAAATGCAATGAGAAGTGAACTGCTCCCTCCCAGAAATCTTTGAAATCCTATTAGTCTGTAATCAGACACAAATGAGAAAGCATGTTCCCTAAGCACAGCTGAAAATGCTTTATCAGCTTTTACTGACTCCACAGTCACTTGCCCCATAGCAAACCCCAAATTGTTTTGCTCTCTGGTACCCTTCCATATATATGCATATATGCACATGTATGTATTTATGTTTTAATTATGGGTTTCCAGTTCGCTCCTACATTACAGGAAGATATTTCCCCTACTAAAGATCTCACAAACTGAGCTGTAAGGAGCAAAACTTCCATCTTTCCAGATTTAGGAAGGTAGTTACAAGGACTGTCTACATCATTTTCCCTCCAGCTGCTTCAAAACACCCAAGGAAAAGGTAAAGATGATTTTGTCCCAGCCCCAGGCAACAGAACATCAAATATTTGCTTAGAAAAGACTCTGTATCCTCAGTCCAAGGACACAGAAGGGACACATGCTGCTTTGCTTTATGCTGGCTAGGTACCCCCATCCTCCTGTCCTGCATCCCACACTGCCCCACACATGCAGTGGGGCTGCCTCCATCCCCAGCCATCTGCAGCCCCTCACAAGAGACTGAGCAGCAGCACCTGCCCAGGTAACAGCAGTTCAGCAGGGAGTGATGTGGTTTCTAGAGAAAAGAATAATAACGAGAGAAGCAGTGGGGAAAAAAATAAGGGGAAAAGGAAGCCCCTGCTTTTAGTTACAGAGGCTTTGGTCACGCTTGCAGAGCTGACACTGAGTACAAGCTATTGTTTCCGATGACATGAAGCCATTTTGCTGGGCACCCGGCGAGCAGAGAGAGGTCATTGTAATTCATAACAGGGAAGGCTGTTGTGAGCGTCACCCTATTATGATACACATTTTCTCTGAATTTAATTTATAGGAAAACATGTGCTGCATAAATTCAGGAAATAATCTCCATATGTTCTGAGCTGCAGCCCTCAGCCACTCCGCAGGCTGCAATATATCCCAGTTAGGCACTGACCACTTTGCTGGCACTATTCGTAATGCGTGTCATGCAGCTAATGTGCTGCTACCGGCTGAGAGCAGAGAGCTGCGGGTCCCTGATGGAGCACTGGTGGCTCAGACTTGCTCTGTCCCCAGCTGATGGGTACCATGAGATGGCTGCGATGCCCAGCTGTGGCAAAAGCCTTCTGCTGGTAGCAGGGAGCTACAGCTGTCTATGTGCTCTGGCTGTTGGATGTAATTCAGCCTTACCCCACTGCTGCTGCCATCTGGGCCGGGCCTGGGCTCTGCTGGGCTGTCAAAACGCACACTCTGTAATTTAACAGCCATCAAAGACCAGGACTTCTTCCCATCTGATGGCAGACCCTCAAAACCATTTGAAATCTAAAAACAAAATAGCTATGCTGTCTGCTTCCCTTCAGGATTCAGAGCCCACTCTGCTGCCTCGACTCCGGTAAGAAACCTATTATATCAGCTGACAGCAGTACACTTAGGGGTGAGGAGGAATGTTATTTACTTACACACAATTTGCTCCATTTTTTTTTTTTTTCCTCTCGTAAGCACAAAGAGCATTACAATGTGCATTACTGCAAGAGAACATTTTTGGCAAGTACTTTAAGTGAACACTTCAAAATCCACCCTAATTTATATCTTTACGATATCTTTAGAATATACGTCCCTATTTATGTCATTAAGAGATAAAACCACACCAGCAAGCACACAGCAAAAGGCATACATATGTATGTATGCATGCACACACAGATCAAAATCCTTCAGAAATTTGTTGTCATTCTTAGCAAATCGGGCACTGCGGTGGGGAAAATGGAAAGATATCATAGCATTTCCCTTCACACAGAACACAAAATAAATTGAAATGTTTATGTGTAAATCTCATTTCATATTATGATACTGCTGAAAAATCTCACGCAGGCCTGGGGACCCAATGCCATGTAAATACTGTGAAATAAAATAGAAGGAAGTTAACATGCCATAATGAAATTCTGATGTTTCAGAGCCAATGGGACTTTGTCCATCAGGTCAGTGGGGCCAGAATTTCACACCATACACACAGCAGTGAAAACCACACCCAGTAACTACTTGGTGACAGGCTAGGAATGCCTTGGGGGACTAATGGCACAGTATCGCTCCCCATCATAATTTACACAGGTAGAAGGAACCCATTATCCCAGAAGGCAACCCAAGCGTGGCGGGTTAGCACTGGCTATATTAATGCTAATGACTTATGTAATGAAATCCCAAGAAGTGGGATGTCTGTGGAAGTGAGATGAACCACATGGTTCACGCTCCCAGTTTATCTCTGGCCATCTACTGACTGCAGTGCATTCAGTAAGGGCTCAGGAGAATACCTCTTGATGGATATCTAAGAGGTTGGATTTATTATGACAGGGCATTACTATCAATAGCGATTCACTTTAATTCATTGCCTTGCAGTAAATGTCTTATCTGAGGCATAATGGCATACACTAAAAATGCTCAATTGAAAAACAATTCCATTTGTGTCTCCTATTCAAGCTATTTTTTCTCCGGTTTCTTATTCTCACTTACTAAAGACATTTGCATGAAAATAAGATCTTACTCATAAGAGCTCACCTGCTGCCTGCTGTCTGGGAGCTGTAAGGCTCCCTGTTGTTGGCTATTGCAATCATTTTTACAGCAGTCATCTGGGATAACACAAAGGATTAAGACTCTACAATTGGAACAGTATCCAAAGTGCTCTGAAGTCAATGGAAACTCCTAGCTATGACTCAGAAGAGTTTTTACAGTGCCTCTGAAGCCTGGCTTGCTGAGCCTTCATTAACAGCATTCGCTGTAAAAAGGCTTCTCCCTCCACTGTGTTGGTCCTGCCCAACATCTCCTCAGCAGAATCACAGGCTTGTGATGTGGAAAAGAGGTCATAGTCCTTTTTTGTTTCCCTGTGCCCCAGGGGCTACTTGGAGACGTATCTAAAGCAACAAGACCATGTAAATATCTCTGTCCATACTCACAATCCTTTAGAAGAACAGGGAAAAGGAAAAGGAAGAATAGAATCCAAAGGCAGCTGTATGGAATCAGGAGGCACCTGAGAGCGATGGGCCCTCCATGTGTGGTTGAGGATTTGGCACCAGTACCATAGTCCTTATGGACAAACCTCATCCTTCCTAAAATACAAATGGATCATAGATAAAGCAGTCAATGACCAAAAGCAGAAGTATTCTCTCTTAGCACCAAGGTTTTCTCTGAAGCTATCACCCTTTCTCACATCCCTGCTCAGACCCTGTCCTGTGCCCTAACCACACCTTTGCTCTCCACGTCCAGACGTGCGACACTGCCGCAGCAGCCCTCTTCAAGGGGGCAGGATGTGTCTAAAGAACACAATAATGATGGATCAGTGAGCACACCTGCTTCCTAAGAAGAGCACCTGTTCCAAGGTGTGTTGCAACGTGACAGCAGCATTCTCATATTCTAAATAACACAAGGATTTGGAGACTTTTTAATAGCCCGAATGCAGTCTTCTTTCAAAATCTTCATTAAAGCTTAAAAGCCTGTAGTTCTAAAGTTTCTCATTCCCACTTTAATTTGCTCTGGGTCTGGATAACTTCATCTTTTGGTTGTTTTACCGTGTGAGCTAAAAAGCTTTAGACTGTGTAATAAATGGATCATCAAATCAATAGAATCAGACCCAAGAGATTAGTTATCAAAAAACCAAAGGAAAGAAAGAATTTCTGGAGTCTTTTGCCATTCTCACTACCAGACAGAAGACAGCAAACAAGCCTGTTTGTACCAAAAACAAAGACAACATCATCCAGAGCACTCGCACTAAAGAACTGTGCTCTTCTCATCTTTCAGGATGTGCTTGTTCTCCAACTTTTGCTCCCTCTTTGTGTTTATCTCTTTCTCGCTATTTTTTTGACGTCTAAGAATTTCACATCAGTTTGTTCCACTCTTTGAGCAGGCATCTCTGAGAAAGCAGCACTTTGCAAGCAATACAGGGGTATTAGCTCTGTCTGTTAGTTGCTGGCATGTGGCTGTGTTTGGAGACAGGCATTTTCTGACAAGGTTAGCTTACTGTCCCATTACTATCAACATGAGGAGGGGATGAACTAAACAAATAATCATATTAGCCTGCAGCCAACCAAATCATAATTACTGACAACCTCAATAGCCCGTGTAAGGGAGAGTGGACTTCTATCTTCCCTAAGCCCAGACGGCATGAAAAGAGAAGAATAAGAATCAAAAGGATGTTCATGGCTTAAGAAAATAAGATTAAGAAGGAGGAAAAAGCACCAGACCTTCAAACAATCCCTCTAATTTTTATACCTTTAAAAATTTGAACTGCGGAGATGAGTTACCGATCTGTGCAAATCCATTATCTTTCCCCACTGAGTGAAGAAGCCAAGTGGAACTGAGCTGCTTTAGTGAGGCAGTGGTCAAGCAGCAGCTTCATTTCGCAGCTGGTGAATACAGCAATATTCTGTGCCAGATGCTACTGCCCTTTGCTCAAGACAAGTAACGCATACTTCATAAGCAATTATTTGTTGAATGGAGCACTGCTCAGGAAGAGCTCATAGGCACCACCACTGCAGCTGATGATCAGTTGGAGAACTAAGGTTCAGTATTTTGGCATTTGATGCCAGACAAAGATGCAGAGAAGCTGAAATGTTTGTGTATTGCATGCACATGTAATTTATCACCCACACATGCTTAGCATCACTGACTGGTGCTCTACACATTATTTGTTTTGAATGCATAGATTAAAGCCATGCTGTAAAACAACCTCTAGAACTGAAGTCCATTTATGAGCCAAACACATGTAGCTTATTTGAAAGTAACAATGCACAGACAAGGAATTTTCATGGGCAGTTTCACCTCATTTTCCTTTCCATGTCAGGGACCTTGACTTGCTGGTTCCACCTCCTGCCCTACCATTTTCAGTATCTCTTTAATCAATTGTGGTTTATAGATTATGGCCTTGTACAATTTACACAACAAATGATTCTATTTCTTACCTTCTGACATCCCATTCCATCATCTTCTAGCAACACTGGTTTCTTTATTGGATAGGTGTTTATTTTTGTTTTTAAAGCCATAAAATAAAACAACATTGCATTTATTCAAATATGAAGATTAATGCCATCCTGAGAAAAGTTCTGATTAAATCTGGATTTATGTTTACATCAATGGAGCAGGTTATTAAAAAAAATGAATAAGCGTTGCTCCGTAAACACTGTTAGAAACTCTTGTCACTGCGCCAAACAAAACTGACCTCTAACACAAACACAAGTACAGAGGACCACTGACTACCAGTGATAGGATCAGTCATCCACAAGAAAATTCGGTTACTATTAGAGTCCTAATGAAAGGAATAGCCAGAAGGAACTCCTGAGTGTGGGGCATGTTTGTCTGGAGTGCAAAGCACAGCCATTTCCTACCTCAGCAGGCTTTTGAGCCTTAAGAAAACATGCCCCCCAGGGCTGCCATATGGCAAAAGGCAGAGGGAAGCAGAAAGGCAGCTTGGGCAAATCAGGACACTCAAGTGTTATTCCCTCTCTCTGCCCTGTGTCAGCCAGTGTCTGAAGGTGGCTGTCAGATTAAGATGTGCTCTGCTTTTGCATTTCTGCTCCGTGGTTGCAGATCTGAGAATTCTGTGTCAACACAGCAAATTCCTCTAGCCTGGAGCTGCAGGAAAAGATACAGGAGTTTGGATACAGGGAAAAGGATGGCTTAGATGAGAGCAAATTCACTGCTTAGGGGTTCAGACAGGTGCTTTATATAGTATCTGGAAGATGCTGATGATTTAAGGATGTAAATAATGTTCAAATGGCAACTTAGGAAGGAAAAGAAAACTGCAAAGACAGAAAACTTACAAAGAAATGTATGTGAAGATGAAGAAAACTTAAAAACAGTCTACAGTTATCACCCAGGCTGCACAAAATAATCCATATTCAAGCAGCTCTGTTGTGAAAGTTGGATTTTGTTACGCTCTGGAATTTCTGCTCAGCAAGATGCAGATTCAACTAGATAGTGTTTGTAGATTAATGTTGGAAAAGCAAAGAAATATTAGGCCACCTACCACAGAGCTGAGGATCTAACATCTCTTGCCCAATGCAGAACTATTTCAACACAGTGTAAGAGACAAAATGACCCAGCCAATACAGTCTCCATTGTGTTTTACCACGTAGCTATAAAAACACTACTGAACAATGACAACTCCTTGTTTTAAAAAATGACAACATCACTTCAGTAAATGGATATTCCTGAAACTCAGCCCCACACCTCCTCAGACTGGAGTGTTCGCATACATCTGTAGTATTTTGACATTTCAACACGTAAAAGACACCAGACAGAAGTACGATACGTTTTTTCTACAATCCATGCATATTTTATGCACTTAAACGTATTTATATTTCACGCTTAAAACAACAGCAAAAACAAATCTGCCATGGGTTCAGATGCTTCCTCCTCCCCAAACAGGTAGAACACTACATCTCCTAATAAAAAGTTGATGAAGCATCTGTAGCAATATAGTCAACGGGTAGCAACATTTACAATGCCTTACAGTGTAAATGCAGACTGGAAACTTGAGACGTGAGGCAAAGCAGACATGGCAGCAGAAAGGCTGGAGACATCAGGAGCCATGTCACTGGATGTGACCACTACCTACAATACAAATCTTATGACCTAACAGCAAATTGCAAGAATTGACAGATGCAATGGATATCTGCCCCAGGGCTTGCTGGAAGCTTCAGTTATTAATCTTGTTTGTACAACAGTAGAATCAGTGTCATCCTAACATTATGTATTCCGAGAAAACTACCTGCTTTCCTGTCAGTTGCCACTGTGTTGAAACTAATTTCACATAGCCCACCTAGCAGGTATCAGATGGTAATGACTTTTAGACATCACTGATCTGAGCTGGCCCCTAGCCAGTCTGCTAGAGGTAAAAGGATCCATAGCCTAAACTGCTCCTGATCTTCTGAGCAAATCACACAGGCAGGATGTTTTAAAAGTAAGGAGCAAACAAAAACCCTCAGCACATTCAGCCTCTCAGATTCTTCCTCCCTCTCAGCAGCTCCAAAGCTCCCCAGAACAAACCTGCAGCCTAGTCAGGACAGTAAGAGGACAGAAGCCCTGAAATTAGCTGACTTTACCTAGCAATTTTTGAAGTGACCTTCATCTGTTTTAGCAGTTGTACAGCCTCAGTCTCCATCTGCCACTAAATTTTCCTTCTGCCACAGAACCATTCATTCACTTGGGGCCATCTTGATAGTTCAGAGCTTAAAAGCAGGAGCCCAAACAGTGTGCAGCCAGGTTAAAATGAATGTAAAGCTTGCTGGTAGTTTGTGCGTTTAATAGGAATGGGAACAACCGTAATAATTCATTTGGTTCTGAGCAGAGCCCTTTCCACTCTTTCATCCTGTGCCCTCTCTGTTCAGTAACGCAAGCACCAGCAATCTCAGCACAGACTTATTCCTCAAGCAGCTTCATGCTGCTCTCCCTCCCGGAACCACATTGCATTTCTCTCCTCACTGCTATTTGTGATTCCCTCGTACGTAAATGCCATCTACAAAGTATGCTATTTTCTTCTTCCATGCCATTAAAGATAATGTCAAATAAGATGAAACTAAAAACCAATCTCTCTGGTGTCTTACTGGGAACGTGCCCCTGCTCACTATATTACTTACCTTTACCCCCCTTTTTCCCAATTTCAAGCACACTTAGCCATGTCCCTTCCTCAGACTGTTCAAATGAAATTCTCCAACTGCTCTCTGAAATTCAGACTTCTTAGACCTACACCATCCCCTTGAATCTTAAAGGTCCATATCCTGCAAAGAGTATGGATGTGCTTAACTTTACATATATAAGCAGCTACATTAAAGAAAATGGGAGTAATTGCCTGCTACAGCAGATGCAAATGTGTTTTCAGGATAGAGAAAATGGTATAATTTTGTACTTCTATTTAAAGAACACAAATCCATTTCATCTACCAAACTTTATTCTTTCCAAAAGCTTTAGTGATCGTGGTTCTGTTTGATGTCTTCATTCTCTGTCAGTGGGAGTCTTGCTATTTACTTAAATGCAACCAGAATGCCAAAACAGATGTTCGGTGATTTATTCTGATGTATTATTGGATACTGGAGATGACAAAAGACCAGGGTGAGTGCTCTCCTTTATGCCTATGAAGTCTTCCACAGCTTTGCAGAATTATTGGTGGTACAATAATTAACCAATTCCCTTAATATTCAAGAGGCCAAATTAGCCAAAGCAGATGGAAATTGATGAGTAAGTTTTCTACCAACATTTTCATAGGCTCCTACCTTTCCTTCTGCTTCTATTTTTAAAATGTGCTGGATATTTTTAAAAACTCTCAAGGAGAACATTTTAAAAACAAAATCTGGGCCAGACATTCGGCAGCCTCAGCTCAGAGGAAGGGGATGGATTTTCAAAGTCTTAGGTGAACAATGAAACGTCAGCATTGCCTCAGTGATCTGCTGGTGCTGGGCTCCACCAAACAACAGTCTTCCTTTGTTCCCTCCCTACTGCTCTCACCATTTTCTCTCTGTGCTTTTCACCCAACAATCGTTCCTTGTTTGTCCTTGGAGGAACAATTGTCACTCTGATGCAGAGGTCAGTGGATTTTCAGCCCATATTCAACTGACTCTTTCCCCCCAAACTGGAACTTTACAGATCCCCTAGCAGTCTGTACTGTTCATCCAATTAAGTCCCCTTCACTTCTGAAATCCAGTAATTTCTTTAAATTTATTCTTGCAGCCCTAAATTCAAGTGTTTTATTCCTTTATTACAGATGATTCTGTATCATGTAAGAAGCAAAAAAAGAAAAAAAGAAAAAAAAAATAGCAACTACAGTAACCATCAAAGCAACGCTCCAGGTGATATCTCACACCTTATAAAGGGTGATATGTTAATGGCACAGAGACTGTGTTTGGAATTTCTGTTCTGCACTTTGGAGAAGTGGGCACAAAAGGGAGAAAGAGGGCAAAAAGTTCTGCTTCATTACTGTGGTTGTTGACCCTTTTCTTCCCCAAAATCCCTGGAGCCACTGCAAGAGTTACTCACCTAGATGTACTCAGTTGTCTGATCAGTGGCCGAGAGCTATTTAGAGGTGAATTCTGTTTCTCACAAGATTTCAAGTCAGCAAATAAGAGGACTTGTCAGCTGAGTCATTTCTGCTAGCTTTGCATTAAGCACCATGGCCGGAGGGGATGCACAATAGAATTTAGGCCAAGTAAGAGGGCAAAAGCTCAGCATCACTCAACAGCTAACCCTGCAACAAGGTCAGAAAAGCAGGCAGAGTTCAAACGAGACTGTCACAGTAGCACACAAGAGGATCTGTCTCTCTGTATAGCCTCAGGAGCAGGAGCATTTCCAGTGCCATCAGGTCGACTTGAGGTAACACTCACACAACCAGATGTGATACCCACATGTGGTGAGATGCAGAGATATGGTGGTACCAGTGATAAAGCTGCGATGCTGGCTTTCTAACCATCCATCCCCAAAGCTTGGAGGCAACTAGAGGGAAAAACCAATTCCAAGCTCATTTGAAAATTGCAGGGAGGTTACTAAGACTTCAAAGCCATGCAAAATCCAGCAGCAAGCACAGCCAAGCTACCACCCAGCAAAGCAGCCTTCAAAACACTGCATGTTCAGAGTGCTTGTAGAGCTCGCTTTGGACATCTTCCTAATACTCTCCAGCGAGACTGAGAACAGCAACACTGAAGCACAATAGGAAAACACACACACACAAGCAAGGTCCCTGCAGCCAAGTCCAGCCTGTAAATTTGGGCAGCTGACATTACAGATGTCTTTCCATTGCCCTGCTGCTAAGACTCACTGTTGTGAAAAGACAGATTGAGACAGGTCAGTGGGCACACACAAAGCACTGCTCAGACACCCAGAAATATATTGGGTCAACGAACTACATCAAGACTAGGCTGAGCTACTGGTCACCATTTAAGAGATTGAATTGGTGCCGTGTCAATAAACAAATAGTAAAGGAGATGGCAGAAATCCTTTTCCCTTTCCACCTCTTCCCTTTGCTGCTGCTTTTACCTCTGCCACATCTCTGAGCCTTGGTAACATGCCCCAAGGTTTACAGCAGCACAGCAGCAAGGATTGCTGGAGGGAATCGATGCTAGAATCAATGTTCCCTCAATACATGATCGCCTGTTCCAGGGAGAAGGCAAGGTGAAAGCAAGAGCTCTAAGGCAGCAATCGGGAACCCACATCAGCCCCCAGGGTGTAAAAGGCTGCAAAGTTTCCTGATAACATGAGGCAGAGCCAAAGAAAATAAACAGCGTTGTGGTATTCCTGCCTGGGAGGCACAAATTCTCCCTCACCTCAAAGCTTCCTGAGCGCCCATCAAAATGATTAGATTATAAAAACTGCTGAAACCAGAGCTTTTCAGGGAGGCCAGTCAAGAAGTCACGGCATGACAAAAAAGTAACTGGGGCTGTTGTGGGGTGGGAGCCCTTCTTCCTGTGGTGGCTGTATATTGGCATATATTAAGTATAGACACAACAATAAGCAATAAATCACAGCCCAGGAGAAGTGCCAGGTGGAATGCACTGGAGGAAATTAAAACATCCCTCTCAATACAGTTCGGCATTGAAAGAAATACAAAGGAGACCAAGTTGACTTATCACCTGCATTGCCAGGGTGCTAAGGGGAAGACGGCTTCCAAAATTTCCAGCTGAAAAAAATGGCAGTTGAATAATTTCCTGAAGAAAAAGCTCAGCTTATAATTAATAATGTTGTCACAGACAACCTTTAAAATAAATAAATAGCAGCCTTCCTCAGCTTTCCTAAGCTACCTTCTTTTTTTTCCACTCCCTCCACAGGACAGTCATGGAGCAAAGGATCCACCTCCATGAGTACATGAACTGGCCAACATTGGAATTCAGCAAATTTGGACCTCCCACTTTGCCAAACTTATGCAATTCACATTGTTGTCTGAAATCTGCATCTCGTGTTTTGCTATAGCCCAGTGACTGGCTTACATTGCCTAGAAGTACAAAGCTAGTCAGGCTGGACTAAAGTTATACTAGCAGGGGAGGATGCTGAGGACCTTGAGCCTTAGGTAGACAGTGCTCCTATCCCCCAGACACTGCTTTGTGTTTTCTTTTCCTGGTTGTTCCTTTTATAGGCAGTTGAGCAAACCTCCACCATTTGAGCTTTAATGGAACTGTCATACAATGTACTTATACAGGCTGAAACTGGGACACGATCTATAAATTACCGGAAAGTTGAACTCAAGATTAGGAAAAGAAAGAAAAGGAAGAACTCATTTGTCTTGAAACTGGATCATATATATGTATACACACATAAATATTCCCAAACTGATACTCTCCAGGACAGGCTGGAGAAGACAGCTGTTATGTTCTACCTTTTAAAATCTCTGCTTTTAAGAGCTAAGGACGGGATGGCATTTTCCAGCTGTGATTCTTTCTCTGTAAAACACTTTGGTGTCAGCTTCTCCGTATAAGCAGCTAAACCTTTACACATTAAACACTTCTGAGTCTAACTTACAGTAATGTCCAAGCTACATTTTCTAAAGATATAATTAAGAAGCTCAGCAAAAATAGAAAAAGCCATCATTCATACTGGGACAGACATGAATTTAGTACAAGCTGATAGATAAACTCTACTTGTTGAAAATAAAATTATTGTGACATTTTCTGTATTGGATTTTTGGCAAGAGAATAGGGACGTGCTGCACCAGGCTGTGAAAGACGGAGTCCGTTTAGATGGTGCTAAGAAATTCCTTCCTTTTGTCTAGCACAGAGGACATCATTTTCAGACAAAACTTTCATCAAGAAAAGCGCAATCAGTAGGTTTCACACTGGTTAACCTGCTAGCAAGAAGGGCTACCATTCAGATCCAAAAGCCTCCTGCACTCATTTCTGGGTGGACAACTGCTCTGGAGTCAGGGCTGATAACTAAATATATGTACTTTTTCCTACTCCCTTTAATAAGTGCAATCAAGACACAGAATCTATCCAGGTGTAGGAGGTGTCACACCTAGTTGAAATGAGCTATTGGCTTCCAAAAGCAATAACAAGGAGCCACGTAACACAGCCCTGCCTCATCAGAGGTTTGAGAGGTGATCAGTCAGATAAGCAAGGATAGGCTGGCTGCAGCCCAGCCTCAGACACCTGCAGCCTCACAGCCAGCAAAACACACAGAGCTAATAAAATCAACGCTGAAATGACAAGTTTCTTTTAAAAAAAGAAGTAAACATCCCAAGTCCTTCCTTAGTAAACACACAAGTAATTTTTGATGAGGACTAATTAATATATACAAAAAAAAAAAATAAATACTGCTCATTCTTATTGCCCCTGTCATCAATGTATCTATCAGGAGATGCACTTTCAGTGGTGTCTTTTGTCTTTCAGGGATGAAAAAAAAAGCATTCTATACCGAACCAGGCTGGAATATGTTTCCCTGGTGCTTTTCTTTTTAAGCTGAAGTGGAATCTAGCAGTGCTATAAATTTGCTTACCCTTCTGTTCTGTACATGGAGCATCTCTCCAGAGGAATTTTCAGCACTCCATTATTTAAGCCCACAAAGAGCGACCTGTCGCTGTGCAGGATTTGGAGACTCTTGATTGCTTCCCGTTGTCCATCAGGGAGGATCTGCATTTCCTCTAAATAACAACTCCTCAGGCTCCTGTTAGTGGTAGAAAGGGCCTTCAGGATGGTGCCATACTCTAGCGGGACAAGAAACAAGGCACAAGTAAATCTTGGAGACATTGGCTTCGTGTCACTCCCACCTTAAGATCAAAATACTAATGTTATGCAGTGTCTTTAACCCTAGTTCTGTGCAATTTTCTAATTTGAACACACTTGCTGGCTGTGGTATAGGAGGCCCCAGTTCCATGGTTACAATCCTAGGCAGTTCTCAGACATTACAGAAACGAGAAGGACTTGAGCCATCTGAGAAGTGAGTACCTGGAAATATTTCCCACTTGGAGCACCGAGGCAGAAAAGAGCCTGGTCCTGTTACCAGTGAGTTGTAAGGAAGGTGACCTGAGATAGAAGGGATCATTTCTGGTGCCTCGAAGTCTATATTTCTTATGGTTTATGAAGCAGATCGGTGCAATTTGATGTCATGACAAATGACAACAGATGCAGCCGCCCTGCTGGAAATCTCAGAGGCCTCCATAATAACTGCATGGGTCATGAGTCTAATTGATCCTCTTCCTGGAAGAAGCTATCCAGCTAGCTTGACAAGGGGATGTTACGGCATCAGCAGAGCATATGCAGAAACATATATGCTTGTGTTCACAGTGCTCTCAGCAAAACAATCTGAAGATATTTTTGTGGGAGATTTATGAAGGGGAAATGATGGCACCCACACTGTTTTTCGTTAAAAACCCCAAAGAGGTCTGTCAGTCCCAATTGTTCTTGAACTTCAATCTTTCTATCCAGATCATTTCTGATTTGGTGCCAAAGCTCAGCAATTTACAACAGTGGGGTTGGCTGCAATGCAAAAAGGTTTTTTTTCTCTTTTTTCCCCTCTGATTAGCAGAAACTTAAGTGCGGAAAGAGTCTGAAGGCTTTTTACTTTGTTTTTTACCAGAATTGATTTTGTGTTCAGTGCTACCTTGGAACAGGATTGTTTCTCCTTAAGAATCTGATTATTTTAAAAATTTCAGGTCCAGCACAGCTTTGTCTTCAGTCACCACCAATCAGGGCAAGAAATCAAATGAGCAAGAAGCTTATGTTACGGCAGAAGGCTTTTCCATAGAACTGATATGAGACAGAAATAACCCCAAGCTCCCTGGCTTAAAATGTCAATTTAAGAGATCAAAATGGCAGAACCATGTCATATTCCCATTTAACTAAAATCTTCTCATCATAATCAATGTCCAGGGAGGCTTCCACAGTGGGAACGTCTACATCAAAGAAGATCACTTTTGAAGCAAGTGATGGTAAAAGTTAGATAAAACAGTCTGGGAAGGTGGTGACATGAGAATGAGGCAATGACTCTGCATTCAGATCTGAGATTAAACTAACACTTATGGAGGCAATCTGTCTTGTTCTGAAGTCAAACCTTCTGCAATAGAGGATAACAACATTATACCCATGAGGGTGGCCATATGGTCTGATTAATCAAGCTATTTAATTTAACCTCTGTCATTAGTACGAATATGGGCTAAGACAAGCATTAATAACACTTTACCCTTCTTCAGCACCTTTCATTTATCCAAGATATCTGTGCTTTTCAGAAGAGGCAGTGTCCTGCTAATTAAAGGATGGTAGTAGAAATTAAGAAACTGAAACTATATACTTAATACTATCACTACGCATGGAAAACATTGTCTCAGCCTCCCCATCTGCATCACATTTCAGTGCATGCTTGTTCCTGAAAGCACAAGGACTCACATCCCAGTAGGCATGTGGAAGTGCATAGAGAAACCTCAGACAAGCCTGGAATTTAAGAATTATTATTGCTTATTAGGGATGAGTACATTGTAGTGCAGAGAGGCAATGTACATGCATAAAACCACAGCATGTTTTGGTCACCTCTGCTCTTCCCCATTGCTATGTATTAGCCTGATTAGTTGAAATGTTTTTGTAAAAGGAAGAAAGATGTTACTGTCGTTTTCAAATACACAGTAGATTTATGGCCAAGTCACTTGAGAATCTGCCTCAAGTCTTCCATCCTGCTTTTAATTTATTCAGGCAAACTAACTTCCATGAAGTATTGTGCCAAAATGATACTGAATGACTACTGTGTGAGGGTGTCACCAGCTGGCTCCCAGGGCTTTTAGGTCTATGAGCAAGTAGAAGCAATTTTCTTAACCTCTACTGGTCTTACCTGTTCCAATATACATCACGTGGTAGAGAGTATCCTTCCCCTGAACAATATCAACCACTAGTTTAGAGAATCGAATGCTGTCCTGAGTCACATATGGATCTACAGTGACTGGCTGCACCACGTCATTCATCAGGAACAAGCGCTGCGCATCCTGCAGGACTCTCTCTGTCAGGTTCTCATTTGGGCTGTCATCACTCAGCGTCCCACACTAAACATGGAAGATGGAACTTTAGCACCTCTGTTTTCTGTCAGTAAAACCAAAACCAAACCTGGAAATACTCATTTTCAACCAGCCATGCCCCGCTGATTCCTTGGTGAGGTGGGCCTGTGTGAGGGTCCCACCATCAGTCCCTTGGCATGGGTTATGGCTGGCTTTGGCCTGTAGCTCTCTTTTATTAAACAGTTCATCCAAACTGGTCTGCAGACCAGCAACATGGTATTTCATTTCTTTGAGGTACCTTGGAGCCAGCATACCAAAGGGGAAAAGGTAATAACAAACTGAGGAGGGAAAAAAAGAATTAAAGTTGGGTATAGAAAGAGAGATTTGAAGTTTGAGGTGGAAATCAAGATTTGTGGCAATAAATCCTTGAAGTATTTAAAATAATCTTTAGATTCTACTTGTCATTTCAGTCTGTATAGCGCACAAAATTTGGAGGGTTAAAAAAACTAAAAAAACTTGTTGGTTTTGGCTCAAAGAATCTTACTCATCACACTGCTTTTCTCTTGTGTTCTCTCTTCCAAACAGACCCCTCCAGCTTCACCTTAACATAAGCAGGTTAGCCACTAAGTGCCCCCTCCTTCTTCTAACTTCATAGGCAGCACAGATTGACCTTGGTGAATCTATCTTCCAGCATCAGCGGGGATAAAACTCAGTGCTCTTGTCCATAGAGAACAGGGAGGAAGAAGAGAGTTTATCTTGTGTCTTTCAAATACAGAATCAAGGCTGAACCCTCGTTCACTGATGATCACATCTGAATAATTTCACTAGAAAAAAAAGTTTTCTTTTTCTTCATTTTGGGTGCAGGCGTTTCCTTCCTTGGAAGGAAAGTTAGCACACTGCAAATTAGGATGTTGATCTACTGCACTTTAGCTACAGTGTACAACTTTCCCATATGCATATTCTCAGTATGCATCAAAGCAACTCTGCAGCATGGCAGTCTTTCAGAGGTGCACCATCTAGAGCTCCTCTTATCAGCTTGGAGGAATTTAGCTCACATTTACACAATCAGTGTAATCAGATCCCACAGCTGGTATACCGAGTCCTACAACCATCAAGCCTTTAAGAACCTTTTCTGCAACAAACACATTTGTCAGTGTTATACAGAACTTGGTTTGTGTGAAAATCCACCATCAATATTTTGGAACTTGTATGAATTAGGTGAACAGGGTGATGTGAGCTCACATCACTTATGAACACACCCATTTGCTCATCAGTTAGAATGCTGGTCTGAATAGCCAAACTAAAGATACACCACTAGCTGTTTTTTGTTGTTGTTGTTTTTCTTTTTAATATCTTTAGATGGCCTTTAATATCTTTTTTAAAAAATCTGTTATTATTTTCAGATGTCTTTTTATTCCTCTACTGCTTCATCCCAAAAAGTTTTTCAGTTTTATCTTTTCTACTGTCTCCTACACTCCTTCTGGTTTACATTGCTCTCTTGCTGTGGATGCTTTTCTCTCCAAATCTCTTTCCTTTCTAGAGCACCACTGATGGAGGAGTCAGTGGCAGGAATGTCATTGTTGGTTTTGTTTTCTATTCTCATCAAGTCGCAGATAATCCTTTTGGGCTATTGGCAGCCTGTGTGCTGATACAGCATCCCTCTGGTTTGGTCTTATTTTGTTTTGTTCTAATTTCCTGATTATCTGCACTGTCCTGATCCCCTATATCCTTCAGTATTTCTCCTTCCTCTCTGAACAAAAAAAAAATTGGCATCTTTCCTTCATCCTCCTTTGTGAACACTGAAGCAAAAAAATTAATTTAATTTTTTCACAATATCTGCCTCTTCTGTCACTAAATTACCCTTGTCATCTCCTAAGGACCCCTCACTGACCTCTTGTTCCTCCTGTACTTGAAAAACATCTTAATCTCTTCTTGCAATCTTCCTTTTGTCTGCCACATATCTTCTTTTACTTTCCTTATTTTCCCCTGACCCTCTTCTTTCATTTTGCTGCTGCAATCTTTGCTCTCCACATTTTATCTGATACTTTTCACTACATGGAAATGCTTTCCAAAGTCCTTTTCTATTTCTCCAGGGTTAGCCCAGCAAGGGACAAAAGAAAGTCCTTGATTTTCATTTAACCTTAATATTCCTCTTAAATTCCCCCCCAAAAAAAAAAAAAAAAAAAAAAAAGTGAACAGCCTGAGCGTGTCCCACCTTGTACAGAGAGAAGACCTTCCTCAGGTGTTGTGGGGCAAGTCAGAGGGAGAAGTCAGGCTCCTCAGGAGTAACTTGGGTTCAGACTTGCCTCCCCTCGGTTTCTGCAGTGATTTCAGCTGACTTTAGAGTCCCTTTTTGGAAGGCCCCTGACATCACCAGGTTGAAGGCAGATGGCACTTGCAGGCAAGCCTCAGCACCTCTGCCATTATAAGGCAGAACCAGATTCACACAATTGGGATGGAAATATTCACTGAGCAGAAACAAGGACAGAAAAACAAGTCCTCCCTGGGATACTCCAGGTGGGAAGGGACTGAGCTGTAAAATGGGCTCTCACTTAAGAGGACTCAGAACTGTGGGGGCTGTCAAATGGATGCTTTGTGCTGCACTGACTGAATCTAAGCATAAGTTTGTTCTACACATTTCAAATTGGCCTTAAATCATATCTCTGGAAAATTGCTCAGCATAAAATCAAAGATTTTTAAGGCTAAAAGGAATCTCTGTGACCATCATGATGTGGCCTCTTCCACCAGTCACTTCTGCAATGTGTCAATAACTTCTGGCTGAGCTACTGTGTCTTGGGAAGACATTAATCTTGCACTGAAACACTGCCTTTGGGGCTCTATTAAGTGATGAAAAATTCATCACATCCTCACACAGTTGATTACCTTTCTTGTTTAAAAACACAGGTTGTCTCCATTGTAGTTTGTCGACTTCAGCTTTCAGTCCTTAAACCTGAAACTTTGGTGAGAATGTGCCTGGATGTCCCCTGTGAGGACCACAACCTCAGAGTTCACATGTCAGTGTGACGTGTAACAAGGACAAAAGTGTAAGTAGAGTGGATGTGACCTGTCATTTCTGAGTTTGGGTCCATTTGGGTGGGGAGGTGCTGCCCAGACTCAAGACTCAAATTTTCCCATGAATCCCACAGTCTGAATAAGATGTGGCAAGGGGTTCCACAGAATAAAATACTCAGAAACGTGGAGAAATGTCATTTATCTTCACTATGGGTCTACCTGGTGAATGAAGCCCCATATAAGTTAACCCAGTGGGATGATGGAACATAAAAAGCACTAGAGCACACCAAAGGGCGGCAGCAGTACCTGGAAATTTGGGATGGGGTTTGCTGTTGGCAGCCAGGCTGATCTTGGGTTCTCTTGGTAACGGAAAGGGCCGTTAAATGCCTGAGTAATGGCACTGAGATTGAAGGCACACACTGCTGAGGCAGCTATGCTGTTTCTGGAAAAGGGGAGAAAAAAAAAAATCAATTTAATCATTAGTAGTACATTGACATTTTCATCATAACAGACATCAAACTCCACTCAAATAAAATGCATGTAAATTGCGGGGTAGACGTACAGTGACACCAATCTCACGGGGAGTAAAAATAAATAAATAAATTCTAAAATGCAAATGAATCGCATGGCAATTTTGAGAATGAATGTTAAGCCTGGTTTTAAAGTGCCTGTGATTTAAGGGCCACAGAAGCAGTCCTGACATGAAAGGTGAATACGGTTTAATTTGCACGGGTTATTTGTGTCCGGTTTTATTTTTATTTATTTTTTTAACACCTCATCTATCTTGATTGATTACGAACAACTTAATTTTTAACCTCTTGGTGTTTCTCAAGGTGAAAGCCTGTTTCTACCGGCTCCAGCTATAAAATAGATCCCCTACTATTTGCACATACTATATATATAAGCACACGCATGCATGCACACATGCAGGCAGAGGGAGGGAATGACAGCACACAGCAAGCTGGTGGTTACAGTAGCTCAGCAGGCACAAATGTCTTGCTAATATGTGCAAGCCTCTGTCTGCAGTGCTCACTGCTCTGTGTTCCCAGCTGGGTGCAGCATCTGGAGGGAGCAGGCTGCTCTCAATGCATACACCAGGCAGGGGAGTGTGGCAAGAGAAATGCCACTACAGGAAGGGCTTTTTGGCAGGGAACTGGTTTAATGGAAGTGATGCTGGCCATGCAGACTTGCACACAGATCTGTTGGGTTTTGCTGGCCCGTTTCAGCCTTTCCTCTGGGGTGCTGAGCAGGCACAGTGCTTTGTGCCTCCACGGGATTGGTGAACAACTCCCTGATGGGGATGGCATTTACTGAGTGGTAATCTGAAGTTCCAAACCTGCTGACAGCCCCTTTTTTTATTATTTTTTTAAATAAAAAGAATAACATCTAGAGAGAAAGATATCAAAATAAAGCTAAAAATAAAGCTAGCACAGAAGTCTGACTCGTCACGGTGCCTTTTAAATAACCCAAGTGCTGCTGTATGTATCCTGCTGCTAATTAAAGCAATTTGAATTCTCTGAAAAGAACAATTTTTTCTTTTTTTTTTTTTTTTAACTAAACCAATAATTACACTTTCTCACAGAAAAAGAAAAAAAGCCTCACTTCACAGTCCCAGGCAGGAAAGCAGAAAGCCAGATTCTTTCACAGCATATTTTCTCAGAGCAATACAGCATCAGGAGGAACTTTTCACTTTGCCTTCCCATTCCCCACTCCTGCCCCTGCCCTTCTATCCCTGGAGTGATGGAGTAGCTCCCTTTGAACATGTCAAAGCAACGCCGGGCGAACCTTTCTCCACTTTTGTCTGCACACCGCTGACGCAGTGCATGCTTGCAGACGGCAGCTCTTAAGACAAAGCTAATGATGGATGACAAGTAAATGCCTGGAGGCACACATGGGAGAAAAAAAAAAAAAGAGAGAATGAGATGGAAAATGAAAAAGGAAAAGAAAGAATAAAACCTTGCTAGTATTACAAAAACACTTAAAAATAAAAGGACTTTTTCAGGGCCCTGCTACAGAATCCATAGTACATCCCTTTCCTTTTGCTGAAGAGGAGAAAGGAACGACATTTTTGATGAAATGCTGCTATCTCTGGCCTGGCATATTTCCCGTCCCTCCCTACGAAGAGTCAGAACCCAGAATCCAACCAGAGGCACCAGTTCGGGCAGCAGGCCCCTGGCGAGATGTGCACCTTCCTTTACTCCACCTCCCACTCCCTGGCACTAACTAGGTGGTTTAGTAGTTCAAGGAGGTTTTAACATGGTCTCCATTAGCTCACAGAAAAACTTTATTAAAAGTTTCTTAAATATTCATCAGCTGCTTCTGCAACATTCTTTTGTACTGATTTAGCTGGATATAACATATATCCTTATGTGGGTATAACCACAACTAAATATGATACAAACTAATTGCCTTTTGTTATAAGACAACCCTAACTGCATTTGGTGCATCAGTATTCCATTATAAAGGTACTCAGACTAGAGCGCACACCAACCCTCTTTGGTATGCAGCACTCATACAGCATGATATCAGTCCCAGTGGAAGTTAAAAGAATAATTACCATTATTTCTCTAGTCGGATGACAAATTGGAACATTTTCTCTTTGAACTCTCAAAAGAACATCATGTTGTAGACCCAAAACGCTACTTGATCTAACTTCAGCTATAATCAATAACTCATCTCTTCTATTACACAAATGTTACATATTTTACTATCCTCAAAGATACCAGAGGGAACATACACCCATAATGTAAGAAGAGTGACTTAAGTGTAATCCAAAGGAGATGGGTAACACTGTGTCTCACATTTTTTGCAAAATAGGAGACAGACACAACACAAGAGAACCGTTCCAACCAAAGGTAGGCCATGAATCCTGCTTTACTCAAAATCTATATCAATTTGATTAACATAATACATTTATTAATAATTTTATTCTCATTTCCAATTTCCGTTCTTGGCCGGATTAATGGACAAATGGATAGATAAAACATTACCACTCTGGGGATCATAAAAGTCTTCTCTGATATAAAAAAAACAAAACCCCCCCAAAAAAGTCTCATCTTCAGCCACAGCAGTTGCCAGGTTTCCTTTTCATATTCAGGAAGTTTCACTAACAGCCTTTAAATATTTTTCTGGGAGGTGAGCAACTCAAAACCACAATAGATAAAAACTCACAGCCAAGGTCCAGTGCTCAACCATGTATATTTTTTGCCTCTGCATCCACCTCATCCAACCATTGCACAAGCAGGGACACCTAAAGAAGTTGGCTCAGGGTCATGCCTAGGTGTTTTTTGAAACTCTTTAAGAAGAGAGACTCCTCAAACCTTTTCTAGTTGCCTCTTCAAAGGCTTGCTTTTGGCTGGTGCTGGCAACAGAAGTACAGAAGCCAAACATGGAAGGCAAATGAGGGTGGCCAAAGACTTACCTACTTCTTGGCATTTACAAACTGGGAATATCATTTTGGTTCCGTTCACTCATAGCAGAAAGTACACACACTAGTTCTGCAGTTCAAAGAGGCTTCATATTCTTATTCATATCCATGGGTCCATATCCTTATTCCTATTGAACAGTACTCCATAGCAAAAACAGTCCCAAAGAAGTTGGCTAGCCAGCATGAGAAAGGCATTTTGAGTGGCTGTCAGGTAGAGTAACTAACTCAGATTTCCACTCTCCAGTTTACACATCAGGATAATACCCCCTTAGAGAACATGTATTATTGAAACTCAATACCACACAGACTGGTTATAGCCTGAAACTTATCATCCTAGCCTTGGGCCTCAGAGAAAAAGTTATTTAAGTTTTTCTGTCTTAAAAAAATACATTATGAGTTTTTTAATATATTTTTTAATTAACTTCTCCTTCCTGCCTTCCCAGCTACACTAAATCATTCCAATTACAAGTTTTTTCAATATCAAGCCAAGAAAAGGTGATTATAAAGTTTCAGAAATCATTCCTTCCCCTTGGAGTTCTAACACTGTTTTTGATTTGTGGTCCTGAGTCTGTTTGTAGCAGAGGTACAGATCCACTTAGAAATGTCAAAAGCCGTACAGCCTGCATGACCTTGCATCTATAATGTATTGTTTAGCAGCAGTTTACACTGATTTCAGTATAAGCTACTGTGATGCCATTTGCCTCTTCCTTCTCTATTTCTAAGGCCAGCCCTGATTTTTACACAATAGTTTCAGATCATCCAGGCAGTAAATCTAGCTGAAAATAAATTTATTTTTCTCCTGGGTCATTTTCAGATCAGCTCTTTGAAGTACATAAGTAACACTGCCACTGCAGAAAGTCAGAAGTCTGTTCCAGCTCAAGTTTATATAAAATTAGGTAATTTAGAAATGTACCATCGACTTTTAGGAACCCCGGACAAACATGAACAGTGGACTGAAAACACTGTCCTAAAGCACTGTTGCCTTGATGGATAATACAAACCTACCTATTCCTTTGTGTTAACCAAAGGATCTTCCAAAAACTGTTGCTCGGGCTGTCTTAAGAAATCAGGGTACTGCCAGTTTCAGACTGCTGAGCATAGGAGAAGGACAGTAAAAACAGTGTAACTTACACATTAGTGGTGAAGACACCATAGATCAGGTCTTGCTCAGGAAGGTAAAAGGTGCTTTGCAATTCGTTGTAATAGAAAGGGATTTCTCCAGCACGGGAGCAGTTCAGCCTGGCCTTCATGAAAGTTGTCCATGTGTCCTCCAGCAAAAATCTCCCTCCAATGTCATTTTTGCAGACCCTGGCCACACGAGAATATACTGTTTTGCCACAGTCATGTTCTACTGCATTCTCACGGAAAAAGAAGTAGGTGAACAAACCGATGTCGTAGGCAGCAATAAAGTTAGGCTCTGAAAAACAAACATGTGAAGAGATTTATACAGGTCAGAAATCAATCCATGCTCAACTTGCCCAGTGCATTGCAGCCAGCTCCCTCTATGCAGGCTGTCAAAGCTGTGACCACAGGGAGTTTGGAGTCAGCAGCAGGCATAAAAACAGCAGATGAGAATAATAATATATGGGGGTAGAGCTCTAGCTCCATTTTTCAGATCTGGGAAAGAGCCCATCATTTCCCCACTTCACTGGCAAAGCTGCTACTGACTTGAGTGAAAGGAGAGTTTAACACTTTGCATATGCACTACTCTCCTTACCTATAGCCATTTTACAACATACAGCTTTTCCATTGGGTTCCTTTACCTATTCTTTTCTGAAGTGCATCTTATGGAGTGTTAAATATGCTGTTTGCATCCGCTCAATTCCCCAGGCTGCTGCACTGAAACACTCAACCTATTTTCCCAGCGCAGTCACATCTGGCTTTTATCACGAAGCCTTTCCAGTTTCTAAGGCACAAAAGATTATCTTATGTCCATAGAACAAAACCACACCACAAACTGACAGTATCAAAGCAAGCACTTCTTAATTCTTTCTTCTTCTGCAATTGTTTTTATTATTTTCACAAGAATTGAAAAGAACCTGGCATTGGTTTGTAGAGAACACTTTGATTAGGCATTTAACAAAGCTTTAAAGTATTCAGTCTTTCATCCCAACAGTTTATTTGGCAAAAAGAAAAGATTGGCCAATGAATAATATCTGACTAAACAACAACAAAATCCAGTTGGTTTTACAGAGTGCTTCAATGATGTTCGTTTTTGAGAAATGCTCAAAGGAAGAAGGAAAAAGAAAAGTGCTGAATTCCTTTATGCTGCAGTCCAGGAATGATAGGAGAACAGAATCTGGGCGAAGAAGAGGAAGGCAGACTGACGGTGCTGCAAGGCAGCCTTCAGAGGTAAAATAAGGTAGAAAGGGGAGGGCACTGCAAGGCATCTCTGACCAAACTTACAAATTGTGAACCTTGAAGGGATAGTTGTGATCACCAATCTAACCTTCTGTCTAACAAACCAGAGAATTACAGCCTGTAGGTCCACCATTAGATCCTACAACTAGCAGGTGAATTAGACCACACCTTTCAAAGAAAATCTCATCTTACAGGACAAAGTCACATAGCAAAGTCACATCCATCACTTTTCTCTTGTTCAAATGATTGAAGACTGCCCAGCTGCAACCTGAACTGCTTCTTCCATTTGACATTATCTGGTTTCAGCTCTCAGTCACAGACTTGTCATGACTTTTCTGCTAGATTAAAGAACTTCATCCTGCCAGAGATCTCCTGATGTAAGTACTTCCATATCATGAACAAAACACCTTTTATCTCCTTTTCAGAAAGATAAATAAATGGAGCTCCTTAAGTCTCTCACTGTGAGGTGGACTTCCCAAGATTCAAATCACTCCATGGCTCTTCTCTGAATCATCTTCAGGTTTTCTGTTTCTTGTTGAAAAGTGAGTAAAAGAAGATGAAATTACACCAAAGTCACTGACACTGCACAGAATCATAAATCCAAGAGTCAAAGTAGCTTTTCCAACAACAGACTAGAAACTCAGTTTCTGTTTGTCCATCTTTAAACACCCCTGTTCCAATGTGACTTCCTTCCGAATTCTTAATTTATGCACAGACAACAAGCATGTACTTCTAATGGTTATATATGAGTTATACTGCTTCTTGATCCTAGTTCAGTCTTGCCTGATGACATCCTCCTATGACTTCTACTCTTCATGCTGACCTTATATAGGAATGTCTGCAGAAGCCCAGTTCAGTCTCCTTAAGCTCATCATGTCTCACTGTTTGTGTCCTTGATCAAAAGGTTCTGGAATTCAACAGAAAGATTCTGAATATCTGGTCAGCATAGCCAGGCCAAAAGTCTGCTCTGTCAAGATGTTCTGTCAGAAGATAGCTTCTTAGTGCAGGATTTGCCAGTTGAAATTCTATAGCTTGCTTAATGCACAGTATTATCACTATGTGGTAACACATGCTTTTCATAAACTATAAATCCACAACAGGATGAGTTTACATGGAATATAACTTGCTGTGAAATTCCTCATTTTCAGACTGATCTTGTAGAGCAACCAGCCATTTTCAGCTGAGTCAGTGGAAGTAGAGGTGCTCAATAAATTGCAGAGCTGGGTCAACAATATGAGGCTTTATTTAAATTGGATCTTCAAATCTGTGAGGGATTTTCTTGTTAAAAGGATGCATTTAGTTGTCTTAGAAGATGGACTCATAACTATATTAAGTAAACTGTAAGACCCACTTTCCATATTCAATACCAACTTCTAGACTATTTTTAAACATCTTCTAAGCTGCAGTGACTATTGCACCAGAAGCTTATTCCCAGTGTAACTCTGGATTCCAACATAAAAACAGAGGGAAAGATTTACAAGCATGCCAAGTTGACTTTAATACACCTCTTGTTCATATATGACCCACAAGACTTTACCATTGAGCCACTTGGAGTTGTATTGTGCTGTCCTGAGTGGGGGAACATTTCCAAGGCTGCGGTAAATAGCAGGATCCCGTCCAGAGAAATCAATTACAGTTGCAGCATAGAGTTCTCCTCGTGATGTAATCACAGCTGTTGAGTTATGCCGGGGGTCATACGGGCACCGAGCCACTCCATTAATTCTGTCAATGATTTTGCTAAGATTTCCTACCTGTATTTAAAACAAGAGAAGAGAGAATGTTAAGAGCAGCTGGCTTTTGTACAGAGAATTCTGTTTGCCCACGAGTGACTACAAGCAAAGTCCTGGTTGTAAAAAACAGGCAGCTAGAAGACAGTAATGCCAGCAATGACTGTAAATTGACCTTTGCATACATCATTTGCCACTGTAAGAAGTTGTGTTTGAGCCTCACTAACTCTACTGCTTTGTAAGAAGTGTAATTCCCCTTGTCAATAAAGCTTACAGACCCCCACCCACTTAGGGTAATCAGGTGCTTCCCTTCTACACAGATTTCCCATCTTCCACAGACTCCTTCTGAATGTATACTGGCATAAAAAACATAAAAGTTAGCATTAATCTGGACCCACTCCCACCACCCTTGAAGCCAAGGGGAGTTGTGACACTTGTTTTGAATGAAACATGTTAAGTATTCAGGTCAGGAGACGCTCACAACTAAGTCTGTTCATTTTTCCCATTCCCAACAGTATACCCAAGGCTTACACAAGCAGTACCTTATCTAGATCTAGCTGGTCCACAACACAAAGTTTTTTACTCCCCGCCTGTGGATACACCCACCACTTCAAAGCAACCCAAAGGGTCCCAAAGACCAAAATCAAAACAATTCAAGATCAACTGGACTTGAAACATATTCTCTGCTCCTGTGATGCACTGCCAATGACTAGCTTTCCCCTGTGAATGTATACAGCCCTCTCCATCACCACAAAAGAGGTAAAACATACCTGACGACTGGAACACACTGGTGAAAAGGCATTGGTACCACAGGTAAAAACCTTCTTGCCAAAAACAATCAGCACACGGACATAGTTCTGGCACTCTTCCTGTAGGGACACAAGACAAAGACAAATGAATTTTGAGACTCCAGGCTTCTTTATTATTTTAAAAAAGTACCTGCATTACAGATGGAATGCACCTTCCCTAGAGCTAATTTGGACCAAGATTAGTTGCATCACACTCTGCAGTAGTGCTCAGCTGCAGGGAGCTAGCAGTGTCAGCAAGCAAGCCAAAATTGCTGCTTACCTCTCTAATTATAGCCCTGCACAAATAGTCTCTGGTTAGGATTTTATCTATCAGGTTGACTCTGTGTTAGCTACACAACTGTCTCTTTCTGTGTTCTGCTTAGACTGGAGGAGGAATCCTCCCTCTTTTCATGATATTTCTGCCCTGTTTTTCTTGTCTTTTACATTACCCAGACATAAGCCTCAGGAATTTCTCTTCAATACACCAGCCTGGGAGAGATAATCTTGTGCTGCCACAGCCTGTCACTTCCTTCCACTATTAGCATCTATGCTCAGGATTTTCCATCATGGAAGGAGTTTCCCTTTCAGGACAGGAAGAGAGAAGCAACAAATCCCCTCTTTGCAACTGCACAAACATTTCATAGAATCGTTTAGGCTGGAAAGACCACGAAGATCATCCATTCTGATCCCAACCCATCCCTACTGTGCTCACTATGTCCCTCAGTGCCACAACACCACAGTTCTTGAACACCTCCAGGAACAGCAACTCCACCACCTCCCTGGGCAGCCTGTGCTAATACCTCACCACTCTTTCTGAGAAGAAATTTTTCCTAACATCCAACACAACTTAAGTTATTGCTTGTCCTATCACTTTTACCTGGGAAAAGAAGAAATGCTAAAAGACAATGCCATCTGCTTTGCTTTCCTCCCTCAATAGATCATAATTTGCCACTAAGCCGAGCCTACAGCTGCAGATATCGCTTCTTCTTCCATAAGCAGCATTCATTCTGTGAGCTCCTGTCTCACAGTGCTCCACACTGCTGAGCATTTCCCTGAAGACTTCATCTGTAAGAGTCAGCAGCGTAAAAACACCCTGCATTATCTGGAAAGGAAGAGGCTTGCTTAGCTGCATTGTTCTATCTCCTTTCATTTGTTGTATGGAAATCAACTTGCTGAAGGATGGAATTTAGAGGAAACCCACTAGCATCAGCCACAGATCAGCAACTAGGGCTTGCTTTGGAATGAAGAAGACTGTAGCTAGCCTGGCCTAGGCAGAGGTCACAGCATGGGAGCTGCCACTAACATCTCAGCTGGGCTTTAGGGATCCAACACATAACACTCAGAAACTCAGTAACAGGAGCCTAAATTCATAACTGGGGCAATCCAACACTCCTGTTTCAGCAAAGTGCAGCTATCCAGCCCCACAATATATTAGGAACACCATATATTTAACCGTGAAGAACCAGAAATCATTGAGGAAATGCTATATAAAAATGTATGGGCTTCTTTCCCCAAGTTTTGTTTTTAGGGTGTGATTGATGTAGCATTTAGAATCTAGAATGCAGCTCTGTACCCAGATTTCACTCAGCAAGAGAAAATCTACTTGCTCCCCTCTGCTCCCACCTTTCTCTGCTTTGTGTAGTCTGAACACAGCATCTGCCCTAAACCAGCTAACACCATTTACACTGTTGCATCTTTCCTGCATAGATACTTCAATATATTCCTAAATAAATCTCTGTCTGGCAGAAATCTAAAATCCTAATTTGCAGATTTTTTTTCTTCACACAGACCTATATTACAAATTAACAAACTTTACTTTCTATAAAAATGTTTCCAGCTGAGAAGCTAACACATAAAAAAAAGAGTTTTTCTCTGAGACCATGCTGGATGGTTTTCTGGAGTCTACTGCTGCACACATTGCTCCAAGACGCAGTAGCCCAGGTCAGTAGGGATGCTGGTGAGATCCTTATTTTAGCCTAATTAAGCGTGGTTTTATTTGTACTCATTCAGTCAAAAGCAGAGGTCATTTATTGAAACAGGAGAGAAACCATACTGAGCAAAAATATCTGCTGCTGTCTGAATCTGCACCAAAATATTTCATCTGTGACTTCCAGCCCATTCCCAACTGTGCTAGCTCTGTGCAAAAGAGCACAGTCAGTACGGATGAGGTATTAGATTGGAAACATTTGACACAGCTGATACTTTTCAGGGAGCTGGATGAACCAGGGCCAATGATTATATCACTGGCTGTAAAAGGCAGGAACTGGGGTGCCCAGTAGTTGCTTCCTACCCTGTTTAGATAATAATGCTCCTAGATGTGGGCCATAACCAATCATAATTATTCCTATGAATTAACTGTCCAGGCTCTGAGTAGATTTTTTCCCTGGACTTGACGTACTAATGGTGGTGAAAGCATGCCACACTTTTAAAGGAAAAGCAAGGATAGCATGTACTTTTCATCCAGTGGTCTCAAAGCAATTTGTACATCATTAAGTAATATTCTGAAATGGATGTCCATTATCTTCCCTGTTCTCTTGGCTTGGGGAATCGAAATACACAGGTGCTACAGGGTTTGCCATGGTGACACACTGAATGAGAAGAGACCCTGAAAAACAGCAACAAGGATTTAACTACCAGATCCAGTCTTTCTAACCTGATGGGCTTTAAGAGGAATACTGCGCTCATCTGGCACTTCTTATTGCTGTGCCCACTACCAATCACATCAGTCTATGAAAAACCTCAAGAAAAGCAAAGAAGCAGCTGTATCACTTGAATGTTCCAGCCTGTGAGATATTTCACTGTTGGTGAAATCTTCTACATTAGATCCCCTTTCTATCCTGTTCTCAAAAAAAAAAAACTGGAAAGGAACAGGTTTCTCTCTGTTGTTTTCAAGCCAGCCCGGATTTGCCCTGATAAGTAATCCACCATGCTGCTCTCTACAACAATCTGTAGCTGAGGCAAATGTTTAGTAAAATTATTTCATAAACACTTACAGAAAATAGGAGCTACTTAGTGCAGTTTCTTTCCCGTGGCTGGAAAACTCAGTATGCAGGAGGCACAACTGAGATGGACTTTAACATAGCTGGAAAACCTGGCAAGCTTGAACCCCAGCTCTTTCCAGACAAAACAGTTCTTGGATCCTGCTCTCACATTATGGAATAGACAGTTCAATCTGTGTATGATCAGTCTGCAGCGCTCATCACAAGAAGATATTATAGGGATCATGAGATTAAGGACTTAAATAAAGGGGGAAAACTCAATATTTATGTGGTTAATGAGAATAACTCAGTTATATTAGATGGGATTATCATTAAAAATATGGCAGAGTTGATAAAAACCTGTGGCTCAATGCCAGCACATTAAGAATCTCCCCAATTTTCTTCAGAATTACGTTACTGAGGGTAAGGTTTTCACTCCTTTAGAATATCTGGTATCGGCCCTTTTTGGAGATAAGGCCTTTCACTGAGCAGAAATCACATTTGCCTAGCCTAAATACCCTTGTTTTCCTAGGGAGAGCACATGACTTACAATGCTCAACACTACAGGGCATATGTCTCACTGTTTGTAAGAGAATAAACTCTACAGAATCTCCTCATGCCTCTCTTCACTTTAAGCCTGTTCTCATTTGTTTCATTTTTGCAACATTTAGCTCTAGCTGTGTCTGTGAATGCCATAACGTCCACTACTGAGAATAGGAGCAGGCCTCTTTCCAGCAATACAGATGTCAGGCTGCTTTGAAAAGCACATTTCTAACCCAAGAACCAAGAGTGCTACTCCCTTCATTTGTGCGGACAGATCAGCAAATGGAGGGGCTGAACTCCTGCTGGTTTCTGTCTGAGGTAAAATTCAAGAAGACATTTCCAGGATGTACAGAATAAGTCAGCTGTGGGTGCTTCTTGAGTCGTTTCATCTGTCATCTCTGAACACAGGAGTTCCAAAATGTTACAAGCCCTTTATCTCATTGTCCAGATATATTTTGCCTTCAAAAGTCATGTAGGCACTGCTTTAATTGGCCTCTGAATAAATCACTTAAGCTCTGTTTTCAGAGATCTCATTTTTGATTCTTTTTCTTTTTTTAGGCTAACACTATTTCATCACATACCAATCAATACATTTTAATCATAGATTAAAAACACAGTTACATGCTCTATCAGGAAAATAGCTGTTTCAGACAGTCTGTTGTCCTCGGTAAAAAAGCACAAACTCTTCAGAATAGAGAAATTTACTTTGGGGTTAGGCCAGAGTCGATAAGAGGAGAAATGGGATGAAACTTGGCAAAAGCACAGTTACGACCTTCTGACAGAGCTACAAAATAATGAAAATAGTTTCACACAACGAGCAATTAATCTACAGAACTCCCTGCCAGGAGTTCACTGAGGCCAGAACACAGCAAGATAAAACAGGTAGATGGGGTTTATATGGAGAATAAGGACATCTAGAGTAGAAACAGCAAGTTTTTGACAAAACTGGTCAATGATGACCCAAAGCCTGCCTGTTCTTCCCAGCTACATCAGTAGGGGCCAAGGGGTTACTTCATGCAAAACTTGCTCCTCTTTCACATTCAGCTCCTCTTGGCTATGCCAACAATGCCATAAAAATAAATCCATACACTTCAGAAAGAGGAATTCTTGTTTCAGGAGATGTTACCATGATGGGAGGATGTTTCTCTACTCATGCAAGTTGTCCTGCACATTACTTTTGTGTAGCCAGGTTCTGCCCAACACCTATATGGGTAGACAAAAGCACTCAGGCAACGATGTGTGGTCAGCTATATTCAGAGAGGGCTCCTGCTCTGTTGCATGCCAGGTTATTCCCAATTTCTGCAACTGAAGAGAAGACTTCAGTTTCTCCATTGAACCGTGAGGTCCCACTGCTCTGGCCTTCCTGCTCCTCAGCCACTGGATCCTCTGGTTTGTTTAGATGTACTTACTAGCTACACTAGGCATCCAAAATGCCTTTTATTATAAAACTAGATAAACCAGCTCTGAAATACATCCAGCAGTTCAGAGAATCAGCCGGCAGAACTCTGTGTTACCCCTGCAATCATATTTTAGAGTGTAGCAAAGATTTGTTTGTTGCAGTTCATCCAGTTTGTTTAAAAATAATCACATATAATGTGTTCAAGCAGTTATTAGCATGTTTTCAGATGTATGTGTTTATTTCTTTGAACAAACAATTTTATTAATCAGTTTAAGCCAAGTCCCTGATCAAGCTCTCTTTCTCCTTTGAATGCAGTGGATACCAAAGAGAATTGCTAATGATTTTCTGGTTTTCTTTAATAGACTATGAATCAAATTTTGCTGCTGTAGCACTGAATGTTTAGCAGGAGTATTAGGAATGTACTTTTGGATTTTTTGAAACAGTTAGGAAGGAAAAAAACATCCATAATACTGCCTGCCTCCCAAATATCTGTATTTACTTGTGGATTTATATGGCACCCGTTATGTCTGGATGCCTATTATTGTGGCACGGAGATTCCCAGCTACATTAGATAACCAGGGAGCATATCCTCTGCATGACAGAGCCATTTTTAGGCCTGAAATATCAGATTCTTCCATTACCCTAGCATATTCTGTGCTAGATAGTAGTTGGGTGCCCTGTCAGAGATTTCACTTGGTTCTTTCTTATACCAGAAGTGTTACTCGTGCATTAACGTTGTCCTTGATACAGATTTCTTAGGACAGCTTGTAAAAGCTGGATTACTGTCATTTTCACAAGGGGATCCCTTCAACTCAACTCTTTCAGATGATCGTCAGAGATCCCTTCCAAATCCCATGATTCTGTGATATGGTGGTGTGCAGCTTTTCAGAAACTAACAAATTATTCTATGCTTAAACACGACAAAAGGCTCTTGTTTAGAAAGCCACAATTTTCTTGATAAGGCAAAATTCCTTGGATGTGGACGATGGGGACTGCTATGCAGAGACTAGCTAATTACAAACTAGAAGTTGAGTAACTCCTAATGAAATCAAATACATTTTGATCTAGTAGCACCTCTTCCCTTTGCACTCTATCCACCGCTCATTTTAACTACAACCTCTGGGTGACAGCGCTTGGAAGACAGAAAGAAAGGCAGCATAACATTGATTTTGTTCTCTGCAGTATCTCTCGGTATGGTGGATGGTTTCCAGGGGAGAACTTTAAGGTGCTGATCAGGATGTATTTTATAAAAGCTGCAAAAATAGGAATAATTACTAGTGGAAACCAGCATGGATCTCCAGAGACATGGAAAATAAAGCATATGCAATTCTTTGAGGAAACCACAAGCTTTGGTTCATAAAAATAGCAACATAAATGAAAGCGATTTTTCTGAAGTATTTGTTTTAATATCACATGACATATAGTGGAGAACTATTTTTAAAATCAGGTTCAAGAACACACACATTAATGGATTAAAATCTGATAAATTAGTGGACTGAAAAAAAAAGCCCTCCAGTGAGAGATTATTCACAGACTTGCTATTTGTGCAGGGACCCAGATGGCAAGGTACTAGTCCAGAATCAACATTCTTTTTAAACCAACATTTGTGCATAACCCGAAGATTAGGAAAATAGCAATTACCAATGAGGCCAAAGCAGGGATATATGTTAGTTAGTGAACTGCCCCCCCCAAAAATACATTTTTTAAAAGGTATAAACTAAAGATCAAGGAATAAAAGAACTCTATGTACACCTTAATATGTGACAGCCCCAAATGAGCTACTGGGAAAAATATTCAGTGGTCACAATGACTAGGCAATTCTGCATGATCTCCTATGACAGAAGAGCTTATGAAACTGCTGGGGTATATGAAAAGAGAGCAAATAAGAGGTGGAAGACTATTTTAATCACATTCAGGCATTAGAGACTGACAAGAGAATATGGGCAAAAAAATTGGAGAGTGCAGAAAGCAGACAAAAATATTCAAGGGCAGTGGAAAAATGACTTAGAGTTCAGCTTTTTACATTACCAAAAAGTTGAAATACTGAGTTGACAAGAGCCAATGTATGGTCCTGCCAAAAAATAAAAATAAAAAAAATAATCATAATAAAAAATATATAAGTAATTAAAGAGCTCTTTAATGTAGCAGAGAAGGGCAAAATGAGAAAGACACTCAAAACTGAGGCGAGATTCAAAGAGGAAATAAAGCACATGCTGTTAACAGAGAAGGTGATTTCTCATTCCAACAAGACAACAAACCATACAGTCGTCCCACTCGCTTCAGACCTTATGGACAAAACTTTCTGCTTTCCTCAAAAAAGTACAGTAGCCAAACGCAAGTTACTGAGCTCAGTGCTAGAATAATCAGTTGAAATTTGTGGCCAGAACTACATAAAGTGTCAGAGAAAAGGCCTAATAGTACCTTCTAGCCTTAAATCTGGAAACCAGATGTCTCATCACCATTTTCTCTAGCCAATAGATATTTAAATGTGGAGTGATAATCAGTAATTATATTTCTGTGATACATATTTTGTAGCTTTTACTCTTTCACATCTTATTTTACTTATGGTAAAGCTCTAGGCATTTCAGGAAGAGATTTTCTAAGCAGTGGGAAGAATTTGATTTAGATGCCCAACAGGCATAAGAAAAAGGTGTTTTAATACACTAGATAGCTTTGAAAACTTCACCTTAAAACACCTATTTTATTGAATAGGCAAGGAAAATGAACCAGACATATAAATTACCCAAACTACACTGAAAAGCCAAAGGTCCTCATTATTTCTAGCCTTTATCACTACATATCTAAGTGCCTGACAATCTTTAGCATATTTATCATCAAATCATCTGTGCTAGGTAGAAAACTGCCATTAGTCAAGTTTTGACAAAGCAGGGCTGAGGCAGACAAAGCTCCTCTTCTTTTACCTCCATCGCAAAGCACAAATAGAAACACTCACATTAGTGCTGCCCTCACTTGATGCATTTACTCACCCAAGGACAAAGATACTGGGTGAGAGCTGGACTTCTCAGCTGCAGTAGAGCTCTTCACCAGCTAGCTAAGCTCTGTATTTCTTGGAGATAGCATTAAGTCACCTCTCCACAGCATAGCAAGCAGTGAATATATAGTCTCCCCAAGAGGGACTTGTCCATAGTCATACAGACTAGAGTAGAAGCAGACTTGGGAGATCTGAGTTTACTTCACTGCTGCAGAATCCTTCTGCTTTTTCTTGGAGCTCCATGCTTTCTTGTCAGATTCTTAATCAACACTCATATTTGCCATTAATTATATGTCAAGAAGTGTCTAACAACCTGATTAATTATTTTTCCTCAAATCTGCACATTCCAGGTCCCTGCACCCACCAAGCAATCTCAAGCTCTGGATCACAACCAGCATAAACTCAGCTGTTTCAAGCCTCATCGTCAAAGAAATATTTGGCAAAGTCTTTACAGTGTGCAGAGGCAGAAGCAGCAGTAGCGAAGATGCTCGGATCATTGCTTTCTTTTGGCATGACAGTAAAAACAATAAATTGAAATTATCCTAGAATTTGTTCAGTCAAGTGAATAGAGTCTCATAAGGTTTTATCTGGGGGATGACAAAATAATTCTGGGTTATAAACTCATATTCTTCATGAACAACGGATTACAATATAAGTCTAAAAAACTTTCACAATGGGAAGAAAAAGAGTAAAATCCTTTCTTAAGAGTATACATTATAAAATACAAAGACCAAAAATTCCTTCTGTCTTGGGTTTTTGAGTTTTTTGATTTTGCCCATCTTCTTTCTGGTTTTTCTGGCCAAATTTGGTGTTTACCTAACATAATCTATTTCATCTCCATGGTGTTTTCCTACATAATGTAGACCTCATACAAAACTCAGAAAAATGTTCTAGGATAAACACTTTCCTTTTTTCCCCACAACTACATGAACCTCTTTGTTGCCCATCTTGCAAAATTCAAGCTTGTATTTTTATCTATATACAAGTTAATACAGTAATCACCTTAAGATTTTTAATATAAAAAAAAAAAAAAGCAAAAACAATGAAAAATCATATAATCCGGTGTTTGAACAACTGAACTGAATGTGGCAGAACTCTAAACTTCGGGCAAGCTACGCAATTGCCCTCTGCTTGACTGTCCAAGTCTACAGCAAAGAAGATGCTTATGCTCTCATCCTCTGTCCAGCTTCTTTGATTTAGACTGAAAGCTCTTCTATGTTGTACTATTTAGGTCAATAGGACACTCTGAGCTGAGGCCTGAATAGTATCAACAGCAGATTCCAAAAACTTACAGTATTTCCTGCTTTTTTGTACATAGTTCTGTCTTAGTTTTACAGAAATTTGGCAGAAGAGGACTTACGTTTTGGTCAGAAATGCCTGCAAACTCCAGATTTTGTGGGTGATATGAGCAAAATTCTTGCTTTGAATCACAGTTTAGCAGACTGCACCAGCATCCTAAGGAGTTCTATGATATTCCACATGGGGAGAAGCAGAGTTCTAGCAGATTCAATTCTCACTTTCAAGTGAATTACACAAAGATGAGCTCTAACTGCGAGCTCTAACTGCAAACAAGTATCCAATACAGGACCACGTGGCCAAATGTCAGCAGCTCACTGCTGAGTACTGAGACTAAGCCAACCTGATCAGGATCAGACCCCTCTGCAAGATAATACCCTGGGCTTGCCACCACTCTGCTCCTTGATATGTCACAAATTGTGTCCTCTCCAGAAGTGATGTTAACTTTAAATTTCATATAGAGAAAGTCCAATAACTTGGATAGGGGGCCATTGAAATGGTTGCCCTGTGGTACTCGTGCACTTGGGGTGGTAACTACTGAAGACTGACAAATTCAAGTTGGTGTCAGATGCTTCCTGCGTGGATCTCTAATGGAATGATGCAAACAAATTTACTCATAGTATCTCTGTAGCAAAGCAAAACTTACCTCTGTTTTCCCTTTACTTTGACAGGACCTCCTGGTGTCTTCATCTGAACCCCATGCTGTTGCCTGAGAAACCAAAATGCACAAGTCACATGACAATGTCACAAACCACCAAATCTAGAGATTCTCAACACAAAAGCAAGAATCTCCAGCCAATTTATACAACACAATTTGCAAGCAATGTGGTGACGGTAAACATGTATCTCACTCCCACTGTGCTCACAGTGCACACAAATGACAAAAAGATGAAATGTCCAGAAGCAGAAGCAACTGGAATGTTAACAGAGGTAAGGCTTTGATTTACACATAAATACAACTTCTGATCAGTATTCAACTGGAAGGTCCAAGTCCCATGACCTTTTCTCAAAACACCTAAAACCATCAGCTTTCATCACCAAAATGAGAACTTTCCCTACGGCAAAACCCAGTAGCCCTGTACAGATATGGTGAGCTCCTTAAATTTACCCTCAAGATCACCTTCTAAGTAATCCTGCAGTGAAGTGAGCTGGATCAAATGAGAATTGAGAGCCGATGGCCAAAACCCAGAGAGACAGGAAGCCAGGAAAGACTGGCGTGCCAGAGAAGAGGGGTCAGATCCTGATGTGGAGGGCTAAGGGATGCTAAGGACACTACTGTCTGGGGACGGCAAGACCTCAACCATGAGCTAGTGGGATTCCCTATCCAACCTTGACTAACACCTTCACCACAAAAGTCCAGCAAAGATGTATCGGAACCTTCAAATTTAAAGAAATTCAGAAACAAACCCAATCATTCTGTGCCCTCTGCAACTTTCATACCTTCAGTACTTTTTAAAAATAGTCCTAACAAATTCAAGCAGGTATTGTTAGCTGGAGGTGAAAATACATATAAGCATCTGCACTATACATAATACATCATTCTGCATACAAAAAATATAGCTCTGTTTCACAGGGAGAAGCCATGCTTGCAAAGTTCAGATGCAGATCCAAAGCTCCTCTGAAAGAGCCAAGATTTCTTTTCCCCCCACCCAACCCCCTCCAATCCATTACCAACATGGGAAATAGCTTTGAAGTTTGGCCCGGATCTTGACTCTTCCTGAACTTTCTCACTGCAGCCAATTTTTTTTTTTTTTCTTTTAATACTGGGCTTCCATAGAAATTTTCCCCACGACACACAAGAAATCTCACTTTTGCAGGAGAAAGATAAGAAGGTATGAATGACCTCCCAAAACTCAGTTCCATGAAGACATTTGTCCATAACCACAAGAGATATCTCCACCCAGGAAATGCATATGCATACATCATTTGGAAAAGGGGGTACTTGTGTCTCGCTCCAAAAAATGGCATCTTGTTCATTAGCTGAGCATCCAGTTCCATTTGGCTTGGAGCAAGCCCTTATAGGCACACGAAAAGATCTGGTGGGAGAAGGGGAGAGTAGAGATATTTCCCTGGGAGTCTCTTGGGAAATATCTCCCATGCACTGCAGTCCAGCTGGGTCTGAAGGCAAAAAGCTTGTGCCTGGGAAGTGTTTTTGTGAGAGCTGGAATAAGACCTATCTGGAAAGGAACACTTAGCCATATTCTGAGAGGGGATATGTCATCAGACGAGAAAGCTCACTTTGGTAAGCCAAGACAGAAGAGCAAAGAATTTTGACTGGCAACTGCCAGGAACCTTTGACATCTGTGAAGGAACTGCACATTGACGTTTTGATCTCGAGTTCCAGTTCTGTCTCATGTTCATCTATACACTGTGGTCTTGGACCTCAGATCAATTTTTCAGAAGTTTAATACAAAACAACTCCAGAAAAGAGATACATTATTAGGTGACTTCTCTTTCCATTTCAAAAACAGGGACAGAGCACTCACCATTATACAGCCCATTCCTAACTTAACAGTACTTGACAGGACAAAATGAAAACAAAAATTGTTGGTTACTACAGAAATCGATGCTGCTTCTCTGCAAATACTCTGGGTCTTCTGGAACTGTAGTAAAGCAACAGAGACGAATCTGGCCTCCTAAGGGACACTTCGCTCTTCCTGCCAGACACCTGCATGCAGAGTTCTGAGGCACATCGTAAATATTGCTCATGTCAGAGCACTGATCCCCTCCAGCTATGTTTTTGGTGCCAAAACATTTTATTTTATTAGGCAACAGTGCCCTTCAGCCTTCTGAAGCACCACCTTGATGAGTCTTAGCGATAACAGAAGTTCTTGGTGATAGCCCAAATTATGGGAACATGCTGTTTGTGACTGCACCATTAGTCAGGGTGCACTTCATTAGAGCTAGGAGGATAATTAAGCAATATGGCAATTAGGAGCATATTTTACAAATCTTACACATCTTTGGTGGGGCAGGGAGAAACTAGTCGAGGGCTCAGTGACTCCAATGACCTCTAGTGACTCAAAGGAAATATTTATGACTCTGCAAAGCAGAACATCGTGTCAATAATAAGAATATAATTGCAAAGCCAAGCAGCAAATATGTGTTTAAATAATTGTACTTCAGGGTATTAAAGCACACCAGCCAGCTGACCTGATGACAAGACAAATCCTTCTGCCAGGCAGCTCATACAGCTGTAGTCAATGGTCTTTGGGTTGAACCTGGTGAGAGGTCCTGGGCAGGCTCCTTCACATAACCTTTCCAGCCTGGCTTGATTTCTTTACTTGATTGATCAGATCAGATCTTTTCAGATCAGAATATATACCTCCTGTCATCTCTCTGTCCTGAGCTTTTCTATGCAAAGTCCCAATGTAATGCCTGTGCTTTGCTTCCTGCATCTCACTCATTTGTTCAACCCTCTCCTTTGCAAATTACATTTACTTCCTCTCCCTGAGATTCATTTTGCCCCTAAATCAAACTATATACTGGTTGTTCAGGAAAGATACCTTCAAAAAGATTTCTTATTTGGACCACACCTGTGCGCACCCCGTGATGCAGACACCTGCTTACACTCACATTAGACTAAGTGCTCTAAGGGATGCTTTGTTCATTTGCCTCCTTACCTGATCTTAATGCTTCTCAATAGCCAGCTTCTTACACACTGACTTTGCTGCCTCCCCCTCCTTTCCTCAACTTCCTCAGTAAACCATATGAATACTATTTCTTCTTGCTGATGAAAACTGCCTCTGCATTCTAGGCTGAGGTATGAGATGCATCCTCCAGGCATTTTTGGTCACTCAGTTGAGTCATCATCCTGAATTTATGATTCATTTTCTCAGTTGCTCAAACCATTAAAGTTTCCCAGCTCCAGAAAAGTTATCTGGGATTACTTTTGTACCTCCTGCCCATCCAAAGCAGTGGAGTGGAAAACTCTGGACCCATTTAGCGAAAAAAACAAAACAAAAAAACTTTCATGGCATGGGTCATGGAAAACAGCCAAGATGAAGATATCACAAAGCTGGCAGAGGGCTACATACAAATGCAGGTTAGTATGCACTTTCTCCTAGCTGCTTCCTACCTGCCACGTGCCCCTAAGCAACCAAGCAAACAAATCTTTCCAAGAGAAACGCAGCTTCTAACAGTGCTCCCCATCACTTTGAGGACCTCATTTACAATCACAAAGGCCAAAGTGCAGAATGGAAGAACACTGGATTCATATGCCACGTGAATGAAACAACCAGCTATGGGCTGCAGCTGCTGCGTGAGACAAGAGCAATGCAAACCCTAAACAGGACTGCCCAGCCATCTGTGCAGATAGGCAACTTGGTCCCTGAACTGGAAATGCAATTAATGTGCCTTCCATTCAGCACAGTTGCATAGACTTGAGCTCTATGCAGGCTGATTTTCTAAAAATGGAGAGTCACGTAACTGTGCGTACACAACCTAACTCTGGCCAACAAGAAAATTAGCAGAAACGGGCAACAGTGGCTAAAGCTCAATGTCTGAGCATTGAAATGCCACAGTGAAGCAGAGAAAGAGTTAATGTCTCCTCTAATTATTAGCATCACGGTTTGCACCCAGTTCAGACTGCAGATCAACAGTAATCTAGAAATTCTAGCTCATCATGTGCTGTCAAATCAGTTATTCAGCACACACTGCTGAGAGAAGCTTTCTAGATACATTTATTTAATTACTTGCATATCCCAGTGTTGGCATCCAAAGTACCTGTCTGTCACTAGCAAATCCTGTTATCAATAGTTACGTGCATCCTCAAATGCTGATGTGAAAATCTCCTTTACTTCTATGGACCAGCTTTTACGTTCAGGCCAGCAATCTATAATTATTTAATGTACCACATATGAATGTAACAGATTAAGCATACACTAATCCCTGCACTGTACTTGCACAAGTCGGATTGCTAGGTTTTATTTTTGTGCAAAAGCAGCCCCAAATCTCTGCTTTTAAACTAGAAAGTGAAGTCTGGGAAGAATAGGCTACTTCCATATTTACTGGTCAAATTAAACCCATTCTTAATTTCTAAACTCTCTTAATACAAACCTATCCATCTGTTACCAACCTCACTTCCATTAAATAAGTGCTCTGTACAAGCTACTGGCAGCCAAGCATGCCTGCAGTCATACCCAGAATCACACTGTTCTCTCCTATTAGTGGGGGAAAAAAAAGTGTAATACAAACATATACACTGTGTATGCTTGGACGGAGATGAACAAACAAGTACAGGATTTCTGCAGAAAAGCAGAAGCTGTGAGAAGTCAAGTATTTTTACAAGGTGATGAGTTCTTCAGGTTCCTGCTAACATCAGCAAATGCCGAAGCAGCACTGCATGCCCCAGCTCCAGCCTGCGGGGACAGCAGGCAGCGGGAGCTCCCATTTCGATCATCCCTCTGCAGCACACACAGAAGGCTCCTGAATCTGCCTGTGGAGCAAGAGGTGATTTTAGTTCTCTGTGCAGTGTGGGTCACCCTTTCCTGAGTTATACATGAGGAAGGTGGGAAGGAGGTGCTGTGAGATGACAATTATTGTGCACTGGAGACCAGAGCTGGCAGAACCATTTCTTTTCCCTTATATTTATTTACATCTTTCCAACAACTGCACAAGGCACTACTATGTTCACAGAAATATACCTCTGGAAAAAGAAAAAAAATCTTGCTTCAAAAGCAGCTCCTGTAGTCCTTAAACTAGCCCTCGGTTCCTGTGTTTCTCACTTCCATTTAGAAATTATTCTTGGATCAGCTCATCCCATAGCAAGGTGTGGAAACTTCTCCAAATCTGGAGAGCGGGGAACGTGGAGGGACCATGTTCCTGTGCTGCATTTAGTACTGCCAAATTCAGTGGAAGCAAAGCACTTATTTAAGTACATACCCTACTTGACCAGTTATTTAATCACATACTTAAGAACTCTGCTAAATTCAGATTCTTTACACCGTGGCAACTCCAGGACCACTTTATTGCCCTTCTTGATGCCAGTCTCATCCTTTTCATCTACACCAAGAAACACATATCATACCTCTAAAATACAACCCACAGATTTCTTGTTGATAATGAAAAAAGCATTTTGTAGGTTTGTTTCTATGTACCTTGCAGTCTCCACAAAGAACAGTACCAGTGTAAATCCACCCTTTCCCAGGCAAATTCTACAGCATTAAAAAACAAACAAACAAGCAAAAAAAAAAACCTGGTAAGTATTGGGTCTTCTAGCACTAAGAAGAAAAAATTCTCTGATAGTCCTCAAGACTGTCTAGAAAATCCATGAAAAGGCTCCTGTTTAACTTAGGTTTCTATGAAGCATATTGCAAAGACACTTCCATTACTTTATTTTCTTCTATCCTATTAAATCCTCCAGAAGTTCTCCATAAAGACTTGCTGCCTTAGTCTACAAGTGAACAGCAAAACTCCCTTTTGAAGCATTGCCTTTTGTCTCTCAAGGACAAGGAACATTTACAGTGCTCTACAAATAATAACTTACTGAAACCCAACTTCTTAATGACAGAGCACAGGAGCTTAATACCCTGGAGGCCCTTACTGAAGTTCCAACACAGGTAATTTATTAAAACCGTGATAAACATGTCTGAGAAACAGATAGCTAATACCAGAAGGACATAATGGCAAGCGTCACTGAGTAGTTCTGCACTATGCACATTGCAAGTCACTGCTGTGTGTAGTGACAAGTATGAGGGATGATTGCAGGATTCGGTCAATTTGTTTGGAGTGGGGAGAAACATGGATGAAGGGAATTGCTTTGTGTTCTATCAAATTATTAATTGATTTTCCTTAAGTGATCTGAGAGCCTTCGGGATGCAGTTAAGCTGTAAGTTTTGTGTAAACAACGTGCCTGTCGCGCACACCAGCAGGCGGGCCTGGCTGCACGCTCTGCTGGAGGGCTGGGCCGCCAGTCAGCTGGGAAGGCCTCAAAATGGAGCACTCACAAGATGGAGGTTGGCAAACATGCACAAGCAGTTCCAGTTTTGGTAGCCTTAATCCCTCAATTGCAACTCTTCTCTATAATGAAACACCAGCCTCTTGCTATCCTATCCCTGTGCCTAAGGCCTGCACCCAGACCACAGAGGGGGAATGTTGTCAGCTGCTTTGAGCTCTTGGATGGCTAACACTACCAATTCCCGTCTTCCAGCTTCACAATCCCTTTTTATTTATTTGTATTACAGGAGCACGTAGAGGCATGGACCGAGATGGTGACCTTATATTTCTAGGCAATATACAGGCATGCTGCAGGAAATAATTTCTATCTGAGAGCACTCACAAGTTAAGCAGACAACACAGGCACATGGAAGGAAGGGAAAATCACAAGCACAGAGAGGTCAACTGACTAGGAAAAGCCAATGAGCATGTCAAAGGCAGAGTTTAGCACCAAACTTTGCTTTCTTAGGGACTAAAACTTCCCTGTGTTGTACAAAATGAGTTCAGTAGCATTTTTTCACTAATATCACAATGTGCACCTGCTGAATCAGATCTGTACAGACAGTGGGTGCAGAGATCAGCACCATGCCACACATCCAGCCATCTTCTTTCTGACATCCTAGGAAAGGCCATAGCCTGACACACAAAACCAAAACCATAATTGAGCTTTGGTGCCTCCAACTTCCGCTTGTCCTGCAGGAGATTCCATTAAATAGTGTCAGGCCCATAAATTCAGCCTCCCCTCCCTCTGCAGTGTCAGGAAGGAATTTACAACTCTGGACTGTGCACTTCCTTATCTAGAAGGAGTATTTTATGAGGCTTAACAGATCATGGTTTCTACAGGGCATTCAGATAGAAAGCACTATACAAGTACTTATTATGAAAGAAAACTGTCTGAAGTTTCAGTAAACAACATTTCATACCAACTACTAAAATGGAAACGTGTTTTGCAAGATAAACAACGAATATAGTCACATCCAGGTTTCAATCTGCTATTCGCAGCCCTTTGTGAATATTAGTGTACGAAGGACAGCTTATAACAGAGCAGCCAGCTCAACCCTTGGGAGGTACAGTCGCATTCAAACTCATGTTTGAAGCAAGCAGATTGACTCACCAGTACTTTAAGCATACTTTCAGCAACCCTAGTTTAAAACACTTGTAACTGAATGCTGAATCACACAAAGAGAAGAATTTGAGATTTTTTAGATTTGCCATCCAACTCTGCAGTTGTCAGAGTAATTGGTAAGTGCCTAAGCCTCCCATCAAGGCTCAGGACTCCCTGTGTAAGTCTGTGTTTAACTGCAGCATAGTTTTGCCAAAATGTGCTATAAGGATAATGAGAAGCATTAGGTGGCAGTGGACAGCAGTGCACAGAGTGGACAGGAGAGACAATGGAGCATGACCACACAACAGGGAAAGGTCTTGCTATTCATATGACTCATTTTGAGTTTTTGTAACCATGAGAGTTTTTGTATGGCAAGAATGAGATTCTTCTGAGAAAAGGGAAGACTTGCAAGAAAACTAGATGAGAAAGTACATGTACCCAAGGGGAAGAGAGATGCTGGCTTCATGAGCTAATTCAAAGTGAGGTTAGCCTCTGAAGGAAAGTGATAAGCAGGACTGTGAAATGCCTGTTAATTTATTTAATAGAAACATTAATGCAGTCCAAGGATACACTCCAAAGAAAGAGGAATCAGTGTAAAGGTGCAAAGACACTGGTGACCTAGTGACACCAGTTGCTAAGGGTGTGAGTTAAAAGTTGCTACACCTGGACTAAAAGGCCCATGGAAGACAGGAATGACACCCTGATTACAGGTTTTAGCAACAGATCAGATTGCAGTACTGTCCATAACAGTAAAGAAAGAAGGAATACACACTCTGCTGTGGCTGTGCGCAGAGCTTATGCTGACAGCTACATATTTATGCAACAATGTTAGATGAACATGCCAAGATCTTATTTTGGAAGAAAGATACAGCTCTGGAGAACAGAGATAAAAATGGCACTGGATTTCTGTTTCCACTATCTAGTTGTTTGTATTTTTATCATTCCACGTAAAGGAAAATGTCAGTCTGTGGCAATGATTTCATTTTGCTGATGATCTACTTCATGTTGCTTGAAAACGCTTAACATGGCGATGATTTACTGCAAGTACTGCATGGGAATACTCACCATCTCTTTTGAAAACTTAATCCACTGGATATTACTATGGCTTTAAAGCCTGCAAAAGTATGGATAGGGTCAAATGCAAGCTGACAGCCCTAGTTAACTAGGACATTTGGCATGGAAAGTAAAAGACCATCTTAAAGCTCTCATCTCTAGCCAGTTTGAAATGAATGACAACAGGCAGAACTGGAGAACAGCACAGATGATGTTAGGGAAGGATGACTTACATTGTTTCCTATTACTGGAGATCAAAAGCATACAGAAACTGAGACAAGACTTTTAGCAAACTGGGTAATTAACATTCACAGTGGAATTTGGTTTCTTGCCATGTCACATTCACTTTATCACTTATGACAACAAACATTTACTAAATATTCTGGAGAATACAAAGACATAAGATTACATGATAAATCAATAAAATAACTAAATAAAGAAGTTAAAGTAGACTCAGTCAAAAACAAAGAAAAATTCCACCGCAGTCGAGCACGAGTCTGGAATATATATCTACAGCCAATGCACACACAGGCATGGTTGGACTGGCCAGGTGGGCACCACACAGCATTCTTTCTCACATCTCCAGCACTATTTTGTAAATAGCTTTTTCAATTTTTTTTCCCTTCAGTAACCACAAACAAGGTACAACAAGATATTTCTAAGAAGCCAGCCAACGAACAGAGTCACAGCAATGGTCGCTCTTGGTAAAACGAAGGCAATTCTTCCTTTGAGACCCTTCTACTGCCAAAAGATGTCCATCCCCACCCCTTTATGTTCTTTGGCAGAGTCGCCATTCAGAACTAAATCCCTCCTTCCTTTTTGTGGGCTCCACTGATGGATGTGACAAGACTTCTAAGCAGCCCCCTCTTAATGTTTTGTACAATGATTTCTGGAATACAGGGTTCAAAAACCCGTCGAATGGACCAGCCCATATTCAGTACAAAATCAATTTGCCATGGCTATAGTCTTCTTTGTACTTCCCCATCAAGCAAGGCAATTTTATTCTCCTTCATTTTTCTGCTCTGGATTTCCTTGCCATTGTGTGTCTTTGAAGCTCACTGCTATGTAGAGATGTTAAGGGTTCTCCAATATACATGCTTTTCTTCTGCTTCTGAGGCAGACTGGACAAATTCTGCACAGTCAACTGAGTGCATTTTCGTACATCCACATTAAGAGTTCAACTATGAAAGGCAATCTCCCTGCACACGCTTCAAATCAAAAATATAATTATTTAAAACACAAATAAAACCTGTCTGCATTATCAGCTTTCTAAAATAAGTTGGGTAGTCTTGCATTCTTTATTCCTCTCCAGATACATTACTGAATATACTTGTTCAGCATTTACCCCTTTGCTTCGAGTAAGAGCAGAAGTAAGTTTGAGGAAATGACCCAGTTGGATCTGATTTTCCCCCAGATTATGCTGAGATTCAGAAATCAAAACCAGCATACCGTGCAGTATTAAAGAGACTAATGAAGAACTCAGGATAACATTTTCACTGTTATGTGCCTCTTGTTTTTCTTTAGGTAATCACATCTATTGCATTAGGTGAGGTCTAATACTCTTTCACATAACAAACACTGCAATATATTCTCATTAAAATTGTATAAGAGGTTGAGCATAGGTTGAGTCCTGTCTTGGCTTGAAAAAAGGGGGCAGTGTACAATTAAATAAAATGTGCATGTGATTCAGCTTATCCTATCAACATTCTTTCCTGGTTGTGCACTTAATCTTGCTGTGGTGCAACCAAAAGTGGGGGGGGAGATGGGAGGGGGAAAGGCACTGGAAACCTTTAATTAAATGAAAGATGCATTAAGACCAAAGGAAAGTTTTGTGATTAATTTAATTAGCCAGGGCCGGTTTCATGCAGGCCAGAGAGACTGGGAAAATTTTGCAAGGCGCAGTGAAAACAGAGATCCCACTTGAGTGTAAGCTGCACAAAGACCAGAAGAGAAAACAAACTTTCTATCCGGCTCTTCTCCATTTCAAACAATAGTTTTCGAGCTTCAAGAATATGGGCAAATGAGTTATAAATCCTCAGATAAAAAAAAAAATATGGAGTGAGTGTACTTTCTCCATTCAATTCAGCAGGCATACTTGAGTTTCCATTTCTATTGCGTGTCTAGAGAAAGGATCTGCACTGCTGTTCCTAGGTGGCCGGATATTGACATTTACAGTGGTAGCACACTGAAAATTTAGCTGCACTCTGCTGGGCATTTCTGCTTACAGTTAGTTAGCAATCCTTGCCCCACTGAACCTCAAACCTAGGGTAAGGGTGAAAGACATCAGGCAGCTGCAAAAAACCAGGCAGAAAGAACTGAAGGGAGCAGTGAGATGACTGATACTTGCAATCAGGAATCACACAAGTTACGCAGGCAAGTGTGGCATGAGCTTTCCAGGGAAGGTTTTGGCAACACACCTAGATTCTGACCTTTTGACTCTCTGACTTCTGTGAGGTTTCATGCTCACAATCACAAGCTGTCAGAAAATGTCACTTCTGATGAATCACTAATGACCAAGAAAAAGTAGAACCTTTCAGACACTGACAGACTGGGCTGGAAGAGGAAGCCAGTGATGAAAAGTCCCCCATGCTTCACAAAACAGATTTCAAAATCTTTTTTATTGTTCTCTATCTACACTGTGCATTAGAAACCTGCTATCCTCCACCAGGTGCCTAATGCTCTTGATAAGCTAATTACAGCCTTCTGCTTATTTCATGTCAAGCTTAACTCCCAGTCTGAGCCTAGACTGCAGTTCTGGCATGTTTTTTCCTTCATCTAAGACCATCTGTGCTCTATCAGCACAGAGCACTTAAGTACAAAGAAAGCGAAGAACCAACAGTGTTGAATTCCCCGCACGCTTCTCCCAATTCCTCTACTACTCAGCAATTACAATTAATTGTGAAGCCAAAATCCATCCAGTACTAAATACACTGTAAGACTCCAAACAGGCTACAGTTATCTGTAACTTTACCTCCATGAGATCTAGCAACCCTTTCAACAATCAGTGGGGAAATGGAAAGTCTGACAGGACCCAAAACTGTTTTTCTCTACATCTAAATCAAAAGCTTCACACTCCAAATACCATTACATCACTAGTAGTACATGCAGTGCCTGAGTTCAGCACTTGATCAATATAAAATCAAATACTTCTCTAGGAAACCAATTTGAATAAAAGCAATGGGATTGATTTAATCAAGAGTCTAGAAAATATTTCCCAAGTTTCATCTACTGCTGTAGAATGGGAGTGCACAACTTTTTAAATTGAAAGGGACAGCAGCATTAGGGATGACAACTCTACACCCCTCTCCCACCACACCACCAAAATTCTTGGTATTTCTAGCCCCTTCCGTGTTGGGCTAAAAGCAGTCCCCACCTGCTGCTCCTGTAAATGGCCAGAGCTTGACTACTGTGTGTAGCATCAATCCACCTAGCTTCCTCCTACGGCTTGGGAACAGATGCCTTCAGACTCCCTGCTTGGTCTGTCACAGTTTGCCTTGCTTTTGCCTCCTCTTCTCCAACACCAGACGTCAGCACCTGATGCTGTAGTGAGCTCTGCCAAGCTTCATCTCAACAAGGAATTTACTTGCTCCTTCCCCTGCAAAGAAGGCTCTTGATGCAGTGTCTTTTATCCCTTCCTCCCAGCTACTCTGTTCTGCTCTCCGGTTTGCACTCTCCTGACAACCCAGGATTTATTCCCCAATTTTCTTCACTTCAAGTCTTGCTGTCACGTTCCCTCTGCCACCTGTCCCTTTGCTTACCTCCCTTTTACCACTTTTGTAGCAGACTTCTACCAAGGTCAAGCATTCTACAAATGAGTTTTGAGAATATGGCTTATAAATAAGTTGAGGAATACAAACTGATTCCCCAACAGGCTTAATGCAGCATACTTCTTCTTCGTGCTTGTTCTGTCAGACTCCTTTTTGGTGGTTTTCAATGTTTTCACATTTATCTTGTCTAGGGAAAAAGTTTTTCTTTGCCTTGTTCTTAAATCTCCAGTAACTGATTTCATAGCAAAAGCTACTAAATTTGTAACAATTATATTAGCCACAGACATTTTTTTCTCCTGTCACTGTGTTTACCACTAGTATATTCATGAACCATTGATCATTCCTTTCTGTCCCATGCATCAAAATCATCTCTTCTTAGGCAACTGCAGTTTATCTTTTAATACTCCCAGGCTAATTTCAGAACTTCTTTTTGTCATTCTGAAGAAAGCTTCTATCTTTTCTCTTTGAGCTACCCTGCAGCCTATTCAAATGGCTGCAGCCCTGCTATTCCTTTTTATTTTACTTACAAGGAAATAAAACATTCTCTTTAAAAAACTGAAAGCCATGCCTTGTCTCCTCTCTGAAATGGTTAACTAATAATTAAAATAAAGTACTGAACTCGGTCCAATTTGCTGGCAGAAGTTTTTCAGATGGAAAAATATTTTTACTAATCTCCTTTCCCCCAGTTCTTTCCAAGGTGATCTCTTATTTTAAAACAAGTTTACAGAGCTGTTCTTGTTTTAAGTATTTTTATCTGAAGGGGTAAGTTCTGCAATCCAGCAATACAATTTTCACATTAAGAGAGTTTCATTTGAGCAGTTTACAAAAATGTAGTGAAAAATGCATCAATGACGACGCTCTGAAGTTGCAAAATTTCTTATATAGAAGGCAGAGGTGAAGATAACAGCTGCTTAATACTACACATACCATGATGCAGAACATAACAACTTCACAGACTCAAAACTGAGACAAATTCACTACATTTACATATGCATATCATTCTGCATAATATGTAGGTGTTAAAAATCAGTGTATTCCAAAGAACTTTAAAAGGACAACTATCATCGTCTCAGCTTCAGGTGCAGAGAAAGGAAAACACAGACTGGAGGTGTCTGGAAACCACCTCACCTCACAACAAGCGAAAAGCAAGCTGTTTAGTCTATGCTATCTAGATATATGCTATCTATGCTATTCTTACAGAGAACAGACAGAAATAATTTTTCTGCATATCTCCTTTCATTGAATTCCCGTGCTTGGTCTCCCCAGTTTCAGAAAGAAATAGCATCTGCTTGGTCAAGTTACCAATAAAAACATACCAGATAGATATAATCACAGTGGTAATAAGTATTTCAGTGGCAGTAGAGTATCTGACAGTACATTGCTCCTATGGACTGTCCAAGCTGTGGTGACACTCAATTACTCTCTTATATCCCACAGCCGGATTTCCTCACCCCCCTTTGTTGTTACAACCAAACTTTTCTCTCCCATTGACAACACATTAGCAGCCAAATCACAGCAACTATTGCCTGACAGAATCCCAGAATGGCTGAGGTGCAAAGGCAAATCTGGCCCAAGCCCTGCTCAAAGCAGTGAGCCACAGAGAGCACGTTACACGGTCCTGTGTCCAGGCAGGTTGCATCATCCTCCAGCCAACGAGCTGGGGAGGCCTTTGGCACAGTCAAGTTGGTGCCTGCTTACTCATCTGCCCTCTTAGCACATAGGTGGTGCTTCCATAGGCTCAGCCCAGGGAAGGCAGGTGAAACCTTCAAGGCCAAAGCTCTCTGAGGTCATCAAAGAGCTGAGGGAAGCTGTACTGCACCAGACTTGACATCTTGTGGGAGTGATGTGCAAACCATTCCTGTCTCTGTTCTCCAGCTCTGGTTTTATGGTAACAGCTGCGCAGTCCATGTAAGTGACTCCACTGCATAGCTCCAGGCTCCAATAATCCCCACTACATTACTCATTCAGAACCATTAACGTTTAAAAGAAGCTGTAAAACACACATCAGCTAAACTGTTACTAACAGAAAAAGTAGGACTATTTATCCACGGAAAATAAAACGCGTGCACTGACATGAAATGTATTTACTATAAAATAATTCTTTTTTTTCTTAGAGCTCAATGGCTGGTTTTGAAGGGAACATATGAGGTCATCTGTGGTTCCTTTTGGAGAGGTGCAAATCAATAAATGGTGATTTTTTAATGCTCTCTTTATAAATGAAGGGATGCTATCAGGGTCAAACTTAATCCTGCGCAGAGAGCCAGCTCAAGGGACATGATTCATTTAAATCTCTCTTAAGCTCTGCTTTGAGTATAAAATGTAGATATTTCCTTGCATTGTCTTAAAAAAAAAAAAATCAACGAAAAAAATTGCTTTTTGCAGTCTATGAGCCCCGTGCAGCTCTGCAAAGATGCAGGGCTGAGGCTGACTGCAAGCTGCGAGTCAGCATGTGAAACTCAACAGGTCTCTGCTGTCATATCCACTGCTCTTAGGCTGAGGTTTCATTAAGGCATAGCCCATAGGAGCTGATTAGCCTGCAGGACCAGACCCAGAGCTGGATTTGTCACAGCAGTGGATGAAGACATGAGCAGGGTAGGGACCAGAGAGCCAGCACACACTCTTCAAGAGCCTCCTGGGCATCAAAATGGGAAGCAGCCCACAGAGAAAGAGAAATGGGGAAATAGGTGAGATGAAATTTATTTGGCAAAGACACAGAAGCAACATCAATAACAAGAAGTGAAAAGTTTGTAGTATTTTTTTTCCATTTTCCATCTTTTCCTTTTCTGTATAAGGTATGATCAATGGTTCTGACTGTAAGTTGCAAGGAATAAGAACATTAGTCTTCATTTCTTACACATAAAATACCTGACAGGGTTTTATCAAATAAAAAGCCCAATATGCCACTGTTATCAGTAAGTGACTACAGCAGCTAATTAAATTCTCACTTTCTGAATCCCACATGTAATATTTGCTGACAAAGGCCAAAACTCCTGCAGTAATTCTGGCTTTTAGGTGAGGTGAGGGAAGGAAGAAGGTAATGACAACTAACACAAGTCCAGGTGACAACCCACAGCTGACAAGCACTTCACCTGCCCCTTGTAAGCCTTCTCTGCCTCCAAGCAAGCTTCCCTGCTCCATACCAAGCATGAATGCAAAGAGCTAGAGCTCCCAGAGCTCCTCTACATGCTATACAACCCCATGTGTATGATCCTCATGAATACATATATACTCATATGTGTACAAACATATGTAAATCTATATATGTGTACATATATATATACACATATATACATATATAGAAGAACTTCTTAATGCCTAAATACTCACACTAAAGGGCAATCGTGTTGATCACAACCAGGCAGTGCACTCTGAGCCAGTTTAGCAAATCTATTAATGCACATACTGAAATTATTCCCACTCAGTAGAGCATGCAGCATGTTCTTAACTTCAACAATTCTCAGAGGAAAATAAGCATTTATTTAAAGCTAAACATGGGCTTAAAAGCTTTGCTGGATATAAATGGACTCCTGTGCTGAGTTCTCTCAGGCAGAGGGGATGTTGTGTTTAGAAATCACTCAGCATCACGAAGTGTGACAAGAGAGAGCTTCCTCTCCTCTCTGAATTTCACCTGCTGTAACACTGGACAAAACCAATCCCCAGTGGCTCATGTCAGAGCACTCTAGAGATCACAGTTCCCTGCAGCAAGGAGCTAGAGGTGTGTCTTTGGAGGAAGAAGTATAGTCCTCAGACAAGGCCAACTCCATATCGTCCATATCCCACTACAGGTAGAAATTTCTTTCCCAGATTAATCCTGGGAAGGGAACACTGCACCTGAAAGCTGCAGTCTAGCTCTTGATCTGTCATTTTAAGGAGGGGTGTATTTGGGGAGTAGATTTGATTTGGGAACTTGAGACCATAAGAATAAAAAAGCTGAATTTGCCAGAAAGTTTGTTCAGCCAATATAAGGTTTATTACAGAATAGCTTTAAACCTCTAGGCTGAGAGTGAGAGGTTTTAGGTGCAGCTTTGGAAGGTGATTTATGAATAGATTTATATGTTAATCTGCTAATAAAAAATGTAGCATACTGATAAAATATGTGACAATCATAACTCAGCTATGAGCCACATATTAAAGACTGCATCTGCTCTGGTAGAGGTTTTGATTATGTTTTTAAATGAGGGAACTGCATTGGGCTAGAAATAAAGAAATGAATGTTTTATCTGGAAGTATGTACCCCATAATTCAAAGAAGTATCTGTGAATCTGCAAGAAACAAATAATAAACTACTTCTACAGAAACGTCTTGTGGAATGTGAAACTTATTCCTGAAAATGGATCTCCTCTGAGGTGGTACATAAAGCTACACATAGTGGTCTCACTCTTTCCCAAAATTGCCTCCCAAACTGGATTTTAAATTGAAGAGTAATCTTGGCTCTCCAACTAGACTGAACAGATAAATATCTTTAGCACACTGAGGCCAACTTTTGAACGCTCACAGGTTTGCACTGTCATATCAATGCATGCTTTCCTCTTGATTTTTGAAAGGGTATTTCAGATAATGGGAACACCTCTAATTTAAGGATATTCTTGCAAGTAAATCTGAAATACGTTTCCCTTTTTCTGTTGACAAAACTCCTAATGCTTTACGAAGAAGCCCTAGATTCCTGTTTCACAAGGGAGCAAACAGAACATGGATAAATGGGCAGAGGAAGCAGCAGCGTGAATCAGGCCCTGCAAGTCCATCTGGTAGGTGCCTACCAAGATCTCCTGAGGATGTAGAATTTATCCACCATCGGCTTCTGATGAGTGACAGGATTCTGTGAACGTGTTCTGAATCCTTAAAAATTCCTGGTGAAGTATTTTCACCAAGAAAGATTACCCAAGTGATAATTTGTTCTGTAATCTCTATTACTCACGGCTCTCTGTTGGTGTTGTTTATCATATTTTATTCAACTGCACAGAGAAACCTCAAGTCAAACCCTACCACCTCTCCCCACACTTTTATACACTTGTAGAGCACAAAACAGCACAGTTTCTCATCAGCACATATAAATGTGGCACTACTGAGCCCTAAATAAGTAGAAAATAATGCATTAAATGGTTGGTTTGTTTGATTCAAAGTGCAAAACACAAAACCCGTTCCATTTGTTGCTACGTGACATGTTTAGAACTGAAAGGCAAGTTTTGTTATTACTAAACTACATGTTGTTGATGGGTACTGATGATTTACCAGTGATTATGCCACAGAGTTAAAGGTTCCCCAGGGAATAGCAGGGAGAGAAGTATGACTTCAAGAGCAGCTATTCAGCTTAGGAGCCTGCTTTCAATAGTGGGGCGGTTTCTGCTTCATATACTGAGGTAATTAAAACTGGGGTAAATGCCCTGGATACACAGCTGCAGTTTAACTGCGACAGGACCATAGAAAAATATTCTGTTCTTATTTTGTTTTTTGTTTGTTTGTTTGTTTTTAATACATACTGCAAAGACCTAGGATATCAACAGAAAGAATATGACTTCTGTAAGCTTCGGATCACACCTTCAGAGCTACTGCTGCTTTGCCATGTTGCTAACTTTGAGCTCGAGTTTAAGCCTTGTGGTTCCAGTTTGACTGAAAATTCAGTGTTCTGCCCTAGTGACTGCGTACATGTTGGGCAGCGCCCACAGGAATGTTTGTGCTGTCAGCTAATAAATTTGGAGATCTTTTTAGCATCCTAACACTTAGCAATTGGGCCATAGATGTAGATGCTAGTAGCTCTGTTGTTACAGAGCAGTGCATAACCCTGTGGGCAAGCCTCCCACATTCAGGGTTCTGGCCTTTCAGTGAGTAAAATGTTCATCTGAACTTACAGAAAGAAAAATTAGATTGCTAATTAAAGCATGTTTTAATCTCAAAATTCCAGCATTGAGATTTTTAGATGAAATAAATTGTCTTCCAAATCATTTTCCAACAGGTGCGCTCATTGATTCTTTCAGATTCTGTTGAATTATGGTTTATTTTTAAGAAGGGGACTGGATAGTTATGAAGAATTTTAAGTGCTATTAACATGATAAAAAGTAACTGATCAGCATAGAAACTTCACAAGGCTGGCCAGAAACTTTTTCATTAAAGATCTCCCATTAAAAGAAATAAGTGGAATCAAAACATTCTATGAAATCCTGTCAGTTTCCATTATAAGGGAGTCCAAAAAGGACCCTTGGGTCCAGATGAAAATTTTTAGTTGCAGACTTAAAGGAAAAGAAAATATACATCCCAAACAAACAAACAAACATCAATCTGAGATAAAAGAAATGCCAATTCAAATCCTCTTTCAAGTCCCTTCAGAAAACAATCTGACCCAGAATATTTGTATCCCAACTAAGTGTGTGTCTACCTCATTCTCCTTCGGATTTTACAGAGATGTCAGCAGGTCTTATTTGTACCACAGTGCAAAATATGTTGATGTCTCCAAAAGGTTTTGGAGACGGAAAAGTCATTTCTCACTCCGTTCTATTGAGAACTCCAGATCCCAGGTAAAACTGAGGGGATGGGGGGGTAGGAACCGCGCTGAGACTTATGAATTGCCTGCCAAGCAGCCTGCTTTTAACACAATCCAGAGAGTAGCATTCCTTGCTAAGAAGTCCTAATCAGCATTGTGCTTTTTTTAAAAAGTTGTTCAAAGGATTATGTTTTTAAAATGACCCTTCCACCTACTCTATTAATTACAACACGCAAGCTCCAGCAGAAAGGAGAATTTTCTATGGCCTCGCTGTGAAAGCTGCAGATTAGGAGCTAACCTTGTTTCAGGCCCATACATAAATTAAACAGCATGTGCTCCAAGTGCACATCACTTTAAAAATGTGTTCTATAAAACATCTAATATTTACAGCTTATAAAGCATACAGAAGGGGGAGTTTAAAGATGGAGATGAAGCTTTACATGGACTTTGTTTAATAGAGTTGCTAGAAGATTAAAAGCAGTATCCATTTTAAAACTATGTTTCTTTATTGCTGCAGGAATTTTATGCTATGTGCCAAACTTTCCAAAATTAACAGGTGCTTTTGGATACCCTGCCTCAGGCATGCTAAGATGCTGATTTTCAGAAATTCTCTAACAATGTACCTCAATGTTGGCAAGAAAGGCTGAGACAAACAAAATCTCAAATGATCCCCAAAATACCTCAGCCCCAATTTTCTTCTGGATGTTGACACTCAGCCAAACTTTCTTCTCACAAGAAAAAATAATCACCATCAAAGTTTCTCCTGCAACTGACACTTGTTTGGTAAAAGGTTTCTCAGACACCAAAGGGAATTTCTGAAATGTGTTTCAGAAACAAAGAGGGGATAAAGGGTCCCAGAAAATTGTTCTGCAGAGCACAAAATGAGCTGGTTCTGCTTCTCTCCATCACCAGTTCTCAAGCAAAAGCTCAGAGCTACAGTTCTCTGAGATACAACAACAGAACCAACAGAAAATCCAAGTCAGGACTGAGCTTTGCCACACAACGGAGTATCAGGAACAAAGCATTTGTTTCAGGAGAAGGAATCCAAAAGAAAGAGATGGAAATCAAGAAACAAAAACAACCCCTTTATGAAAGTATAATGTAGTTTAAAAGCTGACATACCCTAAAATTCACCTCTCTTCTCCCCTACACTGAAATAACTGCTGTTGTATAGGGTAATCTTTTTCACACACTGCTTTTTCACTAACTTGTCCACATAATGCTAAATTTCACCTTCTAGGCTACTACAGTTCCAAGACAATGACTCCTACCCAGCTCCAAGGAAGGACTCCAGGGTACTGCAGAATACTCTTCTCTGCGGAGCTCGCAAAACTAAAGTTTAATTAGTTACAGTTCAATCCAGATTGAAAAGTAGTACCAGAACTTTATCTTCTGGAACTAAAATGTATTTTCAGGAGTGATACTTTCACAAAAAGATCCTTGAAGCTGATGGAGAACTCTTGCTCATTTTAATGGATTTTGCACTGGGTTTAAATGAAAGCCTCCCACAGTCATTCAACAGGTAGAATGAAGAAATCAACGTTATAAAGTCTGAAAACTCAAAACCTTTCTAAAATCAGAGAGTAACTACATAGTTAACACTGGTCTTGTGATATACAATAGACATAAAGGGGATTATAATCCCCCAAAAGAATTTATTCCAACTGAAATGCAATGACTAAAGTAATATCATGATAAAAAAACTTTATAGCTTGCTTAATGGCAGGAAATATTCATTTTCTTGTTAAAGAAAAGATATCTGTCAGGAGAAGCATGCATTAAGCAGAGTGAGCTAGTAAATCTACCCATTACAGAATGAGAGACAGAAGTACTGAATTTGCTGTGTAAGCAGGTGGTGGCAAGGGGATATTGCTCCAGCGAGATACTGTTGCCAGCCTTGCTGAAAAGCTGGTTAAGAGCCATGAACTTCATGGGAGCACCCTTGTTTCCTCTCATTTCCAGGGCTGCAATGTGCTCTTGCCTTTTTCCTCACAGAGATGGCACAGCCTAGGGATACAGCAGGCTGCAGGAGAGCACTTGGTGGAAACTAGCATTAAGCTTCACCCCATGCTGCTGCAGAGAAGTACATCCCTCCTGCTGCCAAGCTTTGACCCACAGCCAGTATCACCTGCTGACTCCATAAGCTGTGCTCCTCAGCCTTCTGTGCACATCCCATGGAAGTACAAGTGCAAGGAAGCAGACTTCTGCCAACAAAATCCTGCACCTTGGTTTAGCACCATTGAAGAATAAGCTCCAAGAGCAGAAATACATCAGGTCAGAATTTAAAGAAGAAACTCTACTCCCAGATCAAGCCTGACAAGATCCACACTGTATTTGAGCTACAAAGAGGAGACGCAAAACAACCCAAATTAGCATTGTGACTACTTCTTGAACTATGCCCTTGCCCTCCACAGATCTAACTACAAATTCCTTGCATTTTTTGCATCTCGCTTTGTGATCTGAAGGTTGTGGACTCTCCTTCTCTGGAGACGTTCAAGACCCTCCTGGACCTCTACCTGTGCAACCTGGTCTAGTGAGCCTGCTTTGGCAGTGGGACTGGACTAAATTACCTCTAGAGGTCCCTTCCAACCCCTACAATTCTATCATTCTGTGATCTTTAAAATGACGCACAGCAAAGGGAAGGTGGGAGGGGGTGCCTCTAAGCTGCATCATGTGCTTTATGGAGACAAGCCAAGCAGCTACTTAGGCAACCATTAGGTCGGGAAACAATCGCTTCCATCATTCCCAACACGTGTGTCAACATAATTCCATGCTCTCTTTGTCATGCAAAAAGTCTTGGCAAAGTGACCCGGATACACCCAGAAAGCAGGAGCAAACTAAGCTCATTATGTTAACCCAGAGATCCCACAGCATCCTCCGGTGCCATAGAAGGAGACTTCCCACTTTTTGCTGGGTAGGAAAGGAAACTTGCTGCACTGAGAAGGGCCCAAGCCAAGCCTGGCTTCAGATGTGCGTAAGGGAAATTCACAATAGAGTTCCTTGGAAAGCAACTCTTCATCTGACCAGCACAAGAGATTGTATCAGGCAGTGTGATCACAGGCATTGCAGAAGGCATAGCACCTCACATAACCAGAGAATTCCCTCTCCTGTGTGCTCCTTGGAATCTTTCCAGCCATGCTAATTCAGCTCTGCAAAGGGAAACTCCTGCCAAATGGGAGTATCAGCTTCTCTAAGTCTTTATTATTGTCATTGGTAACTCCAGACTTTGTTTTCAATTTAAAGGAAGATTCAAAGCATTTTACAACCATTAAACATCTTTTATTCTCTCCATCTATACTTGTACCCCCTACTAACAGCAAAAGGCTTGTGCACATGAGAAAGGCTGGAAATATTAGCCCAGTGACTTCTTCACAAAGCCACACAGAGTAAGACAACCTTTCCATCTGCCTGAAAAATGCTGAATACATCTTTGGCGCACTAACAACTGGAATATTTCCTATATTCTACAGAACACAGGTATTTGTTTAAAGATAAACAGTTGGAGTTTTCATTAAAAAATTCTCCAGCATCTTCCAATTCCAGATTCAGTGCTCCAAGAGGAAAGTCCTAACACTGCTGAGTGTTCACAAATCCCTTCAAACTTCAGCTGCTTTGCTTCCATTGTGCCATGGTTAACATATATTTTGCAACCCATTTTATCTGCTGATTGCTTGCAAGTCCAGTCTTGGTTTTAGTAACACATTCAGCAAAACACAGCTTCTCAGCAGTCTATGTTCACAAGGGCCAACAAAGGCTAAAAATGGGGATAGACAAGAATAGTAAAAGCTTTTCCTGTGTTGTTGACACCTCCTCTAATGAAAGGCAAGGATTTCTATTGATTGTTCTGTTTAAGCCTGTATCAGTTACACTACATGCTTTGTTCCTTTAAGATGCCATATACTTGGCACATCCCGCTACCACCCAAACACTCAAGAATCAAGAGCAGGGAGTGCTGTCCAAATGGGCAAGTGTAGAAGAGCCCTTCCCCCAGCATCATTGTTGGAGTGGAAATATGCACTATGTTCTCACTTTGTCTTCTCCCCGCTCCACCATTCTGGACAAATTTACACTCCACAGCCTCCAAAAAAAATGCACATCAAGTACTACAGAAAATTCATTAGTAAGTCAAATAAAAGAAGACAGTAAAAAGTGGACATACCTGAATAAGAGAAACATTGTGTAGACTAAGTCTGAAGAGGTAGTTCCTGTATGAGCAAGCAGAAAAAATACAAATCATTAGGATACCAAAAGATGGAAGGGAAAAATTATAAAATTAAGCTATAGTGTTTTGTTATCCTTTTCTATGGACAATGAGTTCTTGTTGGATTCCTCTACACAGAATGTGAAAAATACTTATACGCCCCTTGTTCATCTGTGTTCTATTAAGCCTTGTAGCAAAGCTCTGAGCAGGTCCAGAGTAAAATACTCCAGTCCTTGTAATGGAGGCCTGTGTTGTAATCCCAAGAACACAGGCACTGTTTCGGATTGCTTTGGTTGGAGCCTATATAGAGTATTCTCACGGCTATTTCTATATGCTTGGAAACCTGGGGTTGGACAGAAGCCGACAGTTGCTGCAAAGCCGACTCTCGTAATGCATTCCCCCCAAACCCACCCTTGTAAATAAACTTTGTAGAAAAGGAGGAGAAGAGGAAAGATGTTTCTCAGCAGCATCTCTCTGCATAGAAAACCAGCAGGGAAATCAAGGCAGAGACTACAGTAACTCCCAATCTGCCTGTCATCACATGTCTACAGGCAAAGCAAGGGAATTCCTGACAGAACTCACTGTAGTGTGAGAAATCACACATCAGCTGAGCTCCTGCAGCCCTCCCTCTGGGTGTTCATACCCATCACAAATAGGAGGGAACACACATTTACATAAATGTCTACATACGAGGATTAATTAACAGATTTCACTTCACATTTTTGCTTGGTAAGACAATGCAGTTACCAGCAATCACCTGGCATATATTAAGCCATATGGACTTGATTGTGTGCTTGAGGGCTGTTGGCCATAGCTAAGTTCATATTTTTGCATTCCATCTGTCAGGGGGTGTGATGACCTTGGTCCTTTTCCAACATTCCTGTCACCATCTCCCAGAGAAGACATATTTATATTATACCAGGTGAACTATATTTTTAAAAGTTCTTTATTTAAACCATAGAAAGTACACCTTAGGTGGTAGAGCTTCACCCACTTCAGAAGATCTCATGTACAGGCATTCCCTCATATACTAGAGATGCAAGTTTCAATCTTATGCCATAGAAGTCAAAGCTCCTATAGTGCTGAAATGGTCCTAAGGACTCTTCTGACAAGCCTTCTTTAGAGTATATAGTCAGCAGAACGTTCTGCCCCCAAAAAAGAAAGTTATTCAAACTTCCCCACACAAGAAATTCATGGGGGGGTCACTAAAAGGCTTGAGCAATTTTTCCTTCTCCTGTTACCTCTCACTTTTATATCATGTAAATCATGAATATAGAGTCGCCTGTGTATTTTGTCTGTAAATAAGTCAAAGGATCTCAAACATTGCAAAACATCCATAAAGAAGAGTGGGAATGAAGATGATGGGAGACTTTGGATCTGAAACTCTTAATGCCAGAGCTTAAGACAACACAGTTCTGATTTGCACCATCTCTGCTCTATGCTATAATGGGACAGTTTCCCCAGAGAAGAATGAAATCTATTAGCAATATCTGAACAAAACTTATCAGTAATTATTACACCTCCTGTAATTATGCAGAGAAATATACACACAAAACTTCCATCTTCTCTCCTAATCCCATCACCTGAGAGTTCTTTCATATTCTGAAACCTTATTCCATCTCTAAGGACTGCATACTTTCTCAGTTAATTTATTGTTAACTCTTTAGCATCAGCTACAGATTTAAAATAATATGACCTGCAAATGCACGTAGCAGGTCAGAGACATCAAGTTAATATAGAGTCAAAGTCTTAAAATGGAGGAAAATTCTCATCTGGCAGCTGATCTGACTTTACTCACTCAGAGTAGCAAATCTTCACCAAAATATTAATGCAGTTCCAGGATGTGACTTGTAGTGGAATTAGCCTTCACCTGGAGAAGTTAAGCATGTCACTGGCCTCCAGTGTTACAACACCCTAAGGAGAAAGTTCTCATAACCAGGGACTTGAAGCCGCTACCCTGTTGTTAAGCATGCTATTTAAATGCATTGATTTTAGAAGACTTACATAGCAGATTCCAGTTCTCTGTTTCAGTCTTGTAAAATGCTGGACAGTTTGACTGAGTAATGAATTTTAATAATAGGTGGGTTTTTTTCCCCCAATTGCACTGCACAGCAAATTCAACCAAAATATGTTTAATGGAAGAGACAGAGCTAAAGGACACGTTCTTCCTCTCACTCAGCCAAAGCAGATGCAGAGAAGAATTAGTATCCATTTAAGTAAAGCCAATCTCTGTCCTCTCAGTTACTGATGAACAGCACCTGAACAAATCATTAGTGCTGAGATCACTCAGGTGGCTGAGATGTAAACCAGGCAGGAGCACAGTACTAATGTGAGTAGCACAAGGAGCTTCCAAAAGCTTCATGATAACCTCAAGTCTAACCTCGTGGCTTTCTTACAGATAGGAGAGTTTCCCTTAATCTTTCATCAGTTTGCTTTACCTGGTGTCTGAAGAGTCACTAGCAGTTTCTTTTTGTTTGTTTGATCCTTTTCACATCTCATCAACAGTAGTGTGAACACCATTAGGCAGACCAGGCTACCAGAGACAACAGCTGACCTGCCCAGCTAGAAACAACTAAACCTTAATTAACAAAGTGTTCTTTTACCCCTACGCATTCTATAATGCTATACTTTCAGTTAAAAGCCAAGAGAAAGATTTGCTGAATAAAATAGTACCATTTTTATGAATTGCATTCTAACTGCAATTTCAGTCCAAGAATGAATGAGGTCTCTGAATGACAGGCATGGTTTATTGTACCTAGAATTCCCCCATTTATGCCTTTTTTTTCTGCTCATATTTGAAGTTATGTCTGTTTAATACCTTGCTGAACTATAATTTAAAGCAGCTGGAAGAGTAGGATTAAGAAATATATGAGAACACTGAGATCTCTGCATTAATAGATGGGTTGCTTTCTTGGTCTTTTTTATTTTTTCCCCTCATATTTTGTCTTGTAAGTAAATGTTGACTAACTGCTTTCTCACTTAAATTAAGCCTTACCAAACTAGGCCAGAAGAGCAATTGCTTGGTGCAACCAGCTGTTCCAATAACCTCCTTCTCCCATATAGAAAGCTGGTGCACAAACTTGGAGAGATAAGACAACCCTTTTACTCACTTTCTATCCTGAAGATCTTGCACTTTCACTCCATGGTATTGCAACAAAAGCTCTCTTTCATCCCTGACTTGGCTGCACTTCAGCTGCTTTTGTTCTCCAGAGCAAGAGATTACACTCTTCTAAATATTTTGGGATAAACGATGCTATACACATTGCAAGGTGCCTCAAACTGCCAATTACTTTTACTACTAACTCTATTACTCACAACCACTCATAACATCAGAACATTTCTGAAAACACCCATGCTAATCAGTAACACCCTGAAGTCTCAGACAAGATTGAGGTTTTGCTGCCTCACACAAAGTGGTTGATGGTAGTTCCTCTGGCGATGAACTCTCAGCAGAAGCTAAATGAAACACCATCATGATGGCTCTCCTGTCACTCCTCATAGCAGTATTAGCCCCCAGCTCAGGTATATGAAGTTAGCTAATGTAAAGAACCTCCTAATATATACATCCCAGCCTTGAATAATTTGCCACCTGAATATAACCAGAAAAGTAAGTAAGTAAGTAAGTAAATAAATAAATAAAAAGAGGCATCATTTTCTTTACACTCAAAGCATGGCATAAGCAACTCAGCCAACATCACAGAACAGCTCAAGCAGGAGCAGATCTCTTGGTCCACTAGTTTGTGCCTGGCTTGGTAGAGTAATTCACCTCCAAGCTGGGGCACAGAATTTAAGCCTGCTCTGAAGTACCGTTTACACTCATGGAAGCGGGGTGCAAGCTTAACTTTTATTTTTTGAACAGTCTTCTGTACTGGTCTGCCTATGAGCAGAGCCAAACTGCAGTATAAATCCTGTAGAGGAAAGTATTTGTTAATTGGCTTCCTAACTCATATTTGGCTGCCTTGTTACATGATTAAGAGCTCACAGTGCCTGGTACCACAAAGTGTAAGTACCAGAACAGCAGGAAAGCAGCTGAGATGTATTTTAAGATACAGTGGAAGAATATATCCACTTAAGTCCATTACATTCCCAAGTCAAAGTGTTTAAGTGTTTATTTTGTATAGCTGAAGCACCGTGGATGAACTTTGTAACATTATGCCTGTTCACTTATGGCATGGGCTAGAGACAATTTTCAGTGAAGGAAATGGACTTTGTCTGCAAATATCACTGAGCAATAGAGATGCAAGTCAAACCACAACAGGAGTGGCTGAGTAAAAGCTGAGACCCTACCTCTAAGGAGTTCTGAAACTGTAAGGATTGCAATGTGTTTCAGATACAAGCTGTGAACAGACTTGTTTCCAGCTCTGAGCAGAGCCCTCTTTCCAAGCATTACATCTGCCCGTTTCAAAGAAGCTTCATTCTCTTTGAAAGCAAGTATGCTTTCCAGTTATACTGTGGGAGATCAGGAGGAACTTCTCCAGAGCGAATGGACTGCACAAGTGTAAATGAAAGGTCTAGCTATTGCTATTTTTACTAAAACAAGCAAGATTTGTTCACATTTCCCACCTTTGTCCTCCACACACAAAGTAAGATAACTTTTCTGTGCTTCAGCTTGGCATCCACAAGGCCCCTAATGCCAGCCACCACCAGGACTTCTCACGACTTTGACGTGCACACAAGATGCCAACAATATGCTGCCTTATCTCAGCTGGTCTGGAGCACCAAAAGGTACACGCACCCACTTGCACATTGCACTCTACAGCAAATGTGAGGAGCTTCCCCCTCCCTCCTTACAGGGCAAACTATCTCAGACTCCCTCTTTGTATACACATCTGCTAGTAGAAACGAAGCTAAAAGCAGCTGATAATGTTTGATCATGTTAAAAAAACACATTTAGCTCTTTTGGGGCTATTATTGCACAAAACAGGCATCCAGCACAGCCCAGGTGGAAAATTCAGGTACTCTTGAGATGTTCTGGGAAGCTATTCCCTGCCCTTGTGCTGCAATTAGGTGCCAGGTCTGCAAGAGGGACTTTCAACTGTCATAGAACAGATAATAAAAAAAAGATAATTAACAGAGCAGGGTTCTTTGGGCAGTGCTAAATGAGACATGGAATTATGCATGTGACAAATCTCATGCTCCTTCCCAGCACCATTAGAATCCACGTTCTGGGGCTGGGCCTTGGGCAAAGAGCCAGCAGCCCGTGTCAGCTCTTCCTATCTTTGCTCCTGGAGGCCTAAGATATACTTTGTACTTCCATAGTGCATGGTGAACACAGCTTAGTCATGCTTCACGACTCCCCAGGAGTGGGTTAGTATCATTGTCCCCTTACACTAATGAACAGAATGAGCCAGAGAAAGGTTAAACACCATTCTTCAAAGCACACAGCAAGGCAGCAATACAACTGAGAGCAGACCCCGGGGCTCTAGGCTACCAAATCTCACGCTAGATTAACACACAGTGCCTCCACACAGGCCCAGCTGTGGTTGAACTTTTCAGATGGTTATCCACATTTCTGAATCAGCCAACCACTCCAAGAAACTCTGCTCCTGAAAGATGATGCCAGCCTTTGCTCTTGGAGGAGTTAATAACATGCCTGCTCTGGAGTGCAATGGGATGATCCCTTTGCAAATGCTCCCCCAGTGATCTGTTTGAAAGGCCTGGCACGCACCTGCTGGAGAAAAGGTGGTAAGCCAGCATCTCCCTTACAGGCTTGATTCCTATTCACCAGTCATTAGATTTCTGTTGAAGAAAAACTTGTCTGTTATATCATTCTTTCTTAAAAAATCAATAGATGTTCAACAGAGAACTATACTAAATGGCACACCATAATATGATGCAGTTGGTGTATGAGCAAGTGCTTCTCCCAAAGCAGCATTTCTCTGTGATAAATCCAGTCAAAGCTAGAGCAACATCCTCTTAAAAGACACTCCTTATACAAGCAGCATATCATTCTAAGCAGCTTCCAAATTTAGCCAGGGTCCCAGCACCACTTCTGGATTGTCACTGGAGTCTATCTCTCTGACCATCACATTTTATCCCACCTCGAGTCTCTCTTGACGTGTGACTGCCAGTTCTTCCATGCCTCTCTCATCCAGCTGGCAGAGTCACAGAGCACCAACAGCTTCTTCTGATGCCCTTGAGCTGCACGGGGACCTTTCATCTCCTAATTTGCCCATGGCCTTAGTTGTGCCTTCTTAAGACCAACTGTGAAATTCCTCTTCTGATTGCTAAATGTTCCCTGTGGCCCCACACCTGCCGCCTTGGGCTGACAAATTCATTCAACTCTGTCATGCTTTCCTCAAACTCAGGATGAGTTCAACAAAACTTGAAAAGAAATATGCATGGAATTGATTGGTGAGATTAAGTTATTGCAAACCAGTCCTTCCTCAGGACTTACCATGAGAGGAGGGTCAGGGGAGACCTCATGGCTCTCTACATCTTCCTGAAAGGAGATTGTCGTAAGGTGGGGGTTGGTCTCTTCTCGCAGGTAACAGTGATAGGACAAGAAGTGATGGCTTCAAATTGCACCAGGGGAGGTTCAGGTTGGACATTAGGAAAAATCTATTCTCTGAAAGAGTGGTGAAGTGCTGGAACATGCTGCCCAAGGAGGTGGTGGAGTCACACCATCCCTGGAGGCATTCAAAAAACATTTAGAGGCTGTTCTAAGGGACATGGTTCAGAGGGGAAATATCAGTGGTAGGTGGATGGTTAATTTGGATGATCTTAGAGGTTTTTTCCAACCTTAATAATTCTGTGATTCTATTCCATGATTCTCTGTGCTGTTTTTTATACCTTTGAAGTGGTGCTGAGCAACAGGGCTTGCCACCTAAACATCTGGATATAAAGCAAAATGTAAGTCACTATAGTGAGCCCAGATATATTAAACTGACAGATCACCTGAATCAGAACAAAGACAATGTTTTCAGCAATGCCAAAGGAAAATGCTCTGCAGTCTCAACCTGTGATGCTGTAAAATACATTAGGTCCAAGCTTCTAAGACTTTTGCCAAAAATATCCTAACCTTATGCTTGCTTGCATCCCAGTCTCTCAAATACAGTATTGAAAGTTTAGTATTCTCAGTATGTTTGTAAAGCAGGTGGGTCTCTCATGGATGTCTGCTTTTGTGACAAACTAACACCAATTTTCCTTTTATCTCAAATATGATATGTAGAATCAGCAAGGTTGGAAAAAGAAATACAAGATCATCCAGTCCAATGATGTTTTTTACATCAGGCAGTTTGGGGAGTTCATGTCCAGATACAAAAGGTATGGCCTTGCAGGTTATGTGAAGGACCATCCCTCCTTCTCCAGGTACACATCCAGGGCAAAGCTATGTCTTTGCTCTCTTGCAGCTGCACCTTATTCTGTGCATTAGCCATGCCCAGCTACCTGACAGTGCTGCAGTGCAGCATTTTATTTGATGTATTAATTGGGAATAAATTAAAGTTCACATTCTGTTCTCCACAAAAGTAGAAACTCTAGCTAAGAACAAATTTACACTTTGAAAATAATTTGGACCAGGTTACAAATTTCCCAGAATCCCGTAAATTACAAAAATTCTCCTTCCGTCCTTTTCCTGTATACACCTTTTCCTCCTTTCCCAAGGGGTAAGCCAGTGACAACACATCTTTAGGGTGTAGCAAATTCATACTGCTTGCATACCAGCAGAGGATAGCAAATCCCAAAAAAGCCACAAATCCCAGGGGGGCTTCATGCTTCCACACTTACACAAGGGCTGAGCTGGCATGATATCAGAGAGGAAAATCTCCCTCTGAACAATCCCAAGCTTAACCAGAAATTAAATCAATTAAAGTACTTTAAATCACATTTTTGTTCCCTGTGTTAAGAAACTGTGCACCCCCAGTTATGGATTTAACTAGCTCTAATGTCTAATCACAAGTTTTTTTACCTTCACCATATTCTTTCTCACACAGGTCAGGCAATTCCTTTAAAAACTTCAATGTTCCTTTGGAAGTTTTTTGCTATTTTCAGAGAGTGATTCTCCCTTTTTTCTCTCACCACCATGTTACCCACCTCCCTCCACAACCCCCTGACACAAGGATGCAGCTTTTTGTCTGACTGGAAGAATAACAGAGAGAAAGGATAGTATTCGTTGTTGTTTTTTAGGTTTTTTCACAGCAGCCCTTTCAGCTACCCTGCTACAACCTGGATATAATCAAAAACATTATCATGCTCTTTGCTTGCTCACGTCCTCATTAATACCTCAACTAGCAAGGTAATTTCTCAGCCAAACGTGACTTAGAAGGGGGTAAAGCTGGCACAAGGCAGTGTGACACTAATGTGAACCATCAGCATGGCAGTAAGTCATCTCAGTCACTTCATCTTGGAAAAGCATTCAGTCAAACTGCAGTCAGTGAGGAATGGCACGTCATAAATGGTGGGTTAACAGGACAAGCCTGGATTCTATTTAACTTCTGGTTATGCTCAAGTGATTGTGGCCCATGCTAACTTGTTTGCGAGTTATTCTCTTCATGCAATATGAGACTTGACTTTGTCAGCTGAGCTGAAGTCACACTGTCCCCATACAGGTGTGCAGAACTCACAGACTTCCACGAGCACTGTGGAAGACACCTTCTCTGGGGATGCAAGGCTGAGGACAAGTGCCAGGTACTTGCTATTAACCAGGCTGAAACGCAACAGCAAAGGGATCGAACTCCACCTTGTCCACAGATTTTCTGTGACTTCATAAGAAAACTTCAGCCATGTCCATGCTACCCATGTAGAATAGTACAGAGACCTCTGACATTGTGAAGACTGCAGCTGGTACCTTAAAAAAAGCACAGTCTTTCTGCAATAATTGTGCTAGGTGCAACAAAGCACACATTTCAGATTTACTACAAAACCTCACGTCTCATCATAACAAGATCCTGATCATTCGGCAATAGAAAGTGCTGTTGATAATATTTAGACCTGGTACTGATTCCCTAAAACTTAAGACCCACTCTGCCTCAATGCTTGCCACTGAACATCTTCATTTGCAGAATGCTTTTTGCCCAGGCAGCACCATCTGCCAAGGCTTGTTCTCTTCAGGGGTCAGTGGCAGCCCAGATCTGGACAGGACTGAAGGTGCCCAAGGGTAAGAGTGATATTTTCTGAGCAACACGGGTTTTGAGGGTTTTACTGCAGTGCTCTTGAGCTTTCTGCCAAGAAGGCAAGAAGGAGCCTGTGTTCAGCCAGAAATCTGCATGAAACCTGGTGTCTGATGGACTAATCTATCAAACACAGGAAAGTTTCAATAAACTCAGGATGCAAAACCTGCTGCTTGGGGAGCCAAGATTATGTTTACAATATGCCGTATTTCTGCAAGTTGTAACTCGAAGCAACTCTTTCAGGACTTCAGTCCCTCCCTTCAGTCTTCAGCTCCTAAGTCTGTGTGATGCAGAGAAGCTTTTGTGCTCATGAAGTCAGGAGCAATAACAGCCAAGAAGGGGGTGCACCTACACTTTGCTCCCCCTAAGACAGCCTGCTTGAAGACAAAAGTGATCCTTCAATATCTGCCCTACATCCTGGAGGAAAATCTTTTCACCTGATCTGTAAGAAGCTTCTTAAGTTCACATAGCACTTCCTCTGCTTCCCAAACTATCCCTGTCTGTTTTCTTGCTGCTATCTACGTGAAATTAACAGGTGTATTCAGTTCAGCTCTAAATCAAGTACAAAAATCGCCCTCTGCCAAAGCATCCAGACTTGCATCACAAGCAGCTTGGTAGCTCTATCTCCAGTGCAGAAAAGTCTGGCAGCCCAGAATGACGTACATTTTACCTGCCAGTTCTGAGTCCCTCAACGCAGCATTTGCTCACTACCCTCTACCTCCAGGCTCTTCTTCATGATGGCCATTTGTGACAAGGGCTCCTGCGCTTCTGTTTTCTGTGCAACTGCCATGAGAGATGATCCCTTTCCATTTCCTGGTGGAGCTGACAGCCCTCTTGGCAGGCAGAACTATGAGGACTTCTGGCTTTCTGGATGGATTCCTACAACAACACCTCCACAGGCTGCAAACAGCCGCCTCTCATTGCCATGCCTCTCACACCCAAAGCCCCAGCAGGCTGCTGCCCTGAGCTGACATCCCTGCAGCTTCCTTCTGGGAGAAGTCAAATGTTCCCCTCAGGGTTTCCCAGCCACTCTCTGTGCAGCCATTTGTTTGGGTAGTGTCCTCCTGTTGTCCAAGCTGTTTCCCTTCAGCTCACTGTCGTGCCAGATTGTCACACAGTGTCTCAACCATCTTCCTTTATACCTTTTGTGTTCACCTCACTAGGGAGTTCTTGTGAAGAATGGAGTTTTTTGGCTCGACTCCACGCAAGGTCTTTCATATCAACAGCTGGTTATTGGCTCCTATCTCTGCCCAGCTGGTAACGAGTCTCAAGTTAGGACACTCTGCCTACAGCACGGGTGAGAGAGCAGAGGACTGCTTGGCCACTGGCACAGGCTGCCAGGAAAGTGATGAAGTCACTGTCCCTGGAGGTATTCAAGAATCGTGGAGACGTGGTACTTAGGGACATGGGCTAGTGGGCAATATTGGTAGATGGTGAATGGTGGGACTGGATGATCTTAGAAGTTTTTTTACTGTCTTCATAGTTCTACAGTTCTCTGAAACTCAGGTGAAGTCAAGGCTGTGGGGTCCCTGCCTCTGCTTTGAACATGACAGTGAAGAACAGGGGGGAAGAGGCAGAGAGTGTGCTGAAGCATCCTACAGAACAGGGATAAAGACTTCCTCCTGCCTCACCACCATCACCTCTGGCATCCCCACCAGCACAGGCACATCGGTACCGGCAGAGGACCCACAGCTGTACTGCTGCCCAGACAGGTTGTTACTCTCCATGCCTACTGCCTGCATCTAGATCTAACTTTGAGCTACAACATAGAGATACCCTCAGTTCTAACAGTTGCATCTTTTAAGTCTCCACTTTTTTAACACGGGTCTCTTTTACTTGCCCATTGAGTTAGGAAATTCAGCTAATCTCCTTTGTTAAACGATTTTTTATACCACAGCTCATTCAGGTTGTTCTTCCCAGTCCATTCACCATCTGTACTGCTGACAAAAGAGCAGTGTCCCAGTCTCCCAGCCTTTGTTCAGGTACTGGAATAATCTCTTCTGTGCCTCTTCTGCCGTGGCGGCAATATACAACTTGTGTCTATAATTCAAAACTACAGCTCATTACATAGCACTAATCTGAGAGAAACTGCCACCCATTTCCTCACCATTAATCTCTGATTTCAGATGTTTAGGTGGAGCAAGTAGACCTTCAGTTAATAAAAGCAAACTGCTCGCTACAAATGCTGTATAGCTGAGTTAAATTTGAAATCTAATAATGGGAAAAAGATTGAAAGTAAAGACAATAAGCATTCCTGATTGTGCTATTAGAGAGGAATGGAAGTTTCTACATAGTCAAGGCCGCAATCAGTTTCCATTTCAGCTCCTTTATTGGCTTTGACTTGGAAGGTCTCTCAGGTCTGAAAAATTCAAGGCTTATTCCTGATGAAAAGAAGAAAGTGTTTTGCAAAAAAAAAAAGGAGCAGGACAATTGGACAAAGTGGCATTGCAGAGAGCTCACACAGAAGAAGCAGGAATAAGGCTCTAAAAATCATCAGGTTTTTTTTTTTAATGGGAAAAGGGAAGGAGAAGGATTTATATGTCTTGGGTTTTTTTTGAGCTGTTCAGATCACATTGTCAAGCTTTTTCCTCTGTAAAAACGAGATCTCAAAAATTGTTTTTCCTCTCATTAAAATAGGTTCAAATAGTAATCACATGAGCTCAAGAGCTGAAAAAAGCAGCAAATATTTCAAAACAGTCACTCATTCACAGAAGAAAAAGAGCACATGAAAATACTAGTGTTGTGTTTTATACAAAAACCAAACACAAGTCAAAATGAAGGTTATGAATTTCTGAAACGTGTGTTTTTATACTTAATGAAATGAGGCTCCTCATACGGGCAGTGTGAGATTTACAATGTTCTAAACCATTCATATCCTCACTTGCAAGTGTTGGGATTTTACAAATGATGTGACAAGTAAATACGTTGCTTAGGAACCACGGTGGGCTTTTGAAACTAATTCTTTTGTTTCTGGGATTTTGACTTGGCAGGTGCTTGGTGCAGTGGAGTTATCAGACTCCTCTGGTTAGCGCTCAGACAGCACCACTCAGCTTGGCAAGGGCTCTCAGATAAGGATAAAGCTTAAAAATCTGAGGCTCATGTTATTCCAGCTTCCTGTCTGCACAGTGTGCCCTCAATACCTCTTACAGTTTCGGTCACGCTGTGTCCAGTTCCCAAAACCAAAACCCTGGTGAGCCCTGGGATCTTCTTTTCTTCTAGGAAGTATTTTCCACGAGGCTTTGAACAGCAGGATGAACTAAGTGAAGAGATGATGTGGTGAGGTCATACAGCTTTTAAATAGAGACAGAAAGAACTGGTCTGAAATAATTTATACTGCCATCGTCTAAGAGAATGATGTTAACCAGGAAATTGAGAAGTGGGAGTACTTATAAACTCTACCCTGATCCCAAACTCCTTCCACAACCCCAGAATAGCTGGTGTTACTACTTATATGATCTGCAGCAGCACATTTGAACATGGTTAACATTTAAATTTAGGTTTCATAAATTACACCCTGTAGAGATGGATAGAGACAGCTCCTATCTCTTTGAGGTATTGTTTCATTTGCAAATTCAGGCAGATGGTGCACGAGCAACTAATGACTGAAAAAAATCACCCCTAAAAATAGTCCAGAACAAGGTGGGGATTTATCAGGGAGGAAACAGAAAAGCCATGACTTCCCATTCCCGTTTCTCCAGCACGGCTCTGGGAGCTCCACTGACCCTGAGGACCCACAGTGATGCACAGAACAAAGATTCCATCTGAACCCCACATTCGAGCACCTCTCCCCATTGCCCCATGCAGAGTGGGAATGAGATGGTGAGGAGGGAAAGGGATCAGGGCCCCCCACCTTCATCACACCATGGCTGTATCCATCCCAAAAAAAAGCACCCCTGGAAACTAAATCTCTAAGTGGGGCTATTAAGAAAGGGGACAAGCTCTTTATCAGGGTCTAATGTGATAGGACGAGACGAAATGGTTTCAAACTAAAAGAAAGGAGGTTTAGACTAGAAGTAAGGAAGATGTTTACAATAATGTTGGTGAGGTGATGGATGCTCTTGTTCCTGGAGACAATCAGGGTCAGGCTGCATGGGGCTCTGAGCACCTGATGGAGCTCTGAGGATCCCTGCTCATTGAACAGGAGCTATACCAGATGGCCTTTAAGAGTCCCTTCCAGCTCAAAGGACTCTGTGATTCTATGATTATCAAGAATTGACCAACAGAACCATGTGGCTCCATCAAAACTTTCAGTCTCCTAGTCAGGCTTGTTTGCACTTTGTGAAAACTGACTTCTCCAAGCAAATTCTATAAATACATGTCACTGCTTCTGCCTGAAGTAATACACTGAGCTATATTGTACTTCCAGCAGGAAGCCAAATTTACTGTCATTCTCCTGTTTATAATGATGCTGTAGCCTCACGTCTAGCCACACTCATACAAACCCTTGTGGAGACAGAGCACCCCTGCAGGTCGTGTGCCAAGGGTTTAGCAGGGGTGAGGATGTCAGCAACTGCAATGGGACACCTGCTGTCCTGCTGAATGATGTAAAACACACATCCCTCAGAGCAACGAGCCTGTGTTTGTACAATGACTGGCAGAAGGCACTGGTCGTGGCTGTCCCCAGAGGTACGCCATTCCACTAAAACACCTTGCTCCTTTGTCTTGCCCCAGCCCCACTCACCTTCCTGTTCACTGGTGCTGAGTGGCCTGGGCTGACAGCAGACTCTGCCTCTGTTTTCTGCTGTAGCACAGCCTACCACCACAGTGCTATCTGCTTCTAAGCACTATTCTGCTGGTGGGGGTTGATTTGTTGTTAGATCATGCTTAGCCCTTTCTTTCGAGGCTGTCTTATCTGTTTATTATGCAATAAAAAATAGTTGCTGTGGGGGCTCATGATTCAGCCACTCCTGACGTATATTATTTCACTGAACCATAGTTCTTTTTCCCCAGCACAAATGCAGCTCTAAATTTGTTAGAGCTTGCCTAAGCTCGTACTGTGTTTGTGTTTCTACGCTTCTCTTATAGCATCCTAAATAAAGATAATGTTTAAAAATAAAAGAAAATATATGCTAATTATATACAATGGGCCAGAACAACAGCGCTGCACCAAAATGCATTAGGTGGGGATTTGACTACATCAGCAAGATGAAGCAAACAGGTTGTGGAGTGAATTCTAAAAGACAGGAAAGCAATTGCATATGCTTCCAAAGTCTCACTACAGTTTAAGCAAAGTTGTGTAGATGAATCTAGTACAGATAGAGAGACAAACACACCAAAAAAAAGCCAAATTCCCTGCTGGCAGAGTGACAGTGAAAAATAATTCACTACAACTCTCCTAACATTAATGATACTGAGGGAGAAGCCAGCATTCTGCTTCATTAACCAGTCATTTCAATTGCATCTTTTTCTCTTATAATTCCAGTAATTTTCTCTTCTTTGCAATTATATTAGGAGACTAAATCCCTCTACATAAATTATAGCTTTCTCTTTGAAGGGGGAGACTGGCCACATAAGCTGGAAACACACTCACCTCCAAAGCCAAAACCCGAATGGAAAAAGCTGGAGTAGTAACTCTGGTCTAATTAAAAGATTTTCTTTACCTTGCTCCCACAATGAGCTGGTTCCTGTTGGCATCCAGGGCGAGCTGAGAAAAATCATGCACACCTGGATAGGTGAAATTGGACACCCAGGGCTTCAGATCTGCAAGGAAAAGGAGAAAGCAGAACACAATAAGGCTGCTCTAGAAGCAGTGAGTTCACCCAGACATCTGCTAATGGATTTCCTACTGAGTTATCTCTCAGGGGAAGGCTAATTAATAATCTATTTAAAGGGTTGCTATTTATTCTGATTCTCGACAGAATGTGCAATACATGTACATAAACACAGGGCTGTCTCAGCACTTATTTTCACATCCAAGACGGAGCGTGAGCAGTGGCTTTTAAGGCAGTGGCAGGTTGGTTTCACTTCTGTTAAACCTGGCGAGTTGTGGTCACTGATGAGGCTAAGTGGTGCACAGGCACCAGGCTGCCTGCTGTGACACTTCCATCACCTTGCCTTTTCTGACAGGCAAAGGGAAGCAGCTGTTTACCAAAAATAGAAGGTGGGATCACCTGACTGAACACCAGGATAGAGCTTGAGTGATTTGATTCATATCACTTTAATCCTTCCTTAACCAAGAAGAGGGGACAGGGTCATCACAGCACCTTGGTAGCTGAGAACTGAACAAGCTTGAAGTTGGCTATATCAGCTAGCTTGGATATGACAAACAAGGCATTTTCCCAAACTGCAACCACACACAGATTAAATGCAAAGCAGTAGATTTGGCAATGCAATGTTCACGGGCACAAACTCTTAAGGAAGCTACACCTATCAACATAGCATCAGTTGAGAGATCTAAGGCAGGCAGTCCTGATGTAATAAAAAACATACCTGTTAAAAGAAAAAGTTGAATCATGATTTTTAGTGTATTCTCAGGTGCAATGCTAAGGCATTCACAGAGTCCCATATTTCAACGTAGTTACCAGCTATACTCTGTGTATATCACAGATCACAGAATTTCAACCTCTCGCCTTACACCTCTGCTGCATGAAATAACTGGAGATAGACGAACACTTATCTACTGAAAGTCATCGAGGTCTACTCTGAGAGCTTCTCTGAGGAATTTGTCCTAACTGTTCTACTCTGTCAGTTAAATACATGGAGAATACCAACTATCTGAGAGAGCAAGGCACAAATGAGACCAAATCATATCAGAATCCCTTTGTGACCTGTTGACAAGTAACCCTGCCTCACTCAAGGTCTGGATGCTGAAGATCTAAAAGACCCAAAGCTTTGAACACGAAAGGCAAAATCTTCTGGTGTCATGCCAACAGGACACTAAGAGACTGGCCAATGACCAGGACACACAACAGCAATGACGCAGCTATATTCAGAACAGGTCAAAAGATCTCTAACCAAACATGCCACCTTGTCACTTTATATCCCCAGTAATAAGTTTCATTGAAGGCAGGCAGGTTTGAACATTTTGGTGTAAGCCTTAGGTATCCTTTCCCCTGGACTGAAATGATGACAAGGAATCGTGTTGTTTGCAAGGCCTTTGGTGACTTGGCATGGTCCGTAGCATCGCAGACATCAAACAGTTTAAAACTTTTGATGTAGGAATATTTGTTGAGCAGTCTTCAGTCCCTCCTCTTTCTAGGGATGGATGACAGCTAATCGAGTCTTTCACTTACCAAAACTTGAACAAAATACATGTAAAAGTCCCTTCCCTTTGCTCTACTTGTCCTGCACTTTTTCCCAAGACATAACCTTGCCATGGAACTTCTGGTTTTGTCAAAGCTTCTGTTCATTTCCCAACTCCTCTTGAGCCCTAATGATGTGAGGCTGAGCACCAGACATGGCCACATGCTCCGCCTGACTGAGTCCTGACAGGACTTCCATCACCAGGACCTGGAAGCTTCCAGCCCTTCTCAGCATTCCTGCCCCACTACATAGCCAAACACAACACATGTGCCTCATCTGCTCATTGTTGAAAAGACGTGAGTTAAGGAATAACTCAGCCCATCTAACCTTCAAGCATCCCCACCTCTCACACTCCTATGGGGCCCTTAATAATGTACTGGCACTGGGGAGGCTCTGCAGTTTCACCTCTAGCATTCTCCTAACAAATGTGGCTCTGTCTTCTTTTCCTGTAGCTCTTTAGCTGCTGAGACATTTCTGAGCCAAGCAGTAGAACCAGCAGCAATAACACCTTTCAGGCAGGTTAGCGTGCTGACATGTGATGCATATCTCCTGGCATTTCTCTTGGCTGATGGGGGTGGGACTGGGGGATTGCTATATAACAGTGATACCTCTTAAAGATCCTACTTTTAGGTCGTAATTTCTCTTGTCATTTTACCTTCTCTCCTACCAACCTTCTCCTACTAAGTAACACACTATTACAGTGCAGTGGCAGGAAGAATATTTCTTCATCTGCTGCTCTAAGCAAAAGCTCCTCACTTCATAGAGGCACACTCATCAGTTCTTCCATTTAATGGCAAGCTCTGACAAATTACAGGTAAAAATAATTAAAAAAAAATTAAAGGCAGTAGGTGGTTTGAATCTTTCCATGTTGGCTGAAATGTCAGTCAAGCCCAAGAAATAACAGGCAGTGTCTTGATTTCTATTACTACTGCAGGTGGTACAACTTATAAAGAAACCCTTCCTGGTTATTAAATTAAAGGCTTCAAGGCATGCATCCTCATAGCAAAATTAAGCTTTTATAGGCATGTAGTTGGAGATTATTAAACCCAGCATGGTCTCAGCTAAGAATGTCTAAATGTGAGTTGTCAGAATTAATGCCAAACGGCACTTTTTCCTTCCAAATCTTCTTTCTTCCTGTTAGAGGGAAGGGATAAAGTGGAATGGAAATGTAGCCAGGACACGGGTCTTTTTTCTTTTGGCACATTCAAGTCTACTGCTCAAACCACAGACATCCCTAAGGACAGTTCTAGCCCTTCATTTTGAAACAAGCTCAGTTATTCAAGGTAAGTGCTGCCCTGGACCTATCCCATGTTAGCTGAAGTTTACACATATGGACCCAATGAACTCCAGAGTTTGCCTGTATTTGACCTTTTTCAGAAGGCTGATTTTTCCAGTGCTGATTCTTTAATTTGGCCAGAAACCTTCAGTGCTGGGGCATGTTTACATTTGCAAAAGTATCTGTTTAAAAGCAGTAAGAAAAATTAAAAACCAAGGCCCAAGGTTTTTCATGTCGGCAGCAGGAGAGGGAAAGTGAGGAACCACATAGCTTTGGGGCAAAGTGCTCATCAAGGCCTCCTTTGTTCCCCTCATCTCTAATCACTTCCAAGGGGTTAAAGATCAGTGATCTCACTTCCTCCACATTAGGACCAACAAACAGCAGTTTAATAGCCCCCCCCCACCACCACCCGGAGCAGCTCAAGGTGGTTCAGGTGTCCAGCTGCAGAGAGCACAGAGCTTCACAGGAAATGTTTGCCAGCGCACACAGCTGTGCTCAGGCTTTCAGGCATGTCTAAGACTAGGGGAAAAGAGGCCTTCTGCCATTGGGCTGGTGGTCCCTGTACTCTGCTGACATGCTGCTCTGCAACAGGTTCCTGAGAGCAAGACAGGGAATAGTCAGCTGCACAAATGCCTGCATGCCAAATTGCAAGAGCTGGCTATAAGGGTCTGTTCCAAAGGTTCTTCAAGTCATTGGCAGTTTTCCACTGAGCTTGATGAGTTTTGGATCAGCTTCTGAAGACGTGGTAAACCTGGTAATACTTGAATCTTCTTCTTCTTCTCGAAACCAGATGCTCCCCACCTTGCCCTTATCCTGCATGTTTTGGTGAAAAGAAGTAAGTAAACACTGATCTGACACATTCCTATCTAAAAAACGGGATTCGTTTCTTCATCTCACTCACATCTCACTGGGCACTCACAACTCACTTCTCCAGCAGGCTGTGACTGCTTTGTGCACCCAGCACACACCACATGAGCAGAGGGGTTAATTGCTGTACCTCGAATTGCAAAACCATTGCTAGGTGCAAGGAGCACGGCTAACCCCTTTGCTACTGAAGAACATCTCTTCTGGAATAATTCTCTGCATGACTGCCTAGAGGATCAACGATTCTTCCTGCAAAATAAGGATATATCCATATATAAAAATTACCCATGCTCCTAATTTTGCTGTCTTTGAATACCTGTGAGGCTGTAAGAGCAAAAAGATCAGCTTAAATTACTCATCCAAGTTTTTCTCATGTGTTTTGGGCAGAGCTTACAGCCCAACATGAATCCACATCACCAGCTGCAAAGTCATTATCTGCACTGAAGCTGGAGAGTTGAGAGCCATTTCAGGCATGTCCACATGAGCCCTTATCATTCTTTGAGTAGCAGCGTTGTCACATATTAGAATGTCCACATGTGGAGTTATTCTGGAATAGCTCCTCCTGATTAGTGCTGGCTATAGTCACTTGTTATGCTACCACATGGTAACACAAATCTCCTGCCAAATGGGGAGGATTGCACAGAAAAGCTTCAAAGATCATGAAGAGACATTAAGGGAGGAAGATAGGGAAGTTAAACAAAAAGGAAGATCCAGAGACTACATTCCACAAAATACAACCTGAACCAGATGCATTACAAAGCCCCTAAAAATAAGCTGATTCAGCAGGAACAGGCTCATGTAATGCAGTAGAGCGCTCATAGAGCACTGAGGGCCTGCCAAACTCAATGGGCATAAGTAAATACCTGCTCTGCAGCTATTCACACCTACTTCCATGCAGCGTTAACTTGACCACACATTGAGTGCTTCCCTTATTGCCTCAAGATGGTCTCTTAAAAATTCTCTTAACCCAGCTTACAATTTCACGGCTTGTTTAACTCCTGTGTGTGCCAGTATTCAGGGGACACCCAAATGACAGTGATGATTTCTCTAACTGTACAATCTTCTCTCCTTTCAACTTGCTTAGCTTTGGCACAGGGCAAACAACATTCAGCAACTGGCAGATCCTCCAGGGTGCAAGTACTCAACCACCTAGATCTTTTCCAGTCCACCCACTAGCCTGGAGGACTCTCAGGACTCTCAGTGTTGAATCCTAACAACAGATGTAAATCACTTTGTAACATAAAGGCACAGGGTGTCCTCTTGGTATTGACCTCTTGTCAAAATGTAACCTACCACGTTAAATCTATTCACTTGTCAAGAGGGGCGAAGTTAGACCATTCCCTGCATCATTTATCCTCAATATTTCAGAGCATTTTTAACAAAGCAGATGGTTGGCTGCAATGAGTGATGTCAGAGTATCTTTTCTGTGGAGGTTACTGATCAGAACCCACAAAAAACAATGCAAGCAAGGCTGCAATCAAAGATCAGAAGGCTAATGACTACGTATGCTACCACGTGGCTTCTGAAACACAGCAAGTGTGGACACTTCCGCAGATCCATAATAGTTACTGTCAACTTACAGCATTATCTTCATTAGACTGACAATGAATCATATTTTAATATCAACCTCATTTTAAATTTTAGCTCTCTGTTGTAGGTCACACCACGGGTTAGTGAAATAGTCTTTGAAAACGTTTCGCTGTTATTCCCTGCTGAGATGTAAAAAAAAAAAAAAAAAAAAAAAAAAAGCCTCCACAACACAAAAACACCCCACAATTCAGCAAAATTGTCAGGGGAAAGAGAAATCTTTTGATCTGTAGGCAGAGCTAAGCAAACAAATGTGTCAGCACTCAGAGCTCAACTTTACTCAGGAGGCCAGAAAACTCTACCTGGCTTTACCCCAAAAATCCTCCTACTCATGCATATCACCCTGCTGTCTTGTCTTCCCATCACCACCTCCACCTCATTACTGGTGTTCTCTCATTCGTTAACCTGAGCTGTTGAAATCTTCAATTGTACACTAAATATGCCCTAACCCCAACCGCTGCAATATCTAGCTTCATTGCCTTCCTGAATCTCTGATCTCTGTTCACAGTTATGAGGACTTAGAAAGCTGCTGGAATAGTACAGTCTGTCCTACAAAATAGGTCAACTATATACCATGCCCAAACCATCAGTTTCCCAGTCTCTTCCCTCAGTATCTAAATCCAATTGTTTCACCCTGTTTACCATCTTACCCCACAGTCACCACCCCTCCTACTCCTGCGTTCTTTTTTATCAGCCTTCACCTTCCAGTCATATTTCTACTTCATTTCTTGCCCACTCATTCAATTATTTTAGTCTTGGCCACCTACAAAATTCCTTCCAAGATGAGAGAAATAAGGAACTAACCCACCAGCAGCATGAGTGTCACCATAATTGATGGCTGTAGATAACCATTTCCTTCCAGCGTGATCCAAGGAGCACAAGAGTGGCCCTCTCCAGCCCATCCAAGAGCATGGATATGAAATGACTAAATGAAAAAGGAGTAAGGCTTTTCTCCCTTGGTATCAAGAGGAAAAAATTAGTTCTATCTCAAATTCCAAGAAAAGAAAAGGCTTTGCTCTTACCACTGAAAATGAACTGAAGACCCTGGTCACATATTCACACAGCTGCAGGAATCACAGTAATCATAGTAAACAAATGGTTACCATTTAAAATTATGTCAAATCTAGATGACTTTATGCTTCTCCTACACTTTCTCCCTGGACTGACCTTGCTGAGCTTCTTCCATTCCAAGAGAGAAACGTTATCTGCAAGATGTAGGCAAGGCTCCAAGTACCCAACACTGATAACTTCAGAGTCCTCTCAGTCTCAGGCAAATCATGAAACCATGTAGTGTCTCAGGTCTTGAAACTGTTAAATGGGTTTAGTGGTACTAACCAGTCCATCCATGCCTCATTATCTGTAAGGTATGCAATGTGCAGGATGCACCATTGTTAATGCATATCAAGCATCTTTACTGTGTTCCCTAAATTTTGATCATTTCTTCAAAACAAGTGTAGTTTGTTTCAATACAGAGAAAAAGGAATTTAGTCCAAATCTAATTTTTTGCACAAGTACAATTATGACTGTTTGTTTATTTACTTTTTTATTATTAATACGGAGCAGCTGGCAAAACACACTAGTCTGTCAGAAAGAACACAGGGATTCAATCCCAAATAAAGAAAACAACAGATAATAAGCATGAACTAATGCTCACTCTCAGTAAGGGACAGTGTGCTGTTATGCTATCCCGCTGGTCCCCCAAGGAAGGAGTTTGAAGGACTGAGAGTCACATTCTTGCTTCTTCACATTTTACAGTTCTTCCACGTTTCTGCTCCATAGAGGCCAGTCTTCCACAATTCTCTCTTTTGCTTGGGTTCCTCTCTCCTATTTGCACATAGAGGAGGGCAGGCAGAAGTTCAGTCAAGAACTACCCCAGGGGAGAGCCAGATAGCACTTGGTAAGTCCCCAGGCATCAGGCTGGGAGACTGGGAAAGAAGCCATGGAACATGAGAGAAGCCCTTTCCTCTTCAACATGATCCCTGAGCTCAGAGCCACACAAGAACACAAATCCCAACTAATGTACATCATCAGAGACACCCCACCAAGGATGGCTGCTCACTGCAAACATGGCAAACCAGCAGACCAAGAGGAGATGCTACAGTGCTGCAAAAACAGAGAATAGGAATGCGTGGCTGTGAGTTGGAAGTGAGTCCATTCGCCGTGTCTGAGGTCAGCAGGACCAAAGGTGCATGTCTGCACAGCACAGGACTGCGTAGAAAGGCTGGAATGAGCTTTCCTCAGCAGACTACCAAGGGCAAACGCTGCACTGTGCCCCACACCCTGTGAAACCACGCTAACTGGGGCCATGTGCAGCCCCACTGCCAGCTCACCCAGAGCTCTCTTGTTTGCTTAGGATGTTGTTAAAGTATCATGATCCATTGTATACTGAGACAAGCCCTGCAGCTGTCACGCAATCTCCCTTGCTAAGAACGATAAGGTGAGTGCTCATGCATCACTTGCACCTTCCTATGACATCCTGATCGGTATAATCCCTCTTTTCAGACAGGAGCAAGCTGCATCTTGGCTCCTACAGCCGTTACAGTCTGATGGAAAAAAGCACTCCTTTGTCATTGTTCAAACCGTCTCCTCCACATCTGGAGGCAGACTTTTTTTCACTCTCCTTACAGTTAAATGTCTGCACCAGACACTTGTGCCAGCAGAGATGGCGCAAGATTCAAGGTAATTGTTTTCACGGTGAGAACACTGGAAACTGAGAGAAGACAAGGAAAAGATGACTAAACTCCCCTTGAGTTTCATTTGCAGGTCCTCAGATCTGTCACATAAGAAGACGGGTAAGATTTTGATGAACATCCTGAAGTAGAAGCTGACCCTCTTTGCCAGCTCATCAAAGGCTCAGTTATCAGTCAAACACAGAATTTATACTTTTTAGCTAGTCAGACCTATGAGGACTACAGTTTACTGTGGATAAAGGTCCCATCATGAGTCAATGACATTGGGAAATCAGAGCAGAGGCTGTAAAATCCTCTAAGAGTTTTGAAATGAACCTCTTCTCATAACCATCAGTGTTTTTAAATTGGAAGCTGGCTAATAATAGTATGGGATTATCAAAGACCAGAGATCGTCAATGACCTCCACCTCTTCAATTAAAGTGCTGTAAAACAGAACAATCCCCATGCATAAAATGCAAATCTGAATTTTGCAGCTCAAGCACTTCCATTAAAAACATTGTAAGGATTTCTCAGTGCTAGTAAAATGGAAGGGGTAGGTGATAGACGAAAAAGTGGGGTTTTAAGCTGAAGCACAAGCGTTCTTCAGGATTTTATCTGCACCTCCAAAAGCCAGAAATGACCAGGAAAACCTCCAACTCGGACCTTCATCAGATTTCTGAACCACTTGATTCAGCCATGTTAGAAGAACAAGTCGATCAGTTGGACCTATGGTAGTAGAACTTGGTGGGAACAAAATTATACACTAAGATTTATAATTACAGCCTCGATATGTCAGTTCTGTGCACCTTGACTACAGCCCTCCCCAGTACATAAGTACACATTTGGTTCCAGTTCCACAAGCACGCTGACTTCAAGGTAAACATATATTAAGTGCTTGACCAAGCTGGGGCTATTCCTGCTTTTCCAGGGCAAGCCCTGCATAATTAAACTAGAATACTTCTTACAGGAGTGCTAGTACTAAACTGAACTTTATTAAAACATAATTGAGTCCCTGAACGGAAGGTTTTAGGAGAACATGATATATTAACGTTCATCATAAGCAGATGTGCTAAATAAATGAGGAACTCTAAAAGTGAGAATCAGGTCTCTGTAATGTTTCTGTTTGCACTGAAGCATGGAGGATGAAGAAAAGTGCTTTGCTTTGCTTCTCACTCAGTTTCCTGACGCCAAAGTACTGTATGCGGGACCTGAAAGCAGGCAGCCCACTTCTATGTCCTGGAGCCAGCCACTGGGCCAGAGGAAGGACCAAGTCTGTGCTGCTGTCATCCTCCATTGCACCAGTGCTACCACTGGAAAACATAAATAAGCTGCTCGGCTGCTGAACAGGATTTTTCGTGGCTTTGGTCTGTGTATCCTCCTTGGTGACCTGAGTACCTGAGCACACCTCACCTCCTGAAGCTTCACAGCAGTCTTCCCTTTCTCTCCTGATTGCCAGCAATTCGCTCTGTCTAAAGCATATTGTGAACGAAGGGCACTCTACCAAGACCCCTCTTCTCCTTAAGGACTCAAAGAACAGCACACTGAATCATTTCTTCAATCAGATCTCACTGCATTGGTTTGTGAAGTGCCTGGACACTGCTAATGGGGAAGAGTCAAAGAACTACCATCATTATTGTTATAATAATTCTTATGGAATGAAAAATATATTGACAGCTGTTGAGTGTAATATTAATAAGTTTGGCCTGAGAGCAAATTAATTCCCTGACCACTGTATATCTATGGCTTTACTAGTCATAATTTAAAAAAAAAAATCTAAATCAACCCTAAGGAAGAAAATATCAGCTTCATTTGCCACAGTTTCATTTTTCAAGACAAAAACAAAAATCACCACAAGGCTCACTTAATGGAAACAAAATCTAAACCAAACTGCTTGAAGGTCAAGTATTCTGCAGCATCCCAATCTCAGGCACAGGATCCACCAGCTACAAGTTAACACTCCATCACCTGCTACATCTGGACTTCTCATGTGGAGATTCAAGGTATGCGGGGCTATGAGCTAAAAGTCAGTTCTCCCATAACGTATTTTGCCTTCCCTTTAACATTTAACCAGGTATACTTCAGACTTCCCGCAACCCAACCATTGTTAACTGAAGTTTTTGGTTGAATTTTCAAAATCTCACTTGTACAAGAAAAGTGTAAATCTTTATCAGAATTTCCTAGGGGGCTCTCCTAGCTGACTTAGGGAGTTGACAGATGCTAATGTGCTTTTTTTCCATCAGTGTACAGTAAAGGGAATAATGTATTAGCAGACAAATAAAAAATAGTGGGGGTGTTTGGTAAAATGTCAGGAACCTTCAAAAGAAATAAATCATTTCTTATTATCCTTCAGCCCACAAGCTTAAAACAGCTTTTGCTTTCAATGCAACAAGCAAATGCTTAACTGCTCCCCACAGATCTCAGAGTTTGAGGCTGGCCACATTTCAATAAAATGTTGTTCAAAGAAAGAAAATATTGAGAAAATATATAGCAAGCAACATTCAAGCAACCTGAATCACATTCAGCTGGTAGAAGGCAGTAATTACAGTCAGTCTGAAGTAAAATCCCAGATTTAAACACTCTTGAACTAATTCACTTTAAAAACCTGGGTCCACAAACAGAGAAACTTGTCTGCATCTAGCAGAGACTGAGGACCAAAGGATGGCCAGATACTGCATGCCCAGAACCTGCACCAGTCATGATGATACAGTCTGCAAAGCTGAGATTTGTTGTCCTGAGAAGATCTGGGATATAAGCTACTTAACCAAGTCTACCTTTCTCTTATGCTTCTGCATAAGATCTTCTAGGGACAAAGAAAATCTGCAATTGTTAAAGCAGAACAGCACAAATGATGTTGTTTCAACTTACACAAACTGCCATGACCCAGGGCAGAAAGCACTGGCAGACAGCATAGAAAAGGACACAGAGTCTACCACAGTTCTCCTGAGCACACTGATATAATGGATAAAACTAAATAGAAAGAAATAATGAGAGAAATTGCATGTGAAAACCTGTCTACATCTTTCCAGTTAAGCTGTGAACATCCAAGTGATTCATATAACACGGGCGAGTTTGCAAACTTTTAAGTACTTCCCTGGTAAACAAGCTGAAACCAAATTCTCCACCTATTACAGACATATAAACACACGTCAGTCACAGCTTTGGCCCCCTGAAATAACAAATCTTATACAGCATTGCCATGGCAGAAGTTGTTCCTGGCTTTCCCAAGGGGCATGTTATAAAGGAGCTCCAAATGTCTTTAATGAATCACAATTTAATGAATAACATAGTTTTCTGTCTAAGAAGCAGCTGTATAATAATGATATTGCTGAGAAACTTGGTATGGCAAGAGTATAGCTCAGTTGCAAACGCAGGGAGCATCTCCTCTTTCAAAGACTGAAAAAAAAAATGACCATATATGACAGGAACCTGAAACATTTTCAAGTTTTAGGCTTCCCAGAGTGGTCTAGAGTGGAGCTGAGCTGCGATGCTGTACTGTTTAGTTAAGCAGGACTTGTTTGCATGTATACATGCACTGATAAATATCAAAGGACACGCTAAGAATATATATGACTTGTTTTACTAATTTCTCAACTCACTGAAATACAAACAAGCATGCAAGATCGCTCATGAAGCTACCCACACACAAACAAGTAACAAGACACCATCAACAGGCTCCTGGGAAGTAAAAAATCATGTTGTTATTGATCTAACAACAGAAATCAAACTTTAATAGGAAGTTCTGTAAGCACAGAGTAGAACAATCTAATTATGAAAATTCCAAACTGGGTACGTTATTACTGCTGGTGAAACTGTACAGTGAGCATCATTTATAAGCTCCAGGAAAATCAGGGCAGCATTGCACTAGCTTGGTGCTGCACAAGCAGCCACAACAACAGGACAACACAAATCTCTGGCCCAGTCTCACAGCCTCTATGTGATCAGCTAGGAGGAATCATTCAGCCCACAGCCTGTTCCCAGTCCCCACCTTGCTTTGCAGCACAAACTTCAAAATTCATGCCTGATTAAAACAAAACAAATTGGCAGAACTCAAGTAGTCCTGCTGAGAAGTACTCGTGCTGACTGCCCAAAATGCCCACCAGTTGCTCAAAATCAGGAATCAGGGCTCCCACGTTCCCTGCAGAACAGTTTATCTGAGTGCTGGATCCCACAAACGCACCCTCAGTAAACTCAAGGTTTGGTGCTCCTGGCTAATAGGAAGAGAATGCTTTTTCTTCTTTTTGGATCTAAAACATCTTCATTATTGTATTACCTATTTAAATATCCAGCTGAGTTCCAACATGCTTTTAGCCGCAAGGGTTTCTCCTTTCACCCTCCCCAGTTAAACAGACGGCCAGACTAACTTGGCAATTAAAATAAAGGTATATTTACCCATTCTACTTGAGCAGGGTAAGAGCCAGCGCCATATCATGTAGGCTTAAAGATTTTGCTAATTTACTTTAATCTATTTAAACCTTTAAAGCGCAGATAATGGGAAACAGACAAGAAACCTCTTGCACTTTCCAAATGAAGAGACAGCCGTTTCCTCCTCTCTAAAGAAGGGCAACTCTCTAGAAGAACCCTGAAAGGTCAGCAAGGAAGCCTTTGACTACTTTCTTCCTGGAAACCCTATCTCAAAGGTCACAAAACCACTGCTAAATTGCCTTTAGCAAAGAACCTAACCAGAGACAAGTTGCAATGTACTTAATTGCCTTTAGCAGGAATGTAACAAGAGACGCATGGCGGGGCCTTAAATGGGAACCCAGATCAATACTTTAACATTTAGGAAGAAACCACTTTTAGCAAGGAGATTCAGTATGTTGAGCTCAAGGCTGGGGAGAATGCAGAAACAACAGCAACTTTGTGGGCTAAGCACCATGTGGGTATTCAAGCAGACTGGACAGACCACAGCACAGGAGTACATATACACTTGTGGAAAATCCATCTGGATAAAAGCAAGGGTAACACAGTCTTTCAAAGGGACAGTAAAAAAGAGACTGGCCATGTTTTTGTGCAGCGTGGCAAGGCATGAAGTAACAAATCATAGTGATGTAGAACCATTAAATCTTTTGAGTTGGAACAGACCCTTAAAGGCTGTCTGGTCCAACCCTTCTGCAATGATCAGGGACATCTACAGCTTATTCAGGTGCTCAGAGCCCTGTCCAACTCAACCTTCCACGTTTCCATGGATGGGGTTTCCACAAAGGCCCCTTCTTGCATAATTAAGAACTCATCAAGCTGAGTATCCAGGTGAAAGAGAAAAACTACTGGCTGTGGTGATAAATCAGAGAATCACAGAATTGTAGGGGGAACTGAAGGGACCTCTAGAGATCATCAAGTCCAACCCCCCTGCCAAAGTAGGCTCCCTAGACCAGACAGGTGGGCTAAACTTAAATAAATACATCCCCCCAAAACTCAACAAACAACATGGCAGCCATGCACTGCGATTTTAAAAGAATTTACTTCTCCTGCATTCATATATGTCCAAATTGTCTATCACTTTTCACTTATTATGTCTCTAGACTCAGCCAGCTGCAAGATGGGTATAAACACATGAGACACAGTTTCAGTGTAGCACAAGACCTCCGGGGAGATTACAGCAGAACTGGAAGCAAAGATTCTTAGACCAGTAGTCCCAGGCTGTTCAAAGTAAGTGATTGCAATGAAACCTCTGAGGGAAAACCCTGCAGAGTTTCAAAGGGAATGCAATTCATCAGGCCGCTTGCACTGACCTGTGGATAGCAGGTGTAAGGAAAACAACACAGACTAAACCTTTCTCCATAACAACACCAGGAAGGACTTCAAAATGGATCATCCTACCGGAACTTGAAACAGAAATAGAAGTTCTTACCTTCAAAAGCAATTGTGGGGTGTTCTTTCCTGACACACTGCTGATGTTCAGCTTCAGAGTATTCAGGTACATTCTGTGATGCTGAGAGATGAAAAGCAAGAAGAAAAAGGCTTGGCAATGACAGGGAAATGGCCTTTAATCTTGAAACAACCATGACTGAAGGGCAGTTGCAGATCTAGCTTCCAAGGTGGGCCCAGGGAGAATGCCTGAAATACAAATAATTCCACTTTCAGAAAGATTGTTTATCCAAAGTGTGCAGCATCAGTAGGGGAAGGTGGAATTCCCCTTTCATCCCAACCCCACTTGTGGTAAGTACACATGAAAATAACCCACAAAACAGCATCTAAAAAACAAATGACCCAATTTACAACTATATTTGAGCTCTTAACTTCAAAGGGAGGTGCAGTGCACAGCTTTCTAGTTATCTCTGTGCAGCTTTAAGACATATGTCCTCATACAGTACCCAGTGTGCAGTGGGCAGCACTGACAACGTGACATCTGCACGTGTAAATGTGTCTCCAGTGTGGACTCCTCACTCTTCCACTTTTTGGGAGGATTATTTAAATGCTGTGTTGCACTCAAGAGATCGCTCAGGGTGGGCCAACATCAGAACACGTGCAATTAATACTGTTCTAACAGGAGATTTATACATTTTACCACTGCTGTTTTAGATGCCTTGAAACAAGAATAGGCAATTTAAAGGTGTTGCCAGGAAAGTGCTAATTAAGGTGTAACATAAAAATTAAAAGAGCTTAATGGGGAAAAAGGTGAGAAGTGAGTCAATTGCCTGTGTTACCACAGGATGCACAGCCACATAAGCAAAGGCACAGCTGAGGAGGAGGAGCTCTTCTCTCAGGCAGAGGGGCAAGCCCTGCCTCTCCTATGTGAGCAGTTGGTAACAACAGAAGCACAACAGATACAGCTCTTCAAGCTCCCATGGGGCTACTGGGCCTGAGGCAGGGGATGGAGGATTAATTAGCTCCTGCCACTGCTCCCCAAGATGCTGAAGCAGCTTAGTAAAATCTGTATTGCCAAATTTAATCTTCTTGATGTGAACATTGTCTTTTTCCTACGTAACTCTGTTCAATTAATGCAAACACATGTTTTCAAACAAATGGAGTCTTCTATCATTGAATCTTATCTACTGATAAAGCCGATTCTGATTAAACTCACATATAATGAGAATTTCAATTCCAGTGGGTGCCATGATTCCTAAAGATAACACAACAGTCAGCTCAAACAGTGCCCAGGGCCCTCTCTGGTTTTGCTAGGAGTCCCCAAAACCTCTCCAGTGAGTTGAAGCACTCAGACTGGGATCCAATAACACAGGGCACTGGTAAGCAGTGACAGGCTCACAGCAAGGGCAAACTCCAACAAGAGGGACAATGCTGTGATGCCAAGGAGCTGGGAGAAGCTCCTGGAGGTCTTTGGGCATCATGGGAGCAAAAACAGACCACGTAGAGCAGCAGTGGGAGACAGTGGGTCTGAAAGATAGATCCTGTTTTATTCTTAAGTGTATTTCTCTGTGATTTTAAACAGCCGCATACAGAAGTACATCCATCATGCATGTCCTCAGCAGTCACTATATACCACTGACTTAAATAGCACTGGCATTCAGGAGCTGGGGACATTATAGAGATTTGGTTTCCTAACCGGCAAGAGTGAGAGATTACAGCATTTCACATTTCTTTTTCAGCCCTATACACATACAGATTTTATGCAGGGCTGTATAAAATCCCCTTCCATTTCTCCAGAGGAATTTCTGCAGAGTTTCACTATAGAGCTGCGGGGCTTTTTTAGTTTGTTTGTCTTCTAACACAGCAAATATAATGTTAAATTAAAAACAGGACTGGCAGAAGTCAGGGACGTGAAATCATTCAAAGCCAAAGCCAGACAGTGTTCAGTCATTAAGCACAAGCACACTGCAGGGCATACACAAATGGGTACTGTGGCATCTCAGATGATGGAGATGTTACTCTAGCCATGCTATAATGGAAGTTATTGATGATAGAGCACCAGATTATATTTTCAGTCATTGGTTTAAATGACAATTTTTTCCAGTATTGATCCAGAAGTTAAATACAGCACACAGCTGTGGACCCCAGGGAGATGTGTTTGTGTAGCTCTCAGATCCACTGAAAGTTCCAGCAAAGAAAAAGCCAGATTTCCCTTTGACAGGAGATGGCTGTTGTGGGAAATGCAAAAGAAGCAAAAGGACTTCTTCATGTCAGAGATCCTTCCTGGGAACTGGAAGAGACAGGCACAGAATTCTCACTTTATGCATGCTGTACTCCTCCCAGTCCAGTTGTGATTAGCTAATCCCAGAAATAAGGTACTAAGCTAGGCAGAATTTTTATCTGAGCCAATATGGCTGCTTTTGTGTGCTAACCATCCAAAAAATGACCTCAAGTCAGGTGAACAAAACTTTTATATTAGATAACAGTGCTTGAGGACACAAAGCAGAGCTCCCTCACAACCCTCCAATGTTCCCCTAAGGCCCCGTGTGGTCCAGAAGCAGCAGATGAGTAAATCCAAGCCTCACCCTCAACAGGGTCGTGAAACAATAAGTTTCAAACAAGAGAGCTTCATAACATCCCACAGATTATTCTGTGCCAAAGCAGAGTACATTTACTAGTGTTTTGTCTGGACTAGTTGTAAAATGTGCCAAGTAGTTGGATTTCTGCCACTTTCCCTGGGAGATTTTACCACAGTCCAAGAGACTTTAGCGTTCCTTAGAAAGCTGTAACCAGTATGTGGGGTAAAGTTCCATCCCCTTTTTCCTTGTTGTCACAAGGAAATCTAAAGCGTGCATGAAAATCATGGTTTCAAAATTGATATGAAGTAAAAATATATGATCAAAGAAAAATGAAAAGTGAACAATATAAAAAGCCTGTATCCTTTCCTATGTCAGCTGTCTCTTTCACACAATTACAACCACCAAATCTATTAAATGAAATCTGCATCATGTGCAGTCCTGGACTGGTATTTGGGATCAACAAGTCAATGGGTAAATACCAGCTTGGTCAAGGGCAAAAGAAACCAGAGCCCAGAGTACCAGCTGAACAAGATTTGGATAGTAGATACCACAGGAAGCAGTTACTCCCCTGGTCCACCCTTTCCCAGCCTGCCTTGGGCATTTCTGTCTCAATATTTTAAGTGAGATCCTGACTAAGTGTCTGCTATTTCCAGCTGCTGCAATTTTATTTCAAAAAAAACCCATATTCCCAGTATGAGCAAGTGCTGTGTGCCCAAAGGAGAGCAGCTACAGGCCAAGAGCTCTCTGGTAGCTGCCTGTGAGGGTCTGGCCACTAGCTAAGAAGTGTAAATGTTTAAATTCTGCTGGGGTGGCCAGGCTCAAGCCTCCCATTTTGTCCCAGCTGCAGATGTTCACTGAGAGGGATGGTGGAGTGGTGCTTGGGATCAGCCCTCCACAGCCACATCCCAGTCACGTCCTGGGCTCACTGCTGGAACTTGTCCTAGCTCTAAGCCCTTTAGATACAGTTTAAATACTATAAAAAGAGCTGCTCTTATTAAAGTCTCTCTGCTCAAAATGGCTTAGGGCTTGAGAAATCAGCTGTCAAGGTTTCAGTACAGATGAGAGACAAGAGCTGAAATCCCTAGTTAAACTCAAATCCCAGGCAGGACATATCGCTTCAATTCTTTATTTGCTCATCTTTGATGTATCTTTACTACCTTAGCTACCACCTTCCTCCAAAATGCAGACACGTTAAAAAAAAAAGATAAAAATATCCAATAAGATCCTATTTCTACCATCTCCCCACTGAAAGCCCCACAGCCCCAAGCCGCCTCTCTCTCCTCTCTCCTACCACATGCAAAGAATCCTTCTGGCCCTCTGCCACAGAGGTCAGCATTTGGGCTCCAGTGGATCCAGTGAAACACACTCTGCAGAGAGGCACTTTGTAGAGCACAACTCCTGCCACCTTCCTCTCATCTCCTCAGTCAGGCTCCTTAGACTCACGTGCCTCCTTGGCTGGCACAGTGGCACTAGATGGGATGAGAGCTGCTCCTCTTGAGGGCATCACCTGGGCTGAAATGGCAGCCCCAGCATCCCCTGTGAGCACAGATATCCCATTGCCCCTTCAGTTCCTTTCAAGGAAGCCCAATAGGTACTTCACCCCAGCACAGCATTTGGGGCATCCCCTGCCGTTCCTCCTGGGGCATGAGTCTATTCCAACTCACCCTGCACTGTATCATTGCAACTCCATTGATTTCTTAGGAACTAATCCTGATTTACAGAGGGTAACTCAGATCAGGCCCCCTTTGACTAAAGCTCCACGTCTAAAAGAAAAATACCTTCAATCAATCTTCAAGGCTTTAAAACAAAGCACACTTTAAAAATGGCTGTACCAGGAATCCATATCCTGCTTTCCTCTGACTGTAACTATCATTTTGACTTAATAAAACGTGACAGTAAAGTTTAAGGATAAAAGAAAATGCTTCATCTTTCATTTTAAAGAAAAGAGATGCCTTTAAAAGAGGCTAAAAAAGGAACCTTCTGAAAAAGCATTAATTCTTCCGTTCAGGATCTTTTGTCACTGGTGCAGTTATGATTTTATTAGAATGGAGACCAGAGAGAAGAAGAGCAATGGAAAGAGGTGAATGCTGAAGTATTCCAAAAAAAGCACTGGAAGAATAAAGGAAATAAACAAAAACATTACAAAGCACAACAGCTCGGCAGTGCAGCTGTGAGGGGCCGGCACTGGCAGCTCTGTCTTAGAAAAGGGCAGCAAGACCTCAGTACTTCATCCCTATGCCACTCTGTGCCCTCCCCTCCCACCCTCACACCACATTTCCCTGCATAACCACAGTGTTATCTTTTACACCAGCCCCAGAGCCCAGCAGCAGGATGGAAGCAGAGCATGCAGGCTCTCCTGGGACAGAGCAGAAGCCGGAGCTCTGTGCTCACCATTGGGTGCTCCCCAGCTCCTTCCATACCCACCCCAGCATCACAGAGGGTTTTATGTCGATCAGAAGCAAAACAATCCAGATCTCACAACATAGGTCTCTTCATTGTAACCTTTCTGTTGCCTAGATCTATATAAGTTATTCAGGTTACACTTTGCAGAGGATTAACCTAATATGCTGTTACATTTACAGCATGGTCACCAGCTGCAGGGTCTTGCAACCCAAACAGATCTTCACCTTTGTAGGAGACCCTTAAGAACAGGAACCTCTTAGAGAGAGCTCCTATTAGAACTGATTCAACAATAAAAGCCTGTGTAACAGAGCAAACTACACCGTGCTGCTGGGATGTGGCCAAAGCTGGTGGGCATAAATAAATACCTGCTCTGCTGACACTGGGCTCTCTGAGTAGCCTCAACCTGACCACACACCGAGTCTGTCCCCAACTGCTTCCAGAGGCTCTCCCCAGAGGGCTCTACATCTTTCTTTAACTAGCTACACATAATAAAAAGACATGAGGGGTTTTGTGAGGGTTTGTTTGGGAAATGAATTTAGCACTTGTGAAAAGGTGCCTGGGAGTCTGAAGTCCTCTGTTTATCCAAAGATCGGATTTGGCAACGAACGCTTGCACACTTTTATTTCCCTGGTGGTACACTTTCATGTTCTCCAAGACTCCAGCAGGGAGTTTGGAAGACCTTCCCCACACTGGGCACTGCAGCACTGGACTGCCAAAGCAGAGGGTTTGGGTGGTTCTGGGACCTCTCCTCTTGTTCAACATATGATGTAGAGTCCTCTGCACTGCTGCTGTAAATCCAAGGTGCCAGACATGCTGCTGACAAACAGATCAGTGATGTAAGTGCAATACATCCAGCGTCACTTATTGCAAATAGCCCAATGGCTGCAAGAGGTCTGTCGTTGAGATTTGGTACTCTGTCCCACAGACTCATGCCTTAAGCTGTAGAAATGCAGCAACTTCTCCTCAAGTTGCCTCCTGCACTTGTACATTTGCAAAGTAGCAGAGCCGCAGCTCCAACCACTGCGCTACCATCCTACCACCCCCTGATGCTGCATGGTCTGGAGCTGCTGATCTTGCTGTGAAAACACTAAGAAGATGATATTTTAGAAAAAATAAATAAATCTGATTTCTCCTTCGACCTGAAGTGATCTCAGAATTTGAGCCTCCAGCAGACAAAATGCAAGCCGTGTAATCATCACACCAACCAACCAACCTCCTTCCTGGCAGTCAGCCACAAGGCATGGGCTCCATTTTCCCTAAAGCTTTGTTTTTAGTTTTAAGACTCCAGTGCTGGCTCTAGGGCCACAGCCTTACCACATAACACAGATGTGGCTTAATTCTAACTCCAGGAGGAGAAGCATAAAAACACTGTTGTAATGCTAGGTCCAAGTTTCAGCCTGCTTGGAGAGAACAATATATTCTGCTGCAGCATCTTCTTGGCACTGTGCAGCACTGGTTATCATATGAGAACATTTGGCCAGAAGGCAATCAAATGGCTAATATATGCCCAAAATCCAAACCTCTGTTCAAATTCTGTGATACCAGGAGTGTGGCACGATGATACCTGATATTCTGAGCAATCTGGCACAGGAATTACTACTTGGAGTCATGGCAAAAGCCTTTTACTGCTTTTCTCAAAAAGATGTGTAACATGGCTGAGACTCTTCTGGCTGCCTTTAATGAACTGTAGCCCTAATTTTCACTGCCCACAGATTTACTTTCTCTGAAAAGCCTACAGCATGGTCCCAGACCCTGTAGGACGTCCCCTTTCCCTAAATTCCCAGACTCTAAAGCGATGCAGGATTTCATACAAATCCTATGGTATACTACCCAGAAAAGCAGCTTCACGCTGGAAAGGAAGGGACAAATACCTGAGACATCCCCCACACTCAGGGTTCTGTCAAATCCAAATGTCCAGCCAAAATCTCAGCCCTGAAGCAGCCCGCTGATGGCATATCTTGGCCTCAGGGCAGTGCTCTGCTCCTTGGAAATGCTCTAGAAAAGCCGAGCAAGACAGAAATCTCACTGTCATCTTCCAGAAGGCAGGGTCTGAGCACACGTTTTGGTGCTGATATCGTTTTAATGCACTCCAAGGCCAGGCTTCCCAGAGATGAATTATTTGTAATGAATTCCAATCACATGGCGCTCCAGCCCCCACACCTTCGTATTGCATATATAACCAAATTAGTTTAGAAGATGTAAGTTATTCAGGGACTTAGCTGTTCAGTCTGGCCTTGGAGGATTTGCTCTCATTATGGCTTTTATGCAAATTCTGTCCTCCAAATCTCTTCTGAATCAATTATTACTAGATTAATTTAAACATGTCCACCTGGGGTGCCTGTATATCATGTGCCTCATGTTAAAAAGTAAAAAGGATGGTAATGAATTCAGGAGGTGACGGAAACAGATTCCTGCTTTGTGGAAATGTGACCTTTTTGCATAATGTCATGAAAGAAAGAAGTTCCCTCAAGAAACATGGCAGATAGGGTCGCTGGTTGGATCAGCTTGGCTTTCAATCACTCTTTGGAAATTAGCATGATACAATAAAAAATTAATAAGAAATTAAAAAAAAAAATCACTTTAATGCTCCAGACTATTAAAGTCTTCGATGGACTACTAATTGAAATGTAATCCTTAATTTTAAGCAATGCCATTTTATTAATGGTAAAAACTTGAATTAATGTCATTAACCAATGTTAATATTACAAATCCCCTGAGGGATAACAAAGCAATTATGTTATTCACAGCACTGAAAGGGGAAAAAAAATGTAGTCTGTACATGACTTCACTAAGGCAAAAGACACTGCTTCCATCTGCATCTCCTCTGCCGAGGAAGGGGGTTTGTTTGTTTTTTTTGAGCAAAGAGGAGGGAGAGGAAGGGAAGAATTTGCACTAAGTTAATTACTGCTGATTTTCAGGCACTTAGTACCTATGAAATTATTCTGTTACTCGAACACCATACTGAGGTGATTCTGGAAAAATAACTTGGGAATGAGAAATTGATTACCTACCCTCCTTCTTGGAGCCTCTTCTGTGTGCTCTAGGATGCTTGCATGTGCACCAGCCTCCCTCCCTGGGTGTAAAAGCTTGAAGTAAATTGACAGCCCGGCAGTAAGTCGCTTTATGAAGCTGTGCTGGTTTGCATCTGCCAGGGATCAGATCCAATCTGATCACCAAAAGAGTCACCTTTTGTGATCCCAAATGACCCTCAAAAATACACAGGAGGAACTGCTTTTATTTCATATGGTTGAGCAAGTTCAGCATCCTGTCAGATCCATTGCTATTGCAGTGGGATTGATGGGGGAACGTTAATTAAAGAAAAAACAATACCCTTACCAACCGGCAGAAACTTGAGGGAATAAGAACCTCAGATGGTGCAGGTGTAACACATCTCTTATCCCAGATTAACTAGGTCTAAGATAAACCCTCATTTAACTCTGCTTTTGTTGTCTGGCTGTAATGCGGGGACAATGAGGAGATTTCAGCAAGCCAGAGAAGGAAGATCTTCCCAAGGACTGCTAACCTCACTGTTATTCCTCAGAATCCCAAAGATTTTAACTTTTTATTTACACAGTGAGAGTACTTCAGTCCACTTGACACACCACTGTCAGAAACCACAGCAAACACAAGTGGCTCTTCCAGTGTATGCTTGTCAAGGCAACTGGTTAAATGCATCTCAAATTCACAGGCAGCAGTAATATGGGGAGAGATACAAAACTCAGTTTCCTGTTTCAAACGTGCTGATGCTCTTCTCTATGCCAGTTTTCAGACTGCTCAGGAGATTCTGCCAACATTGTCCAGCCAAGCACTTCTTAAAAATTAAATCCATCACCTTCTCAGGGGAAAAAGAAAAGCACAGATGCTAATTACGAACAGGCTTCTTATTTGTGTCATGTAAAGTGTAAAACCTCAATACAAACCCAAAAAGAACCACAGAAAAAAGCCCATGGCTTTCCATGGAGTGAGATTCTACCCCTGAAGTTGGTCAGGTACAGTGACAGACAATGATGCTGGTGGCTGCAACACCAGGGCAACCTTCTCTCTTTGTGGACCAAGCACAAAGCAAAAGCACTTCTTTATGTTTCCGTTCAGGATATAGATACAGCTGTAAAACACAATGAGATCTGGGAATTTTACTTAAGATGATACATTACTGAGGAATTGTATTATAAATGGGAGACTGAGCAAGAGGAAGAATTACTGCGAGATTTCCACTCTGCCTACAAATGAGGTCCAATGTATGGCAGTCCTCAGTTTGTGGAGCCAGTTCTGCCTCTCCTCCTGGAAATTTGCAGATCCGTACTTTCTCTCTTCCAGTAATGGTCTCTCTCTTACCTTTTATCTCCCTCATTTCCTCCAAGAGCAACATTAAACCTCCCATGAAATATCTCCAAAGTCCACTCTGTCACTCTTCTATTTTCTCTCCCAACTCCCCACTCCCTCTTTGAAAACAGAGGGAGGGGGACTCACTGAAGACACCAAGGTCAAAGCAGAGTGAGACAAAGTCGAATTCTTGCCATCATTTAACACCGCACACCATCGGACCATTACGGTGACGCGAGACGTTATGGATTGCAGCTTAATAGGAGGGTGGTGGGGAGAGGGGAAGAAGAACTGTTCCCTCTGCACAGAGACTTGCTGATTAAAGTGCATGAGTGGGCAGGGGACCGCGACAGCATTTGTGTTCATAAAGCCAAGACTTACTTCTCAATATTAACAGGCGCACCATTGTCGCCAGACGCAATGTTTTGTTATTGTGTGATTAATTGAAAGTCACACGCAATGACATATTACAAGCAGGATGAAGCTGTCACTGGGAAGCAATTCTTCACCGTAATTTCTGCCAGTCTCCACACTCTGAAATTGCACACCCCGCTACAGACGACCCCTTAAGCACAAACGCATTACATATCTTTATATAAATAACAGTGACTAACAACGGCAGGCTGAGGTAATCTCTGCGGGATATGAAATAGAGAAAAAGGTAAGACGAAGAAGTTGTCTTCAAACATTAGTAAGCTTGTCCATGGTAATCTCCATCAAATGAACCATTTCTCTTTTCCTCTCAAATAAAACCCATTCCTGCCGGAGACATACAAAGTATGATAAAAGGACACGTTGGAGCATAAATGACAACTCAAAGCCTTTCTTCTTCAAAAGGCCACTGGTTCTAAATCTTAAAAACATATCTTGATCAAGACTAATTAAACTTCGACACAGTCGCTTTATCACTTACTTAGGTCAGTGAGTAAGTATCAGTATCTGGTCCAGCTCACTTTTCTAAAACCCCTAGATCAAAGGCTCTTTTATATTTCCTTTGGCAGCAGCAGGAAGATATCAAATCATTAATTTTCTCCACGCATTTTATTTCAGTCAGAATCACTGCATTCAAAGTATAATGTAGGATAAAAAGAATTGACAGTGCTCATGGAGAAGGACACAGCCCAGGTTATGCAGGTGACCAGGAAATAGAATCAGAGAATCATTAAGACTGGAAAAGTCCACTAAGATCATCTAAGTCCATCCAACAACCAATCACCCATGCCCACTATACCATGTCACTCAGTACCACATCCACCCTTTTCTCGTGCGCCCCCTCCAGGGATAATGCCACATCTCTTACATTTTGTGTATGTCAAATTCCCACACAAATTTCCAATAATGACACAGAGTTGGCCAATCTTTGGTCTGAGCCTAGCACTCCATTTCACACCCACTGGAGTTGTGCAGAGGCTCTATGCCATTTCACACACATGCACCCCCCGTGTAAGGATGAGGGGTGCAGGGCTTTACCTGCTCACTGGTGGCTCTCGCAGGCTCTGGTCCATCAGCTGGGTCAGAAGCAGCAGCACAGGAATAGAGAGCACAAACTTGAGCAGTACCGTGGCCCAGTGGCACACAGCAAGCTCTGCCCAGCCCAAGCCCTGCAATGGAATAAATCTGTGTCCACCAGCCTTTTTAACAGTCGCTTAATGACCGTTAACTTTTTTCAGCCAGCCATTTACTCTAATGGCATGTGCATTCAGCCACCATAATACCTCTGCTGGCCTTCATTAATTTACCATGCACAATTTCTCTGAAAGCATTTGTCAATAGAATACCCTAAACTGACTCAGTAACTCCACAAGATAAAGCACTTTTTGTGCAAGACTATTATGCAGATTCTCAGCATTCTCCCCAAATAAGTTAGGCATAGGCACTGCTGAGTGTCCACGCACAGTCCTGGACGCAGCAATGTGCCAGAGATGCCACCAGAGCACCCATGTGCATGTCAACAGGGCTGCGAGCACAAGAGTAACAAGGGCATAAAGCAACTTGTATGAACCATGAAGTTCCTGGAATAACTGAAAAATTTCAAGAACAGGAAGCCCACGTGAAAAGCTGTGAAAACAGCAAGGGAAAATCCAGCAATATAGATTCACCAACCAAGAGCTCATTCATCTGGGACAAGGGGGAATCCAGCAAAGCGAGTGGATGAGAAACCAACTGTTCCAGAGAACAAAGACTTAGAGCTGTCAGGAGCTGCAGTGCTGCCCATTAGTGTGGCAATAAATTATCAAACTGTCAGCGTTTTCCCATTATAAATCTCTCAGGTCCCCTCCAATGTACACTGATGCACGACTCAGACCTTGCCCCCACGGCGGCAGTGAAGCTGCAGACAAAAGCGGCATGCCCCCCCCTTAGGGGGTGTAAGGACCATAAATACAGATAGTGGTCTTATAAACTTAACAGGATATTGGTTTTAGGGAATAAAAAAAGGATGTATATATTTTTTTAAACTGTGATTTGTTGAGCTTTAAGAAGAGTTCCAGGAGAAGTAAGAAGCTGATGGGAAAGCCACTGGGTGCACAATGCCACCATAACCCAATCTGGCTCAAGCAAAAATCACCTTCCTTACACACACGCCCTTGTTGTGCCCTCAGATGTTAAAAGCGGAGGTGAAATGAAGATTAAAATTATTAATCTGAAGCTTAATTTAATCTGTCAACTTGACGAGTTTTGAGACCCAGGTTTTTGGATCCTGTACATGGGCTGCTTGCAAACCTTAGCTGGGGATTAGTGGGGGGAAGGCAGAGCTCTTCACAAAAATCTCAATTAAAAGAAAGCTTTGTATATTTTAGAATTGGGGGTTTTGTTATTATTTGCTATTTCAGAATACAGACTGCAATAGAAGTGCTTGAGTGCAAAATAAAAAAATTCTAATGAAAACTGGCTGCATATGTGTGGGAGATATGCTCACACGGGCATCCTTTTTTAAGTGGAAAACACCATAAGGATTTTGGCAACTGGATTTAGTAAAAGGATGTGAGCCATTATCAGCGCAGAGGTAATGAAAACACCACTGCCTGGAGTTAGTATCATTAAAGACCATTAATATTGCCACTAATTACACCTGCACAATAGTTTTGCCTGCAACTCTAACATCACAAAATTGCCCATAAACATGTCCGCTGGGGAGTAGCAGACTTTTGAAAAAGCCCCCAGATTTGTGTTTACAGATGATGTGGGAAAAAGTGCTTGAGCACATCTGAAGAGGAACACTGCGGCACATGGGCATGGGAAACAAGGAGTACTTCTCATACATGGGAGGAGGATGTGGGGCTGTATGCCCCAAGAAGAGACTCACACTGACACAAACCCATGCAGAGGACACCGAAGGGTCCCTATGAGCACACCAGGGCAGCAGGGGAAGGGCCAGCCCCCCTCATTCAGCAGTAATACCAGATAGCTGCTTGCATTTGTCTAACCTTTAAAGGCTGTTTCCTTGCAAGATCACAATTTGCTCTCGTGTATGAGAGGAAAAATGAAAGAAGATGTTTCCCTTTTTGATTTTGCTTTTTACATTAATTGTTTTAATGTCTAGGTTGGGGGTTGTTTCATTTTCAACCAAAATCTTGCAGTATATCTTCTCATAAAGTAAACAGCGTAGCACTCTGCCTCAGAGTTTATAACAGCAGAATTAAATTCTATCCATATGTCCGAAGTATAAGAGGTTCACAGTCAGAGCTGGCAAATGGTGCGATTAATCCTGACTGCATTTCAGCAAAGACAAATCTACAAATAATGTACAGTTTCTCTCTTCATGAATTACCACTTGAGAAAAGCCCTTGCCTGTATCATATACATCCAAACCAATTTTTGAAGATTGTTTACAATAAATCAAATCCAGGACAGCACTTGACTGATGAAATTTCAAACACCATCTCTTTATTCTTTGGGTGCTCCTTTTATAATGTCAAGTTAACAGAAAAAACGCAGCGGTTCCGCAGACGCCAGACACATTCAAAGGTTTCCATCTGGGCTTTAATTACTATCGCAGTTGCCTCACTAAATTGAATACGTTCCTCCCCCTCCTAAGGGCTTCTCCTTGTATCTGATTTAGCTTACTTTGCCTTGATGAATGAAATCTGGTATAATCATTTTCTATAATGCCCCAGAGGAGCATCTTCCCATGTATAAACTTGCTGTCCCATAAGTCAGCTTTCTATGTTTCTCTCTTCAGACGTTGCTCTGAACTTCAGTCAGAGAGATTCTTCTTTCCTCCAGGAAATTATTTTGGAAAAGTCCTAGGGCAGATTTTCTCCGAAGACCACATTTAGATTAGATTAAATCGCTGCTATTATCATAAAGTTAAAAAAGAGGCAAAGATGTTTAAACCACTTCTTCCAAATGCAGAACACAAACAAAAGCCCCTTTCTCCCCCTCCACACAGCATCACCTGTTCCTGACCCCACTGACCAGTTCATTATTGCTTTCAGATGTTAATTAGCAAGCCCAGACAGCCTGATCTTTGCCACTACTCCTGACCTATTGGTCTTGGCCTCTCAGCTATTATCAGTGTCTTTCTATAGGTGTTCTCAGAGAGCAGTAACAAGCACACCATCTGTTTTAGCTCTCCTAATTTGAGACGTTAAATAAAAACATGTAACATCATCTACACAAATACCTTTGTTAGGGCTCTGCAGTGAGCTCTGAATCCTTTATAATTAACTGCAGACCTACTTGTTGGTTTCCAATAAGGTCACTCTTTCAGTAATCAGAGGTGGTCCCAGGAGGTAGTACATAAATAGCCTATATTGAAGCCGAAATTAGGCTAACTCAGAACTTCCTGTACTCTTTGCTGCAAATAAAGCAAATATTTATAGGCTCTCACAATCTTTGAGGCTCCTGCCTAAGAATTAGAATCAGAGAGCTCATCTTACTCATAGTAAATCAGAACACAAGCAAATGTCCCAAAGCTTGGATTCTGCCATGTATTATCTTTGTTTGAAACTCCCCATGGCATTCTTTAGATATCCTTTAAAAAAATGAAAATAAAAAGAGAACCAAAAGATAAATCGAAAGGGAGGTGAAAACAGACTTTGAAGGAAAACATCTCCCTGTTAAAGCCTATTGTCCCAGACTGGGAACATCTGGCTTCCATTCTGGACCCTGCCACTGACTTTCTACATGGCCTCAGGCAAGTCCTTTTGCTTTAAGTCCTCAGCTATTCTTTCTTTTCAAGCAAAGAGGAGTTTTCCTTTCTTCCTTTGATTTCCGTCCTGACCATTCAGGGACAAGCATAATTTTAAAGAAGGCAAGTAACATCATCTTCTCACTGGACACCATCACATAAGCAGATGCTTATCTGAAGCATGGAGGCTTTGGACTGTAAACACTTCAGGGTAAAGACCATATACTAACATTTGTCAAGTCTTCTGTTTTATAGACTATTTAGAGAAAGCTAATGGTATGCTGTAGGAGTTTCTGGAAGCAGCTGGCCGAGTTTCTGCTGGAATCATCACTTTAAACACTGTCGGGATGTCATTGTTTTATTCAGAGGTGTCAGAACGCCTCGAGCTTTGGCCAGCCATCTTTTCTCATTAGTAATTTTCACACAAGTCTAAATAAATGTGTTTGTACTGTGCCTAGCATAACACGGCTCCTGTGTGCCACATTAGCACGGCTAATCAATAAAAAACCCTATTCATGCCATTCTTACACCGGACACTCGCTGAGGAAGCAGGGATCAGTAGCGGCTGGGGCAGCCGGTGTTAGCCAACAGGCTCCAGCTGTAAGCGCCAGCATTGAGAGTAACTTTATCACTTCTTTGCAACAGCTCACTCGGCATTCCTTCACCCCTTTACCACCTCACAGAGAGGTCTGGTGAAAAGCACGGTGCCCATTTGCCCTTGGCTGGCTGAGGAGCCAGCAAACCCCTTTGTTGCGTTTTGGCCTGGAACCCGGGAGCAGATCTGAATGATCAATGCTGCTCGGCCTCTGCACAGCCCACAGCGCAGGAAGAGCTGCAACAATGGGCAATGGAGAACACTGCTTCCAAAAGAGCTGCCACCAACATGCGAGATGCCTTTCAAATGCACAAGACCCGTACTAAAAGTGCTGTCAAAGAGCTTTCAGACACCACTGGAACACAAAATTGATGTACAGGGGAAGGTCTCTGTGAATACATCAGTGCAGCTCCATGCTGCTTGTTGTGACTGTGCCCAGCTCCTGGCAGCTCTGCCACCATCTTACAGGAGGTGACAAAATGATCGTGTTTCACAAGAAAATGTTTTAAGAATAGCAACTTGATTTTGGCGTTGAACATACTTAATTGTCATAGCATGCATACACGTTATCCCCCAGAATCTGGCATTTCAGACTAATCCAATCATTTATTTATTGCAGGTAGCACGGTGAATGGTGCTCCTGACCTCCAGAACAAACACACTTCAATGAGCTCCTGCAATCACAGCTTCCCGCTGAACTCCCCTCAGGCTGTGGGCTGGGAGAGCAAAGGTTCCCGCTGCCCTCAGACAGGAAACCAGCCCTCTCCTTCTAAGACCAGGTCCTACCAATACAAATTGTTCCGTATCAGTTTTCTGAGATTCGGAGCCTTTGACAGCCACAATTTCATGGGCAGTCTGCAGTTCCTCCCCCCCTGCAGCCCTGGCTCTTTCCTTCCGCTGCCTTTCTCCTCACCTCTCTGTCCCGCAGATGAGAAGCCCAGCTCCCAGGCTGAGCCAGCTACGTTTTTCCAGAACAGCAAAGCTAATGTTACTCCAACAAAGTTCAAGAAAGTTACAATAAATATTCTTGGCCAAGGCCCCTTGCCTGTGAAATAACTTGACACTGGAGATAACTGAAGCCTTCCCAGCCATCAGCCTTGCAATATCCAAGAGAAGAAATCATTTACCTCAGAAATAATAGTAACGCTTCGCTCTTGTGATTTTAGAAATCGAGCAATGAGGATCTGTGAGAGCTCAAGGAAAAGGAATTATCAGAAATGCTGAGAAGGCGCTGGGTGCTGACTCCCAGTCAGGACGTCAGTTGCCCTAAAAACATCATAAACTGCAGTGGCAGATAACTGGAGTAGACAAGATCCATCATAAAAAACAACAACAACAACAACAACAACAACAAAAGTTTGGCAACATCCAACCAATGCTTTGAAAGCATAAAAATGACTAATTGTCTATGTTTTCTTCTTCACACCAGACAAAAGGCTCCCCTGGCAATGAGGGACAGCTCTTAAAGCTGTTTTGCTGTTTGCTCATCTGTTTGAATTCAGAGTGGAGAATTTAAAGCTGAATTCAAATGAAAGCTAAGTAAATAACAAGCTTGCATTCATTCTCCTTTTCTTCCAAAGACAAGAGTTCAGATAACCTTGCAGTGTAGATCAAAGCACTTTCTAGGATCTGACCTGTGATGCACTGAAGCACGAGTCTTGTATCTGACCTGGTTCTGTATGCAATATCAGCACAGGTTAGGGTAACTGCTTGAGTGGTTGGCAGAGGTAATAGGAATCAAGGTTTTGTTGGTACTACCAGAAGACACTGGTCTTTGCCAGGATGATTAATTCCTCTCTGATCAACAGTAAATACACAATGTCAAAAAAAAAAAAAAAAAAGGTTGAACTTTAAAAATAAAATAAAATAAAATAAAACAGCTAACAGCTATAATGTTTTTACACTCACACTCCCTTATTTGGCCTCTTTGTGTATGTTTCTCATTCCCACTCTCTCCCTCTAACTGGCCAGTTGCCCAATAGAAGAGAAAAGGAACAAAAATTAATTATAAGCAATAAAAGTCACTTTAAACTCTCTTCTAAGGGTTGGTGCCAGAGCAGGAGGGGAAACTTGGGAACTCTGGATTTGCTGCACTCTTCTTCATGGGTCCCCAGCGATGCGGGTGTCTGCAACCAGCACACAGCAACCAGCACAGCTGTTTGCATTCTCTCTGTGCACAGGGAAGCAATTTTTCCCTTTCATACATTATTCACAACTTGCTACAGCCATTCTGCAAATTTAGTACATCTCCTTTAACACAACGATGAGATTGAGATGCAGATTCTTTCCCTTGTTTTTATTTTTTCCTTCAATGCTGAGAACACTGGATATGGATTTTCTTTCTATTCAAATTTCTCTTTTCAATTTGAAGCAGGTTTAAAACACGCATAATGCAGACAGGCAACAAGTAAGGATTTCCTGCTCTCAGCTGTGACTTCTCCTCGAGTCAAGCCTGCAGAAATAGTCCTTTCTGGTTGGACACAGCCAAATCCCCTGCGGTTTAGGAAGTGATAAACCCACCTCCAGCACTAACAACCATTACCACCAATAACTCCACGCTTCTGAAAATCCCCTAGTCTGCAGCCACCAACATTCATTCTCACTTGACATTAAGATGACAGATTTGCCAACAGACTTGGGAGGTGAAATAACATCACAGGACCACCTGCTCCCATGGAGTTTAGCTTCAATAATGTAATACAATATCATGGGCTGAAGTCATTTGATGCACTTGATGCAGGAGGGAAATGCAGATTTTCTCGCTTTCTCTGTAAGTTTTGGGTCAGGCGCCAGAGTAAGCTGTACCCTTCTGCTCCCACATCCCCAGGCTGAGCAGAGCAAAGGGTCAGATTCATCCCTGGTGTCAGCCTTGGCTTGACACGAAGCCAAAAAGTAAAAGAAACTGATTTTATTGTAATTCCTAAAAGATGTAGCTGAGCACGAGCAGCATGGATTTCTTTTCTCAATTCAGGTTTTACAGCCACTTCGCACTACTTCTCCAGATTAAGTGGAATATCTTTATTCTCCTTTGAGAATCACACTGTGTTATCGTCTAGGGCTCCTAATATACTGCAAAGGAGTAGCTCTGGAAAACATCCATCTTGAAGCTCAGTGTGGCTGGTTACCTGTTTGCTCACTACAGCACTGCTGCTGTATCTACCTTGTCAGGGCTGCTCAATATAAATTGGATTTCATTTCATTACTGCATTGATGCCATATCCTGGATGTGAAAATCAGTTTCCAAACAATATTGCAAGAGCCAAATCTGCACCCCTGTAACTCAGTCCAAGAGACACAAGATGTGGTGTGTGTTTGGAGGATGCTACAAGCCCATCAGTGGAGGAACTGCAGCATGGTTCTGCCCTTTGCATCGTGGTGTGACTGCATGTGGTGTGAAAGATTAAGTTCAAAAGGGAAATTTATCACTCAGTTGGTATCAGCTCAGCGCAGTAACCCACTGCAACATTCACGCTTCCTAGTGGAGATTATCACTTCTATTACATGGATAGATATTGACAAGACAAGGAGAGAAGGTTTTCAACTGAAAGAGGAAGGGGAGATTTAGATTAGGTGTTGGGGTGAATTTTTCATGGAGAAGGTGGTGAGGTGCTGGCACAGGCTGCCCAGAGAGGTTGCGGATGCCCCACCCCTGGAGGCATTCGAGGTCAGGTTGAATGGGGCCAACCCGATTTGGTGTCTGATTTAGTGGTTGGCAACCCTGCCTTTGGCAAGCAGTTGGAACAAGATGATCTTTGAGGTCTTTCTGATCAAACCAGAAGCCTCTTGCATGGGCTGATACAGCACACAGTGAGGCAACAAGCAGGGGGCTCTCTACACAAGTGGGTACACATAGAGCTGTTTCCTACATCTGCAGTGAAACAGGAACCAATCTCTTACAGCCATCGATACACTTCAGTGCCATCCCCAGATGAGGATGCTGCCAGCTACAGCGGCTCGTGTTGCTCTTCCTCCTCCACTGAACAGGCTGCTAAATGAACAGACCCAATCTGATCTCACACATCCAACCAGCATACAAAAAAAGCCCAAGAGCAGCTGCTGCCTACCTACAACTCACTAATTCCAGCCCAAACAATCTGCTTCCCAGTGGTGGGAGAGTGTGCCGCAGGAGGACCTGGCAATCAGAGGAGTCAGCGGAGATGTGACGCCGTGCCTCCAGCTCTGGCACACAGCTAATTACAAAGGACAATTATTATAATTAACGCCAGTGGATGTGGCCAAGTCTCCCTGCAACTACTGTGGGGAATTTCCACCCCTACTCCAACTGAAAACCATCTGTTAGACAGGAAAGCACAAAATAAAATCCCAGTTTGCCAAGTATGCTGAGTAAAATGTGCTATTGCCACTAACCAGGCAGTCACAGGGAGGTCACACAAGTTTCTAATAGGAACCACACTGTGAAGTGAAAATTCTCGACTTCACATCCTCCTCTTCACCAGGTAAATAACCCACTGACATAGCACCACAAGACTACTAGTGGGGTCTGCAGAGATGGATAAGTTACACACACCCCTCTGTCCCAAGCTGGTTTGTTTTGTTTAATAGGGTTGGCTGCAGAGACAGAGAAAATGGACTGGGAATGCTGCTACTGCACAGCTCTATCAAGGCAGCAACTTTAGAAAGAGCAACTTGCTATTGGACATTTGCACATTTAAACTTTCTTGTCCTTATACCTCTGGGACCATCTGACAGGCAATAGGAATAAGAAAAATTATTGAAGCAGACGTCATGTTCCTGACTGATCCATGCACTGACTGCTAAGAAGGAAATTTTGCTATGAGGGAAAGTTGCTGGCTGTGTCAAACTACTTTCTGTGCAACCAGCAGATAAAGCTCACGTAATTGTCTGCCACGGTGCCCTGATTTCTTCACATTTCCTCTCCTCTTGCTTCAGCACTGCTGGTGAGCTCTCATCAAAAAATAACCATGCATGGACCTCTGTACTCACTTGCTCTAGGCATCAGATTCCTAGCTCACAAGTGTAAAGACCTTCAGTTACAAAGTACTGGCATCCAGCCTGTGGCAAGGACTTGGGTGGTGGTGTTTAGGGATAATCTGAGCTGTCTCAGTCTCAACCACTTCATTATCCACTAGAGAAAAAAGCAACACCCATGACAAAAGGGTAGCAACCCAGATAGAGTGCTATTAAATAACTTAGGCTCTGAATGGTATTAGGGCCCTTTTCTTCCCAAAACTGAGTTCTGACTGGAATACAAAGATAGTATCATATGAACCATCAACACCAGATTTTCCTGAGCAGCCCAACCACGTCTTGCAGTCTCGACAACTCAGAGGAGGAGCTCCTCACGTTTCAGCACTGATCTACCCTGGGATCCACGTGCTTTGGGTCCCTGCTACTGAAGAAGGAGGCACCTTCAAACGGATTCAATGCCCTGGCCTGTGTCATCTACTTCTATCACAACATTATGACATAACAGAGGATGTTAACTGGGGCTAACACAGCTGGAGCACCTGGTTCAGCTTCTAGTTCTGCCAGAGGGAACTCACACAACTTAATGCAAGCAGATAGATGACATATAGGCACCATTAAGCACTGCAATGTGCAAAAGCATCAGAGGGTATATTCCTATTCATCCCTGTTACTGAAATAATTATTAAAATAGACACCTGCTGCATGCAGAGCCTCGTCGGTCCGAGTTAAGGTGTCTCAGTAGGAGATTTCTGTACAGATGTAATGAATTATGTACACATATTGATCTGAGCTGAATGAAGATTTGTTCTTCTTGTAAGTTCTTGTTGATGTACTGCCATGCAACGTTTGACATAAGTTAATTAAAAACTGCTTAGTAGTCTTCACACATAGGTTAATGGTGAATACATCTGTAAGACTGATGCTGTTACACATGGCAGTTGCTTTGTGTTGGAATGTACATATGTAGGTTTGTGACATGCTGGATAATGTTGAAATATTATTATTTAGTTTGAGTACTTTCACACTCAGGACAATTGTATATTTTTCAGCCCATTTAAGCTGATATTTAATTCTTTGTTTGATAACTATTAGCCCCAAATATTAATAAAAAGCTCCAGAGCAATAATAAAAGCTATTCATAACGTTCAAAAATAATCTATGGCTTCCAGCTAAATAAACCAAGCTCTCCTAGATATAATGTTGAGTAGACAGTGTATCAGTGAAACATTCCTTTCTAAGGGCTTAGTAAAGGCCTTCAAAAAACCATGTGTCTCCCTTCTACACTTAAAAATCACTCCTGCACAGACCAGCCAGAGAAAATAAGCTCCTCATCTTTTAAAAACACCATCTGAAGGAAAAGGCTTCTCCCCGCGCTGCTGATTCTAATGTTGCTGCCTTATTTTTAATGTCTCGAATGACTTTAATTGTGATTTAGATTTCTGGAACAACTATGAGAAAATAACATTCATTATCAGTGGTAGGAATACCCTGGGCTTCTTGAGCCTGCCGAGAGGAGAAAAATAAAGATGTCCAAGCCAAGGGAAGTAGTTTAGCGTAATAACTAAGCGTGCGTTGCACCAATTGTTTTTAAACCCGCCTCCTTGTCAGATAACATACTCATAAATCCATCAGCACCAGGTCACCGCTGTGTCCCTCTAGGGCACAAATGTAATTGAAACCTCACAGCCACTTAGAGCTGTATTTTTTTTTTCCTGTTTAAAAGGCTGCAAGGTTAGACACAACTGCAGGAATAGACCAGATCAGGCTGGCATCTATCCCACAGCGTCTAACTGAAAAGCTCCTTCTAAGACTACGTGCCAACGTTTTGCTCCCACTTTGCATTGACTTGCAGTACACACACCCACATCACTCGGTCTGAGGGTCCAGGGAGATGAGGCTTTGGAAGAACATAATAAGACAATCATTTAGCAGTGCTTAACATCTGTTGCTTAACTGTATTACGTCTCATCAATCAGTTTTCATTCTGCTTCCCATTGGTGTTTTTCTTTATCACTCTATCTCCCTTCCGTTATTTCTGTTCAATGGACTGAAGACAGTAGATGAAATGTCAAAATGGCTTAGGATTTTCAACTGCAGGAAGAGTGTATAAGCAACATTAAGAGTCTGATTTCAGCTTAACAGATGATATTGGGGTAAATCAGAGGGCCGAGAGCAATTCAACAGCATGGAATTGCAGAATAAAGAAAGATTTACTGTACTCTTCCAAGAGAGGTGGAAAACTGCAGCTTTACTGATGCAGATCCATCAAAGTTGCTGGAATACCAGAGCACAAAAGCTCAGCACAGAGGAAGATGAACATTAACAGAGTTTTCTACTGGGAAGCGCTTTGAGTCCACACACAGGAGCTGCACTGAAGCTTTGAATCACAACAAGAAAAAATTCATCCTGCAGGTGAGGTTGCTGGAGCAGTGATGGCCCTGTGTCCGCAGCAGAGCTGCGAAATTGGCCACTGCACCATGGGCAGAGGTGCTCAGTGATCCGCTATCCTGTCCCATGTCACTCTGATGACAGTGCTTAAGGAAAACAGATCCTGCAAAAGAGAAGGCTCTGGGGAGACCTCACTGTGGCTTTCCATTACTTAAAAGGAGCATATAATCAGGAGGGAGAGTGACTTTTTATGCTATCTGACAACAATAGGACAAAGGGGAACAGTTATAAACTAAAAGAAAGGAGGTTTTGGTTAGATGTTAGGAAGAAATTCTTTACTCAGAGGGCACTGAGGTGCTGGAGGGCTCTGCATGAAGAGCTGTGGGTGACCCATCCCTGGAGGTGCTCAAGGCTGGGTCGGATGAGGCCCTGGGCAGCCTGAGCAGGTGGGGAGCAACCAGCCCATGGCAGGGGGTTGGAACTCGGTGGGATGAAAGATGCCATCCACCCCAAGCCATTCTATGATTCTATGGTGATTCTATGCATGAGCATAAACAGCGCAGCTCACACAAGCTGCCTTCAGCAAATGCCCTCTCCAAAATACCAGATGTGAAGGCTGCATCTGTTCCTCCTGCACCACAAACCCAGCCAGGAGCACCCTGCCTCCTGCCAGACAGCAAGTAACACCCCAACTGAGTGCAGAAGCTCTTTTTAATCAAGTTTTGCAGAGCAGAATGAAATCTTGCTTTGTCTCCGGGAGCCACCTGCCAGAACGGACGTGGAGAGGTCTCCCTTGTAGGTGATGTCAGGGCTGGCAGCGTTTGCATGACACTCTCCAGGCAGATATTTCAGACTGATGCTGACATGCTACACGCTGAAGTCTTATAGCCAGGACATCTGTATGAATTCTGTGTTACTGTTCTGTTCAGTAGTTGGTGGGTCATGAAACTACAGGAAGCCAAGTGGCCCCCATCTCCCACACTGTTATTAGATCAAACTGAGTGATTGTTCTGCTGGCTCAAGTACACAGGGATAAAGAGCAAAGTCCCAGCCACTCACATAAGTAAAAGCAGCAGAGCTGAAAGCAGAATCGGGTTAGTTAAGCAGCGAGGAAAAAAGCACACTTATTCTTCATTCAGGTTCTATGGTAACTCACAAATCTTCACCACTTCACGATAGACCATAAGAGCTCAATAACAAAGCTATTTTAATTCTGAGCTAATTAAGACATGCATTATTGTAATATTTGCCCACAGAATTGCACAAATCATTTCCTTAATTTATTCAATTAAAGGAAAGGACTAGACTGTACGGATTGTATGTGCTAAATGTAATGAAAATTGAGAATTTCCACTCTTCCACTTCCATTCACCGTGACCTGTGCTGGAACCATACTTGGCCGAGACAAGGCAGCAATGTGTGTTTCCACCTCTGCTCTGCAGTGCTGACAACTCACTTCTCACATCAGCCGCAAGCAACATACCACTGCCTCAGCTTCCTTGCCCCGCTGCAGGGCAGCAGCCTGCTGCATCAGAGGGGTTCCTTTATGCCATATTACACAGTCTGTTCACCTTCCTTAAAGCATCCAACACTAAAAACCATTAAATAATAGCAATGGATACCAGGCACAGCCACGATCACTTTTTCATCTGCATGGTATTTGCCTTGCTCACAAACAACCACCCAACACTGAACAACATGAGTAGCTCTGGGGAATAGGCTCCACCCTGCTCAGCCCTGAGTATGATGAGCACAACTACCAGCCAGCTTCCAGACCAGCCTCTGTATTGCTACTGAACACCTCTGAAAAGCAAGAGGAAAACACATTTTTCCCACTACATAAAAGGAAGAGTTTGCACTGGTCAGAGACAGACATACAAAAAAAATATAACTTGGAAACTGGCTGGCTCGAGTGTGTGAGCATTAATCAAGGATAAATGAGAAATATCAAGGTATGCATTGTGCTGTTGGTCTGGATCACGCTTTGATGTTTAATACTGATGAACGTATTCACTAAAATAGGAAATGCCTCAAGGCTGCGGATCTCTCAGCACCAAAAGAAGGAGCCAAGGCAAGAAGAATAAAAGCCTACGATGGAAGAAAAAAAAAAGCATGCATACAGAAAATGCAGCAGTTTGAAGAAGTGCTACATTTACTCAGGGGAATGAGGGAGAGTGAAGCCGAGAGCATTCGGGGTCTGTGATGAAAGAGTTTCAGTGACTCCCCCTTCCTTTTCCACTCATCTAGTCCTGACAGACAGGGACAAAATGAATAAAAATCAAATCCACAGAAGGAAAGGGAGACGCAAGATTCGTCATTAGCTTTTGTGTCCTTGGGGAAGGGGTGCAGCAAAGTAACCGTCCCTGCCCACGTATTGGGTGGGAGGGAGAGCTACCCGCCATGGGGGAAACCAAGAGACCAGACAGCCAGGCAGGTGCTGGAAGCTTAAAAACCAACCAGCTGCTTTATTGGGAATCAATTCCACTCCCTCAGGAGAGACATAACATAATGGAAAGACTTAGATCCAGAAAGGAGCCCTGCTCCTGAATTCTGTACAAGAGGGCAGCATTAAAGGACACCCTCCAGCAGTGACTCAGAATAAAAATGGCCCAAATCAGGCTGAGATGGAATAAAAGCAGGTAGCACATTTTCGTGCTGCCACTGAAATGAACAGTCTTAATTCCTGTGATCAGTTCATCTGCCTCTCAGACACGGTGTTCCTTTGCTGTCATCCTCTGATCTGAATCAGATCATTTTACTTCCTTCTTTGCAAAAATGCAATTCTGCCTTTCCTTCTGTTTTTCTCATACCTTGTCCTTTGGGTTTTGTCATTGGCCTATTCTAGGCCAGTTCCTCCAGCATACCCCACACCTATCTTCTCCAGTTAGTCTCCAACAAGAGCCATCTATGACCAGTGCTCCTTCAGACTTGGTCATAAAATAACACAGCGAAGAAAGCCATGACTTGGTGTGGCTCTGACACGGGCTGCCCAGAGAAGCTGTGGGTGCCAGCTGGGAGGCAATGTGCTCAAGACCAAGTTGAGTGAGGCCCTGGGCAGCCTAATCTGGTGGGTGGTAACCAGCCCACGGCAGGGGGTTGGAGCTCGATGGTCTTCAACGTCTTGCTAGCCTCAGCCATTCTATGATTCTATTATGTGCATCCACTGAAGCCACAGCTTTGCTTTTCTTTCCTCCTTTCTTGTCTGCTCCCAGACCCATTCTGCCTGCTTGAGCTCCACCACATGTCACTTTGGGCCATGTATCTCTTCTAAGCTGGAAAGCCCTGATCTGCTCCTACTCAATCACCAGAAGTTAGAGACACACCTGGTGACAAGTCTTACCTGTCCTCTTACAGCCAAATATTTTCTCCCCCAAAACTCAGCCTGACACACACTGAAGGCTGAAACAACACTACCTCCTTTCCCAAATTTGGCCAGTGTGGACAGACTCAGTGCACACGATGCCCTACAAATGGCCAACCCTGCTTGGGGGCAGCAGTACTGCAGGCACTGGTGCACCTTGAAAGCTTCACAGCACAGATGATAAAGGCTGCATGCTCACATCTACAGAGCACTATTTAGATTCTGGTTGCAGCAGAGACCTGAGTTTGTTACTGTGCAACAGAATTTTACCAAACACGTATGTGGTTCTCTGTGCTTTTTGCCCTTCTTGGCAGGAAAAGGCACTTTTGATAGCTCGGCTGTTTAGTAAAGAAATTCCTCAGAGAGTCTCTGCTGAGAACATGCAAAAATTCACTGACAGCTGCTGTGACGGTTGTTCATTTTTGGGATAGCACACAGTATTTAGACAGGAAGCAATTGAGGAAAAGGTACAATTCATTAAAAACAGGCCCGGTTCCAAAATGTACATTATAGTACAACACACAGCACGGAGACAGCACACTCCCATTTCAGCTACCTACATGGACAGGCAACCAAAATTCCTGCAGATGTGTAAGGCAAAGATACTGCACCAGAGCTGATTCCCACCCACCACGTGTAGTTCTTCAAAACTATACCATTGTGATACATTCCTCTCTGAAAGACACATCCTGCTTTCCCACGTGGTGCAAAGCCAAGCCAGATCTTTGCATTCCTCATCCCATCTTTAAAGCAGCTGTCAGACAGAATCCTGTATCTCTGAAGTGCTCCAGTTGTCCCTCAGCACTGCATCACTGAAATGCAATCACTGTCACTGGAAAAGACAAGTTACAACAGGGAAAATTGATTCACAAAGATGCTAGGCCATCCACTTCAGAAATTCCTGCTACCTGAGCAGTGCCTGTTTTACTTGCTTCACAAAAACACTGAATCTCCTCTCTACCTCTCCTCCTGCCCATGTCAGCAGACACACCTGAATGTTTTCTCGTGCACCTACATTTGTCTGTCCATGCATCATACCACAGAAACATCTTACTCTTCTTGTGCACCAAAGCTCCACCCCTGTCATGATGTACCATGCATGGACTGCTGATGGGCAGCCACCAAACCCCACAGACCACCATCACATGGGGAAGGGTCAGAAGGGGAGAACTAATGCGAAGAGATCCTTTGCAAGCGCACTGACACACCTGCCTTTTCTGCTGTTGCTGACAAAGCTTTTTGCCCATCCTAAGACCTAGATGAATCTGCACAATAAACCTGGCAAAATATCAATGAGATTTCACATAGGTTCAGACGGGGATGTGAGCACCAACACCCTGGTAGTGCAGATTAGGCAGTGCCTGGCTCAGCACCACACACACTGACAACAAACATCAGCATATGGCTGGAAGAACTGATGGCTGGACACAGCTGTAACCACAAAAGGCACAAGGCTTTGTGTACTTGGAACCTGAACCCTGACTGCTGTGCTGAGCATAGGACCTTCAGAAGTGGAAGAGGGCAATGCCTGCCTGTAAGGGGGAGTGGTCTGCAATTTTTCACAATTAGAATACTCTGCAATGGTTGAATGGGTTTATATGTGAAGTATCAAAAGAAATATTTTTTTTCTGCCTTTAGAGAAAATATCATCCTAAGTGCTAATTTTTATTTAAGCAACTGGAGAGAGCAGTCTAGAATGAAATTGCCATCTGAATCTTAATTACACCTTCACAGCGAAACACTATAGTGAATTACATGTAAGATTAAAAAAAAGAAGTGATATTAACACATAATGAGCCTCATCAATTACCATGGATCAGGAAAAGTAGCCCTCATATTATTGAAATGGTTTCATTTGCATGACTGGATGATTCAGATTCTCCTTGGTCATTCATCCCAATCTTTCCAGAAGTGACAGCCACAGACAAACGGTCAGCAGCAGGCCTTGCCTTAAAATAACGACATCAAATACCCTGTTAGCTACCCTCTGGTTTTACAGCAGGGAAATTCAAAAGACTTCCTACTGCAAGCCTAGGGAGGAACACAGACCTCTACCTATTACTGAGCTAACAGTATATGTATATAAACATGATTTGGACGATACAGCAGTATGTAGAATGACTTGCATATCTGAGTTAAGTTTCCCATGGACTCTGTCACTCATCAAAGCAGGAAATGTATTTTAGCAGCATAGCAAAAGATGGACTGAAAGACAGAATCATTTGTACAGGAGCCCAAACAACTAACAAGCAAATACGAAGCCAATGCAAAACAAACAAGCTATGGTCAGAGCTGAGGCTCATGTTTAGTTCCAGTTTGAGCACTGGTGGCAAGCAGCTAGCAGACATTGGTCTACCTAAGCATCTATAGATAAGACAGACTGAGATATTTCCTCCTGTTTTGCCAAATCGTGGCTTCCTTACTCATATTGCAAGTTTTCCCTGTCTGTAATGGCATCAGTTGATGATGATGAACAGTGAGACAACTTGCATGAAGATACAATTCAGGAGCTGCTCAGCATTGCTTTGGACATCACATTTATCCTCTTCATTTTAATATTCCCACTCAAGGGTTACATTATTTCCCTGCTTTGCGGGGATGTTAGGAAAATCCATTTAATACTGTTGAGCAGATTAAGATGTTGGATGAATATCTATCACTGAGCTCATTCTGACTTTAGTACCACATACATACACAGGCCAATCTTCAAGACATTTCTGATGACCAACAGTGACCGATTATCTTTAATGAAAACTATTTTAGAAACACATTTGAGTCAGGTATCATTCATTCATTTCCAGATTCAATCAGCAAAGGAGCAGGGGAAAGTTTGTTTCCCTTGCTGCAGATTAAAGGTTGTATCTGCATGGAAAATTAATCACTTTCTGCTGTCACAAAATGCTCTGAAAGAAAAACTGATGGATTGGCACGTTGACGCACAATAAACAGATACCCACATGCCTGCAAGCACTTGTAAAGATTAAGGATGAAAAGGGATATTCTGCAGGTACTTGGAGATACCATCACGAGTAATGAGATGTGGAAAACAAAGGAGAAATCTTATTTTAAAAGTGCACTGTGGGGTGTTCATTAGAGGCTGGGGCAGGGATAAACTTCCAGAGGAAGCTGTGAAAATTTCTTCACTCGCAAGTGGATGTAAATGAACCAGACAAAGCATCTGAGAACATGTGATCACTTTTTTTTTGGCAAGGAAATCATTGAGGTGACCTAAAAAAATCTCTTTCTATCTGATTTTCTATTCCACAGGAGGAATTATTCTGAGCCCCTCGTCCAGCAAGGCACCCCACTGAACCCAAGATGCCAGCACAGGCCAGATGAGGGCAGGCAGGGCTGGTACATCCCTGGGATGCCAGCATTGCTCACAAGCACAATTGCATAGAAAAGAGCCTGCAGTCATCTATCACCTTTAAAAACTACCTGTCTAACAAAGCAACTGCTGGTCCAGGTCCTACACTAAATTCAGGAACGTGGCAGGACATCCACTGCACCTCTGTTCATCCCTTGTGGCCTCACAGACATCCTTCTGCCCTGTGTCACAGCTGTCCCTTCAGTGTCCTTGTGGGCAGCTGATGACCAAGCACAGATAATGACTTCAATTAGGAGGTGTGAATGTCGTTCCACTCCCCCTGCTCTCTTCTAGGTCAATATGAATGTGTTTGAAAACTACTGGCGCAGCAAGTTAACAATAATTCAGATTTAATTTGCACTCTGTCATCTCTGTTTTTTCTATAGGCTTTAATAGTTTAATTTAACAGTCTTAAGTGCTGTCTACATTACCAGGACACATCACACATATTTCAGATTTGAGAAGTTGCATGGCACAAAATAATATTTCATATTTATATTGCGCCTTTCATGCCAAAGATGCTTAAAAGTGTCTTGATTACTACATCTGTACAAGAATCAACTCATCCATCACTGCAAGCCACCCCGGGCTGGAAATCTCATCAATCTTGAATAATTTAGGATGCTGAATCTCCTTTGATTTAGCCACCCATCTCACCTGCTCTGAACAGTGGGAATCTCCCCCAAATGTCATAGAATCATAGGATAAAGACCACTAAGATCATCTAGCCCAACCATCAACCCATGCCATGTTCTCAGGGCCCTGCCAGCAGTTGACAGTGGTGCATTCCCATGTGGTTCCCAGATGGAGCTTTGTCTCCCCAGCATCAAGGGACCAAGGAAAGCAACAGGGAAGTGGGTGGGTAGAGAACAAATGTGTCAAACTTAATAAAGAGCCTCTTTATTTTCAAGTGCATTATCATCTATGAACATCACTTATTAAAAGCCTTTCATTTATAAAGTCTTTAAAGCTTAATTTAATAACCTGCAATCATTACTTGAATCACAAAATTTGCTTTTTATTATATTGTGTAAATGAAGCGCTGTGGCATTTAACGTAAATTATTTTTTTCCTCTCACTCCTTTATCACTGTTTTTAAAGCCATTGCAATCAGGTGCTTTTCTCAACTTACCCTAAAAAATGCAGAGCACAATATCTATGTCCCAAAGTAATGCTGTTTCTGGGGTCTGAGTAAAAATAATAAGCCGCTCTTTTCCAGGTACTTGCTGCCAAGACGCCTAAATGGACTGTGCATCATCTCTCCCCGGCTCAGGCTCAAGGTTCCCATATGTCCAGGAGATATCACAGAATGGCTTAGGTTGGAAGGGACTTTAAAGATCATTGCACTCCAACGCCATTGGATGGTTGCCCCTCATCAGATCAGGCTGTTCAGGGCCCCACATAACATGGCCACTGCTCTCTGGGCAGCCTGAGCCAGTCCTCAGAGTGAAAAAGGAGTTTTTTCCATTGTTAACACGCTTATCTCCAAGAGATTTTCCTTTCTCATCAAAGTAAAAATTCTGAGATGGAAATGATATAGGTGCAAACTGAGAACTCAACACCACTGATGGCATCTCCTAGTGTTACAAAAGAAGGCACGATGGTAACAAACCACCAGTCAGATTTGTGACTGGGGAACTGGTCAAGAACCCAGGACAGCAAGAAAGATGTTTGGCACTTCACCAATGGAGGACTTCCCCATTTCACTAGAGCAACCCACCTGGGCAGATGTCACGGAAATGCTTATCAAACCCAAAGCTAGTCCACATCAAGCCTGCTTCTGTCAGTACCTCCTGCTCCAAAATTACGCCTCTGAAGCCCTGGTGGGACTTTGTGGCAGCAGTTCATCTGCCCTCCACTGACACCAATCCTTCCCTGAGACAAACCAAACATATTAGAACACCTGGAGTAAAACCAGAAGGAAAAACAGAACAGAAGGAAAATTAAACACTGGAATCTGGTCCAAACTGCAAAGCTGAAAGATGCAGATCCAAAATCTGAAGCAATTCTAATCAGGGTTTTGGTTCTGGCTCATCTGTAATTAAAATGAAGTACAAATCTGCCTGAGACAGTCAACAATCTCAGCTGTTTTCGAGATCTGGCTTTCATTAATTTCATTAACATCTTAAATGCATTCTTATTGCTTGTTCTTATGCTGAAGAGCAAGCGAAATAACAACACACCGTGAACCAGTTTATCTTTGTCTTTGCAGAGGAGCAGATGTGGTACCAGTCTCAGGGGCAAGCAGGCCCTCTGCATGGAAAACATCAGCAAAAGGAGCTGTGAGTATGGAAATCTTCAGCCTGGGAAATAAATAAATTGAAGCCAACACTTTCATCCATGCCTCAAGCACTTTGGGGAATGGCACCTGCTTTACTAGCATTCATCGGTGTGACAATCTCAAGCTGTAATATGTCATTCTTCTTTCAGAGAAATAGTCCAAAAGGCAGAAATCCTACTGAGCCATCCACGTCTGAGCTGGGACAGCCCCTGCCAGAACAGGCATTGCCAAACTGCAGCCACTGAAGGCAAATCCAAGGAGGCTGGAGGGAAGGGAAGCCACTTAAAATGTACATGGTCCATCAGGGCATGGAGACTCTGAACAAGCTTTTAATTGACTTGATCAAAAATCCTTTTCCAAACTTCATCACTCATCCAGAGGGAGATGAGTTACCAGTGGAGTGAGCTAGAGGGTGCTGCAATATGCTGGGGTCATGGGCTTGGACCGTGCAGTCCTGCTGTGTAGAAACTCCTGGAATAAATTAACTGCTGGGGCTGCAAGGATGCTGATTTGCTCGACTTGGCATAAGCAGATATTCTGGTACAAGCGAGATGACACTTCCTGAGACCTGTCACCCTCCAGTGTTCACATCCACTGGCATGATCCATAACAAAAAAAAAGATGAAAGAACAAAACTTGCTCTGAGTACAACTTTAGCGTCACAAATGAAAATTCATTTTAATTAAGCCAACTTGCATGCATGATAATCTGCCCATAAAACTTAGTATCACCTAAAAATTCCCATCAAATGCAAATTTTCCTCTGTGATTTATTTGTGCCATTGTGAGATGGGAAAAAAAGCACACAAAGCAGTGGGAGCGGCAGGCTGAAGTAAACAGTGTGTCAGAATATGCGAGACAAGGGAAGGACGCAAAAGAGAGAGAGAGAGAGAGAGAGAGATGGAGGGGACAAAATCCATGGCTGGAAACTTGTTGAGTGTTTAGAGCCAAAGAAGACTGGAAAGCTCAGAGAGGAATTTCTACACGTAACCTACTGACTCTGCCCTATTTCCACTCCCAGCATTGCTTCCATTTAGCGAGTGGATGAAAAAATCGTTCTGGGGGTAGAAGGAGGTTTTGTGGAGGATTTGTGGTTTGAAAGGTCATTGCCTAAAACGAGCCCTGCAGAGAGCAGAAGGGAGCCCTGCAGTTGGTCAGCTCAGCGTATCCCACACTTTGAGGAGCCTGGCAGTGAGGTAATCCCCCAGGAATGTGTGCGCGGTTGGATGGCTGTGAAAAGAGAGCGGTCAGCTACCAAAGCTCAGTGCTGAATATTCACGTCACACACACACAATCATTTTTCTTGTTAAGTGTAGAGAAGAATGGGAACATTATAAATGCGGTATCTTTTTTGGCTTCAAGTTTAGCTGCTTTACAAAGATCTGCTCCCTCCCGCTCCCCCCTCCACCAGCTGTGCTCCACCTCCATCCCTGAACCAAATCTGCGCGTGTGAAGTTTTAATCACATAAAAAACAAGAGGAAATGAAACCTAATGGAACTTAAGGCAAAGAATGACAAGCTTACAAGAGAATGATGCAGCAAATTGGAATAAGTGTTTAAAATTCACTTGTCTGTATGAAAACAGCACCTTATTGAACGCATAACACCCTGCTTGGGTTATATACACATTCACATCCATGTCATATTACCCAAAGCAACTGTTTACCTCTCTACATGCTAAAGAGTCATTGCAGCCACAGCAGATTAAATTTGCTTTATCAATGCCCTGGCAACTGAAAATATCTCTACCCACCCCAGGCACTTCACAATATGTTGTACTGAGACCGAAGGAGGGAGGATCAGGTGTCCATGCCCAAAACTCAGACACCTCAGCAGAAAGTCTCCCACTCGTTTTGTCAAATTTTGGATTAAGCTCTAATCAAGAGAAAAATAAAATAAAATAATTAAAAAAAAGTATTATAGTATTTATAAGACTAAACAGATACATCGTTTTCTTTTTTTTTGTCTGCTTCAAACCCCTCCCCCACACTAGCATTTTTTCTGCTTCACTCCATCTGAGCCTGTTCATCCCATACTTTGCCCAGGAATCTCATTCTTGTGCAGTTTCCCCGCACAGAAGGACAGCAACTGGATAGAAGTCATTTCCAAATTAATGACATCTACAAGAGAGGAGAGAACTAGACCAATCATGCCTCCCCTTTCAAAATAATACTGTTTCCATTTTCTCAAAGAGCTGTACATACTTGTACTCACAAGGCTACACTGAATTTCTAGGTCAGTAGACTCCTGATTATGATTAGCTTGAATGACGTATTTAAGCACCAATCTCTCATCTCTTATGGGAAACAACCAGTTCAAAAATAATTCTTGACCCACTCTGGTACCTTTAAACTCATTGTTTGACAAAAAGAGAGAAGGAGGAGTGGGACGGAAGCTGCCAATCCACTTCAAATTTTCTACACATTTCTGGGTAAGCAAAACCTAGAAAACCTGCTTGTACGTTTCTCAGAGAGATGAAAACCCACTGGGAACATGGATCTAAGCAGCAGAAGACTCAAACAGGTCCTCTGTATCACAGACCAGAACACAAATTTCCCACAAATGTATTAAAAATTTTATCCTTCAGTCTCTAAACATATCCTTATAGCTGTAACTAACTCCAGCACAGAGGTCTACAGCAAGACACAGCACAGAGAAAGGTTGTGGATATTGACACATTTCTCCCCCAAAAGATACTGAACTCTCCACAGATATTAACTGACCAAGCCTGACAAATCTGTGTTGTATTAAATCAAAGCCCTGCAATTCACCAGTGGGAGAAGTGAAATACAGCACAGTTAAGGGACTTCCTACGGTTCTTCTACAAATCTGTGACTGTAAGGTACAACTCTTTAACTATTGTGGAATTTAACTCCTATTCAAGATCATATCTGAAATTTTATCTCGAAGCACTTCATAACAGGATGTGAATGGCCCACTTCATAAAGAAGGACCCCTCTTCCTCATGATGTTAATGAAGGTTATTAACTCCCATGGACAAAATGTGCTTGCAGGTCTTCTATCATTACCCCTGTGATGACAGCTAAGCCTGCTCATGGATCGACTCTGAGCAAGGCTGCCCCCACTGGAATTCCTGCAGATGGTCCACAGCCCACGCAAGACATCCAACAAGCTGATTTAAGAAAAGTCCACGACTTTACTTTTATTGTTTCCAAACCAATGCAGTTGCACACGTTTGGAAGGAGACAACCATGGGCTGTGGTTAAAAAAAAATAGCACTACTAAAAAGTTATTTTCCTTTCAAATATCTTACCAAGTTCATTAATACCTTCTGCTGCTGGTGAAATGATCCCCCATTAACATTTCAATTTATTATTGCTGTTCCATTAATGAGACCACAAAAAATGGAAATGAAGCCTATAAATATGCTAAGAGTTAAGTCGGGAATCGTAACAGTGTGCACACTTTATGAGTAATATCTCTGTATCACTAGCATTCAAAACTGCAAGGAAGGATGGCTCTGGATTAGCAAACAAAACCCCCAAAAACCCAAACAAAGAAACACCATAATTCCTGAAACTCTACACTGAGATCTCAGCAGAGTCAACTTGGTCTTAACCTCTGCTGCAGCAGATGGATGAACTTCATACAGTTCTCTGTTGAAATGTGACTTGGGAATGACTTTCTCAGTGAAGGTCATTGGGACTGTTAAACCCCAAAGCAAACGTTTTGGGAGGAAGGATTTCTGTCTGCATTCTTGGTTAAAATTAGGCTCGTGTCTAATTGCCACCACTTCACCCAGTGCTGAGGGAACTGATCCCCTCGTAGTGCCTCAGGTCCTGCAGGCAGGAGGGCAGGCTACAAACAGAGCACGGCCGTCATGGGAGCACCATTAAGATTCCTTGACGAAACACATTTAATGCCAGGTAGCCTTTAAATCCATCAGGCTCCCACAGTTCCTCTGGTGATCTGTTCTCCATCTAGCTGTGAGTATTCTCCATGGTCAAGAAAAATTCCTTATGCAAATGGCATTACCGCAACTCGCATTTTCAATTATTAATATTTCACTTCTTGTCTTCCAAACTTTTTCAGAAAAGGAAGAAAGCTTGTTCCCCTGGGAACAAAAACACCGAACACGTTGCCTTGCTGAGCCATGAAAGAAACAGTCCCTTCAGCACAGGGATGTCATATCACGTAGCAACATTTTTTGTTTCTACATTTTACTTCTCTCTAGTGATTAAAAATGATCGACCCTACCCTGTTCTCTCTTCATAGCTGACAGCACTAGGCTTATGCTAAGGGAAACGTGTAGTCACACAAACACGAGCAGTATCATCTTGCAAGGAACAAACTTATAATTATTACATTGATTTTATAATTTATTTTCCAGGAAGCTCAGATTTCATGGCAGGAATTGACTTTGTGCTGGGTCCCACTATATCAGCCAGCAGAGAACACTGCACTCCTCTCAGCTTTTAAGCACTAACAGCAGAAATGATCTAAATTAGTCAGTTTGCCATGGCAGTAATAGAAGGCTTAGAAGAAAAAAAAAAAAAAAAAAAAGAAAAAAGAAAAAAACCTCAGACACCTTCCGATGAATTAAAATGAAAACTTAAAAAGCTAACTATTTAATGAGAGCACAGACCATTTCAGTAAGTCTAGTTATTTGATAAGCAGACTGCCACCATCAGCCTTTTATCGTCTGTGGAAATGCATGATGGAGCTTCCCTGTTTACTCATGATTTCAAACCTTTTCCTTCTGATCAACATTAGCATTTCTGCTCCAGTGCCTGTAACGACACCAGTGCTAGCAGCTCGCCCCAGTCCCACCTTTCAGAGCCAGCCTGAGCACTGACAGCCCGGCACAGCTCAGTGGCACATACATATGGCACACAGACGGGGTGGTTTGAGGCTGTTAAATGTACTTCCTCTTCTGAGTTTGCCTAAAGGGAAGGAAAACAGCCCCTGCTGAGAGTGTACGTACATAAAGCTGTAACAAATGTTTAATTTTAGCTGATCTGAAGGAGAATTAGTCCGTGCATTCTGCACTGCCAGTTCCTACTGCAGCTGCTCAAATGAGGTAGCTTGGAGGGTTGTTAATTCCCGTATTAATGGTCAGAACTCCTCACCGCTACTGAAACACAGGCTCTCAAGTGTGTTTCATCCTTTCTTTCCCACATCTCTTTCAATTCTTCCATTATAAGCAGATAAAGTCATTATTTGGCTGAAAAGGACCTCAGTCCAACACATACTTTATCTAGCTTTATGATTCAGTTACACATTTTTTTTTCTTCTGTGTAAACAAAGCTTGTTTCAATTGAAGAAAAAAAAAATGAAGGACAAAAGAAAGAAAAGAATTAAAAATGTACAGCAAGTTCCAGGGAACCTGCTGAAATGGCTACTGTGTGTGTGTGCATTGCTTGTACTAAACCTGTTAGCAGCTACAGGAGGGAAAGCCTCCGATCTGATTTTTAAACTAAGCTCGTGAACACCATTTCACTCTCCATCAGAGCAGTTTTTAATGGATTATTTCTCTGCTACAGTTTGAGAGGGCAGTGCTGCCAGATGTGATGAACCTAAATCAATTTGTGCAAAACATGAAGCATCACATCAAATTGTGTGTGTCTTACACACTGTGCAGCCTTCCAGCCTCACGTCTAATTCTTTGGTACTAAGTTTCGGGGTACCACTGGAGCAACCCCTCAAAAACTCCATGGAGGTCTGATTCCCCTTAAACTGGAGCAAAGCAAGAAGTAATTCCATAAGAATCAGCTTTTCAGCACTAAACTTAGCTCACTTGTGCTGGCTAAGGCTCTAACTCTATCTACAGATTGGAAGATGCTAAGAAAGGACTATTTTTATATGCTTTAACATATATAAAACATGTGATTGAAACGTAGGCAGAGATTCATCTCACCCTACTTTATTCACCTGCATGCTTGGCTAGGCAAGGCAGTGAGGCACTCAGCATGTCAGTGGGATGGGATCAGCACTGCCAAGGGTCAGCTCCATTGCCCACACGAACCCATTCTGGTGAGTCACTCTCTGGAGATGCTCATCTCCTCCCCTGACTATACACCAAAAACACATAAAGACAGATCATCCAGAACAGCTGTAATAAAAGAATCTCACCATTATGCAAAATTTTGATCTTTGTCCTTTTTTTTTCCCCATACTGTTTTTATGCCATTATGAACCCACCAACCTCTGCAAGGATGTTCATAAAACTCAGACCCATTTGGTGGTAACACTTGCTTTAAAGTCATGCTCAACTGGACTGGAAGCTGCTGAATACACTGAATTAAAGAGTCCCAACTTCTACAGAAAACATGCTCAAAAGGTAAGGGTCTTGCAGATCATCCTTTACATATGGCCTTTTTTTTTTTGTCCAGGTTTTGCCTGGATGAACCCAGTACTGATGAAAGTGGTTCTTCCAGTCCCAGCTATCCCAAGTTTGGTCTGACAAAAAACAATGGAGAAATACAAGGAGCTGTATAAGCCCTCGTTGTGAGATGAACTACCCTGGTTGTGAAGCAAAGGCAGATATTATTCACTCTTCACTGCATCACTTCCAGCAAATTTTGCTGGAGATTTTGAGAGCTAATAAGTTGTCTGCTTCTGTTTCAGGCTTCAGCAGTGTCAAGCCTGTATACAGAGAGGCATATGGAAACAGTATCTGATCTAAAGCTAGAAACAAAAGAGCTTATTTTCTCTGATCTGGCAAAGAATCCAGTAAGCCTCTTGGGCACATAGTTGAAACCCCAATAAGGACAGTAAAACCCTTCCTGGAATTGCAGGATCAGGAAGAAAGCAAGAAAGAAGAGGAAAAGGAGTTGTTAAAATTGAGTGTGCTTGAGGAGAGCTTTAATCAAAGGCAATGCGTGGATGCTTGGCAGACACTCCAGCCTCTCTAGCGGAGAATTGCTCAGATACACAGAGCAGGGAACTGTGGCTGCTCCTGTTCTTGTCCTAGTCTGCAAAATGGTGAGAACTCCTTATGAACAAAACTTAGTAGATGACAGCTGGGTCTATCGGCAGCATCTACAGGCACACAGCCCCCCCAGGGAGACCAGTAGAGGTTTCCCTGCCAAAAGGCTGGAGGGCAGAGCCCAGAGGTGTGGGACAATGGTGTATAAGGATGAGGAGATGACTCTGTGCCCTTTACCTATCTCTGGAACAATGCAAAGTAATTCCCAAGTTTCTTGCTGCAAAGCAGAGCTCAGATATATTGGTTCTTTACAAACACAGACATTTCATTAGAGAGCATCAAGAGAAGTTGTGCCTTTGTTTTGCCCTTAATAACAAAAAGGGCGTCCCACAAAATAAACAAAATCCCTCCTTCTTTCATTAACTGCAAATGTACCGATTCCACTAAGGGCCATGCTCTCATTTTGCTCCAGTTCGGTAAGTGCCCTCTGCTCCCACCCCTCCTCTCCTCTCCTGTACCTGAGGAATGTGTCTGCCTCCAGAAAAAAAAAAAAAAGAGAGGGGGAAAAAAAAAAAAAAACCAGAATAAAAAAAGTTGGCTCATGTGGCCCAGAAATAACAAAAAAAAAAAAAAAAGAGAGAGAAACCGTATGCCTTGTCCCTGGTGGCTCTGGGACTTGGAGCCAAACCAAGGCCAGGAGAACAGAATATTGCTCTTTGTGAGCCATAAATAATTAAATAAAGGAGCACTCCCTCTTACCCTTCGGAATAGGATTTCTAAGGAGGAAGAAATTCCCTGTGGAGTTTATTATGTGCAGACGGGAAGCGTGCCTCCTAGGGAACCGCAGTGGGGGTAGTTTTCCCCTCGGTGATTTCTTCCTTACCTCTCCATCACTTCTTTATTCATTCTGCAATCTCCCTCCCCTCTGCTCTGCAATAAGCAAAGCCACACAATGGAACATGCAGGTAACTCTGGCTTCAGCCTCTCACAGCTATACAGCATCTCTCCTTTCCTATATAAACGATCAGTGTGTGGCCTGGGTTTCATTTGCAACTGTAAATGAAACAGGCCTACAACTGTGTTCATAATCCTCCTTAATTGAATTTCTGTGACAAAACCCAGACAAAATTATTGCCCTCAAGTTAACAGTTTGCGCAAAGTAGCCAAGGGTTCCTGGGAAGCTTTAAAACAAATGCAAGACAACACTGGAGACCACAAAGCAGTTATTTGGTGTTGGTACCACTTGTTTGAATGAGGGGAGGTTTAAAGAAAAGAACAAGGTCATTTTAATATGAAGGACAGCCTAGGAACTTAGCAAAAGCCAAAAAAGGTGAGAATTAAATAAGTGGCGGAAGAGCTTGGGTGCAAACCAGCCAACACCACACACAGAACAGCTACTGGAAGGAGGTGTAAGGCTGCTGGGACTTTGGAAAGGGAAGCATCATTCCCAGCTTGGCTAACGGAGAGATTTCCACCGATCCAGCAGGACCTGAAGCAACAGAATGGTTTGCATTGAGGCTCACACCCCATTAAAGTCATCATACACTCCTTAAGAGTCATCCACTTCATCATTTCCTTCAACTTGATCATAGGTTACATGGTGAACATATAGAGCATTGATAATGATGTCAGCCTGCCAGTAAAATGCCCACACTTATTTTTAAAATGTGAGAAGCACCACTAAATGGAAGCAGGGATGCAAAGAGGACACTGCCCTGGAGGGCTTGCCCACTGATTGCAGAAGACAAGAATTAAAGCCAACCGCTTTAATCAGTGTTTGTTATTCTTTCAGTTGATGCAGATGTTTTTAGGAGAATTGGGCAAAGCTCGTGTGAACTGCAGTGCCTGTTTGTAAGAGCTAATTCTGCGTCATATACCACGCACTTGGACATACACCCTTTTTTAACCTCGAAGTACCATGTTCTAGTCATCACTAAAGGAAACCAGCCAAGTTTACTTTACAAGGACCAAAGCAGAATCTTCATCCCTCGATTAACACAGACCTGATGGAAGCAGGGAAAACCATGTCATCCCTAGGCAGTGCCTGCCCGGGTTACACCCCACACGTTCTCAAAAGTTAATATCCTCTGCAATTTAAGCAGAGGGCAAGGCTACATGGGAACAGAGAAGTAATGGAAAGAGAAATCCCATCATTTCTCAGCATGCGCCCATGTCTTGTGTCCCCGGTGCTCCCAAAGCAGTCAGTGGAAATGTAGTGGTAGAGGAGTCTGGAGGGGCCTCACACAAAATTCCCTCCAATTTAATTACTAAGGATGGAGGTAAACGTTCTTAGAAGTAATTACACGAGCAATACTATTCAGAGAAAGGCAGGCAGAGACCCAGTCTCATTTCCACAGACCTCCATGCAGCTTCAGGACAGCTTGCCCCATCCCCACTCTTGCTCCTGAATCAAAGCCACCACCATGAGGGGCCGCAGGAGAGGATTCCTACAGCAGTGGGTCAGCACTCAGGTCCTACTGCCTTCCTCAATACCCCTGTTACTCCACGTGTTCCAGCGACTGCATTAACCTGCTTTTGAGACATTTCTCACTAGTCCTTGGGCCCGTGCCACTTCAAGCAACTTTTCAAGAACACCTTTTCATAGCTTGCAAGCTCTGGTTTTCCTCAGACCACAAGCAAACCTCTCTAAGCAGCACCAGGGCAAAGCGAGATTGAAATAAGGAAATGCGTACGCATATGCACACAGCCCCTGCATACGTACAGAAAAAGGCACAAGGGGATAAATTCATTGCAGTGCTTGCCACCAGTGGCAGAGGAAAGAAAAGGCAACATTTCTGAGGGTGATGAAACGTTTCAAGAAAAAGCAATATATTTTTATGTACTTGTAAAATCCATTGGCAGTGACTTTTCTGGTTAATTGGTTTCATCTTATTAAACTAAAACCCATTTGAAAAATCCAGATATATTCAAGCAGAAGCTCAATTCCTGCACCAAAAACCAATACAGAGGAAGAAAATTAAGCAATGTAAACCAGTTTCCATTAGTCTGAAAGCACAGTGCTCACTGTACATAAGAGAAATGAAATGGAGTGCTTGACTTTTCTAAAAATGCACTTTGGAAAAATCACGGTACTCATTTCCCTCAAAACTGCAGCCCTCTTCTTCCCCATCTCTGTGAAAACTGATAAAAGTTTTGGCCCAATTAGGCTGTGATTTACAAATCAGCCTTCTGCTATCTCTCTCTGCACTTGTCACGTCCAATTTCTTCCCCCTTATTAGACCACTGTCCTCTTCTCTAAATAGTCCCTCTGTCTAACTTGCCAAAGAGCTGCCAATGGGCCCCTCATTTTACAGAAGAATAGACCCTGCTTTTAGAACAGGAATGGGCCCCTAATGTACCATGGACACAGCACAGTGAAGCATGGTAATTTGCCTGTGTTAATGATGCTACTTCACAATGATCGGGAAAACAAAAATCTTTAATAGCTAAATGACACCCCATCCTTCTGCAGCCTGTTGAATTCAAAACCAGTGGAAATGAAACTTAATGTCCTGTAAGAGCTGAGCTCAGAGCCACATCTTTTTTTTTTCCCTCCCCTCCAAATTCCCAATCTGCATGGAATCACTGCATGGGTGGTTTGGTGCCAGGAGAACATTAATTTAAAAAAAAAAAAAAAAAAAACACCAAGGATTTTGAAACATTTTAACAGTTTAAAAGGAAAGAACATTCGTAGTTAAGAAAAAAAAAAAAGCCACATATGTAAATATTTTTTGAAATGGTGTACGTGTGCATTATTCTCACTGCCCGGTTATTCTGCTCTGCAGGAGGGATTTGTGCAAAATACCACTCTTTTTAAAGGTGAAAAGGGAAAGTGATTGTGGGAAGGACAGAGGGGCAGTCCGCGTGTGCCATCACTTAATTCAGCAAAGCACTGAGCTCTTGAGTGCCAAATCAATCCTGAAAAAACTTTCATCCCCAGTCCTCATCAGAAGCTTTTCAGTTCTTACAGTTGGGTTCCCCAGGCTGCCTCGGTAGGAAAAACACTGACTGCTTTGGCCAGCCAAGGCCTGGTTGCTCTAAGATGTCAGTCTTCAAACACAGCACATTAAGCTACACAAAGGGAGAAACTCTGCTCTCATATTTGGCCAAACACAGCAGGCAGAACTGCACTGACTTTGATGACATTGTTTGGTGTGCACCAGAAGAAACCAGGTATCATAAGCAATCATCTGCTGCAGGTTTGGTAATCTTTTGGCACTGCTGAGAGATCAGGGTATAAGTTTATGGTAAAGGATGGACTAACTTAGTTGACAATACAGCTCATAGTTGACAACATAGCTCATATTAGTCAATGCCAGGCTCCTAAAGCAGTTTCCAAGGGCTCCTATGACAGCTTCCAGTTGGCCAGTTGCAGTCTCATAGATTCTGTAGCTGTGTGATTGGCACGCTTCACACTTCTCTTGTACCAGAAAAAGTTATGGACAACTGTGTAGAACAGGAGTGGACCTTGAGTTCAGCAGGCTGCATCAAGGCAGACATGATGAGAAATGAGAACTGAGCCATTTTGTTGCCACATCTTTCCACAAATTCTTCAATTCATGATGTTCCACGCTTCACAATACCTCAGATGAGTTTCTCACTGCAATTAAGTGATTGCTTCCGCTTTAGAGTGTTTGGTGGTCTTTTTAAAGATGATTCACCTTAGAGTTCATCAGTTGATTGCTTCATTGTCTTATGAAATTAAATGCTTCCCGCAGGAAAAGTTTAGCAACCTATTCTGAAAATAAGCACCTGAAGACTCTCTGAATTTATTCAATCTAGAATGGCACTCAAGGAAAGTACTAAAATCTTTGAGTCAATGCCACACACTGCATGTTAAAAATTCCCCCAGTTTTTGCATCCTGAAGCCTCACTTTACTAGTGTGCCTGCTTCAATTAGAAACTGAAGATGCATGTTCCAATGGCCAACTCAACATTTCCTTTGCAGTAAACTTGGCTACAGTGTTGGCAATGGAGTTTTGATTTGCTCATGTCCCTTTCAGCATTTGATTTCCCTTAGGGGCCAAATGATTTATTGTAATTTTAAGCATTTTCTGGGTGAATAATTTTGATACCTTCCACCTTCAGTTCTTGTGGATCTTGCCAAGCTGAGACTACAACATTGAGCAGCCATTTATCAGCAAAGCTAAGGGTGGCTCTTCAGAGGCCTGAGGTTTGAGATCTGTCCAGGCAATCTCTCTGAAGTAAAGAAAGCCAGCACAGGTGCTTCTCAAAGCTTCTTGACAATTTAAAAAAGGCATTCTTCCATTCCAGAGGAAGAGAGAAAAATAAGCCCTTCAACCTTGGGACAACATTCAGGATAAACAGCAGAACAGGCAGAGATGCTCTACTGGGAACTGCGTTTCTTAAATGGGCCAGTATGTGAAATCAAGAGATTTCTCAGTACTGGTATCAAGGAGCCATTCCTTTGTCCTGACAGTGCCACCCCTCCTGCAGGGTAGCAGAAACACTGGAAGCATTGCGCATGCAGAGTTTCTAACACCACTCAGCCCAGTGGGATTGGTTCAAAGACCTTGTCTTACCAACTTTAGTTACAAGAATGACTTCTTCTCTAGGTTTCACACTCCAAGTGCACTGGTGCTATCATTACTTTCAATAATTCTAAAACCGTGGTATTTCTTTCCCTTTGCTACTTGACAGGCAGATACAGCAGATACAGGCATGCAGTATTAAGTTCAAACCACAGTTCCTATCACTTTGTTTTGTTATTCACTCTCCTTTTAGCATGAATTTTCCTTGAGCTTTCTCTACTTGAGAAAAATGGCCTCCTCTATTGATTAAATTACAAATTCCAATGGCTGGTGATTGAGTTATATGATAACACCTGCCGAAAGCCATTGAGGACAATTGAAATAAAAGGAATAATTTTTCCTCTCTCTCTCTTTATGTGCACTCTCTTTATTACAAATGGTTTGGATGTTGAGTAGCTGACTGAATTAAAAGGAGATTGAGCAGATCTGAGAGGACTGATGAGGAAAAACAATGCAGGATTCAGGGAAGTGCTACCAAAATCAACAGCTCACTAATTCACCTAAAGACCAGATGGAAACAGTTGAGGAAGAAAATGAAATATTGTTCAATCATCCAGGAATTCAACCCCAGAATTGCACAAAAGTTTCCCTCTATGGTAAGACCTGTCAGATACCCAACTCTGACACCAACTGACCAAAGGCCAACAAGTACACGACTGGGGCAGCAGCCCCTCTGTTTTAATCATTCAGCTTCTTGTAGACCTTTTTAATTAGTGCTATCACAAGCAAAATAAGGTTCTTGGCCTTTGTTCTGTGCCTGGGAACCAACTCCATGCCAGCTTTTGGTAATGTATCATTGCATTTCATTCACTGCTCATCTACTCTAATGAGGTCTTTTTATTTTTGTCTACTTGTGGCATTTCCAGCGATACTGACAGATGTCTTGGGCTTTCTTCCTGCAGATTAAACAACCATTATAGCAGCTCTTAAACAAGTCATTAACCCGATAAAGCAAAGTGTCTAAAATGACACTCCCTATTTTAGAACCATGTCATCTTCTATTCACTTTCTCGCAAGCTCATTGCAAGGTAGAATCTAGCAAAGCCTAACAAAGATCTAGAAAGAGTGTGAACACAGCAGTTAAAGAAGGATTGCAAGCATTATATTATCTACTTACAGCCTCTGCATTACTGAAGTGTCATATTTGAAGTCAAGCACCAGGGAAAATCCTTAGTAACCTGTGGAAACATCAGGAAAAGAGCCATCAGTGGTTATTTCTAACTATATCTTCTATCCAACGGAAGAGACAATTTAAGATCAAAATTTGACATTATTTGGAAACAAAGTGTAACTAACATATTATTTAAATTTAATCACAAAGTAGTGTAAAAATTGTCCTTTATGCTCATCTGAAGTCTACTTTAAAACTTGCTTCATCTGCAATTCTTTGTCTTCACATTTCCTTTCTGCAAAGATTCCAGCCCACAGATTTGCTAGCAGCAAATGTTTGTGGAAACAATAAATATTTTAACACGCTCATTTTAACTTACAAATTGTGAAACCTTGCCTGCACACTCCTGACCGCTTCATCCTCATGAGAGAGATGAGGAATCGCTCTCATCCCAGCTTCCAGGCAAGATATTTGCACCAGTAAGAAAGGCAGGCTGTGAACACGCACCCTCATTCCCACCACAGGGTTGTGAGAGGGGAGATGACCGCCTGCATCAGCCATCTCCCTGCCTCTTCACTAACCCCTACCTGAGTTTACTGCATGCTCTATTCATCAGCAGAACTATTCCCCAGCAAAGTCAAGTGCAGATTAATCAAGTCCTATTTAAACCACACAAGCCAACTCAGGTGCTGCAGCCAGCTGAAGCCCACACCATTTGCTGTGTCCCACAGCAAACCCCACAGGGCAGACAGCCAGCTGTAAGCAATAGCTGCGCTCTTTAACACCATAGCAAAAAACAAAATGAACAAATCTGCTCAAGACGCATCTCAAAGGCTGTTTTCTTTATATTCACCCACCTGCCCTGTCCAAAACCCTCAGTTCCACCCTAATAAGTTCTCTTTTCTTTCTTGCAGCACCCAATGCTTACCCTGTGGCTGAGCTCTTGGTGCTAAGCTCCATGCAGCACTTGGCTGTCTCTGCTCCCTGGAACTTCCAGGCAAGAGATCAAGGAGCTGAACGTGTAGGCAGGGAAAAGACAGAGACAGCAAAAATCAGAGGATGCTTCTGCACAATGGTTTGTGAGCACAAATCCCACTCAGCCAGTAAGAAATGATTCACTGCGAACAGACTCTGACCCTGCTACCTATTATGCTCGACAGCCGATCTCACTGAAATCATTTATCTCGTTATTTACATGGCTTCCATCAGAGCAATGTCTGAGCATTCACGAACCAGATGGGTTTATCCACACCATGCTCCTGAGAAGGAGTGCACGCTGTTAGCTCTTCTGCACAGACAAGGAATGGAGGCACCAAAAAGACAAAAGGGTTTTCCTGTGGACACTGAGATGTGAACTGTCAGAACCCTGCATCAGGCCAGGGTGCTTCTGGGGTTAAGGTGCCATGCTTATGGACAGGCCACGGACAGGCTCATCACCACTCTGCTAAAGCTCATCTAAGCAGTTAGGTTCTAACTAGCATGAGCCTTGCAGAAAGGAAAAAGGAAAAGACACAACAATTGTAGCATCATCTGAAAAATGCAAACTGCAGTAACAGAGGATCCTCTCACCTGGTTCATTGGGAGGGCTGCAGCAATTGTTTTCTACACAAAGCCTCATTAATCACCTTTTCCTAATGAGAAAACTCTCCCACAGCACCTTCCTGCAGTGTTCTAGGGCTGTGATGCAGGTATGCATCCTCACATTTCCTTCCCTCTCCTACCAGTTTTCTCCAGTAGAAGCAATCCCAGGTGGTGGCTGAGGATGGGAAAGTTCCCATAGCTTCTGCCAGGGCTGAACCCTGAAAGTGGGAAGCCTGTAGGATGCCTTGAGATGAAAGATTACTTTACAAAAGAACTCAGCCTTTATTACCAGTTTTCTCTTAAAAATGACAGCAGTGGAAACACTTTTACAGGTGGCAGTTCAGAGCCCATAATAACAGGTTGCAGAAAAATAAGATGCATCTGTGAGCTTGGACCTCTGGGACCTGTGGTCTCTTCTAAAGAGCAAACTGCCCGACAGCAGCAATTCAAGTTTGGTCACCCACAGAACTTCTGGTCTGCAAACCACGAAACACTACACATAACAGCTACTTTCTGGCCAGAGAACAGAGGGTTCCCTAAACTCACCCTTTGATCTGCAAGAAACTGAGCATTCTCCTCGAATTACTTGTCAGGTTACCTCTCAAGTTACAGCATGAAGCCATTCCTATCTCTCCATTAAAGCAGCAGATAGACAGATGGGATCATCTTCATCCTTTAGCACACTGGAAGTTCCTCCTGCATTAATTATAATGGGGTGCTCACAGCTCCTGCTCCGGTTAAAAGAACCAGACCTGCCAACTGCATTCAGTCAAAACCAGGGAAATCTCAGTTCTAAGAATCTCTCTGCAGTGCTGACATCGAGAAGAAGTAGGATATGAGAAGGAGAACAAGATAAGATCCTGCAGAGAAAGAGGGCAAAGTGCTTGCTGCCCTTCCCTACAAACTTTCAATCATCAGACTGGTGCTGCATCAGAGCCACCCCAGGAGCTGCATCTCTTCCCTCTGGTCCAAGGCAGGGAGTCGTTAAGGTCCTTTTCAAGTTCAAGTTCCAAGGCAGGGAGTCGTTAAGGTCCTTTTGCAAATTAAAGGAATCCACTATGCTGGCGGATGGATGAAAACACCTCGCCCAAGCTCCCTCGGGACATGCACATCTGCAAACCGATCCCACGCTGCCCCAAACCCAGCCTGCTGCCCTTCCCTCCAGCCCAGCCTAATTCTCTGAATTTCGTGATGATTCAAAATTCTATTTAAAACCCCTACAGCTATGGGTGTGTGCAAGGAATTAAAGCTGAGCCAAGAAAATTTGAATTTAGCAGCTCGTGTTGGGATTTTCCTTATGTTCTTAGTAATAGTGAAAAATGGAGCCTGGCACAGCTCTCCCAAGCTTGCTGCTTGCTTGCAAGCAAGGACTGCTTTGGAGCAGGAAGAAATGGGCTCGAAAGAGCAACTGCAGACACGTCCTGCTGCCTCCCCTCGTAAGGGAAGCAGCATGGCATGACTGCCTGTGGAGATGGAAGGCAGCCAGGAGAGCCAACAGAGCTCAGGGACCACAGCTCTGGTTTACTAGGCAAACTGTGCTAAGCTCTTTAGGTAAGCTTTATTATTACAGATGGTATTGCTTGCCCTAGATCTAGTGACCAAAATGGGGTTACTCTCTGTAATCCTGCAGAGGCTGCTTATGAATCAGGGAATACTTCACCTCTGGACACATGGCACCAACAGATAACAGTGTAAATGGTGCAGCGTTTTAACCATTAGTAGGTCTTTGCTTGGCTCAGAATAAACAAAAATAGGGTCAGGAACTCTGGCCCTGAGTTAGAGGAGCCTTCTTTTGGGGCAGCCAGATCACACTGCCCTCTACAGCGCTGTGCACATAGTCCATACATTACAGCAGCATGCCGGCTGAAGCTGCAAAGGTGGCAGCGGGCCACACTAGGGGAGCTGCAGGAGGAGCAATTCTCTTGGAGAGCTGCAAGTGCAGTCCCCAAAGACTCAGCACTCCATCACTGAGCATTCAGCATCCATCCCACAGAGCCACAGGGCAGGAAGGAAGAAGAAAAGGGCAGTGATGAGCACGCTGTGCCCCATCCCACCCTGCTGCACTGGGCCAGCAGCTCACACAGGAACCTGGATGCTGCAGTCTGCCCAGCAGGGATGCAGGAGAACAGTCCTCATCTGGTGCCTGCAGGCACCTGATACCTCCCATCTCCACCAAAGTCACCTGGCTTTCTGGTGAAGAGCAGCAGGATTGCTGTGAAACCGGTTTTGAAGGTGTCAGCTCCTGAACACAGCCAGGAAATAAAATCTGCTTCCATCCGAGGCTTTCCACATCTCTCAGGCATCCGAGGGATGTCCTTTATAAAGCATGAGATAAGTGCGGGCTTGTTTTTCAGCCCGCATATCTGCGCGGTTCCTTAGATACCACCGAGAGCCTAAAGGCAGGTCTTGGCATCCCGTCCCTTCTCATACACTCCTTCAGAAAGTTAGCGCTGACTTTGACACTGACATGATGAGAAACGGGGAGGATCGGTGCCGTTCTGGGGAAGGCGCCAAGCCCTCCGTTCGCACCCCCACCCTGCTCAGAGCAAAACAAAAAACCCAACAAAAAACAGCCCTCCTGTTTGCTACTGATTAGGAAGCCGAATTAAAACTGATGAAGTGATTGGATGGGATCCAAAGCTGTTTATCTGCACATAAATCACAGACATGCTTTGCCCAGCCAGCGTGGATTTACCGAGCTAGGGGAAAGACCTCTCATTCGGAATGCTGATTATTACAGCAATTAAAATATCAATGAGGCAAACATTTTTGGGGAGGAAGCTGCTAAGGGGCTCCTGGAGAAACAACTCCATCAAATACGAATTCAAACAAGCTCCTGATTAAAAATAAAATAAAATTCATGAAGTCAGTTTGCTTCTTCTTGCTAAGTATACAACGTTAGAAAAATCACATTCTAAAGGGAAAGAGATGCACATTAGCTGGCTGGACGTGCTGAAGGAGATTACAAAGGAAGGCTGATACATATTTTATGATCACAAGGGAATAAAAAAAATTTAAGAGGGATGTACTGTCAAACCAGACACAGTGTTAATAGCCAGAGTATATGGCATTAAGAGCTGTTCTTCCCACAGCTATTAATGTAAACTGAAAATTGTGAGCAGGCTGCAGCAAAAGAAAATAAATCACATTTTTTTTTCTTTTTTCTCCAGTATGAAAATATGTGTTAAACAAATCCCACCCCCAGCGTTCACTCTCTATATCCCAACTCCTGACAGCAGGACAGGGACTGTCATCACAGCGAGCCACCACTTCCAGAGAAGGGAGTCAAGGGACAATGTCATACTATTAATCGTGGCTCATTTATTTACACATTTTTCCTACTTATCAGAGTGATTGGCCTGGAAATTATCTCCCCCTTTCCCTTTGAGTCCTGAGAAACTATTTAACATGGGAAGTGGCTGAGGGGGGCAAAGAGGGGAGAGCGCCTTGTAGCCAAGTTACACATCCCAGCTGGAATTTGGGATGATGTCTTGCAGCTCCAACTCCTCCAGCCAAGTTTCATACAGGAAGCACGAGCACGCCAAGGGCGCAGTGAAACACACCGGAGCCAATAAAGAGCACTTGACTACATTAACACGCTTACACTATGGGTCCCATCACGAAACCCTCTGTCACCTTGCAATGTGTTTGCTTGTGAGGCAGCCAGCACCTTGCATGAGAAGGTTCACAAGCCAAGAGAATCCTACTGCATGCATAGAGCACACAAGCAGGATTTGCCAGTGCAGAGCCCTTTCAGGAGTGGCAAATGTTGCTCATACATAAAGCTCAAATGGAAACAGCAGTCCTGGGGTCATCAGCAAGTTGAGGGGCAAGCTGATGGGCTTGAATGGGCAGCAGAGCAACCCTATCCCTTATGGGTGTGTTTTCACCCACACACAACAATCTGTTCCAGCTGTGCTGCAGGACAGGAATTTGTCACTAAGCATCCATCCAAAGGGGATGGCTCCAAGACTCTGTTTTTGTCTTCAGTGTTGTATTACTTATCTTTTCTTACCCAGTTACCCACAACAAGGCTCTCCTCAGCATACCTCGTACTCCAGTGCCCCCGTGGCCTCACTGTACCAAGAAAGCAGCTTCGTGTTTCATAAATCCTCTTACGTGATTAGGAAAAAGTTTCTAAAGTTCTCAGTTTTTGTAATCCGTGCATTACAGCTCTGATGGTTACTTTAATGAGTTATTAGTAGCAAGAATGGTTTCACCCAGCACAGAGCTATCTCCGCTTCTGTGCTGGAGCTAGAGATAACTTCTGAGAAAAGACAAATTATTTGACAAATTTGTCAACTACTCTGGAGCCCTCAAGATGAAAGGCTATATATAAATGTTGTATTTTTTTAATGTATGTATATAAAGCACTTTTACTGGACTGTTGATAAAAGCCTGAGCTACAAAGGAACTCTTTCCCCCAGCTGAGAAAAGGCAAGCTGCTAGACAAATCAGCTCAATCTCTGCCTTTCAAACAATATAAAGCAGTATAACTTTCAGGAGCAACACCTCATCTGATTTTTTTCCAGACTGCCTATCAGGAATCAAGCAGTAAGTAAACATTTGAAAAATGTTCCTTGGAGAGCAAAGGTTTAGATTTGAGTCACAGGATCCATTGACAAGAAAAATTGCTTCTGTGCATTGGGACAGTGCCTTCCCTCCTGAAAACTTTATAAAAAAGAATAAATGGAGATAATCTTTTTACAAGGTATAGTCCATATGGAAATTCATTATTGCTTCCCTTTTAAAAAAGTCAAGATAGCTCAGAAAGTGAAAATGGGGCCACTATTAAAAAAAAAATACTTATGACCATATCCAGTAAAATTATAGCTAAAAAGCCTTATCACAATCTAATACAAAGCTCTTGTTGATGAGAACACGAGATAAACAAAAGAGGGAAAGGCACAGAAAATCCCTAAATCACAAAGTGCACTTAATGCAGAAACGGGTATACATAGCCAGAGATTGTTGATTAAATGCTTCCCCTAGTACAAAATACTTGCTAGAGCAACCCCAGCACTGCTGCTCCCCACAGCAATGACTTGTGCCCATTAGCCCAGCTCAGGCCCTGCTCTGGTGGAACAGCTGAAAGCAATCCTTGCTCCTGCTTCACAACAGTGAAGGTGATAAACTGGGAAGGACTTACAGCAGATCAGCAGCGCAGCTGGCTGAAGGGAGAACCCCAACCTGTGGACTGCTCTCTTCTGGGAGCTACTGCCCACTCCTTGCCATTTTCCTGATGAATCTTATAGCCATTTAAGCTTGAAGGGATCTTTAAAGGCCTTTTGGTCCAATCTCCCTGCAATGAGCAGGAACACCTATAGCTCAATCAGGTGCTCACAGCCCCGTCCCTGTCCAGCCTGACCTTGGATGTCTCCAGGGACATCCACCACCCCTTGGGCAGCCTGTCCAAGTGCCTCACCACCCTTATTGCAAAAAAAAAACCATTTTTCTTACATCCATTCAGTCCAAATCTTCCCTCCTTCAGCTTGAAACCATTTCTGCTTACTTCGAAACCATTTTCTCAGGTTCACATTCTGTTTTCAACAAGCGTGCATCTACATACACATTTTCCCTCATTAGGTTTATACTGAAGGTGAAAATCTGATCCTAACAGGTCTACACTAAACCTGCAGCTGCTTAGGAATTACTATCTGACACTCCCCCTACATTTGGTTTGGTTACACTGTGTAAGTGCACTTGAGGACAGTGCATAATCTTGCACCATGTGCACGCTGCAACACCGAGACAAAGCAACCAAAGTTGTGGAGCCAGACAGAGTGCCCTGGGTGGTTGCACCAAGCAGCACACTTCTCTTTATACTGATTAATTGGGGTGATTGGATGAGTCAGAGACTCACAGGGAGCTTTAGTTCATCACTTCTGTTTTTGGCTATTTCAAGAGAAATCTGGAGAGACAGAGGATCTTTTTAGCAGATAGCTGTCACCCTCATTAGCACTGAAAATATGAATATTAATGTGAAAAACGTTTAAGGGGAGACAGGAGGTAAGTGCAAATGCCTTCAGTCAAAGAAACTGCCCACTGCTCCTCCAAAAGGGACACATTTCTGCAGCCTCCTCCATGTCCCTTCTTTGTCAGAGGACTCGGCTGGGAGCTGCCTGCAGGACCAATTCCCCTGGAACAACTTCATGTGGACCCATACACCTTTGTGGGGTTGCCCAAAGGGAAATGAATCACTATGATAGGACCAGATTGATTATTCTTAAAAATTCTTTGCTGGGTCCATAGTTCTACAAAGCCTTAGGGGGAAAATGTATTCATTTGTTAAAATAAAATAATAAATACATCCTAACAAGGGGAAAAGAGAAAAGAAAAGAAAAGAAAAGAAAAGAAAAGAAAAGAAAAGAAAAGAAAAGAAAAGAAAAGAAAAGAAAAGAAAAGAAAAGAAAAGAAAAGAAAAGAAAAGAAAAGAAAAGAAAAGCATTTTCCATAAAGAAACTAAGAAGTCATATGCTTTGTTCAAACAAAAGTTCCAAATTCTGCTAAGTGGGCACTTTTCCTAGATTCAGACAGCACAAATTGGGCACAAACAGGAGTACATTCTTGTGATGCCACAGTGGAAAAGCAGTATTGCAAAGCTAACCCCTTGCAATGCTGTTGCTTACTGTTGGATATATTCTGGGCTCAGACTAATTGACTTCCACTCACTGTTCCCTTGCCCATACTGCAATCACACGTATCCGCATGGAGTGACTGCCAAGTGTAGGTACTGGTGTAAAACAAATTCTGGCTAAGCACACCAGCAGCATTATCCTCAGTTTGAACTGGTATAACCAGGGCCTGAATTTGACCCACCTTGTTAGGTACAGCGTACTTCTCACTAAACAGCATCTGCAAAAGTTGCATCATCTCCCTGCACTGCAGCAGGCACACATTGTTCGTATCCAAATGAATGCAGAAACCTACCTTCTTCACAGGCTGAAATACAAGATATCAGCTCCCAACAAAGTCAGAAGAGAAAGTCTCATCAAGTCCCATAACGGCACAGTTAAGAGAGCCCTGAGCCATTTGGAAAACCCTTCATCTAATGTCTGCACTTCTTTGCCTTGTCAAAAATCACAAATAGGCTGTGGAAGCCTCAGAAACAGGACAAGTCTTCCAGCTCCCGGATTTGTGCTTTATCTGCTTGACACATCCTGCCCTCAGCGGAGCAGGAGAAACAGAATGATCAGAGACCAAAACTCCTCACAGTGAGCAGCCTGAAAACATCACATTTCAGCACAAGACACGTGTATCACTCCATTACTAACTCACCAGCCCAGAGGCCAGGTCCAGGACAATGTTCCAGCAGCAATCCAAGCTCAAAGTCCCAGAAGGCAAACCTGTCAGGATGCAAATGCTCCCTCTCAGAGGCAGTCCCACTGCAGCCTTCTCTGAACCCCTTGGACTCTGCAGGCTCCCTTCTCTGGCATGCCTCCTTGGCCTTCTTCCTTCTATTTTTCTCATAAGCTTGTTTCTGGATGACTTATCTAAAAAAAATAAAGAAGAAGAAATTTTTTTTTTCCTCCATTAATAAAGAAATGTGCCTGAATTTGCCTGGTGTTATAGAGTCCTCTTAGAGGAAGACTCTCATTACTTCTGCCAGGTCCTTCCTCTCTCTTGAGTTATAGGACTAACAACTTATGAAAACAGCCCCTCATGGTCAGCATCTCCCTCCTTCTTCCTCCCCCCAGCGTTTTTCAGAGCAACCTAAATGATCCCAAGCCTGGGCTGAGCATCCAGTCTGATATAGTCATCATCTCTGAAGGCCTCACTTGTCATCCATCACTGACTACGACACAGAATCCCTGTTCAGTGTAAACGTGACTCAGTTTATATTTTCCAAGGAAGGTTTGTTTACTTTGTGGAGGAGACTAATGAGTAAATATTATTTGGTAGGCTACAATGTCATGAACAGCAACTAAAATGAGGTTTCAGATCACCAGACGCAGCATAAACATATGGTAAAAAGTTTGTAATCATCCCCAAGACTACAGAGGCATCCTGTGAGGCAGCCAGGAAAGGAAGCGAAGTCAATTTGTGAGTCCCAGCATAGAGCCTTAAACACAAAGTCGTCTTTCCTCCATATCTCTGCTCTCAGAAAACACAATTATCTGAGTTTCTGCCTAGCTAGCAAATATCAAAGGCTAGCAGCTATCCATCTCCAGTATCAAGCCAGTTACAGTTTTAATTGCAATTGATTTCTAAGTCTTCTCTTCTCAGTCATTTTTTTCTGTAAATATCACTCCCGTAGGTGCACTGCAGCTAAGCTATGCCATTCTCTCCGCATGTTTGGCACCGCATTTAAAAATCAAAGTGCCAAATTCCTCCGTGAACTACTGAGATGCGGCACTTACATATGCCTATCAAGTGCACCAAGAGAGAAGCCAAACTCCAACCCCACATAACTTGATAGATGACAGCATGACAGCGCTTCTTTGGCTGGAGGAGAAGAGAGATTACTTTTAAAGCCTTCCCTTAATTCTTCGTGGCTGTATTACAACACAAGCAATTGTAAATCTCCCCAAATTGTTTTAAACAGTACAAGTAAACTTAACAAAATGAGATACAAATGCCAACACTATAAATGTTTTTCAGAACAGAAACATCGGGCACCATTACAATACCACTTCGGGTCAGCCCAGTCCAGAAGGGATTACAAGCATTAAGAACACACCAAGTAAAGACTAGATTCAGAGCAGAATCCTGCTCTTCTTTTTTTTTTCCTTTTTTTTCCAGACTAAAAGAATATAAAATTGAAAGAAAACCCATGAAAGAGCGAAGGGAACTTTAGGGAAGCAGTGAGTCCCCCCAGGCCACCCCCTATGCAGAGCTAATGACCGCTCTGTGAAGTGAGCTGCTGAGGAGTGGCATAAAGGATGGAGAATCTGCCAGGCTCTGACAAGCCGAGATAAAATGAAGAGAAACAGTTATAAAGAAAGACTTATTTTCCCTCGGTGATGAACTGCTCAGCTCAGCTACAGTCCCAGAGCAGAGACAGGAATTAGTCTGTGGTATCTAACCAAAAAAGGCCACTGACACCCAGTTAAAGGAGTCAAGATACTGGAAAAAAGCTCAAAGCTTAGCGCTGGGAATTTTTCCCACCCCATGAAGCTTCTCCCATTTCACATAGGGAGAAAAATGAGCTCTTCTAGAGAAAGTCAACCCAGCATCTGAAACCTAAGGAGTAACCCAGTGTCCCAGCCTAAAAGCCTGAAGTTTAAATCTCCACACTACCTGATGTAACCACAGCCTCTAATATTTATCTTACAGATCTCAGCTGAAAGGTATCTCCAATTCAAAGAGATTAATCACCTGGACCTTAGTGACCCCCAACACCAGCACACATACCCTTGCTCCATGGGCATGGCTATGGACCCCCACACCAAGATTTGGAAATGTCAGGGCAAGAAGCAACCACCAGGTCATTTCCTCTGCCCTCCTGCTAACTATTCAACCTCCCTGGTCTCCAAGTTTGGCCCAGGAAGAGCTCCACATTACCTGATGAACCTGAAACTCAGAAAGCCACAGCAGGAACCAGGAGCAGCCAGGTGGGGGGTGGCATACACCCATACAGTCTGGGACACAGCAGGACCAAGAAAGAGAGTGCATGGATTGGGTAAAGGGATTTACTTCAACTGCAGAGGGAACGAGTCCATGCCAGCACACACAGATCCTGCAAGTGTTCACGTGTTCGCACTGGGGAAAAAAGCATAACCAGAAACCAGGCTTCCATCTGAAAGCTGCTGGTAGAGGGAAACCGGTCATTTCCCTTATTTTCTTCTCCAAGAAAATCTCAAAGCATAAGGAAAGACTTCTCTAAAAGCAATGTTTTAATGGGAATGAATTAATTTTCCAACCAGCTCTCCAACACATATCTACCATAGCATGTAACAACCAATGCTTCTATGTAGGCTGACCTATTTTCCTTACAAAGAGCAACATCACTTTCTTTCTCTTTGGGGAACCACCCATTTTCATCTCTGATGATTTATGGAATAGAATCCACTGTCTTCTGCACTTCCATTGCTATTGGCACACCCATGCCCTAAGACTTTTCTCCCTTTTCAGTGTGTACAGATAGGTCCCCAGCAAGCTCTGCCAATCAGATTAGTATATTAACTTTCCAAATTACATGAGATCACAGTTTTATGTTCACTTCCTGATCACTATCAAGGTCCTGGAGAAACTGCCTTTATTTTCGAGCAGCACAAATCCTTGTGAGAGTTCTGTTACTCAAGCAATCATCAACTGTGCTGGACAACACAAGCCATTTCCATGCACAGAATCCTCATATTTCTCTTTATTTTCCAATGTTGCGGTTGACGACCATTAGCTGTTAATTGAGATCCCTAGGAAACCTCATTAATTAGTTGCACCATGCCTGTCAGCGTATTTAAAATACAGCAAGGAACATCAGCTGCATAACTGTGGCACAAAGAGATTAGTAATTTTATTATTTGCTTTTCTTCATCACATTAGACTCCCTGATGGAGACACCAGCATGGCTCCCTAAGTTCACATGACACTACGTTTGGTCCACCTTCTCTGATCTTGAAGCCTTGTTTTTGATAAGGCCTTCGCGGCAGCGCAGAAGCAGGGCTGTTCGCAGCCATGGTCCTAATGAAGTGCTGTTTCAGGCAGGGGAGTGTGAGCACGTTCGCAGCAGAGAGCCCTGGAGGTGGTTAATTAAGATCAACCACTGCACCGCCAACTGCCTTCAGGCCAGCTCTGCTCCAAGGCAGCAGCTGGGGTGGAATACGGGGCTGGGTTCTGAGGAGACACTATAGCTGGGTGCCCAGCTGTCTATGTGGCAGAATGGTGAGATGCTCAGGTCCCATGCAGCCCCAAGGAAATCCCCCTGTACATCTCCCTGTGGGCTTTAAATCATCTCCAGCACAACCACAGCACGTAACTTCTTGTTTCTTGTTGTGAAGCCACAGAAAAACTAATTTCCTTTTTCACGCCTAGAGATGAAAGAAGGATCCTCCACTTGTAATGATACTATTGTAGTGCCTTCATTCCAGTGTGGATTATTAATGCAGCTAATGGTTACGACAGTCGAGGCTGACAGAACACCGCTGGTGAAAACCACAGTGTTGCACAGGAACGATGCAACACCACACTTGCTGGATACAGAAAATGAAGTATTTCTACCTAGTTTGTCAGAACTACCTCATTAAGCAAATGACTCCCCTTTCTGTCTACCCTTAACCATCTGACAGTTTAGCCTCATTTCCAGCTGGAATCCGCCCTTTATTAAATGGCATCTGTTGTTCTTTGTGTTACTACTTGCACAACATGCCATCTCCTTTCCCTGGCACTTAATGACCCTGTGATGATCATCCTCCCATTAAATGCATCTTTAGAGGAAGGTGGCTAAATCCATCCTCAGTCGTGTATCTCTTCATGTGGTTATCTCCCTTTGGAGACCGACTTCTGAATCTGAATCTGACAGCATGATGCTGATGCACAACACTACAGGTGGGATCTTATCAAAGCATGGTAATAGATCTCTAAATCCTCTGGTTGTGTTTCACCCATTGGACCCTGACTTTGCTCTTCTCACAGGCATCAACAAAGAGAAGATAGGTTTTGTTAACTTCCAGGGACAATGTTGGCTGCCTTCATTCCACATCTCCTTTCTCCAGGAATAAAGCTCAGAGGGTCTCTCCGGCAGCACTACAAACATGGATTTATATGGATTACCCATTACAAAAAGCCATAGAATCTCAGTGCTGCCCCAGTCCCAACAGAACAGCAGGCCTGAAGGGATGCTGCAGGCACTGGATCATGCTGCCAAACTGAGATGGAATGAGGGACGTGTGATCCTTGCTGAGCCTGAGCCTCGAGCTGCAGTGAATTGGTGCAAAGCACTGCCCATCACCAGTACAGTTAGTGGAGCCCTGGGTTGCAGACAAACTCCCCCTCCCTTCATTGGTATTTTTGTTTGACTTGGATCTACTGTTCCATTTGCATACAGCTTCCCATTTTTCACATCTAATTTTGCTACAGCCACTTCCTTGAGTCTTTCCCTTTTTCTTTTTCTCTGGATCCAGACCCCAAACCACCTCGTGTTACAGAAAATCCCAGAGTAACAACACGTTTTTCAATGCCCCTGGTTAAGGAATACAATAAATGCTAAAGGCAGCAAATTTTGAAGTGAATCAAGGAAGCAGATGAGTGTGGGATTTGGGGAATGCCATTTGGGAAGCCATCTCTGAGCTACGTTGCTGAGGATCAACTCCCTTATTTCAACACAGCACCAACAGGCAGAAGCAATAAAACTTGTCTGATCAGTTTAAGCACCGGCACCGCTCTCAGGCCTTTCTGCATGCGTGCACACGTGCTCGCACAAACACACATGCTTACGCACCCGCAGAGTTAAACCACACAGATTCCTTCCACAATTACTTTGCCAACAGCTGATGATGTGGCCAGGAACACAGCCACAAAGACCGGGTTGCCATACATGTGCCCTCTGAGGTGGCCTTTAGCTATGGCTTTTTCTAACCAAACTTCTACGTATGTCTCTAGAGATGATCTGAGCTTCTAAATAGAGGTATGCTTATGTACCCAGATGCTTATTTAGTTAGTTAGTTATTTTTAATTTTGTCCTCATAGGCCCCCTGAGAGCAAAGCACTCGGGCAGGATCCCATCAGTGGGGCTGTGGCAGTGGGGTGAAAATCTCTCTGGTCTTAATTAGTCAAAGACTCTTAAACTCCTGGGGGTATAAACTGCCAGAGGTGGAAATCTACTGACTGTAAGAAATGTGTCTCAGATAAACAGCAGGGAATAAAGCATAAGATGGCTCAGTGTTAGCTGGCTTGATGGAGTTTTACTTTCCCTGGATCTGCAGGAGAATTTTTAGTGTTCCTCCTTTATTTTTAATGGAAGTTTATAATGGAATCTCCCCTGTATAGTGAACTGGGATCCATAAAAACAATGCAACAGTCTATATATTTTGCTGGTTGTAATTTCTAGAGCCAAATTTACACAGGCTGTTTATAAGTCACTCAGCAGAAAGCAGAAAAGATTTCCATCTCTTTACCAAAAAGCAAAATGCCTCAAAGCAAATGAAAACCAGGATTTTAAACAGCCGTGTGACACCCGCAGTGACTTACACCACATGCCCTGCAGAACGGTTTTCCCACAGCTGGTGGAGCCTTATTTGAAGGTTAATAAAGAGGCATGATCTTTGGGTAATAAAGGCTGAGTCCATTACGAAGGAGACACGTTTGGACTTGCAAGGAAGAAGAGGGTAGGAAAAATTGACAGGCAGGAGAAATCTCTATTGAGGATGCTACTGGCATTCCACAATTTGTAAAGCAGGGACAAGAGCATCTTATGGGGTTTGCTACAACAATACAAGGAAGACAGCAGAAAGCAGCTCCTCAGCTCTCATCCTGTCCTGAGACCCAAATCTGCTCCCCAACCCTAACCTCACTGAGGTACAAGACTCCAGCATAGAGCCCACAGCCCTCAGAAGGAATTTTGTTCAGACAAGAATTAAGCCTGCAATGATTTATCCTTACTGAGAGGTTCTGAAGGTTTCCACGTATGCGTTTGAGGAAAATGACTTTTGGGATTCGCTCTGCTTTGCTCCCCCGGTCACTTTGGCAGCTCCTCCTGGAGGGCACCGGAGCTGGCACTCAGACAAGCCATCAGCTAACAGGCTGACAAATTATTGATTCGCTCCGCACTTTGAAGCAGACAACAACCTACTCCTCAATGCGCTGCATCCTTCAATACCTCCCTCCGGAGCAATACCGTTTGTAACATTGGCAGTGCGGGGCACTTCCATCTCTCAGGCCTGACAGCCGGAGGGAGCGCTGCACTTTGCGAATGTTCTTTTACCTTCAGGCAGTGCTGACAAAGGGAGAGTTCTGCAGAGAGCCTGGCTTTCCTATCCACACCTAGACACAGCGAGATGTATGTACAAATGTCCAAGCACATGTACACAGTATTGTTCCCCAGTATTACAGTGTTAAAAATCAAACACCCTTTCCCATGCGTCATGCACTTAATGAGCTCCAGACTGCACAATACAGAAAGATCTTGACATTGGCTAGAAGAAACGAAATGTTTCAGAATGATCTGGATATGCTGAGGAACTGAATCGTAAAGGGCTCATCACCATATTGAATATCAGATTTGGGAAATTCCTGTCCTTTTTCTGCAACTCCCAGCAAGGTGTCCTCATCTTTCTCATTTTCCCTCTGCCTTCTCCACCTACAAGTGATGCAGTTTCTCATTCGAACCATGCTCTGGAGAAGCCCTGGACTGGGAATGGAGGCATTTGGTGGGGTCCATCCCACGTGCCCCATTGATGCTTGGCAGAGAAAAGGGCTGAACCCAAGAGCTGAACACCACAGCCTCGCACGGTGTCACACCAGGACTACCAGGCATCCCTTGGGCAAATTCTGCCAGTTCAGAATACAGATAAACCCAGCAGCCCATCTATTCTGCATGGAAATGCCTCCTCTGCACCTCAAATCAATACGGTTCTCTTGCATATTTTTCCTGCTGTAGCGATTCTGAACAGACATTCAGCCAACCCACCTAAATAGCTCTGAAAATGATACTGTGGCTTATCAGGCCAATGATCTACAATTTTATACCTCCCTAAACGCCTATTTACAAACAACACTATAAACCTTGTTAAGATTATTGTGTCAAATTCTTATGTCATTTTCAAGGGTGTTTTAGAACATATCCATTTTATCAGGAACATTAAACAGAAAAAGAAAATATTTCTATGCTTCGACCACTTCTCTTCTGATTAAGATTGATTTAACAGGGATTTCAAGTGTGCGAGAAATATTCTGTACCACAAATACTTTTCCTTGTCCCCATACTGTATTGCAGTATGTCCCAATTTTCAAGAGTCTGCTTTGCTTTAGATAACGTTGCCAAGTTACTAAAAAAACCTCTCAGCAACGGGCTGCTTGCATCCCAGGGTCGTAATAATGTATCCTGGTGACACTGAAACATGGAAATGTAAACAATGAGGAGACAGAAGGACACTGACCCAAGTGGCTGAGTTTAAAGCACTGCCATTCTGGAGCAATGCAGTATTTATGCCGTTGGACACATTATCACTATAGGTGTTTGCAGAACCAGGTGCCAATTTTAGTATTTCTTATATTAATTTGCAAACTGAGTTTGTATGCGGGGCTCGTTGCACAAGAGGGACCTCTAACAGATGCAGATTCATATACACTGAAGAGGCTGAAATAATCACTCCTAGCCCCAAGGCAGAGGAATAGAACATTTGTTTTCAATATTTAAATTGAGTAACACTACAGGACAGCTCACGTTAATACAAACCTATATAACAAGAGGCAGAGGACAGCACCAAGACAGACAGCTCTCCTGGCTGGATGGTTCATGGTTACAAATCAAGTATGAGCCACCATCAGCTGCAGCAGAACGCTTTCAATGATGAACTGAAGCGAGACAAGGTGGATCCTCTCTGCCTTTTATTGGGCTGATACACAAGCTGTTACGCATGAGCCTCCAGGCCAAAAACTCTCCTGGGGGCTGGCAGCAGAAAGAACACTTCTGGCCTGAAAGCTTCTCGCTGCTTGGAGTCAACACAAAGCCTCCACCTCTGTCCATTTTATCTCAAGCAGCTGAAAGCAATTGTTTGCAGCCTGCTTGTGACAGTCAAGGCGACAACTTGCACCAACCAATAGAGAACTCCTCACCACTGAAGTGCTCTGTTTGCTTTCTGCACTCCCTATCTTCCCAGGGTATTTATAGAGCACAGACACCGGGACGTTGCAGCCCAGCCGTGGTGACACTGGGAGCATGTGAGCCCCTCAAGAGGGCTTTCAGCAGTGCCAGGACTGAAGTGGTCACACAACCCCTGGCAGTTTTTTCCTCTGAGCCAAAACAGCCTGGGAAGTTGTATTGGTTCTGCTGAAGTTGTGTCTTGAAAGGGAAGAATGGAAGGAGGCTGGAAAAGTTCAGACAGTGGCAAAACCAGACGTGGAAATCTTCAAGACGAATTAAATATTCTGAAATAAGGTTTTGCTTCAGCTTTTTCTGTACTATGCATCTGAAAATAACCATTTCTTAAAACAAGGCCTTTCCATGAATCTCAAACAATGCTTTTTTTCCCCTCAGAATTTCCTTTCCAGCTTTGAAGTTTCTAATCAGAATAAAAGCAAACACAACAGCCCTACACAGAACACGGCTCCTGCTCATCCCACACCCTACAGCTCAGACTCCATCCCTGTCTATAGGGATAAGCAGTCCTTTAAAAACTCCATTCTGTGCCTCTTGGTATAGTTAAGCATTTTTTTAAAATATAAACTCAGCTGGTTATAAAGAAATGAAAGCAGGTAGTCCTGGAGCATACATCAGACCATATTTACAGACAAACCACGTAGAAGCGTAAAGCTATGAATAATCTGAGCATATAGTTCTCCTGAAAAAGGCAAAACAATAAAGTAAGAAGGGAAAGGGACCTAAACACACACTGCTCCAGTGACAACGGCAGCGCCGGTGCATTGCTGTCGCACAGCCTGGCTATGGCAGGTGATAACATTCCTTCCCCAGAGGAACCTTTGGGTTTATGACAAATCAGGGATGATGCTCAACAGCTATTTGATGAGCTCTGCAACAGCTGCTGGGGTCTGCGTGCCACTGCAACACAGCTGGAAGCACGCAGTGCCGCAGCATTAACGGGATCATAACTCAGGGCTTGCCAAGCACCAAGCGTCGCTAACTTTTTCTGATGAGTTATTTGTGCCCATAATCAGCTGTGAAACTCTTTTGGAAAGATGTTTTCTGAAAAGGACCCCACTGTCATTAATAGAGCCGTCTGGTCTCAAAGCCTCCACAAATCAGGCTCAAACCCACGGTGCAATCTCAGTGAAGTTAAATGTTTTCCCAGCGACTGAAATTTAAGGAGTTTTTAAAGGAGGGGAAAAAAAAAAAAAGTCAAACAAATGGATGAAGGAACTTTTGTCTATTGGAAATAACAGTGCGTGGCTCAGGCAGCTCCAGTCCCTTCAGCTCTGCCTAAGAGAGGTTCTACCTGCTGCACTGCTCTGAACAGCGAGCACTGGGCCCTTGTGTGGGGCCAGATCTGCTGCGTACCATGCAAGAAAGTCCCTGGCACAGCTCTCTGCTGAGAGATCGCTCTGCTCTGTGCATTGAGTGATAGCTCAGGCCGGGGAGGGGAACATCTCCCAGCTGGTGGTGGAGCAGCATTGCTGTTGTCGTCAGTGTTCCTGGAACCGGACTGCTCCGCAGCTGCTGCGTGCTTGGTGAGCCCGTGAATCAGTGTGCACAGAGAGGGAAAGCAGGGGGGCACGTTCCCGGCTTTGCCTGAGCACATGAACGATCGGTTCTCAGTCCAGGATTAGTCATTCGCACATTGCCAGGCTGACCACTCCTTCCCGTTTCACACATGCCGAAGGCATCTGTCTTTAAGGATGACAATTAAATAAGAATCACTGCCTTCTCCTGCATTGTGTCAATGCCTGCAGCAAGAAAAGGGTGGGAAAAAAACAGCAGAATCTTACTCTGATTTACACTGTGTGACATTTGTATTTTTAAGGGACGTCTGAAGGGAAAGAGAATCCATGGGATGAATATGAAGGGCCTTTATCGTCACAAAAGGAACAAAAAATACAAGAAAAGAGCAGACTGGAGAAGGATGAAGTGAGTTCGAAGTTGTTGTTTCTTGGGCATTTCACAGGTTCAAATCATGCAGATGTGCTGAGGAAGGAGGGGATGCTGCAGCAGCCGGTGCAGCAGAGCCATCCTTGCACCTCTAACTCTGCTTCTGCAAAGGGAAGAGCAGCAGCAGCAATCTCCTTCCAGACGTTTCTATCACTCCATAGCTGAGCCCCGTGTGCTGCTCCATAACAGCCTTTTAGGCGTGATGAGGGCAAGACTCTGCTTTTAGCAGGTCTGATTTTGCTAGCATTAGAGAAAAAGTTCTCATCTTGGAGGATCTGAGCTTGATGATGTGCTTTGTCTCTTGCTGAGGATAAGGGGCAGAGCCCACACAGACTGCAAAGCCACAGGCAGAGCATCCCCTGTAGACTTCAGCTCTTACAGCCATGCCAGTAAGTGATTGCAGGGAGACTGTTGGTACAGAAGACCCCCACAGCAGGAGCAATGATGCTGAGAACAGTTGTATTAGCTGTATTCTCCATGGACAACCTGTAATGACTGCACGGAGCACACAAACTTCTCTTACTCTCCCGACGTGATGCTGCAGACACACCATGCTGAGCTCAACCGGTGAGGAAAGCAATCAAGCAGAACAAAACAACATCCAGCCTGGCCATATCATCTCTTCAAGCAGCCTCAGTGGTATTCAGACTATTTCTTTGCATATAATGACCGATCAGGAGAAACCATCATTCTCAACTCTCTTGATTGTATCCCAAGTCTCACACTATCTAGTCATTTTATCAAAGTGTTAGTTCCTATAGTTACACAAAGCCAACTGCTGCTCCTAGTTCCTAAGGAAATGAGACATAACCTGTGGTCTGTCTGCCTCTTCCTCCTAATAATCAGGAAACTTGAGGACCAGCTTTAATCCAGACCAGGAAAATGTGGCAGCTTCAGGGATAAATAAGATCTTTATATTCTTTAAAAAGGATCCTGAACACAAATGCTGGACAAGAGAAATATCTAGCAGCTCAAAGGAAGGCTGAAATGTGAACTTGTGCTAAACCACATAAGCAATAGCCTTGTAAATGACATCTAACTACATTCATGATTGTTCACAGTCAACCTCAAGACATGAATCCATAGGAAACCAGGCTTAACTTCTCCCATTGCTCATTCAGAACTAAAGACAGAAGACTGACAATTTGAACCACACATGGTTAGCCTCCATCCCCACAAAATACTGAAGTCAGAACAGAAAGAACCTTTAGCCACTTCTCCAGTTTCTCAGCTCTGTAAGACAGTTCAGACCTCTCAAAGCCTGATCTCACGAGATCTGAAAACCAGCCTAGCAATATGACACTTGGTTTGATGATTGCAGCTTAACTGTAAATAAAACTTGACACACAATTGTCCTAATTAGGATAGACATGGCTCTGTCTAGTCTACAAAAAAATCAAAGCCAAAAAAACCAAACCAACCGATTTCATTGCTCACCTCCCCTAACATAAGGCATTCGTTTCTAAGGATCGTTAAATTAATACTCATGAAAAACAATGATTTTCCTAAGAGCTATTTTACTTCCCATCATTAATTCAGCTTCTTTTAAGTGCTGAAGAGGTGTGCATAGGAACGGTGTCCCTCTTGTGCCCGCCTGTGCCACCACCCTACCATGATGCTGGAGCAGAGCACTGCAGCACCCTCTGTCCCACTGCTGACAGCACTGGGGACAAACCCATTCCATACTGTCGGGACAGACAGCAGCAGGGATAGGTCTGGCATTTCAGGTAGGTAGTGCATTAACTGATGTGGTTTAAGATGCTGGTATTTCAAGCTTCCTGAGCAGATCTATCATCCAACTCCCATTTACACTGTCACTTCTGGAGGGGGCACCCGCAGGGAATTGGAGCTCTGAAAATGTCTCCGCACAGACAGGGCCGGTGAGGCCTCCTCTGCACAGTGATTTACTTCACTGCAGCAATGAAAATTCCTGTCTGGAACCAAGTGCCTGACTGCAAACTTACCACAGCTCCAGGGCTAGTGGAGTCAAAAGGTCACTGCATTTATTTGTTGCTCTTCCAAGATCACTTTCCCATGAACTTGATGGATTCTCAAATGCCTCCTATTGCACAGAAGACTGTGATTAATCTCAGCCTTCGTTAAGTCCTGGGACCAGCAGTTTTTCTTCGAAAAAACTTGCTCTTAAATTCACTGGTCAGCTTCAGCAGTTTTAAAAGTGATCAATTAAATTAAAATATATAAAGGTCCCCTTTTTCTAAGCAAGTACAACGCCTGTAGAAAACAAATGACACAAGGAACTCTTCTTAATGCAAGACACTGGCCACAAGTGGAAGAATTCTGCATTTAAGATGCTCTCTTCTTCCCTCCCCTGTGCTAAGACATGGAAGAGGTGTTCTGCTCCCAGCCCTGCTCTCAGACATTTTATACTGCTGCATGGAAAACTTAAACTTTGTGTCTGTATTTTCAGCTAATAAAAGCACTTCTCCCTGTCTCTGAATTGTGGTACTCGCTAATTATTTTATTTCTTAGGTAATGCAATATAACATGGTGATTTTATAAAGTCTCTCCTAACTCCATCTTTTTAAAGTTGCATGTCTTGGAGCAGCAGCTTCAGCCAGAGCTCAGCTTGCACCTTTCTTCCTCATTGCTCTGATGGAGGGCTTTGAGCTGGAGGTTCTCATCTCCTCTGCTGATCCTGCTGTGAAAGAGGGACCCTGACAGCCACGCCTCAGGCCCCAACTTTGTCAGCCCTCATTTTTCACCCCAGCATCTCAGACAAGTTGGTTTGGAAGTGGCAACGCTGCTCTTCTGTCCCTGCCCTTTTGGGGTCACCTCCATAACACCATTTCCCCCTGTAATCCAACATGGCTTTGCACTGCTCCTCCAAACCTCCTGCTGTCCCCCAACAAACCCTAAACTTGCAGAAGACCTTGTGCTCTCCCTGTGCAAACCACTCAAACTCACAATCTTTGCTTTTCCTCCCCCGGCCCCCCCCCTCCCCATAGGACACAATGCCTAGTCCTGAGATTGCATTTCCACCCCAAATACTCATCAAAATTAATAAGGCATGAGGTCTTATATGCTAAAACGGGCACGTTCCCAATGGGAAAGCAGCAGTCCCAGAGCTCTCAAGCCTGGCAGGAAACTCTGGCTTTCCAAGAGCCCAGAGTTATGTGGGACAAGCTAAATGATGCTACTCAGCAAGTTTCCCAGAGAAATACAGCGAGGGCCATGACAAGGCCAACGAGGCTAAAAATATCCCAGAGCTTACCCACACTCTACATACTGCTTCATTTAATGTGCCATAATTACAGCTTTTTGCACACACAGCTGTGTGTGAGGTGCAGCACCAGCAATGCCCAAGAGATGTAGAAGCACGGTAGGAGAGGGCAAGGCAAAGCCTTGGGGCAGCAGCAAAATGAAAGGAATCTCTCAGAAGGGACAATCTGCTCAAGGGGCTGTGGGAAGCAGGAGCAAAATTTGTCAGTTGAGCCAGGTGTCAGAAATTTGGTGAATCTAGATGCTTTCAGTGAGTAAATTTCTCACCCAGTTCTGCCTACAAACTGTGCCTATTCAAGTCTGTAAACCGTCTGTTTAAAGCAAGGTCTAACTGGAGACATTTTCCCTTTGATAAGGTGTTGGCACCAAATTTGAGGGTGCTGGAACCCAGACCAAAACTGAGAGCTGAGCTGCTGCAGGATTTGCCAGTCCCGTGGATCCCAGTACGCTGCTAGTACATGAAGCTGTAATGCCACTGAATGTAGCTAAAGGATCACGGTCACGTTTCGGGAGCCAAAATTAAAATCTTCAAGTGCTTTTAAGCAAACGTTACTGAAACCTCTCCCTTTGGCTCTTGAATTCCCATCTGGTAGACACCATACCCTTCACATAACCCCTGCCTGCTGATTAATGAAACTTGGCAAAGGGCAGCAAAGCCGTGCCAAAGACAGCACAAAATCCCAAGTTTCTACAAATCCCAGAGGTGAAAATGCACGGATGACAGCAGCATCCTCCACTCATTCCCTGCCTTCACTTAGCCGCAAGTTTGAGACCAGAGCTCTCAAATGGGCTTTGCTTTATCCTCCGGCTCCTGACAATAGCTCCACATTCACAAGCAATCACAACCATCTCCCGTGCACAATTACCGGCCATTACAGCCTCACCTTGTCTAACTTCCCACTGCAGACCACAGCTCCAGTCAGACACTACGTGCATTTCCACGTAGTTGCCTGGATCTCTGTCTCCTGTAGGAAACCTGCTGTCTGCAAAGTTAACAGGCATGAAAACATTGGATACGATTCTCACGTAAGCTAAAACTGAGCTTTTTGGATCGTTAGTGTTCATAGCACCTAATCAGGCTACTGCTAGAACAGCTCACCCTTTATGTCCTGCAGATACTGGCTCGAGCTGTGAAAACCAATCATTCAAACTTGCTGGTGTTCATGTTCTACATCATACCTTCATTTTTGTGTTTTATCTCCTTTATGCTTAGAAAGTAAGAACTCACATGCCATTTGTTCAGGGCATACAAGCTCTGGGTGGCTTCCACACCGAGCAGCACACCCTGAACTCCCTGGAGGTGTTCATGAAGTGTGTAGATGTGGCACTCCAGGACATGGTTACTGCATACAGTGGTGATAGGTTTATGGTTGGACTGGATGATCTTAGTGATCTTTTTCGGCTTTAATGACTTTATGATTCTATGAAGGTCCACGCACTCTCAGCAACAAAATTCAAACTACACAGCAGATTCTCCTTCTCACCTTCAAACCATCAGCTTGGGACCACTGCTGCACAGCCAGCCCAGAGCAGCACACTGCAGCAACACGGTGACCAGAGGAAGGAGGACACTTTCTCAATGACAGCTCTGCCGTGCTCAGAATACCCCTGTATCCCTGCGGCAGAGCAGAAGAGAGGCCCAAGGTGCTGGGTAAGAGCATGGCATGCTAGCCAGTGGCAGAGTTCATCTCATTGAGAGGCACCTGGCCCATTGAGGACACCACACACACACACACCATGACTAATCAGTTCACAAAATGGTCCATGTGGGTTTCCCACCTTGTACAAAGCCTCATAAAAATACTGGAGTGTGAGGAAAACTGGCTTGCTGACTGCATTAGAGCTATTTACTTATATGCTGTTTGTCTGCTTGCAAATAGAAAGCTTTTCAAGCAGGAATCCTGAATAAAAGTAATTGATTTTTTACTGAACTTAAAGGGACATTTCACAAAATGTGTCCTCAGCGTCTCGTATCATACCATGCATCATAATAAATCCATGCTTCTTTCAAAGCCATGCCTCAGTCCTGCTCTCACAGCATGCAGTCTGTGAGCTATCCATGCCCCGCAGCAATTCCCATTGCACTCATCAGAGGACGAGCATTGTGCAAGAACCGGGGCAGCACCACCACCCTGCTGAAGACTTCCTAAGAACGGGTCTGGAGGCACTGAATCAGCAAACCCAGTCCAGGTTCTACTTTTGATTTCCTCCAGCCACCTTGGTTAAGTGACTACATGGCAGCTCTCCTGTCTGTGCAAGACGTCAGTTCCAGGGGCTGCTGTGAAGATTACCTTCTCTACGGCTCTTAGAAAGAGGAAAATAAAGCTGTCCATTTGTGTTTGCACAGCTGTCCTGGTGGCATAGTCCTGGGCTTCTCAACACAAACACATCAACAGGCGTCTGTGGCACGGCATGCATGTTCTACACAAGTGAACTGAAAATGCATATTTATAAAATACAAAGAGGAAGGAAAGGCTCGTGGGAATATTTTCCTAATATCATATTGCTGCACTTTAGGGAGCTTGTGCTCTGTTCCCTTTTACAGGATGATTTAGAAGGGACAAACTCAATCTTTCAGCATAGGAAAGAAGACTGAAGAGACAACGCTGAAAGAAAATATCAGACAGGGACTACAGATGAAAAGTAAGGTGTTAAGTGTCTAAGGAGGACAAGGCAAGAGGGGAAATAACACAATAGCTGTGAAGATCAGAGAAAGCCAGGGGATAATAAATTTTTATATACCAGAGAGGGCGCAGTAGCTCCTCTGGGATGAGGTCTGAGAGAATCAAGTCAACAGTGAAACGGGAAAGAAAGGGCTGGTGTGGCATTTACAGACTGCCCCAAAAGTTAAAGCTTAAGTGCTAATGAACTGCACATTGCTACACACTGCTGAGCTGCCCCCCTGTCCGCCAGAACAGCAAGCCTGAGCAGAGGGGTGTGCTGACTAAGCCAAAACAAGGCATGGCCAGGGCACAGGAGATTTGGGACTCACAGGGCAAGGGGCATAAAAGGGGACAGAAAGATGGATTTACACAGTGAGGTGTTCATGGGAAGTGCTGAGACACCAAGACCCTCCTGTTCTTGCCACCAAAGCTCCGGGTGTGACATCCAGCATCAATGACACAACCCCCCATTCTCTCAGCCATCTCCTATTCAGCTGTACCCACAAGCCTGAGTGATGAGCAGCCAGACAGCAGGATATCAATATATGGCACCGACAGAGCACCTGTGATTACCAGAGCACTTCGCCAGTGAGCACAGTCTCCCTCTGTCACTAGGAGACAAATTAATATTTGTCCTCATTATACAGAAAGGAACCGAGACACAGAAAGGTTACGTGACTTGTTCTACACAGCAGAAGTCAACAGCAGAGCAAGAAATATGGGGACTGATCTAGCCAGACATTTTCTCCACAGCCCCCATTTTACACTCTGTACTGGTTTTCAAGAGGCTGCAATGCACTCATGTCAGAAGCTATGGGGACAAGAACACACAAAGTTATGCATTTAAATGGAAAACAAGAATATCCAGAATTGTGATAGCTAACTGTAGCTGCTAAGAGGCAAAACTTGTGACAGAAACACTGCACAAAAGAGCCATTCTCTGGATACAAGGAGATAAGATGAGATGTTCCCAAAAGTCACTGCTTGTGCATCTGCAGAGCAGGAGGTCCTGGACAGTACCAGCCTGGTGCATTCTCAGCCCAGGTAGGAACCCCCAGCCCAACTTGTTTATCCCTACATTCCCACCAAAATCAGAAAAGAGACAGAACTGCAGAGTGGACTTGTTATAGGCTGATACATGCAAGCAGGCAACTTGGGACAATTCAGTTCCTGGCTGAGATATCCTGCCTGGGAGTTATTCTAAAACCAGCAAGAAAAAGAGAATAAAAACATTTCCTAATGGATCTTGACTTCTCTCCCTTCCTATAATGCTCTCGCTGTGCTTGCCAGATTGCAGACTGCTCCTGGCCAAAATGTCCCTGCCAGGAACAGTACAGAAAATGAGATGTCTGCTAATAAATATCACCTAATAACAGGGAAAGGAGCTATTGTGCTTATGGTCTGTTCTGATATCACAAAAGGACCCGGAAAGCAGCACAGTCAGAGGTGAGTTTACAAATCCAAGCACTGGTTTGAACTTCTGACACCTCCTTCACTGCTGAGCATCAGCCTTGCTGGGGGCTAACTTTGGCCTTGACCTTGCACCATGACATCATCAAGCCTGTGGTGCCCACTATCAGGTTTTTTGCTCTGCTTTAGTCTAAAAGCAGTCTCACTAAGCTGTTTACATTACCAGGAAAGCAGCAAATATAAGATGCTGATGTAGGGGAAGTGAGCTGAGGGGGACTGGAGAGGCCATTGTTGACTTCTTACCCTGAAACCCTCCTGTATGCCCAGTCCAGCCTCATCTGCCAGCAGAATGGCCACTGCTTTGCAGATTGCCTCTTCTCCCCTCTACGAATTACTCTCAGTTCCCCCTCCAGCTCCCCAAGAGATGCAGTATGTATTCAATGGCCTTCAGCCACGTGGAGAGTTTACGCAGCCCAGAATTTGTAGGGTCAGGAATCTTGGCCACCTCAACACTCAGCTAATGAAAAGAGAAGGAGCAGGGCTGGCTGTGGGACAGCTGCAAGGCTGTGGAAGGGAACTGCACAGCTGCTCCATCCCTGTGTGATGGCAGCAGCAGACAGGGACCTGCAGTCCCCATGGGCTGCCCAGCCATCCCTGCCCATCTCTATCTGCCCGTGGCCATATGATGCTGCTATAAATGCCTGCAGAAAGTGGGCAGACAGAGAGAATCCCACCCCAAGAGATTAGTAAAACCCATCCATGAAAAAAGCACCAAAAAATGTTGGGGTGCATATTAGGAAGCAGAGAAGGACACATGGGTGGCTGCTATTTTAAAAGTCAGCGTTTGCAAACTCAGGCACTGAGCTCACTTGGCTGCTGCCTCTCCTCTTCCCCTCTGCACACAGCGAATACTGACTGGAAATGTACACAGCACTGCTGGGAGAGCACAGCATTCTGCAGCACCACTCAACCCTCCACAGCAGCAGATTTGTAATCATTCGTGTAAATCAGAGGCTCACAGTGCTGGACAGCAGGAACTCCCAGTGCACCTGGGAAGCAACCAGGATCCAACTTCAGTGTCCAGAGGGAGCTCAAGGAAGCTCACATCAATTTCCCTGGCTAAACAGCAGCTTCCATGGGCAGACCCAGAGGCGGGCAGCTGGGCAGGAGAAGCTCTACCTGGTTAACATGTCTCCAAGCAGAGCAAAATCCACAGGGCAAGGGTGAAAGGCAGCTCCACGCGGCCCCTGCCCTGCCGTGAGAGCGCAGCCTGACCTCTGCTTCCAGCACATGCAGAGCATTCGCCTGCTCAGCGTTCCCACCGGCAACCTCCAGCAGCACCGCGCTGGGGGCTTGGGGAAGAGGTCAGAGAGGAGAGCTTTACATGCTGAGCTGTTCCCAGACCCAGACGGATCGTTTCCTTATTGTACATGGCAGCCTCCCACAGCCGCACTGCCAGAGGGCTCTCTGAAATTGCATTTTGGGGCCCTTCCCTCACTCCCCTTCATGTCCCACCGCACTGCTCTCTCATTTCTGATGTCAACATGGGGCCCACCGCTGCGGGTCTACAGCCACGGCTGCTCCAAGCCCATGGGGCCCAGCGAGGGAGTGAGGGCTGGACAGATGCAGCTCCAGCACTGTGCCCATGCCTTTGGCTGCCTGCTGCACCCCAGGAGCCACAGAGCTGGTTTTACAGAGAGTAGCAAAGAGGAGGCAACAGGCTCAGGTTGTGCAGGGGTGGGCATTAAGCTCCCTGCAGCTATAACTGCATGGGGAGGACACATTGCTCCCTCAGGCTGTGGATCTGTGCCTCGCTTGGGGCTGCACCAGAGGGATTAAGCAGAGGCTGAGCCTTCCCATTGTCATTTCTGGTGTCGGCGGACCACCTTGACAGAATTACAGCAGCACTACTGAATATGGCTTGGGGTAAATTATTCCTCATGTAACTTTTCTTTAACATAGTCTCTTCCCCTGTAAATCACAGAGCTCAAGCCCAGTTACTGCAGGGACATTACCAGTGGAGGCTATGACAGAAACGATGCCAGCTCTGTGTCACATCATGACCCCAGATGGACTCTGCTCCCAGGCACAGTGCCCTGCAGAAGGGCACGGAGGCATTCACAGAGCAGCACGAGGTCCCACTTTATTGTTATTGTTTGTTTTCTCTCTCCATCCTCCACGTTATCTAGCTGGGGAACTTGGTGCCATGCAGAGCTCTCTTCTGGCTCAAGTGTTCAGCAATGAGCTCCTGACAGCCCCAGCATGTCTCAGCAGTACACCAGCACGTAAGGCTGACCTAGCACCACCCCACCTTTACAGCACAGCCACAGAAGGACCTGTCACCCCGAAGAATCACAATCCCTTGCTGTGCCCTTCTACTGATTTGCAATTACCCTGCTATCTAGGCACACAATATGCACACACCCTATCAGCAGAGCAACTTGTGACCCCACACAGATGACGTGGCACTGCATTGTCACTGAGCACAGTCCCTGCCTGCAGCACGTCAACACAGGAATTCTGTGCACAACCACAAGCTCTCCTGAGGGGCCCTAAAGCACAGCCCTGCTCCGAGCCCTTCCTAATTGGACAGCTCTGTCAGGGCAAATCCAAAACACAACCAAAGCAACTAACTGCTGAGACTCCACTTGCGCTTTGAAAGAGAGTCCCCAGGCAATCCTTATCTCCTGCTTTCCTCCTTGAGCAGGTGGACAAAAGGCAGAAGATGCTTTTGACTTTCCTAAATTGGGAGTGTATGATGATTTATGACTGCACCTCTCTTCCAGCAGAACAGACCAACCTCATAGAATCAGACTTGAAATACCAAATCAAGAAAATTAAGCCATAAAATCAGCGCAGGAACTGACCTCCGCTCCTCTTAGAGACTTCTGTCAGAGTGGTGTTTCAGAGGAGGGCCACTTTCTGCTGACAGCTGGGCTGCCATGTATAGGCGCTTCTCCAACACTAAGCCCAGATCAGAAACACATGGACGATCTGCTGTAATAATCGGGAAATTACACAAAGCTTCTCTCATTTCTGCTCTTATTTCCACCCAGAAACATACACAAATTTTACTAAAAGACCAGTGCAGGCTCAGTGTAGGGTGATCATAATGTCCATTTTCAAAATCCTGAAAGTCCCAGTAGTAAAAATAAATAGGTCAGTTTCACAGTGCAATGGTATAGAACAATACTTGACAAAGAAAACAAAGGAAGAAACTGGCATCCCGTATTCTCCACTCATTTCAGGCTGTCTAGATACAGAAAAAGACTTGTTTCCAAACAAAGCCACTTTCTGAGCCCGCCACAACAGTGCTGCTTCAAGCTTCAAAAACTTCACTACCAATTTGTGCACAAGTCCAAGCCCCCCTGTACATGTCCAAGGGAATCCTACGTCATACAGATGGACCTTGAAACCAACCAAGTTTTCCAACTTTGTTTTGTGATTCCAGCCTCATAGAACACCACAGCTCCAGGCAATGCCTGCTCCAGGTGTAAGCCAGGACTGGTCATCACCCACTGTATGATTCTGAGCACAGGAGTACCAAGGAGCTTTGATGCATAACAGGGAAGTGATCATGGCAGTGAAAATTTGAAATGCCATCGAAGTCATTTGTCTAGATTTCTACACGCTGCTATGTTATTAAATCACAGTTTGGTGTACAAGAGGCGGAGCTGAGGATAGAGTCTAATTCCAGTCCTAACATTCCCTCTTTGGACTGAATTCAGCCTTCATTTAAGGAGATGCAATTTTAATGATTTACATCCAAGTATGCCAAGTCTCAGTTTGGCTTTTTATGTGGCTTGAGGCATATGTTAAATAGGATCATAATATTTACTTACCTCACCAAAGTGGTGGGAGACTTTATGCAACAACACCAACTTGCATTTTAATGTGGTACAAAGAGAAGCTGTCTGAAGTAGTTTCAGGCACTATTTTGAACCCCTCCTGCTCAGTTTTTACAGCTCTAAATTTTTTCTTTTTTCATGTTCTGTTTTCTTCTGTGCAAAAAGGTAATATACAAAAGGTAAAAGCATTAGAATCCAAACAGACCCAATTTCCACTACTGCAAATCCACAGCAGAAGCAGGCTGGGAGGAAAGAAGCTAATTTCCTTTTCTTGCTCTTTTGTGATTTGAGCCAGTTTAAAAAAAAAAAAAAAAAAAAAAAAGAATTAAATCTTCATCAATCACAGTTCTGTCCAGAAAAAGAAGGGAGAAAGAAATGCATGAAATTTTTCTTTGGCTGTTAAATGAGTCGTATTTCTTAGAACATTCAGATTTTTTTTTTTTTTAAGTTAAAAATCAAAAAGACAAAAACATCCTTTCTTGGTTGACAATGATGCTTCCACTGGCCTGTGTTTGCAAAGAGATTTGAAATCATAGATGTTTATTATGAACATTAAAAACTTTTGTTACTGGCTTTCCTGCACAGGTATGTCACAGGAGAGGAACAAAACCAAGTATCTGGCAGCACTGAAAAGCCATAACTCAAGAAGAGCCCACAAGTGCTCTGATCCTGCATGCTAATGGATCTTCTGTAGGGAAAGTTTAACTTCCAGCAGGAACTTTAACGATCATCCACTGCAAGCAAGCTTAACTCTTACACAGCTACTCTTATAAACAATACTTACCCAGAGCTCTGCCTTAATACATCTGTTGTATGTGATGGGAGATGGGCAGAAAGCATACAAAGAGCCCACAAGCCTCCAGAGCCAAGGATGCCCCATGCCCCTTGGGTGCCAGGTCACTGCTGTGAGCATTACCAAGCACTTCAGCTCCATCACTCCATGGGACCAGAAAAAATCAGCCAACTACTTTCTGCTGTAGAAGGAAACAAGTCTAGGAGGACCACGTGCCATCAACAGCTTTTCCTCAGCGTGAAAGTGTGCCTTAGGATTCCCGACTCAATCCTTCCCTGAATGACCATAAATCCCTTCACCCACCTGTCCCAGGCTCTTTGCCTTTTCTAAAATATTATTAGCAAAATACTAATGCAGGAGTACTTAGAAAAGAAGCCAACCGAACAGGAGCCATTCATTCCTCTCTCCGTTCTCAACTACAAACAACATTTTCTCAGTGTTCAGTCAACATCCCAATCACTTCTTTATTCAGGAAACACCTAACAGGCTGCTCTTAAGTTCAGCAAACCTGCTGGGAGGCAGACCATGGTTAAGCCATCACATGTGGTTACTGGTCCCTTTTTTCATTGGGCAGAGGCAGGGCTCACAGGAGATCCGGTGTAGATGTGTGACCAGGACAAAAAGCTATGAATCAGTGGGGCTGGTTTCATTCCAGATCTGGTCTGTTGGCCTTGGGTACGCTAACACAGGTTAGTCAACCTTTATCTCCCAAACTGCACTCACCATTTAAACAGGAAGCTCTTGGAAGAGATACCACTGCCTAGGGTAACGAGCTCTGTCCTGTCAGAGCCTTCCTGAGTATTACCAAAAGAACCAGAAATGCTGAACAGGCCAAGAGCTGCCTGCTAAGCCCAGCACATTTCCATCTGTGACCCAACAGAGCAACCGGGGGCTGCTGAAATGAGCTGGTGTCAGCCATGTGCTGCATGACCCGCATCATGCTCCCACACCGCTGTGACCCCAGCAGAGACCATTTGCATTTCTACTCCTTCCACAGCACTGTGAATTAATGATTGATCATGGACCTTCACCATGAATCTCCAGGCTTCTGTCAGCCAGTGTCACAAACTTAACATTATCTAATTGTAAGTTTTCCCATCTAATTGCAATATACACCTGCTCAATGTCCCTCTGTGTGCGGAAAAGCATCATACTTCATTTAAAAAGCCCTCATTTAAATTCAACAGCTAGCTGTACAGATTTAACCATTAAACTGATTTATGTTGCATAAAAGATCAAACCAGATCGCACCTTGTGGCCAAATAACCATAAAAGGTTTCTGTAAAGATCATTAATTCACCTCCCTGGGCAGTTAGTTTAGCAGTAAATATGACTTAGATGACTTTATCCAGTTAACCTTAATCAATTTGTTATTATGATTAGTCACCCCAAATGTGAGAGGGGAAGGTATTACCGTGCAGACCCCAGCAATGAACAGCCCAGAGGTGCAGTGACCCACGGGACTGGGAAGTGGGCACCCCTGCTCCAGGCATCCCTGGTACTGGTACTTGCACAGCCCACTGGTGAGCAGAAGACAAGAGCAGCCCCGTTCACACCATGCTAGGTGGAAAGCAGGCCCAGCCATCCACACAGCACCTTGAGATCTGGCAAGATGTTCTTCACCAGCCTCTGCTCTGCCACACACTTTCAGAGCGACCTTGGCCAAGGTACTTTATCTTCCTGAAGCTCAGCTCCCCAGCTGTTAAGAGGGAAGATGTTGCTTCTCTGTCTCACCGGAGTGGTCTTAAAGTTTGTGAGGCGTTCAAACATCACAGCCCAGGGAGCCATTAAAGCACCTTCAGCAGGCAGATCCATTGTGCTAAGTGCTCACTCCTCTCCAAGCCCGGCACAGCTCCGTTGACTTCAGCTCATTTACTCTGCCATGGAGGACATGAACTCAAGCAAAGGGATTGCTGCTTCCTCAGTGCCACCGCAGTAACCTGCAGAATAGGCTGTGGCAGGGGCTTCAGCAACAGGAGTGATCAGCAGTGCTAAAGAAAATAGACTCATATCTTGTCCAGCAAAGCCATTCACACCAGAGTAAAAGACATTATGCTGCCAGCCCAGCGCTCTATGTGAACTGCTGATATCACTTCCCAGCCTTTTTATACCAGAGAGAAGAGATGACTAGAAGGGGCTTAAATTTTAATTTACTGACAGGTACAGGTCAGCAGCAAATCCATGCAGCCGCTGGAGCAATATTGGTGTGCAGAAAAACATAGATTCCAGGTGCTTGGATTCATGCTGCTCAGCCTCCCAGGGGTCAGAGTGCTGCTCAGTGACTGCTGTGCTTGGTATGCAGGCAGCACATCAGCAAGTCAGGGTGCCCGCATGAAAGGGCTCATTCTGTCTGTGTGCACTTCTCTGTCTGTGTGTTCAGTCTCGCCAGGCCGAGGAAAGTACTTCATCCTTCATTTCTATGCTCGGCCACGTGCTTCTCCAGCCTTCCCACATTGTGTATGCGACTGCTGGAATGTGGAATACTTCCCTTTCCAACATGCATGCACCTGCACCTCGCAGGAAAACAACTCAAAGCCCACACCTATGTCCAGCATGATGGTTATTTTCTTCCAAACCCAGCTCCTACTTCAGGAGGCATTCGATTCGAGCAGAAGGCAAGGGCATCATCTGAGCCACAGTCAGTGAGGACCTTTTCACTGACCCCAGTGGGCTTCACCTGAGGTTCTGTGTTAAATTACTCAGTCATTATTATTAAAGAAGATATCTGGGCATGGCTTGCAACCCACAAAGCCACTGATGTGGAACACAGCATATTAGAAAAGACAACATAATTAATTTGGGAAGCTGAAAATGCTCATAGAGATCCATTCCTTCAATGTGAATGAACTTTTCTATGAACTTGGTTGCATGATCATTTGTTCTTGGATGTAAGTTTAGCTTTCTACGAGTAAAGAAAGGGGATTACAAATTTGAACAGCATACAGGAAACCTCAGTTCCTATGACAATACTTTGCACTTTTCTGGATCAGGCTGCAGGACTGTGGCCAAAGCAATATTATGGAAACCAAATAGTTCATCCCTGTTCATAGTCACATTCCCAAATCCACAGAAACAAGAGCACCAATAAGGTCCATAAGGAGAACCTCATGAATTTTAAGGAAAGTGGGGCCTGATTTTCTGTAGCATTTAAAAAGCGCATGCTCAAAATTAAGCATATGCCTAGGGGCCATTGACTTCCATGGAAGTTATTCGCAGGCCTAAGCTATGTCTTGATTTGGAAGCTGGAACTTAAATAGCAGACAGCAGATGCACAGAAGACTTTTCATTTTTATAATTAAGTCGTATCACATCAATCTCGCATCAACAAAGAGACGTTATTTATAGAATCTGATATTAAAATCTGAATTCCTTTCAAATATTGAGAGTGTTTTGTTACGTTACGCACCCAGGTGCTACGGGAGATTTTGACAGACAGACTGATCCAAGAGTGCCAATTAACAAACACACTCAGAAGCAGAGCGTGACAAAAGTCACAACATCATCAGAAGAGGAATGTGTTTTCTTTCACAGGAGGAAATAGCAATGAGGAAAAAAAAAAAAAAAAGTTTGTTAATCTCCTCTAACAGTATGTCAGTAGTTCCCCTCTGCCACCCCATCACTCTGATTTTTACTAACCATAGAGACATCACAAAGAGTCGCAATAACAGGATGAAGAAAGAAATACATATTATATTGCCATTGTTGCTGACAAGTCAGAGAGAGTTAAAACTGGATGAAAAGCCTGTTGATTTTTTATCAGCATGTTTGCTTTTAAATTCACTGGAGTGCTTAAGCGAGCCGGTGAGTTCCACATTTGTTCCTAATCTGCTCTGAAGGAAGGGGGCCGGCGGAGGGCAAAAGGCAGCGTCTGGCACTTCTGCTTATTTTCAGATAGAGTTTAAGGCACGCGTCCAGACCTGGAGGGGGTTTTAAAATCCTAATCTCGAATTTCTACGGTACTTTTCTTCTTGGGGGGGATACAGTGGTGTCTTATACGCTCTGGCTACACTTCTACAATGAATGCTGTTCAGGCTTTGTGTAGGAAAAAGGGATGAATTTTAGAAGGATTGGGGCTACAGATCACCATGGCCACTGCTTAATGCACACAGTTGCTGCTTAATGGCATGGACAAGAATATCCTACATGACTTCGTATTCAATTATATCTGCCAGGAAATAACCATGTGAAAAGGAACTGGCACCTCATCACTTCTGAAAAGTGCCAAGCGATAATTAGCGATTTCAAATGTCAGAAACTTCATTTCGTGTCTCTCCTGGGGACTACTGATGGTGTCTCAACAACTCCTTCTTCTGAGTCACTACCTGCCAACCTTAAGTGCCTTTCTTTAAGACCAGGACTGTTCAAACAACGTTTCCTACACAAGATTTGGCAAGACTACAACACGCCTGAGGCTGTGGCTGCACGCTGCTGATAGGTGAGGCTTTCTGCCCCGTTGGCAAACCCAAATGACCCTATTCAACCCACAGGTTATGACTCCTCAGGCATTACCTGTTGCCGACTCACATCCTGAGCAACACTCTCCCAGACAAGTGCTGGCTCCGATTCTCTCACCTCCCTTCCTACCAAATGTGGACAACCAGAGGACTCCCAAACCTCATCTAGAGGGGAGGTACAGAGACCCACATCTGTGCTGCTGAACTCAAGGAGTTAGAACCTCAGCAATTCAAGCCAGGTTTTACATATTTAGTCTACATGTATGAAACAAAAGAAGTCTTTCATCAATAAAAGTAAGGGAAATGATTTCAAAATGCTTGCTGTGGGCCTCCTCTATAGTTAGTTTTCTTTTGATCTCAGTGAACTGCCTTTGGAAGTTTCTCATTTCTGAGAAAGACAAAAAAAAAATAAATTCCATTTAACTGGGCAGCAACTTCATTTGTATGCAACTTTCTTCCTTGTTTTGTCATTCTCAGACAGGGGTAACAGGTTAATTGCTGTTTTTATTGGTGTAATGGTGCCAATTGTAAGGTGTGTTAAACTCCTATCTTCTAGTTAGGTGGAGAAACAGATCGTGTGTAAAAACATCTATGCTCTACTATCCAAAGTAACGTGAAGCTGGAAGATTGTAACCAACTAAAAAAAAAAAAAAAAGTAATAAAAACTAGGAGAGGGACACCTCACTACAGTGAGTCAGCACAGATTCAGCGCAGCCAGCTCCAAGACAGAGCTGAAAAGCTTTGTGTGGTCTGAGCCATCTCCCCAGTGCTCAGAGGGCTGAGAACCTACGTGCCAGACCTGAGCTTGCTGCTCATGAGCAAATCCTCCTGGAGCTTGGGGCCGTGGGGCTGCAGCTGCAGCGCTCCACGGCTCTCTGCTGCTTCCCAGCAGCCCCAGCCATGTATCAGCTCCAGCTGTGCCAGCACTGCGAGCTCCATCTCAGCCTGGTGGCTGCTGCCCTTCTCCCCTCTTTTCCTGCGGGTGTCCTGTGCACTGTGCTGTCACACCTCCCTCTGAAAGAATCCACGGAGCTGCGTATTCATTTAAAAAGCTTACTGATGGGCTTGGCAGTCAGAAAGGAAATGTGAAGGATTTAGCATTTTTCTTCTTTCTTTAAATCTGGAAACACTCGGTAGATGCAATTAACCTTGTGTGGTCATCTCTTCCCACGGCTACACGCGGCTGCATAACAATCTCATCCAAATTGCTTGTTCGGTGCAAGGTTCCTCTTCAGGGAGTTTTCTTCCAACCTTCCCCCCTCCCCTCTTTAAAGAGAGGACTTGGGCACTCTGGACTTCAAATGACCCTTGAGTGCTGTGCCGCGTTTCGCAGCAGGACGCATCAACTGCCCCATCAAATAAGTCTCAAGCAGACAGGTTTGTTGATTGGGAAAGCACAGTCTCAAGCTGAGAAGCTGAGGCTAAAGGGTACGTCACAAATGTTAGTGTGAGAACAGTGAAGGCCCTATATCCTTGCAGGGAACAATGTTACCCCTAGGCTAAAGTTTGTGCTAATATTCTGAACATCTTCTCAGCTGATCTTACAGAAAGAAGTCCTACTGGATTTTAAAGCTCAACAGCTAACAGGATTCTACCAGATTTGATAAAGGAAGAAACAACTGTTACAGGCTTAACTATCCTATAGCAGGGAATACAGAGCTTTGCTGAATTTCAGTATTTCATAATATGTTTGCACTGAAAATGGAGCTGAAAATCCACGTTATTTGTTAATACTTTCAGATGAAATATCTGGATGTGCAGTCACTATGCTGGGAAAAATAGATATTCTATAATTTGAGAGCCTAAGTCTCCAATATCTTCAGTATCTTCCACTCCAGGTGCTCCCTTTGCTTTGGGAATTTTTAATCAGAAAAAGAAGGAAATTGAGACTGTGCAAAAGCTTAAACCAGAACCATGGTAAATCAAAACGAATTCAGGCCCTACTGCTTACAGAAATGTCCATTCAGGTGGATGGTACACTAACATAACTTGGGTTGTGGCTGTCAACTTTCTCGCTCTGTCTGCAATACCCAGGCCCGTGTGAACCTCCTTTTCTCAGTACAGTGGGTGCCTGCAGACAGGGAGGCAGCAGCCCAAGCTTCTCCCAGTGCTGTGAGCAACACCACACTGCACTGAGACAAGCAGAGCTACTGCCACCCTACACGGTGCTCTTACTAAGCTGGTTTGAAGGAGAACTTGTACAAACTATCAGAGAAGGAAAGAATCAGTAACGATTTGTATGCATGCCCAAGGGTGGGACTGACCAGAAAGGAAGCAAAATCTGGAAGGAAGCATGTGAAGGACCACAAAGTCCCAGCGGACTGAGTTTTGGAATTGAATTGACAAATTGATCCCAGCTGGCTGAGACAGCTCTGTCCAAACAAGAACCTTCCTAAAGGCCCCTCCTGACAAACAGACCGGGATGAAACAAGTTGCTGCAGCAAACTGGACCTTGCCAGAGAAGAGTCAGATAAGCATAAGACAAAGAGCATACATGATCCGAAGGAGAAGATCTGACAGATCAGACTCAGGAACCAGAAGCTATTTATGACGACAGCAAGAAAATAAACGCTTGTCTATAACCTTGGAAGAAACAGGCTTGCTGAGCCAAACACCATCTCCCAGATAACAATCTAAAGAGAAATCTCTCAGCTCCCTCCTGCCCTCTGCCATGAGCACATCCCTTTGATGTACATACAGCTGTAATGGCTGGCCAGGTGCAAGCTGGTTTATTGAGTCATACGCATGCAGCTTTGTAAAACATTTTCAAGACTTCGGATGAACCTAGGTTCAACATTTTATGCCTATGAGTTCCATGTCCTACTGTTCTGCAGCACATCTCCTTGGAAAGAATCTCCCCTCTGCACATTTCAGGCACCCAGGTGCAGAGACAGAGGTGCAGCCAACCCTACATCTGTCTGCAAGGAAAGACTGGCTCCTGGGAGGAGGAAGAAAACTGAATGTCATACACTCACCTGCAGTCTCTCTGACCAAAACTTGCAGCATTCTGCCTGTGAACTGAGGACTGCAGGGAGCAAAGGGGCCAGGGGTACATAACGGCCCCAAGTTCTGGTCCATCACATGCAGATGTACATCTCCAATACTCGTCTTCCAAGTGAAACCAGATCACTCGTCCTGGCTTCAACTTCTCTGTGCAAGCCCAACCACGTGCTGTGGCACTGGTTTGGCTGATCCTTTCTCTGCATCACGTAAGAGCAGGGCTGTTGAAACCTGCCTCCATCCCCAGGGTAGGTGTCTGCAGCGTGTGGCTGGGCAGGCACCCAAGACAGCTCCCAACAAGCCAGGTCGAGCCTTGTGAGCAGCATAACCACGTCTGTTTGGCACTTAGGAGCAACATAACCACCGTGACAAGCCAGTGCAGCCTGCCTCCCTGAAAGCCCAAGTAAAATGCAACAAGGCATCTCACAAGCATTGTCACAGCTGAAACCCTTATGTTCACACATCCCCCTCCCTCCGTCTGAGCTCAGCAGTCAAGAAATGTCTGACCCCAAAGCCAAGAACTAATCCCACACAGCACATACAAAGGATCAAGAAACACCCATTCCCCTCTTCCTTTGCGCAGGAATCTGTGGCTGCTGGATTCCATCTACAGTCCTTGCCTCTCACTGCACACACACGAGCCATTTCCAATACCCATGCTCATTACGCTCCAGTGGAGCGCACACTTAAGGAAAGGTAAGCAGAGCTGGAGGCCTGGCTGTCACGGCAGCCAGCAGCATGAAGCTGCTCTCAGCTTACAGATCGACTCAGACACGTCCTGAAATTCACATCAGATATTCACTCACTCTGAATGGATAATAAATATGTCTGACCCAATAATCCAAGTGTTATCTGTGTCCCAGCTACCGAATCCTACTACACAGCTACACACCCGATGTAATTTTAATAACATAAGACCACAAAGAGCAATGGAGCACAATGGTGAAGGCAGACAAGGGAACATTGATTTTCAGATCGCATTCCACTATAAACATCAATCTGCTGGTGGCTTATCTGAAATATAAGCAGCCGGCAAGTGGAGCAAAGGAGCCTGAAGTTCATGTGTTTCAGCTGAACAGCCCTCAGCGTGCCAACCCCAGTGAATCCTGCGTGCGAGCTGCCTCTGCAGCTACAAACAATTGTTCTTCATTCAGGATCAATGCGCCTTCAACTACCCTTGCACTAACTGCAAAAGCTGGATTTTGACAGTGTTCATTCACATGTGCTGGCACACAGGCTCCTGTAGCACCTGCAGGCAGAGAACTGAAACCTCTTTTAGCGCAGACAGTCGCACTTTGCCTTAAGGACTCGACTGAACTCCTCACACTCCGTAAGGCAACTTCCAGCACCCGAGTGCCTGCAGCTCCCATGGACTTCAGCAGTCCCCAGAAGCTCTGCTCTGTGAGCAGCTCAGTGCAAAGGACAGCTCACTGTTAGCACGTGCTGTCACTCAGTTATCAATCTGGTACAAATTTTCTGGCATCAGTCAACTTATTCCTTTTTACAACTAGGAAACCACAAGAATAATTTTGCATGCTATACTTCATGGGGTTTTTTTAATTATTATTATTATTTTTAATTTTTTTTTTTTTAATTTTTTTTTTTTTTTTTTTTTTTTTTAGGAAGATAAGGGCTCTGAACCTCCTTTCAGAAGGCGCTTTCCACCTAACGTACTCAGCAGCACACATGTTATGTTTCCCTGGCTAAACCACAAGCCATAAATCCCTTTCCTCCATCAGAATGCATGATTCCAAACCTCACAGTGAATGACACTTGGTTAAGACAAAAGAGAGCTACAGTTTTAATCTGCGTGGACTGGACAGATCTGCATTGTTAAGTATAAGCCTAGCATGAGCTAGGAAATTTGGGGTTGTCTCTTGCTTGCGATGTGACCAAAGAACATAAATTAAAAGGGGCTACATCATTATGGAAGATATCCACCCTGGATCTCTTCTGGAGGTGTGAATTCTCTATGTACAAAGCAGATATTCAGTAGATAACACATGGAAGAACAGCTCCTAAATTCCAGTGTATGGCTTTCACATCCGTAAGTGCCTATCTTGTGCTACCAGGGCTGAGAGTCACTGTTCCTTTACTGGGCCAGAAAAATCTATAGCCAGATTTGAGCTGATCATGTAAATCATGTCATACTTAGAACACAGTATTATGGTACTATTTCCTCACAGGAAATACAGTAGCCATAGGAAATGGATGACCAGATTGAGCAGCTACAGCCTCTGAGAAGATGACAGTTTTCAGGTTCTCTCTTGTTGCCAATAGAGGGTATGGAGGATTGTCTTCTTATCTCAGCAACAAAATCATAGAATGACCTCAAAGATCACCTAGTTTCAGCCCCTCTGCAATGGGCAGGGTCACCAGCCACTAGACCAGGCTGCCCAGAGCCACATCCAGCTTTGCCTTGAATGCCTCCAGGGATGGAGCATCCACAAAAGTCATCCACAAAATCTCATGACAGGTGATGCAGTTACCTATTCAACAAAAATGTGTTATGGGCATCAGTATCACATTGGTTCCAACCACATTTTGTTTTTTTAGCAGCTCCCCAAGCACTGTTTGGGGATCTGTAAGCATCACTTTACCCTCACCGCCTCTCTGAAGTGCTAAAGAAACATTTAGCAGAGTACAAACAATTACAGCTGAGGGTTTACACAAGCAGGGGAGATACTTCTAGACAACTGTCTGCTCTTCTTTGGCAGAAATACAGAGCTGGTTGCCTTTTGGAACGTACTCAGAGCCTAATATTTTTCAAAGAACAAGAGCTTCTACAAAGTAAATAAAGCAAAGAGCTCGATTCACTGCTGGACACTTCCAATTTCACACTGGCACAACAGTATCAAACAAATAGCCAAGAATGCTCCATGGTCTGGAAAACATGCTTTTCTGTGGGAGATTTAGAGAATTCAATCTTGTTAGCTTATCAAAGAGCAGGTTAAGAGGAGATTTGATCGTAGCCTGTAAGTACCTACACAATATCTGGTATCTGATCCCAGGCAGTTCTTTAATCCGGCAGACAAAGGTATAACAAGATCAAAGTGCTAGAAGGTGAAATCAGACAAACAAAGTGGAAAGAGGCAGACTTTTGACTTTTTGCTCTTTACCCAGGATTTCACCCTGGGGTGTCACAGGTTGTCCATTTTTTTGCATACTCCGAATTTCTTCCCATAGTATAGTATACTCTCATATACTGTTGAATTTAATATAGGAATTAGTAGATGAAATTGCATGTTCTGCAGCTTCATAGACTAGATGCTCATAGGCCATTATGACTTTAAAAATAAAAAAATAAATACAAAACAGTGCTATAGAAATATGCAACATAACAGTTTCACAAAAAAAAAAAAACATCTCTGGAATAAAAACATTTTGAATACATATCTGAGACAAAAGTTCCATTTGATTATGAATTATGAAATGGCAGACAGATGAGCCCTTCATCTCACATCTGTGCAATGAGGGAGGAAGCTTCCCTTCCTTCTTGCATTCATGAAGTCTATTCCAAAACACAGTGAGGAGCTCTGGGGCTTGTTTGGGTGGATTTCTTCTAATTATTAATTTATCATCTATATAATCAATACTGAAGCATCTTCAAAACTCCCACTCATGGAAAAGCACGTTCATGATCATGAAGATCTTCAGACTTGGGCTGGAATGCAGCCGACCTTTCCTTTCTCAGCCTTTAGTTTCTTAACTTCCACAAATGGATATTTACTTTTTTTTTTTTTTTTTTTTTGGAAATCTTCCATTCAGAGTGTGCTAGAGGATTTCGTTCAAAGTAACACATGCTCCACAGATTAGCAGACTCTTAAAAATACGCTTGTCTTCTCTTTATGGGCCTGGTCTATTAAAAAGAAGTTAACGGAAAGGCACCCATTAGTTTCTGTGTGTATTGGATTGGGGCCTAAATTATTGCTAGCACTGAGCACTCACAGTCAGAAAGTACTTTGGAGAACATGTGCAATGCTGAGGCATTGCAGGATTTCCCTGCAATCCTCCCCAGACTCCAGCGATGAGAACTGAAGACATCTGCCTTCCTGTGGGCGTCTCCCTCCAACAATGTGCAGTATTCCCAGTGTTCCAGCAGTGGGTTTCTCTCTCGCTTGTGAGGGGCTCCATACCATCCCCACAGGCACATACAGCTATCCTACACAGCAGCTCTTCTCCCCCATCCTACACTGTCAGCTTCTCTTTTTTAGGCCATCAGTAGACAGAGCGTTTTAAGCTCACAGAAGCAGACTTTTAGCAAACCACTGATACTCACACCACTACATTCTCCCAAGGAGATGCACCACTCCCCACACATACACCATATCCACTCGTATATAAACATCAACCGCAACTTGTGAGGTGAGGAGAGATGTCTTAATGGACCAAACCATTGCGTGTGATGTGCAAAGTACATTCTGCAGGCTCCTAAGCATTTTTCTGTCAGGACTAGCAGAAGGCTCGCCAGCTCATTACTGAATGCAGAATGTGTCCAATCAAGTGCCTTGAAATTGCTGAATAGCAACGAGTTATGCACGTCTTCATGGGAAACACCAGAAAGCTAAACCTCTCCACAGTTGGCTTAGAAAAGATTACTTCACGGACGTCTGCTCCTTGTCAAAAAATTCCTTCGATTTCTTTCTTTCATGTCGGACACGAACAGATCATTATTGGCTTGAAATTGCAGAATCCATTTCTTCCCTTAAGAAAATCCATGGTAAGTCTTATTGGGTTAAAGGAGTTATTTTAAAAAATAAAATGAAAACAGTCAGAAACAGGTTTCTGAAGACAAACAGAGGTTTAAAATGTAGTTTGAGTTTTAAATGGAAGCAGAAGGGCAGGCAAGGAGAGCTGGGTTTTTCTAAGTGAAACCAGAGGCTGAAATCCAGTTTTGTATGAACTACATTGCTCACCTGCTCACACTTCCTACAATTACCTCCCAGTTCCCCCATTACTGTGACACTGACATGTTGCCTCCTCTCTGTAATGAAACAGCTATCCTGCAAGCTGTAGCAGCATCTGCCCAGAGGACTCTGCCATCAGCTTTGCCCTGGCTCTGACCTGCATCATGCACCTGAGCAGCACCCACTGCTGAGAGCAAAGTCCCATGCCAACAGTGCCATGGAAAGACCCAGATGGAAGCCTGCTTAGATATTAATACAAAAGTTCAAAATTTATAGGTTCTTTCCGGCTGCCAGCAGGTTCTTCATTCCTACGGCTCTCCCACGACTTTCTTCAACAGATTTTAGAGCTCTCCTGAAGGAGATAAGTGTCTGTATTTACAAACAGAGGAACTGTGAGCAGGAAAATCTGATAGCGGAGCCAGAAATAGTGCCCCAGCTCCTGAATCCCACGCCAGTGCCAAATGTCCTCAGCTACACTCATCTTTCAGGAAGCTGCTGTGGTCAACTCCCTTTAACTGCTGCAATAGTGTTTCTGAATGTATGGGGTCTATAGTATCCTGCACATTTGATTTTACAGGGGAAGAAGAAAAATCCTCAGCTTTGTTGGCAACACTGCCCACGGCTGGGGAGGGGGGTTAAAACTAGATGACCTTTGACGTCCTTTTCAACCCAGGCCATTCCATGATTCTATGATTCATGATACTATCTGCTTCCACCACAGCACTGAAATGGTGGAGAAATCAGACACGCACGCAGAACTTAGGAATTGATTTGCAGACGTGTCCTGTCTGCTCCAGTATCATCCAGGCTCCTGGGAGTCATCCAGATATGTCCAATAACAGTTTGGAGAAAGTATTTATCCCTAACTCCTAAAGAAGTTCTTACTGCACCACCACCACTCTGACACTGCTGAAAGTGCCAGAGACGTGTATGAGCTACAGAGTTCAGAGCTGAACTGGCTGATGCAGGGGCAGGAGCCAGCAGCCACCTCTGAAAGTGCACACTCAGCAGGTCACCTCTTCCTGATCGTTTGGCTGAGCCACCTCAATGGTGCACTCCAATCACCTCAGTGTTTCTGCTCTGCTCTCCTCCCAGCGTAAACTGCCTGAATGCAATGGCCCAGAGCTGATCTGGGTGACAAGTGACATTTGACAGAGTGACAAGAGAGAATGTCTGCGAGCAAAGGTATGCGAACCAGGGCCCTAAAACACAGGGTTGGGCCCTCACTTAGAATAACAGCACTTAGGTCCATGCATATTAACTGCATGAGTCTGATCTCTTCAGATTTTGAGGAACAGATTGGGACCACAGCCAAAAATAGGAACCTAGGGAAGGAGCATCAAGAAAGATGAACTGTTTTGAAGCAGGGATGCAGTTGGTCTTTACAGTGCAGACAATTGTACGACATGCTTCAGATTGCTTCATAAGCTGGTTCCACTCATATGCTGCTTAGTGTAATAAGGGGGATCGTTCATCTAGAGAGAGGGATGCCCTGAAGGGGAAAGAACTGCTTGCAGAGACAGTGCTTTCCAGGATAGGATTTAGTGGGTCAGAACACACAAGTGATGGGACCAGCAAAGCAAAACATCAACAACAAATAGAGAGTTGAGGCAGGAAGGGCACTTAACTGGAGCTGTTATCCCAAGCCAGTTCATCTGCACAGAAAAAGCCTGGAGCATTCACATTACCAGTGTGCAGAGCAGCAGACCTACAAGGGCAGTAACCCCTGCACAGTGAGAGCCCAAAAAGAACACGGGAACACAGATTTGACACTTACAAGCTGGAGAGAACACAGAGAAAATGGTGAAGGCACCTCTGTATTTTCTAAACTGCCTTGGGAGGGTAGAAAATGGGAAGCAGCAGAACCGTGGGAACGTCCTCCAGATTTCTGAGGAATAAGAGAGAACGTGTGCTAAAGTTTGGCACTTGCAGACTTCCCATTTCCTCTGCTCCGCAATCAGCACAGGGGATATGCCTGATACATTGACTCACAGGGCAGAAAAAGCTCTGAAGCCCACAGGGAAGCACATGTCCACGCTGTGGTGCACATGAGGCAGGACCTGCTGCCTCTCAACAGGGGTTCACTGAGCATGACAGGGCTCCTGAACAGCACAATGAGAGGACAGTGGATGGCTCTCAGGACTCTGTACAGATGCCCAGCCCATACAAGCCACCACAAATTGTTCCATCTCCAACTTAGCAATGGTTAAACACTTAACCACCTGCTATGAGATTCCCTCTCCCTCAGTCTCAGTGCTGTCTCTCTGTGCCCCAAAATGCCCACAGTGATGGTGCAAAATGAAACTGCTGGCAGAGCTTAATGTAAGTGCGTGCAAATGCATCCAGATACATATACATGCCACGATGGGGAGGGCAGGCTAAGCTGCCATTGCAGCATGTGCATACTAAGTGGAGGCTTTGCAGTGCTACCGTAGCAAACGCAGGAGGTGTCTGTTTGCACAGGCAAACACAACAGTCAGATTCAATTATTCTCTGTGGATGGCCCTGGAACAAAACGCTAATACATCTAACAGTTCTGTAATGAGAGGGTCCTGTCTCCAAAGACACAATCGTTCAACTTAAACAGCAGAAGGACCAAGGATGGTCTTTTCTGCAAAAATGGAAAATAAACGAGCATCCCTAAAATGGTTGGAATTGCAATATGGTTTCACTTGCCATATGCTTTTCCATTTTTTTTATTTTGCTTGGCTTTGTTCCGTTGTCTGACAATACAAGAGGTGAAAAAGCAATTTCAACTGGCAGCCCCCAACATGCACCGTATTCTAAAAATATTCAGGGCCAACATGGGGAAAGGCAGTTTTTCCAAGAAATGCAGCTTTCTCCACACACGGAGTTCAAATTGACTTAGGAGCCCTCTGAGGTTAGAGTAAGCTGAAATGCAGCCCTGTGACCTGAAGGATTTAATGTACAGTTAAATGCTGCAATAGAGACAATCCAAGTTTGGGCCTAACTCTGCCTCTGCTATCTGCTCAGTCCCGCAGCTCTGAGCCGCAGGTCATCGTCTTGAAAACTGAGATGATAATTGGCCTTCAGCAACGTGCTTTGTGCATGTGCTATGGCTAGTTCAAGAGTGTGCAGATAATTTACAGCAGCTATAAAAATACCTCTCCTTGGATATTGCTCTGGACTCAGTTTTTTAGCTACAATAATGAGAATCACATGGCAGCTGAGATTGCCACTCACCTGGTAAGGTAACTTCTGTAAACCTAGAAAGCTGCCCACAGCCTTGGGCTTAGGAGCCAGCACTGGATGATTCTCGTTAAATCACCAGGAAGAAAATTCTGCATTTGATTGAAACTACCAGTGTACAAAGCTCTCTGTACTGGTCGAAGAAAAGTGATTAGCTGCTCTTTCCTAAGAAGGAAAGTGACTGCTCCTAAAGAGATCAGAAATGCCAATCTGCATTTTCTATGGAATTCTGAATTACATTTCACAGCTCGAGATAAAAATTAATGACCTTTGCATTGTGGAGAGTCTCCAACTGGGATCGTTCTTTTATTTCTTCTGCCTTACAACACAGGCTAAGAGCAAAATGTCCTTCCAGATATAATCTGTTATATCACGATACCAGACACACACAGCGCCGAGACCAGACAGTAATTTACTCACTAAGGCTCTGATCCAGTTTCCACTGAAATCAATGTAAAGGTTTCCTCTGACTTGAATGGTTATTGACTGGATCAATCTTTTTGTCTTCATAGCTGGAACATGGCAATTTTCTCTTATTGTTCTGTGACCTTGCTTTCTCATTAAACTTCACTCAGGGGATTCGTAAGACACAGAATACTGCATATGGAAGATAACTCAAGAGATGTATTATACCCAGTCAGGTCTAAATAGAGTAGTGACAAGTAGGGGAATATACTCCTTTTCCAACTGTCTGCTGGCCATCATGGGAACTTTACTTTATGCAAGGTAAGATCTCACATATAACACCCAAAGTTCGCCCCCTACAAAGTCAGAAATGTGTGCGATGAGGTAAACTCAGGATTATCTGAACCATGACATTGCTGGGGCTGGTTGACACTGATTTGAATTAGGCCTAAATACATGTAGCAAAAGTGTGGCTGTTTGTCCTCTTCTATTGAACTCTGCCAGGTCATCCAGTGTCTTGCTGTTGCACACAACGACATCACTGATCTCTTTCATAAACAACCACGATCCACACTGAATATATTCCACCATTTAAAACCTGCTACAGAAGCCTGTCCCCGCTTCCCTAATCATGGAATCAGAACCATAGAATTGTTTGAGTTGGAAGAGATCTTTAAAGGCCATCTGGTCCAACTTCCCCATGAGCAGGGACATCTACAGCTAGATCAGGGTTCTCAGTGCCTGCTCAGGGACACTGTTTTTTCCAATCCGGATTTACTTACAACCAGTGTAAGCGTACCTACTCCTGCACCACCCTCGTCCTTTAGCTTAAAACATTCTTTTCCTTCCCTGATATTAACTCTCCTGGCAGATTTATGGATACTCGTAACCCTTTCCCACCTCGGTTTTGCTAGGCTAGGCAAGCTGGGCTATTTTCTCTCCCTCTCTAATGATGGTACTTCACTCTATTTATAATATTTTGTACCTTGCAGTACTTTAAAGTACTTGTAAAGGTTTCGACAGATTATATTTTACAGCCAGATTAGGCCATTATGACCTCCTGAATTACTCTAGGTACAGAAAACCACCTGTTTCCTGCATTTTGGCCACAATTTCAGGATGAACTAGAGTGCATATCTAATAGACAGTAGAAATTCAGATCTATAACACTTAATGCACCAAGCCCCAATTGTGCTCAGGTACCAAAATGAGCAAGGATTCAGTAAAGGACACGTAGAGGGTACAGCAGTAAAAACCAGAGGCCATGAAAAATGCTGCATTGTTTTAACAAATACAACTCTGTGACACAGTGAGCATCAGAAATTCCTTTAGAAGTTAAAGTATACAATGTTATTTACCCAACATTTATAATAACATCAAGCTTTCCTTTACAAAGAAGACCTCTACAAACAATTCTACTTAATATTTCAGCAAATAACTGAAAATCATTCCAGGAGCACAGAGGAAAGACAGTAAGTGAGAAAAGACAGAGCTAGAAAGGGAAATTGATTAAAGATAAGATGATTAAGGATAAGAGTTTCTGGCCCAAAAATAGATAAAATGCTGACCACAATGCCACCTGCCTGGCACCAAACCTTCCATCAGAGCCAGGCAGCCCTGGGGGCCTTCTCCATCCCCAGGACCCAGTCATGGGTCCTAGGGCTTGCAGTGCCATACTTCCTTTAGGATTTCTTGGAAGGAAGTGGGATCATTTGCAGAGAGGTACTAACTTGGTTTGAACAAACACTGAACAACCTGAGGCTTAGCTTTAAGAGGTCCTGAGCACCCACAGCCTCCATTAGCTTCCTCCGAAGCTCAGAGCATTCAAAAGCAGAGTCAGCATGCTCTCAGGGCCTGATTTTCCCATACCCAAGAAGGGCTGAAAACTAAAACATAAAGATTATTTTAAAAAGTGTGTGAAAATGTACTAGATTTTATGACATACATGAAATTAATGCTAAATGAGAACCTACATAGTGTTCACTGCAGCTGGTCTGCCAGCAAGATACCAACCAGTACAGCTCTGCAATTGGAAGAGCAGATGGGCTGTGATATTTTCATTACAAAAATACAGGCAAGGGCTTACTGCTCACAGGTCCACAAGCATATGCTTCCCCAGGACATTAGGAGCTAAAAAAGGCAAAGCACTGGATAAATCTGTGAAGGAGCTCTAGCCTAAATCTGAAAACATTGGCATTCCTCCTTCATCAGCCATGTAAATACCGCTGTCATAAGGAACATGAATATCATTAAAGTCAGAATCTAAAGCTTTCCTGAGATACCTGGATTTAGTTTTTAGTAGGGCCACACAAGAACATTTTTCCAGTTTTATTTAGTTCTATTTTCCAGACTTTTGTATTTCAAGGGAAGGGAGAAGGCAACCCAGAAAGTGTTTTACAACCAGTATGGCCTAAGGATATCAAGCAAGACGTATCTTAAAGATAAGAACTGAACTATCATTTCTACCTCTGCTCCTTCACAGGCTATTGCAAATACTTCAGCCATTGTCCTGCTCGATTCTGAAAACAACAGTGCTTTAAGATCTGACCATCCCTTCTTGCTATTGACTTAATTAAAAGCTTCATTAGATGAACTGTTTTACTTTGTACTGAAACAAATTAGGAATACTTACATGATCAGTCAGCTGTGCAGCTGATAATGACCAGCTAAGAGACAGTACCAACCTCAGCCAGTACAGCTGTTTCAAAGGCATGAGCATAACTATCTTTCAAAACTGGCTATTCCCTTGTGAAACAGATGAACACACTAAGAGGTACATCTCCCCACACCTAGATCTCCTCCTCATCCACACGTGGTCTGCCTCAGCCATACAGAACATGGGACCATTCCTGCACTCCGTTCATGGCTGATGGGCCCCGTGAAGCTGGGCAGATCACAGCCTGCTTGAAATCCCCTCACCAAGCTCCTCTTGGCAAATACTGCAGATGTTTTTTTTTTTCCCCTACAAACAGCTGTGATGTTGATTTTGTTGTTGTCCATAAAGAGACTGCATTTGCAAAGAAAAAAACCCAAACAACTCATGCAAAGAAATATCACAGAGGAAGTTCTAGCTGCTTCATGAATGCCCAGGTAAACACAGGTTGGCATGAGAGTATGCACAAGGGACTCATTCAAGCCCCCGTTTACAGAACACTGCCATTCACTCAGGCTGTGACAGCTCCATGCTTCATCTGTGCTACATGGTTGGTCACCAACATGATGGCCATGCAAAACTGTGATGAGTTACTCCCAATCATAACACAAGAGGGAGTGGTCTTAAGCTGCTCCAGAGGAGCAGGATATCAGGGTGAATATTAGCAAAAATAACTTCTCCAATATAACTCCAAAAATAACTTCTCTGCTCAGGCACTGAAACAGGCTGCCCGGGGTGGTGGTGGAATCACTGTGGAGGTGTGCAAGAACTGTGGAGATGTGCACTGAGGGATGTGATTATTAGGCATTAATAATGTTGGTGATAGGTGGACAGTCGGACCATAGAGGTCTATTTCCAATCTTAATGATTTTATGATAAGAACAGATTTTTTGCATACACATAAGGATGCATGCAGTAATCTTTAACACAGATCCACATCAGACATGCAGGTGAATAAGAAAGAACCCGAAACAAACTCCAATATACTTCTAATCCAGGAAAACAGACTAAAATTCCTCAGTGGGTTTGGAGCTTTCTATCTGCTTTGCTTTGTTTTACAGAGGAAGAAAAACCCCACTCCCAGGATGAGGAGATGCCAGCTCAGGGCGCATCTTTACTGCCAGCTCTAAATCTGTGAATAAAGTAAAGGACTAAGACGAAGCACTGACTGATGTTTGACCACAGCAGGCCAAGGTGGGCGTTGGGTAGGTGTGAGCAGCTACACTGATGGCCCCACACCTAGGTAAGGACTGGCCCAGTGTCTCCAGTTAGCATAGCTAACACACTGGGCAAGGAGCAGGGAGGCTGCAAGGGCACTTCCCCATGAATCTGCTAGAATTGTGTTTTACCAGAAGGGATAGCAAAAAGTCACCTTATGAATTAGCACCTGTGGGCTCACCCAAAGGAAACTTGACATCAGTATTCCATGGGGATTGATTCTGGACTGTGGTGCTCCAAGCCTGAGGGACAACAACATGCCCCTCACTGGCAGAACTGCCAGCCAACCTCCAGTAGCACACAGCTTTGTTTTTTAAGTGAGACCACACAGGCATTTTGACATCCTGTAAATGGAAAACTGTAGCCGGTTTCTAAACGTGATGAATTCAACCCCGAGTGCCTTAGCTTCAGCAGGGAGTGAATGATTGGGCTCAGGGAAAACAATGTGGTGCATTATCAAATTAATTTCACAGAGCAGATCACATGAGATTCCCCAGAGGCCCTCCAAAGCCAAAACACAATCCGATTGTGTAGATCAGCAGCACAACTGCTGTCATCAAGGCAGAATTAACAGGGCCAGCCCCATCCCCTGGAACAGGTCAGGGGACCCTGCTGGAGCTCATTCTGATGCAGAATTTGACTGGTTTCTGCTTTTGGCAATTAAGGGGAACTTCCAGTCTACGCTTAGATGAGTAGGTTTGGGTCAGTAATATTGTGTGAAATCCTGCTCTTGCAAGGAGCTCCAAGTAGGCATAAATTTTATCCACACAGATCCATTGCTCTGAAGTAAATGAGCCTTGCTTCAGTTTCCTTAATAGCACAACAGCTGGCCTCTGCATCCTACATGCACAGACCACATCCATATTGCAGTCAGACTGAAAGTGATTGAGGCCACTGTCCTGCATGGGCACACCCAGAGACATATCTTTCAAAACACTGGTTGAAAAGCTGTCCTGAGCAGGAGAGCTTTATCCTAACAAATACTGAGAACCTTGAAGCATGCACCCTGAAACAGCACAGCACGAGATCTTGCAGTACTGTAGAAATCAACCTGACATGTACATTGGGGAATTCAACTAAAGACATTCAGAGTTAGATGTATGGTCTCCTACCCTGAGCTAGGAGATAAAAACTTCCCAGGTGCACCTTCCAGGGCTTTATCACAACCTGAACTCTCAGCTGACACACATGCAGTCCTAGTTCAACATCTCCCACCACTTCACACTCACAGACATGTTCTAGTGCTGATTCGGAGTTCAAAAATATTGGTGACACAGAAGGCATCATAGATATCACATGCAATGAAGTAAGTTCAGTAACGTAAAGTGCAAGATCACATATTTAAAAGCCAGCAGCAATATCATGGCTATCACAGTGAAGATACAGGCCAGCATTCCTAATTGGATTCAGAATCACCTGAGCCATTAACAGGGCATAGTTTCTAAAAGACAAATGAAACCACAGTGTATATAAAAACACATTATTTCAGCAGAGGTGGGAAAGCATTTATGGCGCTGTGCAGTATGGTTCTTCCTGGACCTTAAGAGGAATTGCAGCTTATGCATGTTTGGAGGAAAGCTACATGTCCTACCAGGTATTTTATGAATCTTATGAGCTTGGATTGTCAAGCCAAAGCTGAGAAGGGAGGCAATTATCGCCTGTAAATATATCAGGTGTAAAAGCTGCTTAGGCTAAGAGAAAACTTTCATTCAGAAAAAATAAAAAAAACACTTATCTATCTCTGAAAAGAATTACAGTATACCTCAGAAAATGTTTCTGACCATTGAGAAGCAGTTTATTTAACAGCTCTCCAGTGAGAACAGCAGGATAGGATGCTAAGCTTTAAGGTGCATCTTTCCAGATGCAGAAAGGACTGCACAGCACAGCTGCTTTCAAGAGCAAGGAGCAGAGACTGCATCACAGATCTGCATCTCCTTTTTACCCTTTAGAGTAAAAAAGCTGAATGTACAATTGACTTTGAGTGCCCCTAGCCCTTCAGCAATGGGCAGTGAGGCAGATGACAACCTCCAGAAAGACTCTGGGGTTGAGCAGGCAGAGTGGGACCACTTTATATCAACCACTATGCAACAGTGCATTTAAGGGGAGCATCCTCTGCACAGTGATCAGCCACTAAAGAGTAACTGTTCAGGCTGTGTTCCCACAATATATGAAGTCACATCAGCATACTGCAGGCAGCTGCAGCAGTGAGTCTTTCCCAACACCTACAAATTCTATACAGAATATATATTTGGGAGTGTAACACACAATTTGCATGATGCACTTAGAAAGCTCTAATTAACTTAGTGATCGATGCTCTAAAACTACTGAGTGAAGTTAAGATTTGTTTTAAATTGTTAAATTACATTTGTGAATTAACACAAGCAGGGCTGAGTAATCACTGCTTCACATTCATGTATATTTCATTCAGTTCAATTAAATTCTGCTGTAGGAGAGAAAATAGCCAGATGATCTGCTACTGCAAGAATCCAGGTGTCAACTAATACAGTTTACAAAAGAGTAAGAAAACTGGCAGGAAAGAAATAAAGGAAACAAGCTGAAGATTTTTGAAGGAGGAGAGATTTGTACTATGTACTTGTAGAATTATCTTGCACTCAGAGCAATGAAGTATTTCTTGAACTATCCTTAGGAGCCATTCCACACTGCAGGGGAACAAAGTCATGTCTGGAGTGGAAAACAGTACCTGTGGAGCTGCATACCATACAGATATACAAATATTTCAGGGAAGAAGATAAGGAATGACATAACCAATTGGAATGCTAGGGAGGAATATGTGCAGACACAAATAAAGAACATCCAGAAAAATACAGGGAACAACTGGACTCTTCGTCCAGAAAAGGGAACCAAATACTGGGTCTGGTTCGGGTTTATCTTACTACCTACCACTAAAGTAGGAGAACATCAGTGAAAAACAGAAACAGTAGCATTGGCTTCAAGGATTAAAAGGAATTGACTGAATTTTTAGGGAAAAAAAAATTATATATATTTTTTGTCTTTACCAGCAGGTTGTTGAGTTTACCTGATAGAAGATTGAGGAGGGTAATTTCGAAGGGAGAAGTTGGTCAGTAGGTCAAAAGTGGAGAATATGAATCCATATTCAAACTCATCAATTCTAACTCTTTCTATGGATAAATTTCTCCACAGACCTTCCCCTCCCAGGTGTAAAAGCCCAGCAGAGTCAGTTGCTGTATTCCTTCTGTTATTTCCACCCTTCCCCACCTGTAGCTCCCTTGGTCCCCATGGTTCATTAGCACCTACTCACACAGAAGCCCAGCCAACACACTTTTCTCTGGAGATTTATTCTCCCATGTAATTCACCATGGCAGCAAGAATATAAATTGCTCCAATTTGCAATGTGTCCAAGACTTGGGGCTGGAAAGCAAAGAGACCTGAGGTATGACATGGACGGATACTGACCACGGTAATACAGTTAGGATATCAGAATTATATCTTACCTTAAAAAAAAATAATGATGCCAGCTACAGCTTGCCCTTTGACAGAGGAACTTAGCACATTAATCATGATTAACGCTCTCAGTTCTGAATTTCTGGTCCTAGCTGACTGTTCTCAACTTGTGGGAACCCAGACAGTCAAGTTTTGGGTCAAGATCTGCATCAGTCACAGCCTTTATAAGCTGCAACATAGCAGCAAGACTTCCATGCCAGCAGCAGAGGTGCTATGATCATGAATTCCTAGTGCCAGTGGTTTCTCTGCAATACATCCTGACAGATGCAGCTACTGACGATCTATCAGTGCACCCTTCACCTTGGAGAAGTCCACACGAGAAAGACAAAAACTCTTACCCATCCATCGTCCTCAATTTGCCAGGCACACCAAAAGGGAAAGGGTGAAGCAATGCTAACTGACTGGAGAGCAGATGCATGCTGTAACATCATGCTGTGCAAGCAGCACAGTCAATTTCAGCAGCAGACACTTATTTGATCAAAAGTGGTTCTGCTGGCAATTTACTTTTGTTGATCCCACAACAACAAAAAAAAGTTTCATTCTCCTTTTTAAACTTGATATCTACTCAATGCCCTCAGGAAAATCAAGGCCAGATAAGAAACTGTCTTGTCTGAAAATCATTTTAGTTTTTTCTTTTTTTTATTTAGAAAATGATTTTGCCCTGATGAATAATACAGCCTTTATTCCTTTAACTTAACTCAGAGCTACAAAGCACCTCTGCTCTCTCTAGGTAGCCAAGGACACATGCATTTTTAACACACCTGTCTCAAAATGAGTTTGGAGGGCAGGCATTCAAAAAACCCATCCTGTAACATGGATAATGAAACACAGAGCCATTTGAAACCACTCAACATGCAGTTCCATGCTGCCATTTCTGTATACTCAGTGTATGAAGGAGAGCTACTCTACAAAGCATTTGTCTTGTGAGCGAAAAAAAAAAAAAAGCTATGCAAAAGTAGTATTTTCAGAAACATTACGTACTTCCAGAGCTCCACAGAAACCCAAGGCTTCTTCAGAAAAGTATAAAGACACATCACTGGTTATTCCAACAACGTCAGAATACAGGAAATTTAACCATAAAAATCTCGTCTCCTCTGAATCTGCTAGATCTAATAACATTGTCTTGACTTGGTTACATGAGTTTTTCTTGCTCATTTCTAATTCCTTCCTTATGCCCAATGCACCCACATCAAATTTCTCCCCACACTCTAACCACTCGTGTTTTTGACATCACACCCCAGCACATATCTGCATCCATCCGCATCTCCACCATTTGGTTCCACAGCACGGCAAATAACCCAGTCTCACATCAAAGCAACAAGTAGGAGCAATATGAAAACCGCACAGGTTTCAGTAATGGAAGACAGCAAGGAACAAGCAAGGTCTTATTGCCAAACTGCGAGGAAAATTAATGAGGCTTTCAAACGCCCAACTGGCAGTGTTAGTGCGTTAAAAGAATGTAAAAGAGGGGAAAGGACCATCTGCCTGCCAACTATGAGTACTCTCTGGCTGGTGCTAAAAGATGCACTGACTGCTGGGCTTGAAATTCAGGTATTAAAGTTTAAGGGATGTGTTCAAGACTTCTATGAAATGAATGTGATTTACACCAAAAGACACAGAGAGTGATGCTTTTTATCCTCTCTTATTTTTACTAGTATTTTTCCTCTAAATGGATTCTCTGGATCTTCGGTCACTGACAAAATTTCAGGCTTTTAAAAGAGATCATTTTTAATTTACAGTGAGTTATAAAATATATGAAATAGGGTGATGTGTAAGTCCAGATTGCTGCTTGGTCATTGAGCTGAAATAAAAGAAAATGGCAGTCTAATCATCAAACTGAATGATGGCAAGGAAAGCCTAAAGAAGAGGGGTTTCCTCTGAAAACCTTTGGCTTTACATCCAGATATCAAAACTGATGCAACCAATCATGAAGTCTCCCTTAGGATGTGGTGGTTGATGAACCTGTTTTAAGGATAAGGGACCACTGACACAGTAGTGATTAATGTTTGGTTTCGGAGGGCTTTATAAAATCTGTTACAAAAGCTTCTATAAAAGTTATTAACCATAACTCATGGCTAGGAAGAATGACATCTATCTACGTTTGCACTGTATGACTTGCCAAAAACACCCACTCACAGTTTAGGGAAAGCAATTTCTACCTTTGTCACCTGCATGATCCTGGGCTCACGTGCATGTGAAGCATATCCAAGCACCGCGGACATTAAGAAGTCTGAGCTCATACACAATCTTCCATTCAGAAGATGTCCTGACTTATCCTGCCTTCACCTCCACAAGAACAGGTGTTAACATTCTCTTAAAAATAAGGGTTAGTGGCCTCCTGCTGCACAGACTCATCTTGCTCCATGACTCTGGTGCCACACTGTCAAAAGCATGCAGAGCCAGTTCTTATTTTTCCAAGCACATAGGATGCACAAACGGTTTTATCAAAGGATGCACTGGAGTTTGGGCATTCCCCAGCTGAGTTTTAATTACTGACACAGGAAGATATAAATCTCCAGGGTGAAATTTGATACAACACCAACATCCATTCGTAAGAAAAAAAAAACTTTACACTGATCACCAATACAGTACATGGTAACAACAGCACTGTCTACAAATATTCATAAGCTGTAAAAACCTCAGAAGAGTTAGTCAGGAGAAGGGGAAGGAAACTAAGGGAGGTTTCAGCTAAGTGTTCAACAGTTCATTAATGGTGAATGTGTACATTCCCCAGGGAAGCAATAGATGTTCCATCATTTAATGCCAATGGGAAAAAATACACCATAGGGAACAGTCTCACATTAGCAAGGGATGAACCGAAGAGGCTGTCAGCTCTTTTCCAACTTTAATTGGCTTATGATTTACTGATTATTCTCCTTTGTGTCAAAAGGCCAACGGGCCCCTCCGCCATTCTGCTTACTAGTCTCCATAAAAATGTTACATGATGGACAGAGAGCCTAAGTTCTCCCTGTGCTATAAGCTGTATCTGTCACCTTGCCATTACCAAATTGCCATCCAGTGAAGTCTTATCATCCAAGGTTGTACCTTCTAACCAATGGTGAGGGTCACTTCAACAAGAGCTTTTGCCTGCACTTTGCAAAACAATGGAACAGTTTGATACAAAGGTTGGCTGCGTTTCTCTGAGAATGAGTTTGCTTGAAAGTTACGCTTAGATGAAGAAAACAGGCTGTAATTAAGAACTGTTGAGGCAGTTCAGGGCTCTGTCTACATACACCGTTGGAAGCTAGAAGCCATAACAAACTTTCCAACTCAGGCTCCAAACTTCAAAGCACATTGTGCCCGATCTAGGAGCCCACTGCACATTCATGACCCTTGGAGAACATGTGAGATGAGCAAAAGACACCATGAGCAATTTTAGGTTCAGACGGGGCATCAAACATGTCAAGGGAATTGCTGAAGGATGAAGGCATCTATTGCAAGATTACCACAAGGAAAAGAATCTGGAAAACGGCATTTCATCAAGTGTGGAAAACAAAGAAATTGTCATTCTAGAACTCAGGAGCCCAGAAGGATTGCCCACATTGAAGGTGACAAGGACAGGAATGAGAAATAAAAAAAGGTATATTTCAAGGTTTAAACCATCACCCAAGAGCTGTGCTAGGTCAGAGGGTGATCCTGAAAGCAGGGAGAAGAAAGGGGTAAAGATTTGCATAAGGGCATCCCTGTTTTTCTGATCACACTCTGCCTTAAAGGACAGAGTTAATTGGTTAGAAAATGCCATTTCTTTCCTTTCATCTAACATACATCATTAAAAAGGGATGCTTGTCCAGAATGAGCTGGGATCGGGAAACACAACGATGCAAAATGGAAATGGCCACATCAGCAAACCAGTTTTACCTCCTGAAGCTACAGGAACTTTTTATGGGTTTAAGCAAGTGCAAAGACTCATACACAGCACCTTTGTGCTCATCTCCATGCCCAGGCATGGGCAGCAACATTATCTATTCCATAAAGGATAACATGCACCTCAGAATTAAAATCCTGGACTAGATTTAGTGCTCTGGGCTCTGCTCACTCAATAAAACTGAACAGCACATGCTCACCATAAGCAGAACTCATCAAGACTGTTCTGACATGTGCCCAGTGAGCAGCCCATACCCTACTGTAACAACAGCATTAAAAAACACAAACAGATAAGTGAGCACCTTATCACTCCCTCAAAAAACACACAGACTAACTGTAGCCAACCCAAAGGTTTCCGGTGCTGCTCACCAGAACAAAATGAAGTGCCTATGCTAACACAGTCCCAGCTCAGACAGGCCTGTGTGAGCGAGGCCCGCTAAGTGGGGAGCGCCGCGGGGCACGCTGAACACCAGATGTTTGCCTGCTGAATGACTAATCGTGCCCTCGCCCTTGGTAAAGTGTTCAAGTGGCACGGAGAGACACATTCTTGGCTCCACCAGCAGCTACTGTTAGCATGCAGTTGAATATGTCATTAGAAGCTTGTGTTGGAGTGGCAGGAAACTCCCCAGCCTGAGCAGCCCATGAGACAGCTGTGGAGCTTTGCTGGTTAAAAACAAGTGGGGATGGCTGTGAGGATGAAAGCAGAGGTCCACATCCAAGTATCACAGCCTAGGGACAGGGCAGGGACAGCCACAGCCAGGCTGATGGCAGAAAGAAGCCTGCCCTTCTGACAGCACAGGTGGGAATTGAAAAAGAAACAGACATTATGGGGCAAACTGCACAAGAAGGGTTGGAACTCAGTCCATTTCCAGCCCAAACATCAAGTAGTTTACAAGCCTGCAAGAGAAACAATTCAGATGGAGTTTGCCTTTGCCACTAAGGGCATTTCTGACAGAAACAGAGGAGACCTTCCCTCCTGCACACAGCAGGGCAGGTCCATGACCTTTTAGAACGTAACAGAGCAGCACTTCCCTGCGTCGGGAGCTGCAGGATGCAGAATACTGAATCACTCCCCTTGCCTAAGAGAGCAGCCAAGGCCAAGAGGCTGCAGCGGTACCCAGTTATCCTTCACAGGCTGCTGTCAAGAAACAGTAACACCTTCGAGGCCCATGAAGTACAAGTCCCCTTGCAGAAGCAGATGAGCTCAGGGACCAGTAGTTACATGAGCCCTTCCTGACAGGAACAGGATGCCAACCAAGCGTGCTCTAGATTTTTCACTACATCTCCCTGTAAGACTGCCAAAGGTATTAAATAACAAATCTGCTTACTTTCAACCATGACCACAGTTCGGTGCAGCCAAGTGAAAACAGTCCAGCGCAGGTGGATGGCATGTAAAGCAATAGCACCAATCTCTGGAGAGGGCACCCTGCCCTTCACGATATGTATTCCAGCTGTACCGCAACAGATGCACAGTCCTCATTCAGGTTAAAAAAAAATAAAATACTGGCTTCGGTAGACTCACTAGTTTGAAGGTAAAAGATGCTATTGGCTCTAGCTTCAGTTGTATAACATTGATATATTCCACCTTCTGTTAAAATGCATCTTGGTAGCAATCCATGTCTGATACAGTAACAAAAAGCAAACTGCTTTAAGAGCACAAATCACACAAAATGGGAGAAACCGCGAGCTGGGCTTGCCAGCAGGAGTGCAACACAAAAACCCATGAAAAAGGTAAGCACAGCTCTGGAGAATACACGGTTCAGATTTGAAAAGAAGTATCTTTAACAGTCAGCCTGGTCCAAATCTGAGGGAAGGAATTTTAAGATGCTCTCTTTTATGTCAGTGGTCTTTGGATCAAGTCCATAGCAGAAGGCTCGTAGCCAGTCCATAGGCCTTAAATTCAGGGGGAACAAACACAGTCACTTCACTAGTAACTTCTAGAGGGGCAGTTCTAAAGACACAGCTCACTCTTGCTATTTCAGTCCACATTACAGCTGGTGCCAGCTAGTCAAGCTGATGGGAACTGCAGCAGCAGTTAGACCCTTGCAATGTGCACTTGTAGAGGAGAGAATGGAGAACATCCTCATTTGCAGCCCACTTCAAAGTCAAGTTAGCTAGTGTATCACGGGAACATGGACCACTGACAAGAGAGCCTTGGCAACTCTTTTGTAATCTCTTAGTCCTGAAAGGAAGCTCAACAATTAAAGCTAGTGTGCAAGCCTTAATGCACCGAAGAGGTCTGGCTTTCAATCCGAATGCTGAGGTTTGGAGGATCCCAGCCAACAGCAACCACAGAGTCAGCAGCTTATTTCCAGTTCATGAACTCTGTACGCAAACTGGATTTCCAGTCCGGGAAGGGAAGGGCTGAAGGGAAATAATTCAACTTATCATGCCCTTAGGGTCTATGGGTTTTATTTTCCTCTTTTTTTCCGCCTGTGCTGGCACATGTCACTAGGAGCAGAGCCAACACCAGACACACAGTGTCAAGTGACTCACTGCTACTCACTGCCTGTTACTGGGAGCACAGGTGTGGAGGAATCTAAGAATGGGAAACGCAAATTTCTTGCATCAAAGGAAATAAGAATGGCTAATGCCAGCTGTTCTGCAAGTAATTTGGAGGATGAAGTGGAAGAGTTAGCAGCAGCTAACTGGTGGGAATCGAGTTTTTCTGCAAGCACAGCTCCAGCAGGGTGGGTTTCAGAGACTGCTGCCAGTTCGAACAAGAACATCTTGTTTTTAATAACACACATCTGTCCTTTCTGCTGTTTTGATGAAAGAATGGATTATTTCAAACGGAAATCACCAAATGGACTGTGCTTTAGACTGATCTTTTTCCTATGCATGCAGCTAATTTGTAGAGATAGGAAACTATTTAAAATATATAGCACCTTTCAAGCAATATTTTAAAATAATCTCTGATCAATTCTCATGACAACTCTAGAAGTTGCTGGCTTTTTTCTTTTCTTATGCATTATTACTTCAGCTGAGGAACCTGATACTGATTTCCCATTGTTTGCCCAAGGCAAAGAGCGAGCTGCTGGCGGGGATGAGTTTAGAAGTTAAAACTTACCAATTCCCAGGTTTCCATTTAAGCAATCACAGCACACGTCTCTCCTTCTCACTCAATTCACATCCTTTTCTAACTGTTAACATGGACCAAAGCAGGTGACATTTATACAGGATTACTTGACTCCAAGCAATATTAATACTTGCAGTTCTGTAGCTGGCCGAGACTCAGTGATCCCAGTGCTTTACAAATCCCAGAGACCAAAGCCTCACAGCACCACTGTGATGTACTGTTTGCTTTGTAAGGCGTTGAGTAATGAAGCACAAAGCATATGTGAGACATGCTCGTGTTCACAAATCAGGCCTGTACCAGAACCCAATGATATCTATAGGTACCAGGTCATTCCCAGATGTTTCAAGGATGCTCCAAGTCTTCAATCTATGTTCAGCTCAAGAGCCCATCCTGCCCTTCCTTGAGTTCACTTTTAGACAAATATAATTCACAGGGGGCACAGAAATGCTCTAAGAATACAGCGTCCACCTATCTGAAACAACCCCATCAAGTCTTGATATCCACACACAGATATTTTGTTGAGTGAAGGGGCCATTCTCAGGAGACTCCACTGTTTCAAATCCCTAAACAAATTTTTGGGCTGCATACAGCTGAACATGCATACCATTTAACCTTTTAACACCAGTACTTGTAGATGCCAATAAACTCAATAAAGGTACGTTTGAAATCAGTCTCACCTAACTGTAAAATCAATTCTACCTGCCACAGCACAGCAAAACACCAAGGCTCCAGCTGTACCACACAGCTTCAGCTCCCACCCACACAAAAACACTCACAGCTCTCTCTAAGATACTGCAGTCATGCTAAAACAACTTCCACTAAATGCCTCAAAGAGCTAGAGAGATTGATATCGGAAAACAAAGAAAACGCATTCAGACCACAGGGCACGTGCATTTCAGATGGATTCCCACTCCTATTTGCATTACAGAGGCAGGTAGACATTCCACAAGAAGTGAAGTGCCCAGCACAGATGCTACTCATGTCTATGGAGTACGTTCTCATGCCTACAGAACTTCTGATCTCAGCAAACAAAACAGATTACATATACTCTCTTGCACTCACTCACAGTGGAAAGCAGAGGCAGAGAGCTCTCATCAGACATCCTCTCAGAACCGGTTTAAACTTCCTGTCCCTGCACCATCTGACCTCTGAAAGAGTTAGAACTTGCCTACAAAGATGATATTATTGGCCAGCAATAGAGGATATAAATCCAAATTGCAATAGGTATTTCCTGTTAACTCCCAAGCGAGTACTGTGTTACACAATAAGTACATCTTTTAGCAGTTAAGAGGATTACACAAACCACATGAAGGCACTGTATAGTTATCATTCCACTACAGACAGGAGACACAGCCCTGGCACAGGTAGGCACACCTGAGTTAGCTGATGAAGCATAGGACATATTAACACTGCAAACATCCAACAAGTGGCACTTACTTAGTCAGCTGAAGCCTGTGCTTTAAAAATAAAGCTTTCGGAGCCACAAAGGAGGAGCTCTTGAGCTATCAGAGTTTGAGTAAACACACAGAGAGAAAAATCTCTAAACCTGTTTGCTGCTAAAGATGTTTTCAAGTAACATTTATTCTTTCACAGTCCATTATCAGATCAGGTTCAGCTACATCTAATAGCTCCACTGAATTTTAAGGAAAAGAAACTGTAAGGAGAGAAGATTTTTGTAAATCAGTATGTGCATGAACGGAGATGCCTGTATGAATTTCAGCCATCCAAAGTCAAGCAGACACAGAAAGCCGTCCCCATTCCTGCAGGATCAGAAAGGATCCATCGGTTCTGGCATTCCCAAGTCCCCTCCATCCACCTCTGTGCACTGCTCTCCTGAAGCAGGGCCAGGAGTGAGCACAGCACTTGCGGCACTCTGCACTCAAACAGTAGAAGGGACTTTTTGGCTGCTGACTCTAGAGCAAACCTCCTCCTTTCATTAAGGATATGCCTAAACAGTACTCCACTGGTAGACACTCCCACTCAGTCTCAAGGCAGCCATTTACAAAACTTGTTCACCTGTGTCCTCAACAAGGGCTCATTTGGCTGTGGTCTCTCACCTCTCTCTTTCCCACATAAGCAACTCCAGCCCAGGAGAGAAAATTATTTAAACTCAGCTAATTAACTCAACAGGAGCAAGCCAGTCCTCAAAATCTTCCCTCCCCTACCAGAAACTTACCTGCAGTCAGGAAACATGAAGCCACTGACAACTCTCAAACACTACTCCTACAGGAAATACACTTCTCCCATAACTTCTCAAGATTTACTCCTATACAGTCACAACATAAAAAAAAAAAAAATCATGGGAATTGATGACACCCACCCACACTTTCCCAGAAGCAAGTGCTGAAATGCTACGGACATTTGCCTGGCTTTCCTACTGCACTTCTTCAAATTGAGCTTCCAGCCTCCTAGGCAAGACATATAACGAAGACATGGATCAGCATCTGTGAATAATCACTCTGCCCTGGCACAGCAAGCCAAGCAGCAGGAAGGCTGCACTCCTCATTCAGCTGTGCAGCTGTCTGCACAGCCCAACCCAGCCCCAAGCCATTGAACACCAGCAGACAAACCCAGAAACGAGGTGCCTTGCTGGACAGCCAGGCGGTGCCCAGTGCCTTCAGCTCTCAGTCCCCTCCAGCAGATTTTGGGACCCCTGGGATCACATGAGCCCAAGCAGGCATCCAAAAATGGAAACTGTACCTCATTAGCCTACATGAAAAGCCACGTTCTCTGTTGTACTGCAGGAGTTGTGCACAACCATATGTGTCTTAGCACAGCTACGCCTCTAAATACAATGTGGGGACGTAGTGAATTGGCCCTAATCTCACTGTTTCACTTCATCCTTCTGTAAAAGGGAAATAAATAATACCCACACAGCATGGAGAAGCACTTCATAATCTCCAAATGAACGGTTCTGTAGGTGTAAAGTATTCACAAGGTGCATTTATTTTCAAACTGCAAGAAGCTTGCTGCTGTGTTCCCTGGCTGCATGTAGCACACCTCTCCACTGAGCAAATCTGAGGCAGACATCAGGGAAAGGAATGCTGTGACAATCAACTCCAAATCCCGCAACTCCGCAATCTATTTGTTCTACTAATTAAAGGAATATTTACTCAGGAAGCAGGTTTACACTTGAATGAATAGTTTCCAAGAACAAATATGATTTAATTATGCATAGATGCAAGGAGAGTACTATGTATTAAGGAGATTAATTTATGCTCACTAAAAATACAGGCGAAAGAGGTGCCTGGTTAATAATTCTCTATGTTGGAGGAAAGAAAGGGTAAGAAAGGGCTCAGAGTGTTATCTGGTTTAGGAGCTTGTTTAACAGTGATCTGTATTTCCTTGGAAAGAAAAACAGAACAAGTCCTCTGCGTAAGGTAGCTCATATAGATAAATTGTATTCCAGACTAAAACGAACATTGCAAAACTCAGTAACGGAGCAAGAAAGAAATAAATCACCCTGAGTAGGGGGTAAAGTAGGTTTCTAAATGATGACAGGATGTATGACTGAAGACAAGTTAAAGAAAAAAAAGGCCCAAAGAGTCTTTGCAAGGCTGATACAGAGCTAGCTGTGCAAAAGCACACTCAACCCTCCACTCCCATGCGATGCAGTGAACACCAGATGTGGCGTGGCTACAGGAAAGCAGGGAGGAAAGCTACAATAGGAGCTGTGAGGAGCAAGGTCCCAGGCTGCAGCAAGAAAGAAGTTGCTCAAATAGAACAGCTATTAGCACAGAAACAAGGGGAAAAAAACTGCTTACCTTTGGAAGACCTCAGACACTCAGGGATCTCCAACAAAACCCCCTTGCCTCCTTTACCAACCCTTAAATGAACTCTGGGAAGGGTTCCTGACTCCACCCCTTCTGGTCACTCAGGTAGATTGCATACAGCTGAGCTGCCCTGGGTTGGCTCTTCCTGCCCACCAGGTGCTCAATCACCGCTTCAAGCTGTGACTTAGGATTTCCATTAAAGGCTTCAAACACCAAGGCAGCAACTTCGTGCTGAATTGTTGGGCTATATAGCACACAGAGGGTATTTCCATGGATAGTAGCATACAGAATATTGCTTTGCTTATTGAAAGAGAACACGCAAAAGCAACACAGTAGTTTGATACCAGACTAATGTGTCAGAATTGTTTATCTGATGGCACTGTAGATTTACAAAACAAACAAACACCTTTTTTAACTGTTGCGGTAAGTATTCACAAGGCACCCATCAGCACGGAGTTCAGCCTTCATTTATAGGGAAAAAAAATTTCCGCACAAGAGAAGGAACCATTTCAAGGCCTTTCTGCTTCAACATAAATAATTAATCGCATACTGCTCTCAAACAAGACAGAGTAGCTGTGACTGCAGGACTCTCATTGGCTGCCCCCTCAATGAGCTAAAGCAGGTGACTTAACTTCTCCCCGCCACAGCTCCTTCTCTAATGAAATGAACATGTGTGTTTGGGAGCCACATGAAGAGCTATGCAATGGGCTTGAAGAATGGCAGTTTGACCAAGTGCAAAATAACTGAACTTTAGAAAGTTTCTTCTCCTCATACCCAACATGTGATAGCATACATAGTGGAGCAAGACACAGAAGTTACTTCTCATCCTTCTCTTTATTGCTGCCTTCCTTTTTTTGCACAAGCTAACTCCCTTTCCAATATTCTTGAACAACAAGAATTATTTACAGGCATGCTACCACACTTCAATGTATTATTACCACCTGGTTTTGTGCCAGCCAGAAATTGGGTTTTTCCTGTTTGCTCCTGTTTCTGCAAGTAAAAGAAGGCTTCTCTATGATACAGATTTTAGCCTAGAAGCAAAGTTTTTTTTGGGGGGGGACTGAGTTCAGCTGAACCTCAGCTCACCTGAATGGTGAAGGCAGAGTTGATCCTGTTGACTCAGGAAATGGACCAGATGATGCACCAGGATCTGTTCTATGGAAGTCTGGCCATCAATACTTTAAATTATCATCTGACTGATTATCAGTGCAGTTCAGTGATTCATTACAGTGCTTAAGTCTCAGTCTTTAAAACACAAAAGAGAAATTTAGAAGGGTATGGGAGAAAGGAAACACAGCCTTTGGGAACTATGTGAAACCAAGGGGTCAGCAAAATGCTTTGTAGCATCTTGGAAATTAATAGCAGCCCACTTTTATCAAATAAATGCTGTTGTAGCTGAAACAACACAGATTGCAGACACATCTGTAGCTTTCTGTCTTACAAAGAAGCCAAAGTTTTCAGGGAAAGATCTTCCTACACCAATCTGCTTTGAAGTGCTTCCTACAATCATGATAATCTGTTCCAGAAACTGGTCATAATAGAAAACACCATTTCAATGCAGTCTGCAAAGTGCATTTCCAAAAATGCTTTCAGTTACACCTCAATTGCAAATACGCCACTGAGCACTTCCTTTTTCATCGAGAAGGGTTGGCTGTGATAAGCATGCCTTTTCCCTGATCTCCTGCTTTTTAATCATGTCTATCAAGTCATTGTAACTGACAGGCATGTTATCCTCGCTATTCAAAACAAATAAGAGATGCCTAAATTATACCATTGCATTTTAAAGAGGTACTGTCAGGTTGAAAACCTGGGGCCAATTCACGCAGCCCTGACTTGCGGTGTGCCAATTTAAAAGCAAATAGCCCTTGGATAAGAACTGTAAGACGTGCACTTAAAAAAAAAAAAGAAAGAAAAAAAGAATCCAGTATTCACTTATGCGAACGGAATTTTTGCTACTGATGTCCCTTGGGGCAGGATCAGGGCGTTATCTCTTCTGCAAATAACTCAAGCCATTAGAACTGCAGACATCAGATTATTTCCAATTCTTTATACAATTTATTTAAGCCCCTGATTTTACCAGGTAGAAGTCTGCCATGTAAATAATCCCACTGGCTCAGGGCCATGTGATAACTTCACCGAAGCACTTCTGTAGCTCATTTGGTCTATACGTGGAGCGAAGCCTTACTCAGCCCACGTAAAATCTTCAGAGGTTTCTTCTTTTTTTTTCCTTTCTAAGCTGAATCAGCTTGAGAATGGGGAAAGAAAGAAAAAATCCTAATCGTTTTTCTCAAGTTTCTAATCAATTACCTCTGCATTTCATGCTCAAACATTTGGGAAGGTTAAACACTGATGGAAATAGAGATCTTGTTGTTTTGTGTTTTGTTTCAATTAAAACTGAAAATTCTTTCCTTGGCCCTGGGTTTTGCAGCACAATGTTGCACACCTAATTTTGGAGCGTGTCTCTGGACCAGCATGTTCCCTTTGCAATTCCTTCCCATAGGTAAAAAAGTATCTTCAACTTTCTGGACTTATGCTATCAGTCATCAGTCAAGCACAAATGCAGCTCTTCAATGAGGCAGCACTAGCAGAATTAGGCTCTTGCACTTTTCATGGATGTCCGAGTCCTGTGAGAGCTTTGTAAATGGATAGCCAAGTAGGCTGCCAGAAAACAAAGGTTTTCATTAAATGATAACATCTCTCCAAGCTAAAAACAGAAATCATGTTACTTATGGAAAGGTTCTAGTCCTCTCAGATCACAAGCATCACGGCTAAGGTTAGTACAGCCCAGTTCTACATGGCTATAACTTGTGGAATAGATTGAGAGCGCTTGCCTTGTGTTAGCAATTGAGAACTCAGGCCAATAAATTCTCATTACAGTCATTTCACTGAAACAAGAAACATTTTGCCTTTGTACAGATTGCAAAATAAATTTGATTCTGCAGGACCAGACTGTACATCCACAAGAAGGGAACAGCAACTTCACCAGAACTTCAAACCGAGCAGAAAGAATCTGGTTATATCCAAGCAAAGAGCAGGCAGATGTTTTGAAATTTACACACAGAGAGCTCCTCTGATAGAACGTTGCTCTGATTTACAAGCACTGCCAGGGCTGCAGTCCTTACCCAGCTCCCAGCAAAAACATGTTGTTGTCTTTCAGTGCTACAGTTACTCAGTTCTTCCCCAGGCATGTTTTAAACTGGGCTCCTCGTGCCAGGAGTTTCTTGTGCCACTGTGCCTCCTTTTTTGTCTTCCAACTTTATCTGCCACGTAGCGCTCATCTCCCACTATCCGTTCAGCCCTGCTCTGCAATCTCTGCCATTCCGGATCTCCCCAGTTCCTGCATCTGTCAGCATCACCCTGTCCTCTTTGGCCAGTAACATCCTCAGGAAGTGTTCAGAGAAGAGCCATCAGGCTGACATAAGGATTGAAAAACCACAAAGGAATCCAGTATAATATTGAAATATCACAGAGAAATTAAGAGCTGACTTGATTGCAGTTCACAAGTACTTCCACAGCAAAGAAACGGGATGCTCTGCTCTCCAGATGGGAGCATAGCATGGCCAAGAAGCAAGTGAGAAAGTAAGAGGCAATATAACCATGAGGGGTGCTGTAGGTTTAACTCTTAACCAAGAATTGCAGGCTACTCTCTTTCATCAGAAATATTTGAACCAAAACTGGACTCTTGTTAAGAACAGATGACCAGTCTGAATGTAAATCAGCTCAGGTAAGTTCTGTGGTCTGAGGGAAGATATAATCCAACTGAAAGCACTTTCCTGGAGTTACCACGCAACACTGATGGAAGAGGGACTGAGATGGGGGAGAATCCCTGGAATCAAACATACAATGTAAAGTGAAGGGGGAAACACTAGAACTTCTGGTTCACATGTGTTCACTTGGTTAACGTGTTATTCAACTGAGTAAAGAGCAAGCAACCGTAAGAACAACTGCTTATGTAAAGCATGTCATCTGCAAATCTACCAATGAGGTTCCAATGAAAAATTAGATTTGTCAGCTCTGATACACTTGGTATTTACAAAAATAAGCTTATCCACTCATCTTCTTCACTACATCAGCACTGTGGGTGCCTTAGCTTATGAACTTTACAGAGAGGTTGTTGGCAAAAAGGGATCACATTCTTACAATTAACTCACACAAGCTGTCCTCAGTAGTATCGTCATTATCTGCAAAAGTGTGCTCAAATGAGGAATCGATACATAAATATGAAGAAGAAATTTAGGGAGAAAACGAAGTGCTATTAGCATTCCAGGAGTATAATAAACTCATAATTTGCTGAAGCAAAGCAGCGAAGCCTGGATTTGCAAAGCAACCACGGAGAAGGAGGTGTGCAAAGCTTATTCCAAATATAAGCTGCTTTAATATTTCAAAGAGCCATCAGAGGGAACACATAGCATTAGCAATATCATGTTTTGTATTCCTGATGTACAGCCCTAGACAAATACAGAAGATATGTAGCAAATTACTCTCCCGGGGACAATTTCTGTTGGTGAAAGGGGGAAAATGTTAAATTTTAAAGATGTTAATCACTTTCTTTTGTTTTAATTCAATCTGCATAGATGCACGTGCATGTTGGTATAAAAAAGTAAAAAATACAGGGATGACGACATCTCAACTTCAAAACGTTGGGACCAATTGTGCTCCTGCAATCAGGGATTTATTTTCTCAAACTGCAGTCACACTAACTGGAATATCTCAGGTGAGTAAGACATTTGGAGGATGGGGTTACCTGCTGGCAATGCTCAGCAAGGAGATAAGCATGCAGACTTGTAAGCCACAGGTCTGGAACTCTGATCCAGGAAAGCACTGAGATGAAGCATTTAATTGACAGTCTTTAATGACACATTTGGAATCAAGTAGGTGAATAAGTGCTTTCAGGAGCTGCAATCTTACCTCTGCCACTAACTTACCCTATGACCTTGAGTAAGTCACGTAACACCAGACTCCTCGTGGACGTCAAAGTCCAACTCCTACTGATTTCAGCCACTGGCAATCCTACCTGGCATCTATCTGCATCGTTATGCTGCACTATATCTTTAACAGATGAACAACACATTCTGCAGGCCATACTTTGTCCTCAGGTCCTCCCACAGAAACACCTTGGTTTCTCTCCCTGACAGTTGTTACCATGGACTGCCTAACATCACCGAGAAAACAGAATTCTGGGTAAGTTTTACTCTTGTATCACTTAATCATCCTCGACTTTAGTATTATGTGTTACTTGACATCACTCCTCATCAGTACTGGAACAGCATTACAGAGCTCAATTTACAGTGCATAGTCCTATTTTTCTTATTTTAAATAAAGTATGCCTCTTTACACTGTTTCATTCTACCACAAGCCCTGTTGTCTTTAATTTAAGTAGGTGGTTACTAGCTGGAATTAACAATAAAAGCTAAGCTCTCATAGACTGGAGGAACACCATGGACACATGCAGAACCCAAGCCTCAGCTTTGTATTTTTAATGAAAATGCCCTTCAGATGTGGAGCAGACCCCAAAAAGGTCAGAGAGTGAAATATTAAGTGATTTATAAATACAGACTGATTGCCCTGTCCAAACCATGTGTTTGAAAATCTCCTTCTGGCAGACAACCGGCTTCAGTCAGGAAGAGAGAGCAGAGAAAAGAACGTGAGGCAGAGCAAGGGGACCTGTAATCACTCCAGCAAACTTTTGAGATCTCGCCAGTTCTTCTTTCCCTGCATTCATTATAAGGACATGCTCCAAAATGTGTCTCTCTCTACGTTCTTGAATGTAACGTATTACCCTGTCAAACTGAATTATCCGGAGTGAACTTCCTACCCTTTCCTTTCTTGTCTTCTCTCCTACTAATCTTTGATCTCTTGTAAACCAGCATTGTGGGAGATAAATAAGCAACCTTTACCTGGAGCTGCAGGCCAAACAACTTCCACGTGGACAGGAAACATGGCAAAGCAATCAGTCCCATACAGCGGGCCCTGTGCAGTCAGCATCCTCCTCCTGCACAATGCTGGTAACAAAGCCTTCCCAAACTCCATTCCTACTCTCACTCCGAGCTGTGCAGACAGCACCAGCACCCCCTCAAACCCCTTGTGCAGCCACTATGAGCCAGGTAGGCTGGATGGTCCCAGCTCTGTAGTAAGATGAGGATGTCGCCATGGCCTTATCTGGAGTCTGTTTTCTGCCCTCGGGAGGACAGACAGCATCTTCCTCTTCTTGAAACATTTCAGAGCTGTCATGGCCATTTTTTGGAAACATTGATTTGATCCCTATCTTTGTAGGGCATTAGAAATTTTCACTGTTGCCCTTCTAAATGCAGTTAAGAGTTTTTTCCCCTATTTTTACTTTACATCAGTAACCTGTACAAGGCTAGCACTTGAAATGAAAAATACTACTTTTAAAATGACAAACACTGAACACAGGACATTTGTTACCACTAAAAACAGCCCTCTATGTCTGTGGAGGACATAATTCATTCACTGATACACGCACCCACATTCTCTCCAGAGAGTTTCCAAATTCACATGCACTCCCAGCACTAAATTTTGCATTTCAATCCAAGCATTATCTATAAAAGATGTGTAAAATCCTATGTAGTCAGACAGAAGCAGCTCCCTATTGGCTATATAATAAGCATCTTAGGTGGCTCCCGGGTACAAAATTATTCTGAAAGGGGTGTGGATAAAATCACACTGCATAAATTGATTCTAGATCCACCTGTTTCAGGTGCCAGCAAATATATTTTGCTAAAACCATCTGCTTGTCTTAAAAGCTAACAGTTTTTGAAGACTATGGCACGAGCAATCTGGAAAGTATGCAAACTTTGGAAGCACCAAACCCTTAAACTGCAAATAGCTCATAGATCATCGAAGCAGGACTTAGCCTGGCTGCTGTGCAGGACTGAGACAGCATCTCAGCTCACAGTCTGAGCACATGCAGCATCAGGGCACTTCCTCCATAGCACAAGGCTGCTGGAGGATGCACTTTGCAGCATCCTCACGTGCTGTTCCTGACTGCTGAGGCTACCTCCTGGGTTTGAAGTAATGACTGAGCCCTTGAGTGCAGACTGGATGATTCCTGTGCTGCTTTTCTGCAGGTTGCTGTGTTCCAGGTGGTCACATCTTGCTGTACAATGGGTAAAGTCAAACCTTGGAAACTGGCACTGAGCGATTTATATGGCTTCTAGCAGCAGCCAAATAAAAAGCACATTATACAGTGGGACTACCAAGCCCATAAGTACTTTGCCTGTTACACAAAGCAGGTTTGTGTTTATCAGGGTCTGGTCACAAACACACAGCACCTTACAAGCACAAGCTCTTTCAAAGCAGCTTATGGGAAGAAAATATCCTGTGCTCTTTCCACAAATGACCCCTCACTGAAAAGCAACAAAATTACACAGATGACTTAGAAGCTCACAAATTGTTCACAACTGATCTGAGGATTAAGACTAGCAATCAGCATGTTTACTTACAATCTCATTCAAAGCTTACAGAAAAGTAAATAGGACACACCAGTCCATAACCAACACAGTGCTTTGGTGTATGCTCAATTATCAGCACATGAACAGCTCTGTCACCTATTTCAAGTCATACACTGTAACTTGGTAACATCCTTCCCATGCAAATAACCAGCCAGACTAATTATATTCTGAAACAAAACAAACCAGATCTACACTTGTATGTAGATACACATCTGACAGCTGCCACCCTTCCAAGCTATCACCATTCGTACACTTCCCAGCACAAAATCACTTGGGAGTTATTTTGGATGGGCCTTAAAATGGAGTCCTTTCTGGGAGGTAACTTTGGGAGCCGAAGTGCTGTAGTCAAGGAGACCCTGTATACAGAGTCACAGTAGCGCCTTCAGAGCTCAGCAGCACTTTGCTCACACCATGTGAGCCCGGGGTAGGGGATAATGGCTGTTATGTGGTATTTGCTGGATGACAACAAGAACAGTAGTGAAATAAATATGGAGACTAACTGGGTTTGGAGAATAACCTCCAGTGAGCAAGGCACTGTGCTCACAAGTGCTAATACCTGTCAAAGTCTTGTGTTATATGCAGGCAGCTGCCACTGAAACTCATGGAAATTGCAACCATGGACAGAGATGGGTATGTGGGAAGAGTCAGTAGCACACAATGCAAAAGGAGGAGAAACAATGACTTAGAATAAGCCTGGCTGACACAGTCCTCAGTGAGTTGTTTTTTCTCTCTTTAAAAAGAAAAAAGGCAATGGCAGTAACAAAGAACTGTTATTTGATTCTCAAAGTCAACAGCACTCATATTCGAACACAGCCTATTTCAAGGCACAGCAGGGATAGCACTGTAATTCTCCACTGTTCGTGTCCTGGACTAAATAACATAGATGCAACCTAAATAGTGGCAGTTCAGCCTCAGAGGATTCAGTCTTTAAAAAGCAAGTCCATCACTTAAGATGTACTTTGCCACCTCAGCTGCCTCCCAGCGAACAACAACGAATTCCACCCCCAGGAGAATCGGCCTGAATCACCTCCACCACTACCTGCATAAGATTGCATTTCCCTTTTTCAGCTCTACACCAGATAGTCGGGCACGCTCTGTTGCAAAGCAAACCTATTGCTGGGCTTCACACGGGGTTTGCACCGAAGCAGCAGATCCGAGCGCTGTATTCTGACAGTGGGACATGTTCTCAGTGCCACATCCCTCAGCATCTCCCTGCAGGTGAAGCCGGGCTGTGCTCCCATCATGGAGGAGTGTCTGAGTGGTGGGTGCTCAGCTGAGCCAGCAAGGCCCATCTCCCAGTGAGAGATCCTCTGCAAAATCACCCGTGTCTCTTGCTTAGAAATCAACTACGAAGCGCTAACCTAACAATTCCAGGCAGATAGATAAATAAAAGCTGAAAAGGCTTTTAAGTGCATCCTACAAGCAATATTTTATAAGCCGGATCAATATGTTTCTCTAGGCTGGAAACAAATGAGTTGTCAAACAAAGTTAAAATTAGGAAAGAAAATGTTCATTTTCCTTCCTATGGAAAGCAGTGCTGACAATTCCTTGGAGGACATTTATAAGAACAGTAATCCAAACCTGGGGTCCCACCGTGCTCTCCCTAAAATCAGAGCGGCGAGAGGAGGTGAAGGTCACAGCTATCAGCACACTTAAGGAGAATGAGTAGATCTGAAGCCATGCGGCTTTGGCTGGTCACACCGGCATGGAGAAGTGATGCAGCCCCAGAATGAAGCCACGACAGCTTCATTTACTAACTTCGCCACTGTCTCAATGAGGAATCACCTGCATAAGGGCTCCAGGACAACATCCCAGCCCCCGGCAGAAGCAGGACGCTGATGTGAAGGCAGATCGGCGGATTTCGTTGTGGCACTGTTTGTTGCTGCCCCCTTTTGCCAAACGGCGAAGCAACAGCCCAGACTTAACACAGAAACTTTCAACGTAGTGTTTGTTTTCAGGAAAACAGACTCATGCAGACGGGTCTCATTTAACCCTAGCGTGGCTGCCCACACGGTTATCAAATCTGGCTAACATAGAACAGCATCCTCTGAGTCCCGCTGGAAATCACACAGAACGCTGTGCAGGAACACATCCCCAGCAAGGCCTGAGCCCAGTAGGACTTCTCCTGCTGGGTCCAAGCTAAGGAGTAGAGAGGCAACGGCTGTGAGCTCTGAGTGCACACTTCCCCACACCCGCTTTCTGGCTGGAGAATAAACAGCAACTGCACCAGAACCGTTTTGCTCGGGCATTTGCTTCATCCCACTGCAAAGCAGCCAAAATCCCCCAGCACTGCCTGCAGCGTGTTTCTCTCGGGCTCTATGGATTCCAGGTGACTCCATCCCCACACTCTCTCTCCAGTTCTGAGTGACCTGTTTGGGGCCACCTTGTTAAAAGCCATTCCCCAAGCAGACCCCCATCCGCAGCATCTCTCTGCTCTGCCCTTCGTCCTCTGGGGTCGTTCTTCTCTACCCTTTGCAGTTTGCCCCCTCTCTCCCAGCTCTGTGCTGAGAGCAGGGCAGTGCTTCCAGCAGTCCCACGGGCCAGGGGCACACACAGAGCAAACCTCCATACACCAAATGGCACAAACTCACTCCCCCCATGACTTCAGGACTAACGTATTGCTGACAGGGGGGGACAAAAACTTAATCTCTCGGAGGAAAGAAGGCAAAAGAGCAGGAGAGGAAAAAAAAAAGAAAAAAAGAAGAAAAAAAAGGAGAAATCGCCTCCACCATGCTGACAATGGAAAAGGCACAACGTGAAATGCAGAGATCCCCCACTGCAGCCTGCCTCATGCAGAGCCAGCTTGGCACGCCGTGCAATCCGAGCAGAAAAAAAAAAAGTTGTAGTTCAAAAGGGGGAGAAAAATGAAACGAAGGCAGGGATGGTTCGAGGAGCTGTTTAAAAAGCAAAGCTCTATTTAAAAATCCGGAGTAGTATGGTTAGACATCAGCATGATTTTTCCTCTCCCCGTTGCCTTCTCTGCAGTTTATGACCGGTTTTCTCCCTTGGGCGCTCACAAATCACACGTATAATCGAGGAGCACTTTGCCGTGCGTGTAGCTGGAACGAGCTCCTTGCACTCAGCCCTCAGCTCTGCTGGTCTCAAGGAGCAGGGAGAGCCAAAGCCCGTCCTAACTTTTAAGCTTTGCTGCTTTCCATTTTGCTCGCAGCGCAGTCAGCGCGGGGTCTCAGCCCATCCGGAGGCGGAGAGCTAACCTCGTGCTGCTCACACTGTAATTTGGGAGAAGTATTTTCTATAATGAGAGGGAACGCTCGACCAACAAAAAAGGAAACTTTACTATGATCCCACACCAACAGATCCATGCAGAAATAGTTCGGGGATGAAAAAGGAACAAACGAACTAAAAAAACAAACTGGGACTGGCATCTACCGTGTTTGGAGACCTTTTTTAAGGACAAGAGAGTCCAACCTGAGCCAAGAGAGAAGAGCGAACCCTTAAGATACAGATACTCCCTCATACGCTCCACCTCAGCCCATGAACAGACAGGTTCAGCCCGACTTGGCAGCACACCTTTTGTTTGTTTCCTCTGAGGCGTAACAGCAAGCACGCTCCTGGGCAGCAGCGCCGAGCAGATGGCAGCGTTGGAAAATGCACATCTCCAACTTTTGGTGTGGGCGTCGGGGCCGCAGCCACAAAGGTTGGTTCGGGAATCCCCCCCCCCCCCCCAATAAGTTTCTAACAATGCACGGAGCCACGGAGCCGCGCAAGGCTCTCTGCTTCCCTCTCCCTCTCCCCTTCGCTTTTGATCTCCATCAGGACGTGAGCTGAAATTTAATGGGCCACCCCTACCACAAAGACAAATTACCATCCGGGAAAAAAAAAAAAAAAAAAAAAAAAGGAGAAGATAAAGAAAAACAAACACAACGAGCATTAGTATCCCCGCTTCTAAGCTCCTCTCCGGCTTTCCTCTCGCCGCAGCCCCGCTCGGCGGGTTACGGGAGAGCTGGAAGGTGAGGTGGGGGGAGAAAGAGCGAAGAAATCACCTCCACCATCTCCCGGCTCGTGCCGTCCCCAGCCCCCCCAGGATCGCTCGAGCTGTGCCCGGATCCCCCCGGCTGCACCACCCCGGGGCAGGAGGACGGAGCCCCGCCGGGTACCCCGGGCCGCAGCGGGGGGGGTTCCCGGCCGAGCAGCCAAGTTTGCCTCGCCCCCGCCCCGCCGCCCTCCCCCGGCCCCGCGCTGCGCTTACGGGCTCTCCGGAGGCTCCGGTGCGGGGCTCACGGGCGCATCGCGCTCCGGCTGCAGCGGGAGGCGAGCGGGGAGCGGAGCGGAGCGGCGGCTCGCCCCAGCCCGGCGCTTAGGGAGCGCTGCCCCGGGCCATGCGAGCGGCTGCGGGCAGCGTCCCCGAGGCGCGGCCGGAGTTGGGACCCAAGTCCTGCCCTGAGCTCCGCTGCCTCTTCCCGGCGGCTCCTATCGGCGCGGCTTCAACTCTTTCCATCGGAGACCGGAGGGGGGGGAGGGAGGAGGAGTAGGCGGAGGAGGAGGAGGTAGGGAAGGAGGAGGGAGCTAGGGGCTGGCAGCCCCAACTCGCACTGATGTCAACTAATGTATTCAAAGTTCAACAGGGCATTTCTTCGCGGGCGGATCGCCCGCCCCGCCGCTCGCAGCCGGACCTGGGGGGGGGGGGGGGGGGTATGGGGGAAGGTTGACCCGCGGAGCTCGTTCTCCGGCCCCCTGCCCCCTACGGTGCGAGGGGGCTGGGGGCAATGCCGGAGCGGGGAGGGCGGAGAGAGACAGCACAGAGAGCGAGGGGAGAGCCGGCGGCGGAGCGGTGGTCGCAGGGAGCTCCTTCCCCTGCGGGAAGGGCAGGGAAGATGGCAGGATGGGAGATGGGGGATGCACCGGGGCGAGCACAGCGAGCACTGCGGCGGCGGAGAGGACCCCAGAGCGAACCCCGGGAGCTGCACGGCCCTCCGCCAGCATCTCCGTGCCCCCTGCTCAATGGAAGGGCGAGAGGGACCGAAGTGAAGCCGGAGAGGAGGGGGGGAATAGGAGCAGAGAAGTTTCGCCCCGCAGGAGCGCAGCCGATGGGCGGCAAACAGCGGAGGGGGCTCCGCGGTGCTGCTCCGCTCCTTTAAGCCGGCGGCTGCGAGCTGACAGCTAAGCGGGATGCGCGGCGATGCACAAGCAGCCTGGCGGTAAGAGGATAAAAATACAGCCTGGCTGTGTTAGCGACATTTAAGAATTGCGAGATAAGAGCCTCGGTTATTTATCTGCTGGATCCTCCGGTAGGATGGCCTGCACTGCATATGGATGTGCACATATATAATGAGGCTGGGGCTGTTGGGTTTTTTTTTTTTTTCCTCCTGTAAACTGATCCAGTCATTGATGTTGACAGCGTGCTATAGCTATATGAAAACAGTGGCATTGTATGGTGGCTTATCAATCCCGAGACTGCCAATTGCAGCGGCAGTGGGTGTTTCACAATTCATGGCTCAGAGAAGTAACAGCATAGAGATGATCATTACACAATACGTAATTACTTGCCTATTCTTCTTAATTTCTCGGTTCTCCCTTAATCAGGCAACTATATCACTACATCCTTCCATGCAGTAACACCTTTTTGGATACAGCTTGCATGAAATAGTCAATACATTATTTATATGTTTAGTGTTTGCAATCCGATTTCCACTTTAAAACTGACACTGGAAAGTTGAGGACAGGCGATGAGTACAAACAAAGCAGTGTGCCTGAGTGTTCTGCTCAGAACTCCTGCACTGGGATAAGCCTTGAGGTCAGGCAGAGCTGCGGGCTGTAGAGCAAACTTCCCTGTGCACAGCAGCATCTCATTTGCCACTCTTTTTGCATCCCCACCTCTTCTGGACACATACAGAAAAACCCTGATCTGTCATCACAGCATCTTCTTGAGGTACACTATTAATCTCCACGTGAATAGTAGATAACTTCTGAGTTTTTCTGTTTTGCCAATACACAGGATGATATCTTTCAGTTTAATAACTAAAATGTGAATACTGTTGTCCTGCAGGCCAGTTGTTGGGAGCAGGGCATGACACAGGTCTGTGCTGGGGCACTGCTGGCCTTGTTTCTCAGCCGCGCTGTACAGAAGGCAGTTTGGTTACCCAGGCCTTGAGGACCACACCAAACCACAGCTCCAGCAGCCAACTCTAACTTCCAGCACCAAGTGGAACTAAGGTTTTTTTTTTCCCTGTTCTCTATCAACATTTAAAGATCTCCCAGGTAGCACTTCTCTGTTAAAGAAAAGCTTGTTCACCCTAAAAAGTGTCATCTACCTGCTTCCATGTTGCTGTTTTACCTCTTAGAGGCAGTTCTGCTGGCCACTTGCAGGCATGCATTGCTCAGAGTCCCATGGGTAAAGGCATAAGGAAATCACAGGATCACCAAGGCTGGAAAAGACCTCCCAGATCATCCAGTCCAACCATTCACCTACCACCAGTATTTCTCTACTAAATCACGTCTCTTAGTACAACATCTAAACATTTCTTGAACACCTCAAGGGACAGTGACTCCAGCACCTGCCTGGGCAGCCCTTGCCAGTGCCTCACCACTCTTTCAGAGAAGAAATTTCCCCTAACATCCAACCTGAATCAAAGTGCTGAAACCTGAATCCTTGGGCTGTTCACACCCCTAAAAGCCTAACTCCGACACACAACGGGACCTTTCTGAAATCTCTGGCCAAACAAGGCAACTGTTCGACTCCTTTTAACAAAAGGCTTGCGACGCAAAGTAGTGCCGTTCAGATTCTTGGAATAGGACAAAAAAAAAAACAATCGGGGGATGCTCGTGGAGCTGTTCTCCGGCTGCCAGGCGGTGCGGCGGCAGGCAGGGCAGGGCTCATGCCGCTAGGTGCTGCTGCTGCCTCCCGGTGCGGGGCTGCTGAGCGGGAGTGGAGCGAGCAGCTGGGATGGAGATCCGTGGGGCAGGCATACAGCAGCCCCAGCCTTCTTGTGAGCCGGGTCGTCCACAGGCAGTACACGCCGAGCCTGGCTGGAGCAGGCTGTGCCATCTGCGTTCGCACGGGGAAAAAAAATCAATCCGTTCTGGCTGCAGAGGCTGCACAGACCTGCTCGAACCGGGCACGCAGATAAGCGTTACTGGGTTCTGAGAGGGGGGGATGTGGAGGACGGCATCGACTCGCACCTGGCCAGCGGGCAACGAGACCACAGCATCCGCCCCGACACGAGCTCTGGACCGCAGAGGGAGCAGTGCAATTAGAAAAGCAGTTTTGCTGCAGATGGACAGAGCGTCTCACACGGAGCGAGGGAAGGAACATATGCCAGCGACGACCTTTTAAAATATGCCTAAATGGAAAGTACGTATGTTCAGGTATTCACTTCAACAGCCAACTGTAAGTTTTTAATTCCCCGTAGCACTGCTAGTGGAGAAGGGTTTCCACAGGGAAAGCACTCTAAACATGCAGCAAAACATCCTCCACAACTTCATGCTGATGCCAGTGACTGATTGAAGTGCAGCCCATTCTTGCCCTTCTTGACAGCGCAGTATTTCCTCAAAAGGGAAAAAAACCCACACCTCTAAATACAATATCAGCATATACTCAAAATAAATGCCATGCAGCACTAGTGATAGTAAGCATCACCCTGAATATTTAGATCTACATCAGAAGCCAAATGGCCTTTAGCCATAAAATATTTAGGTACAGGGCTTTTTGTGCTGGAATTTAAAATAGGTTGCTAAGTAGTCACAGTTGTGGGTTCCGGCCTCAGGCTGCTGGCGACAGTAACATTTTAATTTATCCTAAAGAGAAGGATAAGTTAAATCCGTGACACGAAGTGAAAGTCAGATGACCTGAAAGCAAGAGAATACAAATGAGCTCCCTGGAGAGAATAGGCTGTGATGGAACAAATGGAATAATACAGAGGGATGACTTGACACTATCGCCACAGCGACTGTATTTCACTTCTTTGGGAAGAAATAAAATAAGCTTAAATTGGAACAACTGCTTTATTTTCAGAGAACTAGATCTGAAGTCTGTGCTGCCTACAGACAAGTCACATACATTTGTTTCTCCCCCTGAAGACAGGTCCTGTTAATTGCCAATTTTCCTATGTCTCTTGACACGACGAGGTCAGGAAATGTCATCACAGTTAACAGACACAGGTCTGACTATTCCCACTGAGGCTCATGAGCATAGAAAGGTCCCCGTCTGCAGAAAAAGACTGATGAAACATAAAGGTTGAGTTAACTACACAATACAGCAGAAGGGAGGGGACATTAACCTGAGGCTCTTGTCATTGCCCAGCAAGCACCCACATTGTGGTAGGATATACAGTGCCTAGCAGTCACCTATTTGTTGGCAAATAAAAGGAACAGTGAAAAATCAGATTTAAACAACACCATTAAGAGGTCTGATATTACCTCAGAAACTGCTTTTCCCCTTTCTCTAACTCAAGCTCAAAGGCCACAGACTCTTTATTAGAAGTTACTTCTGCCTTGAGACTGGGAATGTGAAACCTACTGCTGAACACTGATATTGTGTTCCAAGATATATGTGAGGGACTGAAAACTTACATGGTAAGTACAAGTAGGATTTCTCTTTCTTGAGAAGTATAGGGACCACTGCAACTATAATTGAGCCTTAATTTGAAGAGAGATTGTTCACTAAAAGCATCTCATGTGCCAAACAATCTGTACAAGGTCTGGATTTGAATAGAAAGTGAATTCAGGTCCATTACCAGCTTACCCACTGACTTAATACCCAACATTAGGTGATTCAGCTTTATGATGAGCTCAACACTCATCAGCTCCCATTACCACCCTTGCAGGATCCTGCCATATCCTAATTTTCACTTAAACAGCTGCATTAACAAGCTTCACAGAGACACGCTTATACAACAAACTGTTGTGTCTTGAGAGATGTTCCTTACTGAAAAATCTGGATCTGGATACCAGTAGGCCTTGAAAGTATTAGTTTCTCTTCCTTCACCTGTTTGTGATAAACAATGTACTGAAAATGAAACTTTCAGTGTCAGGTTCAGCAAATGCAGTTCTCATCGTATTGGTAATATGAACATAATGGTAAAACTGAATACCCATTCAGCAGATTGTAACTCTCCTGTAGTGTTTGGAACTCATGATCTGGAAAGCCATTCTGAGGACTTAAAAGTTCAGAGCACTCCGTTAATACAGTGTCCTTCCATACCTGCATGCTTTTAATGAACTTAACTAAAATCCATACTGTACCTACTCAGCGTGTGATACTCAATTGCTTATAATCAAAACCAATTGACTTTAAAAATCTCTCCCACTTTGGCTGCAGGGCTGTTTAAACTAAAAGGTCAGGAACAAAAAAAAAAAACTTTAAATACAAAACTTCTTTACACTTTCAGAAACAGTTTATATGTTGAATGAGAAGAATTAATTTTATCTTTAGGCAGAGGCCAGTTAGTTTAAAGTTCAGTTGTTCATGTCATAGATTTTCAGATGGATATTTAAAATGCAGGCTTAGGAGAGAAACTGTATTCTGTCTTTGCCTATGATGGTTGTGACCAAATCGCAAGGGTTTTCTGCTCTGAAGAAGTAATCCCATTGGAACTGACACAAAATCCCATGGGCTTCTGTGACTTCAAATTCTTAGGTAGGTAAGTGCAACTTCATTGATTCAGACATTTCCCAACAATAAACCCTAAATCCAACAGCTCCTCCTGTGCTTTTTGAGTTTGCACATTGTAGCTCTAGATCTTGAGCTGAAACACTCTTTCATGACACCAGATGGCCCCGCATTAGTGAAACCTTTAAGTGGAGTATAGAGAGATGGGGGGTTCTCCCACTGAGAGCCCCTCTGTGACATCTTTGCTAGCCAGTTCATTGAGGCAAGGTGGCTTCTTTTCACATGAATGGAGGAATGACTGAAGCAACCCAGTGGTGAATGGGAACCCTGGACCTAGGCTAAGCTGATAAAACGTGGAATATGAATATTCATTGTTATTTTGTCATTGGTAAACCTAAGTACCCAGGGGAGGTTGGTCTGGATCTTATTGCAGTGTGCAGCCTGTTTCAGTTAAAGTTGGAAGAGACAGCTATCTCACTGCTTGCAGTACCTCAGCAAAGAGATCACGGGATACCACAAGCATTACATTAGCAAAAAGTTAAAGAGTACCATGGCATGAGGCTGTGTACCACACTGCTTCCTAGCTGAGACTGTCTGCTTCCCTTCAAAGGCACAGCCAGGGATGTCAATAAAGAAAAACTATTACAGCTGAGTGGGCCAGTGCACTGAGAAGCTTTCTGCTTTGCATTTTCAGCAGGTAAAAACCCTACAACTTCCCCTGCAAAATATCACATCCTTCCTTCAGCATGACCATCACAACACGGGGGCACTTCAAATGTAAGGCATGACAGTGAAGCAGACAGGAGCTCCACAGTGAATTCTGAAGGCACACAGTGCAGATTAGGGTGGCTGGAGCAGGCAGGTCAGGTATCAAGCTTTAACAATATGCCAAATATAATCCTTCTCAGATAATCACAACCGCTTTCTCTATATAGCTATTTATATATTACTGATTATCCACCTTCCAGTTCTTTTCAGTTCGAAGTTATCCATCAGAAACCACTTTAAATATAGAAAAACTAGTAATTGTATTGATAATAAATATTTAAGTAGCATAACATGGACTACAACTTGTATCATATATTCAACCTAGTCTAGTGGACAAAAGCATTACATAGATTCTGGTCAACAATTAAGAATTTTATTACTGTCAGAAAAGCAGGAAATTCTGTCTTGCTGACTAAGCCAATGTGTTATCCTACTGTTACACCATATGACCCTGGATGCCAAGATGATACACCCCCATCATGTGACACCCCCCCACCCCCAGACTGGAGGACAGAGTTCTCATGCAGAAGGATGGCAAACAACTGGAGAAGTGGGTTAGACAGAACCATGTCAAGTTCAACACAGGCAAATGCAAAAAGGCATGCAGGTCAGAAGCAGCCTATGCAAAACTCTCAGCTGGGGCTGAGCAAGTGCCTATAGGTGCCTATAGAACAAGTGCCCAGGGCCTATAGATCAAGAGCAACTGACAAACCAGAAAGTCTACAGAGAAGCCAATTAGAGGACTGGAGCACCAGCTGTACTCTGTGAAGCTGGGGCCACTGTATTTGGTTAGCCTGGAGAAGGACAACAGGATATATAATTACACTATCATAATCCTACAATAAGATAAAGCCTAACTTTTCCCAGAGTTGCACAGCAAAAAGGCAAGAAGCAATAATCACAAGCTGCAACAAGGGAAATACTCTTCAGAAATACAGAAGAAAATCATCCTGGTGGGACTGACATCACTGATTTTCAGACCGCTCAATCGCTACCCTTGTTCATTATTAAAACTTAGCAAGGTCCTTAGTAGCCTGACCTGATTTTGAAGCTAGACCTGCTTTGAAAAGGAATTTGGACTAGAGGCCTCTAGATGCGCTACCCAACCTAATTTTTTGGTGAATCCACAGCAGAAGATCCAGTCCTATAAAATACTAAGCGTAGCAATTCACCTATCAGTCAAAATTGTTCAAAGCTCCACTAGAGATCAACAGAATTGGCTTATTAGAATAGTGACCTAAATCTCAGCCATGAATTCATTAGTAGGTTAAGGATAGTATGATCAGGATGAGGATAAGTGTGATCAATTATTTGATTGCCTACATATTATACCCAGATTGTGGTAACAGCTTAAGGCAAGTGAGGTTTGATCCTCTCCTACCTTTTCACAAAGATGAAAAATTCATCAATGCTAAAGAATAAAAACTTCAGGAAAAAATGAACAGAAGTGCCACATTTCATGTAAATATTATTGCTGATCTACAATACAATCATTTCTACAGTCAGCAGGCCAAATCTCACTAATAATTCCTTCCTCATCAAAACATATTGGGTTGCTTATACAAGTGAAGGTCTGCAGGCACACAAATTAATTCGTAGTAAGGTGGTTAAAGTTCTAAATCATGTATTAAATTACTTTTATTGTACAAGTTTAACTTCATTTTCCAAGCTAGTCACACGCAACAGAGATGCATTAATGTAGGTATTCCAACCAAAGGTATGATTTGCTGCTGGTGCCTTCTGAAACAAGATTTGTGAGTCTGATCATTGGAGGGATCAGTGGTTTGTGTTCTGGGTGTCATGAGACCAGAGAGGTGGAATATTGGCAGAAGATTAGGTTTATTCTTTGTGCTTGAAATATTAGACTAGGATAGAAATCAACTTGTAGGGTTATAAACTCTAATCCAGCAAAGCAAAAGAAGTCATGAGCAAGCCCATCCCAGACAGTCAAGGAACAAATATCAATTCATCCTTGAACAAAGTCCCATTTAAATTCAAGGAGCAACAGTGGTATTCAAGCACTTTCTTAAACTTAAGCATGTGCTTAAACACAATGATGACTAAGGGTATTTTTACCTGAATAACCCTATATATCACCCACAGACTGTTTTTATTTTTCCATGGGGAATAAAAAAAGGTGAATTCCAATATTAAACATCTGTCTTCCTGAGTGTGATTAAATAGAGAAGTCAGCCACCAGTTTCTCCAGTGCCAGTGTGGGCTAAAAGCATTCATTCTCATGAATAAATGCATTTGGTCATTTGAGAGGCTTGGTTTGAAACATAACAACCACTAAGCAATCTGATTGAAACCAATATATGAGCAGCCAGACTAAAATATGAATGCCTTCCATAAGAATCAAGGAATGGCTAAAGGTAGAAGGGACCTTAAAGATTATCTAATACCAGCACCCCGTTCACAAACAGAGCTGATGGCCACTAAGTCAGACATCAGATCAGGCTGCCCAGGCCCCATCCAGCCCACCCTTGAATGCCACATGGGCACTCACACCCTCTCTATCCTGTGCCAGCACCTCACCAATCTGAGGTAAAGAATTTCTCCCTAACTTCTAACCTTTTTTTTTTTTTTTTTAAGTTTAAAGCCATTCCCCCTCGCAGACCATGCAACAGTTGGCCCCCCTCCAGTTTGTAAGCTCCCCTCAAGTACTGGGAAGCCACAGTGGGGTATATCCACAGTCATCTTCTCTCCAAGAGAAAAAAGCTCAACTCCCTCAACCTGCCTTCATAGGAAAGATACTCCAGCCCTCTGATCACGTTTATGGCCCTCCTCTGGCCCCACATCCCTCCTGTGCTGGAGGCTGCAGGCCTAGACTCACAACGGATAATCACAATCACAGAATGCAGCAATGACAGCAGAGTAACAAAGGCCTAGACTGCAACAAGTAAGAACCTGCTCAAACACAACAGCAGCGGCCACAGAAACAAAAGAAAAAAAAGCTGCTTACCTTCAGAAGGCCTCAGGTACTCAAGGATCTCCAACAGAATCTCCTTACTTCAACTGCCAGCCCTTAAATGAGGTCTGCAAAGGGTGAGGACCCTGGTTCCACCCCTTCTGGTCACTCAGGTAGATTGCATACAGCTGAGCTCCCCTGGGCTGGCCCTGCCTTCTCACCAGGTGCTCCATCACTGCTTCAAGCTGTGACAGCATTTCTGCTACACCTCTCTCAGGAGCTTTATCCTTTCCTGTTTGTAGGTTTACCTGTTAATGCTCACTGTGGTTATAAGATCTGACTCAAGAGCTCTCATTATTTGCCACCAAAAAGCACTGCATTAGGCAAGCAAACATATCAGATGCTGAGCTGAAGCAGTGCTACTCACTTCAAACTGTTATTTGCACCTGACATAACAAGGAAAAGACTGTGCAACCTAAACACCAATAATTTTTCTCTGCAGGATTCAGAATGAGCTTTGGTGATTGGTACTACACTGATACAAATGATGATACTGAGAGTTCATAAAGCTACAATGATCAGTGCTGAAGCACGCATCCTCTACTTCGCTGTATGTCTTGCATTATAGCCACTTAGAGTTATTCAGAGGTGTTCAGATGATGAGCCTGAATAACAATGTTAGAATTTGCATTCCGGTCTCTGTTTTTGGCAGTGCTTGAAACCTGGTCTGAATAATCACATCCTTTGACAGTTATCTATGAATTGCAGCAGAAAGTCTTCATTTTACAAAAATTCAGGTTCGCTTTAATCCAGATTTTCACCCATCATCTGGTATTAATTCTTTCTCTTAATACCAAGAGGCAGACAGACAAGATCTTTGCATGGCCTTCAAGCAGTCAACAGCTTGCTTCCCAGGTCACCAATTCTGCTGACTGCAAACACAGCAATTCTTGAGCTATAACCCACTAAAAACACTGCTGCCACGATGTCCAAACACCTGTCAGTCTCAGAGCTATGATGTCTTGCTGCAGCTGGGAGCTCAGGACAAGATTCATTTAAAATTTATTTGTTTATTTGTTTGTTTGTTCAAAACCAGATGGACTCTAAAAATAAGCATAGTTCTTTGATGTCTTTCTGTGTCAGGTATGCTTCTGTGGTAAAGCCAGCTGCGAGCAAGCTTTCAGCTAATGCAGAAAACAAAAGGGCAGCAAAGAAATGCAAAGCACCAATATGCAGAGCAAACTGAAGAGAAAGTTACTCTGTTTGTGTGTGAGAGAGAAAGCGTGCACAATAACAAGTATGAGGTCCCAATGTGCTGGTGAGAGAAAGCTGAATAATGGGGTGCAGTAAAACAGATTAAGGAAGCTCAGTTTCCCATTGTTTTCCAGTGCCAGTCTAATTTTGCTCAATTATTTTTCTGGTAGCCACAGTGAGTGTTGGAAAAATAGTGAGAAAAGGCTTGGTACACTGAAGGGCAAAGAGAATCCAGGGGAGGTCTGAGGCACAGACTGTGGCAGGACCACGTTTGATAATCAGAGTCTACACATTATCAGTTACACTTGCTGTGTGGTTCCAGCAGGAGATAGTATTACTCACAAGGAACGTTCAGACTGTTCAGTAGTGGATTGTGCAGCAGCTGCTGCTTTACAGCCCTAAAATGGCTGCGTTTCAGAGGTATACAAAGTGATGCCAATAGCTCCTAAGTGTTTGGGCATTCCACTAGTTAGAAAGGTGTTACAAGGTTATATCATTTACTGTCTTTTGCACAGATGTCATGCTTTCCCATTAAGCACACAACTAATGCAACTTTCTCTTTAATGCTCCCCCAGGAACTCCTTGAGGTCATGAATTTTAGTCTGTGTGCTTTGAGGAACCACTTCTTGCTGTTTAGGCTGGGAAGGCATCAGGCCAGCTGGTACAACTGCCTTCTCTCTTATCACGTTCACATACTGTAATGCCTGTATGCATTTTGACTAAACTCATACATGAGTTGTCATGGGATTCCACTCCCTGATGGTTGTTTGCTGTGCTCTTGCACATTCTGAGGTGATATTTTATCAGAAAGGTCCTAGCAGTGGGTTGGGTTCATATGTACAAGAGAATGTCTAAGTGATGGAGGATTCCTGTCTCCTATGCATGCAAGACTGAAAGAGAGGGCAGGAGGGATAAAGAATGAAAGGCTATGTGGCAGACAAAAGAGCAAGAAACCTTAATTAATTTCTGGAACTAATAACATTTATTTCAGCTGCTCCTCTTTTCTGAAGGATGGAACCTCACTGATTGAACGATACTCAGATTAGATACGCTCTCACTAGCCAGCAGCTCAGTTGCTGTAGCTCTTGTAAAACCTGAAACCACGTGACCTTCCTGCACTGCTGTTTTTTGTGACTGGCCTCAGCCTAGAGTATAGAGATTGTCATAAGTTATTAACTCAGCCATCTATCAAGATCAGTGTCCTCACTAATAGTAGCTTAAAAGGGCAGTGCAATAATTTGATGTGTACAATTTATTCTCTTTTTTCTCTGCTTTACATTTCAAATTAAACTCTTGATAGACTCTTTTTTTTTTTTTTTTCCTGGACAACATAGCTAAACGTATCTTTGAAAACTGTTGTAAATCATGCCAAATCTGGGCAGCCTCACTGTAACATCGCTGACCAAACCCTGACTCTTTACATTCTGGAATAACAGTACAACATATCTTCCCTGGAGGTTTTCAGCACGGAAAAAGTTAAGAATAGGGTTATTTTCCTTATGGAACAGATGCAGAGATAGGAGGTGATTTTCACAATCAGTCCCTTCTCAGCCGTGCACTAAAGCCATAGCTACAAGCTCATTTATTCTTTCTCTTTGGTGGCAGCTATCTAACTCAATGTGTTTTTCTCAGTCTAATCCAGCACATGATGCTCTGAGTGGATGCTGCTTGCTGTATCTGCTCTGGAGTTGGGTTTTGTTCTGTTTTTAAGTAACAAAGAAACAAGCCCTTCAGTGAACTGTGGATTAATAGCCGTCATGGACTTGGGCCAATGTACTTGAATACATTCCTGAAACTTCTCTTTATCCTTAGTATCTTATCTTCAAGAATATTTCAAATTTACAATTCTTTCCTTTATCTTTGCTGTGTTTCCTTTGCTTGTAAATACACATAATACGTCCTGGTTTTGTTTTGTGTGTCGATTTTCTTTCTCATGAGAATGGATAAATAATTAATCATTGACTAAAGGAGAGACTGCTGTTGGAATTATGCCAGATCTAACCTTGAGTCTTTTCTACTTGCTTGTGATGTTTTGGGGGAAGAGAAATGAACCAAAGAAATATGGCCACATAAAGCATGTCATAAATCCTTCCTTGAATGAAAAGCATTCAGGAAAACTCCTTCCTTTCCAAGAACATCTTTGGTTTGTCTGATACAGTATTGTTGTCAGGTACACTGGAGTCATTTTGAAAGGAGAATGTGACAAACCAGTGTTGATTGTATAATAATTAAATGTAGCTGTCTACAGCTGCCAGTCACAATCAAATCTGAAGATTTTCAGCAGCAGAGGCACGAATTCCTGCCACCTAAACCAAAGGAAGAGCTCCCTTACCTGGAAGTGAGTAACATCCTATTGCAGCCTCTGCAGCCAGCCATAAAAGGGAAACACTCAATGCACTGCAATTATGCCGTGTATTATAACCTCTGTGGTTATGTGCAGAGAAAATGTAGATTGATCATTATTAACACCCCTTTTTTTTTTTTTTTAATCTGCCTAAGTGCTTCACATAATAGAAAGTAAACTCATTAGAAGACGATGGCGTGCAAAAGTTGGAAGTCTAGGTTTCCTTTCTGTTCTTAACTACGACCCTCTCCTGTCCCTTCCTCCATTCTCTCCTTGAAGATTCTTGGTTAGAACTACTTGGGAAACTGGCAGTTAAGGAGACTTTGTGAGGTAGGATAGCCTGAAGTAGCAGTGAAAAAGGAAAATATCTTGATTTCCCAACATAGCTTGTGCTGCTTCCTGGGAACTGTAGTGCAGATGTAACTAAGAAGTATTCTGCATACATAGGTTAGGTTCCCTGTCATGAATAAGTAGACTAACATGCACTTCTCTTTCACTTTATTTGTACAGGGAATTGGTGCACCAGGGCAGTAACAGGGAGACTATGTACCCAGAGGGAGAAGAGAGTAAGGCAATGGCAGCGCAGTATGAAAGACCAGCACTGTTACAGAATTGTAGTAGCTAAGGTGATGATTACTGTTTCAGCTTCAATTTTCTGCAGAAAACAAGTACCATCAAGCAGAAACATTTTAATTAAAATAGTGCTGTTAAAAGCTCAGTTCTCCATCACACAGACTAGATCCCTACTTTTTTTTTTTTTTTTTTTGTCAGATTTACTTTGGACAAATGGAGCAGGCACTGATACTGCCTGCTTTTCTTTCTCAGTCCCCCGTGGATCAAATTAAATGACAAGGGCTGCTCCCTCTAATTCTTATACGTGAGCTGCAGTGCTGAGATGCATTTATGACCATGATCATGCATTCTAGCAGAGACTGCTTCCCCTAAAGCTTAATGGAAAAGACCCTCTTAGAGAGAAAGGAAACAATTTTTCTCAGAAGAAGTCCAGAGGAGAAAACAATCTTCTCTAGATTCTGGAACAGTAGGTTAAGTACCATTTAGCAAGCAAAGAGAAAAACCATGCCTGACTGCTCTTCTGACATACAAATCTGTGCTTTAAATAAGCACTCTGAAGGGAGAAGGGTTTTGTGGGAGGCTGTTGCTTCTGGAGAATTCACAGGAACCTGGTATATTGTGTTGGCTGCCCAGGAAACTGGCATACTACTGAAAATGAAGCGACGATAATGAATCAAATCTTCTGGAAACAGCAATTGGATAGGAGAAAGGAAAGTAATCCAGTAATTAGTATGCTGGCCTGTAGTTTCACAGACTTCAGTATCCTGATATGCCACAGGCTTCCTCCATCAGCCTCTGAAACCGAGATCCTCAAGGGGATCTAACACCTACTGATGCTGATTTTAGTAATTAATGAAATACTTTCAAGTAGCTCTGGGTCCAAAATTAGAATGTCTTTTTATAATTTTAGATTAATATAATTCTCCTAGACTGTAAGCTCCCCCCCACTGGCACTATATTAAATCTGTTAGGATTAATGAGTCAAAAGTATGTTCATGACCACTACTAAAAGGTTAAATAGGGTTCAGGATTTTGAGAGCATTGAGTTCCATCTCTTTAAAGTCATAGCAACAGGGTCTGTGGTCTTGGCCAACTGAGCGAAACCCATACAAAAGAAAAGCTAAAAAGATAGAAAGGAAACATATGGGAAAGAAAAAGATCCAGAAGGAGGAGCAACAAGGGGAACTCAGTGCTTGCCCAGGTTTTAGCCAAAGCTGACAAAAGTAATGAGTTAGCTAGGTCTTCTTCTCCTTCCCAGTCTGCTCTGACGAGTGAAAACACTGGTAGGACATTGGTGTATTTTAGCACAGGGGAGAAGGTGTAGGAAGCAGCCATAATAAAATAAAAAAGGCCTTGCTCCCCTTAGCATATTGCCTTTCACGATTGTCTTGATTCCTCTTCAGTCTTTTTGTTTAATGGCCCTTCTGAAGTGTGGAATAGCTGATCACTCTGTTATTTTAACAGTAAACAGATGGGAGGTTAATCTAGCACATTCTTTTCTAGTTTTGTTTCCTTCTTTCATATCACAAATGGTTTTAGTAATACAATTAGGCTTTTTGTTTGGATTAATCCAGGCCCTTTTGCTGCCTTTTGTAAACAAATCACTGTTACCTTGGGCAACAGAGTGTACATGCCATAAGGAATAGCAATGATAATCTTTTTCATCTGTGCTTGCATAGAGCTACCATAATAGAGCTATGCTCCCGATGATGTCTCCGCAGAGCTATCACAATGTAAATAATTAATAATAACAGTTGTTAACACTTGGATGGGACTCTGTTATTTGTAAACAAAGAGCTTTTATTTCCTCTGCATTGCTTACTACGCAAAACATAAAATAACACCAAAGGAAGGAAGCTGTTTTCCTCACATACCTGGAAAAGCACAAGAACTCGGCAACTCATTCCAAGTGAAAGGTCAAATGGGTGTTTGGATTGTCTCAGTTTGAGCACATGGTGTTATTAGTAATAGGGATGAACGATTCTGATATTTGTGTTCACAAATTCATCTGTCAAAATGCTATTACAAAACAAATAGATATTGTAGTAAAATTGTCCAGTAAATTCATGTGTAGCTATTACGATAAGAGAACAGACCATAAAAACAAGAAAATTTTAAAGGACGTTTTATTACAGTATTTAAGTACAATTAAACATTAAACCACGTCAGAAGTATCCTGTGTCTTTTCCCTATAACCAGCTTTGACTAAGACACGTAAGTTAACACTACAGAAAATTTATCTTATTTTGCTCAATCTCATTTTTCAATCTTGCTCTCACTTCAACATGTACTGCAGTGCTTAAGTATTAAAACATCATATAAACACCATATTTTAATTAAAGTTGTGGGGTTTTAATTCCAGCGGACTTAAGAGTCATACTTCTCCTCTGCGTAAGTCATACTGTCCCTTTTGTGGTACAGATGGCGGAGTGTTTTGACTTACATAACCTGAATATATCCATGTTCCTTATGAGGAAATTATGTCTATATACCAGTAAGGAAAAGGTTCTTGCCCTTAAATTCTTACTCTAAACAGAGAATATTAAAATAAATCCATTCCCTCTTAAGTGTTTGATATTTATGAGCACACAACCAGCCAGATATTTAAGTGACAGGAAAAAAGCACAAACCCAAGAGATTTGTGGTAAGGAAGAATTTGTGTATTGCACACAGTTGAGAGTTTCCACTTCAGTCTTTCTGACCATCTCAAGACTGAATCAAGAGGGAATGGCAAATCCATATTGCTGCGATGAAGATGCAATGCGCTGGCAACACACAGCTGATCAGATCAAAATGCTGTGGTGCCAGATGCCCTGTAATGAAGAGGATTCTTCCAAAGAGATTCAACACAACATGAGAGCTTATAGCTCATAGCTCTCATCTTGGGAAGTGTGCTAGGAGAACATAAGTGTTTGGTAATTCCTCATTTAGACAAATTAACAGAATCCAGTGTTTCTCACGTTCCCCTCAGAGCAGGCAATTCAAGAAAATATCTGCAGTTCTCTTCTGGCTCTACTAAATCGTCACCTACGCAGAGTAGCTACAGCCCATAGCTGTACACAGGTACATAGCTTTCTTCCTTAGAGTGGCAAAGGACTCATGGAAACTGAGCAAAGGGAGATAAAAACTCGCACATAGGAGATCTCATGCCAATCTCGTGGTACAGGTTATATTGGCAGTGCTGGAACAGATGTTTCTGTCTGAAAACTTAGCACAGTATCTGGGAATTTGGTTACAAGTGGGGAATCTGGTTATATTGTTGTCACTGCAGTGGTAATGCTTTTTCTAAAGGATGCTTAGAACCTTGCCTTTTTTGCCTGTCCACCCTAACACCTCAGAAGCCTGCCCAGTCTTTTCTTTCCATACTAGATGTGCTGCTAGCTGCCTAGATGTACCGCTTTCATAAACTTATAGAGCTATGGCACACTTCAAATCTGCAGCATTTTTCACTGTCAGCCTGTATTTCTTAGGTCACATTCGCTGTATTGGCTTGTGCTTTTAATGCAACCATTTTCTGCTTGTCATGGACAAGAGCATTCAGCAGATGCTCAGATTTTCTGCTGTATAACTGACAGAAGGAAAAAAAGTGGCCATTTCTACAATGTTCCTTCTACGGTGCATGCAGGAAAATGAGCTTGAGGTGACCCTGTCACTCTCCACTAAACCTCATTCTATTGCTTTTTACTAGTTCAGCTGGACAATGCCTTTATTAGTGCCTCAGTTCTGTCCCTGTCTAATATTGCACTGACTCCACTGTCTGAACGGATCTAGTTTCAACTGCTGTTTTATTTCCATGCTATCCTTCCTCTTATTTTTATACATATATTGTTTTTATTTGCTGGGTTGCTGCCAAGAAACAACTTGTTTAAAAAATAAATCAAGTCCAGATCCTGGCTTATGTCACCCTAATAACCTCAAATCCATAGTTTTGTCTCTGGAGTCTACAGTTCGTGACACCAAATTACTTCATAAAATGAAACTGGATTTGATAGCTCATGGATTTTGCCCCAACTCCCCCTGAAATTAACTAACTTCCCACTGACTGCAGTCGTCTTCAGATCCATTCTTTGAGCTATCCTAGAGTTACTCTGTAAGATCTTACAGCTCCTGTGAAAAGAATAATTCATTAAGTCTTGTAGCAGATTTCATGAGCAGTTCTCAAGGCACTTCACTAGCAAGGAAAAGTATCATTATCTCCATTTTACAGGTCCTTAACACATTTCTACAAAATGTTTTTGAGCAAATTCTTATCTTGTCACTGTTCATTTCCTCCAAGACTGCTTTCTTAGTTATGTAGGCATCCATTAATATCTGAACATATTTTTTTCCATAGTTCCCTTCTCTTTTAGCACACAGGATAGATGGTGCTCAGTACATGTGCAATTCTTCATATTTTGATTTATCTTCCTTCTTGCATACACCCTTGCCTCCTTACTGTATGCTACTTAGGTTGCTTTGATGGGAGCTACTTTCATCATAGGGTCTTTATCACCACAAAAGAGCCTGAGTGCTTCACACCCGTTGATAAGCTTTCTCTTTCCAATGTACCATAGGACAAAAGAGCATTCCCTTCCACTTCATAAATGGGGAACTGAAACAAGGGAACGTAAGGTTCAGTTCCCTCTTTTGAATGTGCTGTTTAACTGCCTAACACCTATTTCAGAGTAGTCAGCTGTACATAGCACAGATATTCACTGCACTGCTCCTATCGAATTCAGATTCTCTTATCAGTGCTCAGCATTGCAGCAAACCTGACCAGATGCTAAGGTGGTTATCCAGAAACAAAGATACCAAACTTTAGGATTAATTTTGGGGAAAAAAATGTAAGCAGTTTGCCAGATGTTATAGATGTCATATTGCATTGATGATAAGATCTCTTTCCTTCCAGTTATAGTCTCCCAACAACTGCAACAAACAAGTTAGAGAGTCTGTGAGGAAAAAAAAAATAGTATACAATTATGTAATTGAAAACTCCATCTCACAAACTGAGTTCAAGTAGGACAATAGTTTTTCAGGCATCCTTATTCTAGCACTTCCCAGTGTTTGAATGAGGTTCCCTCTGAATGCAGAGTTTGTATATGTGATTTCTTAAGTTTTCAAATTAGGTTCCTGGCTGCATATTCTTGCTTGGCCTCGGCCTTTCTCAGACTCAGTCCAGTTCTCATCTGATCCCAGGGCATTTCTCAGCTCATGGGTTCCCAGTGTTCCTCGGTGCAAATGGCTGATGCTTGTGGCGTAGGATGGGGATGCAGCTCTTTCAATCTGTGGCTGCAAGGATGAGCTCTTGGAGCTGCGCAGACTGTAGCCCTGTGAATTCAGGCATTTGCTTTTATAATCTGAATTCTCTTTGGGAAAATTGGTTAGGCCTTTGCAGGGGCTGGATCACTCTGCCATGAAAGCCAGATACCTCCTTCAAGAGAGGAGGGAATTAGAGCCTTTCAGACAAAAGGTGGACAGGAATTTCTAAGGTGCCTCATCCAATAAGCCAAATGCTTAGAGATAGCTGAATAATTCTGGCAGAAGTTTTCCAAAATAATTAAACTTGAACCAGATGCCCAGAATAGAATTTTTTCTGTCCAAACAGTTTAATGTAATGAAGAGAAACGTACCTGAAATAATCTGATAGGCTGTATCAGATACCTGTCAGTACCTAATTTGTTTACTGTGTCCACTCACCGCATGAAAACTGTGCAGGCTGCTGGAAAACTCTCAGCTTCTAAAGCCTCTTGTGACTATTTTTATGTATATGTAGCTCTTGGAGCCAGAGTACACAGGAACCAAAACCAAGACCAATGAGAAAATCATTGCTGAAGGAACTCAGAGTCATTATTATTTATGATGTTTACTGCATGTGCCTAACGACTGACCTACTAAGTAGGCCCTTGAGAAACAGAGAAAGAGATGGTCTTTAGCTCAGAGATTTTATGGTCTGAGTAGCAAGACACAAGACGGAGCAGTGAATATTATACATATGGACAGTGAACAAGGTGACAGCAGCAAAAGGCCCTTATTAATCTAAATTTTTCTTTGGAAGGATGAGGTGGATACCTTATGTAAGAGGACAGCTAAGTGCAAAGAAATGTAGAAGGGAAATGGATATTACAGGAAAAGATAGCCCAGGAGAGAAGAGAATAAGAGGATATTTTGAAAAAGTTGTGAAAAAAAAAAATTGTTCTCTAAGGCACAGAGATGTGATAGGTGGAGAGATGTCACCAACAGATCTCTGTCCCTCTCCAGACTGGTGTCTGGCTGTCCTGGGGCCCTACTACAGTTCCAGAGTCTCTGGCTGAAGCCCAGGAGGAGAAAGTCATAACTCAGATTCAGCAAAATCCAACTGATGCAGCTTTTTGAAAAAGCAGGTACATGGACGTCCTTGAAAATGAAGGTAGGTTAGAATTCACCTGGTTGGTAGAGTTGCTGCTCAGTTGTTACAGTGCTGCAAGAATTTCATTATTGTGTTGTGGTACCAGGAACCAAACAGAGTTGTTGCTAATTATCTTAATGAATTAAGTCTTACTATGTTCCTTTATAGGAGGAGCGACCATTCTCAGCACAGACCCTGTCAGGGGGTTTCAACAGCAGGAATTTACACCTCCCTGACTCAAAAACAGCAGCTGAGTAACTTCCTGTCACCAGGCTTATGCATATTTCAAGAGGAGAAAATGAGAAAAATAATACTGCACAGACTTATTAATGGTTTGCCAGAACCTTGGGACAGAGCTCTGAAATAGAGCTTAAGTCTCCTAAATCCTGTTCTTAGCCCATCACATGTTACAGTGGTAAGACCCATCCTACATGAATCTCATCCTTGCTGCAGTGGGGAGACAAGACTGTGTAGTTTTCTGACACCTAGTCACTGGCAGTGTCGAAGCTGTGCTCTGTGGATGACCAGCTTAAAAAACAGGAGCACAGCAGCTTCCTGCACAGCCTGTTTCACGGGCTGCTTACTGTTACTTCTTCTCACACTTCTCTACTGACATTTCAGTGGCATCCACTACCTCACCCCTCTTCCTCTCTTTCACTGGCAACTCCTCCTTTTAATGATTTCTTCCTTTTGTAGTGAGTATTTATTACTTCTGCCTCCTTTGTTTCCGTGTTGTTTCTGAACTATTTTTCCTGCTTCCTTTACTGTCTTTTCTTCCTGACAGCTAGAGCTTGAGCCAAAGCCTGCTGAAGCCAACCCATTACCTTCAAAGAGTTTAGGATCAAGGCCTTATTCCCAGTCGCTTCCCTGCTTCTTCTACAATCTCGTTTCACATGGAGCATTCTCAGCAGTGTCTCTCTACTGTAAGATGGGTTCCTGCAATAAGCAGGAAGGGAAGAGGTTTAGAGAAAAAAAATCCTAAGGACCTAGTAAATTCCTCACTGAATTGCTAAATTGATACCCTGGCTGCACATCTGCAGAAAGCCAAAGGATTTGATCATTATGTTTTTTTTTTTATTCTAACTTCATCAGAATGCATCTCTTTTCACATGACTGTGAGCAGCGGTCCTTGCAAAGACAAGGTCTTTCAGGGAGAAATACCCTGTCATTAAAGTCTGCATTACTGCACACAGTTAAATAATGACTGCACAGTCATATATTTAATTGAGCTTTCACAGACAGTATTTTAAGCACAAAAATTCATACCAGAAAAGATGAAAAATGGAGGAAAAATAACCCCAAAACTATATTGACTGGATAATGACTATATTTATGTATAATCGTATAAATTACAACAAAGGATCTGCTTACTTTAATATATGCCACGTACATGTGTGCACATGCGTAAAGAAGTAGATATAAAATTATCTATCCACATACAGAGAGGGAAAAGTACTGAATATGTATGTATTGCATATATTGGATATATTCTCACAGGATAGATGTATGAAAAGTACTTTAGTAGAACAGTGTCTGCATATATGCTGACGGTTGAATGCTAATGCACTTTTGGATTCAATATAGAGACAGATGCTCAGCTACCATGGATGGATGCAGATCTACTGAAGACCGAGGCCATTAGCTCCAACACTGCTTTACACCAAACAATATTTTGGTCATATCTTTACAATCCTACCTTTATATTTAGCCCTTCCTTGTGAACCCAGACCAGAGGCATAATAGATCTACTCACACAAGAAGCCCCATTTCCTTCCCTATTGCAACCCCTTGGTGGGAGGCTACCCCTGAGCAGAGCAACAGAGTTAGCCTGGGTATGTGAACTTTTCCAGTGAAGACAAATATTTTTGCCAGCAGAATAGAGACCTACAGTGTTTGAAAATAATCAGCTGGGCCCCTGTTATTAGGGTATGCAGGCGCCATCACAATCCAAGGGGTTTTACCTAAACTCCACTAACGCTCCTATTTCTGTTTTACAGGTGGAGATACCAGCCCCTGCTAGACCTTTGCAATGTAAATCCTCATGCATAAAACCTGTGGTTTACGTATACACTGAATTCAGATTCAGTTCTCCACCCTCCTCACAAGCTCACTGCTCAAACCTTTCCTCATGATGCATTCAAGGTAAAACAGCCTGCAAGTGTTTTATGAAGCTTCTGCAAATCCCTCGAAAACCGTCTCGATCGCAGCAGTTTGGAAACATGCTGTAGTGTTGCAGACACTGCGCAACAGCTAGACTACACTGGTTGTTTTAATCTTGTTTAAACTACTCTCTCAGCAGGTAACTGATAGACATAAATTATCTACTACCAGCCAGCAAGGTGCCCGTGCTGCAGAAGGTTTTTATGTTACTCGGGAACACATTATATCCAGCTTTGGAGATTCAGTGAAAGAAACGACAGTGTTCTTAACAGTAGGATCTCTTAAATGTAAAGGGGCACGTAGACCTTAGACCTACAGAAAGCAATAAAAACTGTAATGGAAAATTTCCAGGAAGAAAAGTTTGGAAAATATCTGTACTCTACTTTTAACTGACTCCTGCAGTACCTACTGTTTTTTTCCTCTCGTATATAAAGAGCATCTGTATACCTGTGGCACAAAAGTACTTTGATTCTAGACTGAAGGAAACAACAACAATATAGTACAAAAGTAAAATTCCCATGAAAGCACACAGCATGTGTGTATTTCTTCTTTGTGCTGTACGAGGTCTATACAAAAAGTGCACAGTTCTCCAAGACCTCAGAGATGTAAAGGGATATGATGCAGAAAATGAAAACACTGAGTGACATGGGTGCATACAGCATCCTTGCAGAGTGCTAAGGATGCTGTACGCAGAGCCTACAAACCAAACCCCTCCCTGATCTGCCTTCGTGCCATTCTCATTCACTGCAGAGAGCAAATCAGGTCAAAGGCACAGATACGTTACAGCAGAATTACAGACAGAAGTCCCTGGAGACACGCAGTGCATTTTCGCCATTAACAAAATAGCATTTGAAAGGCTTTATGCAAAAGTATGAAGCTGGAATGTTCAGCCTAAGAAACAATCCTCTACATAACAGCTGCACCTTCATGTCCCTTGTTTTTTTCTTTTCTTTTGGCATGCTAAGGATCTTCTGTATAACTTGTTAGCTGAAGTGTGTGGACACGCTTCATCTGCAGTCCCGCTACCAGATGCTGAGGAGGCAGCAGGAGTGGAAAGCTGCCTTCAGGCTCTCCCCTCTGACAGACGTCTGCTGGAGAAAAGCGATGTGCAGCTGTGCCTCTTCTCAGAGACCACTCCCATGTAAAATCCTACAGGGGCTGGTCCTGTCTCTTTTCCTTTTCATCATGTGCAGAAGAGCTGCAGGAAAGGTCAGGAGGAGCCCAGGGCTTTGATACCATCAATCTGTTGATGGCAACCAGCTCGCATGTTCAGCTGATGCAATCAGTGCCATGACACAGATGTCACAAAACTTACAAGAGATAAGCCCAAAGATTAAAATCAGTTGGCTGGAGCTGAACTAAGGAAGAAAGAGATGGTGCTCCAGGATGGAGGAGACCTTGGTAAAGTTGAGGCAGTGAGGGAATCCTGCTTTCATATCAGGCTAATGCTATATGTTTTGGGGGTCCCAGTGTAAACCACTGGATTGCTTCTGGATTAAGTGTGCGTGTCTTTTCCTGTCCACTCTGCTGTCATTTTTTTGTGGTAAAGGTGATTCATTTTACCTTTACTGTGAGGCTGCCAGAGACTTGCTCAGGTTAAAAAGGGAACAAAGAATAAACCTTGTCAAATAAAGCAGAGACATATAGAAAATATGGAAAGTGTGATTTGACGCAGACATACTTACTGTCAGTCCATTTTGCATTTAATTCTTGGTAAAACAGGCATTTGAATATAGACAGACAAGTAAGGATTAGCAGTCCCAGCGCAGACTTTTGGAAATGAACCTCATCTGAAAGTGTCTGGTTTTATTGCCTTGGGCAAATCATATAATCTCTCCACTACTGTTTTCTGATCTACAATCCAAGGGCAGTAATGCTTTCTTGCTTCTCAGTGGTGAATTAATGGATGCCTCAACAGCATCTTGAGGTGTCATATACAAATACTAAAAGCATGGAGAAGCAAGCAACGTATGATATTAATGCCAAACAGACAGTGTAAAACTTGGGACTGGATAGTGGAGCACACAGATACTGCTGTAATGAGTTCATTAGCAATGCACGACTGGACTGATTAAGTGGCTGCCACTGTGTAAAGCCCAGTTCAGAGCTGATATTTGATATATTATTTTGACCTAAGACAGATGCTCAATGACTCTGTCTTTTAAGTTTAGGCAGTGCGTGTCATGTCAATACAAATTATCGAGCTGAACTGAAAGAAAGAAGCTGCAGTTGTCACAAGAACACCCTTTTAATATTCTTCCACATATAAGAATTGCAGCTTCCCAGACTAGAAATTTTTGTATAATCTTTTAGAAATACAGTTTCAAGTAGCTTGCCTTCCTTAACTTTTGCCTGTTTTTACTTTCTTCCTGAGATCATTTCCTCCTGTCGCACCCTGCGACAGAACAACGATGACCCAGCGTTTTATCCTTTCCTACCACAATGGCAGTGCATCCTGCATGGTGATGACACAGCACAGAAAAGCCACCATTCTGAGGTCACTTTAGCATTGTCTGGTACTGGTAACTGTGATGTGAATCATCAGAAGATGTATCAGATTTCTTCACAAGAGTCACAGGAGGATTCAAACAGCCTTTGAGGACCTGGGTATCCAGCTGAGATTAGAGGTCTGGCTGAGTCGGCATAGTGGCTTGCAGAAGGTTTTCAGCTCTGGGCTGGTGATCTGAAGGTGAGAAGCATCTGGAAGAGTAGACCTCCTCCTGGAGGTTTTGTTCAAAATGGACTGCAGTCTGGGATCTGTTTATAGGCTGTTATTTCAGACAGGAAAGCACCAGCCCTAGCAGTGAGGAGCACAGTGCCAACAACCCTGGTACACTCAGCAGGGACTACAGGCAAGAAGCAGCAGTGCATGCACAGGCATCTGATACAACACATGGCTCATCTTGGGTCCTTCCACTGCAAAATTACAAGATTTACACCTTTCCTTCCTCCTCCTTGGACTGTCTCTGGCTGCTCACCCTTCCTCATCTCAAACTCCTGATGATTCCAGGGCTGCTCACCTATGCTCGCCAGTGCACTATAGCGAGGCTGAGGGTTGTCCGCCCTGTTTGAAGGCTGGCCAACCCAGGCCTTCTGCAAGCAAGAAGTGGGGCATAGTTCTGTGAAATATCTTGCTGAGGGTTATCCAGCTGTGACCGAGGACAGTGCACACCGATTCAGCTGCAAAAGGCGTCACAAAAGTGTAAACTTTAATAGTAATAACTTTCTCCGTGTGTGCTTCTGCTTTGCAAAATTACATCTCTACCAGGGGACTTGTTAATGTCAGCGACATTCAGTTTTCATGATCGCCGCTTGAAGCGATCAGTCAGCTGCATGGATCTACAAATTGCTCCCTTGAAGCCGTCCTCGTGGCACAATGCTCAGGCGACAGACAGCCGCCAGGATCAGACTCCAGCAGACACCTTTGATTTCCCTTTGATGTTGCTGTACTGAGGAAGAGCACTGGGAGGGAGGTGTGGGTCCATCCCACCGGGCTGCAATGGCCAACATTGCAAGGGCTGGGGTGCCCACGGGGCACAGCTGGCATGTTGCATGTGCCCAGTCCTGGCACACAGTGACCTGTTGTTAGGGGCTGCAGATGTTCCCGATCAGTCTCGGTGGATCCAGGTTAGACTCAGTGGTCTGACTGCTTGCTGTTTGGCACTGGGGGGTTGCAGGGATCTTCTTTTGGGTTTAACTATTGCAAGTGGGGACAACTAGACAAAGAACAGGTCCCACTTCCTAATCCTCTCTTCCAGTTAACTCCCATTCCCCCTTCTTCACTCTCTCACCTCACACCCTAGACCTGCAAAGAGGTGCAGGGTCTCTCTTTCTAAAGAGTCTGACAAAAGCACATCAACCCCTTAGCCAGAAGCAGAGGCCCCACGGACAGGCTGGATCGCTGGGCCGAGGCCAATGGTATGAGGTTCAACAAGACCGTGCGTTGGGTCCTGCACTTTGATCACAATAACCCCACACAACGCTACAGGCTTGTAGCAGAGTGGCTGGAAAGCTGCCTGGTGGAGAAGAATCTGTGGGTGTTAATTAACAGCCAGCTGAACAGGAGCCAGCAGTGTGCCCAGGTGGCCAAGAAGGCCAATGGCATCCTGGCTTCTATCAGCAAGAGTGTAAATGGCAGGAGGTGACTGTCCCTCTGCGCTGGTGAGGGCACGCCTCAAACGCCATGTTCAGTTCTGGGCACTTTACTATAAGATCCTGAGGTCCTGGAGCGCGCCCAGAGAAGGTCGTGGGACTGTGAAGGGTCTGGAGCACAGTCCTACGGGGAGCAGCTGAGGGATACAGGGAGAGGCCCCTCACGGGGACGGACTACAACTCCCGGCGTGCCCCTCGCGGCCGGGCGGGAGCGGCGGAGTGCGCGTGCGCCGCCAGACGTGGCAGCGGCAGCCGCAGCCCGCAGCGCTGTGCTCGGCGATGGCTGTGCCGGGGCAGCGCGCGGGGGCTGCGCGGTGCCGCGGGCGGTTCCCGCTGCTGCTGCTCGGGCTGGCGGTGAGTGGCGGCGGCCGGAGAGCGGGGAGGGATGGGGGTGACCGCGGGGGCGGGCTCGCGTCCCGGCCCCGGGGCTCGGCCGGCGGAGTTGGGCGAAGTTGCGTGCGGGACGGGGCCCGGAGCTGGGCGCGGCGGGGCGGGGAGGGCGAGGTCGGGGTGGTTTTGCTGCGGGGTGTTGCCTCCTCTCGCCGCTCCTGTAGTGCTCCCGCCCTGCCCGAGCCGTACGGCAGCCCCGCTCCTGCTGCGGGACGGGGGCGGTCCCGGCGCGGGGTCCCGCGGCTCGCTGAGCGAGCGGCTCCCGGCGGCGGCTGTGCGCTCTGAGAAGCGCCTTCAACTTCGCCGCCGCGGACTGTAGTTCCCCCTGGACGAGCGGAGTTCACGAGTAACGCGCGGTGATGTCCGTGCCCCCGGGCTCCGCCGGGAGGATGGGCGTACGGCGCTCCCTGTTCCGTACACGCGGCTCTCGGCGGGGCAGCGTGCTCGGGACGGAGCGTGTGCTGTGATCCCTTCTGAAGCGGTGAGCGCGCAGGGTTATTTGTAATTCTGCCGGATGAGGCTGCGGGACTTCTCCCGGTGTAACGTTTGTTCTGCGTTAATGCGGGGATTTCTTTTTTTTTTCCGTGAGATCTCTTTGTATGTGAGAAGCTACTTTTCCTCCTGACAAAAGAGCCCTTTCTGCAGGTGGATGCGTTGTTTCCAGCCCTTCTCCTTGCCCTTCTTTGCGCCTTTCCTGATGCAGACCTGTTGCCTTTGAGCTGAGTGGGTTGAGCTGCCGCTGTCAGCGGCATTATCTGATGCCACTGTCATTCATCCACGTTATTCTCTCTTCTCCTTAATTTGCCCCAGCGTTTTATTTGCGCTGTGACGCTGCGTGCTGAGCAGATGTCTCCATCGAGCTGTTGATTCAGCTAATTCCTTCCCCTTTGCTGTCTACAAGTACTTTAAATTATTTCTTCCAATTTGCATTCTCTTGCACTTGAAGGTGTGATTTTTCATCTCGAAATACGTAACTCTCTGTGTGCCGGGATTAAAAGCAGCCTACAGCTGTGACATTGCAGAACCTGCCTTCGGGTTTTGCTTGAGCCCATGTTTGCAAAGTCAATGGGGCTGCTCAACAGAGGCGTTCTCAGTGCACGGTGTTAGAGGTAATGTGGCTGGCTGGGGGCAGAGGGTAACGAGAGCGTTGTCTCCTCCTGGCCACGCCGTGTGTGGTGTTTACAGTTTGGGTTGACACGGTTCTTTATGTACCCGTATGTGATTTATGTGTTTTTTTTGTTTTTTTCTTCTGGAAATGCTGAGTGCCAGATGCACAGCTCGAGCTGCGATCCCAGCTGCGTGCTTAGTGCTCCTGTAAAACAGGAGCAGAACCCCAAACTGGAGGCAGCTTCCGTGCATTGAAATCCTTATCTCTGCGGGACTTCCTCTGTTTGTGCAAGGAAAGCTGTGAGCTGGGTGGACAAAATGCTTTGGGATCTCTTTAGGGAAGATGCTTGGTTGTCTCCTGCTTTGGTGCAAATTCATGGCACACGCTTGAGGAAAGCGCTGTGCTGATCTCTGATTTATTTCTCAAATGAGTTGGAGCTGTAGGGAAGCTGTGGTTTGGGTGCTTCCCCATTGGATTGGCTGAGCGGTGAGCCAGACCCTGTGCTAGAGGGATCAGACTTACTGTTGGAGGACCAGGGATTGAGTTCCATACCAATAGGGTGAAATTGCCATTGAGGGGTCAGGTGCTGTCCCTTCCCAAACGGAGACCAGCAGGATCATACACTCAGGACACGTTTGCCTTGCAAACACTAGGTGTTATCTGAGGCCAGCATGGCAAAGATCAGTTAATCCTCTGCCTATTGATTTAGTGACAGGGAAACTGAGTCGAGAGCTTGGCCAGCTTACAGCTTCCAGGAAGCACAGGGCTCTGAACATTTCAGGTTTCCAGCTCCCAGAGTCAGCAAGTCCCTGATAATGTCACTGCTGTGTGGTGCTGAGTATGGACACAGGGTCCTGTAGCCCAGCTGGTGGGGCTGGATGGGGCTCTTTGTTGCAGACAGCCCTTGGGCAGATGTGCAGGCCTTGTGGAATGAAAAGTTGAATCTAATGGCATTTGAGGTGAAATTCCCTTTAGAAGAGCTGGGATGGTGCTGCTGGAGCAGCGATGGTTCTGCCCAGAACTGCACTCACTGCGCTGTGGGCAGTCAGCCGTGGATGTTGCTCTGTTGTTGACTGTTCATATACTGCTTTTCAGTGGTATTGTTCCTTGAAGTGGTGGGGTCACTGTCCCTGGAAGTGTTCCAAGGAACATGTAGATGTGGCATTGAGGGGACACGGTTAGTGGGCACAGTGGGGATGGGCTGACAGTTGGACTCAATGGTACCAACCTTATTGATTCTGTGATTTCAGTAAAATGGGGGTATGTGAGATCTTTCTTTGGAGTTTCTGGGGTGATTGCAGTCAGCCCAGCCCTCCTCTCCTCTTATTTCCAGCACTCCAGGCACTGTGAGCTGCTCCAGGATCATCAGCTCATGCAGGCACTGCCTCTGCTTTCCCTCTCACAGAGCTTTGCTTTTCTCCATGAGTCCTGCTCCTGCTGTATTAGTTAAGCTTATTTGCTTCTCACCTGGCAGAAAAATGTGAGGATTAATTAGTTAATATTTGTGCAGTGCTTTGAAGATAATGACTTCTGTATGAAGTGCTAAGGATTTTCAGGTGTCATCTCTTTTTTTGCCCTCTCTTCTTCGTAAGTCCCATTAATAGTGGTTTTGTTTTCTTTCTGTATCTTCTCCTACATGCTTCTTGTGCTGGGTGATAGTTCTTTGACTTCTTCAGTTCCAGTTTTTAGTGGGGGGCTGTGTGGGCCATACGCTTCTCGTTTCCTGAGTTTCTGAAGCTTATCCTGATACATACACTGAGAATCGGTGTGTGCCACATTCCTTCACCAGCAGCTTGTTTTCATGTGTGTTGCAGCAGTCCTTGGCTTGGGGAGAGCGAGCAGCACGTTCCTAATAAGGAGAAAGTTCTTTGTCAGCATTAGTAATTGACCCTATTACAGTCAGTTGTTAATTAGCAAATAGTTGCCTTTTTTTTTCCCTCACTAAGCATTTGAAAACTGGTGATAAACCGTACAATTAATTGGCTACGCAGAGCTTTGGAACCACCTTTAGTATAGACTATTATGCCTGTAGCTTCTGTTCCTTAAAACCCAGTGTTTAAGAACAATATGAACAGTAGAGACTAGGCAAATCTTGACGTCGCCATGGTATTTTCTCTGTCTTCTATATTTGGAAAGTGAACATAGCTAGTGCTGCATCAAGTTGAATGCTTTATTTGTTGCATTTTTCAGGCGAAGTTTAAAGGGTATGAAGCTATTCTGTTAGATTTGCCTTCCTTGGTGAGTAGAGGAGGATGGACACTTGCCTCTTTCATATATGACCCATCACAGTGAAGAGCTGGCAGTTCTTTCTTCTGTTTTTAGTATTTTATTCCTTGCATGACTTGAAGTGAGAATTAATTCATCTGGATAATATGCAGAATAGGAATGCATTCTTCCGTGTAGCTCATTACCCATTCTCTTCTCCTTCCTTCAAATAATAAATCATAGAATCACAGAATGATTTGTGTTGGAAGGGACCCTTAAGATCACCTAGTTCCAACCCCCTGCTGTATGCAGGGAGACCTCCCTCTAGACCAGGTTGCTCGAATCCCCAATGGTTTGAATTGAAAGGGATCTTTAAAGGCTGCCTGGTTGTACCCCCTACTCCCCCCCCCCCTCCAGCAATGAGCAGGGACACCATGGTGTGCTCGGAGCCCCATACAGACTGACCTTGAGTGTCTCCAGGGATGGGGCATCCACCAACTCTCCGTGGCATGCCAGTGCTTAGCAGGACCTCGAGGTACCTTTGGGTAACAGAGATAACCCTGTTTCCCCTCATCTGATTTGATTAAAATGTTTCTACAGCTATTTTGGATAGTAATCATGAATGAAAATGGGAGACTGTCCTACATCTCACTATCTATCGTGGAAGACGTTGGTTACAAATGGCTCAGTGATCAAAGCAGCACAGCCCTGAATGTAAATAGCAGCAGAGGGAGGACTTGAGTGAAAAGCAAGCAATTATTGCACAAGGTCAAGAGTGTCTGGTATGATGAAAAAGGAAGATAAAACATCTGCAGTCAAACAGTGATTCTTGTAAACAAGAAAGATTTCGATTTGAACATCTTGTATTTTTAAGCTAGAACAAATTGGGGGGAAGGGAGCATCGTCTGTTCCCCTCCTTTCTCTCACCTGGAGGTGGCTGGCATGCTGCTGCACTCTAGGACCTGGCTGTGCCCCTGGCTTGTCTGCAGGCTTACAGAGCAGCATCTCACTGTGTAGGGATATTCCTTCAAACTCACATTCCGCAGCAAAGTGCGTGCTTTGCTGTGGGTTTGTTTCGGAGATTGAGTAGGAAAGGAGAAGTGAAATCTGGTCTTGTTATTGGGACTTACTGCTTTTCTTTTTTTTTTCCTTCCTCACTTTAACGTATCAGGCAAGGCATCTTTTTAGAATGTGAACTACTCCCCTCTGAAAGAAATCAATTATGAAATTAAATTCTGTGATCTGCACTGCTGCTTGAAATTCCGAGGCAGATTTGGTCTTCAGCTAAATTCCCATAAAACGCCTTGTCAGACACAATCTGCTTCATATGCACAGGGTCACTCTTTGACCATATTTGCAGTGGGTTGAATGCTGTTGTCCCAAAATGAAAATGACATCAGTGGGCGATTAAGCTAAGACAGAACTCAAAGTGAATATGTTGCTGGAGGACGGGCATTTGGAGTTGTGGCTGTGTTCCTGCCGAGCAGCAGTGGCACTGCAATCAGCGCTGTTTGCATCACCCAAGCTATTCTTGATGAATGGTGTGCAAATTGTCTCCCTAATTATACATGCAACTGTTAGTGCATGCATAAAAATTGCATGTTGACATACGGATTCGGGCACTTAAGTGCTGTTTCAGCCACATATCTGTTTGTATTTTTTAAGCATAATTTGTGTCCAGGGAAATGCATATTTCATGCTCTTGAACTAGAAATAAGAGAATAGGAAATAGTTCTTCTGTCGGTTTTGCAATTCTGATCTTCTGATGGTTGCTCCTCATCGGACTTGGGATCTGTGTTTTCTTTTAAAAACTGTGTGTTTTCATTGCCCCTGATACAAACTTCTCCTCCAGCTGTGCAGCAGGAGTCTGTGCTGTTGTGCAGCTTTTGTGGGGACCAGGCTGTGAACCGAATTGAGGTTCTGTGGGAACAGAACGATTATCCCATTTAATTTGAATAATAAATGTAAAATATGAAAATATGTTCTTGTGTTGGATTAAAAAATATTCCTATTATTTATTCTGAAATGAGATTCAGAGAGGAGTAACGACTTGGGGAATAAACTCTGCTTTCTCAGGTCCTTGGTGGTTTTCAGGAAACATGGCCTAAGGGATGACCGTGACTTCAATAGTGTCAGTCCTGGCTGTATAATTAGCAAATGGTTATTTGCCTGTAACTCTCTTTGCCTCTGGGCTTCTGAAGGCTCAGGTTTGTCTCAGGTGCAGCTCTAACAGTGGGGTTGTGGAGTGCCTGGCTGCTGGTAACATGTGTGTGCTCAGCAGCTCTGCAAGGAATTGCTGGGGAGCAGGGGAAGAGAAGGAAAATTAAACCTTTCTGACTCCTTCCACCTAGCTTGCAAGATTATGTATTTTTAAATACAGGCTTTGATTTGAAGAGCAGAGGCAGAGCTAGAGCACGCATTTTGTACCTTGTATTCAAACAGCAGCATCTCTCAGCAGGTTTGAATTGGCTGTCTTGAGGAATTTAGTTCACCTGTGTTTTACCTTGGTGCATCTTGGATCAGATGCTGCGATCCTGTGGGTGACGTGCTACCTACGCAGAGGAACGCTGTGACAGTGAATTCCCATTCAGCTCATGAGCTGGGGAAGCTACGCAGATGTAAACCCAGAGCACTTCTCATTTCACAGGCTGTCTTGTGCATGCCTTTTTCTGAAGGTCTTCATCAAAGTCCCCTGCACCTGAGGCTGTGGGGTGATGGCTCTTTCAGGTGCAGCTCGCAGAGTGACCTTGGGAGGACCTGCTCTGCTGGGCACTGTGTCAACATGGCATGAAATAGAACAGGTCTTCTCCCAGTTCTACTGCAGTTCCCCATCAGCAGAACCCTCTCAAGGACCCACGGTGCAGGTGTTGATGTGGTCCTTGTATGCCTTTTGCTCTGAAGGGTGCTGGGGGAGGCAGCTTCTCATTTACCCTTTAGGTAAAGCATTTGGAGTCTTAGCTGTTTCACAGTGGTTGTGAGTAGATTATAAACCTTAAGTGCTCAAGTGACAAGAAGCTTTAGCTCGTTTCTCTATTAGTTCCATTGGTGTGAACACAGCACTTCCTGACGCATCTGAAAGGACACTCCTCCTGCCCAGGAGGAACGGACATCTTCCACAACATCTTTTTTTAATTGTAGCTCATCTCTTCTTGTGCCCTGGATTTAAAGAGAAGTCCATGCGCCCTCATTCATTTCTGCAGGAGGAAGCCAGAGAGTGCAGAACTACCGAATTCTTATCGGTTTGCAAACACAGCGCAATGCAAATGCTGGTTGGAAGGTGCAGCTGATAACCTCCTGGTGCTGTGCTGCTGCCTGAGGTGGCAGCCGGGGCATTGCTGCCCTTGATGGTGCCTTTAGCTCAGATCAGATCGGGTTTTATGATGAAAAGAAAAGGCTACGTGAATCTTAATTAAAGGGAGATGATGATTTATTGAGTGGAGCTGATAGACGTGCTTGTGCACGGTGCCTTTCACAGTGGGTTCTGTTCTGAGCTGGAGCATCAGGGAGGGCTGCTGCAGTCATTTTACAGCAGTGTAGTGGTACCTAGGGAGAAATGGGCTGAGGTAACAGTGCATCTTTGCAATGTGTTGTGCTTTTCCCTTGAAGTGCTGCAGTTCCACCAGCACGGTGTCTTTTCTCTCAGTGGCAACGCAGGCGAGGCAGTAGTTAAAGCTGTCACCGTTTCCAGAATCCAATTTTTCAAAAGGTTTATAGCTCTGCCATTATAACTACAGCGAAAAACCTTCTGAAATGGCCTAAACAGCCCTTCCATCTGGAAGAGACGTGAGATACATGTGCATTCAAGCTAGGAGTAGAACTCTGCGGGTGCTTTAAGCAAAGTTCATAATACCATGTGGTGTCATACTGAAAGTGGCCTTTGTGTGTTGTTTTTTTTTAATTCCAATTCTTTCTTATCAACAGTGAGTTCAGACCTGCTTCTCCTGATTAAACTGCAGGTTTCTAAACCAAGGGAACAGGCTGCAGTTTTGCTTTTTCCCTGCTTTCAGTGCAGGTTGAGTTTAGCCTCCTGTAACTCAAGATAGAAATAAAACAGTTGGATACTTGAATGATTGCATAAAGTTGTGGGGAAAGTGTTTAGAAAATATTTAGGATTAAAGAGATCTGCTCATAAATCCATGTTAGATTAATCCTTCCCGTACAGCTCCTGACTGCAATGAGTTTTAAGCAGGAATTTGAATGCCTGTGTCACCTCGCTTCACACAACTGTATTTGTCAGCATTGACTGGCAGCAGTGTGTATTTATCTCACAAAATACTCAAGTGATTCACTTTCATCAGCCTGAAGGGGGAAGGTTGAGCTCTGGACTGCTGAGTTTGGAGGAATGCGTGTGTCAGATGACATAAAGCATTGGGATTCAGTGTGGGACCAGTGCTGTGTGGTGGACTGACCTGTTCTCCCTAAGCCTGTGCTGCCTGGTGTACTTAAGCATTGTACATTGACGGTGTATCTTCTAGCAGCTTTTCCTAAGTGTAGATCGGCTGTTTCCATGTGCCTACTTGTGGAAAAACTTCTGGCTCTTACAAACTGCCTTTCACAGGTGCCTCAGTGACATGTTAGCAAATGACTGGGTTTGTAAAGAAACAACACCTGGGGCTGCACCTTCTGACTTGGGTTGGCTGAGTGCTTTGTTCTGAACACTGCAGTCTGTAGCACACACGGGATGTGAGGAACAGGACCCTGCTTCTTCCCATCCACCCTGGACCTAAGTTTTACAGCCCAGCTGGAATGAGATCTGATCAAAATTAGTCGTGTAATTAAGGAAATGTGGAACCTCTTGTGTGTGTTAGGCAAATGAATGAAAGCTTTTAGCCCAGCAATTAAGTGTTAAGGTTTTACTGTAAGGTGAATGTAAACTAGATAATTTCTCCAGCTAAGCTTCCCATAATCATTCCATTAGTATGAATTCATTACTGTGCAGAAGGGAGGCGGTGTAGCCTGATGGATAAGATTATTATTATTATTGAAGATTATTGCAGCACAAACGAGCAGTGGAGGCCCCGGCGAGGTTATGGCCGTGTTTTGCTAGTTTTACTTTATGGCAGAGTAAAAGACAAATTCTGCTGTAGAGCAGCTGTGATTTTAAGTAGGCTAGAGGATACTATAAAAGAAACGATTTCTTTGCTTGGGTGCAGAACTGAGATGCAGAGAGACCAAGTGACGTGCCTGTGAGGACAGGGGATGCATGGTTGGTGGAAGCCAGGCCTGATCTTGCATCAAAGGCACTGGGATGTGGTGTGGCTGGTGGGAAGCTGAGCCCTCATCCCCTGGGGGAGGGTGTCTGGGGGAGGACTGTGCCTCTTAGTGCGGGCACAGTTGCTTAGAAATTCTGACCTTGTTTCCTTCAGTCTGCTCTGTGTCAGCTTGGGTTTGTTATTTAACCGCATGGCTCTCGCTGCCTTCTGTAGGATGTGGAAATATTTGGGAGGGTCTTCAAAGGATTCAAAGAACCAGGGGCGGGAGGGCTTTCTAAGTGGTATTTTGTTGCTTCTCTTGTTACGATATATTGAATTTTTGTAGGAATTTTTATCTAATTACCTGACTAAGGAGCAAAATTCCAAAGGGGGTGACTTCTTAACTGAAAACATATTTCTTGAAGTTAAGTTTACCTCGTATTTCCACCTAAGGTTGCTTGCTGGGAGTGGTATTGGTCCAGTTTCAGTAAATCATTTGTATGACTTCTTTTGTTCATTTGTTTTGCTGGTCACATCATCACACTATTTTATTTATGGCAGCACATCTCAAGATTGTGAAACAAATCAAGGCGATTTTGAGAGCAGTTTGTGTTTTGTTTCTCAGTGTGGAAAGGATTCCTAATGTTTCTGGCTTTGGTTTTCTGTAGGCATTCCTGCTGGCGTTTGGGTACTCATTGAAGTTGTCTCCACTCATAGAAAAAATAAGTGACCACAAGGATTTTAAGAAGCTTCTCAGGACGCGAAACAACGTACTAGTGCTGTATTCCAAATCTGGTGAGTTCCTTTTCTCCTGAATGACCCAGGTCTCCAAGCCCAGCAGGTTGGGTGTGTTTGTAGATATCTGTGTGTTCTGCTCCAGTGACTGAGCTCTTTGTCCTCGCTGTTTGCTCTGTGTTACCGTATGTGACTGCAAGGTGTAGCACAAGGGTTTCTTTAGGAGCGGTGTCCTTTGCTCTACTGTAGTGACTCCTGATGTCTCAAGATAGAAGGGGCATCTTAGTTTGATCTTCTAATTGCTCTGCTGCTGGCAAAAATGTACCTTCTGGCTTTGTGTCCAAAAATGGCTGCTCATAAAGGCTATCAGTCAAAGCTCGCTGGTGTGCTTATCACAGTAGTTGGCAAGTTTCGATTTGCTGGTGGCACTGAAAGGCTTAATGAATAGTTACAGTTCTGAAATCAGCCCATCTTTGCTTTTGACAGCTTTGGATGTCCCACAGTTGTCTTTCAACTCTAATGAACAAAATATAAAAATAAAAAATGAGCTGCTTGTGTAAGAGGGAAAAAATGTCTCACTTCACATCATGCCACCTGTCCCCTTGAATCTTTTTGCTGTCTTCTCTCTTGTTGAGGCTTCCCTAGATGTTCACTCTTGCTTATATCTCTGTTTGCACTTCCTTTTTCTGTGTTGTGCTCCTTCTTTACCTTTGTCACCTCATTTGTTTTGGTATGTTGTTTTTTTTTTTTTTTTGTGTGTGTGCTGTTTATTTGTGGCACCATAGAAAACAAGTGATCTTGAAGCTCCATGCAAAACTGCAGGATGCTGTTGTGGCCATGCAGAATATCAGAGAAGAAAAACCCATTGCTGAGTGGATTTTTTTTCATGCTGTTAGGTTTTATTGTTATTTTGTTGTCCGATAGGAAAGAAAAGGAAGCAACAAGTGGTACAGGGTTAGGTTTTGCTTGGGGGTTTCAACCTCCCTTCCTTGCCTGTTGCAAATGTTTTAGCTCAGACATAGACAGTGACATCAGGGGAATCACTCTGGGTTTAAAAGCATGGCAAACCAGAGACATTTGTGAGGACCCAACCCCTCACCTAATATCAGAGGATTTTGCAGACAAAAACGTGTGGATGCTGGGATAATTAACTTTGTTTCCTAGAGATGGGCTTATTCTGTGACAGTTGAAATGATAGATGTTTTTGTTAAAATATTTGCGTTTTGTTCTAATGGGAAACTTTGAGGACTAAAACTTGGACAAATGGTTTTTCAGTAACAGGTTCAAAGTGGAAGTCAGAAAAGAGTTTTGAACAGTGATTTTTTGAAAGGAACGCTTTAAATTAAGGAAAAAAAAGAGCTGTATTATTCAGCTTTTTAAAGGGAAAATTTTCTTTTTACGCTTAATACTTTAAGTGGTGGTTGCTTTGATTTTTTTCAGTAGTGCAACCAGAACACTTTGGCTCTGACACTCATCAAATAAATGTTGCCCTATGGGCATCGTTCAAAAAATGTGTTGTGGAGATTTCTTTTTTCTGTTTTTATTATTTAATTGGTTGGTTTTAGCAGTCTGAAGCACTGCATGCAGAGCTGGCAGTGGGATTAATGCTTCTCCCTCACACAGTGATCCTTGCACAATTAGAAAGCTCTTGCATAACTGTCACCCAGCGAAGAAAAAAGGGAGGGGAGAAGAAGATGAGAATGCAGAGATAGGAAATTGTAATCCCAGATACGTACCCTCTAGCTGTGATGAGCAACTGGCCAACAACTGGTTGTGCTGCTGAAGCAAGGCTTTGCTTCTCAGCAGAACGTAACTAGATGAGCATTCCTGTCTCATGCAGAAAATGTGTTGGAAACATCCTCACTTAGAGGGGACACCTAGTTTGTCCTGCCAGCTGGATGCCCTGCCAGGGCTGCTCAACTTGTGAGCAGAAGGTAAAGTAGTTCAAGGATTTCTATTTTTTTGATTATTGAGGCAGGAAGCAGCCTCCGTTAGAGACTGTTCAGGGAGTTTGGTATTTGAGTCTCTGTTTTCTTTCTTGAGTGCTCATCCAATTTCTCTATTTTTAATACAATTTATAAGAGTGTTTAGGAATGGAAACATCTTGCAAGAACTTCACATGTGGCATGGCCATTATAAAAATCTCACTTGAGTGTGCAGGCAGTTCTTGAAAGGAGCTTTTCTGGGTGCTTCCTGCTAATAGTTTTAAGTTCCCCATGACCACTGGTTTGGGTGTGTCCCGTGGTTAATATGAGAATAACAGCCTGCTATTAGGTAAGTATTACAGGAGTGGGACTGAGGCAGGCAGAGACACTGAATGACTTGCCCTTACAGCTGACGGAAGTCGTTAATGAAGTGCTCTAATTAACAAACAGAGGTGCAAACCAGTTTGTGCTCAGCCATGGGGGAAAAAGGCACTGTCAGATAGAAGCTGATTTGCAGAAGAGGACATGGTGTTTCGCTATAGATATAGGTCAAGGAATGCATGGAGGTGTGAGTTTGAATGTTAAGAGTGAGAAGGGAAGGAGCAACCCACTGTAACTGTATTCCATGTTTCTTTTAGTTTACAGAAGATGTTGCTGATCCCTCTATAGTCTTTTCAGATTAGAGAAGTTTTAGTGCTTCAGAACAAAGAAATGCACCGATGTGTTTTTTTGTCTGTGGAGTAATGATGCTGTTGGTGACTTTTTGTTTCTTCCAGCTGCTGCAGCAGAAAGCTCACTCAGGTTACTGTCCAGTGTGGCCCAGGAGGTGAAAGGACGAGGTACTATAAGCTGGATAGACTGTGGGTATGTGATTTTCTGTTTTTTTTTGTTTTTTTTTTCCCCACTCGCTTTTGGCTTGTGTTGCTGGCTTAGCTCTTGGTAGCTCTGAAACTTATTGCCTGTAGCTGAACACACATCACTCTGTGCGGTTTCTGCATAACCACAGGGAGCCTGTGTCTTACCACCTTTCTTCTTCCTTTGTGCAGTTAGTGGGGCATTGTTTTTTTTCTTATGGCTGTTATCACTTCTGTGACAGTGTGTTCCCAGCTCGAAGCTGGAGACCCCAGCTGTGGCACTGCCTTTCATGAGGGCCACATAGCTTGGAAACACTGCTGCAGTTTTCCCACAAGCAGCGTGAGGAAGAATCCCACATGTTACGCCTCGGCGGGAGGGCAGCACAGTTCTGCTTGGATGGCAGACGCTGCATGTGCAGTAGGGCTGGCTGATTTTGAAGAACCCACCCATTTCTGTTTCTCAGTAAAATGTGCTTTCTTCTAAAGAACTTCCTCTGTGCTTCTAGGTTGGGCTTTGTGGTTTGTAAATCTGAAAGCCTCTCGTGTGGGTTTACACAATAACATGTTACCTGTGGTTTTAGTTCAGGTATCGTATTGCTTCTCAGCCTCTACAGCTTTGCCTACAGGTGGCAAATTTCCTTCTGTGATCTGCAGAGGAGCAGCTTGCTGGCTTTCTTTGTGTTTGGGTAGATTGGAACGAACAAATTGTACACTGTGCACAAATCTGTTGTCTCTGCAAATCATGTCACTCCTTTTGGAACTGATTTTGGAGCTGGTCTCCATCCATCAAGTAGTGACCCAGAGTGAGTTGCTGATGAATCAAGAGTTCTCACCTGTTTGCACCTGCCAAATAGCCAGCAAATAAAATGCATTGACACTGAAAAGGGGAAGGTCACATGGAGACCTGGTGGATCTCTGAAGACCATGTTTCTATTCTAACAAATGTGCTGCTATACAACTTACTGGTGTTGGTAATGAATGCTAGTGCATTAGTGTACTCTCATCGGCTCCTTTTGTGACTGTTTCCTCTTTGTTTCAGACCTTCTCTGTGCTCTGAGGTTGCTTCTTATTCTATGTTTGTGTACAGCTGCTGAACGATGAGGCCATTTGGCCCTTCAAAATGCTGCTGTAATGCAACTAAGCATAATAACTGATAGCTTACAATAAATCTCCAGGATTTACTTCACTTCTGGGTTAAGGAAAGATTCAGTGTTGAGGGCTTCCATCTGAAATCCAGGGAAGTGTTGGCACTTAACAGTTCAGTCTGTTCCTGAGCTTGTAAGTGATGGTGATGGGAGGGTAATGCACTGCTCGGTTCTGCTGTTAAATCAACTCGATTACTCAAACCCTGATATGCTTTCCCTTTTCTTTCTTTACAAATGTTTTCATCTGAAACAGATTTTAAGAAAGTTATTTGATGTATTTAAAGTCTAATTCAGGAATGCTTGAAGGCATTTGATAAGTAACTTGGTCCTTGCGTCTTCTGCCTTGCCAGGATGGGGAACAACTAAGTGAAGCTTCCTGTTCTTAAGGAAAAATGAGTTGTTACCTGACAGTGAAGCATCCTGCTGATGGTCATGCTGTGAGACCTTGTAAGATGTGAGAATAAATTCATAGGTTCCCATAGCGTGCTTTGTTCCTAGTAGTATCCCAGCCGTGTTTCCTCTTGCTGATGTTTAAGCTGTGGGCAAGGTACAGTGAACATGGCAGTCCTCTCTAGGAGGGTTGAATGGTGAGTCTTCAGATCACTCACATGGGAAGAACCTGGAAAAAAAATAAATGGCCTGTCTGACTGTGGCTAGGTTTTTACCAGAGGGTTTTCTTCTGTCCTTGCCTCCTGCAGAGAGGTGTTCTCAACTGGAGCCTGTCCCATGGATCTGGAGGGCTGGCGTGTGGCGAAGGACACCTTGATGCACACAAGGGACAAATACCTTGAGCTTGACCCAAGGTTTTTGATTGATTTGGTTGTTAGGCCTGTAGAGCATTCTGGAACCAATTTCTTGGCACTGAGATGTCTTCAGAAGTTTTTTCCTTGATTTTTTTTTTTTTTTTTTTTCCTCTTATGGCTTTCTGTTTTCTAATACCGGTGGCTGCAAACTGCTGCTTGCCTCAGTGCAGAGGTAATGTGGGAGGCTTCAGAAGTGCTGTCAGTGGTCACAAAGGGCTGTTTGTAGGCACTGGGAACAGCTGAGTGCTGCCAGAGGCTCTCAGGCCATTCTCCCAGCGCAAGTATGCTGTGAGGCTTATTTGCAACTCCTCATGCTGAAACAAGGAACACACAGATGCAGGGATGTTTATTACACAAACTCAATTTGTTTCACAAATATTGACAAGAAATGGTTAGTTTGGCAGTAACATTTAGCAGGGAACTTTGGCTTTATTCTACACATCCTGCTGCTGTCAGATCCAAGCACTGGCAAGGCTGGTGTGCAGTGCAGAGCTGTGGTTTGTGTCTGCCTACCGTGGCAGTGACAGCGGTCTTATTCTTTATTGGCTGTGGGTTTGGGTTTTTGTTTTTTTCTTGTAATTCCCCCTTCCCCTCTTATTTTATGGGAGAATAAGCATACTGATGCACTGATGGAAATCACTACTTATATGCTGAGTCTCAGCAGTACATGCAGCCTGTATTTCCACAGAGTGTGTGGGCCAGGATATAGGCTGGACTTGAGCTTCCACTTCCAGGTTGAGTGTCTCAGGAGTACCAAGGAGATGGATTTTCAGCACAGACTGAGAAAGAGTGCTGTTTTTCCTGCAAAGATGGTTGGTGTGGTGGAGAGGAGGCAGCCACCTGACTTGTGGCTTTGCAGAGGGATAGCAGAGGTCCCAGGGCACTTGGGCTTATGGGGTGTGGGACTGTGCTCTGCCTTGGTTCCAGTGCTGCCCATTCAGCATTAGTGTGGTTGACTTCTGCTCCTTTGTGCTGAGATATGGCTCTGTATGTGATTAAACATCAAGTTCAGTTATGAGTAGAAGACCCACAAACAGTACAAAAATGTTTTATTCTCATCTTCCCATGTTTTAATTAGGAATTCCTTGCTGGGATTACTTGATGTTGAATGAAGAGATATGTGAGAGGTGATAGAAAATTGCTGAGATGTAGGCTCATGTGTGGTGTCTTCTTTCTGTCACTGTGGGTTGAAACAGAGCTCTCTGTTACCTTTTAGTTATTCTATTTGTATAAAGGCTCCCCAGAGACCTGTGGATGCTCCATCCCTGGAGGTGCTCAGGGCCAGTGGGATAAGGGCCCTGGGCAGCCTGAGCTGGTGGGTGGCAGCCAGCCCATGGTGGGGGGTTGGGACTGGGTGGGCTTCACTATCCCCTCCAATCTGAGCTCTTCTATGATTTATTTATTTCCTCCCTGTAAAACGTGATGCTTGATGCTGAGCTTAGTTTGACTAGTAGCATGGGTAAAGTGCAGTGCTACACAGTGGTTAAGTTTCATCAGTCGCAGAGAGGTGGATTGGTCTTCTGGAGGTCAGGTGTTTGGGCCTTGGGTTCAGGAAGACATCCCAGCTTCTGTTCCTGGCTCTGCCATTGAGTTGCTGCCATTCATTCCTGCTGTAAAAAGAGGTATATCTGTGTTTGCCAGGCAGTTGGATAAATACTGCCTGATTTGTTAGTCAGTGTTTATGAGTTTGGAGACCTCTGGAAAATGCTACAGCAACGCAAATGAGTGTTGCTTGTTTAGTGCATTCAGATGCTATTTGGTAGACATGAAATCAAGCAGAGAGCTGGGTTATTTTTTGAATTATTTTTACTAGCAAACCGATGGGAGTTCTGAAAGCAGAAGGGATTCTGCGTGAAATAGAAACTCCTACTAGCAAATCTTTGAGGTAGCAAGTGGAAAGCACAAAATGTAGTGCTTGTGTGAACATGATGAGAAGAGCTTAGTGCTTGAATGAAAGACAAAATTTTTGCTGTGTGTCTCTGAAGCAAAGGCTCGGTCCAGTCGTGTGATTCCTGAGACCTGTCTGATTTTAGCAGTAATTCCCACTAAGCTGTGTGGAGTAGGACTCTCAAAGAAGCACCTATTTGGAGTAGATATTCCCTGCTCAAGCTTGTGTGGTTACTCTTCCAGCAGGTCCCAAACACAAACAAAGCTGTGTAATTCTCATCTGCTGCCACAGTGCCCGTGCTCGATGTTAGCACATCGGCCTACTGGGAAGAATAAGTGCCATCTGGCAAAAATGCCTGCCTGGCTTTCGCTTGGTTTGAACCCTGCTTTCCTGCTTTTGTGTCCTGTGTCATTCCTGTATTCTTTTCTCCAATGCCAATTTTAAATGTTACAATCCCGTAACATAAAGGTGAAGTATTTCCTTCAGCTTCCCACCCAAGCTGGGATGGCAAAGCAGTGCCTTCAAGTCTGTGTATTCAAACATCTGATTCAGGAGACACTCAATCTAGTAAGTGGTCTTTTCTGGGATACCTCCAGATATCAAGTCTTCCTTCCCAAATTTCCAATTTCCTAATGCTTTGATGCAGGACTTTATCCATACACAGTCATTGCAGTAGGAGAGAGGAATTTCGGAAATAAGGCTACTGACACAGGTAGCATGAAGTATTGTTTTGCTTTTTAGCTTCTACATTCATACCTGTGAAGCCAAGTCAGAATGAGGATTAATTTAAGAGTAAGTCTGCTCATCTTCCTTCCTCCACTAGAACATTAAAGCTGATGGAAAGCTTTGAAATATCAAGTAAAAATGACCAGGTTTGATGGGGAGAGAAGTGGGAAGAAGGAAGGAGCATGCTTGCAGTGGTGCAGCTGCTTCCATCAAGGCAGGCTGCAGTGCCTGTGTTCTGCCTTTTCCTCCTGCTGCCTCAAAGCTCTGTTGGCAGCAGGTCCAGGGTAGGTATGCCAGGTATCTGTAAGGAGCTGTTTGCAAGTGTGATTATGCTGACAGTGTCGTCCTTATGTGAGCGTGTTATTTATGGCAAACTGGGCATTTGCAGCATAGATTTCCAATGCTTTCCTCCTCTCTGTTTCATAACCTATCTATGAGGTTAAAGCCGCTGCTCCTTCATGTCCTTTTGTTTTACAGTCAGAATGACCATTGCAGGAACTGCTGCTCTATTCTCTAAAAAATCTCCTTTAAGTAAGCTCCTGGCTTCTAACATAGTAAACCTGGTCTGGTGCATTGCACTAAGCCAGAAGCACAGTGGCTAGTGGAAATCCTCTGTAGTGCTGTACGTACGAGCCTAGGTCCATGTCACAATTTCAGCCGCAAGTGGCAGTTGCTTGTAGTTTGCCTCCAATTACTTGTTAACTGTGAATCTTCAGCACTGCTTTTTTTCAGCGTGAAAGGAAGACTGAATGAGCTGAGAGGGTAATGAGAAGTTACCTCAGTTTTCCTGCACTTACTGCTTTGTTTAAAAAAAAAAAATCCTCAGCATACTCTTCAGGCTCATCATGCCCCTAGAGGTAGTAAGAGAGACTGTGGAAGAGCACAGTGTGCTGTGGTTTGTGTGTGCCTGTGGTGAGGCATCCGGAGCCTGCCTCTGTGTGCTCCTACACCAAGTGCATTCCAAGGTAGTGTTAGTACTGGTGTCCCAGGCCAGAGGTACCCATCTGCACCTGCACGGTGAGGGTTAGGGAAGTCTTGATGTGTCTGGTGATGTCTCTCTTTATAAAGTGAGTTCAAGTGTTCTGTGTTTCTAGAAGATCCTTTGGCGGCTCCTTTGCATGTTATTTCTGTGCAGCTGTGAGTACTGCCCAGTGCCTCTTATGAATTCATATTCTCATGGAAAGTACCATTCATTATTCACTTTCTGCAGGGCTAGAGCTCGTAGAATCGGTCAGGTTGGACAAGACCACTGAGATCACTGGATTCAACCATCATGCCATGCCCACTGTGTCCCTTAGTGCCACATCTGCACATTTCTTGAACACCTCCAGGGATGGTGACTCCACCACTTCAGTGCCTCTGATAAGCAACATAAATAGTCAACAGCAGAGCAGTGTCCATGGCTGGTTGTCTGTGCTGTATAGCTTTTTCCTTAATTAGGTTTGTTTGATGATACCTGTTAAGTCTTCGTCTTTGCCTTGCTCTTCCTTCTAGTGAGAATTAATCTCACGGGTTGGAATTTTGAGAGAATCCTTCCTTTTGATCTCATTCCTATAGATTCCTGGTCTATCTAATTGACCGGTGGGTCATTGGCTGCCTGCTTGTGCTGGATCTTCACAGCACTGGTGGTTTTCTCCTTACCTTCCTGGCACATTTAAAGGAGTATTTGCAGCAGGAGGTTCTAAAGATTGCCCTCTGAGTCACACAGTGGCTTTTTGCTGTGCTTTGGGGAGAAAAAACAGACTTTAAATTCAGATTAGAGGCTGCCCCATCAGCCTGCTAGCCCTAATCCGTAAGTCTTTCCATCAGTGTGTTTTCCCTTTCTGGTCTTTGTGCTCCCCCAGCCCTTACAGGATTCAGGCTTTTCATCTGCTGCATTGTGCAGGCAGTTCATTTGTTCCCTGCTATGGAAACCTGTTGCTGTTGTTACTTCTGTGTAAGTTCATTTCCATATGGGATCTAGAACAGTGACAAAGCATCACTTTGTTTTCAAAGACAAATCCTGTATTTTATGCTTCCTAAGCTTATTTCTTCTGCATCCGTCTCTCTTGGGTCCTGTTCTTATTTTGTTCATCTGCCACTTTCTAAGCCCTACCCTTGAGCATAGCATCGAAGTGCCTGTCTGCTCCGAGAGGTGCAGATGTACTTTCTGTTTGAGTAGATGTGAGCCATTACCATCCAGTGGCTGCTTAGCACAGCTCTTTAGAGAAGTGTTTTTGCAAGCTAGGCTGATGGATTGAGAAGTGATTTTTTTTTTTTTCCTTCTACATTCCGATTTCAGATCTGTCTCAAGAGTGGTACAGCAAGGTCTGGGATCATCAGGGAACAGGAGGAGCCTCACAAGTGGGATGTGCTGTGAGCAGCAGTGGTTACAGTAGATGTCAGCCAAGACTGGGAAGGGAGGGTGATGCAGAGACAGTGCACATAGCCTGAGGAGAATGGGGTTTGGAGGGGTCCATCTGGTTTCAGTTGGTCATGTGGCTTGTGGAAATTTCTGGCATCAGTGCCCCTTTTGCTGCTTTTTTGGGTCACAAGCTCAATGAGTTTATTGGCAGGGTCTCAGCTTCCTGCTTTCTCAGGATGTTCATAAGGCTGTTGTGTGGAGAGAGTGTGCCCTGGAGGATAACTGCGAAGGCTGTGTATTGGACTGGGAAGCCCTTTGTGATAATTCAGTTCTGAGGGCCGCTCTGAAATTGCACGTCCCTGAAGATAAAACTGGAGTTATGCTCTGTATGATGGTTTTCATCATAAGAGAATGAAAGCAATTAAACAACAGAGGCAGTAGTGAGAGAGCACACTGCTAACCTGATGGCAGCTTTCACTGATGCCTTCCAAAGCTTTTTCCAGCATGGGAAGGCTTATTTTGTGTGCAGAACACCCAATCTCAGTGCTTGTATGGCCTCCTTTCCTTTCCAGTCCTGTCTGTTCCAGCTGCTGGGACAGTACAACACAGCCTCCATCCTGCTGGTTTGCAGGTACATCTGTAATGTAAGGGATGCTGAAGCATCATCAGGTGAACATAGTGCATTGCTGAGCCCTTTCATGGAGATGTGCAGATAAAATCTGTTTACAGACTGAGAGATCTGTGGTTCATGTGGTTATGTGTTATGCTGATAGGAAAGCAAGATATTTTGTGTGAACAAATACCACGACCTTGGTAATTGGTGCTGCCACAGTGTTATTTATTACTCACTTCACTTAAATGAGATGGTTTGGTCCAGGCTCAGGGTTTTGTGGATGGCAGCACCACTGAGATGATGTGACCATACACAGTACGTGCACTCGATGCTGCTTATTGGCAACAACAGGCATGAGCTTTTCCTGAGGGCAGTTCTGGCGGCAGTTCTGGCATTTCCTGAGTGGGGATCTGACAGTTTGTTCCAGCTTTTTCCCTGCCCAGAGGCTGATGTGGCTGTGGGGTTGGTCTCCCACCTTGGTGAGAAGCCAGTGGTCAGCATTCCACAATAAAGGGAGCATGTGGGCAGCTGTAGGAGATCTTGTTGGTGCTTGTGGGAATGGATGGTGCTTGAGGTGTTTGCCTTTCCCTGCTGCCATCAGGACCTGATGGGGCAGTACGTAATTTTTCCCCTGGTTAGGGTTTGGCACTATTTCTTAGTGAGGATCCACCCGGATTGAACTTATTTTGTTTTTAAAAATCCATGTGGACCTAGTGCAGCCCAATTCCTGCATATTATTTTGGCATTCCTCCTGTCTTGCTCTGGCCTCCCTTTCTGAATTCTTTTGCTGCAGTGTCAAGACCCTTTCTCTGGTTAGCTCCTGCCACTGGTTTCTCGCCATGTCCCCAACCTTCTAACTTTGAGCCTCCAGCTCCTCACCTGCAGGCAGAGCATCACATACTGTTACTGAGCAGCACCAGTGGGAGCACGTCCCTTTCAGGTGCTGGCTTCACTGACTGTGATCCAGAGGCGGTTGGAGCTCCTTTGCAAGCCCCTCGGTCTCCTCTCGGCCCGGCAGCAGATGGCTGCCTGTGCAAAGTGATCGCTCATGCACACTAACTCTGACAGGGGACTCCAGAGGTTTGCAGGGAGTGCTGCTGTTGGGGCTTTCTGCCAACTCCATCACAACCCCAAATGACAGAAAAGCCAAGTAGCCTGGGAAGGGGTGAGGTGTTCCTGTGATGCATTCTGTCCTTGTCATTCAGGCTCCTTGCTTAGGTAGGTCATCTTGGACTGTTCATTTTATTGTTCTTAAGAACAAGCTGCAATGGCTTTGCTTCTCCAGCAAAGGAGTGTTTTGAAGCTCCAGGCTGATTCTGTAGGAGTGGGGAATGTGGGGATTGTGCTTGTGGGAGATAAGTGGTATCGTACTGCTACCCCACTTGAGATGTGAACTTATTCCTTTCCCTGTGCTGCATACAGGGTGAAACAGGACGAAGTTGGACCCCTTCAGCAGTAGCACAGGAGAGATCTGTGGGGGTCCAGATTGCTCTGTTGTGAGGCAGCCAAGGATGGCTGCTGGTGGCACATCACTGACCCATCCTTAAGTTAGCGTTTCCTGAGCCTGGTAGCTTTTCTGGAGTGCCTCGGCTATGATGGCAAAGGGCTGATGTTCCACCCCTGCCTTCTACTTCCAGCCCTTGAAACAAACTCTTGTGCTGCGTCTTCAAGTGGTGTAATTAAATTGTAAGAACTGGAGTCCTAATTACCTTCTCCCATGTGAGAGTTGAGGAGCTTATCTTCAGAGAGAAGCTGTTGGCTGAGATCCAAAGGAGACGAGTCTCAGAGCAGAGGCTACATCTGTGTTGATATTTACTCTTATTAATGATAATGGTCGTTACCAAGTGCTATCAGAGCCGGGTTGCTCTTTGCAGGTTATTTCTGCCTGGCTGTAAGCGAAAGCAGAGAAAAAGCATCTCTGCCATTTCTGCACGTCTCTTTATTTATTTATTTATTTTTGCCTTTTCCAAAGAAGCATTAGTACAACATCTGAATTGGTGGGTCTGGCGTGTGTGGAAATCTGCACCGATGCATGAAAAAGTTGTTGATACATATTTAGAGATCTCCTATTCTGGGAGTTTGCTGCTCTTCCATCCCTTGCATCAATGCACATAGATTGCATAAACAGACTGAATTCCCAATGCTCTGGTGCAGATAATCAGACCAATACATAGCCAGAGAAGGACTGGAGCAAACTGCTGCTTGCCTTCCTGCGATAATGGATGTGCATTCAAGCAGCTTACATGGATCTCTACAAATGGAGCAATCCTGAGAGCAGGGCAGGCTCAGAGCCTGGTCCTTCCAGTGAAACAGCTGTTCTTACCTTTCTTTCTTTTTTTTTTTTCTTTTTTATAAAGCTCATATAAGCAGGAAGAGAATTGGTAGGAACTGGAGTGCCAGGAGTTGCTAGTGGCTTGCTTATGTGTACATCTTGGTAGTGATATTTCATAGCTTTTCCGACAACAAACCTTGCAGAACTGTTTTAAGATGAGTAAGCTTTTGGATCTCTTCACTGCTACATGAGGAAAAATTCCTCCTTTTTCTCTGTGGTTTGAAGTTGCACTGATTTGATGGCAGAATTGGCAGCAGAATTGTTTTCACACCAGTTTTGGTCCTCTGCTCATCTTGGGGTTTGACTGCAGCTGTTGTCAGAGCCAGGTGGCCAGCATTGTATTTGTTCCCTGTAATCACCTCTAACATTTCTCTCAACAAGGCTGAGGTGGCTGTAAATGCATCTATGTCCTGGAAACTTTTGGGAGTGTTCAGAACAGTATTAAAAACGTTAGCTGGTCTTACTGTGGTCTGACATGAACTGTCTGCCAAGCAGTTAACTTCAGCAGTGCCACGAGGTCTTCTCCACGTGCCTAGGTCTGTGTCTGGGGTAAGATGCGAGTGTGATCAGAGGTTGTGCTGCCTCCTGATTATTTGTTGGCCCTTGAGCCTCTAGTTTTAGCCCATGGGGACTGCTAGAGGACTGTAGGTGAGTGAAGACAGGGAGCTTCTGGGCTTAATGTTGTTGCAGACTTTCTCAGCAAAACTCTCAATCTAGGCTATTGGGATTATAACCTGGTTTGTTAGGATGGAGGGATATTTGTGTAGTTGCTTTGGCTATAATCTGAAAATGAATAAGAGTTGTGATTTCAGTAACACTCTTAGAGAAGCATGCTTCTCAGCAGCAGGGGTTACAGGTACTCCTCACTGGTAAAGTGTTACATGCTTCATTAGTTCCTTAAAATGCTCATTTCACTGTAATGTTCTGCTGTTGGTATGCACGTGTCCATAGTATTCCCTTTCTCATTTCCATCTAATCGTTGTGGAGATCTCCACAAAGGCGGGCTCTCATTTGCAGCACACTGCAAACTTCATCATTGTTGTTCCAAGGCAGCTGGAGAACATTGGGTGAATTAGCACCAGTTCTGGCAGTAGCCCTTCATTTGGTGGAGCCCTTGCATCTTGGTGCCTCTAATGTGTCTCTAATTGGTTTAAACTTGATGGGTTTTCAGTGTTTTCATTTTCTAAATTGATTTATCTGCTCAAAAAGTGCAAGTTATCCTCTGATGGGAACAGGTTTCCAAGCTTTTTAATCTTGTGGTTTATCGATGCAAAGGATAGTCTCATCAGTGTGGATCATCCTCTTCTCTTTGTAGTTCACAGTTTCACATATCTCCCCAGGTATGTTCCTGGCTTTATATTCGCTTCAGCTTGAAGCAGAATTAACAGCTGCACTCCTGTGTTGTTCAGGACAGCTGTTAGTTGGCACAGACCCTTCACCTGCCCACCCCAACAAAGATGTAGTTTGCTCCTGTGGCCTCTTTCTTTAACTCAGCCCAATCTGTGTTGTGCCAGAAATGCGAGTGAACTCTTTCTTTTCCAGTTTGAAGACCACCTCCTTCCCTCCCCTTGGCTGTTGTGGCTCCAGGGCACATCCTGCATACCTAGAGCAAATGAGGTTTCTCCAAAATTTAGAGCCTCTAAAGCTGGCCTTGTATGATCTGGGCATGGAGGCACCATGAAGATATGTTGGTTTTATCTTCTGCCAGATATAAAAAGCAAGTCAGCTTTTGTGAAAAGATTTAAAGACAAATGGTGCTATTCAACTGCCACCATATCAAGAACATGGTCTTCTTAAATGTTGTCTTAAATTTTATGTTAACCCCCTGAACAGAAGGTCAGCTGAGGTACTTAGTCATGCTAGGATGGACTCATTTTCTGCTGGTTGAAGCCTGACGTTGGAATGGGGATTTAACACAGTCTTGACTGGGCGAACTGAGGAATTTAATTGGCTTCTCCACAGAACTTGGCTGAGCGGATTCTAAATAACTGTTAGGTACTAGTAATTGCTGTTGAGGAAGCAGAGCGATGGGTTTTCAGAACTGAATGCATTTGATTTCTTTTTCTTGTAACAATGTTTCTTCCAATATGTGTTTTTTGCAGTGACACTGAAAGCCGAAAATTATGCAAGAAGATGAAAGTAGATCCTAATTCAAAGGAGAAAGGAGTGGAATTACTCCATTATAAGTGAGTGCTGGGCTGGGATTTGTAGTTCCTAATTGTTGATGTTCCTGTTAGGACCATTTGTTTTCCTTGCAGCTCTGTTTTGCTGCATGAGAAGTTATTTCTACTATACCCTCTGATATGTGAAATTGCTTGCTATTTATTCAGTTTGGAAACATGTGTTGTAGCAGAAGTTAAGACAAATTTATTCAGCAGTTGAAGAGAGTACATGAGTTGGGCTTGTGGGAGAAGCGTCCAATGGGTTAAAACTCCCCATTACCCAAGACTGATGGCTGAGGTTTGGATCTCTTGCTTCTTGTGTCACTTGCCTACTGGCACGTGCCTTGGACAGTTGGCTTCACCACTCTTCTGCTCTTCTGACTTGAGACAGTACTTTGTAGAGTACTGAGAGAGAGGCAAATGGAATGGGAGAGCAAGATATTTTCTTCCTGAGAGTGGGAGTACTGTAAAATGTAAAAGACACCAAGCAGCTGCATCTCCAAAGATTGTTAAAGCATCTGAGATAGGAGACCTGGTTGCATGACACTGTTTTGCATCATGCCTTTATCCTCAGTTTTCCCTTTCCTTCCCCTGCTTAATTGCTGTGGTGTAAATTCTGCTGGGTTCTGTGGATTTGGCAGGATAATTTTATTCTGATTAGAAGTGAGGGAGCTGCGTGATTTTCAGAAATGTTACTGTAAGTTAACACTGTTCCCCACTCCTTGTTCAACAGGGACGGTGCGTTTCATACTGAATATAACAGAGCTGTCACGTTGAAGGTAAATTTAAATATTTGTTTATTGTTTGGTTAGGTATGGGAGAGATATTTGCGGGTTAAAAACAGGTGTTGGAACTTTTTCATGCTGAAGGCATGAAAGGGAGGGTGGTTAATCTTCATAAGCAGCTGTCAGAATGACCTAAGGGCTTTTGTGGATGCGTGCATCTGCCAACCACAGATCCAGAAAAGCTGTGTATTAACAAGATTGAACCCGTGTTAAATAGTCATATAAATTGTGAGTTAGCTTCCAAGCTGGTTACAAATAGGGATTTTCTTATTTTCATTACCAGGTGCTACTGATGGCAATATAACTGAAAGTATTAGCTGATACTGCATTTTGATAGAGATTTCTCTGAGGTTTTTGGACCTCGTTTATAAACTTCTGAGAGTTGAGAGGCCTTCTCTTTGATTACGGAACTGCAGTTCCAATGGATGTGCCCAGAGTGCAACTGGGATGAGCTGACCTTCAATCTTTTCTAAATATTGAGATAAAGCAACAGGAAACAATGTTCTGTGAGCACAGTGGGCAAGATATGAAGCTTGAGTAGGGAAATGATGGACTGAAGGTGCAGTAAGCAAGCTGAAAGTGAGCAGCCTTCCTCAGCAAAGCCACAGTGAGGTGCTAGGAGTATCCTCACGTGTGGCACATGATAATTTGGCTTTCAGAAATTACTTCCATCTAGTTCTGATGGCAGTTTGTTTTTATTCCTGCTCTTGAGCAAGCTCAGGCTATGCACAATCACTGAAGCTTGGTGAATCAATCCAGGCTGTCAGAATTAGATTTGCTTCCTTCTTCTGCCTTATTTAAGGCTTTGGACTGGGGTGGAGGAATGTGTGCGAGATGCTCCATGAACTCTATTCTCAGGGACCACTTCTAAGCGTGCTTCGTCTGTTACCTTCCTTTCACAGCCAGAGTTGTTGTGGTGTAGATGATAAAGAGGTTTGTCCTGGAAATACACTGTGACTTGAATAATCTTTTCAGCAGGATTCACATGAAGTGAGGAGAGTAGGACTGAGCATTTTTGCCTCTCCTGCAGCAGAAATACTGCTTGGGTTGGATAACTCAGCCTTGTCAGCAAATGCCTCAGGCTCCTTGTGTACTTAGTGAGGAAATGCACCTGATGCTTTTTTATTTTTTCCTGTTGGTGGGTGGTGGGGTGAAGTAGACTGATTAGTTGCCTAAATGTGGGTGTTGTTGGAATACTCATTAAAATGTTTTGCCTGCTCTCCATACTACATTGCAACCAGGAATTAGTGCTGTGACTCTTCCTCACAGATAGGAACCCAGGGAGGGTTCAGCTGAGGTGCAATCATAGCAGTACAGGAACTGTGTCGTTTATTCTTTTAGTTGCCGTTTTGTGATAATTTTTTCCTCTTCCCTCTTGTCCATCGGTGTTTCTTTCTGGCTGGTGAGAAGAAAGCAGATCTAGTGCGACCCTGTGGACACAAACTGGGTGTGAGTTTAGTGTGCACAGAAGAGGTGTTCTGAAGCTCCTGTCTTCCATGATCTCTGTTCTTTCTTAAATTAACTGCCTCTCTGAAACCAACTGCTCATGGTTTACAGGTTGGGCAGTGCATCATACCAGGGATATATTCAGAGTACTCAACTGATTGTTTTATGAATTGGTTGTATTTTTCCCTCTACCACTTCTCCATGTCTCCATTACACATCTGATTTTTTTTTCTTCTGTTGAGGCTCTGGCAGTTCTTTCTCACCTTCAGCTGCATTTGTGAGAAGTGTCCTAGTGCAATACAAACAGTAAGCAGCAGAGGAGTACCATTACATTGGGTATCATACCCATGTTATGGATAGGTGGATAGAATGAAGAACAGAGATTAAAGGACTTGTGTCATGTCATTCAGCAGGCGCTGGGCAGTAAAACAGGGATCTTCTTCTAGGCATCCTGTAGACATTAATATTTGTATGATGTTTTGGGGAATAGTGGATGAAGCTCTGAGGAAGGAATGCTTCATTACTGTAAAATGATTGTTCTGAAGTAATCAGCAATTTCATAGATAGGGCTGATCCAGCTGATAGCATACTTAGGATTTTAAGAAAAGCTTTTCATTTTTTCGAGTAACTAAATCCTTATGTAATTAGAGAGGTCCTTGTGTGTTAACCCTTAGAAAAATGAGGAATAAAGGGTAAGCTCAGTGTTCGCAGTGCGAGGATGTTAGTAGTCAGAACTCCCTGCTGCTGAGACCTTGGTTAAGGTCTGAATTGTTCAAGAGTCTGATAAATAAGATGCAAGGGAGTGAAGTTTGATCATGAAAAACTTTTAGGAATTGTTAAATAATAAAATTAATCTCTTTAAACAGTTGGGAAGGCTTACGATACCAGTGGCTTGTCAGTATGAGAGCAAGAACCTGAGGGGTAATAGATATGTGGGGGAAGGAGGGCCACAACTTCAACTATGCTGAAGTAACAGGAGGTTGCAGTAGTAGGTTTTGAGTTACCAGCCTGGCCAGTGGTTTGCCTGAGGATATTGGCTTAACAGGAGTCAAATGATTAGTAAGAGGAACGGAGAGTGGAAGGGGAAATGTTTTTCTGCCATTTAAGTTCATTGTTTTGTGTCTAGTACATAATTCTGGTTGTGTCACAGTGAGTGACACATACAGAAGTACTGCAGAAGGGCAGTAAGGATGATCGGAAGTTTAACACCTTGAATGTTTGCATTGGGGGTTCTTGGGCTTGGGAAAAGGACAGTGGGAAGGGGATTGTGACTGATGTATGTATAACTGTCAGTATTTTGAAGAATGTTATCATTACCTGCTGTTCTTAAACTTTGGTCCAAGTGGTGACATTTTGAGGCAGCTGCTTTCTAACAACTCTGCAATGTTTAAAAAAGAAAAGCTATGGTACACATTGCCATATGTTGTGAAAGTTAAGAACTTGAGTCTTAAAATCAGTGTTATGTAGTCATAAAGTATGTATCCGTTGGTAGCAAACAGAGGTACAAATAAAATAGCTGCTACAGAGCCAGTAAACTCAATTACTTTTTTCCAGAAACTGAGAGTGCTTACCAGTGTATGCAAGATAAAAAATAGCATAGTTTTTCTGCCAGGTGTCTGTAGTGAGCTTCTGATGGATGTCCCAGGTTAGATCACTTTTTGATTTTAAACTGGTTACCTTAACCACACTATATCCTAATCACCCTGCTGCTGTAAGGCCAGTGTCCAGGCCATGTTTGTTGTTCACTGGAGCCTTTTCTGGAGAGTAAAATACAGGGAGGATTTTACTGTCTTTCTGAAATGGGGAAAGCTCATTCAAGTGTAAACCTACTGGCAGAGGGAGTAGACGAACCCAGTAAATTAGACCAGCTCTAAACTACCCTTTTCAAGTTTGCTCTTGTAGGGGGTATGTGTGTGTGTAATCACAGGAAGTTTCCCTATTAGCATCTGTATTGCGTTATACTTAAAAGGAGTGAAAAATGCATGGATGTTTTTCCATATTTATTTATTTATTTCAGGTTAAAATGTAGACCCATAAATGATAGCGAACTCTTGTACTATTAAAACTTGCTTGCTTTTGGCAGTGCCTGCTGGACAGAGCCACATCCTGTGTTCTGTTGAATTGGTCTTTGATGTTCAGAGCTGTTGCAGGGGCTCAGGCAGTGGGTAACAGCCCAGCGTGGGCCTGTCAGGGTCATAGTATCAAAGCAAGTCCTGACCCCATCATGGCAGGGCAAGAGTGGAGCTGGTTCTGCAGCATGGGACTTGCTGTGCTGTGGCCTGGACCTTGCTCAGGTCTTGAACCCAGCACCCCAGGGACCTCTGTTTTTCTGCAATTAGATAGTACTGTGGTTTGTTTGTGAGGACTTTTCTTTGCTATTTAAAAGTGCACAGGAAGCGCTCTTCAGAGAGTGGAGTAATGAGTGTGAGGCACTGCACTGCCTGCTCATGCCAGAAGACATTACACATCTAATTTTTTCTTTCTTGGCTGAGAGGGAGAGGCTGCAAGAATTAAATCTCTTTAATCCCCCATTCTCTAACCGCGTCTGTTTCTACATCATTGAACTTGGCACACAGGAATTCTTGAAACTAGCAGAGTCAGTCGCACTCATTAGCTGTTTAAAATGCTGACCCCTCTCTCCTCCCCACCAGTGTACATTTGAGGTCTGTGCAGACTGAGGGCAAGCAGAGCTTGGTGTGGTGTTCCTAAGGTTGGAATATCTTCCTGGTTTGGTCTTCCTGCCCTCTCCTTTCTCTGTATGTTATAAAGTTTTTTCACAGCATTGTTTGGGATGTTAATGCCTGTAGTTTTCGAGCTTTTTACAGCTATAACTGCATTATAAATTACTCAGGCTTCTTCTTGATAGCTCATTTCTCTGCTAATGCTGTATTAAAACAGATTTATTCTGTTCAAAGTGTTTGTGGTCCCAGTGCAGCTACCTCACCCCTTAGGTCTTCTCACTGGGTATGTTAAGTGCTTTGGTTCCTGTCTAGCGACTAATGTATGCTGCTTCTTACTATAAGACAAATCTCTTTAATGTTAGTTAAGTGAGTAGACAAACATTAATGCAATAGTGCAGTAAGCTATGAATCCTCCCAAGTCTTTGTAGTTCCAGCTGAGATGAAGGAAGATGAGCTGAACTTGTGGAGAGTAAACCTACTGAAGGCAAGAGAGGTGGCAAAATTATCTCTTGAGACAGTTTCAGTGGCATGTATCACTAGGTATGCTGCTAACCTACTCTCAAGAAGGTGGGTTATGAACCTGAATGGCATGGAGCTGTGTCCCTTGGGTTCTGTTGCTACCATCAGAGCACCACTTCCTCTTGGGCCTCGCTGTGTTACTGATGGCAGAGTTCCTGTCTGGGAGTGGACACATACCTACAAGCAGCACCACAGAGGAAGAAAATAAAGTCAATCTGAGCTGTAAATGATCATAGAAATCCAAGTAGTGTTTTCTATAGAACAGACATCTGAAGATAAGTGATGAAGCCAACACCTTCACACACAGCTGAAAACTTGAGCTCTGCTGAAATCTATGGAGAGCCAGCCTCTTGTTGACTTTAGAGGACTGAAGTTTTCTTCAGTTTCAGTCTGAAATCAGAACTAGTAGGAAGTATTTTTATGATAAGGAGAGTACCTGTGGTCTGATGACAAATAGGTGATTGGTTGTGTGTCAGTCAAGTAGAGTGTGCATATATACTCAGCTTATCAAACGGGAACTGCAGAATCAGAGTGCCTCACATTTCCTGCTTCTCTTGCCATGTTTGCTTGTTATATTCCTACTTAAAAATCCATTGACTGTGGTTTCTAGTTGAATGGTTCATAGGGTAGGCTATTGGTGAATTATTTTTCCACTGACCAAAAGCTCAGCCTGATCTATAAGTTTGGAGTTCATTGCTTTTGCTATGTGAATATCAGTGTGCCCTGTGGCTGTTACTATTGGATCCAGAGGTTATACAGATCCAGTGAAGGGCATGGGATGTCACCTCTACATAGAAGAATCTTTCCTGCTAAGCCGGGGACTAGCTGTGGAAATATAGTCTAGTACCACTGAAAGAGCTCTCTGAAAGATGTTGTCTGTGCATTGGTCCACCTCCGCACGACTTTCCTCTGCTCTGTAATGGAAATGGATGCAGTTAGGCTGGTATATCAGTTGTGAGGAAGCTAAGCACCAGTGAATCACTTAGTTCTGCAACAAGAGATTTTATGTGTATATATATATACATATATATATGTATATTTTATATATATATATATATATATATAAAATTAATGTAAAAGTGGAACAGCAAAAGTGTTAATTGCATGAGATTGGCATGACAGCATGGATTTGAGATTGAGTTCTGTTCCTCATTCATTTTGCTTTAAAAGCAGTTTTTCCTGTTTTCCTGCAGTCTATGGTGGCCTTTCTCAAGGATCCAGAAGGTGCTCCATTGTGGGAGGAGGATCCTGAAGCCAAAGACATTGTGCATGTTGACAGTGAAAAGGTATGTCAACTGGAGAGATGTTCTGTATGTTTTGTAAATATGTGGGATGTGGGGAGTGTGCATGATTGTATAAACTCTTAATGAAGCACCGCTACTTCCTTTGAAAATGTGTTCTGTAGCACACATCGTTAAAGGGATGTAATGAAGTTTGTGGGTTAAAGCAAGGTCTCCTTCCTTCTTTCCTCTACCCTGTGTGTGGTTATGGTATTAGCCTGTGAACTACACAGCAAGCATCAAATGGATGCTGTGGTAAAAAAGACCCGTTTGTCTCAAAGTGTAGCAGCTTGCAAGATGCAATTGCTGCAGGATGCAAGCAGGAGATATAAATGCTATTTTTACAACTGCTTGTCGTTAAAGCTTAGATTCTCTCGTGCCTGAGGTCTTCTCAGGGAGTCTGGAGCAGTTAGGGACAGAATTCAGGTCTTGAGTGGTTAACCTTGTACAGTAACCATTTGCAGTGGCAAGTGGAAATGCTGTAAATGAGATAAAACTACCTTACAAAAGCAGTGCCACACGGAGCTACCTATGATATTCTGATACAATCAGCTTGGTCTTTTGTATTAGTTTTCTAGTCTATTGATTTTTTTTTTTTAAACTTTAATTGATTGGGCTCTAGCTGGTATTTCGTAAAGGGCCTTTTCAATTTTCTAGCTTTCATTTTTAATGTTAGAAACAGTTATTTTGACATTCTGTTTTTGTAGGAAGATTAATTTTTGATGTTCACCTTCTGTACTCTATTATAAAGTCTTCCAAGGGTTGTGTTCAATTTGAAAACTTCATCTGTTTCTTCTACCATGCTGGTAGTGAAAAATCTATTCTTATGGCCTATTCTATTCATAGTGTGAAAATGAAAACTTTGTTTATTATTGAGTCCAACTTATTGAATTAGATTGTGACCCATCCAAAAAAAAAAAAAAAACAGATTTTGAGTTGAATTGACTAGTCTTTAGAACATTCACATCTTGACTCCAAAAATGCTGCTTTTGGCTACTGAGCAATATTTGAGTCTGTAAGAAGTTCTGTCATCTCCTTTCAACTTAAAATTGAGCAGGCAGAAGAAACTCGAGGCTTGTTTGTTTGGAAGTATGGCCTCCTCATTTCCCCCAACTAAAAAAGCCTGAATTCTATTAATGTATTGACTTTTTAAAGCTTAAAAGTATACTTCTATGTAGGCCTGTACTTACTTTATTTGGTTCGTTCACTAGGAATTACGAAGGCTTCTGAAGAAGGAAGACAAACCCCTTTTGATGATGTTCTATGCCCCATGTAAGTAATGTAGCACGTCCTGTCACTTCTTGCTGTCATGTTCACTGAGAAATGTTCAAGTCTGACTGGAAGCCTTGCTTGTGCTCCACTGATACCATCTTACACTGTTGTTATCATTGAAATTCATGTGGTGTTTGCACCTTTGTATTCAGTTTTCCCCGACTTGTTCATCTGCTGCATCCTAGGCTGTCAGTATTTTCTCCCTTTCTTCTAGTCTTGTGATGAGCTTCTAGTTTATGTAATTTTTTTTTAATTTACTTGTTGTACTTCCTAAATATGTTTGGTAGTAGGCAGAAGTATGATATGCTGAGCACATACATGTTAATAGTGTTTTCTGAGAGGATCTATCCCTCCGGCCTGTATGGAGCTGGAATTGCAGATGAATATTGCATGTGCTTTTTACTTTTGCACTTCAGGCTTTAGCATAGGACAAGCGGTTTCACACAAACAAAAAGCTCTCTAGAGGAGCCTGTGAAATTGAAAGAAGCTCTATTTGTTCTCAGTTAAGTGCAGGTAGAGGGAAAAGCATGGTGGTCAGGAGCAGGAAGACTTTCTCTACTCCAGTCATGAGATATTCTGAGTGTTTCTATTGACACTGGCAGGAGTATCTCGAATACAAATGGGGTTTCATTGGTGGGGTGGCAGGAAGGAAAGAGAACTCATTGGGGCTGCTCTGTTTCTTTTGTGACATTATCATTGCGCTGCTCTGAGCTTGTCATTGCACTGGCTGCTTGTTCAGCTTTTGCAGATTTACAACTGGTGACAGGTGTGTGAGAGGCTTTCCAGCTCTTTAAAGCAAAATACTGCTGTGCTGGAGCCGTTGCTCAGCTGGAAAGCAGGGCAGCCATGAGAAAGGAGTGAATATGTGCCTTAAGCTGGAAAAGCCTCCCAGCGCCGTCCTGATCATGAAATTGATGCAAGGCATTGCTAGCATTTCATTAGTTGTTTCTCTTCTAAAATGAGTGCCCCGTGGCAGCTATATCTGGTGCTTCTCTGGTAATTATTGCCTGAAATGCCATCCTACCCTTTTTTAGTCTCCTCTGAGTACTGCCAAGATGGCCAGGAAGGCCCGAGACTTAGCGTGCTGCATCAGTAGGAGGGTGTTTTTCCTGTAATTAAATTAGCAGCAGCACGGGGCCTTCACGCTCTGCAGTGTGCCTGCAGCCTGCCCTGCCCGTGTCAGTGGGGGGGCACAGGCCCGCTCCACTGCACAGTGCCAACACAGTTTACCTGAATCGTGAATAATTGTTTTCCACAACCGAGTCTCTACCTTAAATGTGCCTTATCTAGCCTTTGGTTCTCTTTGAACCGTCCCTCCAGAAACCCTCCTCCTTCCAGTTTCTGGTCTTTTGAAGTGGCAAAACACCTGCTAGTCTGCAGTGCTGTAATACCTTTGCTGCTTTCTGAACTGCTGTGAAGGAAGCCTACTTGTAAGGTTTTTTCTCCCCTCTGATTTCACGATTCTTAACTCTCTCATCTTTTATTTAATACCTGAGACCTTCTGACTTGATTCTTATCCAGTTTTTCTTTCCTTCCTCTTTCTCCACTTTCTAGAGACAGAATACGTCCAGCAGTTGCATTAAAGCACTGGCTTTGGGGAGCTGGAGCTGTGGGTTGCTGTCTTCTAGTGTTACTGTTCATACCTGGCGGCAGCAAATCCAGGCTGATTGCTGAAGGGAGTTCTGCTTTTCCTTATGTGCAAGGGATGAGCCAGGAGGATCTTTGGCAGGAGAGGACATCGGAGTCTTTGTCTAGGAAGACATAAGGAAGACATCTGCTCATTTTTCAGCTCCGTTGTAAGCTTTGTTGGAAATCCGTTGTGGCAGATTAATAGGAAATAGGTTCTTTGATTACGTACCACCACGGAGGGAGATGAAAGTGACTGCAAACTTAAATGTAGTTTCTTTAATATTTCAGGAATGCTTGATCTGAGTAAAACAACTCAGAGCAAAGGCAAGCCTTTTCCTCAGAAGATATTATTACCTGCCATTTGAAGCCCATTCACTCTACTTTCGGACTTTAATATGTCAGACAGCACTAAATATGAAAAATTAGGTATACTTACAGGCATTCAGATTTACTTAGATCTAACTCTGCCAAAGAAGAATCCTGCAAAAGACAGTCTGCATTTGGCAATGAAAATGAGCTGTTCAAAATGTCATTGAAAACAAGACTTTAAAAATTGAGATGTTACCAAGTGGAAAAACTAGTATGTGTTCAATTAAAAAGCAGAGAAAAAAGAAACACTTTTCACTCAGAATACAAGAAAAAATAACAGATGAGAAATGAGTTTTTGGAGGTTACCCTTGAGGCATGCCTACATGGGGATGTATGTGGCTTGTCAGAGTCCTGAACAGCGTAATGTGACAGTGTGTGGGCAGGACAGGTTGCACTGGGTTGGGTATGGGAGCAGGGAGCCTGAGGCAGCAGAAGGAGCATGGGTAGAGGCTGGATGGGAGAAGGGGAGTCCAGGGAGAGGTTCCAGAGGGAAAGAGAGAAAGATGTATAGTTGGTAGGAGTTTGTGTCCTGAGGCTTTTAAAGAAAGCAGAAACAGAGGATTTGGAAGATGGTGTTAACAGCTCATATCTTTTGATGTCTGTCCAGTGGTTTGGATAAAGTTGAGACTTTGGTGTACCTCAAATTGAGTGATCCTTGCCCACCAAGAAATCATTGCTTGAACCAGCATTAATTTAACAACCTCATAGGCAACTGGAGTAGAGAGATCAAAGGTGAGAAGACCACAGAAACAATCTCTTTCCTCGGATTAAAGGATGTTCCTCCCAGGGATGCTGATGCAATCCTAAACCAGCATTTGCAAAATCTTCCTTTATGGAAGTTTATTTTCAAAACCATTCTCTCTTCAGCAGAAGAAGAAGAGTTGACTACTGTCCCATTGGTGGACCAAGAGTATCTATAATTGCCTGAAGTGCATGGCTGCAGGTCCCTTTATTTCATGCTCTCTTCCCTCCCTCAGTTCCCAGTGTGCATGTGCATGTGCATATTTCACTTGGCAAGGGTGAAACCTGCTGCTTACAAGGTGATTTATTGCTAATCTGCTTAGTGCTCAAGAGCGTCATCAGAAAGCTCTCAGTGTACTCCAGCTACACATGAATAGTCTTCCTTCCTCACTCACTGTTTTTCTTCCTCAGCACGTGAAGTTCTTGTATCTTACAAGGGCTGTTGCTTCTCTGGAGTTATTTTCTCTTTTAACAGAGCACGGCTTAACTTTTAAAGTCTGTTTAATGTGTTTATGAAGTACCTTGAGTGAGTTGCAAAGACTTTTTAAACTGAGGTGAACCTGAAGTACATCCCCCCCCCCCCCCCACTGATAAAAGACCAGTTCTGACTTTCCTGGTCACTGGAGTGCCTGTTCAAAATGCACAAAGCTTTTCATTTGACTTGATGAGTATAACATCTTTCATCCTGCATTCTGCTGCGCTCTCAGCCTTGAGCCTGGAGAATGTAGATGGCGTTGCTCTTCCTGAAACTGGGATGAGAAATGAATAATGTGAAAAACCTTCTTGTAAAAAAACTGTCGTGTAACATCCTTAGAAAATAATAATTAATAATTAGTGAAATAAGTAAGGATTTTAAAAGAAATAAAAATACTGTTTAGATAAGTGTAGTTTAATGTGCTTTAGAACATAGAGCCTGTAGAAGAATCTGAATGGAGTTGTTGTCATTTTACTTACGTAATTTATTTTTTTTTATCAGGGTGTGGTGTTTGTAAGAGAATGATGCCATCTTTTCAGCAGGCAGCCACAGAACTGAAGGGTAAATATGTAAGTGAGAAGATGAATTTTATATGAAATGCAAAAACTCCTTTTAACCACTTATTTTTTTGAGCATTTAAAACCACAAATATTTGTTGAAGTGGGGAATTCTTAATTGGGCCAAAGCAAAGCCAGAAATGATGTTCCAGGTCCACTCAGGATTTTCTCTTGTTTTATTTATTTGTTTATTTTATTTTATTTAAATTTATTTGTATTAAAACTTTGAAGAACGAGGTGTTAACTGACTTGCCAATTATATCTGATGTGGCTTCTGCCAGGGAAAAATGGGTTCTGACACTGCTCCTAATTGGTGAGTGTGTGGGTTTCCTCAGTTTGTTTGGATAAGGATAAGTAAATGTTTGCCATGTTGGATTGATTAGCTTTTTGGCTTGATATTTTATAGAGGACTGGAGGGTGGTTATCTTTATAGTAATAATTAATCAGCTTGTTCAGTGGAGAGTCATTGTCATGAGACGGGGGTAGGTTCTGTATCTTTAGTAGAAATGAGCTTAAATAAGTTCCATCGGTCTGGTTGAATCTGATCCTTCCAATTGAAACTACTCACTGTAAGAGTTTTCAGGTTTCCTCAGCAGGGTTGTCGTGTGGTGAGGAAGAAATGAAGCACCACAGTGCATTGCTAGGGAGGCTCTGGTCAGCACATCTCTTAAGTGCTGAGAGCACTCACATTTCCCCACCTTCTTCCAGCTACTTGGTTTTGAAGTGTTTTCTTTAAATCCTTGTTTCCGTAGGGCTAAGAGCAGTGGGAGTTGTTCAGATTTGTTTAGGATATGGTAAATCCTTGGGTATGTTTTCTAGCGTGCTGCTATCCAGCCAGGCAGCATTCAGATTCTCTCTCCTCTTGAAGGAGGATGCTTTTGCTTTCTGATATCTGAGTAAATTAGCTTTCCTCCTCAGATTGTTGCCGCTGTTTTGTTCCTAGGCCCATCTCCCTTCTCCTTTTTCCCCTGCCTCAATTGTCATGGTACTGGGTCAAACTGTCCTGCAGACAGTTGTTCACACATTGTTCTGTTTTTATTAAATGCAGACCAGAGTTTAAACTCTAGATCTCAGATCTCTTCTACTTCTTTCTCTTACTCTCTTGGAAATAGTTTCCACAGATCTGGGCAATTTCTGCCCAGCTCAGGGGTGCTGCACAGATCAGAGATGTTTTTGGCTTTCAAGTGGTTTTAGTGCAGGATCAGGGGAAAGTCTGGTTATGCCACTGCCACCAGTGTCTTTCACAAGTATCAATCTTCTCATCTAAATCTGTTCTAATTAGCTTCCTGAGTGGGATGTCATTTTTAAAATCTACTGTGCTCTACCCACTGTAAATTGTCTGTGCATTGCCTGAAAGCAGCGTTGACCTCCAGGTCAGGCATTACTGGAAAGTTTATGATCAGTTTGGATGGGCTGAAGTTTTGGCCCTTTAATCAAACCTGTCATTAGCTGTCAGAATGTACCAGGCTTAAAAGAGCTTATTACCACTAGATAGCAAGAAAACGAAATACCATGTTGTCTATTTCATCGGTCCTAAAAATGAAAAAGGGAACTGTATCTGTTGTTCGTTCTTACATTCTTTTTGGACAGGTCTTTTCATGTTCCAATACTGTTGCTGAAAGGAGAGCTTGATGGCACATTCACTATTACATTTGGAGTTTGTAGTTCTTTTTTGCACTGAAAAAGTGCAGCTCTGAATCAGATGTTGGAAGACTTATTATATCCTTGGTGCAAGAGATTCCCGTGGGCTGTGGTGAGTGACTCCCTGGCACACTGTGGCCCTAATGCAAGGAGGAGCTGGTGGTTAGCAGAGAATTTCATCTGCTTAATTTCTGTTGACTTCATGAGTGCATCAGAGGGCTTTACCCATTAAAGAAAGACTTGAGTGTGTGCTTAAGTGCTTTTCTCTGGTGCTTGTCTTCTTTTTGTAAAAGAAACCAAAAGACTTTAAAAGCTCCTACCCTTATTTTAGAAGTCATAAGCAGCCTTTGTTTAATATGTTCATTAAACTTAGCTCTAGGAAGGCTTCAAGTGGTGGTCTGAGATCTCAATTTCGAAAATACCCCATTGAGAGAAGTTTTAAGCGAGGTGTGGATGTCACAGGAGAGCAGCAGTAGTCAGAAGCCCAGAAGACGTGACCAGATATGGATTTAGATTACAGGTAGCTTGATTGGAAGCAGATAAGGTGTTGAAATATGTCAAATGTCACTGTAGAGAGGAAGGGAACAAACTGTTCTTGTGTTTGCTGTGAGCAGTGCAAGAGGTAATAAGCTTCAGTTACAGTTCTGGTCTTTTAGTCATTTCCTAAAAGCAAATTAGCTAAGCATTTAATCAGGAGAAAATTCAGTATAGAGGGACAATCCAGAATTTGGGTAGAAAGTGTGCTGATGGCTCCTGCCAGACTTGTGCTATGTATTTATGTGATTATAGGCCAGTTGAAGCTGTAACTTTTGTCATTAAAAGTGAATCCCATTGTAATAGGGTTCTGTCCAGTTATGCTTCATATGATGTATAAACACCAGAATGAATCCAGGTTCTTGGCTCTTACCAGCCATCAGCCTGGCTGGTCACAGTTCAGTTGATCCTGTTGGATTTACCTATCCTCAGGAAGTGGCATGGAAGGTAAGGGAAAGGGAAAATTGAGTCTTGATGTCTTAAATGAATTAAGTCAATCTGTTTTTTAAGATTAAAGGAAAATTCAAAGAGGCTGGACCAGCTGGAGTAGATTCTATTTCTGTGCTCTTATCAGTTAGCTTTCCTTTCACCCTTCTCAGGATAGGTAAGAGAAGACAGTATCTTCTTTGTTCTTTCCAGCATGCTCTTGGAAAAGGTTGACCTTCAAACAAGTATTCTGTTCTTTTAAGATTTATTTCATGCTGACTCTGAGCACATTTGGTTGGTCTGTGCTGTTTGCTGCATTGGGAACCTGGTATTAAATTCTGATGTGGTATTTCAGCTAGAAGGAAAAAATCCTGCTTTTGGAGGGGGATGGAGGAGGAGGAGTTTGGATTAAAACCCTGCTGCTGAAATGAGTTAAGCTGTCGGTGCCATTAAAACTAAGCTAATCTTGAGGTTGTATCTGAGCAACTGGCTGGCTGGAGGTTTGGCTGCAGAACAACCTCAGTGTGAAACTCACAGCCACGGAAAATCAGAATTAGTACCATCCTCAGATTTTCAGGTCAAAGATCTGAAAGGCAGTTGGATAGGGCACAGGAGTCCTGAGCTGAAGCTTGGGGTGGACTGCTGGGGTGGAGGATGGGTTGGAGCAGAGCCTGAAGAAAGGGAAGAAGCTCTTTGTTTTGCTTAGTATGTAAAGTTGCTGTGCTTCTGTGCCCACCTTCAAGTGTCTGTAAGACAAGGCTATTTCAACTGTCACTGCACCCTACCAGTCTGATAAGCTAATGTATCTGAAGCATAAGTGGTGTGTGATGTTTCTGGGGCTCATGGAGCATGTTTTACAATGAAGTAATACCTATTTCCCCCCCTCCCCCCACCCCCCAACCACCTTGTCATTCAGGAAGCGCAATTTTAAACTAGGATAAAGCCTCTACTTGGTCAGATCTTCTGGACATTAGCTCAGACTGTAAACTTGTTGCTGGAATGGAAACCAAGGAAGTGTGGTGGAACTTGTCCTGGATAATGTTTGACTGTGAACTAAGCTGTATACTTGCAGAAGAGGAAAAGGATCTAGTTAGAATGATAGCTTAAAATTCAAATACACAGGGAGAGCACAGGTAGTGAGTTAGAGGAATTTCCTTTTGGTGTTTCTTTTAGTGGGTGAATAGAAGGAAATGGAGATTCTGCAAGAGAAATGAGTAGATGACAAGCTGAAAGGTGTGTGTTTTCTGTGGACCAGGCTCAGATATTGCTCTGTCTTCCCTTGGACAAAATTGGAAATGTTTCATTCCCTTTATGAAGTCCCTCTTGTTTTACAGCAATATGAATGAAATCAAAATCTGCCTAGAGCTTGCTTGTTCTTGCTTCATGATGTTACTACTGCATTATAACAATCAATATAATTGTTTTTTTTTTTCAGGTTCTTGCAGGAATGAACGTTTACTCTGCTGAATTTGAAAGGATAAAGGAAGAATACAATGTCCGTGGATATCCTACCATCTGCTATTTTGAGTCAGTTATATTTTGCTACTCTTTTGGAAATCATACACTCAACTGTAATTGCATGTTCTTATCTTCAAGGCGAGGACTAAACCTTGTTTTGTTGCTTTAATAGGAAAGGAAAATTCCTGTTCCATTTTGAGAACTACGGTGCTACTGCAGCAGATATAGCAGAATGGCTGAAAAAGTAAGGCACTGAACTTCATGCACTTCACCTTTTATGTACTTTTCATTATTTACAGAATGTAATGGTTTAGGATCAGCCATCTCTCCCTTGTTCCCTCTGCTCAAAAGAGCAAACAAAACTACCCTGCTGAGATTGGCTAAACTAGCACAGAGAGATTGCCTAATGTTTGTTTTTCAGCGTGCATGCCTTGCATTTTACAATTGCATTTCATCTGTAATAGGAGACTGACTATGGACCAAGATCAATGCAAATGCACAGATCTTGTCTTCGCTAAAAACGCCAACTTAAATTTCCAGTGATCTTGGGTCTCTGAACTTAATGTCTCGTAAAAGGTTTGACTTTAGTTGTTTTATTAAAAATGTATGTGTTGAGTGTGCAGTTTTCATTGCTTCTTCAGCCTTCAAATGGAGCCTTTAGTTATCTTGCAGAAACAAGCAGCAGATCAAGGCACCCTGGTTCACTAGTCATTTTTACAAAGTTTGTGCTTCCTGTCGTGACTTGAGTGATGTTGAAAGTGTCTTCTGCTTAAAGGCAGCTATTTGCTGTTGTAAATATTTTGGGGGGGAGGCTGAACGAGCTTGTGGGAATAGAATTTGAGACAGGGAGTCAGAACAAAAGTATTTATGTACGTGTTTCTCTAGATGGTTGGTGTTCAGATGGTACAAATCAGGACATCATTGAAGTTGGTGGAGCAGCTGGAGAGAGCTGAGTTTGTGTGGTGATAGGCAGCTGCCCTTAGCAGTGAGCCCCAATTCTCAGGTTTTGTAGAGGTAGGAAGGTTCTCCCTTGTTCCTTGAAGGCAAGAATATGCTGTTAAATAATTAGTATAATGAAATGAAAACATGCTAAGTGTTGCAAACCATCGTGATATTATAGTTTAGGAGAACTGGTTTACAATAAATGTTTTACTGCACCAGTGGGGCTGTGCTGGGCATGTGTGAGTAGTGCCAGGTAACCCAGGGTCTTCAGCAGTGATAGGCTTGGTGGTTCAAGATTGGGGACCCACAGATGTGGTGACAGTAACTTTCCTGTTAACATCAGGAGGTACAGTCATTGAAGGCAGGTGTTGCCTTGTGGATGATAGAGATTTAGCTGCAGTCTTTAAGGTTTATTTAGTTCATTCAGTCTTTCAGATATAAATGACAAGGGTAGCAACTCCAGCAGTGCTGAGGAGATGGCGAGCCCATGGAGTAGGGATGTGACTTTGTCACCTGTACTGTATTATGCTGCTTAGTTCTGTGAGGATGTGGTTATCTCTTGGCTACCGCATGTGAAACATTAGATGTTTGGGGTGGGTTTTTCCCCTGTATGCGTAATATCCAGATAATCCATGTAATATGAAGTACTTTTCTATCAGTGTTGTGACAGCAAGTGAACACAGCAAAACCAAAGCAGAGCAGCTGCAAGCTCTTTCCAATGATAATCTCCGCTAACAAGCCACTGTGGGCTTTGGCTTATATTCCAGCAGTCCAGAGTTAAAGGCAGCTGTTTGTCCTCACTTAGCGTTCAGTACATGCTTATTAGTTTCCCAAAAGATGATCTGAGCAGTAGACTTCTTGCCCCTGTTTTGTGTAATAAATACAACTTTGAAGGAAGCTACTTTGGGAAATTATGCATAATTAAATTGTGTTAGTCGTTAATGTTGTAGTTAAAACTGCACACGGGGTAAATCTTCTATGTGCGTAATACTATGGATTCCCCAGAGTTATACAGTGTACCTACTTGAGTAGTATGGCAAGTGCTTTGGGAAAGCCAAAGACTATGGTAAGGTAGCTGCAGAAGATGTATCCTTTGTATTTCAGAATCATATAATACTAAAATTCTTACCACATACCTCAAGCTAGAATTTAATATCATCGCTGTTGTCATTTCCTGTAGTACTAATGACTTGAGCAGTCTCCTTACTTCTGAGTAGGAACACTGGCTCCTTATTCTGAGAACACAAATGAGCAGAGGACTGCATGCGTTAGCCGTGCTACGAGACCAAACCCAGAATCTCAAGTGTATTCTCCAAACTCCCTGACTGTCAGACGTAGTTCTGGGTTTCCCATGCTGTGTTGCTTTGGATGACTCTTATGTGGTGACGTTGGAATGTAGATGCTGCTGACCTCAGGAAGGGGCTTTGGTAGGAGCTGCTGACCAGTCAAGCAGGTGTGCTGAGCAGCAGGAACACAGTGCTGCCAAAGTGTCCGTGGCAAGGAAAATCAACTTGTATTCATACCGTGCATGCAGGTGCCCTTATCCGTATGTCCTCAAAAGAGAGTCCAGCAGGCACTGTGCTGTGTGAGGTGACCTATTTTCTGTGGATGCTGCTTACATGCTGCAGAGGAGCAACTGTTTTCTTTCTGTCTCCCCTTTGTCTGTTTTGCCCTGTAAATGTTATGGGTTAAGTGCTGAAAGCGGTTGATCTGTGCTGATGTGGGGCATGGGGCTGCAGAGTATAACAGCAAAGGTTGGAATGGTTTAAACTGTACAAAGGATGTTTTTCATGCTCTCTGTGCAGCAGCTCTACCAGTGTGAAGGGCTCCAGCACCTTTTTTGTTACTTTGAAAGTACTTCCTTATGTTGAAGTGTCCTATTGCATCAGCCTAGAGGTCCATAACCCCTCTTAATCTTCCTATTAGGCACTGACTGTTATCTTGTGAAGTTTCAGATGTTTCTCTCCACTGCCTCATAAGAACCATCGCACTCTCTTACTCCAACATAGCATTATTAATATGAGAGATGATATCTTGTATGCACCACAATTCTTTTTTAATCTCTCTCATACTGCTGCATCAATTCGGATGGTAGTGAAGCCAGACAACTTCTTACTGCCTTCAGTAGTTTCTTAAGTTTCTAGCTGTTTCTATGGACTTCTCTTGGGCCTTTTCTTAGCACTAACTACTCAATTAAATCAAGAACTTGTCCTCTATGCTTAATTCAATTAGCTCTTGATAACTCTTCCAGACTTCTGTCATCCTATTTTTGGTCTTCAGGCGTTGGATGTGCCTTCTCTCAGTTCTAAATGACATTTTAGATTTTGTTTGTTGTCTCCTCCAGGCCTTGAGGTGCTTCTTACCAGCTCCTGTGTAGGCTTATTAGCATGCACAGCATTTTAAATTGGGCCATTTGTATAAACAACATTTGCCCTGCTTTACTGATTCCTTACTGAAATAGGTCATGCTGGGCCCTGCTGAACACAGCTTTTGTGGTGCTTTGTAGCCACCATGTCCATGTTCATCATACTCAGCCAACTCTAACTCTCTTTACAAATAAATCGTGTCATGATATTTTCTGGAAGCCTTCATTCTTCTACCTGTGGATTATTGCTGTCTCTTAGAGGCTTGGCAGCAAGCACAATGATGCTCTGTTAAGCTTTGTGACAGAGCCCCTTACTTATCACAGCCCTACCTGTGCTGTGACCATTTCTGTTACAAACTCTTGTGGTTGGAGTCCTATTTCTTTCTCTCTTTGGGGTGCTTGGCCACCTTTGATGTTTGTTTCTTGGTTTGTTGATCCTACAGGCAGCATCAGAGATGCACAGTTTTGCATGCATTGCTTAATATTCTTGGATCAGACATATTGCTTACATCAACAGCACTTGCCATCTGAATTTGTGTATCTCTCTACTGCTTTTTTTTTATCAAACTAGGCTTTCAGCCTAGTAATGAGCTGGACAGAATAAATGAGTTATTCATCCGTTTGCCACTCCTTGTTCCAGACAGATAATGCAATAATGTATTTTAATCAAAAATAGTAAATGTGTTTTCAAGAGGAATGGGGCCATGTCCAGACCTGTACTTTGCCAAAGAATTTGGGGAATTTTATGGGATATTTGTAACTCATTACTGTACCTGGCAAGGATAAAGTAGCTTCAGAGTTTGGCTCCAAATGTTCCTGTGCTTGGGTGTACTTTATGTGATCAGTGCTTAAATAAATAAAACGTCAGTTAGCATAGTTTAGTTCACATCTGCCAAACTGTCTCAATAACGTACATTGGTAAGAGGAAAAAAGCAACTGTTAAGTGGACTGATGAGCAACTTGACTGGTCCAGGGGATCTGAGGTTCAATTTCCAGATTTACCAGCGTGTCTTTGAGCATTCTCCCTGGCTCCCAGCCATCAGAGATGGTTAAGCTCATGTGCAGTCATAGGGGAGTCAGTACAACATGTCACTTATCTTTTAGATTAAGCATGCAGTCTGAGTAGCTTTGCTGAATTATACCTGTGAGCACGCTGTCAGGAGAGGACAGAATGGTGCTTCCTCAGGTCACAGGGTTGTTCAGGGTAAAACTATGGTTTCCTGGGTTAATGCCCTAGTGAATGCTGCACATGGGTCCAGCATTGCAGCTCCTCCTTTCTCTGCCAGCCCTGGCTGTGCTGTCGGCATTCAAGGTGACTGGTTAGATTGGCTGTTTCTGCTCACTGCTTTTCTCTTTCATTTGCGATGACTGCTGTGAACTGCTAAGTGTGAGTGCTGTGAGAAAGGGGGCCTCCTGCTGAGAAGGCTAAAAGAGTAATAGAAAAACACATCTGATTTTTATAATGTAATAACCAAGCAATCTGGTTATCTCTTCATTCTGTCCCCTTCCATTTTTGATCTGTCCTTGTGAGCTGCTTGGGGAGGTTTTCCTCTCATTTTCCTCTCTCTTCCAGTTCTATCCGAGCTTCAGTATTTATCACTTCTGAGTGGGAATAACTATGGAAGCTGCTTTGTAGGGTTAGCGTGTCAGATCTCTATGAACATTTGCACAAAGGTAGTTCCTTGCAGTCAGACTTGCTAAAATTCCTACTTAGCACCAATGAGCTGCTTTTCAGCTGTGTCTGTTTGTCTTGTAGCCCACAGGCGCCTCAGCCACAGGCTCCGGAGATTCCCTGGGCAGATGAGGAAAATGTAGTTTATCACCTGACCGATGAGGACTTCGACAAGTTTATAAAAGATCATTCATCTGTGCTAGTGATGTTCCATGCACCATGTGAGTTTGCTTTTTCTATTCTGTACTCCAATCCAAATGCTTGCAAACAAAATCAGTGATAATTTGTTGCGTAGGTTTCACAGAGCCGTCAAATCAAAGTCCAGGCATTTCTTGTTTGTCACGATTCTTAAGCGCACAAGGCATGGCATGTTTGTAAAGTTGCTGATATTAAGTTTAGGGCAGAGATGTGCTGCTGGGAGAAGTACTTCGTAGGCAGTGTATCATAATTCAGGAGTGTTTTAAAGCTTCAGTAGTCAGAGGAATCATCATCTTGTAAAAATATCCGTATTTTTATCCCTAATTTTCAGCTTGGCTTCTGTGTTACTTGCTTTCAAGGCAGAGCTCTAGTTGTTTGAGCTACTTGAGATTTGTGAACTCCCGCGTCCTTTGTTTGCAGGCACAGTTCATTCTCTCTGGTAATGTATGGGGTGATGGTCATTATGTGTTGTGCTGAAGTATGCCAGTAAGTTATTAAGTTCAGAAAGTCTTTTGAAAACTGATGCAGAGCTGATAGTGATCTTAATGGCTGCTTAGCTGAAAACGAATGTGGCTAATTTTTCTGGTGCAAAATGCAACAGGTTGCCCTGAGGTACTGCCCTCCAAGGCGTTCCAGCCACATCACCCTCCTGAATCTTGTATCTTCTGGGTTGATGTGGATTCCATTAATCTGTTTGTTTGCTAATGATGCAACTTGTTACAGCTATGTAGCTGGTTCTACCAGCTTTTTGTTATCTTCAGCTGAAAGTTCAGGCTCAGATCTGCTGTGTTGGATGGCACATGACTTCTGTCTCGTCTGGCTGCTGATGGTGCCAGTTGCATTTGGAAAGATGGTTGTTTTTTTGGGCACAAACTCAAAGGTTAGTGCTCTGGAGGCAGGCTGCATGCTCACATCTGAACAACCAAGGGTCTTGGCACAGAGGCTGAAATCCTGCTTCCCTTCAAGTCAGCAGGAGTTAGCACCAAAATGCCTCTTTTGAAGGTCTGCTCATAAGACTTGCTTGGAAAACATAGTATAACGAATTTCCTCTGCCTGATGAGATGTCTGGCAGTTTGACCCACGGAAGCAGGTGACTGCTGTTTTTTCGCGTGTTCACTGGATTGTTTGTAATAATGAAAGCGGGTGTGGAGATTAACTCTTGGTCTGAAAACCAAAGCACAAGTAGCAGGACTTGATTAGGCGTGCTTTGCTTGGGGGTTCCCCTTCGTTACCCAAATCCTTCCTTCCCTCAGCTTTCTGCAAACCCCCAGTGCACAAGAGACAGCCCTGACTGCTGCTCTTCTTGGGCTGGCAGAGCAGCAGCTGCCAGGCAGGAGTGCAGTGGCTGAGCTTCTTTGCACAAAGGATAAGGATCCTCTCTGTCTAGCCCCAGATTTTTACAGGGATTTATTAGTATTTGAAAGTGTTGTTTTTCTGAGTTTGTAAAGTGGCAAAGGAGTTCAATAATCTGTTTAGGAGGAGGCAGAGAGGAGGGAAGAAATCGAAAGCTGGTCCTGTAAACCTTATTCCTTTAGGAAGCCAGATTAAAAATAAATGAATACCTGCAGCTACAATCAAATTTTGTAGTAAATTCAAGTTAGTTTTAAATCTGAGCAGGGCTCTGCACGGTTTTAATGTTCATTTTATTAATGTCTTCTATAGCATACGTGCCACAGTTTTAGGGGTGAAGTGACCCATTTGGGGAGGAGGAGCACTTCCAGCTGAGCGTTCTGAACTGAGGAGTGTTCTGTGCTGAACAGTACTGCTGTACTTTGGCAAGTGCTGTATTAAATGCTCAGCAGGGCTGTAGTAGTCTCCTGATAACACGTTCCAGCTGCTCAGAATTGAACTGAAGAATGGTACTTACCATAAAACTCAATTTTAAATGAAACCTTAATATTTAGGGCATAAATAACTCGATAGGTTTTATTTTCATTGAAGTGGTAGTAGTGTGCCTACATGCAAGGTCCACCTTGTAAATATGTAGAATATGTGTTCCAAACAATCCTCATAGGCAACCTCAGCAGAGGGTGCGAGGCTTACAAACTCATTAATGAAAGACAGCCATCACAAATAATTACTAATGTGATTTACAGTGATTAAAAGATCTTCTCAGAGCACTTCTTAATTTTGTTAATGGTGTCACCATAGGAATATTAGGAGATAAATCACTCTAGTAAAAAAAAAAATGGAAAGCAGTAAGAATAGAGGATGTTGTACTTGTTTTAACTTCTGTGGCTGATGATGTGAGAGTTTCTTCTAAAAAATTGAGTTATTAAAAAAAAAAAAAAAGCAATAAATTGAAACACATACAAAATAGGCCCAGAACTCGGGATATGTTTCTTTGCAACTAAGACTAAGCAAAGGCATTACAACGTTAGCAAGGACTTAGAGTGCTGTTTCCTCATGCAGGATACACGTGGAGTTTTTATGTGTTATAAATCCTGTGTTTGTGAAAAGCTCTTTACTTGAGGCAGAAGTATTTCAGTGATTCTTTAATTACAATTTCATAGTCAGATGGGCAGCACATTAATACATGCTGCAGTGTTAAGAGGTCTGTGGGAAAACGGAAGCTGCAAGTGTTGAAGGTGTACTTGAACCAAATGTGTTTGTAGTAAACAGCTGTGAACTGCAAAATTAGGTGCTGTGATGAATGTGTCCAATTGGGTCTCCAAGCCTGTGGCTGCTAATGATCAGTCCTGAGGACCACACTATAATGATTCACAATTAATTGTGTTACGTAGCCCAATTAGAAGTGTTGCAGAGTTATGTTAAGTGCGACCTGGTGTGTAACCAAGCTCAGCCAGAGCAGCTATGTGTGAGTTAAGCATATCAGGAATGTTTGTAGAAAGCAGCTTGCACCTTTTGCTCTCAGAGGCCTTATACTTTTACCTGTGCAACCTGGTCTAGGGAGCCTGCTTTGGCAGGGGGGTTGGACTAGATGATCTCTAGAGGTCCCTTTCAACCCCTACAGTTCTGTGATACGCCTTTCCTGCAGTGACATAGCACAGCCACCAAACAGAAGATGTGCTGCTTTGAGTCAGTGCTGCTGGCCCTGAGAAACATGGGTGAGTGTGGGTGGGATGAGTTTGCCCTGCTTTCGTTTTGCAGGTCTCTGGGGGCACAGTAGGACTTTCAACCTTCTGAAACTCCTCTGTAACGCCTTTAAGAGGATGTTCAGCAAAACTGAGTATTTAGCACAGGTCAGCAGCAACCCAAGCAGCCAAGAGTCTGAAGGCACCTTTCCTCAATCACTGCAGAGGGGCAGGCAAACATTGTGTTTCTCCTTGAGAATTATGTTGAAATTTTGTAAATGCTGGTGGTAAGCATGTGGGTACTCGGTTATGAACTGAAATCCCTGATGTAGCACTCTACAAACGGTGAGCAAATAAATGGCCCTTTGTCCTGGAGGTTTTGGAGTTGTTGCTTGGATCGGCCATGTTCAGTAGTAACAGTTCAGTCTCTAAAAGTAGATGCATCGCAGCAAACAAAGGTGTACTGCTATTCCACAGCATCAATAAAGGGATCTGTTCAGCTTATCGTAGCTTCCTGAGAGCAGTGAAAATAAAAACTCCATGTCTCTCTGTGCCTCTTGATATCCATGCTGTGTGCTGATCAGTTTATTTAGATGCCTGAGACAACAGCTGCGCGCTGAGTATCTCCAAATTTAAGCTATGCTGCCAGTCAAATGTTTCTGAGTGCTTTAGTGACACACGGACTCACTGGGACTTAAATTGTTCCTGAGCCACTTGAGTGCGAAAGGGCCCTGTTTATTTTCAGTTGTCCCCACCAAACTGCTGAGTCAAATGCTATTTTTAAAATCTCTGCCCAAAATATTTGCCCAATTAGTGCAGCTTGCAGTCTTTCAGACTGGGTTTTGTCAAATAAAAGAAAAATAATATTATTTTCCCATTCCATATGCTTTCCTAGCTTTGTACCTTAAGGCGAGGTCTGAGTCTTGCACAAAAAAACCCCAACCAAGTTGCTGATAAGTTGATTCAAACACTACTGAAAGGTGGTTGAAGTCTTGTATTGAAGTGAAAAACAATTCAGCAGTGGGTTCTAAAAGTGTCTGCTCTTCATGCCCAAGAGTACTTTTATATTAATTTTGTGTTTTGTTAGCACAGATGACCACTAACGTTTTAAAGCATACATGTTCAGGATGCCTTGTGTGGAACCATGTCCTGATGCCACCACGAGCTGCAGCTGTTGGGTGATGGTTGACAGCCTCCCATGGTTGCTCCTTCTCCCTTTCACATGCTATTTGCCATAACATCTGTGGTCTGATTCTGGTGCCAGGGGTAAAAGAGAGAAGAAAGGTAGTTTGGCCTTACTGTGAGTATACGTTGACATTTTAAAGAATTAAGCTTACAGTATTTTTCCTGCAGTATTTCTTCCTTGTACAGGAGCTTAAATTCCTGTTAAGCCTGTCTTTCACTCAGTCTTCCTTATAGGATTTCTTCATAGGCATTATGTAAGTTACAGCTGCAGGATGTAAGGTTAGGAAAAACGTGGATAGTGGGGTATTGGAGCCGTTGTTGTTTTCCTTCCTTGATAAGGAAGGCAGGCAAGGAACATACAGCCTATTTTTAATTTGCTCCTTGATTTGTTCTTGGGAACTGCTTTGGAGATGCAGCCATGGCATTACCTCTTTCTGCTCCCTCCTAGTAGAAGGGAGGGAAGAATAAATCTTGATAAAAAGCGTTACAGTTTTGATGTGTTGGTGAAATTTCTGAGAAATTCCTTTCCTGTCCTCAGATGTTTTCTTTCCTTTTGTAAACCAGCCTGATGAATTATAGTGTTCTCCAAAAAACAGTTATTTAGCTGTGCCTGTTTTTAATTGCACTGGGAGCTGTTTTATCAATTTAGATTTGGAAAAACAACTCTTCACATCCTCCTTCCCTTACCTCCTCCTTCCCATACATTAAACTCCAACGTTTTAAGCCACTTTGGGGACTCATTATTAAGAATGCCAACCAATTAGCCCAGTGCAGGATGAAGGCCTCCAGCTTCAAACCAAGCAGCAGACTTGGATCTCTCCCCAGTGGAGTACTGTCATTGGTGTCAGTGGGTGTGGGCTTCTTTCTTCCTGCTGTGTGTGATGAGATTAGAACATAGGATTCTACTGCTGATTTTATATTTAAAGTAAAGCAAAACCAAAACGCGCACACAAAATCAAACCTGCTTTTTTTTTTTTATACTGGGTTTCACAACTTTAAATAAGTCAGTTTCCCTTTCAGACCCCCACTGGTTCCTTACGAAAGGTCTCCGTGAAAGCAAGGTACCATTGCAGCTACTGCTAATTGGTACAGCTATTGGCAGCCTCAGCAGTAAGACCACAGTTGAAAAGGCTGAGGAATTAATTTGTTGTATCACCTAAAGAAATAAATTAAAAAGCTTTTCCTGCACAGGTCAGCAGCAACATAGCACTGACAGCCTGTAATAAATAAGTAAACAATTTTCTGAAGTTTTTCCATGCTGATTCGTAACTCAAAGATGTTTATTTTTCTAAATGTAAACCATTGCAGTTGTACCAGTGGAGGTTAAAGGCATGTGAGTTACCCAAAAAGCAACACTGAATGTGTTGGGAATATCTTCTGTTTTTTTTTTTATTTGACCTGTCTGTATCTGACATATGAGTAACTTTTAAGATGAAATGTTGGCAGTTTCTGTTGGTTGGTAGGTGGTTTTCCATGAGCAACAAAAATAAGGTCTACACCATTATCGCTCTACACTTGTGCTGCTGTTTCCAGGTATGTAGTTATGAATACAGCTTTGTGTGAGGGGGACTCATGCAGCAGAAGTTGAGGAGTCTTCAGAAAGCAGTCTACCCCTGTGAAATGGCAGGGGGCTGGCAGCCAGAAGCTTGCCAGGATGTAGGAAGTTGCTTTAGTTTCCTCAAGGGTCTTTATAAGTTTTGACAACCCAACCTCGCGTATGAGCTCTGCTTTTTACACTGGACTTCTGTATGGGCAGGGCTTTAAAAATAATTATGTTGGTTTTTGAGTAATGCTGTAATCAGAAGCAAACGAAGGCAGGCAGTTCTGGGCTGTGTTGTTGCAGTCTGAAAAGAATACTGAAAGCCCGTGGAGTATAAGGCAAACTGTGAGTTTAACAGAAGCCATGTCCAGCTGATAAAGCTGTGCTTGACCATGGGATGATCCAGAGAGCTGTTTGAGGCATGTGCTGTGAGCTTGCTCCCGCTCCTCGCAGACCAGGTTCATCAATGCTTAAAGCATACAAGTCTACAGCAGGACGATGCTTGATGTTCTGTGTTTGTGGATATCACCGAAAGAAATCTTCAGGAGTGCAAGTAGCTGAGTGCAGTGACCTGCATTGTTAAAGTAATTACAGCAAAGATTTTCAGTGGAGATTTTAAAGAGCTCACTTAAATGTGAGTTCTTGAAAAGGCAGAAAATTGATAAAATGAAGAACCTGACACGGACTATTTTTCTTAATGACCATCCCACCTATGTTTCTTAGGGCTTAAACATGAAAAAAAAAATCAATATGACTTTTAGTGGCACTTAATATAAATAGGAGTGTGGAGAGTATAAAAATCCCAGTAACTAGGTTGTGCAGTAAAACTTGATAGGATATCTAATGAAAGGGGCGAGGGTGGTAATGACAGATTTCGTTGTCTCTTCTGAGTCAGTCTTTTGATACCGTGGCATGCTGTTTGTATAAGTACATTCTTTTTGAAGCAGTTTCTGCTCTTTGAGCAGGATAAAGTCATGAAGAGGATGAACCAGTGATAGGAAATGATAGCCTTGGCCTGGAGATGTAGAAGTTTAGTTCCTTGCCTTCCTTTGATTAGTACAGTTGTGACCCCCACTGCTGAATATTTGTGTCTGATATGAGTTTCTCTGCTAAGGAAGACATTTGTGAAGGCTGTTCCAATCAGGAAAAGATCTTCCTGTAAATGTGTGGCAGGTGGTGTGAAGGCAGTATAAGTTCTTAGGAGGGAAATGGGGCAGCAAACCCCATTCTGCAGCTTTCCTTCTCTCTTAAGGAGTTCTTACAGTTTAAGTGGGGCTAAGTGTCTTACCCTGTTCTCCCTTTTTCTGGGAGCATTACTTACCAGAGTGGCCTTTTAAAAGGGTGGATTACGGGCAGAGAAACTGCAGTGAATGATTCCTTACTAGTCTGTCTACTCCTTGTGCCCCTTCAACTGGTGAGTTGGCAAGTGGTGCCATCTTTGGGTAGTTAACAAGTGCACCCACTGCTTTGATATTGGGGTGTTGTGCTGGTGGTGAAGGTGGCTTCTGGACCCTGATTGCTTGTGGTTAGTGAGCATCCCAGCACTACACTGCTAAGTGAGTGAATGCATCTCAGCAGGCTTTTGCTCTCATTTTGCACAGAAGGTGCATGTTGTACACAGTATCCCTTTCTGATACTTGCCTTCTGCAGGTAACTTCAATATTAGGTAATGTTGACTATTGATTTAAACCATTACACCCTTTAGTATGTTGGGATATTATTTCCTATGGAGTTCTCAATTTTGCATCCGTTTTGCTGATTTATTTATTTTTTAATGCTAATTGCATCCTAGGCAGTCATTTGCTTGCTATGCTGTTTTCCTAGCTGGGCAGTCACCACTGTTTTGTCTAACCTCAGCTCTTTAGCATTTTCATGGCTAAGCTGAGAAAATAAAATCTTCCTTAGTGTCACTAGAGTGTGAGCAATGCAACGTTTCTCCCCAGGATAACATTTTGTTGATCACTTTGTAATAGACGATGGGGTGGGGGGAGATGGGATATTTTTTGGAAATTGAATAAAATATGTAACTAAGAAGGAATCCTTCTGGTGGTGCTTTCATAAATTCTCCATAATTTCACCTTCAGGCAAGCTGTGCTGTTGTCTCTTTCACATTGCAATATGAGATTAGTTTCCAACACCTACTCGGGGCCATGTTCCTCTAAGCTGATGTAGGAAGTGTAATTCCTATCTCCTGATGCCAGCTGATCCACCTTCCTTCACTTCTTTTCCCTCCCAAGGGGATGGTGGGAGGCACTGTTGTTTCCCAGTACTGACTCCTACCAGTTGCACCACGTAGCTTTGGCTAAAAATCTGTAGAAGTGCTGTGTAATCTTCAACAGCTGGAAGCTGAAACCGGATTTGGAATGGAAATGAGGAACAGAGTGGTATTTTTGTTGTTAGTTTATGTTAAATAAAGACAGTGATTAGCTAGAGGGCTTTGCCTTGTGTGTCTTGGTGCTGTGGAAGACGGGAGTATATTTTTCAAGGGTTAACTCCAAGAGCCCAGCTCTGCTGTGGATCCTGGTAGGGCTAAACACAGAGAGATGACTCTGAGGGTGAGATGGAGCAGGGATCTTCTGCTCAACTCTTATAGGCCGTTGTCAGAAGAACACATGCTGTAGTGCAACCAGAGTGGAGGCAGGAGCTTGTGTTACATGGGAGGTTCTAAGAATTATGTTCCCTTGGTCCCTGTGTGGGATTGTACAGTATTTCTTCCTCCTGTGCTCCAAGCTTACCTCTGCAAGTGTGCTGCTGGCTGCAGATAGCTGTGCTGATGGGGCAGGGGGTGGCATGGGCACAGAAGGGCCTCCTGGAGGCTACACTTGGTTGAACTCTGTTATCACTTAAAGTGATTTGTCTTATATAATGCAGCAATCTGCTTGTCTTTTTGGAGGAAAAATCCTGACCAACTCGCACTTTAACTGTCTAAAGCTCTTAATGAACCTTCTGCTGAGCAGTTTCAGTGGTGCTGAGGGAAATAATATGCCGGCATGGATAAGAGGTGATCAAGAATTGGATCTCAGATACTTTCATCTCCACAGCCAAGGTGATCAAATGCAGAGCAGAGGCTTGGCTGGCTGGCCCTGTGTGCATCTGTTTGCACAGGCAGGGTCAGGTAGCTCCCATGCCCTCATAGGAATCTCACTGTGACCATAGGGATCTCTTGGTGGTGATCTAGGTAGGGCTGATGTTTCCCTTAGTGCCAGCAGCTCTGCACATGGGACACTGACCCAAAATGCTGAAGCATTTCCATCTGCTTTCACCTTCCTAGTTCCTCTGAGTTCTCATAGCACGGGTCAAAAGCAGCCAGGCTTTGTGGACTGTTGTGAGCATTAAGTGAACATGGATCCAACCTGTTTTGAAACACATACCTGTGGTTATGGGGGAGAAAAAGCTGCTTCCATCATTGTTTGAACCCTCTCTGCCAAATCTGTGGATGATTTCCCATCAGATGTCTGCAATGCAGACAGCTAAATTATGCAAGGGAATCTGCAGCTGTTGTTCTTGTGCTCTCCTGACAGTGGTAGAAGAGCTACAAGCTGTCTCATGTCAAACCATAGAGTAACTGTTATATTCTGCTTAAAAAAAATCTTTGCCTGGTGAAGACTTTTGTGGCAGAAGAGATCCCATTTGTGTTCTCACATAGGTGATGAGAGGGCTGGGGCTTGTGCATTCCTTGCTGTGCCCCCAGGATCAGCACCTCTTCACCAGTTACCTGCTCCCACTTCAATATGCACAAGTGGGATGTGTCTAATGGGCATGGTGGTGAGGGGCTGATGGTTGGACTAGATGATCATAGGGGTCTTTTCCAACCGTTATGACTCTAATCGTATGGGTTCAGACTTAAAGCAGGGCACATGTAAGAGCTGGCTGTTCTGTGGCATTGAGAGGTCACTGCTCCTCTGGGATTAACTATGGAGAAACTGAAGGTATTTCTCCTTGTGTTAAATGCTCGGAAGAGTAAAGGTCTAAGTGAAGCTTTTTAGATAATTTTTTTTCTTGAAATTGTTAGTAAATCTGTGAATGTAGTCTGAACTGGTATTGACTCAGTTGCTGAGAGGAAGGAATGTGTTGTACTTCAAATTTGTTTTCTCATCAGGTTGCTGGAAATATTTTGGTATGCAGCTATAAATGTGTGTGGAGATGGCATGATGTGATAATAGCTGGGACATGATAACAGCACCCAGGCAGTCCGTCGATAGCAGAAATTTAATGATTCTTTAAAATCTTTATTTGCAATTTAATTAGTCTCTAGGGTTCTTCATGCCAGAAATTCCTTATCCCCAGTTGCCTGGCTGTTGGCCTTTATCTCTTGCTTGTCACATATACTTCTGATCCTCAACCAATGTTGTGTTAAAATGCAAGGATTTTACTAAAGTCTAGTGTTTAATTGTATAGCCGTAATAACCTGAAAGAAGGAAACAATAAATAACAGAGAAACAGAGTTTTATGTTCTTAGGCCAGCACTAAGCATATGATGGAGCTTAGCTGGAGATGCTTGGCTGCTTCTCTGCCTGGCCTCTGCAGGCAAAACTGGGTGTTAGCAATGGGAATGTTTATGTTATTTCCTTCTGTAAATGTTTGCAGCAAATGCACTTTGGATGGCGTCTGCAGCAATGCCAAACAGGCTGCCACAAATGAATACAGGTACTTACTTGGGAAAGAAATTGCTTGGTGCGTTTCCCATCATCAATGTGTCACATGTCAGCATCTCTCTGTTCACGCTTGGCCATCCCTCTGTGCAGGATTATGGCCACGCTCTGGAAGGATAGAGTGCTGGCTGAGTGCTGCCCTGTGGTGGCAATCTGGAGGGAAATGCTCCATTTAAATGGGGGAACCCACAGTTGTCTTGGTTCTGGGGGTGCAGGTGTGCTGTGACAGCTGCACTGAAGAAAGGAGCTGTTTATCTGCCAAACTATGACAAACATGAAGATAGATTATAAATAAACTGGGAAAACAGAATTTTCACTTCATTTAGCCATCTCTTTTAGCCAGTTAGCAAATGCCTGTCTTGTACCAGAAATCCTAGCACTGATTTTTGTAAGCTTTACTTTCCTCATGAGTGTCTCATAACACTCTTTCTTTAGACATACTCTTCATGCTCTTTGCCATGGACACGTTGGACTCTGGGTTTCTGTTTGTGCGTATTGAGCCACGTCATGTACTTGGAGGACATCTGAGGTGCCCAGGCCCTACAGCAGGATGGAGGGAACCCATCCTTTTCTTCTGTTGGTGCAGAATGGGGCTGGGGGAGTACTGCAGAGCTGCAAGTCCTGGCTGTCCTTTCAGTGTTTCCAGTAGCCCATGCCCACAGTAGGCTACAGGGCATCCTTGAGTTGGCTGTGATTTCTCATCTCACCTGGGACTGAATGGCTTGCTTCCCTTAGTCTCATTGTTTTAACATCAGAATAGGTGTGATACAACATTGCATCTTCTTGGAGCACATCTGTCAGAGGTGCCCAGTGCAGAGCTGTGGGCGTCCTCCCACCATCCCAGCAGACCTTGCTCAGCACGTTGGAACATCTGGACTGAGGGCCTGTGGGGTTGCTGTTGTTTTCCCTTTTTATGAACAGGAAATATTTAGAACTACGGAGCTTAGTGCAGGGGGATACAGCTGCTGATGAGGAACACGGCAATCAAAGGGAGAGGCTGTGACCTTGATTATTCATTTAAATGACTTTTTCATTGGCCTTGATTTTAATGGCAATCCTCGTAGGACTATTGAAAGGTAGGATAAATAATTGTAGGAGAGATGAATGGATTTGCAGCGTGTGGATCTGACTTCCCACTTGTCTCTTCACCCTCTGCCACTGTAGGTGAGATCAGGCTGTGGCATGCAATAGCAAAATTCTCATAAAGACAGCCAGATAAACATCATTTGTCGTGGGAGAGGCTCTTGAGATTTCTTGTCCCAGCTTCAGGTTCACTTTAATGTGCTGGCTTTTTTTTTTCCCCAGACTGGCACATTGTACTGTCCTCTGCCAGGGCTAGGACAGGCGTTGCATGATAAAGATTTGAGGACTTCAGCTTGCATTTAAATGCCTTTAAAGACCTGAACCTGCCTTCCCTTTATGTTAGGTGTGAGTTAGCTTGCTCTGAGCACCCTGATGGAGCTGTAGGCGTCCCTGTTCATGGCAGGCGAGTTGGACTAGATAGCTTTTCAAGGTCCCTTCCAGCTCAGACAGTTCTGTTATTCTAGGTCTGTGGTGTTGTATCTGTGTGATGTTTGTGAAAGAACCCAGAATGCTGACGCTTCATTGACTGAATATATTTCTCCAAAATTATGTTTACACAAATTTCACGTGCTTTGGATAGGTTTTAGTTTTTTCTTTTTAATTCCTAAGCCAAGTGTGACTGGCTCAGTTCCTTTTTTTCCCTCTGCATAGGTGTGTGAAAACTGAAGTTGTTTGATGCTTTTATTTACTCAGATCTAGTATTTATAAATGGGAAATTCAGCAGAGGTGATGTGTGGATACAGTATTTAGAGCACTGTTTGGTGAGGCTGGAGGTAACACAGTGTAACACCTGCCAAGGTGAACTTACCTCTGCAGGAAAATCTTTTTTTACTCCCCCCACAAACAAATGATTTGAGCTAATTCAGTGAAGTTCCCAGGTACGTGATCTGTGATTTGAGCTGCCCTTTACTTAAATCGAGGAAGAATGCTAAATGAATAAAGTTCCCTGCTCTTAAAGGGAGAAATAAATCAATTCAGGCAGGTGTCAAAGGGAGCTGTCAGCCCATTCCGGAGGGCCATATGCCTGCAAGTTGTCTGTGGGTGGCAAATAAATCATTTTGCCAGCCTCTTTTGTGCTCTTACCCAAGATGAGCAGTGCTGAGGCAGTAACTCTTCCTGAGCCTTTTCCAGCCTCTTCCCAAATTCACCTCCGAATCTTTGTCAGTTTTGTGCCTGGTTGTTGTCAGACATCCCATGAGGGGAATCAGAGTGACACAGAGTTTCAGTGCTTGCTTGATTTTCTTTTAGACAATGGTGTAAAAATAGCCCCAGCCCTTTTTGCCTGCATGCCTCAGGAGCTGCTATTGCTGAAGCCATTCTGAAACAGATTTCTAGCTGTACTTCCTGTTACAACTTTCAAAAGCTCAGCAAAGTCTCAACTTTCAAGTGCCTGTTCCAACAATAACAGCTGAAGAAAGACAAGCAGGCTGCTCTGCAAGCAAGAGGAGAAAGCACAGTGAAGTCTTGCAGAGGTTCCTTTGTGCCAGGACAGGCAACAGAGCATCTGAAGGGTCAAGCAGTGCATCTGGTAGCTCTGTATCTGCTGTCAGTGCACCAGGGCTGTGCATCGATCCTGCTGATCCCTCCCCAAGGCTCAGCATCCCCCTGCATCACAACAGGACTCTTACCTGATCTCAGAGAGCTCAGTTTGCCTGGAAGCAGCTGCATTAGGTGAAAGCATTTTAATTTGCACCCGGATAATTTAAAATCTGTTTTTCTCATTCGTTCATTCATTTTACTTTATTGTAATGTCAGCACTTAGCAGTGGAGTAATGGTAGATCTCTCCGGAGAACTTGTATGAGCAAGGAAGTACCATTATCTTGGTTTTACAGGCCCTGCTTATGTTGAGAACATATGTGGTGGTGTAATTACGCTGACGTGATTAAATCAGTGCAAATCCTTGCTAGAAGGACACACCACACCAGTGTAAAGTGTGGCTTATTATCAGTGCAGTTTAGTTCAAATTACACAACTCGATTAAGCTGTGCTAGCATAAGCCTCTGCTTAAAGTCAGGAAGTCATGTGAGAGTCTGTATTGTTTCTTTTAAATGCAGATAAAGATATGGGAACTAAAATGGGTGAGCTCATGCCATGCCCAAGAGTGTGCTAGAGGTGGTGGATTTGAGTAGTACTGTGAAAAGACTTTCAGGGAGGGAAGTGGTCAGAGTGTGAATCTGTGCAGTTTCCTAAATCGTTTTTAAGACAGTAAAAATTCTTTGTTCATATTGTTGTGACTGCTTTGGAAACGTCCTAAATCACAGTAAGCCTTTACTAATAAAGTGAAATGCATACTGAATTCTAGTAGATCTCTACCCCCTCTACCACATGAGCTTGGATTTTGGTAATGGCTGGATGGGTCAGTGAATAATCAGTGAATATGACTTAACTGGATCTTTTTTTTTTGTTTGCTCTTTGACAGGGTGTGGGCACTGCAAGAAAATGAAGCCAGAATATGAGAAGGCTGCAGAGTTTCTCCATGCAGGCAGTGATGTAAGCTAATTTCCTTTATTATATCCTTCAAATAATCAGTAATAAATAACGGGAGTAATAAAAGTGACTTTTCTCCCTACAACAAATTCAGCTGTTCTCATCCTCCCACAGGACCCTTCAAAATGTGCTTCCAAAGTACAGTCTCATCGCTAATGCATGAGGCTTGCCAAAGTCTTAGAAAGAACATTCTGTCTTGAACGAAAACAAAATCGAAAAACGTTTATGTATTCTGCTGCAGGCCGTGTACATAATATGATCAAATCCAAAAAGGATTTTTTTTTTGCTTTATTTAAAGGCATTGAATGTGAAGAAACAGACTTTTATTTATGAATTAGATTTGGGGAAAAAAAAAACACAAAAGGGGTTGATCCCTCTTTCATACATCTTGCTTTTATGGTTGCATCACTCCATTAGTGTCATCTTAAGTGCTCCATCAGCATAGCTGGAGAGGAGAGTCTTGATAGTGTACGTATTAGTGTTATTGATCCAGCCTTGCTCTGTGCATGCCATGCAGAAATAGAAGCAGGATTCATCTCCCCAAACTTTAGACGGCTCCATTGGAGACATCTGGAGTCGCTGTTGGAGTAGAACAGGGAGGTGTGCAGAACAAAGAGCAGATCGATCGCATCCAGCCCATGTCTGTTCTCCCATGATTGCCAAGGTCGTCCATGTAAAGTTACCCACAAGTCAGGGAGAGATCAGTTTGCCTTCAAATGTGTCTTTAAGATTTTTTTTATCTGGTAGAAATGGACTTCTGGGAGGAAATGTCCTTCCTTGGAGCGGCTCTTAAGCACTACAGGGAGAACTGTCTTTAGGAAGTCTTGTCAGAATGGGGAAGGGAATGAGTAACAGTACACTGGTTTCATATAGTCCGTAAGATGTCCCTTTCTGGCTTTGCATCAGGCCTGTGCCTTTCTGTATAGCTACACTGAGAACCTGAGAAAGCAGAGACAACTAGATTGAGTAATTAATTTCCCACAAGTCCGTTGCTTCTTGCCATAGGTGTGTGTGCACTTTCCTTTGATTCACAACTGGTTGTTTCTGTTGCAGAGCCCAGGTGTCCTTGCAGCAGTAGATGCTACCGTCAACAAAGCACTGGCAGAAAGATACCGCATCTCAGGGTTTCCTACTGTGAAGTACTTTAAGGATGGAGAAGAGAAATACACACTGCCACACCTCAGAACGAAGAAGAAGATCATCGATTGGCTGCAAAAGTAAGTTCTGCCTGCTGCCTCCTGAAGGCTGCTTTTCTGAGGAAGCAAATCTTAAACCTGGCTTTATCGGCTGCCTAAATCCCTTGCTAACAGAAGCAAATTGAATTCCAGTATTTAAAGCCATACAAACATGTATGTTAATTGTGATCTCTAATGCACCAAATCCTTTATTTGCTGCGGGGTTTTTCGTAGTTGTCCTGGTAATTCTTTCCCCAAGTAAATATTTTTCTAATGTACGCTAAGCCTCTCTCCAGAGAAGGAATAGCAATGGCTCTGAAAAATAAACAGAATGTTTGTTGTTTCCTCTTTATACTGAGCAGCAGACTTCGCTGTAAGTAGCTGAATATCTGGAGTTGAACTGTTCTCCTTCCGGCTTTTCAGAGCCAGTGCCTGCACTGCCTGCTGCATGGGGCTGAAGGAAAGCCACCCTGACCAACAGGAACAGCACCCACATGTCTGCACCTCCCCGAGTGATGCGCTAAAATATGCATGAGTTGGTGTACGATGAAAGTAATTCCATTTCAAAGCAGAAAATGATCCGTACATCCATCTCGAAGTATTTTAGAATAAAATGTGTTTAAGTGCTGTCATATGAAGTATTTCCACGTTCAGTGGAAAGCATTGAATCATTAAATGCAGATGGTGTGAGGAGTGTAATTTTAATTTTTCCTTCTCATATTTGATCAGGGGAGGGTGATTGTATCTGCGTGCTTCAGATCAGGTAACAGGTTTGGCCTGGAAGCATCTTTGTTGTGTGTTGAGCACTTTTATCTACACTGATGATCACGCACAGTACTCCTGGCCTCCTTGCTTACACAGGCTCCAGGCTGCTGTGTCAATAGTGGATGTGAAATTGCTGGCCTAGTTTCACCAGTTTGCTGGAGGATTTTGAGCATGATGTGGTTTTTATTGCATTAAGCACTCAGGGTGATGCTGCCTGTTCGTGTTGGCAGGTGTATAAGCTCTGAGGAACGGGGTGTACATCCCTCCCAGATCCAGCTGTGTCACTGGAGTACCTCTATCTACCAGTTAACACAAGGGTGATGCAGCCCGCTTGTCTCCTAGTCTAAGTGCTAGATGCTTTCCCAATGAGAGGTTTAATAGAATAAGATCCTTGTTTGCTGACCTTGAATAAAATCCTTATAGCTTCTCTGAAGTTGGTGGAAGTAGGGATGCATGTGGAGTACAGGCTAGAGATAAAGTTACAGCTTGCAACAGCCTTTCCTGTGTAGTGGTCTGGTTGTGACAGCATGGGTTTCAGCTCTATTTCTTGCTGTTTGTGCTGCCATACTGTAAGCACAACAGACTACGTTGTTAGCAGTATCTGTGTGGCTTGTTTCTGGTCAGCATGGGGAGGTCTGTGAGATGAACTCACACCACTGACTGTAACTGTAATCAATGGTAGCTCGCACCGAGAGCATCCATGTGAAAGCATCAGCTGCCCCAGTTCTATCACTAGCAGCTGGCAAATCGATACCGATGGAAATGCAATGGATGTCCACCAAGTGACCTTGAGAACAACTTTAAAAAATGAGATTTTTCTCCACTTAGTTTTTATGCACCTGATACAACTTAATGTGTCGTTCAAAGTGACACGAAAGTCTAAAAAGCTAATTTATTACCAAGGCGACATATGAAGGTCTTCATACCGTGGCTCCATTCTGATGATTTTATGTAAGTAATCACTATTTAAGAATACAGCAGGAATGAATTTAATGAGTCTGAGAGAAGTCTGTGAGCTGGTGAATAGCAGAAGTTTTGTTAGAGGTGCTCTAGATATGCAGGATTGCTCTGATCTAGTCAGTATGTGCAGTCATAATTGAAACATGACATTCTCTTTATCAAGGTAAAATATTCCAGTTCAGTCACCCCCAGCCTTCCAAGTGGAATGATACTGATTATTGCATCCTGGCTTTAATATCTGAATTGAAGAGAGGGTCATGAAATTCTTTATAGAAGTTTGCATGATGGCAATAAAGAGGAAAAAAAGAAGGTTTGAATGGAAGATGCTGTCCTATATTGGTTGCCTTTTGATTCCATCTGCTTGCTGTTCTCAATTCATGCCTACAGTGATATTAAGAGCAATGTTCTTTCCAGCCAGATGTTGGACATAATGTAGGAGATCTTTGTTCTGCATACCTATTCACATGCTTCCGTAAGATTGCTTCAATTTTGTCTTTATTGAGTTACAGAAAATAATAAGCATCTTTTTGTTGTCACTTGATGTAGGAAATATTAAGCATGTTTTCCTAATGCACAGACACCCTAATGGATTGTTTTGCCTCTGTTCCCTCAGGGTAGTCGTGACCAGGATGTGATGCCTGTTCACATGTTTCCAGAAACATTTTCAAACTGATCTCGCTTCTTTCCTTTTCTAGTCCTGAGGCACCACCTCCACCTGAGCCTGCATGGGAAGAAAAACAGAGCAGTGTTATCCATCTTGCTGGAGAAGACTTCAGGGAGTCCTTGAAGAAGAAGAAGCACACCCTTGTAATGTTCTACGCACCGTGTGAGTACACACTTCTGCATGTGGTTGCATTTTATAAACCCTACAGCTTATGAAATGGCAAATTAATTCCCCTCCTGTCCTCAGGCTTTGTAAGGGTAAAGAACTGATTCTGAATATAACTGCTTGGGGCACTATCCTACGTGTCTTTATAAACTGGGGACAAAACAGTATGCAGCATTTATTTAAAGAGTTATTGCGTTAATGCAGGCACCAAAGCAGGCAGGGGAACAAAAAGGAAACAAATTTATTTTCCTCTGCTGCATTTTACGGCCCACATAACAAAATGTGATCTTTTATGGTAGGACAATGGGCACTGAGAGCCTGGACCATTAGTGCAGCACTTCAGAAGTGAAATTGATATAGTGGTATAGGAGGAATCACCCCCCAGAGGAAGAAGACAAATTTTGATGGAATGAATTTTGTCCATAATAATTCTACATTTAAATCTCAACTCAGAATATTGGCATAGCTTCGCCTTTCGAGATTGTTTTGCATGCATCATACAAATGCTCTTTTTAAAGCTTCTAAGAGTATTCTAGTGAAGTTTTGAATCAAGCTCTTTATCAGTTTGCTAAACAGGAAGAAAATTAGAAAATACCACATACATGCCCCTTCTTTTCTTATTATATGGCTTCTGGAGATACATGCCATTTCCAGGCATCTGTTTATCTTTGGATATGCCTGTGATTCTTGGTGTATTACTGCAACTAGCAGAATTGCCTCTTCTAGTTTCCTCTATTGTCTCAGAGGCAAGCGGATTCAGTACAGCTGCTTAATTTTGGTGAAGTTCTCCAAAGGGAGAAGTTATTTCTGGCACTCAGCATTGGATAGTATTAATTTGCTTTTATAGCATGGTGACTCAGCCTCCCAGTATGTGAGGAAATTCTTCCCTATCAGATGGGTAGCCCTGCTGGTCACAGATAACCTTTGAGATAAGCAGTTACCAAATGTGGTCCCGTAAAACTGAAGGTATTTCTCAGAAAGGGAGGGGGAAAAAAACCCAAACAGTTCCTTGATGCTTAATCAGGCAGCTTCTTATTTTGCTTTTCTTTAAGAGAATTAGACGTGAGTGGTTTGGTTCTCCTGAGCAGCCCTCCTGAATGTGCATGTGGAGAGACAGGAAGGGTACAGTTCAGAAGAAAAGTTTCTGGAAGGTTGCAAAAGAAAAGGGGAAGGGACTTAATGCCGCCCATCTCAACTCCAGTTCCCACCATCTGTTGGCTAAAAATTGCCCTTGTGCTTGGAATTCCTTTTTCATGGATTTCAGCTACTCAAGAGGAAGCTGTAACTTGAAAATCAAATGTCTGTACATAAAATAATGAGTTTTAGGGGTGATTCTCTCTCTCTCTCAACTTTCTGTGGAAAGTTCTATTTCTCTTTGGTATTTTAGTTGCGTCACTTTGAGGCACTTAAGTTTTGTCTCCTTTAAGGATATCACATTCAGTGCCTCTGCTATAAACATAAGTATGGAGTTCTCAGGGTTGGAGGGACATGACAGCTCCCATTGTTTGCAGGTGGTGCTGAACAAAGGTCAGCCTGTCCCTGTCTGTGGATGGGCTGTAAAAGCAGGGTTTGCATGATGGAAGACTGAAAGGCAGCCTCAAAGAACCAACCTGACACCTTCTTCTTGCACTGCATGGGTGCAGTGCTGTGTGAGATTACCTGTGTGCAAGATAGGATGGTATTAACTGAAACCACTTCTGGACTTCCCCCGACTCATAAGACACGTGGGTCATGCACAGCTTCTGTTGTGGCCGATGTATTCTTTGTAAATGTGGAAGCACCTATGTGCAAAGTATAAAGCACACGCACAAATGGAGTGCAACAAGTCTGCTCTTTGTTGGTTGCAGGGAAAAGCAGCCAATGAATATTTTAAATCTCTCTTTCTTTGTGGAATAATTATTGGTGTAATAGAACAGTACAAACCATTTTATTTTTCTGTTTTTCCACAGTGATAATGTGCTAAATTTGATGGATTACTTTTTGTTTACTGTCTTCTCAATCTCAAGACCTCTTGGAGCTTACATTGCCAATTAGCCTTAACTTGCTTATTTCAGTGCGGAAGGAGCACTGCTAAAATTGCCAGCCCCCCTTGATATCAAGTAATTTTCTTCTTCTATTCAGATCCACATCTCAGGTCACTGCAGACTCACAGTATGTTACTCGATTCACTTATGACTCTGTGACAGTGTTTGTTACACTTACACATATGCTGAGATATTTTAGGACTAGGGGTGTGTGTATACATGCATATATAAAGTATGTTTATATATAAATATTTATACTAAGAAATGTATCTCTTATCTCCTATTAGAATTTAAAACAGAACGTTGAGTATTCTGACCTTTGTCAGAAAGCTCTGTGAAGCTTTCAGCTGGAGTGACAGACCTTTAGGCAAAAGCCATTGATATATATCTTACATCCAAATTAAAATGAGATCTGGCTTTTCTGTGCTTTTCAGTTGGAATTATTTAGTATTTATAGAAGAACTATCAATCTGCTGCAATGCAGATAACTCTGGACTGAGCTTTAATGGTACTGAACAGTGCTTCACAGTGATTTAGCTCCAGAAGAGAGGACTGCTGCATCCACAAGGAAAAGATGGGGAACTCATCGCCTATTTTGAGGGTGATGGAGTGAAGTGTAAAGGTTATCCCTTGTGCCAGTGGAATATTTTAAGGACTGAGAATGTGAATCAGAACTCTTGAAAGTGACGGGGGGGGAAAAAAAAAAGTCTGCTTTTGTGGACTTGACACAGAGAATGATGTCCGTGATTCCATTCCCATTGCTCCCTGGTGGCATTTCAGTGCTCTGTACTAACTCATTAGGGGCAGGAGGCAGCTGTAAGGGCAGCTCCTTGTTGCTGACTGGGGACAGAAGTGCCAGTCGCAGAGAACTGATGTTGCTAGTCCCAGTTTGTGCCTCGGACCTGATCTTTGCCCTGGTGTCCTCCAAGTCCACCGTAGGTGAGGGCTGATCTTTGTCCGTGGTGCTAAGGGCCAGCTCCTGTGTTAAGCTTCTGGCATCTGTGCTTCATAGTGCCTGGCCCAGCCCTCTAGTGGATTCTTGTGGGCCTAAGGTTTAATTGTCGCTAAATTTCTCCTTTCCAGGTTCAAAATGCCTAAAATAAGAGGAAGGCGATCATACAGTATACTGAAGTGAAGCATGGTGCCACAAGTGTGCTGTGTCCTGGGGACTGATGTGGGGGGGTTTAAGGCACGTTCATAAGCTGGAGAGCTGTTGCACGAGCATTTGGGAGGTGTTTCGAGAGCACTTACGGCATCTGAGTCTGTCCTATCTATCTCTGGCCCTCAAGGGCCAGCCCTTGAAGTACTACTGGATACCATTGGCTATTCTGTTTCCTTTTATATTTGGTTGGCACAGTCCAGAAACTGGGAGAGGAGCATTTGAGATCACTTTTCATCTAGGTTGACTTTTCGTTCTTGTTTCTTTTGTCCTCACTTTTTGTTCATACAGCTTATCTGAAAGTGTTTTATCTGTATTTTTACTTTGTGAGCTCTCCACTCCGTTACCCTGGATAATTGAGATTTGACTTTGCCAATGCATTAAATTTTAACCTCCTCCTACTGTAGTGCTGGAAACTGTGCAAAACAGAACCAGTTGGTTGTTGATTAGTTGTCAGAATCGCAAAGGGCAATGAAGCTCCAGTAAATAAAGTGTCTTCTCAGTTGGAGATAGTTTTGCTTCACGACTCAAGCTGAATTAAGTGGGGAAAAAAGAAGCGATTGAAGCTTGAAGGCTGAGTGAGACAAGTTGTGCATTTTTCAATGAAGTAGGAACGTCCGGATTTTCTTCAGGAAGGTACTGCAAATCTAACCAGACTTATGTCTGGAAAAGCCTTTGGAGTCCTACATGGAATTTCTTTTCAATCAGATGCGAAGCTTCATACCAAATCAATGACCATCACATTCTCTAAGTAAACTTTACGTGGTTCTCTCATGCTCCTTGCCCTTCCCTGGGATTTTATGTGCCTTTTTGATGCTGTGGTCTGGTGACGTGACCATCAAGTTGTGAGCTTTCCTTAAGTGATGCTCCTTCAAGAATCATAGAATCTCCAGTGTTGGAAGTGACCTGTAACAAACACTGTGTCCAATTCACGGTTCCACAAAAGACCACCCAAGCTTAGGTTAGGTCTTTTCTACACTTATAGAAACAGCTCTGAGCTGAGTACGTAGAACCCGCAGATAGAGAATGCAGAGCTGCACCACAGGTCACAGCAGCTGATTCATCCCCTCTGCCCAGTCCTGATGAGTCAGTGCTTGAGTGCTATGTGCAGTTCTCGGCCACCTGGCACAAAAAGGACTGTAGTGAGTGCAATACAGGGGCAGTTTGGTGGTTGCTTTGGGGATTTTTGAGGGAGAGGATATGTTGGTTCAGTTTTTTTTTCCTTTATTTTTGTCTTTCTGCATAGTTCTGATTATCTTTAAATAGTAAAGGCTCATTATGCACACCTCTCACCTTAGTTTTTGTACTCAAGCAGTAGATATCCACTGGTGGCTTTAAGAATTAGAGACCAGCTTAGGAAAACATGTTCATTTTGGTTTGTGGTTGAGCTTGCAGCTTCCACAGAGACTGCAGACGTATTAACTGTCAGAATCTGAAGCTGTATATAATGAAGCATCATTAAGGGACTGAAATGGCGAGGAGGTGTTGCTTATTCTTCTTACATCAGACACGTTTAAGGGGAAGGAATTGGTGCTGAGCAAATTCATTTTATTCCTAGTTTTTGTAAAAACACAATGTAAGTGTTCTTAAACGTCAACAACAAAATGTTGGCAGCAGTGAGAAATGAAAGGAGTGAATTGGTTGCTTTTTATGGTTTGCAAGGGCAGCAGTTGCCAAATGGCCTCGATTCGTGGGACTCAACAGGGTTCACCAAGTGAATCTTTTTTAATAAATACTTTGCTGGGAGCTGATTTCCGGTTTCCTTCTCTGTTCAGCAGTGAAACTTTCCCCTCGTTGGAGATTATTTTCATCAGCCGGAAAAGGTTTCTCTCCGGTGAAGCCTGACCCACAGGGGTTACACAGAGAGCACCCAGAAATGAACCTTACGGAGGGTGATTTTAATGAGGTATCTTTGTGCTGAGTTAGTGGCTGTGCAGTGATGAATGGATATGCAGTTAAGACACATCAGCCTCCTTGCCTCTTCCCTCACTTCTTTTATTATTTTTCCCCTAAGTTTTTTCCTCGAGGACTGAAAGAAGTGAACGAGGGCACTTAATTTTGGTGGAATCACGGAAGAGTTTGGGATGGCCTTGTTCTAAGCTGTTGTCGGGATATGGCACCTGTGTGTACAGCAGAAATGTTCTTTGGCTTCCCAGTCCTACAGGAATCAGACAGTGACATGTCATCGCTGTCTGATGGGTTGTCCCCTGGCTACCGAGCAGCCAGAAATTAGATTGGACTGAGGTTTTTGGTTCTGACTGTAAATCAGCCCTGCCATCCCTGTGCATCTCATCAGCAGCACATAAAAGGCTGAGGGCTGCAGCAAACTTGCATTAATTTTACTCACAGTTCAACATGCAGGTAACCCTGCTGTTCTGGGTTCTGTATCCCAGTGGGCTTCTCAATCTTTCCACAAAGAAAAATATCCCAGTTTCTTCCATCCAAGTTTTGCACTGAGGAATATGCATGGCAGAAAGCACTGGGCTGGGAGTCCTTGCCAGTGGGTTGCCCTAAGCTTGGGGCAGGTGTCTATAGGTTTTTGCTATTCATGCTGACAGTCAGCTCCTGTCTGCTCCCCGGTCTTGCCAGCATGCTCCTGTGAACTGAGCTGCTTTCTGAAAGCTGCTCCTAGGAAAAGGATCTACAGCTGATTTCTTCTCTTCACTGTAGGAAGCTGGATGAAGCTGGCTGCTCTGTATCGCTGTGCAGGAAGCTGTGGGCTGGGGCTCAGCCCTGGGCAGAGCTGGCTGAGTGATTCTGCAGGAAGGAGGCACAGGGAGCTGAAACACTCAGTGTCTGAGTTAACGAAATCCAAATGCACTAAGCAGAGCAGTACAGATGAGTTCAGTGCCCTGAGACATCCTCCACCTGGCTTTCACCACGTGTTTTCCCATCATCTGCAAGCACAACTTGTTAGGTTTTCATTAGGAGGCTGTGTCAAGGAGTCTGAAAAAACGTGTGTGTTTGTAAATGAACCTTAAGCTATCAAAAATGGCTAAAAACAGGCTGAACAGAATCTGTTTCAAGGCAAAAAAAAAAAAAAAACAAAAAAAAACCCGTTCAGGAAGGATTTTGTGAGCGTTGGCTGAGGCAGCAGCCAGGTCTGGGCCTTCTGATAATGAGGCTGCAAATCCTGTGTGGGCGCTGCAGAAGTGCTGCATTGGCTCCACCGGTAGCACTCTTCTCTTCTGTTAGCTCTTCTTTTCTATTAACAGTGCTGCTGCTGCAGGCTCCTGTCAGGGAGGTGCGTTCCTGCTGATGCCACGGAGCCCAGAAGCAGGCTGGTTTCGGTAAAGGGTGAGGATGTGAAGTGGTGCCTGCAGTCAGGCTCCCAGAGCTTCTCCTAGCCCCGGTTTCTGTGCCAAGGCTATTAATTAGTACAGAATGTTTTTAACTGCTCTTAACTCACAAGTCGAGGCACTTCATGAGTGCATGTAGCGCTGATGAGTGTTTAGAGGAAGCTGTCCTGGAGCTTGTGCATTAAACCTAACTTAGGCAGGGTGATCCAACTGTTCGTTTCTAGGGCTGTGGGTTTCCAGGGATTTGGTTTATGTGTCCCTGTTCTCCCCAAAGTGCTACAGAACCAAAGGTAACACATTTTGCAGGGAGCAAGTGCCTTGGTAAAGCTGAGTGCTTATTCAGTACGTATTGTATATGGTCTGTGAATGGATCTCCTTGAGGGTTAATGCTGTTCAGCAAGCAGTAGGTGATTTCTCAGGCACTCCAACACCAGGCAGAAGTTTAAGCACATGGGAAACCAGCAAGACTGGGTTCTGTGTAAGTATGTAGTTGCAAAGTACTCGAGTGTATCCTTGCTATGCCCAATGGTTGAGAGGCAGACAAGTGCAGCTCTGCCATGGAGAGTGGTATTTCTGTCCAAGATGCTCAAAAGCGCTGAACTAAATTGGAGCTCCAGCTCCTGTTTGCTTTCAGCAGTGAGCAGGATGCCTGTTCTCATCTGCACGAGGGAGCTGTGTCTTTTGCTCCAACACTGGGTGCAATACAATGAGTTCTCTGACATTAGCACAGCACTTGACTTCATGGGGCTGTGCAAGCAACTCATGCATTTTCACAACATCTAATGGGAGATGTGTGTCTGGCACAATTCTGCCTATCTCAGGACTGGTATCAGGCTGCCTGCTGTAGTTAGGAATGAGGTAAGCTCTGGTTGACCTGTTGCTTAAATGAAGACCTCATGACCTTTGCTAAATCAAAGGATAAATCCCTCTCAATTATTAATACCTTGTGTCTTGGAAATACAGTCACGCTGTGTGTCAGGGCATGTCATAAAATGAGCTTTGGTTCCAGATATTTCAATTAGAAAGGCCTCCAGTTCTCTACTGGTAGAACAAAAGCAAATTAACCTTTCAGTAACATCTCCAGACACCTTTCTCAGATCTCAATAACTTGTGTAGCTGCACAAATTGTGCTAGTTTAAGCAGTATGTCTGTTTTCAGCTCTTATCTATGCAATTACTGCTCGCGGCCTGCCTTTCCTTGATTGACCAAGTTTTAATTCTGGTTAATCACCTGGAACTCTTGAAGTGGAAGCAGGCTTTGCTTTGCTCTGCAATCTACAAGCTCCCGGCTTTGCTTTGATAGCTGTGCACTGTTCTGCTTTCTCTTGCTTAGAATTGCAGCCATTTGAACGGCAATAGCAGGAGGGCATCATCTACCCCTGTCATTTAGTCAGTGATTATTTCAAGCAGAGGCAAGGAATCTGAAAGCCATTCCCTGCCCTGCACTTTGCTCACTGAGCCCTCTGAAGCCCTGATGCTTTTACAGCAGCATGAATGGAGTCAGCCCCTCGCAGACAGGCTCTGTCATGCAGGGCTGGGGACCCAGAGAGTCACTTAACCTCTTCCTGACTCCATTTAACCTTGGGTGTAATGACAGAGGGGGGATAATTGCATCTATCTCTCTTAGGGCAATTTGATGCATAATTAATTGATCCTGGTTAACGCATTTGAGATCACCCATTGAGAAGTACTGAAGGAAGCAGAGGGCCACTGGGGGAGTGGAGCCCGTCCTGCAAAGAGCAGAGCACAGACGGCACATGTGGTGTGGTCTCACATCACTGGGATTGCAGACGCCCTGCTAGGAGCTGGTCAGTGCTGTGCTCTGAAAATACTGACAGTTGAAAGTCCTCACATTTGAGGAGGAAACAGTCTGCAACGGGAAAATGTATGTGTGTTTAAACTGACTTGGAAAAAATCTCACGTGAAATATATGTACCCAGCTTTATGAGTTACCACAGTTTATTGTGTACAAGATACTGAAAGCACGCTTGCAGTGTTGGTGAGGTTACACATTATAAGCAGTAGGTAAAAAGTGTCTCTTCTAGAAAAGCATTCCCTTTCAAATTCAGAATCGTTAGTGATGAGGAACACAAATTGCTTCTTGTCTGAATTTGACCAGCTTCAGCTCCCAGTGAGCTCTGGAGGGTACTGAACCTCTGCCACCAAGCTTGAGTAGCTTGTGAAAGTGAAAACTAGGCTGTCATCATCTTTGGACTGCAGCTACTGACACGCTTGAGCTTACTGACTCCATTTACCATGGAAAGTACCTTGCTGTCCTGTTGGTTTTCCTGTGGGTCTTCTGAACCCCCTCCAGTTTGAACACATTCTTGAGCTGTCGACCCAGAACTATGAACAGCGCTTTGGAGGTGCCAGCATTGAGGCCCTCTCCACACCTACATAATATTTCCATTTATACACTCAGTGAAGTTGCTTCTGACAACTCCATCATTTTCTTTTGGAGCTATTGCTGGTATTGTTTGAATTTCTTCTGCTTCTAATACGTTTAAAGCCCCTTATATACTTAAAAAATCATTATTACCTCTGCTGACTGTCGATACTGCTTTGATGTCCATTTGTTTCCTTTATCTACTTTGTACAAATTGTTAGCTTTTGATTTATATTCATTAAAAACAGCTTCACCTTTCTTCTATGTGCTATGCTAATACAGCTTCTGCTCTTCTAAGGAAACTGAATTAACCTTGTACTGCTCAGCTGTAGAGAGGTTATGCTATATCACGGGGCTTTGTAGTTTCAAATTAAACAAAGCATGAAGTAACTTAAAGGACTATTTCATAATAAAGCAAGTAGAAACCCGTGTCTTAACGCAAACAGGGCTTGATTCCTTTAGGCAATTCTGAACATTTCACATAGCTTAAAGTTTTATAAGATGACTGCTGTCCAACAGGGTGCATCTGCAGTCACTCACTGCTCAGGAGGCATCTTCATAATTGTTATCTGGTTCTAATATTTTTGTACATTGGACCTTTAAGAACCTTGCAGTTTTTCTTCTTTGACATTGTTAAACAATTCACTTGGATAAAAAGAGAAAGCCTGCCTGACAAAAAATTCTTTGTTTGAATCTAATAACGGTATGTAGGTTATTCACTTGATTGCTCAATTGCTTTGAAACTTTACATCCCATCTGCATCCCATAGGACCATGCAATTATGGGGAATGTTTACAGTTGTGCATACAGGATATTATTTCTATGGTTTTATTGAATTCACCACCACAATGTATGCTTGGTTACTCTTATTTCTGGGGCAGTGTGCACTTTTTTTTTTTTAATATCAGTTTCACTTGTTTCTTACCTTAGCTGACAAATTATATTGATTTTCCATGGTCTGCTTTTTATTAAAAAAAAAGAAAAAAGAACTAGTTGGCAAGATATCACGAGCACTTAGTAAATTCTTCTATTTCCCCTGCACTATTTTGGTTTTACATCGTGTATACAAATTTTTTGTGGCACTGTGTTGGAGACTGCATCCAGCACAAACCTGTTCTTTATTTCTTCAGAGTCCTCATACCTGTGTTTCTATGAGGATGAATCCTGCGTGTGTTGGCCTCTTCAGCAGCTTTGTGGTCTCAAACCAAACCCAGATCACTTGTTCTTTCCTCAAAGACACCCCGGTTTCACTGTACCACACAGCTGTTTCTGCTGTTGGTCATGTATTTTCCATCACTTCATCCCCCACTCCCCCCAGAAAACACCAGCTTTCCTTTCAATGCCTCATGCTAATTAGAGAAAATTTAGTCTGACTCCTTCTCCATCCCCTTGGTGATCGTGGGTTAGTGCAAAGCTTGTTTGCCTCCTTGCTTTCCCTCATCTCATGCTCATCAGCCATTCCTCTTGAATTTTTACCTACGGAAACTGTATTTTCCATGTGCTAGATCTGTTGAGAACCTGGTTTCCAAGGTCAGCAATGTACCTGTGCCCTCATTGAGCACAGAGACATGAAAAGATCTGGCCAGAGTTGTATCAAGTTTCTGTCATTCACGGGACGGGGAGCACAGAACAGCCCTAACGAATGTTGCTGTGTGTGCATCAGATTTTGAGCTTTCTTGCTTTCCTGCCAGGTGATGCAAGTGTGTCTGCACTAGGAAATAAAGTTAGCTCACCATTTTCAGAAGTGGTTATAGAGGTTTTGAGTGCCAATGCTGAGATCCTGTGGAAAGTCTGGATTTTACCAGAGCAGATTTCTTACAGATTTATCAAATCGTGCAGGAAATTACTGCTCAGTTCATGTTTGCTGTTAAGCCTGTTAAGATAAAATTTGGTAACGATGTAGGAACAAAGACAGAAAATGGGTAAAGAGAAGATCCATGTCTGTGTTAGAGGTCTCTACCCCAGATGTGCTACTTCCAAGGATGCTCAATTGAAAATCCACCTCCTGGTCTTGTAGGAAGTGTGTGCTTCTACCATCACCCCCAGACTGATCAACTAAAATGAGGTTAGTCTTCCTGCCTTCAGTCCACAGTGCCTTAATAGCCTATAAATGCAGCTGAGAAGGATGTAGGACGTTCTGATCCTTGACACCTTACTCATACCTTCAGATGCTGCTAGTTTATTTTCTTTAGTGGCAGCCCATCTGGAAAATCCTTTCCAAGGAGTTCACATGCTTTCCTGTCCCCCATGTACAGCGCTCATTGCATTTCCTTTCTTTTCACTTTCATATCTGGAAGGTAGAGTTAACGCTTAAAAATAAACGTGTGATAGTGGGTGTGAAGAGGGAATGGGGAGAACAAGTTTTCTGTCTGTCAAAATGAAGACATCAACCTCTGCTTTTATTTTTTCTGGCATGTGTGCCTTAAATAGAATGACTGGGTTGGGTGACTTCCAAGTGTTTGCTACGTTTGGCAATCCTTCTAAATTGTAACAGATGAAGTTCTGCTATTCCATATGATATGCTCCTTCCCCCTTTTTTCGGTGACTCTGTGAAGCTCCTTGGGAATTCAGCACAGCGTTCACATCTGTTCCGTGGATGGATGTCCAAGGCTAACAAAATGCCTACTGGACTCGGAGTTATCTCCGCCAGAAGCCATATGGTTGTGTTTTAGTTTTGCAAGCACAGTGCAGTAAAGAAAGGATGCTGGGCCAAGAGAGAAGGGAGGGGAAGCGTGGAGCTTGAAGGTAAGCTTCTTGTCAGTTGCTGCTAGAACAGGAAGATGCATAGGTCACAGAAAAATAGGAAACAAACACTGAGAGTAGAGATTACTTTATGAAGTGTTTTTAATTACATGGCAGTCATTTACCCACCAGGCTGTCTGGGGAAGTGGAGTCGCTGTCCCTGGTGGTGGTCAAGAACTGTGGAGATGTGGCACTGAGGGACGTGGTTAGTGGGCATGGGTCAGTAGCAGAACTAGATGAACTTAATAGTCTTTTTCATCTTTCATGGTTCTGTGATCTTTATGTGCTGCTGTTGACCACAGCCTCGTAGCGCGTTTACTCTTGCCTGCTGTTTCCAAAATACTGTAACAGTGTGGATAATTGCATGCTCCCTTTTGGCCTTACGAACACACATCTGCTGACACTTCTCTGAACCATCAGCACCTGATTTCCCATTCGGGTTGTTCTGGTTTTGTTGGAGAGTGTGGCTCACGGAGAGCTCTGACCTTCTGCAACTTGAGAGGGAGCTTAAAGCAAATCCTTACCAGATGCCCCATCCTTCCAGGTCCAGCAAATGTAAGGTGGGAGCTGTGCTGCTGAGGTATCATTAAGTGAGACAACGTGATGTCTTGTGTTTCTCTTGAGATGTCTTCTGTTGAGGATTTGAAAGTTGGTGCTCAGTGAAATTTACATTTCAAGCTGAAGATGATAGATACGTGAAAAGTTCCAGAATTTTGGAGCCATTATGTTTAGATGTAGCAGTTGGACACCACGCTTTCCAATAAACTGCAGTGTATGAATGTGTACACTAGAACAAGCATTCCGGTTTTAGAGCTGTCTGATTTTTCTTGTTTATTTCTTTCTTTTTTCCTCTCTGAAATTGCTTCTAGATGTTGTTGCCAGTTCTGAGTTATTTCTGTAGAACGGTGTTAACATGCTAACCGTGGCTTTTACCCCGTGGTACAGGACATAAGGAAAGATGTGACCCGAAGGCTTTTCAGCATCAGGTAGACAGAACAGGCAAACGGAAAGAGAAAAGATGGGTTGCTGATGTGGACTGTTGGGATGGGAGCAGTGCTGGCAGCCTGGAGCACTAGCCTCCTCCTCCTTTTCTTTTTTGACCAGTTTCTCCCTGACAGATGCTGAACTGCTCACCAGAGTTAATATCTTGCAGGCTGTGGAGGACGTGCAGCCACTTCTTGTGTAGTGTTTTACGAAGATGAACAACAGTAGCATAAGCTATAATTGGAGCTTGCGAGCAACTCATCTGTTCTTACCCAGAAATAATATCAGCATGAACTCTTGTGCCTTCATAGAGTTATGTGGGCTTGAAGGAAGTGCATCCGTTCTGATTTTTCCTGCATCTGAGCAGAAAAAATGTCCTGATAATTTGCTTGGGATCTACTTTGGAGGGTGGTTTCAGAGATGTGGGCACTTAGTATTTCAAAGTTTTCCTTAGTATTAATACTTTGAGAGCATTTTAGATTAGTCAAACAGTAAGCCTCTCATCTGAGGTAGGAGCACTCAAAACTGAGTTTTGAATCATGAGAGCAGTTCCCGTTTCATGTATTTTCTTTTGAAATGTTTTAATAAATCTACTGTACGTTTCTGGAAGGGACAAAGTGGCCCTTTGTTCAGCTCTGTGTGGTACCAGCAGATGTCAAGCTGGCTCCCCAACAAGGTTTTGGGGTTCTTGCATGCTGTCTGTAAAACTTTTCTGTCGTTGTCTGTTTTGTGATAAGTGGGAGGAGATGCAGAAAGCCTGTACATGAGGATGTGTTGCCTGCTGGACTTGTTCTTCCCCTCTCTTGTGATCCCAGTGCCTTGGCTCTAGCACAGGCAATTCCCAAACTCATCCAAATGCACCTCATGGTTTTTAACACAGAGTTTTTATTCCAACAACTTCCTTTCTAAATTCCAGCCTCATCCCGTTCACCACAGAACTATCTTTATTCCTGTCTTCAAATGTAGTTGTATCTGTGGCAACAGCAGTTATAGCCTATGTGGTAATACCCACGAGGAAGTACAGAGCACGGAAATGGTTTGTCTGTTTGTGGCTAGTGATCGTTCAGTGTTTTTAAGTGACTGACTATAGGGACTGGTCCCTAAATGGGGACTTAAATGTAAGTATATGCTTATATTGCTTGTAGGATTTTAAACATGTGCCTGAGTTCACGTAGCTGGGACACATGGTCTGCAGATGCCTAGTTTCTACTCCTCCCACAGCTGGAGGACTCTCATCTAGAATTATTCTTAATACAGTTATTCCCCCAATTCACCTACGTGTCTTGAGTTTATTGTAGTATGTTATTTACAACTAATGTTTGTGTTGTTCTTCTCTACCCGTGTCAAACAGGGTGCCCGCACTGTAAAAACGCCATTCCACATTTTACAACTGCTGCTGACGTCTTTAAAGAAGATCGGAAGGTAACTAATTTGCTATTGATTATTTCTGAGATATTTAAGGTCCTTCCCCCCAGTCTGTGCTTTGCAGGCTTTGCTTACTGATGAGGTGGTAGACTTGCAGGTAAAATTGCTGTTGAACTAATGGACGTGTATCTGTGTCTGAAAGGTTCTATTTTTTGGTCAAACTGAGTTACACTTTAACAGCTTCTTTACTTTCTTTTATTTGTTGTATTTTCTGTTTAATTCTTTGTGCAAGAGTTCTTTCCTATGAAGTGTGTCACGTTATTTCTTAGTGAAAGATTAATAAAAGAAAATTCACACCTTCTTCCTTCCCCTTTAACTTTGGTCAGGCATAAACCTCATGTTTTGTGATGTGCTTGAGAGCCTTACTTGTATGAATAACCCTTGCTTGCATAAATATGCTGCGTTCTTATTGGTTGGCTGGCTTGAGTCTGGGATGTTGTGCCCTTCTTTAGGGCCTTCATACTTCTCTGCCTTGAAGGTTCATCTGATGGCCAGAGTGCACCATTTCATTTCCCTGCATCAGCTGAGCCATTTTAACTGAGGGCATGCATGTCTGGAGTTAAAAACCAAAATTCAAGCAATTGGCTTAACCAGATAACTGCTTAGAAACATGCTTATTATCTCTGACTGAACCATATTTCATTCTGATCTCAGTATTTGTTCTAATACCATGGTGGCTCTGTGTTTCACTGTGGCAGGGAAAAGATTTCAATTCAACAGGGAAAAAAAGAGGCAATTTTGAAGCAGTTACACCCCTGTGAGTCTGCCTGCTGCAGACTCACTTGTGAGTGCTTTTTTCTCTTGTCCGTGTTTTTTTCTGTAGCTCACACAAGCTACAGATTGTCAAGAAAGAAATCATCCCTCCATCACTGAATGCATCAGATCAGCAGTCCCTCACTTACACCCTCAGGCCCAGGTTGCACGTGGAAGGTTTAGAGGCATGCAGCTCTCACTTCTCTTACTGCTGTAAATCTGTGCCTCCAGATGCCTGTTGGTTTCTCCTTTCTTCCTGAGATCTCTGAGAGTGTATCCTTGTTTTCCCACCTTCCTGTAGCTCTAAACTGAGCCAATTCTTCCTAAATTCATTAAAATTTCACTCAGAGGGGATGAAGCAAAAATCCCAAACAATGTGAAACTTTCCTGTCGGATCCCCAGGATGTATTAGCGACCGATGTGGATCATAGCACGGTGTATCGGACGTGGTGGTGGTGGTAAATGAAGGTTTGTGAAGCTTTCGGCTCAGACTGCAGCTTAGAGAGGGCTCAGCGCAGAGCTGTGGCTGGCGGTTGCAGCTCTTGATTTCAGTGTAAGGCTGGAGTAGAGAAATATAAAATGTAATGAGTTGGAACAGGAGGGCCGGTGGGGAATATGAGGACTGGTATAATTTTGGAGAGGTGTGTGCAGTTAGCAAAAGTGATGTTATTCCACCCTTGTGACAGAGAAGTGCCAGGGATTGTTTATCCGGGGAACACTATTTGATTGTGTACAGTCATAACCTGCCAAGGTTTCTTGCTTCCAGAAGTTGCCCTTGTAGGAAAAAGACTAAGTCTATTCAGATCTTAAAGGGTGCCTGGCTGTTCCCACAATCTGTGCTGGGCATATCCCCACATTTCAGAATGCCTGAGCCTGAACCTTTTGCAAATTTGTGGTTTCCTGGGGTTTGAAACTTCTCTAAAAATGGTGCTTAAAGTAAAGAGAAGTGCTTTTTCCTTCAGAAACGTAGTAGGATTACTAAGTGTATTCATTTTGATTCTGTAGTACTGGCTTTTTTCTGTCTTTTTTTCTTTTTTTCCCCAGAGGAAGATTTTTTTCACTTTACAGGAGTAGCATTTAAACTGTATCTTCTTTCCAGCAGGGGTGGTCCTTTAATTAAACATTTAATTCTGCAGAAGCCAAAGAAAAATGAAAAACATTCCAGCTGCGAATGGTTGCAAATGGTATCTTAACAGGTGTCCTTTGGGAGGCTGCGTCTCTACATAGGAATTTTAAAGACGAGCAGAACTCGAAGCTGTTAAAACATGTCTCTGGCTCTTGAGATTGGCACTAAGAGGGTGATTTTGGTGCAGCATCCCCTGCAGGGATGCTTGTGGCACTGTGTGGTTTTGCATCATCTGCACAGCTGGAGTCAGAGTTTGGAAACGCAGTGCTGGGAACATTGGCTCCTTGTGTCAGCTTGGCAGCCACGTTGCTGCTGGTGCTGTCACAGAAGCAGGGAGCCTGGGTGCTGGCCTAAGGGCTCAGCCCTGGGTGTAACCAGGGAGGGCTCCCGCAGAGCTCAGGCTGCCTGCGTGGCTTCGTGGGCCTGGAGGCATTCAGTGCCAGGGAAAGCAGATGTGGGACAGGCTGGTCCAGTGAGGCAGCGAGCGTGTTGCTTTCAGTTGTTTACAAAGAAAGAAAGAAAGAGGAAAAAATACTATGTGGAGCGTTCTTGCCTTGGGGAGCTGTGGCCTTTGCATACAGCTGCTAGGGGAAAGCCTTTGGCCATTGTTTCGCAGCCGGAGTTTTGGCAGTGACCAAAAACAAGATGCACGTGTGAGGGTTGTTGCTTCGCAGAGCAGATGGAAGATGTGCACTAACTACTCTGGAGGCTCTTGAAAGAGCACAGGCTAAATCTTCAAATATCTGCATTCTGCCTTTTGGCTGATCGGAATGTTCAGCTTGAAGGAATTGATTTGTAACGCTCCAGTTTGGATTAGCTGAAGGAAAGCTATTGACTCTTCAAGCCCTCTCAGTAACAAATCTCTGTAACCCCCCAAGGAGACTGCCGTTTGGCCAGTCTTCTCCAGTTCCAGAGAAGACAGTTCATGAACAAATGCATTGGCCCAGATCGCAGCACTGCAACTGGGATTGTATTGGAACCACAGAAGCAGAGATTGCTGGGAGGAATTCAGCTCTTGAGCTGAGCTGCTGTGCCAGCAGGGAGCTGTGAGTTACAGTGAGACTGGTGAGTCCCCATGTGTTGTGCGTTGGCTTTGTGGCCTTGGTTTTAGGTTTTGAACATGAAGATAACCACCATGGCAACATATAGAACCACAGAATGGCTTTGGTTGGATGAGAACACGGAGATCATTGAGGCCCAACCCCTTGTGTGGGCTGGTTATCCCCCACCAGGTCAGGCTGCCCAGGGCCCCATCCAACAGAGCCCTGAATGCCTCCAGTGAAGAGATATCTACAGCTTCTCTGGGCAGCCTGTTCAACTGTGCCATATAGAGTTATCCAAATGCGTTTAATATTTGAGTTTAGCCAAGAATTTGATCTCTCTTTGCTTAAAAAGGATGTGCTGAATTTCTTTTTAATTAGGCTCATTAAAGATGGTGATGTTAGCACTGTACATCTGGGTGACTACTAATGGATCTTCCCTTTGCAAATAGGCCTGCTTGGAGAACGGCTGATGAATTGCAGCCATGCTAATGCTGCTGTGGTACATCAGGACATCTAATAATGAATCTTCCATTCACGAGGCCATTTGCATTGAAGACAGTAGCTGAATCTCAACAAGCTTCAGCAGGCTAGTTCATAACAGTTAGGATCCAGAGCAGGTAATATAAATAGAAACTATGGAGTAATCATAGAGAAGAGTGTGCATCTGTCTTGCTCATAGGTGCTTTTAAGACATTTGGCAACAACAGACTTTTTTTTCCCTCATAATCAAGTAAGTGTCGTATGGAATTGACTACGCTTTAAAGCCATTGCCTAGTAGCACTCTTCTCCACGTTGCAATTTTAGATTTATTTTAATTTTTTTAAGCTTGTCATATATCATTCCATTCTCAAATCAATATTCAGTTATTCACTTCCATTTTCATAACAAGAGTCAATATTAGCTCCAGCTGAGATTTATTCCTTGAATCAATACAGCAGTGTATGGCAGTGCATATTTTAGAGGAGAAAGGCCGTGATTGTAGGATGTGTTTTTACTATATTGTTGGATAATGACTGGGGGGCAAACAGTTAAAATGAAAGGGGTTTTGTAATAGAAGGGAGTTACTGGGAGGTCAAGGGATCCCACTTTCAATTTTATACACGTGTGTTTGAACCACTGGCTGTACTTTTGTTCCTTAACTGCAAGATCCCTCTACAAGAAAAAGTTGCTTCCATAATCCTTCTGGAAGGGAACTGTGGCAGCTGATGTTTGATTAGATGATGCTGTAAATGCTACTTCTTCCTTCTTATACTTGCATGGGCAAAAAGAGCCAACGAGAAGAGCATCAGCATTGTCCCTTAATGATCCTGTGATTCTGTGATTGTTACATTTGAAGTACGTGGAGATCAGTGGTCACACTTCCAGCATAACTCCACTTGTGCTTAAGCACCTCGCTGAAAAGTTCTGATGTTTGCAGCAGCCCGACACTCCTGATCAGACCACTTCATGTGAACGGTGTGCCATGCTCATTTCCTTCTGTAAGTGCTCTTTAGAGCTGGTTGTGCATTGCTCACATTCAAATGCAGTGCAGAGTTCAGCTTGTGACTCTACAATTCAGTTCCTGTTTGTTTGGTAAAACCATAAAGCGTTGCCGTGGGACTTATCTTTTAAGATAGTTATTTTCCAGGTGTTGCTGGAATCATAGTGAACTTTACCAACTATGGAGCAAAGGAGAAATGCATGCTAACCTGATATTGCTATTGTTATGCACAGTATGCTGGTGTTATTAATTATTGCCGTAAGCTGCACAGCAATTGTGAGGAACCAGCAATAATAGCAGGAAGACTGGATGTATTGTAGGGAATTTCCTGGGGCACCGAAGTCCTCTGATTGACTTTCTTCTCATTCAGTGACTGTTTTGTTTTGGACAGGATAGTGATAAACCTGAGCAGCACTGTCTCTGGAGGGAGAACTTTTATATAATGATGTGTTGTCAATATTTAAGGCGGCGCAGCTTTGGTTTATGGAGAATCCATAACCCTATGGAGTTTGTGTGCGTGGCAGATAAAGCAGTTCTTTTTTATAAATTACAAAATGTTTTTTTTTTTTTTTTTTTTTTTTAGTGAATTTCTCCTTCTGGTTAAAAGAAAGTTAAGAATGCTCAAGAAATTAAATTTTAGCTCCCCTGGTCAAAAACTCTGTAAAATCCATAAAATCAATCTTGTCTTCTGCAAGCTGTTACGATGCATTCTTTTTTTTTTTCATAATGAACATATATATACACACCTGAGTCCTGCACCAGCTCCTCCTGGTGAGGAAGAGCACAGATTTTTCACATTTTTTTTCCCTCTTCGTGATGATACATGTGCACATAATTCATGAGGGATGACACCAAGTGTCTTGGCTCCTGGGTATGAGTCTGGGATGTCTTATCTTAAATCTGTCTGAAATTTCTGCTTAAATACAGTTGTTTTTACAAGGCAATGCATATGGGTTTTGCTAACCCATGTTTTCCAGTGAACTTGAGTGCAGACTGGCTGCTCACAGTTAAATTTGAGCATAGTTTCTGCAAGTAGTGTTTCCTAGAAGTCTCTCACCTGAGAAGCAGATGTTGGTAGAAATTTTTCAGCCGCTGTTTTTTTCTGACTCAGTTTCTTTCTTTAATGACACAAAAACTGATCTTTGATAAGACTGAGAATGAGAGCAAAACCTCCATGTAATCTGTGACTGCTTGCTTGAGCTGGGACTCAAGCAAAGACTTCCTTTTGTGGGCTGCTGTGACATTTCCCTATGGTGGTGAGCTGAAAAATGCTGTCAGAAATGGAGCTGAATATTCACAGTCCATAAAAACATCATCAGAAGTGAAGCAAAGGGGCACTGGTTCTGTCTGCTGGGATTCTGGTACGTTGTGGAGTTCAGTTGTGTGGAATTGGTCCTGAGTCAAGGATTGTGGTTTGCTACAGGTAGATTCCAGTATTACTTTTCTCTTGTTGCTGTGCACTATATTTGATCTTCCACTGTGAGGCAGGCTAGGCAATTAGGAGTGTGATGCTATGGTAATGAGTGCATGGAGATGGTAGCAGCCTCTATATTTAGGCTGCCTTCACATTTGCACTCTAAAGTAATCACTCAGGCTTTCCTAAGTACCCTTACTCAGCTGCTGTTGGCAGCAGGCATTTGAAATCCAGCCCCAGGATGCAGTCTTGGGAATTAAATGTCTCTCTATGAAGTTTTGTACAGGTCTGCATGAGTAACGTCTCTTCTGGAAATTACCATTTCTCTTCTCTCGCTGGCTTTAAAAATATCTGAATGTATGCTTTGAAGAGTTGGGCTCAAAGTGACGTTTGTGGAGAGGCAGCAAGTCTGTGGGGCCATGTGGCAGGAGTGCTTCAGAGCACAACAGACCACAGACGTGTTCTCCAGATAATGCTGTAGGTGCTGTTAGGCCTATTAGGGTAGTGTGACCATTGCAGCCATGCTTAGACTCGGATCTTTGTGCCTTCACCCCTTGACAAACGCACAGGTGGATTTGAACACAGCTGATTTGAAGGGACCAGCGCTGGTGATGCACTGGCATGGGCTGCCCAGGGAGCTGGTGGACTCACTGCCCCTGGAGGTATTCGAGAACCTTGTGGATGTGGCACTGAGATTAGTGGGCACGGTGGGGATGGGTTGCGGTTGGACTGGATGGTCTTTTCCAACCTTAACTGTTCTGAGATTCTTTGGTACTATGATTGTAGCCCTTCAGGCATCTGATTAGAGGCACTGAGTTAACGGTATTGAACAGGGTTAATAGTTGCTTAGCACACAGCATTCCTTCACCACACCATCTCCTCGCCGAGATCTAGTCTCATGAAAGCTGTTTGTAAGTAAATGGGGCTCCTTGTTCCAACCAAAGCCAGCCTAGATGATTCCAAGGAGGTGCAGATAAAAGGCTTCTCTCCCCAGCAGTGTACTAAGAACTAGTTTTCCTAATCTCCAAGGCTTCGTCTGAGAGCAGGTGGATCATCAGTCGTGACAGCTCCGTGTCTCAGTTCAACTGCTAAGATCTGGATGACTGCACATTTACCCTCCCCTCGTTTCTGACTCTAATCTCTCCCTGTGTGGTATTGGATACGTTGAGGAGGAAAGAAAGCAGTTTTACTTATTCTTCCTACTTCTGGGGAGCCAGAACTTCCAGTACGTTTTGTAAACTAATATTGTGACATCAAATAAATGTTTGTCTCCGTTGTGAGCTTTCTTGCACAAAGAGGTAGCCAGCAGGGCTCTAAATTTTGTCTGACTGCTAAGGTCAGGAAGGCGTAAATACTTGGATGAACCTGTTCACAGTCTATTATTCCTGCCCTTTCACATAACTGGCTCTGTATGAGTCGGTGTCTTTCAGTTCATAAGAAAAAAAAAAAAGTTGTGTTCATCCCTGTTTTTAACAGCTGTCAAGAGTCCTGTCTGTGTAATAGCCTCAGCACATTTCAGTCAGATTGTTTGAAGGAGTCACCAGTAATGGAAATCTGAAGATAAGATGTGCCTGCTATGAAATTAGCACTGGATACACCATAACCCACAATTGCAAAAATTATTCTTCTGGTTTGTAGCTTTTTGACACAGCTTGCACTTAAACCTGCTTACTCTTCAGCAAAGCATGTAATGGGGTTGTGAAGGCAAGCAGCCTGTGCTCTGAGCAGTCGGTGTGAAATGGCAGCACGGGGCTCCGCTGCTTTGTGTAGCAGCCTGTGAACTGCGTTTTGGTTTAACATCAGAAATGTGAAGTGCAGCCCATTCTCGGTACTTCACAGGTTCAGGTTGCAAATGTCAAATGCTCTAAACTAGAGTTTGCCCAGCTGTCGTTCTGGGGCTGCATTTCCTTGTACTCCCTCCTGAGCAGGAAGGCTGCGTCCTGCTCGGTTGTTTGTGTGACAGTAGCATCTAGAGGCTTCAGAAGGAATTAAAGCCCATTTTGCTAATGGCTGTGCCTCCGTACAGCCCCTGCCTCAAAGGATAGACAGAAAAAAAAGACATGGGGAAAAAAAAACAAGAGGTGAAGGCAGGTGAGCTGTGAGCAAGCAGCGTGCTTCCCTCCTGACTGCTCAGTGGACAGCACTCCTATACAGCACTCCTCTGCTGTGCTCTTGGCAGAAGTCATGAGTTCTCCCGGTATTATGTATAAGCTGCAGCAGCATCCTGACGGTGGAGGCTTGCTTTGTCTTCTGCTGCCTCACGCTGATCTCTTGTGTTTCAGATCGCCTACGCTGCAGTGGACTGTGCCAAAGATCAGAATCATGACCTGTGCAAGCAGGAGGGAGTGGATGGCTACCCCACCTTCAACTATTACAACTATGGGAAATTTGTGGAAAAATATACTGGAGAGAGAGGGGTGAGTAAAAGCAAGAGTCATCTCCTGATAAAGGGAGGAAGTTCTCTGCCTGCCTTGCAAAAGGATAAATGCTGCATGGTACATTTTTTATCACACTGAAAGAATGTGTAACTGCTTCTGTTACTGACACTCACAGATGAATCACTGCATACCGCACCACTGTACATTTCTGCATTACAAAAATACTTGGTTTATTTTAGGAACATGAGAAGAGGAAAAAGAAGATTTGATAATGCTTTGTTTTGTGTTTAATTTTTTAAGCTGAAATCTGAAGTCAGTTTGCACCAAGAGAAAGCAGAGAGTGTATTACAAGGGCTGCTGCTAGGTGCAGGAATGCCAGAAGATACAGATCTTGCTCCTGTCAGTTCTGGAGCTAGTTCATGCATATACTGTAAACGTGCTTCAGTTCCACCAGGCTGCCAAACAGACCATTGGTTTCACAGCAGGGACAAAGCTGTCCCTTGGAGACCAGGGGAAGCTAGATGTCTCATTCTCACTGGGTTGGATTCAGTTGTGTAGCACAGGATGGATAGACCCACTGTGCCATCCAGCCTGTGAGCTGAAGTTTTATCCTGTTGTCCTGCTGTGGCCATCATAATTATATGCTCTGAGTACAGTGGGTAGAAATGGCATAATGTGTTCTGTGGTTGTAAAACGCCTGAAAATAAGGAACCAGTATAGTTATTTGTGTGTTCTTTGTCATAAGTATGTGGAGAGAGGTTACTTCTCAGCAGTGATTGATTGCTCAGAGAAGCAACAGTCTACAAGAAAAAAAACCAACAACTTGTGTCTTCAAGCTATCCAGTCATTTTGCTAAAAGAGCACTGTGTGAAAATCATTGCTGCTGTTACAGTGTGCCAAATTAGAGAGAAGCATGAAGGAAAAAAGCCAGATTCTGAGGTTCTTTCTCAGTCAGGATCTTAGGGAAGCCTTTGTGGAGCTTCACCTCCCAGTTTTCTCCAGCATTAGGACCACAGTAATTGCCCATTTGTGGAGCTGATCCGGGCGTAGTTATGGATACTGTGCTAAGTTCAGCTTGGGGAACTTTTCTTATGAGTAAAAGTTGGGTGCAGTAGCCAACAATTAAGTACAATTTCAGTCGCAGTCTTCTTCATCTTTCCACCCCTACTTACAGAAATGATACGTGAAAGGAGGTGGCTGATAAAAAGAATTCAGCAAGACAGGAGTGCTCTGAGGCCACAGCAGTTGGGAGATGATTATCCCCGTGCCGGAAAGTAGACTGACTAATACTCCGCATGAAGCCAAACATTTATTGGCTAAAATTAAATTACCCAACAAGAACATCACGTTCTCTGCTGCTGACAGCTGTGCTCCCTTTCCACCTTTCAGCCCCACGGTCTTCTGCTTCTGCAGCATCAATTAGGATTTGTTATCTCCAGTGGTGGCAGTGCCCTCCGTGGAGCTTCCAGCTCTGTTCACACATCTGTTTCAGTACCAAGGCATTGTGATGTTTAAGGACTTCTCATCAGCACAATGGCACCTTTTGAACCATTACCTTGGCCAACTAGGTTGTATCTTGCAAAAGAGGGCACTTGACATCTTTAAGAGAACAGTCTTGACACAGTTGTTGAAATACCAAGGTCGGTGTCTAGGCATCCAGATTGGAAATTCTGACTGTAATTGTGATAGCATCTTGAAAAACTATAATTCCCTTCTTCTCGATAGGTGGAGGAGGAGGGCAGTTGTTAGTTTATTGTGAAAAATGGTGAACTGTGGAATCTCTGTGGTATTTTTCTCGTTGCCTTTTAGTGGAACAGCACAGGGACAGAGTACTGCATGATGGAGCAGCGCAGAAGCAATAACTGTTCCTTAGTTGACATTGTGCCAACTTCCATTGGCTATTGGACACGGAAGCTAAAAGTGTTCTTGGCACCTACTTCTGGTTGCGGATTTGTTCAAAAATTATATATATATATATATGACCCATATATATATTTTTCTTCTAAAACAGGAGTCTGGATTCACCACTTTCATGCGAACCCTTAGAGAAAGAGACCATGAGAGAGTAGGAAAGAAGAAAGATGAATTGTAACGTCTGCCTCAAAAGAAGCTTTCCGCTGCACTGTGAATGGTTCCAGGTCTTTTGTTAATGCACCTGAGACTTCACACATTCTCAAGACAGAGACTTTTTTTTATAAAACAGCCATGGCCGTTTTGTACAATTTTGAAATAAAGTGAAACCACTTGATTTTTAAAAGGAGAAAAAAAAAAAAAAAAGAAATTAGAACGTTGCCATAATGTTTTAAAGAAAACTTAGCATTTTCTCTCATGTTGTGAGACTATGCCCACTGACACTCCTATGCAATATTTTTGTAGTCTGTAGTGTGTCTGTAGGTGTTTGATAAGGTGACTTTTTTTTTAAAGGTATCGCAGTACCTGTTTAACAGAACAACAGTGGGGGTGGGGGAGGAGATGACACTTTTATTTTCTTTTTTAAACCAGCGAAGGAAAGTGGGACTTGTAAGACACAGATTATCCAAATGCAGTTTTACATTCCTTTGAAATAGGTACTTGTTCTTCAGCGAGATTTGGGGAAACAATATTAAGGTGCTCAGGGATAAATAAGGTGTTTGAGTTAATGAAGACATTATCATTGGCCAATCCAGATCTGTTGATTTCACTTCAATCTTTCGACCAGGACTGTTTACATAACCTTCATAGAATGTATTGATTTTATTGAGACAAATATCAAAAATCTACAAGGCGTGGGTAAAATTAAACCAAACCCTACATTTTTGACATCAGTATTGTCACATGCCTCTGTACGTCACTGTAGGAGTGGTGATCTTATGGGATATAGTCACCCTTGTAGGGTATATAGCCTCCCTTCGAGTTAAGACAGGACCATCTGAAATGTTTGTTGGAAAAGTGTTACATTTAAATGTTTTGATAACTACTTCTAATAATGCAGTAATTATATGCATTAATGTTTACATTCCAAAAGTTTATCTGCATTTGTATGTTGGAGATTTCCTTTCTGCTCTTGAAGGAGTTGCATACACAATCTCTTAGACAAAACCGTCCCTGTAAAAACTGGATTAGCAGCAGTTGATGTGTTAACACCTGATGTTTAAAAAAGAAAGAAGACATTATCTGGACATTACAGGAGGAGGGCAGGAAGTTGCGATTTGCTACAAATAAATTTGGAAAAAGAAAGTCACTTTTATTGCTTATCAGCCTTGTTCAGGTTCTTCTGTGTTGGGTCGTCCAAGAGAACACCCACAGGCAGAACAGGACATTGGGCACTGCAGGGTGGACACCTGCTCTGCTCTGGGGATGGCAAAGTGTTCAGCTGTGCCAGGATCTTTATCCATCCACCATCACACTCAGCAGCAGACGAAACAGCTTCTCACAAATCAGCTATCCAGTCATACCTAATATCCTAGGGTGAAAGGAGCTTAATTTATTAAGAGTCTTACTGTTTTTTTCTCTCCTGCTAGCAAGATGCATCACGTTGTGTTCACTGCTTCTGCATAAAATCGCGATGGCTCTGTCCAAGCCAGCCTCGTGCTCAGCAACATGTGTTCCGACCTGCATTTAACAAGTAATATGCATCAGTGCCATTGGATTTGAAACAGGAGTTTCTTTGCTTACCAGCAGACAATTGAGAACGATAGCGCAGAACTTCCTGCAATGTTTTTGATCTCAGAGTCAAAGCAGCTGGCACTGAGGAAGGCAAACAGTCTCCAGAACTGCTTGTAGGCTGTGCCCGTGTTTGTGCTAATTGCTGAGAAATGTGGACTTCTTTTGAAGGGAAAAAAATAAATCATGGCTTGCCAATGGTGACATCACTTGTCAGCATCGCTCTGAATTGCAGGCTTTAGTAAATGTTTAGGATAGGACAATTGCACACTGTGCTTCAGACCCGTAATTCCTTACAGCTGGTTACACCATAATAAAATTAAAATTAAGGATTCTCGTTTTTCCCTTCAGTCCTTTGTCAGTTACTTCTTGGCCTTGGGCTTGCTTTTTTTTCCTTTTTTTTTTCTTGTCTAATCATGTGTTAATGCACAAATATAAATTATTTCAGAATAATTTACCTTCTGTTACAAGGCTGTGATTGATTCATCTGGTTTATAGCCTGATTTTTGTATTTTTATTTTTAAAATCCAGTTTTGAGCACCACAGACAGTTCCATCAAATAGCTGACAGCAGCCTGAGTAACTGTGAGCTACAGCGTGCCATGAGCTGGAAGCTTTACTCCCAAGGCCCTTCAATTGGTAAACCAGGTTTACACTCAGTTACCGTGTTGTAATTCTGATGTCTCCAGTAAAGCAAAAGTTAGTGTTTGTATTTGCTAATGAAGCCAGTTTGGTGATATTTTATCAGTGAAATTAAACTGACGCTGATTATTTTTACTTATTATATTTACTTATTTTTATTTGAACTGTGAATGAGAAGTATCTAATGTGTAAGAGCTCGTAGACTCTTCTGCACGAAATGACCAACTGGTCCGACACGTGCTCAGACTTTCCTGCCAGTCCTGGGAGATCCATGACCTCAGCATTTGTAACCACATGGGAATTTCTGCTGTGGTTCAGAATGAGTAATTCGATGTTTCAAATCATGAATCATTTATCAGCGAGAAACTTAATTGCTGATAGCAAATGGTTTGGAGTGAATCAGAGCCTTCTGCTCTTGATGAGTTTGGTCTTTCAGCCCTTTTAAGACACTCAACATCTGCTACGCAGTTAATCCTAAACAGATTGAATCTTGTTGAGGGAGAGTGAAGCCTGCACACCAGCAGAGGTGTTGAGCAAGGGGGCTGAGCGTGGCTTCGTTCCTCAGCGCTGCTTTGAACAAGATTCAGTAGCCCACTGCTCTGTGCTAGACCTGTGTTGTAGTAAGATGACAAAATCGTGAGCATCAGGACCAGATCTTTGTGCAGACTGGTAGCAGCTGCATAGGAAGTGGTTTTCCCATCTAATGAAAGAGCCTGAGGTCTTGGATTCCTTTCATCCCACAAGGGTGGGGAAAAGGAGTCAGACAAATCTGAAGTGTGTGAGTACACGGACATGTGCAACTCCGGTTGGAGTCCCACATCTGGACACGATTGTATTGCTGCCCACTGCAGCCCCAGCAATGCTTTGGTCTCTTCTGCTAAGGGGTTGTCCATCCATCTCTGAACCAATATATCCTCATTTGGTTAAACTAGAGCAGCTCCTCTGGCTGAGACCAGAGCAGGCTTGCTTTCTGATCAGAATCGAGAACAGGCTGCCCGGGGAAGTGCTGGAGGAGGTTTTTAAGAGCCATGGGGATGTGGCACTGGGGGCCATAGAGGGCACGGTGAGGATGGGTTGATGGTTGCACTGAATGATCTTAGTGGTCTTTCCCAACCTTAACAATTCCATGGTTCAGAAAAAAGCAACGTAGCAGATCTTCATTTCTTTTCCCTCATGTGGAATTGTATTCTGGATCTGACAGCCCCGTTGATCCCTAGGGCCCTCGTAACCAGATGCAGTTGTGTAAAACAGCCACGGGAATTCCCTTAACTCCCTCTCAGCCCAAATGAGGCCCCCACATTTTGCTTGCTTAAATGTCTCTTAGCAGCCATCCAGTAAGATGGATTGATAATAATGGTTTAAAAAAAAAAAAAAAGAGATTAAACAGTGTATGTTCTTACAGCATTTAATTTGGGAGTAAAACTCCTGGTATGAGTAAGCCCTAAATGAATGCTTCGGAGGGATTGCTTTGTGGATGGTTTTACATTTTCTAAAGGTTTGCTGCTACAGTCTCCGAGTCTATTTTCCTTTTAAAAATAAAAACCAAAATTGCTCTCCGTATTCTTGATAGTGTTATGTTAAGAGAAAGAAATGTTGCTTTTATGGGTTTCCTAGAATAATACTCAGCCCCTGCCAACTGCATTTTACAAACTGTGAAGCAAGCCATTCGCTCAGAACGATGCTCAGCGGAGCAGGGCCTGCTGTCCACGTGCACCTCATTTTCATTTAATAGGCTGACTTCAGTGTGATTGGGTCTGTAATGTTACGCCGGGATCTGCAGGAGTGAATTCTGGAAATGGAGGGGGAAAAATGAGCTTTTATCAGCAGGTGCTGAGCACTGGGGCCTAACACGGTCATTCCTTGGCCTTGGGCAGCCCAGTGTCAGCGAGTGCTTGGTGCTCTGCTGGAGGTGGCAGTGCTGAGCCCCAGGGGTGCAGCCCTTTGGCTGAAGCAGCTGTGTACAGAGCTGGTTGGAAATCTAAATCCCCTGGTTTTGCTTTGTTTCATCTTTTTATGAGAAGATGCTGTGTTTTTCTCCGGGCATCCCGCTTTTATTTACTGAGGAAGGAGAGTACCTGGGTGTTTCCACAAAGGGAATTGTTGCCCTAATGCTAGCCCACGGGTGTCCAACCTTTGGGCTTGCCTAGACCACACCAGCGGAGGTCACCCACTGCTGCTGGTGCCACTGCTGAAACACACCACCTGCCACCTCCCTCTCTGGTAAGAGAGGACTTGTATAAGCCTGGTAAAGAGATGTGGTCCAATTTTTGATTGCAGCTCTATACATTCCATTTGAAAATTCACAAGTAACGTATTTATGAAAATGGAGTCCCAAGTAAAAAAAAAAAAAAAAAAAGATGATTTCTTCAGCCATCTTGAAACCTGTTCTCAAATTTCTTTATCAAAAGGACAATTTTTTGCTGTTCACAGGACCATGTGCAGCCGATGTGTTAAAATGCATAAACTTATTTGCCATAACTTGAGCTGGCACCACACTGCTCCCTGTGCCCTGGCTCAGAAAGCATCACAGTGCTAATTATTCTCATTAGCTTTTGGACACTGATAATTTCTCCTTCCTACTGCTCTTGAATCACTCAGTAATGAGCACCAGTTAGTTGCATGTGGCAGATACTGCTCCCTCCCTCTCTACAACACGATTCCCTTCAAGCATTCATCACAGGAAAAAAGCTCCTACACGAACAAAATCTTTTCAAATGAGTCTCTGATGCCCCAGTTAAGAGGGTGTCTACATTGCAGGCATGCAGAAGAGCCTCCTTCATTAATACGAGCAATTCTGCACGAGCTGATTAGCTCTTGCAGCTCATTTGGTAGCAAATGTGTAAATCCGTCACACTCTAAATGCCAAATATGTGCAGAGCTCAATGATGGAGAAGTAGGGAACGTGCAACAGCTGCAGGCTTCGCTTGTGAGAAGAGGACCTTACCCTGTGCATTAAATTGGAGCTCTGGATCTATCTGGAGCATTTGTCACTCCTCTGCTGTGTCATTTTCTTGCTTGCAATATTAATAATTCTTCCTGCTGCTGTGATGGTCCTTTAGTGTGTGTGGGTGTTTAATTTTGTGCCTAACGTTTGTAACAGACACCTGATAGCTGCTCTCAATTCCCATAAAACAACAACAGCCGAACCGACGCAGCCTTCCTTGCACAGCCCATGAAGCCAAATTAATCAGTTGCTAACTCTGCATTATTAATGACTCAGTCACTGTCGCTTTTCTTGTTCTTTTTTGTTGGCGGCAAACTTAGGAAGAGAAAGAGGGAAGAAGGCTGAGCAGCCAGTTACACAGTAAGTGCTGTAGTGTTCCTACTGACACAGGAAGGGCACTACAGAATCGTCACCTGTGCAGGGAGAAGCTGGCTTACTGCTGCAGACATAAGTGCTCTCAGTGAGTTACTCCAGGACAAAACGGGAATACTGGCCTGAGAAGCTGATATATGCATGTTTTATTTTATTTGCCAAGAACGAGCAGAGCTATCCCAGCTCGGAGGCCTGGACCTGCTGGCATGGGGCAGCCAGGCACACCCCACTCATTCCTCTATTGATGTGGGGGGGAACTGCGGCACAGACCCAGCTGGATCTCTTGACCTGAGCAAGATTTGGGCTCCATCTTCTGACATATATATCATATGTGCATACAGAATCATATACAATGGCTTTGTTTGGAGGGTACCTTGAAGATCATCTTGTTCCAAGTCCCCTGCTGTGGGCAGGGTTGCCAACCACTGGACGAGGCTGCCCAGGGGCCCATCCAACACAGGCTGTGGGGACAGCTTCCCACGTCCTGAAGGCAGGGGTTCTGCAGGCTGTGCAGGTGGCTGTGAGAGCTGTGAGCTGGTTTGGGGCTTCTGGGAGCTGCACAAATTGGGGCAGGAGTGAAATACGGTAAAATCTCAGAACATCCTGGCAAACTATTCAGTGGGTGGTGAGCAACAGCCCCCCTCACAGCTGTGTGAGGCTGAGTGCTTCTCCTCACACTGCATTCCTGTAGTATCAGACACCACGACTGCCAGCTTTCTTCCCTCTTTCCAGCAACTCCACTGTTTGAAGCCAGCTTTCTCCAAGCTGAGCATAAACTACTGCATAAAAATAATATTTCCTAGGAAAATGTGCTTTGTAGTGATGACCTATATCACCCTATAATCTCCAGGCTGCTGGTGAGGAGGTGCTTGGTTATGTTCCCCGCTCTCTGAGCATGGAACAGGGCGATCAGGTCAATGTTGCCTCCTGCATCCCCAGAATGTAGGGGATGAAGACCTCTTCAGCAGCCTGGGATCTGCTTGCTGTAGGGACAGCTGTGCCTGGGCTGGCCTGCACAGGGGATGTGACCTCAGGGACAATATGGGGAAGATAACATGGGCTGAGGCCAAGTTTCCAGAGTGGAAGGAGCTGCCTTCAAGGCTGATATTCCCTGGCACAAGGGGAGGAGGACTGACTGGTCGATTGGAGTGATGCTGCAGAAACACAGAGCCTCTCATTTACATGGTGCTGCCCACTTCTGGCTGGTCCCTTAGGACTCAGGAGCCCACCAGCCATCCATCTGCAGGAAACAGCACAAGGAGAATGGCATGACTCCTTTCTTTCCTAAAATCCACCTCATTGCCACAGCCTCTCTTAGGTGAGAGAGCAGAACAAAAAAGGGACTACAGAAGCAGTAGAGGTAGAGTTCACCGTGTAATGAAGTCATCTCTCTCCAGCGAGGGACCACAGTATTAGGTGCATTAGGTTTATTTTGGATAGATGTATAATCTTAATTGTTGTGTATTGTTTGTATTGTAGTCCCAAGATCTAGGTCCTCATTACGCTAGATGCTGTACAAATATATAAGAGACTGTCGTGCATGGAAAGGCTTTTATTATGTAAATAGTCAGGTTGGGAAAAAAAAGAAGTGGTGTTATCTGTGTTTTACAGATGAGGCAGTGAGAGGGGAAAAAAAAAAGGAAAAAGCATTTTGCCCAAGGACATACAGTCTGTGGGTCAGTGCTGGACTTGAAATTCAAGTCTCGATTTAGTTCCTTACCAGCACTTCTTTCAATTTCAGTACTGCACACAACATAATTAAAAATAAAAATGAAGCACAAAGACAACAATACCATGTGTAATTTATCTCAATCTGGAACAATCATCCAGTACCTCTGGGCCAAATCCTCCCCCACTCTTCTCTGTTCTCCAAAACCTGTATTTCTTTCACGCCTTATACCTGTCATCACCTTACAAGTCACGTTACTGCACGCTTTGTTCTCCGATATTCTGCAACATACATCATGTTTCAGTTGACAACAAACCTGCCAGGGAAAAGGCTCTGTTCCATATGGGGCCATGTCCCATTGGCACAGCCCACTCGATTTATATTCCAGTCCTTTTTAGGAGTGTTACTAGAAGTAACAGTTCTAAATATTTAGAGTAATAAAGTAGAAAGGATGCGTGTGTTTCTGCCAGTGAATACAGCAAGGCATCCAGTATGCTTACCACTGCTGCTCAGCTCTACCTGCAAAGTCAAAAATGCATTATTGATGTAAATAAATAATCTATACCGAAGAAGAATAAAACATGGATTTCATTCAGAAGGCACAATGCATTTGCTTTGTGTATATCAAGGTTTTCTGCCAGGCTTTAGGAAATAATGTGGAAGGAGAGAAATGTAGGAGTCACGACAGTCAATGGGAAACAATAAAATGGAATTGGTATTTACTAAGGCTAGATGATGCCAGACTAACTCAATAGCTTCCTCTGATACAGTAATTATTTAGCTAGACAAGGAAGGAAAATCTGTGTCTGGACTTCAATAAAGCAGGTGATTAGGAGCCATGTGTAAAATTATATCTCCTACCTGGGGAAGTCTGAGATTTATAGAGAAGCTGAAAGGCAGGCAGGGTGCTTGCAGAAGCTGAGCCACATTGAAAGGGAATCATCCGGAGCTCCTAAGAAGTCAGTCTTAGGATTGATTATTATTTAATATTTCCTTAATGACCTAGGTGGAAAACAGAGGCGCCTGATAATTAAGATGCCTTGAAGTCACACAGCTAAGAGGCATCGTTGGTGCAGGGAAGGTTCAGAATGCTGCACAGCAAGATCTCAATGTCCTTGGCGAGGGAGGAGACAGCAGAACAACTCCTGCAGGAAACCAGCAATGGCACAGAAAGGTTTGTCTTGGTCCTAGTATGGCAGGGGACCGAAAGGGCTACTGAAACCCCGCAACGCAGCAGGAGAAATGCTGGGAGCAAAGAAAGGGGAGGATAAGCAACCCTGAATGGGACCCCAACAAAGCTTTGTGATGATACGTGGTCACTCACGTGAAAGCTGGATTCTTACTGAGACCGGAGCAGAAAAGAACTGCCGAGATGCCAGGAAACTGAAGGGCATGAAAATGACTGACTGGCCATCCAGCAGCAGAAGGCTGAGGTGAGAGCTGACTGCTCTGACTAAATACACTGGTATGGGAAATACTAAAAGTAGGGGGCACGAGAACAAGTGAGAATCGATCACCATAAACAACTTAGGCTACGATTCGGTGTTTCTCATTTGCCTCAGTAGTGAGGATGTAAAAACTGTAATGACAAAAACACACCTGGTTTTAGCTCAGAAAATCTATTAAATGGATTAGTAGATACAGCTGCCTGCAGTAACCAGGGACTGGGTTTGGCAACCTCCAAGTTCTTGCTGGGCCTATGCCTCAGTGTATTCCTGTGTCTTAGTGAGTTTCTATTACCGTGAGCTATCACCTTTATCTTACATCAGAACCTGCAGAACTTACCAATCCCTTCAGTCCTAAGAAACCTTTCTGTCCTTCTGAATTCAATTTCAAATAGAACATCCTAACTGTGGACTGCAGAGCCTTGCGTTTGTTTCCTGCTCAAGTAAGTCTGTTGTGGCTATTACCATAAAGACTAATTCCTTTAGAGACCAGGGGATCCTTGAATATAAACGAGAGTGTTTATGACAAAACTTTACTAGCAAATAATAATTTTCTTATTTGTTGTAATTCTTTAAATGTCGCTTAATGAAATTTTTGGCCTCATGAAGCGATCAGCTTGGAATGACTTTCCCTCATATGAAAATATTTAAATACAAACAAAGTCTGCTAATGTGTTCAGTTACAGTCACGCAGGGAACTAAAGGGATTATGTGTACTAGGAGTATATTCCTGCAGCTTTCCAGAACAGCTTCTTCTCCAGGGAATAAAGCAAGCAGAAAAGCCCCAAGGACAGACTGCTACCGTAGGGATGGCTTGGGACACGAGCATCAGAAAAGCACAGTTGTGTCATTTCCATAAGCCCAAAATGCTGCTAAAATAAATGCTGTAAATAAAAATGCATTAACAACATGCCGCTCCTCAGACTAATTGAGATGCAGCACCAAGATTGCTTTTCAGCAATACAATGTTCTTTATGCGGGAGATCATGCTGGGGCCTACTGCAACAAGAACCATTGGGATAATGCTGTTTTGTTCTAACATCTGCATTTATTAGCTTTGAGATACTTCATTGTGACATTATGAGGTGTAAAGCCCTCAAGAATTGAACGCTATGGTTGCAGGAAAGAAACTCTTTGGTCACCACAGGCCCTTAGGTTTGAATCAGCAAACAAGCATTCAGAACAAGCAAAAAATTAAGGATATTCTACTGATGGTTTTTATGACCTTGCTCATGCTTCTGTTAGTGAGAACAGCTCATCAGCAACGAAAACAATGTCTCTAGTGTTAATTTTCCTGACTTCCTACTAGTCATTCAAACTAAGATAACCTTAGCTCTTGTGATCATCTAGTCCTACACCTTTCAAATCAATGCTGATTTTTTTTTAGAGCACGGATCTGTTGGAGTATCAGGAGCTCCAATCCTGTGCTGCGGTGTCAGGGGTCTGATTCAGAGTTTTAAGCACTGGTGATGAGGTTGGGCTGCACTGAGCATGAACTGACAGACACTGATTCAATATATGTGTATTTTCATGGGATCTGGCATTATTGCAAAATAAATGGGAAGCACAGTGTTGGATTATTAGTCTGGTTTCCAGCTAAATCCCCAGCCCGAGTGCCTCCAGCTGCAAGCACCAAACTTCAAGAATATAGAAAAAGCTGACAAAGTCCAGAGAAAGGAGCAACAATTGATGTGCCTAAATCAGGGAAATCTAAGGAAGGTGGCAACACTTTTGCCCATAAAAATGGGTTACAAAGTGGATCAGAGACCTGGTTTATTTGTAGAGCAGCAAAAGCAACAGCCAGCTTCATCAGAGAGCAACTTTGTAGACCTAAATCCCATCTGAACTGGTTTCTGCTGTTGTCTTTCCTCCTGCTGGCTGATGACACGCTCAGCAGTCGTGTGGCTTCATTATTTTGCTGAACCCATGAATGCACACCTCGCTGCCATCTCTGAGGAGACACCACAGATGTATACCTGGCACCAGTCCTCTTCAACCTCTGGTGCTGTCTGTACCCACCCATGCACTTCTCCTGATCTCTTTCTCTCTCCTCCTTTCTGAACATCTACATTCCTTCACTCGATTTGCCTTTGCACTTACGGGATTTACTTCTACAAATCTCACTTTTATCTGTCGCTGCAGCTTTCCCTAATTTATTCCCTGTGTGGTGCCCCTCTAACAATGTTTTACTGCTTCATTGTCTTCGGGGAACCAATGGAACGAGAAAGAAAGATATTTTAAATGTATCAGGCTCATTAGCCATGCACATTCTCGAATAACGGGTACGATTTAAGTTCACCATGAGAGCTGGGAGTGCTGGAGCTGTAACTTCACTTCTGCCTCCCTCAGTGACCTTGTGCGGTTAAGCTCCTGGGGCCAGGTGAGCCTAAAAATAAAGAATATTACTCCCTCCCCCCTCCCCCTTTTTTTTCCCCCTCAGGAATGTGTGAGTCTTTAATTAATAGACCCGCATATAATTTTTGAAGTTCTGTTTATATAAATGCAAAATGCTTATCTTTTTTGCCTTCAAAACGCTTACAAATGGTCAGGAGAATTTTAGGGCTGAAAGATAAACAGTTCACAAGAACGAGAAAAATTAAAATGACACACGTGCGCACTTATCACAGACCTTTAGGCAGCCTCCAATTAAGTAATCACTACTTCTCAGCGTTATATAGATGCTATCTCACGCTGTTAAATTGTGTAGCAGCCTGTAATGCTGTGTACTCTGTTTGTACAGGATAAGGGCACGCTGGAAATTATGAGATTAGTGCATTATCTTTCTAACGTACAGTGTCATTGTGTCTCGTCAAGTCAGGATAGAGATGTTCCATGCTCAGCCCCACAAAAGGAAGCAGAGACAGCGTTTCTTCCTGGCAGGCCACAATACTCACTCTATATGAACTCAGGGGGGTGCTCAGGAGCTATCTTAACACTGCCAGGGCAAGGTCTCATGGCTGTGCCACCAGTACGCTGGCACCTGGGGTTGCTGGAGTGTCTGGTTTTAACAGTAGGTGATGCTTAGAGAAGGCACACTTGGATTTGAACAGTGCTACGGCATTTTGGTGCTGTTTTCCTGGTCACCTTGCTGTTGAGAGAAGCTGGATGCGACCAGAGCACGAGGCATGCAGCCAAACACTCCACGGTGCTGCGAGCACTTCTACAGAATGAGGAAAACTCAAAGAAATTAAAGGTGTGAGCAAGGAAACGGACTGCTTGCCTTTGAGAGATGAGCTGATGAAGTCAAACTGCGTGATATGACAGGGAAATGGTATCAGTGAGGACAGAGAGAGGGAGAAAATTATACACGGAATCATAAAACCATAGAATTGAGTTGGTCCAACCCCCTGCAATGAGCAGGGACACCTGCAGCTCCATCAGGTGCTCAGAGCCCCGTGCAGCTTCACCTTGGGTGAATGGGGCATCCACAGCCCCCCTGGGGAACCTGTGCCAGTGCCCCACCAGTCTTATTGCAACAGAGTGCCTGATATCCAGCCTAACCTGACCTCCTTTAGGCTGACACCGCTTCCCTGTGGCCTACCACAGCAGACCCTGCCGAAGAGCCTGTCCCCCTCTTACTCTTACACTGGCAAAGCCTTAAAACAGGTGCCTCCGTCTGGTGTCAGCCACGAGACTCACCAACTTCCTACAGCCACTCAGAGCACACACGGTTGATTTCTCAGAGAACTGGCGCGATTACAGCTCCTGTCACCACAAGCAGCCACCGTCCTTCCCACGCCCAACAGGACGACACCCCTCTCCTCCGCGTGACAGCGGGCGTACACCCAGCCCTTCGCAGAGCCGCTATCACCCAGCCAAGAGCGCAGCCGCGACGCCTCATGTACCTCCACGCGTCTCCACGCGGAACGATCCGCGTCACTCCGCCCCGCCCCGCTCGCCCATCATGGCGGCGGTAGGCCCGGCCCGACCACGGCGCGTCGCCATGGCGACGCCCCCGGCCCCGCCCCCTGCGCCCCCAGCGGAGCAATGGCGAGGCCGCGTCCGGGTCACGTGACGGCGGCGGAGGACGTGGCCTGCGCCCACAGTGCTCCGCGGCCTCGGCGGCGCTGCTGGGGTGCGGCGCTCCGATCCGGTGAGGTTCCTTCGTGCGGCCGTTACCGTGGCGGGCCTGAGGGAGGGAGGGAGGGCGGGCGGGGCGGGGCCGCCCGCTGTCACTTGGGGCTTTGGATCTGGTCTCGGGGTGTCCGGTTGGGCCTCGGCCTTGCTGTGCTGTGGGAGCGGTTATACCGGCGTGATTCGAGCAGCTGCGGGGAAGGGTTGGGATGTAGGGCGCTTGGAAAGTAAGGCAGGCTGCTCTGGGGAAGGGCCGGGCTGACGTGTGGGACGGCGAGGGCCGCCGGGCTTTGCTGGCACGCAGGCTCGCACGGTGTGAACGGGTCCCTGCGGTTGGGGTCTCTCTGAGCAGCGCGGTGGTTCGGGTTGTAGAACTTCGTGAAGTTCTGGAGCTGCTTTTTGGATATTGCCCGACGGAGCGGACTGGAATTGCACGAGATGACAGCGTGTTCCCTGCAGGACTGTGCTAACCCCGAGCCCAGCACCTGGCTGTGCCCTCAGGTCTTACCCAGAACCAGCACGCCCCATCCCTGGCCTTCCCCCATAGCTGGGATGGGTTTGTGGACCGTCTGTGGTGTGAGTGCAGTCTGCTGTCATCTTCGGATGTTCAAAATGCAATTTGAAATGGTGCCGTGATATAATATCGGCACTTTTGAAGAGGAGTTTAAAAAAGGCACTTAAACTTAGTTCTAAAACCAGTCCCGTATCACTAATGCTCTTTCCTCAGTCTCTCCCTCTGTGTGTCACTTCATGTCACCTCCTGATGCCTTCTACGAATCTGATATTTTGAGGATGCTGTAAGGTAGCTTTTCTCTTTTCGAAGGTTTAATAAACTATTAAAGATATTTTCAACTGAAGCTGAATGTCGTGTTAGGTACTGCGTATCTCTGTATGTACCTGCAATCTTGCAACAACGTTTCCTTTACTGACTTCGCTTTTAAGTAGCTTTCTGTTTGTGCTTTAAGGAAGCTGAGGGAAAAAGTGTATCTGTTCACCCGAGGTTTCAAAATGATGATAATGGAACTGTTGATATTAAGACAGTTTTTTCCCTGTGTGATTTCGTAGTGCGCAGAGAGAACTGGCAGGTTTCAGTGTTGGCTTATCTTCTGTAACGGACTCATTTCTCTAAATAGAAGTCCTGAGGAATGTAACTGTTTTTGTCCTGGATTTATGCAAATATTTATTTAAGACAGACATCTAAATGGAAAGAATACCTCTAATGGGTTCACTATGATGCCCACGCATGCATTCTGTTGTTAGTGGTACTTTCTTTATCGTTAACTGTAGAACAGCCACTGTTAGACTGACGGCTGAGAGCCTGAGTGCTCTGGAAATACAGCTGTGGTCATGTTGTCCTACGTTCCTGAATTTTCCAATCAGAGGAAATAGTAAATTAATTGAATTCAGTGTGGGAAGTGTATGGTAAGATTCAGGCACGAGGCAGCGTTATTCTGCGTTAGTAATGCACTGTACATTTGGCTGTGCATTTATTCCCACTTTAAGTGGCTGAAGTAATGGGACTTCCTCAGCTTCTCGTAAGGAACGGTGAAGCATGTTAATATTCCTATTACTTGAGTACCCGTGTGTGGTCTTGCTGGGGTGTGTTCAGGCCTTTCCAACAAGCATGCCCTCCCAAAAAGAGCTTAAGAACGTTGTTAGCCAGTAAATGCATTCATTATTTGTTTGTTTCTTCTCATCAGATGGCACGAGATGAGCTGTAACCGTCAAGATCATTTCAAAAGCAAGCGGAATAATATTTTTCCTTCTGAGAGCTGGCAACAAGATTCCAAGCTTGTCCTGCTGCTCCATCATACCCACTGCCTTCCCCTAGGATGGGACACACAGTTACGTTCCCGTTTTCACTTTAGCCACTATTGAAGTTGTTTGCTTCGTCTGAGGAAATGCAGATCCATGAAATGACTTTTTGTGCAAGTAAGTTAATGAGGGGATTTGAAACTTTGCTATCCCATTATTGTTCTCACGTTCGTATTGATGCAGCTTCCCAGAAGGCCCTTCCAGAATTAAGTCCCAAGTGATAGGAGTGGTTATTATCTGAGAACCGTTGCAATTTCAAGTGTCTCTGCAGTTTTGTCATGCTGTGGAGCTGCTGCTGTGGGCATGTGGCTAGCAGTGTAGTAAAGGATATGAGTGCACTGTGTTTTCCATACCAGTCGTCTTGTCTGGGAGCAGATATGTAAATTTAAACACAGAGAAAAGTTTCTAGAAATGCAGGTTAAATTTAACTCTGCGATGTCCTGAATTTGTTTTCTGGTTGCTTTTATTTTTTTGTTTGGTACATCCTGCTGATCAAAGCACCTCATACAATAAGGAATTGTGTAATGGAATGGTGAAATGGCAAATATACATTATGGAGCTCAGAGGCACTCAGTACACTATGTACATCAGTGACTTCTGCTGCTGTTCCAAATTCAGTTCATAGCTAACTTGCAGCGTCTCAAAACAGGCTGATGTTTGCTGATGAGGCTGAGATTCTTAAGTTGGAAATTGCAATAGATCTTCAGTGTTTTTATTAGTATGTTTGTCTTTCTCAGCAGTAAACGTATGCGAACAACCTCAGTATTGATTATTACTCAGTAAGTGTTCTTATTTGTAACCTTAGTGGAGTGGGAAAGTGGAGAAATTAGAGTTCAAGGAAAAACCAGCTGTTTCATTTATTTTCTTTTAAGAAGAGGCAGTGCTGCATGGGAAAAATTTGGATTCCTTAGTTTTCAGAATCCAGTTTTGAGTTGCTAAGGCTCGTTAAGCACTGCTATTGTCATGGTGTGAAAGGTGCTATAAGCACATCAGTGTTGCACACTAAGGCATATTTCAGTTGTATTCAGGAATCTGTTTTCTGTTTCAGTTTATGACTGTATGAAACCTCAGTAGCATCATCTGAGGGAGGCAGAAACCACGATTTTCATCATTTCTGAAGTGATAGGTGCAGCAAATAGTAGGAGTCAGCAGAGCAGTGTTAGGAGTTGACAGAGGAAGTGTTTGCTTTTGGCTTTGGATAGATTCTAGCAGTTCGCCCACTTGTCAGAGTGATCTTTCTTTTAAAAAATCTGCATAAAGCTCGTCTTGATAAACTTTTGCATGTTTTGGTTTAACGTGGGGTTTGAAGAACTTGAAAGTTTTAAACTTGTCATCTCTCTTGAAAGACTGTCTGCAGGATGGGTGCTCATACTGTTTGTAGTGTTAAATGCCTGCTAGAGTTTTTGTCTTTTTGTGTGGGAAATGTTTAAATAGACAGATTTTTTTCTTCTTTAAGTGACTAGATTCCCTAAAGCTTTAATTGCTGCATTTAGAAAATTCAGTACTGGAAAAGCACAAAGGCTTTGCAAGCCCACTATTGCGTGTTACCAACAGACATGTTTCACAGATGTAAAAATGGGAACCCAGATAAGGGGGACACATCATTTTTAAGAAATTCTGCTGTGATTTGGGAGTGCTAGATTACCTCCCTTGCTGTCTTTATTCCTTGATTTTTATTATTTGATAGCATCTCTATTTGTCAAGGTACTCTAGCAAGCATTCAGTAACAGTTTCATGAAAGCACATCGCTATTGTTGCTCGATCAAGACATGGGTGTATTTTCTGTCTGTTGTATGCTTATAGTACACATTTTTTTCCTATTTGCTATTGTTTTTCTCTCATTAAAAAAAAAGAAAGAAAATTCTCAGCTTGAAGAATGCAATTGTAGCAGTGCTAAGACTGAGTAATTGTGTATCACCCTCCGTAGATAACACTAGATGAGGATTTATGTCATTCAGATGAAAAGATTTGAAAATGTGACATTAAATGTGCTGCCACTTTGTGTTTTACATAGACCAATAGGTCCTCTTGACTTGGGACTTCAGTCTGAGTTATAGCTGCAGATTGTCCCCCTGTCCTGTTTTAGGCCTGAGCCCAATGCATAGTTTGGGCAGTTTGATTAATCACAATTAACTCCTTTGTTCATCTCCTCATATGTTTCTAAGTTCGTTTTGTGTTCTGCGTTAGGTTGCTGTTAACTCTGTTGGCGATGTCTATGATTTTATCTGCCTCTGTGGTCCGTGTGAGGGATGGACTCCCACTGTCTGCATCTACGGATTATGATCAAAGCACGGGAGTGCAAGAATGTAGAAAATACTTTAAAATGCTCTCAAAGAAGCTTTCTCAGCTTCCTGATAGATGTACTCTGAAAGCCGGGCAGTACAACATCAAGTAAGGCTTCTCTTTTCTATATGTTACCTCTTTTTTATGTGTAGCATCCTTTGTCTGTCTGTGAAGTAAATGCTTGTACACTGGAACTGATTAATCAGAGTGGTTGCAGAATGGGAGAATCACCAAGGTTGGAAAAGACCTCACTGGTCATCCAGTCCAACTGCCCACCTATCACCAATATTTCCCCACTAAACCATGTCCCTTAGTATGACATCCAAACGTTTGTTGATGGTGACTCCATTACCTCCCTGGGCAGTCCATTGCAGCTCCTGACCACTCGTTTCATCAAGAAATTTTTCTTAACATCCAATCTGAGCCTCCTCTGGCTGTTCCCTCTAGAACTAGAGGCCGTTCCCTCTAGTCCTGTCACTACTAAGAGTAAAACTGGGCAGTATTTGTACATCAAGAGTTAAAAATTAAGAAATAGTAAAAAGATTGAAAGCTTTGATATGCTTCAGTAGAAGTTCAGAATTTATAACATCTGATTTCAAAGTTTTTAACCTACTGGAAGCATTTTTGCTAATTTTAAAGTTGCTTTTCAAATAAAAATCATCCTTTTTGTCCTTTGTCATTGCAGTTCGACTGTGACAGCAGACTAAAAAAAACCTGCACAATCTCAAAACTTGTGTTACTATCTAATCCACACCTGAGTGGGTGTGTACATATGTATATACACGTGCACACTATATGTGTGCATGTGTGTAAAAACTTCAGCTAAAATGATTTTCTTCTAGAGTTTGACTTTTTATTAAGCATGAATTCCTTTGTTATCCCAGTTTTTGCTTTTCTGATTGTAGAATATGAGATCAAACTAGTGAAGCTGTCACTTACCCAGGTAGAAGTTTGAAATTCTGTTTTTGTTGTCTCAATTACAGCTTTATCAGCTCTCTAGGAGTAAGTTACATGATGCTGTGCACTGAAAACTATCCAAGTGTTTTGGCTTTCTGCTTCCTGGATGAGCTTCAGAAAGAGTTCATCACTACCTACAATATGATGAAGACAAATACTGCTGTCAGGCCATACTGTTTTATAGAGTTTGGTAAGGATCTGATTTCTCCTCATGCCCATTCTCACACTTATTCAAATGCTTATGTGCAACTTAATATACATGAAATAGAAATATCCGAGGCAGCTTGTAGCTGTGCTTCATGTGGATCTGGAATCTCCCATTAGGATTATTTTAAAAGAAAACAACTCTGGGCTTTAAATTAGGCTGCTAGAGTTTTATGCAAACTCATTCAGGTAGATTTTGGTTCGTACCTTGTGCGACCAAATGAGAGTTCAACTTCTCCTAGTTAATCATTCACAGAGCTGATGACTTTGTACTTGTTGACATACCGAACCTGTAAAGGCACTGAGCTTCATACATTTCTCAGGTAAAAGATTGCAATTTCCTGTTGGCTCTCAGCTGTGCTGGAATTTTTGTTCAGTGCATGGAAAGGAGATATTTTTATTTGTCTTATGATAGGCATTTAATCTGCTGACATGCAAGCTCCAGATACGACTAATCTCATATAAACCTGACTGTAGCTCTTATGGATTCTATTAATATCTGTTGCTTTAATACTGAAAGTTGTGTGTTAGTTTAAGTATTCTTTTAAATGCATCAGAGCACAAAGAAATGCAGTTTTAGAGGAGATTATAATACATGTAATACATATAAATATCTAATTAATATTAAGAAAGTACTCCATTTAGTTAATTTCTAACTGTAATTCAGTCAGTCCATTAGTAGCAATGTTTGTATAATGTTTGTTGTGAAAGATTTCCTTGAAATTATTTCATGCTTTCATTGTACTAATTGTTGGGTTAGAATGTAGGTGCTGTTACAGTCTTTGTATTGGTATAATGTGCTGTTGTTTTTCTCTGGCTGAATATTTTGCAGGCACATTTCATACCCAAGTTTATACTTGAATTCAGGAGTTAATTTTCTCATGAGGATATTTACCAGCCTAGGAGAAAAGCTAGAATAAGTGCAATAAATCCATTGTACTAGCAGTTCTTTCAGTATCATGCAGTGAAAAGTCTTGAGTTCATTCACAATTAGAAAGTAATTAGCTTTCTAGAGATTCATTTCTTTTTCCTGCTGAATTAAATAGCACATGATATATTAGTCACAAAACTGAAATAACATTGGAACGTTCCAAGATAAATGCAGGCATTTCAAACCGTGTATCTACATTTGGAAAGTATGTAGTGCATAAAACTGCGTGATTTTGGCTTACTTTATAAGCAGAAGTCCATAAGGATATAACTTTTATTTTAATTTTTACGCAGATAATTTCATTCAGAGGACCAAACAGAGGTATAACAACACACGTTCTTTATCTACAAAGATGAACCTTGCTGACATGCAGACAGAAATCAAACTGAGGCCGCCTTATCAGATTTCCCTGTCGGAACTCGGTTCAGCTAATGGGTTTGCACATTTGTCTGCAGCAGAATATAAGGGTACCGGTAAGATCTCTGCAGGTAAGTTTCGAACTTCTCTATTTGTTTCCTTAAGTGACAGAGATACACAGTTGTCTTTCTTTTACTGTTTGTTCTTAAAAATACGTAAATAAATAAATAAAGGTTTTCCACTACAGTGTTCTCAAAGCATGAGATTGCCACAGTATAACCTGTGTTTTACCTTAGACAACTATTTTGTTGTCTAAGTGTCCATCTTTTCAAGGCACTCATAGAGAGATATGGGCCTGTTCTCTGGGCTGCTTATTGAAGGAGAAAAAATCTATGTGAAAATAAGCAAATGAAGAAGAGCACTTGACAGGATGATTTTTTTTTCCCCCCATGTTCTGTGATTTATCACAATTTTGATTATTTCTGCCCAGTGGGATGCAGTGATGCCAAAAGCTGAGAGCATCCTGCTGTGAGTTGCAACATCACTTTGGGATTTCACAGTCACAGATCCTTCCTGAGAGCTTTGCTAAAAGAAGTTCAGTCTGAAATAAGTGCTGTATGTGTGATGTCAGTAATAGCCATTTGGTATTACTTGTTGTATTCACTTATGTGGTCATTAATTATCATTTTTTTAAACTTCAGTTGACCTAATGTAGGAGGTAAATATGGCATGATGTGGTGTTTAACTGGGCTAAAACTTTTGCCAGGATTTCTGACAGTGAATGCTCTGAATCAGTTTGTAACTGGAAAAATGATAAGCAATAAGCATTTGCTTGCTGAGAATTCTGCCTGCATCAAAGCTGGTTGTACATTTAAACTGTCTGTGATGTGGCAGATGATCACCTGATTTGTTTTTCCCCACCTCTCCTCAACTTGTCAGTACAGAAGCAGTTCTGTTGTCCTCTTTTATTCCATCTAAGCAGTTCTGTTGTCCTCTTTTATTCCATCTTGGTTTCTGTTCTTTTTCCCCTTTTGGTTACTTTTAACATTCTTCCTCCTCTGAATTCCATGCATCTCTCTGCTCAGTTATCCATTTCCTTCCTTGAATTGCTGTAGAAACTTGCCATCAAAGGCTGTATGTTATGAAAGGTTTGCACTTTCCTCTTCCTTCAGCTCTTCCAATTTTAGATCCTGTCAAATGATAGTGCCATGAATGAGCAAGTCCACTGACACCTTCATCATGCTTTACAATTGTTAATTCTGTCCATCCTTAAAAAGAACTTTCTTCAGGTGTTTGCTGCCCACTCTGTTTGCTGGTCTTCAGAATTTCCCCTTTAAGGACAGCATCTCACAAGGAGATGTGCTCTGTGTAGTGTAACTTCTGCATATGCTGTCCTAAAATATGGCACGCTGTAAGTGAACTAAGTACGTCAGTTGGGTAGGAAGTTAGGCACAGGTGTTGCTGCATAGCACGGTGGTTGTTAACCTGTTTTGGTTGTGCTGCTGAACCATTCTTCTGTCTGGAGTTGGGTATGTATCCAAGATGTAGTGTTTCAGCCTCTTACTGCTACGTAGCTGACCACAGCCATCCTTTTCCTGTACTGCCAGCTGTGTGCAGTGAGTAGTGGGGCTATTCATCTGGCAAGCAGGAAGTGCAGATGATGGGTGAGATTTTGTTTCATGCATATATGTACGTGTTGACAGCAATTAGAAATAGGGTGACAACATGCTGACACGTGATGTTTTAGGTATTTCTTTGGTTAGCATAGATGGACTATTTTCTGAGCTTTTTTTTTTTGCTTTCCAACAGAGGAGCAGATCTCAGATGAAAGCTCCTTTTTGTTTGATGGTGTACATTTTTTATGATGGGCATATTTTTTTATTATTCTTTAAATAAATGTTCTTACAAGTAACCCAGTATCTTACGTCATGTAAGTTTCCTAAATTGTTATCTAAACTTCAAAGTCTTAGTTCAGAATTTCTGGTTTGTTTGATCCTTGGATTGCTTAAGAGAGTTTTTTTTTGATACAGCAGTTATGATCCCCGTAAGATCTGTAGATGTACTGACTTGAGGACAGCTAGTGTTTGCCATGCCTCATCTGACACTCCTCCATTCTTATGGTTTTTGCCTTCTGTACTTAAATGACATTTTTTTTCCTTTGAAAGTGAAACTGTGATTTATTAAGCCCCTGGAGAGCTTCAGGACATTAGTAGCACTGTGCAGTGCCCTTTAAAGTTTTTAGGTTTATTTGTTTGTTTAATAAGTGGGAAACATTTTAATTTCACGCTGCTTCAGAGTCTCTCTTGTTTAACTGACAGCACTGTTTACTTTTCCTCCATGTGGTTCCGGAGTGGCATTTAAAACACTTCAACGCATGCTGCTTTACAGTAACCTGGTTACACGAGTGTGGAGAGCTGTGTGTGGGGTGTCAGAACTCACCAGAGAGCTGCTTTTATTCACTAGTTAATGAAACACGGGGACTGTGGAGCAAAAGCAGTCACGTAAGCCCTTAGCTCTTTGCTGCACTCTAGATGAGATTGTCTTTTTAGAAAAGAGAATTTAGGAGTCACAGTTAAAGAATGGTTTGGTATGCAGATACCGTATCTAACCATAACCTGGTGGTTTCTGGTAGCATTCCCCTGAGCTCATTATTAAATACTGAATGCAGCACAAGTGAGCTAACAGCACTCGTTTTGTGCTGTAAGTTATCACAGACCAGTAGTCAGACAGCCCTGTCTGCTTATCAATGTGAAGTAGCTTCTGTCATTTTTTTGTTTGTTTATTTGTTTAGGTTCTGCAGCTTCATAAACTGGATGTGTTCAGAGTGCAGCGGCCAGGATTGACACCCCTCTCCCTATTAGTGCTGCGGCTCATTAACCTCATTCTTCACATCTTTACACTTGGGTGGTTCCAACAGAGTGATTTAAGCATGGTTCAGCAGCCCTTCTGTTTTCCCAGTGTAGCTAGGAGTTTTGCATCAGTTTTTCGTATTTGCTTTCTGTTATTAATTATGGAAAGGGATAGTCCATGCAAGCACACACAATTATGTACTTGTGGCGTTGAGATAAGCCTGAAGGAAAGAGTGTTTTAATTTTAATGTACTCCTGAACACTGGAAGTCTGGAAGGCCTCTGTGAGGTTTTAAGGTTGGTAATGAGCTGTAGTTTTGGAACTCTCTTCTGTTTCTGCCTTTGGTAGTACTCCCTGGCTGCATTTTTTTAAGGTAGAGGAGTGTAATAGGCTCTGCCTCAGAGTGTTCCAGTTCAGCAAGCAGCTAAATAAGCCTTGATAGTTCTGCTAATGCACTAGTGTTAAAGGAAAACAGAGGTTGTGAGAGGAGCTCCTAATTGTGTGGCCTATTACCTGGCTACTAATTGTGGACAAATTTTACTAGCAAGGGTGTTGTTTGCCATTGATTTCCTGGCATGTTTAAGCAGCTTTTGGGACCTCACTGAATAAACTGAATATACTGAGTTAAAGTCTAAATACAGTGAGACAAGCATGTCCTAGATTAACTGAAGGAAAATACGCTTTCCTTCAAACTTTAGAAATGTTTCCTCTTCTTAAAAAAACAAATAAATAAACAAATAAGTACGTTTTGTGGTTTGCTTCAGCAGTCTCCTGAGCTAGAAGACACTGAGAAATTAGATTAATATTTTACTACATTTCTTAATATACCACTTAGACTGATTAGTGTTTATTTTGACTTTGATTTGCAGCTCCTCACCAACGTCTGGAGCCTGTGACTCTGCCCGGGATTGTCTCATTTGTACTCAGCCTCTTGTGTGGAGCCTTGAATTTAATTCGTGGCTTTCATGCCGTAGAAAGTCTTCTGCAGGTATTGTACCATGTTTAGGAATGTAAGAGTCGTGCACTGTAGTAATCATACTCTCATCTCACAATGTGCTTGCTGTGTGAGTTAAGTCTTGCCAGTTTTATCTTCAAATATTGGTTGTGAGGTCAGATTGTTGTCCGTGGCTCTTGTATTGTTTATAAACCATGGATCCTTTTTGAGAGCGCTGAGTCGTTCATTAATGCTGAGATTTGCAGAAGTGATGGAAGGTGAGTGACCGACACCCTCTGTAGGTGCTTTGGTAGCAATGGGTGTGTGAACATAGTGTTCTTTTTTCTAAATTTATTCCAGGATATGAAACACTTAGTAGATATTCTTCAAAAACACTGGATGGCTGTGAAAATCCAGCCAATTTTTTTAAGTTCTGTGAAGCAGAGGTCTGTGAACTCTGCTCAAGCCTCTCTTCTAGTTATTTGCAGAGTGATATGTAAAGATCTAATGAAACAGTAATCGTGGAGGTCTTAGCACTTCCTAAGGACTAGTGAGTAGGTGAGCGAGATGAAAAGAAGTGCCCCACACTAGGGCTTTCTTGTCAGGTGGGTAGGATTGTTCATTAGTTTTTGTTTAAGTTTTAACATTAGGTTTTGTTTTGTTTTAAGAAAAAAAAAACCTGTACATCTTTACACTACTTCTAATTACAGTTTTCTGTGTTCTGCGTTCTTCTGTTGGTTCATAAAAAAGATAAATCCCAAGTACAGTACTGTATGGATAATACTGAACAGGACTCTGTTGTTTTCTGTGTTTCTAGGATCTGTTTTCTCCTTAAAGAAGCCAGCTGCAGAAAGATGTGCAGGGGTTGGATTAACCTGTGTGGCTGAGATAGGGCAGTCAGTTCCTTTTATTGATATGTCACTGCATCTGGAGGTAAAAGATGGCAGTGCAGATGGAAGATAGTATTTTTTGTTTCTGACAAGTGAGGCACACAAAAAATACATTAAAATTTACTTCATTTTAGTATAATATAAATATTTAGTATAATATAAATATTCCAAAATATGATTAATGTTTTCCTTTTCCTGAAAATTCATATGAAAGCTTTTCTGTGAATGAGTGTTTCATTTATAGTCAGTGGATGTTAACATCACCTGGATGTTAGCAGAACTCTATTGCAACCTGTGCTTCAGCAAATATGCTGTGAGACAAAGTTTGCTTATGGTTTAGGAGTGTACTGCATTGTGTAGATCAGTTTTATCATAGAGTGGTTAGGGTTGGAAGGGACCTTAAGGTCATCCAGTTGCAGCCCCCTGCTATAGGCAGGGACACCTCCTGCTGCTGCTGTTGCTCAGAGCCCCATCCAGCCTGGCCTTACGTGTTTATACATAAACACTTTTGTATGTTGTGTTGTTGTTTTGTTTTTTAAACACAGCGTGGAAACATCTTACATATCAAGGATTTCTTTCTCATCTTTTACTTCAACAAAACAAATTTTTTAATAATCAATGTGATAAACTTGTTTTGTTTGTTCTTGTGGCCATTAATGCAGAGTGGCCTGCATTGTTCTCTGTGTAGCATTTTACCACACCCTAGTGGCCAGTTTGTGTCTTTCTCTGTTACCTTGTTTCCCATTCCGGGAAGCTGCAGGACAGCACAGTTGAGCAAAGCTGATTTTGAAGGCTGCTATCAGTGTCTAGACTTCAGTTTTCAGAGGAATCTGGAGAGTGTGTGGTGCTGTCTTTGATTTAGCTTATACAGGAATCCATGCACATCTGTGTGAGACCGTCTGAACATACAGTGATGAAGAACTGACACAGTGTCTGGTTCTGCATTGAAGCACTGTACAACATTGCTTTTTGCTTTATTTTCACAGAATGAAGGTGAAGATTTCAGCTACGTTATTGCATTTTTTCTTGGAACAGCAGCCTGCTTATATCAGGTGTGTTCTTACACTTGCATAATTCACTAAGAGTTGAGACACGTCACTTTCCACTTTGTTTTCCTGTCTGATATTTTGTGCTTACATTTCATTTCTCTAGGTTTTCCATGAATTAACCCCAATACATTATATTGTTTGTCTGCAAGTGTAAAATGCTTTTGCTTTTTTTGAGGAACTTAAATAATTAAAAGAATGAAGTAGAATTTCTCCGGCATGTATAAAACTCAGCAAATAAATAACCAAGAAGAACGTACTTCGATAATCTGATGAATAATTTGGTTAAAAATCAGGGTGAACATAATTATTTGCTCTGTGGGAGTAGTTTTGCATTAAAAATTAAACCTAAGTGATGATGGTATCTTCCTTGCAGCCCAATAAAAACTGTCTTTGACAGGTGGGAACAGCTAGAATCCGGAGGAGACAAACTTTTTCTTCTTTTTTTTTTTGTGGAAATGAAGTAGGTAGAACGATAGCAGAAGTGAAGATAATGCTCACAAAAGAATGTGGGACATTCTTTCCTTTTAGAGCTGTTCCATGTCTTTCCCACTCTCTCCTCTGAAGATGTAACACCGGGTCTTGTTCCTTCTGAAGAGGAACAAAGGGCATTTTTCGACCAGAGATTGCTTTACTTTATAGTGGGCCACTCATTAATGCAGTTTTTAATTCATTTTTGGAGAATTGTTTGGAAAAAATAATCTTGCACTGATATCAAGTGCTCTTCACCCTTCCTTACCTGCTAAGTTAAAGCTGTTGCTCTGTGCTTCATTCAGAGTTCGAGTTGTTTGCGGGGTATATTTTGGTAATCCATTCATGACCAGAGGCTTTTCTTCCCTGGCAGCTGTTTTCCGTGCAGTAATTCCATTCTTTTTTTTTCTTCCTGACAGTGTTACCTGTTTGTATATTACACAGGCTGGAGGAACGCCAAATCCTTCCTGACTTTTGGGTTAATCTGCCTGTGTAACATGTACCTGTACGAACTGCGCAACCTGTGGCAGCTCTTCTTCCACGTGACCGTGGGAGCATTTTCAACGCTGCAGATCCGACTGCGACGGCCGCAGGGGAAGTCCCCGGATTACAACGTCTGACAGGTCCTGGAACAGACAGAGGCAGTCTGGTTCCAACAGATATTCACTCTCAGGAATGTAAAGCTGTTCTCCAAAAGAAGGAGCTGTCTGGATGGCGCTTTTTGGTTCTGCTCCTTTTTTTTTTTTTATTTTAATAAAGCAATGTAAGATGCCCGTGGACGTTTTTCACTTGCTGGTTTAAAAAAAAAAACCTTTTCTTTTAAAGGAACAGCTGAGGACACGAACGAATACAGAACTAGAGGGTTGTATCATGCGTATATGTTGGTGGAAGACTCATTTTGGGGAATTTGGTGGCATGAAAAGTGCTTTGCTCAAGAGTTATGTCAGTGGAAGGAATGTACAGGGTGCGTGTCCTGCATATCATGCGAGCTCTTCACTTCCAAAATCAGTTTTGCCTTTGTGAGGCAGTAGAGGATAGGCTAAGTTAATATTAAAAATGCTGTTGCATATTAGCAAACTAGATTTGAAATATGTAAGCTACCAAATTTTGGAATGTTTTGTTACACGGTTGACGTTTGCGTGTTTTCTTGATTAAAACATAACCTGGAAACCCTTATGTTTCTCGGGATCAGCTTTTTGGCACCTGTGGCCCTTCATCTGCTGCTATGAACACCTGGATGCTTTGTCACTGTTGGTTTCGTTTCAGTTATCCTTTGAAAGTGCTCTGTGTGCAGAGTTACAGTAACAGCCCAAAAAGTTCTGCCACTTAACCCAGGACTTCTGTGTGCTTCCTATGAGCTATGGAGAAGTTGGAAGGAGACGGCCCAGAGGGTGAGTTGGAGAGACTTATGCTTGTTGTACTGTTCTTTTCATGTACCTTTGCCAATGGGGGAATGATGAGCTGAAACCTGAGATGATAAACAGCTACTGACAGGAAGATAATAAATCGGTCCGATTAGCGTGAACAAAAAACCAGATGGGGATGTTGTTCATTTTTGTGGCTTTATGCGTTTTTGTGCTGTCGTAGAACCTCTAGGAGATACAGGTTTATGTTCAAGAGAACCGTCAGCTGTTCCTGGAGTTTGTGAAGCAGCCAGCACACATCTGGCATTTACAAAATATAGTAGCAGCAGCATTGTACCACCATCAGTTACACTGCTTTGGCAATTAGATGGCAGCTCTCTGTGCTGGTTCATGTTATGTAAGTCAAGAGACTTCAGTGTGTCATTTGGAGTAATGTAAAAATGCACTGGAATCATTTTCTTTAACACATTGTGCTGTTGGATTTGGAGACCAGCAGAGCTTTGCTGTGCTCTGAGGTGTTGCACTTCAGTCCAAAATGGTGTGTTTCAGTAGGCTGTTTAGAATCAGATTAGCACCAAGAGAGCTAGATACTTTAGTTCTTTATAAGGTCATTTTAGTCAAGAAAATCAGGTATAACTGAGAAAGAAACCAGGCTTTATCTTTGCTGGTAGAGTCCAGAACAGTCCCACTGCCTTTCTGCTTCACCATAGTTGGTTGGCAGGGAAGATCTTGTGAGCACCCAAAATACTGCTCTGTTTTTGGCTTCTGCAGTTATGCATTTGAAGGCATTTCTGTTGCATCTTGTCTTTGGGATACATGTCAGCAGATAATCTTGTTTGTTTTCTCTGTGACCCCTTCTTGCTGTTTCTAAAGCTCCTTCCTTAAGAAATAGAAACTTCCTTTGCTACAGTGTGTGGTGGTAGAATTCTGTCCCAGTTCTGCTGTCATTAAAGTGACGGATGATTGGAGGGTGTAGTGAATGGATGCAACTGTTATGTAACAGAGGAAGGTTGGGTTTTTGTTTGCTTGCTTTTATGGCACTGATAAAAACAGTTTCACAAGGAAAGTTCAGTGAATCATGTTTGCTAGGTCTGACTTTTCATCACTTGATATTACTGTGTGCTAAAAATGTGGCTTTTGAGGATACTACGTGAGCTTGACTGCAACGTTAAGACGTGCTGAAATGTCTAAGATGAAATGCAAGATAAGCGAGAGCAGCGCAGAGGTGAAAGTTGGCTGATGGTTCCCAGGGTTTCCTGCCTGTAAAAACCCAGCCTTTCTGGACAAATAGCAGGTGCTTCCCTGCTGGTAGCTGAGACTTGAGAGCTGGACTTACTTGTGAGAAAGGGTTAATGAAAGATGAACGCTCTCTGGAGCAACGTGGTTTGGTTTGGAATGGCTGCCACAACTCAGATGTTGTTGCCTGGCTGTCCTGTGGCATCTAGCAGAAGCAGAGCTCATGTCACGCTGCGTTTATGGAGTTTGTCCTCTCTGAGGTTGGAATGGGTACATACAGCAGCCCCAGAATCGTTTTGTGTTTTGTTTTTGAACAAAGTATCACTATCTGTGTTCACTTGCAGTAAAGAATCACCCAACGCTTGACTTGATTTTCAGTGTATGAAGTTTGATTACCCTGGAGTCCCCTGTTTGAGCTTCTAGAAGTAGAGTTCATTTTATCTTGTGTGCTTTTCTTTAGTGTCTGAGCTTTTTCTTGGTGGTCTGCTGTCTTACATTCGGTATTTGGGCCAAAATTAAATACCCAGCCTCTCACTCTCTTGTGTAAGGAATGTTTCTAACAAGGGGATTTTTCTAGAAGGCAGCTTTCCATTGTAGAATATATTCATGTGGTTCTTGGACTGATTTTTAAGTGTTTCAAAGCTAGCAGAGATCTATAAGGTGATGGAAAATGCTTTTGTTTGTAACTTTTAATTGTAGTTATTTACTTAATGTTCAGGATGGATTCTTTAATGTTAGTCATTTCTTTACTGAAGGACTGAGGATCGCCTGATTTGGGATGGTGTGCTAGTGCTGCCCAGCTGAGGCTGTACATTTGTTTCCAGTAGGTGGCAATAGCTTTATGGCTCTGAAACTCTGCGCTTGAAAAGATGTAGGGCCAGCTGCTGGCGGTGCAGCTTTCTCTGTCCATGCTTATCTCAGGCAGGGCAGGCCTGGCACGAGGCACATGGCTGCCCCACCGTGCTGTGCAGCCCTCCAGAGCCAAATGGGGACAGAGAGGTGCTCAGGGATGGGAAGATAACAGCAAATCTCTGCTCCTTACAGCAAACCACCTGCCTGCTGACTGCCTGCTGCTGCTGCCTTCACTGCACTAAAGTGCTCCGGCTCCTTCCATTGAAAAGCTGGTGACAGAGGCTCAAGAGAATGGAACCTGAGGTGAGTTTTTGCTTGTTTGTTTTCATTTGATTTGGTTTTAGCTTAAATCAGCTAGTTTTAAGATAGACTGTATCTCAAGTGAGCTCTGCCTCCCCTCACTTGAAACATTGCTTTTGGGTTAGCTGGCAGATGTCCTAAGACAATTTTGAAGGCTCTCCTTACCCCCATAAGTTCAAACTAGAAGTGGCAGTGTCTTCAGAAGCAGCCAGGAAGGGCAGCAGACAGCAGGCATTTCCCTGTGGGCAGTGTTTTTGGCTGCAGGTTATTCCCAAGTAGTGCAATGTACCAAGGTGGGATCCAGGCACGCTGGCAGCGCAGGACACGTGTAACAAACCCGCTGCATCCTGCAGGTACCATTTCATTCTGCACAGGCAGACACGGTGCAGCCAGCACTCATCAGAATGGTTTTTGGATGGAAAATGATGTACTGAGGGGAAAACAGATGGTAGAGGCAGCAATCCTCAATTTAAATGAGAGCACACAAAACTGGCTTCCCTCCCTTTGGGAATACCCTTGTCCATCGAGCCCCCAAAGCAGCTGAACTGAACAAGTCTGGGTGAAGGTGGAGCCTTCCATTTCCCAGCTCTATACCTCAGGCTTCTGGGGAGTGGTATAGCTAAGTGTGGCACTTAGTGTGAGCAATCCAGGAGCATATTTTGCCTAGAAAACCTGCAAGGGCTGCACTGCCCAGAGGGCTGCCTCCGTCAGGTGTCTTTGTGAGAACAAATACACAGCTATCTGGGGAGTGCTTTGGAAACTGTGATCTACTTACAGTATGCTTTCTTTTTTTGAATCAGCTACTCACTGTGCTGCTGTGAGGATGGCAGCTGCCCCAGGACTGACAGCTCAAGGTAGGTGTGTACACTGCACTGCACACGGCAGGGATCTGTGCAGGCAGAGAGCAGAGCAGCTGTGAGTGGGTTCTGTGCAGTACTGCTGTGGCTCAGTCACCCTTCAGTAGCTGCGAGCTGACTGCTGCTCTGTGCCATCCGATCTCTTCACTAGCCAGCTGCATCTAAAATAAAACAGACACGCTTTACCAGTGAAACAGTGTTTAATATAGTTAAATTACTTAAATAGATTTCAATTTCCATGGGAAATCATAACTGTATCCATTTTTGCAAGATCCAGAGTAAAGAGTGTGTGAATACCCCTTGAAATGATCATGACACACTGTCAACAATCACAGCTAGAGATACTGGGGACTTGAAATTTCATTGACAACACGACCTCGTAAGATGAATTGAAAGTTCAGAAGGCTGCAGACGTTCGTAAAGCAGAAAGCAAACCTAAAAATGAGCGTATGGCACGGAGGTAATGGAGCTCAGTGAAGGAATCAAGGGGGTGGAGAGCTGAGGGGGGAAAGAAATGCGTAATGGCGTGATGCAACTTAAGGATTCTGCGAACCGTGAGGGATGTCAGGGAGCAAAAGTATAGTACAAGGGCAGACTTGGCAGTTTTACAGAAGTCAATATACTATACTTTTCAGAGATGTTTCCTAGTGGAAGGGGGGGAAGGAAAGGGGCAGTGCCATTTAAGCTCACGCTTAAATGGCTTAATGCTAGGGTTATGCTTAGCAATATGGCGACTTAATTAAGAAAGACCCATGGATTTGTACTTTTTCTTGTTGTCAAGTAGGAAAAAATAAATTACCACCACAGTGCAACCATTAAGCTGTTAGTACTAGAATAATTCTGCCCTGAGAAGAGTGGAAAAGAACTTTATTAAATGTCAAAAGACTGGAGCCACTTTTAGCGCTAGCCAAATTCAATATCAAAACTCGCCCCTCGTAGAATATAAAAAATAGAACTTTTTAAAATTCTTTTCTTTTTTTTTTTAATAAAATAGCAAGGGATTTTTCTTTCGTAGCTAGAAAAGGTACATAAATGGTAACAGTGAACTATTCATAAACCCCCACTAGTGATAAAGATGTCCGACACGATATCAATGGCACTGTATTTAAGGTCACTCATCTCATACACGCGTTTGCCATCAAAACCTCTCTTTGAAGATCAGCTAAATAACTCCTGAAAATGGAAAGTACGTGACAGTTTAAGTAAGTGCTTACTACAGGAAAGTCGACTCTATGCTGCAGTACATAGTTCTTGGTAATGTCAAATGGCAGTTACAATATCAGACGATTCTCATATCATCAGGATTCTATTAATCCATCTCTGAAAAATGCTTTTTTTTTCAAACAAAAGTTCAGGTTATTTTTTTTTTCTCGTAAGAGCTCCTGTTACAGTTAATTAGAAGATTTGCTTAGAGCTTTTTAACATGCTTGACAGATACTGTCTCATTAGCTAAAGCTCGTAAGTCAGTCCTGTTTCCATTTGTTAAGATGCCACCCTCTGTGTGAGTGCTGCATTGAACTATTGTACCTTGTTGGATTTTTTTTTTCCTTCTTCTTTGGGATTGCAGATTTTTTCTGGATTTTCCTTTTAAAACGCATCTGATTGAGCCCTGGTGTTGTTTGGGTGTATAGTGATGATCTGAAAACTGCCAAGTCTGTGTTCAGAGTATTATGCACAAAAAATTACACGAAAGTCTAACAGGTTATATACACCTCCCACCACACCTTGGTGTGGACAGCCTGCCTTCTAATTTATATATAATTTACAAAATATAGAATTTGGTATTTGTTAGATCTCCATGTTTTCAATATTACAAAATAAAAAATACAAAAAAAAAAACAAAAACAAAACAAAAAACCCACAACAAATTTGAGGGGAGGAGTTCTCTCCCACAAAGTGTCTCTTGTTTACATCTAGTCTTTCCCATGTAAACTGATAGATACCAAGGATGAGCACAGAAGACTTTTTAATAAATATGTTTGTAGAACCTTCTTTCTTGATCTCGATCTTCCCCGGTGGTAGAGGTGCCAGCCCTGCTCAGAAGAGCAGTCCTTGAGCTGTGTAAAAGAAGGGAGAAAAGAAGGCCAGGGCTAAAACGTCTTCTCACACTAAGACATGAAGGACGCCATTCTAAAAGGCCTTTCTGTGTGTTTGCAACAGTGGGTGTCGATTCTGAAAGCCCATTCAAAACAGCTAATAAAAAGCACAGTGGCACACTTCAAATAGCTGGCAGTATGGGATGGAAACGGTATGGGAGTGCAAATCCATTCCAAAATAATGCTTTGTAGTGAATCATACATTCCTTCAACCAAGTAAATGTTGTGTTGCGTCAATAAATACTTAAATAGCTTCTTAGATCATCCTGCGGTAGCAGCCTTTGTGACAACTCCACGTCTAATCAGTGAATGCTGTAGTACACATCTTTGGTCGGTTTAGCACTCAGCCAGGAGCAAATCCCAGGTGGTTTCTCTCCATTGCCTTTCGGGACAGGTGGCCAAAGAGTTTGCTGATACCAGCTCTAGAGTCACTGTGTGAAATTTCAACCGCGGTGCGTTTCAGATTCGCTGCTGACAAGTGATTCTTCTCCGATTCACAAGCTTCTGTAATGCAGGTTCCACCTTGGAGCGACGCTGCAGTGGGTGCTAACTGATTGGAGGCCCTTCATTTAGAAAGTAGGTGGTCATTTCTCCTTTGCCTTTGACCTTAATGACCCCTCGGTATTCCAGCTGATAGTTGTTGGCTGCTAAAACCTGGTACATGTCTGTGGTTACCTGCGGAATAAACCAGAGTTAACAGATGCCTGTCACACAGTACGGAGCATTAAAGTAGGATCGCTTTGTTTCTAAGCTCATTTCCTGTTGGTCACCGAGAGGTTATCCAAAGTTGCAGAACAAACACAGCATTTAGAACTGAGCAACTACAGAAGCCAGATGGGTACACGAGTTGGACAGAGCCACGTTCTCCAAGACATAACTTTAAGTATTTCAGTGCTCTCAGTTCCCAACTTCGGGCTCAAAGTGTCATTTGCAAAATCCTATCAGACACCTTAACTCACCTCGCCTGGAGAGTCTGAAGTCTAACTCAAAGCACTTGAGGCTTTTAGTCCCAGTAACAGTCCCATCATGTGAGCATCACGTAAACATTAACTCAGCACATGAGCATTAACGTCATTATCGAACAAGCACCATGAGAACAGCAGCATATTCATTCCTATCTGCTTGATGGCAAACCCTTTCTTATTTGGTATTATTTTCTCATCCTTCTTCAAGTAGTTTCAAATATTTCCACGCCTGCCTGCCTTTTGCTGTAATGCTGCTGTGCTGCTTTGCTTAACTCGAATGAAAATTGTTTGGGGACTGTTGTGGGACACTTTAAAGTGTTGGGTAAATACTGATCCAGTTATCTGACAGCTTAGCTTTCCCTCTCGGATTTCCCATCAGTTACTCTAATTCCTTTTTACATCTCTTCAATATTTCCCAAAGGAACAACAGTCTGTAGGTGTGGGCATCGGCTCAGCAAAAGCAGGACAGTGAAATGAATCACTGGGAAGGTCACTGCCTCAGTGCCAAGGAGATGTTTGATTACAGGTTTACATTAACCATTTTAACTGCCCTCACTCCTCAGGTTGTTATTCCCATCCCAGTGAGGCCTGGCTCCTCGCTAGCCTCAACACGAATGGTACCGTGAGCGGAGAAGTGACAGACAGAAATACATCTGTGACACGAGTCCTTGGGAAACCAAACAGCCCACACCTGTGTGCAGGCCCACAGCACAGCCACCAGCACAGGTGGGTGGGCATCACAGCGGGAAGGAAACTCAGCTCAACACTTCCACTCAGAACTGTTCTGCAAGTGTTTGACCCAAGGTCGTCACATTGGTCAAAATTAGAAGGCATAACTTGATGCTACTGCTGGCATTCCCCAGTTTGCTTTTCTCTCAGAGCTGTGCAAGTAAATATATGACAGAAACGAATAAAACAAAACCAAAATCCCAATTCTGATGAAGTTTCAAAAGCCTTAAGTGGGGCAGGCAGTATAATTAAGCTTTCCAGTGACTGCCTTACCTGGATCCGGTCGGGCACCCCTGTGCTGTCCATCCGGCTGGCTACATTCACCGTGTTTCCCCATATGTCATACTGGGGCTTACGTGCCCCTATCACCCCAGCTACCACAGGACCAATATTGAGGCCTAGAAGTGAGGGAGAAACGCATCACGTATGAATCTTGAGACAAATTAGTTTTCAGGCAACAAGAAAACAATGAAGTTACCAGTTCTAGTTGGGTTTTATCCTGACACAAAACCAGCCAACTGCAGGGAAAGAAATTTTAAAGAAAAGCTGGCTTCCAATACCAGCTGTTGAACAACAGAGCCTGGCACCACTGGGAGTGCGGGCAGGAGAGTACATGGCAGGTGAAATGAGCCCAGGCAGAACCACTGTGTGTGACCATGCTGTGATAAGAGATTCTGTGCACAGAGGTCTGCTGCTCGATCGCTCCTGGTTCTCCAGGGAGCTTTGGTAATAACATCTCAGCCTTAGATGCGCTGCTCTGACATTTCACAGAGGCCAAAGCAGGCAGACTCTTACTTTCCTGTCACTGGGTACAGAACAGTCCACGTCCCTGCACAGCTAAGGTAATGTCTGTGCTGTTTTCCCTCTGTAAGATCCCCAGCTCAGAACGACAGCTATTGACACTTAATCCCACAAACACAGTGACATTACCTATCTTCATCTGGAAGTTGTTGAACGAGTGTTCATTAATGTATTTCATTTGGTCCATTAACCTCATGGCAAAGTCAGCCAGAGCTTTGATATGCGTCTTCCCTTCCTTGTCGTAAGTGGAGTCATTGAGGCCCGACGCAGCCATGTAGGTACTGCCAATGGTTTTGATCTTCTCCAGCTGCCGAAATTGGTCTTCGCTTATTATCTGTTACGTGAGAGAATTGCAAGGGAACTGAATGAGCTTGTCAAATTGCATACATGCTGGCAATGTCCTTGCCCTGCCCAGTATCCTCCCTTGGTACAAGGGCCTCCCTCGGACAGAGCCTCCGTTACTCAGAAGGAAAGGGGTTTGGTCGTTCTGAGGATGGACAAGGGGAGGAAAGGGGTTTTCATCTGAAAGAAAAACAACTGAAGACTTCTAGAGTGAGGAGAAATGAAACATGACACAAGGATTCAATAAGCCACCTTCCTTCACAAGTTCCACAAAGCCCCAGTAAATGAACTCATCAATTCAGTTGTGTTTGTTTTTTTAGCAACACAAATTTTCTGTGACTTACTTCATCAAAATCGGCAATGATCTCATTGAGCAGCCTCAGACACTCCACCCCCTCGTTGTTGGCCTCTAGTTCCACGTAGAACTCGGAGAAGTTGCTTATGGAGGCGAACATGACAGCCACGCACTCGCAGGACTGGTAGTACAGTTCATCATTCCGCCGCTCCTGAGCCAAGAAATGCGCTGCCACATCCTTGGGCAAAATGTTGTGGAGGAGGCGTCTGTTATAGGCCTGCAGCTCCTCCATTTCTTCTTTCTCTTCAGTGGCCTATTTAGGAGGGCGAGAGTGACACGCTTATCTTTTGGCAAGTGCTCTGATGGAAAGAAAAAAGCTGAGCACGAGCTGGCAGGGAGGACAGAAATAGAAGAAAGGGGGGAACAGCAAAGGAGGGCAGAGGCAGAACGATGCAGGATTCCCTGTTTTGCAGTGGAAGACTGCGTGTGCACGTGTTTCTAAAAGCCACGGGGCTTTCTGCCTAGCTGAGTCTCTCCTATTCCACAAGGTTTATGGGGTACTGTGATGGTCCTAACAGTTACAATGGAGCCCGTGAAACAGGTCAGACTGGCAGGCTGAGGAGGATTTTTCACCAGCCTGTAAAGCCCTTGGCTGTGTTGGCATAAGGAGAACATCTGGGCAAAGGGGACCATGAGGAGAAGAGGCTGCCTTGCTTTTGCTCTAACAGATGTGGGTTTGAGGTTACTGTTCGGCTGCAACACTCTGGAAGGATGCAGGAGCTCTTGTCTTTTGCAGACTTGTATTACCTCAAGTCATTGTTTCGACTGCAACAGTGACATGCTCAGGTGCCCAAGTTTGTTAAGCTAGACCTTCAGATCTGTGATCTTTATGGCAGGGACCACCCCAAGTGCATTTACAAGGAAACAGAGGGTTAGAGTAAATGACGGGATGAGAAGCACTCAGAATGCAAAGAACAAAAGAAGAAAGGAATGTTACTAGTATGCCCAGTTTTATGTCAGATCCAGCTTAAATTCAAAGGCATTTTATAACACTCCAAAACCTGTGATAACTCAGCAGTTTTGTACTAACACCCAGGGCTGGTATTCCTCCAGCACAGCAACACACACTAACCTGGAGTTTCCAGAGGAAGTCAAGCCTTGCAGTGGATTCCACCTGCTGGGCGTGCAAGTACAGCGCCAGGACAAAGACCGTAATGATGACAGGGGTGACAATCTTCAGTGCGACTCGTGTCATCGCTGGAGAGCTGCGGCCAACAAAGAGCAACACTGCCAGGTTATCCTCAGTGTGGAGGGACACAGCTCAGCCACACTCCCCAGTTCTCACTTTAGGCCTAACCAAGCTCCGGAGAAAGGGCTTTTTCCCCTTGGTGCCCACATTGGTCAAAGGAAAGCAATACCTGCAAAAAACCTTAGGACTCTGAACTATGGCTGCTGGTTTCTAAACTAGGACTTTGAAATTAGAAATGCAATCCATCTTCCTAGCAAGGGTGAACATCAACCTAAAAGCCATTTCTAAGAGAGCAGCCATACGTGCTCAGCCACTGCTATGCCTGGCAAAGCCAAAACCCTGACAGCTCTTCAGACTGCACTTACAAATGCCCACACTTGCACTGAGTACTGCCCTTGTGCCTCAGCTGATGCATGAGGCACAGTACTGCGTTGCCCCAGAGCACAGCGGTGCATGTACAAGTACCAGGCACTGCTGAGAAGTCAACGTGCTGATCCTGCACCTCGGGAACAGAAAATGCCTACTGACAAAAACCCACAAAGACATGTAATGCCAAAGGTACTCACCATGGTAACGTTGAATTTGTTGACATGCTGGAAAAAAAACAACACACAGACATGGTTAGTGGAGTGGTTTGCTGCCTCTAGCACCCGGCCCTCTGCACATAATGCAACAGAACCTCTGCAGTGTGGCACTGCTGACGCTGAGTGGGGCTGTAGCCCTTTTAAAGCAGCCAACAACAAAAAGATGAGGGGAGAAAAGAGGCCGTTGTCTGAGCTACGCTCTGAGATCCAGAGTGGCTGTGTGTGGCACATGGTAAACGTGGTTAAAACATCTACGGAGCCTTCAGAGTCAGAGAATCATTTGGGATTTTAATGTCAGGGTGGGATATTTAGCAAACGCTTGCGCAGCTGTCACTGCTTCATTAGGTCAGGCATTAAAAACCGACTTAAAGAAGCTTTGGGTGAACAGCTCGTGAGAGACAGCTTCCTTCTTCCCCAAACATTCTGACACGGAGACAGGCCTGACCCCTCTACCCCTATCACTACTCACTTCTGCAAGGTGCTCATCTCCTGTGCTGGACTCAGCACGTGGCAGCACCAAGAAAACCCTTCTGCACATGGCTGTTACTGCTCACTGCTCTTGGCATGCAAAGGGCTCCTATGAAGCAGCGCAGCTGAAGATGGAGGGTGAGCTTTTCTTACAGGGAAAGGATGGAGAAGAGCTTTCTGGTAGGCAGCAGCTGGCTGAGTTCCTGGCTGATTGGTTGCTTAATGCTGCTGGTTTCTTCTCAAGTGTGGGTGGAGTATTAGGTGGCTGAGAACCAGTAAATGTATCTTTTAAAATACTGTTTATATGGAGAGCGAGCACTGGATTTGCTCATCCTGCCTGTAGTGATGCTGATGCACTTAGAGCTTTGCAGGCTACTAATGGGATACAGCTCTACCTGAGAATCTCACATTTCTCCAGGTGTGTCAGTCTGCAGCTTCAGAACTGAAAGCAGAGCCCAACAGGGCGTATCATGAAAAAATAAAAGCATAGCTACTCTCTAACCTTGTTTGTTCCAAGATATTTTCTGCAGCTCTGAGCATGGAATTCCTTCTGACATGGATTCTGCAAGCCGTGCTGCCTTGCACAGATGTTTTCCCTCGCCCAGCTCCAGCACTGACCACGCAGTGCAGCCCAGGTTGTGTCTGGCTGCAGACCCAGACCTGGGGCCAGCGACTCCCACACTGCAGGATGGATCCAGCTGGAGCTGGAGATGCTTGCTGCACGCAGCACAGTTCCCCAGCTCCCCTAAATCACAGCCTGGTCAGGGATGACTGGCTGCCCTCATTATCTCTCAGTCTTATGACCAGGCTGGGGCTGCAGCTCACTGCGGGCGTTACAATTGCTCTAAAAAATCCTCAGCAGTAAGGCAGACTACGGAATGCAGCAAACAAGCTCACATCGGCCCACTGCATCTTTAAATCCAATGCATTACTTTAATCTCCTGCATAGGGGAAAGGTAAGACAACACACAGTAGCTCCGTGCATGTGGTTGTACTTCATGTGTCACCGTGCTGGTGTGTCACTACAGTCAGGACGAGCGAATCCCAGCGTGCTACAGACAGCTTTGCAGTTGCTTGCATGCTGGTTGGTTTGTACACAGGAGTGTGAAGTGACATCTGCATCACTTCTAATTAGTCAGAGCCCAATAATGGCTGCAGAGCAGACAGTAATTATGGAGCTACAACGGGCATCCAATTAAGGTAGCATTAGGTCATGGTTTTTTGGTTTTTTTTCCACTATCTGCTGGACAATAAGGTCCATCTCTGAACCATGCATCACACGCTGTGCTCCCACTCCCCGAATGCACAAAAGGCTTTGGGGCACCGAACAGCTGTCCTTGGAGCTCTCAGGACAAAACAAATGCAATTTAATGAGAGAGAATACAGCAGCATGGAAAGTTATTTCTGGGAAAACCTGCTAACCTTCCCCACGTTATTACTGACATTTTGATTGTGGAATGACGTAAATTATACTTCTAAGTGCTCTAATTTCACTTAGTGCTCGACTTAGAAGAATGAAATGATATTTGGGATATAAAATGCTTTTGTTTCTCTAATCCTGTTAGAAAATGCAGAATAGCTCCCATTGTTGGACTACTCACCACCTGCAAGAAGGAGGGGAAGCCTCCTTCTCCCCATACCCTTACAGACAGCTCCAGGAGGTTCCCTACATCATTTTATTTGTTGGAATTAACAAAATAATTTAAGCGATTACTGCTGATGGATGTAAAAGTCATACTTCTATTAATTATTAAGAGCTACACAGGAATGGCAAAACTCATGGAATATTGATGTGAAGGACAGCTTAATGAGTACCAAGGAATTACACAAGCTACTTTTTAACATACAAAACAACACGGGACCACAGGCATATTCTCAGATGCCCTCCTGTCCCAAGACTGGAGCTATAATCCTTAATCAAAGTTTCACCTAAACTGTCCTTTAAACCATCAGCAATGGGAACGTTGACATTTCCCTCTGGAGTTACCTCTGTCCTTAGCAGATCTTTACTGTTAAAGAGCTTCTCAGTGCCTATGCAAATGTTCTTTGCTGTGATTTAAGCCAGGACTTTATGCTCTACCCACACTCAAGCACAACTGTTGCCCACAAGCGGAAGTAATCAAAACAAGTAGTTAACAAAACAGTGCAACTCCAAAGCTGTGGAGGAGGGCGAGTTTATGAATGTGTCTCAATCACCTCCCTGAGCGGGGCAGCCATGATTATTAATGTGTGATCTGCTGAAGACAAACTACCTTCTGTAAGCAAAAAGGCACCTGGCTATTCCCAACCAGTCTGCGTCCCTCACATGGGAGTGGTGGTGAGACCATGGTGATGCAAACATGTGGCCAAGAGCAGCCCTGAGGAGATCAGATGTCAGACACCACACGATGCCACCCCAGCCTGGTGGTGACACACCACACGTCCCAATATCGCAGCGGTTCATTATCACAGCCCTGAGCCACCTCCAATTTGCTGGTGATGTTTTTCGTTTTGAGAATAGGCATTTCTATATCGAGAGTGTATTATCAGGAGAAGTGAGAATGACTAATAGCAGCTCCCCATTTCTGTGAGGAAAGTAACAGATCCACTCTGACTGCGGTTATATTTTGTTATTAATAGGCAGTTCATCAGTCAAACTCCAGATTTAAAAGTTCTTAAAGGGAACTGCGATCCCCAGCTCTGAAGAGGTGGAGTGCCTACGATTTACAGCCACGCCTGCCCTGCTACCATGCACTTCCCTTGCTTGCCCTGTGGCCGTGGCCCTCCCATACACCTAATGCTACACTGAAATCACTGGCTGAAAGAAATTAGGTGAAGATTTCAGAAGTGAAAGGCACTTACTATGTGTTAGCTGTAACCAGGAGGTCTGCATTGTCAAAAAGGTTCACCCCTGGCACTTCCACAATGAGAACATATATGAATTCAATGATTAACATAAGGATCAGTTTTCCAATACAGCTGATCTGAAGGAACACAGAGCAGGCCAGGAGACTCAATAAGACACTGTAGGTAAAGTACTGTATAAAGACAAAAAGGGGAAAAAAAAACCAGCAGAAGATAAATGAATGTCAGCAGGATAAATCAAATTTGAAAACAGAGGAAACTAAACAGAGGGATAAGAAAGGGATTGGGAGTCATGTGGTTGAGCTGAACGAACACGTAAACCGGGTTCTGCTTCTGGGATTCTCCAACACTGCGGAGGATTTAAATGTTAAATCTGAACCGAGGACAAATACACTGTTCTTCTTTGGACATGAGTTGGTTTACACTCCAGAGGCACAGGGCTCACAGCTATAGACCAAAAGCTGTGGTGCAGAAATCAACACCCAGTTACGCTGGAGTACTTCCTGTTTTATAGTAAAATTCTAGTCCTGAAGTCAAGCCTTTGCACGTTACACGAGACCAAGGGCATTAAGAATTCACACTGCCACGACTCAGACATTCACTTGAGGCCAATTGGAAAGTATTACCCAGCTGATGTGACACACTGAACCCCCTGGACACACTCCTACCAACACCATGATCACTTTTTCTGCCAGATGTTGCAGGAACAACACGTGTGTCTGTGTGGGAGCAGAGCCCTCTGCCACACCTGGCTGTAGCAGCCACCAGGTACCAACTGCTGCCATTCTGACAGCTGAATGTTCAGCATGCCAGTGCTTTCAAAGGTGGCTGCAAGTTGTGAGCTCGGTGTATGGCTCCTGGGAAAGTTAGGACAGATGTAAAACCAGGAGAGGTGTGTTATCCATCTCACCAACTTCCAGGTATCAAATCTGTGAGGCTTTAAGCTTCCACGCAGTCCAGACAGAGTGTATCAGACTGCATCAGAGGTCTGAGACAATCCATCATTATGAAAATACTTAAAAGCAAGCCCAGCTTGAAGAATAAATATGCTTATGTTTTGAGCTCATGTATTAATAACTCATTGCTGATATATCCAATTTGGGAAAATCACTTATACAGCTTGTTAATTGCCTCCTCAGTTTCTAGAAAATGTATGGATGTTCCCTGTGGCTGAGGGGTAGGATCCCACCCCCTCCTGAAAACACACTGGGAGCAACAGGTAACAGCAGCAGTGGATCCAACATCACCCTGCAGAGCACAGGGGAGGGTCTCCTCCCTCTTTAGCCCACTGAACAGCAGAGGCTCAAGGTGGTGACAGCATCCTCTGCGTGCACGACGGCTGCTCCCCGCTGCTTAGAAACATCCCTGCCCTGATCCTTCATCACTCCTCACCCCTTTCTGATGGGTGCAGACTGTTTCCAGTTCTCCATCATGCCAGATTTTGCTACTGGGTCTTTCTGGGGACACACCGGGAGCCTTTGTAGGGTTCAAAGTCAATGTCATGGTAGTGTGAAAAACCTCACTGAATCAGACTGTGGCAATATTTCCATTAGGTTAAATGGAAACCAGTTCAGTAGGACACCAGGGACATCAGTAGCATCTTGGATATCTCTATGGCTATAGATCAGCCATAGATCTGAAAGATCCCCATAAACCCAGATCACCACGACAAAAAATCCCAAATCCCTGGAAGATCTTTTCCCCTTCCTTTTCCATTTCCAGTAGACAACAAGCACAAAGGTTGTGACCTCAAAACTCATAGGAACATCTCGAATAGCTCTGCAAAAAGGTGACCTTCCTGGAAAAGTATTCTACCACTGTGTAAAATGTATTTGCTTTTTGCCATTAGAAACATTCATAAAAGCTTACCAACTATTCAGCCCTGAAGGAACTTAAACGTGAATGCGGACTCACAACAACAACTTCAGACCTCCAAGTCTGTGTTGGCCCTCTAAGATCACCCAGGAGCAACTTCCTTTCCTCTGAATCACTGGGATTTTTATCGCACAGTTTTATTCCACCCCCTCCTCAGATCAAACTCTGCAACCCATTTATTTCAAGCAGTACCTCTGGAAAGTTGCAGTTGGGCAAAGGACTGTCACAGAATCCCTGCAATGTGCCCAGGCTGTAGTTGGAAGTCAGGTTGCTGATAAGGCATATGTCCACCCGGTCAGGAGTGATGTTGTATTCTGCAGCCATGCAGCTGGCAAGATCCACAGTGCTGCACATGAACTGAAGAAAAAAATGGTATTAAACTGAAAGGCCCAGACAAGGAAGAAAGAAGCAAATAGTTTGTAACAGTTAAAGAACCCCTTTAAAATGGTTCTAGCAAAGGAATTAAGCAGTGCACAAAATTAAATCACCAGGATGTGTCTTACTGCCTGCACTGCCTCAGCTGTAAGTGAGAGCAGAGAGCCGTAAGAAGCGCTACTCCCAAGTCCCAGGGCCATCTCTAGTTTTCTTCCTTTCTTAAAAAGTGAAGTGGATGTATGTAGGGGATAGAACATTGAAGTGGTTCCTTTAAAATACGTTCATCCTTGGAGCCATTTGTGCAAGTGAGATCCTACCGCCTGTCCCACAGAACAGCCATTCTCCCTCTGAGCCTGAAATCAGCAAAGGGGGCCGCACGCAAAGCAAAACCAGCCCAGTCCCAAAAGCACAACTTAAAGCAAAGCCTTTAGAGCCCCTGGTAAGCGATTACTACACTCGGAGCAAGATCTGGCACTGTGCAGACAGCCAGCACCAAGCCCACGTGGCACTGCAGTCCCACTCACTGCTGTGGGAGTTAAATGACGCAAGGGCCTCGCGCTGGTCCTTGGTGCTGGGATGTGTGTCAGGCTGTGGGGACTTAACAGCAGAAGCGTTTACAGAATCAGGAAAGAAGCGAGTGCTAGGCACGCTGAAAGCCATCAGCATGCAGCTGTCTGCCTGCCATTTCCTTTCTGTGCCTGAAAAGCAAAAGGGGACTGACCTCGGATGCTGTGAGCATTAGGCAGGATTACATTAAGGCCAGTGGTTGTAAGGGTCATGATGCTTCAAAGCACGAGTAAGAAGACCATAAAGAACTGAGTGGGCTGAGGGAATCGATGCACGTACCATGTTGACAAAGGCAGACAGGAAAACCAGGATAATGGCAAAGACTCCGACTAAGGTGCTATTGGTCCTGGACTGTACAATCTTCTTAGAAAGAGTCTGCAGAGGTGCTGGGAAAAGCTGGATGTGGGAGAAAGAAAAAAAAAAGACTAAACAAACATATGAAATCATTGCTTATTTTACAGATTGCAACTTGCATTTAAGCTGCCCACATCCTTCAGTGCGGTGTCTGTGTGGATGCTGCACAGGGGTCAGAGAACGGCTGATGGGATGACAGCTCTGGGACAAAGGCAGGCAGGAACGTGATGGGCTTGTGGTGGAACTGGTTTATTCCTTCCCAATGGGAACGTTCTGCCTGATCTCAGTTTGTGAGCTGTGATAGCGCTGTTCACAGGGCTGCCCTCATCCTGCTGGGAGAAGCAACCCGCAAGCCACCTGTAACTGAAATAACAAGGAGATGGAGCTTTTAAATTGTTGGATCCAACTTTTAAAAAAGCAGAAATGAAGAAACCTGGCTGCAGAACCCACCCTGGCTGCAGAACCCAGCTGGCCTTGGCTAATGCTGAGGCAGCTAAAAATAACCTCTGCTAAAGGCAACCCCTGTGCTTCCCTAAACAGGCCATCACATGGATTTGCTGTTATCAAAACTGGAAGATTTCTTCTAATTGCCTTTTAACCATACACCTGAAGCACTCTCGGTTTCCAGGTGCAGCACTGCATCATAGGAAAAAACAGTCTGCATTAAAACCTAACGAGGAGCACTGTGCTGCAGGGGTCACACCTCAGCATCAGCCAGACCTCCTTACACTGCACTGCTGCAAGACCAGAGACGTCCAGAAGACACTGAAACAAACCCCTTCTCTTCCCATTCTCTTTATCCAACACCAGCATGCTCAGGGCTGGAGCAGCGAGCGATGGATGCAGATCTCCATCATCCCGTGTCTGGGGAGCACAGGCCCCACAGTGCCTGTCCCCTCCAGGCCGCCATTCCGGGGACTCTGCTGAGGAGTGCCAATGTTTTCCAGAATCCAGCTCTCCATACCCACCCGCTGCATGAATAACCAAGCCACCAGAGGGTATTTTTAGAGACACAAAGAAGCTAGCAGCACAGCGACATGGCACTGCAATTTAACTATGACTAATGTTTCTATTAAAAGTCCTGCTTCTCCCTTTTATCCTTCACTCTTACATCTTTAGGGATGCAACGATTTGTCAGTGCATAGCTTCCCACACAGAGACCCTACAACGTAATTACGAAGCAACTGAAGCGCTGATTTGCTGGCGACTTTCACAGGAGAAGAGAGGCCAACACGGCCAGAGTTTTCTCCAGGAGGGAGGAGAGGGCCGGTGTCTGTTTGGGGCACAGACTCTATTCACACTGGATGAGAACGGACTGAAATCCACAGAAAGCTTATACAATCCCTGGGCTCAGGCAGTCTCTTTCTGTAATCTTTGGCAAATCGGGCACCTCAGCAAAGCTCGGGGGTGCTTGGGTGTGAATTGCTGCCAGCAATCCCCAAAAAAGCCTGATTTTGAACCAAGCCTGAGATATCAAGGAAAGCTATCAGTGAAAGACACTTAAAAGTTTAATGAAAACATCCTTTTTTGTGTGTGTTAATCTTGGTTCTCCTTACTTTGCAAAATAGGGAAAACCTTAGGTCAGTAAACAAGTGCAGCTGGAAAAAGTCCTGAGGAGGTAACAAATGCCAGAAGCCATAGGAGGTAGGATTGCAATGGAGAGCACAGCAACACAGCTGTGCCTCACATCTGAGCGGCCTCTGCCTGGGGAACAGCCTTCAGGAACACTCTGCACATGTACAACCTCTCATTTTACAGAGGCAGACGCAGTGATCAGTAATACTTGAGGTTTGGAGGACCTCTGAGGTAGACCTGTCCCAGCTCTGGCAGGTCAGTTCTGCTCTAGCAATGTTCCTTCCACAAAAGCAGCCACAAGTTTAACAACCCCCAAAAAGAAAAAAAGGAAAGAAAAGCGGATAACTCCAACAAAATAAAATCTATTCTGTCCTCGTAAGAGAAGCGAAACAATCAAGATGTTATAGTACAGTGAAAATCTGTCCTCTGTTGGTAGTTAGCCCTCTGGTTTGTATTGCTCAGCATCCTCTGCTCAAATCACGCCTGAGTGAATAACGGAACAGGGGAGGGCCTGAAGAAATGGCACCTCCAAGAGTGCTCATGCATCTCCTGAGAAACTGTGCTGAAGGATCTAACTGTGTGATTGGGGCAGCCTAGATTCACATTTGGGTTGCTTCACAAGCTCGAGGCCACTTTAAATACCTGTGTCAAGAAAAACAATGCCAGTGGGAAAAATGAAACTGGGCTATCCAGTTACTTCCAGTTCATTCTGCACAGAAATGCATAAACACTGCTGGAAGATGTAAGCTCCCTCAGGAGAGTCTCCAAAAGCTCACGGGTACTCAATCACAGAATCATTAAAGTTGGAAAAGATCACTAAGATCATCCAGCCCAACCATCACCACCATGCCCACTGTGAATGCGAACACAGAAGGGAAAAGTAGGGCACTGTGGTCCAGGTGAAAGTCCTAATGGAAAAAAGCAGTAAGCACGAGTGCTCTATTGAAAATGATCTGTGTCATCCATTCATTTGCATGACGAAAATAAGGTAAAATAAAACACAATAAATAAAAACTGTACTCTGCAGTATCAGCTGGTCACAGACAGGAGGGTAATATTTCTCCTTTCTATCTTCTTAAGATATATTGTAGACATGGAAAACCACTTAGATAATTGCTGATGTGTTGTGAGATGACAAAAAAAATAGGAAGTCTTTAAGTTCCGAGTTTTCAATTTGTAATAAAAGCCTTTGAGACATTTCGAAGTACATTAAGATGATTCCAGAGTAAAAGACAATATCTCCAGGCAACACGATGTTGCAAGTGCATTTATGTAACTTATTTCACAGAGATTTATTAGTCTATAAAAAAAGTACAATTTTCAGAGGTTACTTCTTCCTTTGCCTGAGAAGAAAAAAAATAAAATAATAAGAAGCTACTAGCCCAGTCTCAGGGGGCAGAGAAACAAGCAGGCAAATGGTACCTATGCAAGGTACAGTCTCAAAATCCTATTTCTTGAGAGTAAGGGCTAACTTGTAATTTCTGCCATATGTGCTCCCAGGAACATGCAAGAAGTTCATTTCCACACAGCAGTTTAGATACCAGGAGTTAAGGATTTTAAGAAGAAACACAAACTTGGTAAGTTAGTAGCAAAACAGATGTCTGACAGCGGAGTATTTGTGAAGGGACCATGGTTCCCATGACCTTAGACTCTGTTGGGAAGGAACGCCATCTCACAGTGGCCAAGTCTTCATGGAGTATCAAAGTGAAAAACTGGAACTCTCTTGTTTATTGCAGCTGAAGGAACTTGGAAAGCCAAACTGGCTGTGTCGGCAGGTCCAGGATCAACTTGTAGTCCGTAGAGAATTTTATAGTAGAAGATAATAATGACAAGCAAAAGAAAATAAAACACGATCAAGTTGTCCTGAAAGAGCCTGCTGGCCACTGTCTAAGTCAGAGATGGAGAGGCCAAAGCAGGGAAGGAAGGAAAAGAGACACTTAACCATGTAACAGTACAGCAAACAGGCAAAAGTTATGCTTACACTGGTATCCTGGGGTGGACACCTGCTTTCCAACTTTGTGTGGAATTAACCACTGGTATGTAAAATACATGCTTTCCTATCCCACATCCGAGTGTGAAACAACACTGACATCTCTGTGTGTTAAAATTTCCCCCACGGGGTCTGTAAAAGTGCCTTCCTCACTTCTGAGTATTGGTAAGAAGGCTTCTTGGAGCAACGTGCAGCACAGTAATAAAATAATACCCCTTAACCAAGGGCTAGCTAAACACGTTGGTCAAGGCTAAGGAAGCAAGACTGACCACCCTCCGAGGGTCACAAGGACCAAAGAATGCTATCTGTCTTTTAAATTAATCATTAATTCAGATCAGTAATAATAAAGAAATCAAAAGTCCCCAAATAAAAATGAAAACCTTTGAACTGTGTCAGAAGAAGTGAGTGTTGCCATCCATACAGGGAAGCTTGTAAAAGCCAGTGGGTGACAAACAACCATGTGCTTTGAAATCCATTTGGTGGCAAGTCAACGAGCTCGAACCCTTCAGAGTTCTGAGTGTACCAGTGCTCAGCTCAAGGGACACAAGGCATCTCATTAGCACTGTTATCTATACATCTCATTGCTGGTGAACAAGCAGGACCAGCAGAGCGCTGCATTTGACTCCCTCCTCATGAGCCCAAGGGAAGCCCCTTGAGTTGTTGAATTCAAATTTAATCTAAGGCTTTCACTGGGAACAGTTCATAGCTCCTTTCAAATGAGAAGCAAAGCTTGATTCTCCAGATCCAGCTTTCAAAAACCAAAAAGAGGTGAAACGTGCAAGTATGTCGAGCTCCCACCTTCAGCTGCTGAAAATGGCTCAGAGAAGATAACTAAAGGGAGGTAAATCATCTGCCTGACATAATCCATTACCTAACTGTCTTCTGCAGAAAAATTAATGCTCCTAGAGCTATTTTCTGCTAAGCTCTGAGTAACAAAGCTGAGCTTGGGTTGAGGTGCCTGAATCTGTATTTTTTCCAGGTTCAGATCCTGCTGGAATGGAAAGATTCCCAAAGCAGCATCAGCATTTTAATGCAAGTACCAACTGAGTGAAAAAGAAGAGCCTATCACCCATCCAAAACACTGACTGCCATTTTACCACAAAACACCAAGAATAATTAGTATGACTTCAGATTTCACACAACAAATTTCTCTGCTTATCAGAAACAGTTGCAAGAAAGAGCTCTGTATACTCATCTGAGAATGGCTGATAAAGTTATAGATGTTTATGGCTTTTACTTCCCCCCAGGACATTTTTCCTTGATGATATTCCGCTTCTGATTATCTGCCTACCCAAACATGCATATGCAGCAGGGGACAGTGCACAGGCTGCTCTGCAGGAAGTTTGCAGGGAGGAAACGAGTGATCAGTGTTTTGTTCCACATTGGGAAATGTGTTCCTCTTATATCAATATGAGAGTGCCTGCAGAGAGAGTGGGGACTTAATAGACATGCAGATCCACAGAGTGATTACTGCTTGCTGAGCTAAAGAGATGCCAACCCTAACATCTGTTTGCTGCTCGTTCTGCCTTATCAAAGCCTTTTCTGTAACCCTTATCACAGTGTGGACAGGACGGCTAACAAAACAGACTCTGTTAGCTGAAGAAACAGGTTACCGATCCAGTTAGCTTCAGCAAAAGACTCCACAAAGAGAACACGTTTCTTACCTTTACACAGGAGTAAATGATGGAAATGAACACCACCGTGGTCAAGATCAGGAAACAGGTCAGGTAAAAACCCAGCATAAACGTAGAGCTGAAAGCAAGGAGATTTATTTTTTAATGCATACCATATAGAAAGCGACAGCTCTGATCTCTAGACTATGACATTTGTACAAGCTATGACACACTGCATAGGCTTTCCAATTAGGATAGCAGTAGGAGATGCAAGGTGCCTTGAATACCAACAGATAGGCTGCCCTATTTGAATTACTCACACGGGCTGCAGAGTAGAGAGAAAAAAAAAAAAAGACTGTATCTTTTATAGCAATCACCTTCCTGCCGAGGTGACAGCAGAGGGACTGAGAAATACCTCTTGTGCTCGAGGAGGTGATGGAACAATTTGTTACAGAGGGTCAGCCCACTGGATGTGGGCTGAAGACCCCAGGAAGGAAAGCTGGCTGTGCACTGCAGTGCAGCTGAGTGCATGTGAAATCCACAGGGGAGGCCCATTTTGTGTTAAGCTGGTGAAACCCCGCTTATCTGTGCCCCAGGTAGAGCTGGCAAACCTGGTGCTTTTCTGAGGGAACGTGCAAGGGAAAAGCTCAGTGGGGACAGCCCTGCCACATCTGAGCTTCGTCTGTGTATGGAACAGGAGCAACCGTGGCACAAGAATGGGGATAACAGCTTCAGCCTGTTCAGCTTGAGACGTTCCTCCGCTTTCTCTATTTCTCTCAACTTTGAAGTACAAACAGGACCTCAGGGCCAACTTTGTACTATGCATTTTTGATGTGTTTTGATCATGAAGATATTCAACAACAATTCTGCAGTGATTGGTCCCATTATGAAAGGACAGGCCCCCTCCCAGGAGTTTGCCTTGTTCATAATTTAAAGGAAGTACTTTTGCAACGTGACATTAAGGCTAACCACACCAAAGCCAGCTGGTCTCTGTGTTCTCTCGTGACTATTAGGATAATTGTACTTGCTAATTCACTGTTTGAGCGTTTGTGAAATTCATTAAAGCTATTGCTCTTTATCATCCTAAGTTACCACTGCCATTTTGTCTCTAGTGTCAGACTCAGCTGTCTCTCTGATGAAGCTCTGATGGTGACACATATGCACCTGTGGTTTCAGATGCTGCTTAATGTTACCTTCAACAGAACACCAAACTTGAAATATCGTGAGAAACAACCCAAAAGTTGTGGGACAGTACATCTGATTGGCAGTCAAACCATGATGTTTTATTTTAATTCAAATCATATCATCTCTCAGGCAGACCAGGCTACCTAAGGATGCTTAAAAACTTTCCAAAAACGCTAACCACCCCCTTCCAGGCCACGTGGAAGGGGACGGAGCAGCGTGACATTTATACCACACTGCCATAAGGGATTGGCTCCTGTAATACAAAAGAGTCAGCCATATGGCTGGTGCAGATCAGAAACTGTCAAGCTGTCATTTAAATGTTAAACTGGGTTTTATGGAGGCAGCTTAGTGGCTGCTTAGGGAGTTTGATGAGAACCACGAAGTCTGGTAGAGAGCCTCAGCATGTGAGAGCTCAAAGTGGTAATATCCAGTCAGCAGACCCAAAGCGTCAGCCATTAGCAAGCGAGGCCAAGCTCTCTAAGAATATTTTGGTCATTAGCTTCAGGGCAGTAATTGTTAGGATCTATCTGATTCCAGTTTCCAACCTCTACTTTCCCAAAGCAGATCTGTTTACACAGTGCCTTTGCACTGATGTTATTTTGCTGATCTTTCTGTGAACAGAAGTGAACGTCCTCTCGCCTGGGAGAGTGAATGACCTCAACAGACCATGCAGTGTTTCTATGACCTTCCAAATATCTCCTCTGAATGGTACAAACCGATCTCTACTCTGAAAAGAAGTGCAGTGTGAACAGACGTAGAAGCAGTTGTAACGACAAACAACAGCACTGGAACTCTCTTTACAAATTTGTTGTCTTCTTGTAATGAAGATGAATTTGGAGCATTGTTTGAGCTTCTGAGATCTTGTTCTTCCGATTAAAAATGACTAACTCCGAATTTATTTCCAACACAGTAGTGTTCAGTGAATGATATATTATTGTTACTAAATGAGAGCACAGGAAATACCAACGTGTTTTAATTTCAAGGGATTTTTTCACGAACTCTTTGAGAAGAAATACCATGTCTGCAGAGCTCACTGCTGGAAAAGATCCAGAGAGTTACACTGTGCCTTTCAGATGCAGGAACACACTGCAGTGGTTCAAAAGCTCTGTGTGCCGCAGCCCAGAGGAGCTTATTCCACTTCAGTCCCTCTCTTGCCTGGGGAAAGAAATGACTGCATCCCTTAAACCCTGGGTGAGCTATCAAAGCTTAGGCATGTGTAGCCCTCTGTACCTTTCTTCTTCTTGCATGGCTGCTCTGAATCCAGAACAAATGCACAAAAGGTCAGACCTCACCTGTGAAGCACACCCTGAGACCCCTGCACTCTGAGCAGTGAACCCGTGATGGGCTTTTCACCTCTCTGTTCTATTGCATTTAGGTAAGGGGACGAACCAGCCTCCTGTTGTGAATGCACACTATGCCTCAGGAGGCACAGAAAGCTTCCAGCTTACTGATATTTGTTTTCCACAGCCTTACAAATGTGCTGAATCAAATCTTGTGAGGTGGAGGTAAACGGTAAGAGAAATCACACTGGCAAAACTGAAAGACTCACATGCCAGTGGGGAAGTTTAATATGCGCTATAGATGAGTGAAAACAATAAGCACCACACACGAGTTGAGAATGAATTATTTAAGGATTTTCCTTTCCCCTTGGTGCTCTGACTTCTTAAGAAATAAACAACAAAGAAATATAGGCCAGAATATTGCGGAAAGGGGGGGCAGAGGGAAGCAAAGCGGTGATGAGATACTCACTGTGGCACGATTATGATTTGAACAAAGCAGATGAAGAGGAAGACTAGGGAGGCACAAGCCACGTAGGCTCCGAACCTGTCATCCACCTGCTTGGAGTACTGCAAAAATAGCAAGCAGAATTACATTAGTGGGAAAACTGGCTACTGCCTTCACCCAACAAACATTTTTTTCCTGGCTTCCATTTAAGTTCTTGGAAAGAACCGTCACTAAGAAAAGACCAGCACTACAAACTCACTCCCCTGTTCCCCAGGCAAGCTGTAAGGGCTTGAATCCTTACAGAGTTCCAAAGAGCAGGGAACACGTTGACACAGTTGGATGGGAAAAGGGTTCAAGGCCTGATCCTTGCATCAGAGGAACAGAAATGGGGATGCTAGGGACCGGGATACTAGGTCACTATGCCCAGACATGAACTTTTTCCATGGGAAGCTTCCTCCAACAAGGATGAATGCTGCTAATGAGAAAACCTTGGGTTTTTTTGTGCAGACAGCTTGGCTCACTCTAACGATAGTGCGAGGATGCCGTGGTTTTCACACAGTCACTCATTCCAACTACTTGTCAACATATCAGTCACATGGGAGCTGCATCCGATTCCCAAAGATGCTTTATTTAGCATGAAGCACAGTTCTCAGTGCAAACGGTTTCAATGTTTGAACCATGAAATGAAAGGTGCTCGGAACAGGTGAACCGCTGATTTCCTTAGCAGTTTTCAGCTATAAAATTGAAGAGAAGGAGTGGGGGGTAAATTACATGCTTGTGCTTCAACTTGATCCCACACAGATTCATTGAATAGCTATAAATCCTGCAAAAGTCTGCTTTCACAGTAGGCTGCAATTCTTGTCATTGAAAGAGTATTTTTACATAAAATGAAATAAATAGTGCCAACTTAATTCCTGAAGCTTTATCCATTAAACGGTGAGCTTAACATGGAAACTGCTCAAGTACCCCAAGGATCTGTGCTTGGATGAAAAAAAGAACAGGAAAAATATGACTTGGAATTTCTTTGGGTAAACAGTAGCTCACATGGTACCCTTAATAGTAACTGGACTTAACTGGACTTAATGTTACAGTCCAGAGAAGATCTTGTCTCTGTTTAATAGGCAGAGAAATTGAAAAGATCTTTGCCTCACAACAGGAAGGTATCTGAAAGCCATTAACTACTCAGGACTCCTGGGTATGCTAATCTCCTCTCCCAAATCTGTGTGAGAGAGAACTCTAGCTGCTGCTTAAAAAGGGTTCCCAAAGACGAAGAGAGGCTAATGAACCTCAGGAGCACTTACGGCTCCCTGGGTGGCAGAGCATTACCTTTTTCTCCAGGTCAGGCTCCCTGAATGTTAAGAGAAACTTGCGCACATGCTCAGAGCGTAATCGATCGATACTCCTGGCATCAATGGCCCGGCCCAGAAACTCATCCACTTCATCCTCTGGGTTCAGACTTTCCTGTGTATTCCTGAGGATGTGGGAAAAAATAAATAAAAAAAAAAAGAACATAAGAGGATAAGATAATTGCCCTCTTTTCACGACATGTTATCATCTCACTCTATAACAAACTGTAGGTTAATGGCATTTTGCTTATGACAACGTTGAGCTGGAAAACGGATTATGAGCTGAGAGGAAAATTATACCAGCTGTACTGCTCACTGTCAGTCTGCCAGTGAAAGGATTTCATTTATTTGCCTTTTTTTTTTTTTTCCAATACAACCTCCATCAGGGAGCTGTTCTCTTGCTTTGGACCCTCTTTACTGTGCTACATCCCCACAACCAGGCTGTAGTTTTCCACCCACTAGTCCTTGGACTTAGCCTACCCTGCATTTCCCTGCTGTCTTATCTATGATCCATGTAACCAGCCATATTCACTGCTTCCCAAAAATCATGTCTATAGTGATGCTGGATATTTCAGGTTGGATATTAGGAAGAATTTCTTCACAGAAAGTGTAGTTGGCATTGGACTACAGATGATCTTGGAAGTCTTTTCCAACCTTAATGATTCTATGTCTGCAAAAATTTCTGAACTTGAACAATTCTCCACTATTGAGAAAAAATTTCTTTGCAGAACAACCATGGGGAAAAAATGTGGCCCAAAACCCACTGCTTCTCTTACACAACTCATATGAGTAAGAGAAGCAGACAAGATTTCCTGTTGAAAAGGTATTTACTTAATTCACATGAGCTAGGAAGAAGGTAGCAAAAAGACCTCCACAAGATAAATTAGATTCAGCTCTCCAAGTACATGGAAGATTTTAAAATTGCTTATTATCTTTGTCACCATTTTTGATGCTCATCTTCAGAAGAATGGCGCTGATTTTCAAAAAATATTGAAAAAAATAATATAAAAAAATGAACTGCCCTGAGGCAATTTGCACTTACAGTCAGGGAATATGAAGCACCTCCCAAAAATCTCTTGTTGCTTCTTAAAATTCTCAGTGACTTGCTGCCGACACTTTAATGGTCTGCCTTAAAAGTAGCCATGGGCAGAAATCAAAAGCTCATCCTCAAGTGCTGTTTTTCTGTTCTGTTTACTTGATTGCCAAGGACACTGAAGTTGAGCAGGGTTATATTCCAATGGACAACTATTTCTGTATGCAAATCCCACGATGGGAATGTAGCTTCTAGCTCATGTCGAGTGACCTTCAACCTTCGGCACTCTGAAGAAAAGTCCCGGGGTCTGACCAGCAGGATGGGAAGCTGCACTGCTTTCTGTTTTGGGTTTTGTCTGCACTGCAGGACAGGGCGCAACGCCCAAGGCTGTTGCTGGGCTCACTGGCAGGGCTGTGCTGTGAGTAGAGGCTGCTCAACGAGGCCTACAAATCAGGATGTGATTCCATACCCAAAGTTAAAAACCCTTTCTGAAGAAGAGGCTTTTTGTTGGGCACAGCAGGACTGTAGAGGCTCTGCCATGTACTTTTCATCAAGAGAAAGGCAGATCAGGCCTAAGGGCTCATTGCCACCCCTCCTGCCCGTGGCCAGCCAACACATTGGTGTCTCTTCATGGCCATGTGGCAATGGCAGCTTGTCCACCTTGCCTCGGTCTGCTTCACCCAATCAATAGCTCAGTAGGGTTGGAGTAAAAGACTTATTCTTAATTTTGGTCTGCAGAGTTACTTAGCTCCTTGATGGTCATATATTCCTCTTTGAAACTATAGCAAAGTTTTGTCCCTGGGAGGGCAGGAAATTCGATTTACTTCTAGATGCTTCCTTGGAGGAAGCACATCTGCTCCAGCACTCAACAAGTGGCTTATTATTTTTCACTCGGCCCTCACAAATTGTGTTTTCTGGACCCATAAAAATGAGTAAGGAAATTATTACGGTTCATATTTACAGAATGTCTTCCAAGATACTGCAAGTTATTTACACATGTGGGTCATTCACATTTAGTCATTTCATACCACGAACGACAGAGGCAATACATTTTCCTCCAGAACTGGAGCAAAAGAGTCAACGCAGAATCTTGGTGAAACTCAGTCACATTTCAATCTCCAGTTGAACAGCATCATTCAGGAGGACATGATGTCATTCAGGAGGACATGAAAAGAAAAATCTGCATGGGTTTTGGTCACGGTTATCTCCAGTTGTGTAACAGGTCATCATACTGTGGAGGGCATTTCTCATAACTTCTGCAGTTGCAGCTTATGTAGAAACATCTCTGCAGTTTTTAAGTGACCTTGCAGGGATGTTCACTGCAAGAACAACACTCCAGCAGACAGCAAGGAAGTGTGATCACCTGCACATACCCTTCTGCTGGGGTGGCTGCAGGGCACCCTGCCTGTTGTGTCCCTACTCATTACAGTACAGCAAGCCTGGGTACATCTACGTAAGTTCTAAATCAAAAGAGCAAATGTTCTTGTGCAAAGGAGAGCCCTGGAGGCAGTGCTCCTAAGTCAGAGCTAAGCTGCTGCCATGGAATAATGAAATTCACATGTGGAAATGCATATTGATATACTGATAGTGTGTGGGGGGAAACCAGGGATTTCAGGCCCCCATGAAACTTTCAGAAACACCTCTTAAAAGTGCTGTCGAGATCTGTACAAAACGCAGCCAAAAGAAAATTGTTACAAGGGACAGGAACAACATGAACAGAGCTGGGAGCAGCTTTTGCACTCTGCTTGCACATGTGAAAGCTAGCAATTAACCCAAAGAAGCTGGCTTCAGAATAATCCAAAAACATTCTCCTTACTCAGTTATTTTCTGCAGATGAAGAGTGTGAGAGTGAGACCACTGCCAAAACTACATGTATGCCATAACTGCAAATGCTTCACGCCTAGCTTCAATGACTACATTTGCACTCAGGCACGTGTCAGGTCCTGTTTTAAGAGATACATAGTGCTTCTCTCCTTTGCTGTCGGAAAAGAGCTGTGTTTCTGCATGTGAAAGCACTGGACTGAGTGCTTGACATCTCATTTAAACAATGGCACGAACATTTCCTGGCAGAGGAATTCTTTTTTTTTGTTTTGCCATATCTTTAACCCTGAATTAAACAGACTGCTGGATCAAGAGAATCTAAAGCAATTAGGAGATACGTTTTTGTCTGGAGCATGAGTGCAAAAAGCCTGCAGTCCGTATAGTAAGACAGAGCCACACTGAATCAGCACTAGTAAATACAGAGCAGTCCTTGCCAGCACTTAGCAGCTCAAGCAACCTTTTCAAACTGCAGGATGGAGGACAGATGTGATGGTCCTTGGAGCACCCACCTGCAGTGGTGCCACTCCTTACTCACTGAGAGACTCGTCCATCACCCAGCACCGAAGCAGGAGAATTAATTTTCTCTTGTTTGACAAATAAGGATAGATCCTATTTCATGAAGAATACTTAAAAATTCTGTATTCCTCAGGATTATTTTGTTGCAATCTGTTAGATCTCTTCCTCCCAAAATATACCCGCTATCAACTGAGGACACAGCAGCCACGGACACAGAAAGACTTTCCCTAGACACTTTGCATCACCATTGAAACATCCCATGGTGCACAGAAGTAAATGTTATTAAAATAGAGTTTGTACTGAAAGGCAAGAGGAGGAGAGGATGATTCCTAGTATTCAATCTATGTTCAATCTTATCACGTTCATTTACTTGCAGGGAGTTGCACTCAGCCATCATAACACGCATTTCCCCAAAGGCACATTACTTAGGGCCCACAGAAACATTCAGCTGCCCCAGCACACACAGATCTGCCGAGTCCTTATTGGCAGCCTGAGAAATGTGATAAAGAGCAATAGCAACACGTTTTAGGCATCAGTCTACTTTACTGTCACCTGTCTCACCCTGAGCAAGGCTAAAGTTAATGCCATTCAGTGGTACTGAACAAGAAATAACTATAGACACGTTCACGGCAGGACATTCTTTAGTGATGTCCAGCTGTGAAAGTGAGAAAGGGGCTGTATTATTTTTCTTCCTCCAAGAGAGACTTTTTCCCATAAAACATCACTCACGTTTTATAATTATTTTTGCCATTAAAAAAAGTTATACATGAAATAGATCAAAATGCTGCTCCAACGTGTTTGCATTTTAGAACACAAAATTATGAATTCACCTTTTAAAATGAGCTGTCATTTCTGAGTTTGTTTTTTGCATATAGAAATGAGTACCATGTAACAATTAGAAATATATACAAAAAAAAGCACTCAGGAACTACATGTCATTTAGACATACATCATTTGTTCTTACTGGAAATGCTCAACATTGCTAGACACCCTTTGCATGAAGATTTTGTTCCTGGGATATTGTCAAAACAGCAAATACTGAATAACACTGGGTGGGGTGGGATGGGAAAGAGCAGCAAAATGTTTTCACCCCAAATGCCAGTTAGATCCACACAAATTAAATAATGTTTTGAGACAGTGGCAGCTCTGATTGCACATCAGTCAATCAACCCCATGTCCTCAGATTGGCTGTCCCTCCAGGAGAAATCCCTGGGGGGGTCCAGGCACTATTCTTGGCTGCTGGGCATTAATTTTTGTTCTTTTTTTTAATATGAGAAGAAAAAAAACAAACAACCAACAACACGAAATCCGCAAACATAACAGCATATGACAGAAGAAAATTTGCTTACTTGTCCTTGGGGTCCTCAAAACCCTGAAAGAAAAGAAAAGGACACGATGGTTAGGAGACAGGCAAACCTTGAGAACACAAAGTATCCAGAGGACGACGCTGCAGAGGAGCTTTCAGAGCATTCACTGCTAGGTGCGCATGGAGAGCCTTACCAACCCACGGCAATGTTTGTGCTGTGGTGTCATCAGGCAGACAGAACAGTTTTAGAAAAACACATGCCTTCAGATACAAATTTATGGAAATGGAGATAAGGGAACGCTTCAGCTGACTGCTGGCACACGTTATTTGAGAGACAAAACTCTGACTGCTGACATGGGACAACCACGTACTTAATTCAGCAGAGCTGCACCTCTTAATTTAAGCTGGGGCTTGGCTAAGGGAGCTCGATGCATTTTGCTTCACCTTTTTTCAGCAGGAACCCCATAAGAGTCTCCTTACATCTCTGCTCACTGCATGCACACACCAAAAAATGTGCTTTCTTGAATATGACTGCAGAAATTATAATTTCTGTAATAGCCAAAATGCTCACAATTCCTTTGGGGCCACCTGAACTGAGTGTGTGTATTTATGGTCACCCATAACTTAAGTGGCTAGAAGGCCTCAGAGAAAAATGTATGGAGGCACACTTTTATACATTTACTACTGCCATACCTAATAGACTAAATACCATGAAAAAGGACATTTTGCATGGGACGAGACAACATCTCTTCTCTGAAATCTTGGCTTAACTTTAACTGAAGTTAAGAGAGGTTGTATACTTGACAAGCAGGGTCACAGGCACAGCGTTTGTACCCTGTGTTCCAAAACATAAGAGAAATGTAGCTGGGAGATATGCAACACTGCTTTTGCTTTCCTCCCAGAGACCTCAGGCCAAAACCGCTCAGAGCACGTGAAGATGTTCCAGCTGCTGGACCTGCAGCTGCTCCCAGGCTGGGGGAGCAAACAGGGGCCTGCCTGATGCTGCAAGACTACAAGGAAGAGCCTTTGGGCAACAGCTTTTGCACAGCTGTGTTGTGTGACACCATCAGCAACAAGAAGACAGACCAGATTCTAAAGGAGAACAGATTTTACCCTTGCAACGAGTTAGCAATGTGGCGTTACAGCAACAGGCAGAAGCAAATCCAACACAGCGACCCTGGATGACACCAACTTGGCAAGTGGAAAAAAGCGGCCCTGGTCCCTCAGGTCAACAGGCAGGACTGCGATTCACTGAGAGCTATGTCCATTTTTATACCCTCCGTTTCAAAGTCAAACCACACCTCAAAATAGAAACTGCAACTCCAGCTTAACCCATCCGAAATCCAGCCCCATGTACTAACCACCACTGGATTCAAGTGCAGTGGGAAGAAGGAAACAGTAACATTGACTTAATGTTAACATGTGCACTTATCCAAGCCAAACAAAACATGTACTTTTGATTTCACATTTAACAGTGATGAAGGGATCACTCAGCTTCTTGTTGTGTGGCTTTTTTTCTTTTCTTAATCATTTTACTGTTGTCAGGAATATCTGATTTATTTATTTATCCTCTAAGCAATGCCACAACTCAGTGCCAAAAACAAAAGCTCACTGATTAATCATGGAGACAAAATGCTTAGTAATTTGTCTGGTGTCATAGCCAGTTAGGCTGAAAAAAGTAAGAAAAGCAGCTGAAGATGGATAGCTACCAGCCAACAAGTGAGGGGGAGGGAACTGATGTGAAAGCAGACAGTACTTGCTCATTAGATAGACATCAAGTTCACATTTTCTAGCTTATCCACGTGGGAAATGGATGACTGACTGCAATTGGAGCGTCTCCTAAAATGGTCTGATTTTCATGGACAGCTGAGAAACCATTCATCCTACTGATGTCCTGAAACCAAACACAGATCTCAGACTCCTGCCTTCTAGGTGTGTATGTTTGAGAACGCAAGCCAACCGTTCCATTTACAAGAAAATCTCAGCAAACATAACCTCAGTAAATGCCACAACACTTCAAGCGTGAAAAAAAAAAACACAACGTGGGCTGCATGCTTAGCTGGTCATTTACAAGGTGAGCACTTCAGCTACATGGAACTAGATTCTCCCCTGCTTCTCTCCCCCCAGCAAAACCGTTGTAAGGAAAACCTCTAAAATAATACAAACTTAACTGATTTAGTTCTTCAATTTAAAATACCGAACTGTGCTCGAAACCCTAGAAGTTATTCATGGTGACAGATCAAACAAAATCGGTGTTTAAAAATTTAAAACTCACAAAAAGCCTACTTCAGGTAAAGCAATAAAAGAAATGATTATTCTGTTTTCTTACCCAAATCTTCATCTACCAATTCCTAAATATTTAAGAGCGACTTGAACTCTTAATTAGAATCAGTTTAAAATTAAATGTAGTAGGAACCTCTTTAAGTTAAGCAAATGATTCATTTCAAATGTTCCCATTTCATGAGAAAGATTCTTCAAGCAGAATTTCCAAAAATGGAATTGTTATGGAGAGAGGTCTGCAAGGTTATTTTAGGAAAAATAAAAAAAAAACCCAACCCCAAACCAAAAAAAGAAAAACACACACAAAAAAAAACCCTCAGCTTCTTAGAAACCGATAGCATATTACAGGAGATCTTTTTTCTTTGCACTGAAACACTTAGCTAGGATTCAGAAAAAATATGCCTCAGACCTGCCTGCGACCAGAGATTTTTTCCCCTATTCACTAAAGCTTCAGCCTTTCAGCTGCATAGCAAGAATCCTTTTAGGCAGGGGAGATGATCGTGTGCACAGCGTCATGCTGCTCACCCTCTTCAGGTTGGGAAGGATATTTCCCCCTGGGCTCTGCCTAATGTGTTTTCAGTTCCTCTTGCTCTGTGGGCATGCTTGGTCCATTAGAATCATTTGAAAATGGTCACTTAAATTATTTCCTTCTCCTTGCACGAGGCTTGAGCACGCTGGTCTTTTTTTCTTTTCCACTGCTAGCAAACAGTTTCATTTCTTGATGTCTTGGATGCTTTGCTCCAATAAAAATCCCTGAGCTTAGCATAGGTCTTGCAGGAATATGGGCTACAGCAGTTTGACTTCATTCCTAAGGACTAACACACTCATGGCTTGGGAGACAAATGAGCACAAATCGCAAGTCCCTCGACAGGCAAAGCAACACAGACACCGGGGACAGCTCTCCTTCCCTGCTCACCTCTACCAAGGTGAGCTCAGGGATCTCTGCATGAAGCTCCATCACATGTGCACTGACACCTTTGGCTGAAGGAATTCAAGCAGGGAAATGAAATAGTGGGCACTGCTGCTGCAAGCAGCCCTGATCTCTCCTGTCCTTGCTGCTGGAGGCTGCACTGCTGTGCTGGGCAGTGTGGTACCCAACTTGTCTGAGCATGGAACAGCTACGAGCTCCTCAAACATATGCTAAGATTGGCATTTCTGCACACTCACACATAGATCCGAACACCCAGAAAAAAACAGCTTGATAAAAATCAGGTGCCTACCATTTAGGAAAGAGGGAAGGAAGAGAAGAAACCAATTCCTAGAGTAGAGTATATAAATCCCCTCTTGATTGCTCATGGACTTGTGCCCAGCAAACTGAAGCAGTGCTGATGGCTTTCCAGGGTGCTATGAAGAAAAGTCTGGGAACTGTCAGCAGGAATGAAAATGGCAGAAGTGGTGATGGCTACAGGAATCAGGCAGCAATGAGTTCACAGAAGTTCAGGAATAGCTCCATAACCATGATGAAGGAGTAGCCCTCGTTGAGGTCAAAATTCTTTTTCTCTAGAAGGAAACCTAAGGCATGAGACTGCTCAATGCTAAAGGACCTCATGCAATTCTTATTCTTATTTAAATATCCCTGATACTGGGATTTTTCTCCTTCCCCAGGAGGCTGCATTATTCTGCCATCAGGCTGCAAATGTAAAGGTAAAAGCATTTAATAATTGCTTTGAGAATAAGAAAGTTCTCTCTCTGAATTCAGGAACATTAACCCAAATGTAGCTGAATCAGGTCCCTTACCCACTGATGAACTGTCTTGCTCTTTCTTCTTTTCTACATGGGATTCTTAAAAAAAACCCCAACAAACCAACCATGTTTTATGGCAAGTCAGGTGGCTCTGAATTTACTAGCACTTACTTTTAATGACCATCCCTCTGTGGGAACTGACGTGCAGAGAAAAAAAATAAAAGAGGGAATGTTACATTACCGCATCTGTCCCAAAAGCTTAACAATTTTATGGGGGATATTTTATGGAAATCTACTGCACTAAAAGCTCATGTGACTGCTGCCTCTCTTCTTGACTCCTAAATTAACTAAGCTGTTTTCTTTGAAGATTAATATGGATTCCTTAAATAGAATGATAAAGCATTTGTCAGAGCTGTGACAAGCTGACTGCTGTATCATAATGCTTTGAATCAAGAACCACTAGAAATAATAATTCTAACTTCGAGAACATTAGCTGTAATTATTAAAATATTGTAAATATGCAAAGAAAAGTGGAGTAGACTTTACACCCTTTTAACTTTTCCTCTAGCTCCAAAAAGAAGATAATAGAGGAGCTGATGAGCTCTATGACCTTTTTAATGACAACGTGGTTGGAATGCACAGATTCCACCTTAAAAGCTTTGCTGGCAACTCCAGTAAAGATTGCGAGGGCAAAAATGTCAGAGGAGCTAATTTTGCTTGCCCTTTGCTCATGTCTAGCACAAAGACCCCAAATGAATGCGACTTACATGAAATCTAAAGGACTGCAGTCTTATGAATGAAGAAGACAAAATGAGGCTTGTAAGGGCTCACGCCAACTTGCAAAGATGCTCCACAGTGAGAGAGATTATGAAGACACAGATGGAGACAGAAAGGCAGAGAGTGGACAAAGTTAAAAACAAACCTGGTATGGCTCCACCACAAAACTAATTATTCACCTCCATTTTCAGTTTTTCAGTACTGTTTTACATTCTGCCTTTGTCCCTGTGGTCAACCAGACAAGGCTGAGAAGGCAGATGCTGTTAGGTGTAAGAGCAGAATCAGAACTGAAGGATCTTAAAGCACTCAAGCCAGAAATAATGTAATTTCTATACCAGACTCCAGAAAGTACAGGCACACAACCACACAGTCTGGTCAGAAGGGTATTTAACAAGAATCTAAGTGTGGAACAACAAATTGGTTTATGAAACAGATACAATGAGCGTGTCTGCTCTAGCTGGAACACAGACTAATGAGCTCTGAAAAGCAAAGCTGAAGTGCTCCCTTTCTGCATCCCGCCCCACTTGATTAAATAGATTTTCATTCCTCTGCACTGCTCACAGCTGCTGAGGCACTCCACTTTGTTCTGCTGAAAACGATTTGGTACCTGTCCTCCGTCAGACTGCACCTGACCAAAGCCACAGATTTATCTGGCCTATCAGATTCATACTATGTAGAACATAGCTGTTGCTTTTGAAATAGCTTTCCCACCTTAATTCTAATTCATTTCTGGTTTGGAACTCACTGCCAGAGGAAGGGCAGGTTGCTCACACTTCCCAGTTCTCTGAACTCTGAATCCAAATTTCTACATCCCAAAGCCACATCTGCAAGTGAAACCGTACATGACTCTGCAACTCACTTGTGAGCTGTTACCATGCCTTGCAGAATAAAAAAGACCCCAAAATAGGCAGTGTTAGAATCAGTTCCTGGCTCCTTCATCTCTGTCCTTTCATCTCTATAATCCAAGCGAAGATAAACAACGCATTTCTCCAGAAATTTCTGTTGAACGTCCTTCTAATCAGATGCACAGATGTAGGCAGATGCAGACAGATGCAGAAACACTGAATCCAAATGTGACTTCCCTTAATTAGTCACCCACTGGGCCTAGAAATGGTTCTGCTGAGTGCCACAGCTTCCACTTCTGACATCAGCGTGTGCTGAGCTGCCACTAGCATCAGAGGAGGTGTTTCTTGCATAAAGGGAAATAGGTATCTTTACGTCTGTAGGCTTAATCTAATCCTGCTAGAAGATTGTATGACTCTTTTCAGCAGTGCCTTGGTCCAAACTGCCTTTTCCTGTATGACTACAGTTTACTCAAGAAAAATGTATATGACAGTTGGAAAAATTATCTGTGCAGGACTTCCATGCAAATACTAAACTCTAACTAGACCTCAGAGATGCAGCTGCAGATCAGCTGTTGCATATTGCTCTTATTCTGCTTTTAAAAATTTAATCAAGGTTGATTGCAAGCACTGATCAACTGGAATTCAAGTTTGCAGTCACAAAAACTGTATAAAGCCTCCAACAACTTGAGCAATGTATGGTGCTTTATATGGCTCCCACTCATTTATGTGAGATCACACAGAACATTTGAATCAGACAAATCCTCTTTTCAGAAGCACCAAAGCAATTATATAGCATAAGTGCATGACAGGATCCCTCCCCTGGCTGTTTTGTCAAACAAACTGGCTACAGAAAACCCAGACTGGGTTAACAATTTCCTCACAGATCTATAGCAGTGCGTGGGGATTATAGCAGAATGGATTGCCTGAGTTTCTCCCTACTTGATTATGGGAGTTTGGAGGACTCTGAGTACTGCAATGGCAGCAAAGATGTAGTGGGACAAATTCTCCATTGGGTGTCCTTGTCCAACTCTGCTGTCGACAATATTGCTATTACCAGACTTAGCAAGTGATTGCTGGAAAAGAGGATAACGGTGACCTCAAGCCAAATGAAAACCTTCAAAAGGAGGGTAGACCTTCAGTGCCTCAGTCACAGAGTCAAGCTTGCTTCTCTTTGTGGAGGTGGCACTACTGACCAAGGAAAACTTGCCCACTGATTTTTATTTTATATTTTTAACCATTTCTGATGATGATTGGACTAGCTGATCTCAAAGATCTTTTCCAACCTTAATGATGCTATTATTCTAATCACTGTAGTTAGCACAGAACCAGCTATAGCATTTATTCCTTTGATGCACCTCTTCCTTAAATTTCATTTCCTAGTAAGAAGAAAATCTATTGTAAGGGTAACCTGGGGACAATGAAGAGTAGAAGAGAATTATATTTGTGACACAACATGCAGAGAGCTGCTTGGTTTAAGACAGGGCAAACAAGAAAGAATTATATTTTATGGTTGAAAGACCAGGCCTGTAGATGAGTAATGATTTGTTAGAAAGCAAACACCAAGCAATTAAGTATCATGCAGCACGCAGCAGACTGCATGGAGCAGTGGTGCCACAAGGCACTGGGAACTGCCACTTGAATCAGGACTTGTTTTTTACTGCCTCAGCCATTCCCAGGATGCCTTCTTTCACCTCACCTCACATTTTTAACATCTGCATGCAGTCATGTTTCCCACACGTTTATAAACCCTACTCAATTTCACTTCTGGTTTACTTCTTAACCAACACTGAGGTCATACACAATTTCACTGCAAGTTAAATGCTTCATAAGACTCAGGCTCGTGTCTGAAATCAGCACTGTAGATCTCCAGAGTTTCCTCTTTCTGTTCCTAAACTTCCTGATGTTAGACCATTCCAGCAGCTGAAAAAATAAAAGGAAATCTACCCAGCACCTACAACCAGGCTCAGGAATCACACTAGCCATGCTGCTCTTGTTGGATTTACAAGGACTTTGATGTACCTGCTCCTGATGTGAACCTTCCCAGTGCTATCAGTGGAACACACCGAGCTGCCTGCCCATGCCAGCCAGTGTAATACAGAATCATAGAATGGCTTGGGATGGAAGGGACCTTAAAGATCATCCTTAAAGATCAACCTCCCTGCTGTGGGCCGATTACCCACCAGATCAGGCTGCCCAGGGTCCCACCCAACTTGGCCTATGGTGCTTGCAGGAACGGGACACCCATAGCTTCTCCAGGCAACCTATGAAATTTCTCACAACTGTGAGATTTCCATCCTTCCAGGTTTTCATACAGAGGCTGAGGAAATACCTGGCAGAAATGTGGGTATAACTGGCTTCTGTCCAAAGAGAGAGAGATGCCTCAAAGTTTAGCACAGTTTAGACTGGAAACTTCATAAAATATTTAAAGATGTTTTCTATTCTTTATGCTCTATAAACTCTCCTAATATGGATTTTTTTTTTATTATTTTTTATTTTATTTTTTTACAATACTGCTTCTATATTTGTAAAAAGTTTTATGATGACCCTCCAGACTGAAAAACCCTGAGGGAAATAAATAAAATGTTTTCAGGAACAGCAGGAGTTCCACAAGCTCCTTACATAACCCAGACTTTGTATCTACAAGCTTTTTCTTAACTTCCCAGCAACAAATTAAGATGCCTATTTTTCAACCTGCTCTTTGCAGACATGGAGAACGATTTACTGTTATGCCCTGTCCTTACAAGCCTTCGTGTATCTGAAGGCTTTGTTCTTACTCAACGTCCTCCTTTCTAGACTCAACAAACCTCGTGCCTCAGACCTTCCTCACAGGTCACACTGCTGAAACTTTCCTCATTTGTAATTCTCTCCAATGGACTATCTCCAGTTCATCTACACTCTCCTGAAGGATTATGATCCCAGACTGGACATGTTTTCCAGCTAACTAACACTGAATAGAATCATTTGTCATCTAGAACAGCCCTGTCATGTTGGAAGGTATCAACATTTGCCTTTTGATTGTTGCTTATGATGAAGATCTTTCAGTATAGAATCTACTACAATCGTTCTCTTTTCTCCTATTTTTCCACGGCTTTGTTTTGCTGATGAGAATTGAGGCACAAATGTTATTTCCAGAAGTCTAAAATTCATCAATATTTATAAAAACAATCTAAGATCTGTACTGGGAAAAGCGAAGTCTCTCTGAGTGTATAAATATTGTTCTAGCTATAAATACACCTGTGTTCTCAGATGCTTTGAAGTTGGTTTGTTTTTGATTCCTTTGCAATTAAAAAACAGACCAAAGAAACAGTGGGGAACACCAGGCTGGTGTAGGGGACTGTGGGAGCTCTGCTCCTCCACGTACACCACAAACAGAGCAGAGGAGAGGCTCAGGGTAGGGTGGGTTGGGCTGACACCATTACAACCCTGGCTGCCTCAGGCACAGGGTAGGTCTAGGGCAATAATCCCAGAATGTCTTAGATTATTGCTTGTGGACACGTGTTTGGGATTTTGTGTTATTTATATGAGACTGCAAGTGCCTGGATAAACTCCTGTATGCCCAGGGGAACAGCTGAAGGCAGCTGGGACCAGCCAAGGCTGAGCTGCAGCCATAACGTGGAGAAAAGCCAGGGCTGATGGCCAGGTGCCTGTCCCACCAGCCCTGCTGGAGCTTCACCTCAGTGCGCTGCCATGCCCCTGTGCCCACACGTGGCAGCACTGAAATGCTGTGACAAAAAGAGAAGGAAAGAAAGGAGCCTGCAGCTGCCTTTGATATGGATCTGTCTCATCCAGAACTACTACTAATAAATCCTCAGAGTACAGACAGCTTGCCAGAGCCAGCGTTCAAAGGCAAGAAAGAAGGCCAAAATAATTGTGTTTACTTTTAAATAAAACAGAACCCTCACAAAAATGCTATTCAGGGAACTTTAATATTCTCTTTTGGGGAATTCTATGTATCACTGCAAAAAAAAACTGTCTCTGTTTTTCCTGGAAATAAGGTTGTCATATCGAAACGAGTTCTAAGCCCCGTGTCTAAAATGTATGTCCCCTACAACCACCTATACTATCACTATGTACAAACGTATCAGCATAATGAAACTGCACATCAGTGTAGCATCACCCTGCTCCTGGCAGAGTGCTAGCTCGTGACCCCCATTACAAACACCTGTTTTGACATTACAGGGCTCAGGAGCTTCAGGTTTTAACATGCAATGCCTCACTGCCTGCACAGAAAAGGCTACAGATAATTACATACAAGAGGGCTGGGGAGAGGTGGGTGATGTGAACGAAGAGCACATCTTCAGGAGCTTTGAAAGCTGGAGCAGATTACCAAGATCAATGGCATGTCATCCCAGGGGAGTGCTGAAAAAGCCTTTGTAGTTCTGCCCCCCTTCTGTCTGTCTGCATTTTGTATTTCTAAGCAGGCTGCACGCAGATTGTGTACTGAGCATGCCATCAAACACACGTAGCACCTGTGTCACACGACATCAGTGGTGGCATACGAATCAAGAAGCTAACACAAAGAGTTGAGAGGGAAGGGGAACTGCTCTTATGATCTGAACAGTAAGACGACCATCTAGCAGACGTTAAGATGCTCCCTAGCCCACAGAAAGCAGCATGTTTTTGTTCTGACTAAAGCACCCCAGACATACAGCAGGGGGAAATACTGAAAATCATGATTTAAAAAAACCTGTTCCCCGAGAACAAGATAACATCTATTAAAAAATAAGTTACACTATATCTGAAAGAGGCTTCCAGAAAATAGCATGCCACACGCAATGCAGACATCGGCCTCTCAAAAGAGAGCTTGCTACAGGAGGCAGCACAGAACCAGATTGAGTGGAGAAGGTTTTCTGAGCTGCTGGATCTACTGAAAGAAATCACCTATAAAAATCATTACAAGGAAAGGTTCAAGATAAGAAAAGGAAAAGAGAGAAGAATCCTTTTCTCCTACAAGCTCAGGACAGTGATGTTTGTAGGACTCAGCTTGGTATTTCAATAAATAATTACGTTTTTTCCGATGAAACAACCAGCTAGACATGACAAACTGTAATTAACACCAAGAAGCACGACACCGTTTGGCACGCTCACACCTTGTTTCTGAACAGGAGGATGCAAGAACTCCTTACAAGCTATTCAAAGAAACTTATAATTATAATTATATGCTAGTGTGATTAGCTCTTCTAATAATGTCGTGCCTATTGAGCACACCCCATTGAAAAGCCCACATTAAAAAACACGCTGTTCCACAGATCTGTACGCTTATGGCAGGAACCCTTATTTGAGTCTGAGAAATGAAAGAAACATTACTATGGAGATTAAGAAATCCAGTTTAGCACTGTAAAATAATATTATGATTGAATAATATTACCGTCAACTAGTAATAAATGTGCCAGCATTTCCCATTATCAAACACCATATGCAACTGCCTGCAGCTATGCCAAAAATTTTAAGCTGTGAAGGTGAACCCTGTGTCAAAAATTTCTCTGAGGCTTTGGCGACCTGCAACAAAACTTTGACTTCAGGCAACAAATGCACACTTTTGACCGTGTACAAAGGATCAAAACAGCGTGATAAACTCATTGCAGAAGGACTCTGGCTTGTGGGCATGCTCAAATGAACAGCAGAGGGAACAGAAGAAATCCCAGCACTCAGTGAGTGCACTTTGAGCTGGATATGCAGCTGAATACCATGGACATCAAATGATGAACAGAATGTGATTTGCAGTCCTCCAACAGCTTTGACATAACCAATCTGACAGACATACCCATGTGCAACCTAGGTAAATACGTTTTAATTTTGTTCCACATTACATTCACTTACGGAATATTAAAAGGAATTCATTTGTTTAAAACTTCATCTAAAGAATAATAAGATCATAGAACAATTTGCATACACATGCAAATTGCTAAACAGGTGGTAACTATTTTTGTTATTAATAATAGTCTTTATAATAGAAACTCTCTTTTCTTAATCTTTATTGCAGAAAACAAAGATAAAATCTCTATGTAAAATAAGCCACAAAATTACTCTCTCCCCAATTGTGTTGGCAATTTTAATTTGGATGTAATGAAGGATATAATTTATGAAATGAAGGTGCCTGCTACCTTAGACCAATTAATCTATGTACTAATGTATTCTCAGGAGTTAAATAGAGCGGTGTAATTCCTGGGGACCCATGAGCAAACACAGGCAGGTAGCTCAGAGGTGAGCAGCATTTGCCTGTATAATGCAAGAAGTAATCCCTTGAAGGTGCTGAAGTCTGTAATAAGCTAACAGAAACGTGTGCCACTTTCCATTTGAAAGTTTGCATTACTGAGCCTTTTTTGTAGCTAATTACATCTTCTCCAATAGCCTAGATGAGTTTTCAGACTAGTCAGACCAAAGAGCCTTCTTTCAGGCTCCCTTCTCCTTCCAAACCCCCTTGTGCCTCACCTCCAGACGTACTAGTTACTATTACTTCTGTAGTAAAAAAAAAAACAAACCTATTTACTATTCCCATTTGGAAGATGCCCCCGGGGTTGCAAAAACCTTTAAACAAAGCACAGAGGGATAGATATACAATGCTGCAAGAAAAGAAAGACAGTAATGTCCATAAAGCAAGGCATTACCATTCTCTTCATCTCCTTGGAGACCTGGTGAGCTCCGAGGTGGTTGTAAAAGGGCCGGTCAACACCCCAGTGCGGTGGGTTGTGGCTGATGGAGTTGGTGCGCTGCCGGTTCATCTTGGCTATGGTGGCTTTCTCATCTTTCTGAAATAACAAGAGAGAAATGTGTGAATAGCCAACACCCTTCTCAGTAGGTAAACACATAGCATTTTCCATACTTGCAGGAAGAGGGCATCTTCTCAGACATGCCAAACACATAAATCTTGCAATCAACTGAACTATGTAACCACTAAATGGTCTCCTTTGCCCTAATGTTAGCTGCAGACTTTGTCGTTGGCAACAACTTCCCTGAAGTTTGGACAAAGTCTTTGAGTTTGCTATCAGAGACTGTTCTGAATCTTGGTTGTACTGGAAGCTTACTGCAAAACCTGTAATGCTGAAGGCCTGAAAGGTTTCATTAAAGCTCAGTGTGAGCTGAAAGAGCACAAAACTGCAGCGATTATCTTACCTTACTTAAAGACAAACTCTTCAGGGCTTGACAATTTGGGTAACAAACTGCTAAAGCCTGCCTGCTTATTACTTGGGAGAGGAAACCTATTTCAAGACTTGGTAAACATTTACATGCGTTCATCAAAACAATTAGATGAAATTGTTAACTGTGGGTTGCAGACAGTGTTCAGACAGCTGGACAATGTGAAAAAAATAATAATAAAAAAGAATCAGTTGTTTTAAGCTTGGAATTTTTGTTTGTCCTGAATGACAGTGTTGGTCTGTTGGTCTGCATCTGTTTTTGCCTAGGATCCACTTTCCTTATCGGTTTATTTTGAGTCCTTGCTATTCACTGTAACTTGTACCTGTCAAGAGTTTGCAAAAGACCTGATGTTATTTCCATAGAAACCAGAGAGTTAAATGTCAAACGTTATGCTGCCTTAAATTTCCCCCCCTTTTTTTTTTTCCCAAAGAAAAGTGAAAAAAAAAAGTTTTAACTCAGTGCTGGGGAAAACCATCTGACTGACAAGCATGAGAAATCATCATTGCTTGTCAGTCAAAGAAGGGACAACGCCTGTGACAACATTTCCCATGAGACTGAGAGCTCACCATGAAGGCACCAAGCACGTGGGCCAGGTGGCCCTGCAGGTTCTGTCCCCAAGGAAACACCACCTGTCCCCAGAGCTGCAGCTGCCTCCATCCCCATCTCAGACCCACCACTGCCTCAGCTCGAGCACTGGGAACTGCACTGCTGGGCACCAGGGAACTTCACATGAGCAGTCCTGAGTAGTTTTTCCCCACTAAGTCAATTTGCTTAAAATTTGAGAAAAGCCTTAAAGCCCCAAAATGCAAGCAGATGTGTGCTAAGCTCCATTGGCCAGAGAGTGACCCTCCCACCTGCTTCTAGTGCAGGGTGACTGCAGCATTACTTTCATTTCATGCCAATCACTTGATTAATTTGAAGGGAATAAAAACCTCATATACGTATATTGGCACATCTGGATAGAGGTAGGGTTTGGACAAATGGGTAAATAAATACTTCTGAGAGAGGTCAGGCACCACAAATCATCCACGGCCACATGCACTCTGTGGGGATATTTCCCCATCCCTTTTTTAAGGTTTATGCTGGATTGTGAGCTGTGTTTCAGTGATATTTCCAATCAGATTAAAACACACACATAAATAAATAGTGCATTTTCTGTTTTGTAATGTTACATGCTGTGCTACTGTGTTATCTTGGACACTAGGATTTTGCTGTGAATATCAATACTTACCAAGGGCATTTATTTAAACTTGATATTTTTAAAAGTAGAGAGTTTTTATTTTCTGAAAAATAGCATATTCAGTGGCTGATGGTAACAGCAAGGTCTAAAAATGAAGAAGTAGGATCACAGCTTTTGTTTGGAAATTCATGAGGATTCCTACTCTGTTTCTTCCTGCCTGATGGCAGCATGAGCACACCTTGCACACAGTGCTCCCTAAGGCAAAACAAAGCAGGAAAGAAGAACAAAAAAAAAGGAACAGAAGGCACCTTTTGGTCCTGTTCATTACAGGTACTACCAACAACAGGAGCAGGTGCAAAGCTTTCTGACACCAATATGATTTTCAGATTTAAAGTGGCTACACTTCAGAAGATGTTGTGGGAACTTTTCAAATCTGAACTCACGAAGAGCCTGTAAATCGTATTCCCAGAGGTTTTACTGCGTTCCCACCACTAGTTCCCACACACTGAGTTACAGTAATACTATAGCAGAACCTCAGAAATAGCTGGGATTTTCTTATAATTATCAATTGCATTAAGCATGTCTGTTTCTTCTTTAGGATGTGATCAGATTTTCCAATTTATGCAACCGCTATCATATCAGCACAACAAAGCAGTGATGCTGAGAAGGGATCAGGCATTTCTCATTCAGCTACATATTATTCCTTAAATTGCCTTGAAATTCTACTGACATGAGTGGTATTTCTTGCAGTAATACGTGGTCTAAACATCGCGCTCATAAATCTATGGGAGTAGAACCCCACGGAGTCATGATTAAATTTGTTAAATTGAGGAATCAACATGTTAGATTGATGGTGTTTTAGAAGAGTCACATGCACAGCATTTAAATGGCCATTTTGTTTCTTCAGCTGGATGCAGTTCCAGGACACTATTTGGAAAAGAATGGGAATTGTTTTTGTAGGAGTTGCAGCCAAAGATTTGTTGAGCAGTTTCAAGGCCATCATCAACAACTCTTACTGAAAGTGTTGTGTACCTGCTGTTGTTAAAAGAAACGCCCATATTTACTGTGACTGGAAGGCCTTGGAAATAAACAAACATTTTTTCAGTTGGCCGCCTTTGTGCACCCAGCGCAGCGTTGAGTCAGCAGTACTGCCCATCTGTTGACAGTCACGTTTTGTTTCCACCTGTGTTCAAAGCTAAGGATTTCCCCAGTCTTCTGGCAATTTTGAGGGGTATAAAACTAACCGTAAACCTAATGTGCTGCTAAAGTCTTATTCACCTTAAATTTACACCCATTTCCATTTAGACTCTACCAAACACATACTTCTGCAACCTTCTGAGAGTAAAGATTCTGTCACTGACTACAAGTGATGAGCTGGTTCTGTAGATTAACTAGTGTGGCACCCTACCTCAAAGAGAAGCAAAAGCTGGCCATAACCACTGAGCGCTGAGCTCCCACCCGAACCCCAGAAACTCAGACAAAATAAAGACTTGGAAGGGCAAAATCATTAAGGTTGGAAAAGACCACTAAAATCATCCAGTCCGACTTCCAGCTTATCACCACCATGCCCACCAAACCTGAACTACTGGATACTGCAATAATTAAATTGAATACTCTAGGAATAGCAGGGATGTGCTGGAATTAAGACCAGGAAAGAGGTTTTGAATAAAAGGCATTCCTGCAGAAAGATAGATACAAAAGCCAAGAGCTGAGGTACAGAGCCATGTGTAAAGAAAGGAGTGCTACAGTCTGCACAGTACATTTCAAAGTCTAACATGAATAAACCAAAATCTCTCCACTGAAGGATGAAGAAGCTGTACTGGGTAATATTAGGCAGTTCATTACGGTGCCCTGGGGCTAAGTTTGGGAATCAGTAATGATCCGCATAACAGTCTAAGCAACTTTAACTGATAATGCTCTGTTTATCTGGAAACACTGGTTTTCCAGATAAAGAATGAAGATGCAAAGCCAGTAATTGAGTTTGGGTAATGAGATTTCCTGTATTTATTTCTTGTGAAGGTACTAAGCTCAATAGAAATATATATCCAAACAAATAAGAAAAAAAATAGTGATTCAGATTAGAACTCACCCTATAGAAATCACCCTATATCGCCCCAGGGAAACAGATAGTCAAAAATCTACATTATTCCAGAACTGAAGGAACAAATTGTTTTTCTTTTCAGATAATCAGTACTGCTGCAGTTGAGGCAAAAGGGAACAGAGATCATAAGGGTAGGGTTATAAACAGAAAACGTTACAGAAATTGGAAGCAAAACTTAAAATGTAATGTGCTGAATGCAGAAGGACGACCTCCATCCCAGATCTCTGCAAAACTGCCAAATTCAATTTCAGTTCTGGTAAGAGATACTTTTAATAACTATTTAGCCAGGGATCATGACACTGAACTGTAGAGCAGTAAATGCTGGCTTGGATTAACAGCCATGAGAGCATCCAAGCTTTTCTAAACAGAAAAAATACATTAACTATCCCTGCCCTTGCTTTTTCTTTTTCTTTTTTTTTTTTTCCAGAAAGCATTTGAGGGAGAGCTGTTGGGGAGAGCTGGCTTACAGTGAAAGAGCAAAAGATGGCTTTGAGGGAAGACAAATTAGGCTGGATGAAAGTCACTGGGAGAACTGCTCAGTGATTAGACTTGGGGCAGATTTAAAAAATATTTTCCTTACCAAATCTGGCACCAAGTGCAGCACTGATGGACTTCGTTAAGAGAGAAGCAGTGGCAGCATTTGACCAATAAGGGAAAAAGAATATTAGACAGCACTGGACATTTGAGGGCTGACATAGCAGAAATGGGATATGAGGTATTTCAGTCTACAAAACCCAGGATAATTTCTTTAGAGATTACAGTCAAAAATGTCACTTCATTATCAGGAGTCACAACCATCTCTCACAGAACAACTATGAGACTCTGAGGTAATGCAGCTATGCAAGAGGTAATGGTTTTCTCTGCTGACTGGGAAAACTGAATTTGTTATGAGAGCCTGGGATTCTCTCTTCTTCATTGCAAGAAGAGATTAGAAGAGTCTGTCTCAGGATTGAAAAGACTGAGAAGGACAGAGAGGTCTACTACTGTCTGTAAGAACTGTGTGATGAACACTTATTGCCCCAAATAGCACTGAGGTAGACTTGACGGCCCAAGGAACTCTTTCCAGGTACATTTTCCTGTCTACATTTTGGCTTAAATATTACCTTTGCCTTGCTTACATACATTAAGAAACTCGTCTCCAGGTGGAGTCCAGTGCCAAGTGGTGTTCCTCAGGGGACAATAAATAAATAAATAAATAAATAGAAAAAGCAACCAAAAGCTTTTATCTGCTCAAGTCCCTCCTGCTTTGGGCTATCTGAGAAGGTGTTCTAGCACACTGCCATCTTCACAGAAGAATATCAGTAGCAGAGAACAGTGCAAACAGAAAGGTGACAGCAGATCTTTATCGATGAGGACAGAGAAACCTAAGGATTTCTAAGTTCTGCAGTTCATTCTTCAGTAGAAAGCAACTCTTCTGCATATCAGAAGGAAACCCAAGGACTACATTTCCAGCTCTAGAGAAAAGCTGAAGTAATCAAAATCTAGCCATATTTTTTTTTCTCCAAAACTCAACTAAATGTATTCCAGTTAACAGCATTCTTAAGAGGAGAAAATGCTATTTTCAAAGAAGGAATTCTGATTCCTGGAACAAGAGATACTGCATAAATGTTCATTCTGTATATCCTGTGCCAAATAAATGGCATTAACACAATGAATTAATTCAATGGCCGAAAAAGTCAAGTAAACAAACAATGACAGAAAGTTTGAAATTATGACTCCCCATGGCAACAACAAGCAGAAAAGGTCTGACAGTAAATGCAGACATTTCATGCATCCACTGGAACTCCTGAGGCTGTCGGGACTGGATGACCACGGGACTGAAGGACAGAGTATTCAGGTAATTCTAGGATGCCTGTATGAAATGGGGTACAGCTCAGGCAGTTAACTGAGTCACCTATGCATCTACTCTCAGAACAAACATTTAATTAAACTGCATTTCTTCTTCCTCCCTTTTTTTTGTATTCCTTAATTCATTTCTGTATGCATACATTAATAATGGTGTGCATTCATTCAGCTTTTCAACTGAGTTTTCTCACAACACACAAGAGACAGAATTAGGAAATGAAACTTGATGATCCACATGCAAAAAAAAAAACAAACAAACCCTGCCCCATGCACTGCTGCCTAAAAGTATTAATATCCACCTAAACTCAGTAACAGTATTTCCCCAATGACTGATCTTATCAGAATGTGCAGATGTGAGAGCTGTTTAAAATTTAGGCTCCACCAAATCCAGAGAACAAACGTGAGAAACATCTCCTTCAAATGGCTGATGTTTCAGAAAGACGTGGCATTTAAGCTGAAAGAAGTCTCACAATGCCAATTGCAACTAAGTAGTTTGTGCTTTCTGAAAGGACATCAGAATTGTGAAGATTGTGCAGATATACCTGATCACACCTGAAGTAACAGCAGGGTTTTAATATGAAGCCTTCAAAGCCTGAACTTGCACTCCTTGAACTAATAATGTTTCAAAGCTGGGAGCAGACTCATTTACTACACATGGACAACACCTTTCACTCTGCGAGAAGAATACAAGTAGCGCTGCTACAAAGAGAAAGCAACTGGCAGCCTGATCAAAGCAGATTTTACAGTACCTTCATCACCTTGCAGAAATCAGAGTCCAAGGGACAATATTCTAACATCCATCCAAAAACATTCTTAGTAGAACCTGACATTAGCTACTCCCTGGAAGGGACAAGATTTTGAACAAGTATTTTTCTTCATCTAGTGGTATAAACCAGCAGAACGGATCGAAAGCCGTGCAAACAGAACAAACACAGGGCATGGGAAATGTTTCCCATGCCCTTGCCTGGGCCCAAGAAGGTGAAAATTCAGGCAGACAGGATTTATACTCTCTCCATCAGAAGAGATGCTGCTAGCTAGGATCACAATGGCACGCACGGAGAGCTCTCTAATGAAAACCCCTTAGCTTGTGTTTGAGAATGGTAGGAACCCAGACACGACTCACAGGAACCCATGACTAAGTTAAGTGAACACTTTATGGTCATTACTGGAACAGACACAAATGAAAACCTGGCTGAATACATCACAGGAAGTCATCAAAATCAAGTAGAAATGGAAGGAAAAAATGAAGTGCTACAAATTCTCCTGACATCTAGCAAAATGTTCAAGGCAGAGTAAGCTGGCTAATGGAGAAAGCTTTTCTTGCTTCTGATCTTCCTATTAGGTGAAAGTGAATTTTCAAGGAAGGAGAGAAACTACTTGAAACTACTCACAAGGGGATAGAAAATGGCTATGGAGAAAGAAAGCTGCAGCAGTATGAGCAAACCAGGAGCCCCTCAAACTAAGAATTAAGGTCTACGACCTTGGGTAGCAATTTCTTTATGTTTCAAAACAAATCTAACTCTGGAATGGAACCCTCAAATCTCTCTGTCCAGTCTCCTAGCCACAAGGAGCTCTCTGTTCAAAAACTATGTCAAGGTCTGAATGCTACAGGTACCTGCTGAGTGTTTTCTCTTCACTGGCAAGGAGCGTAATCCTGATGTTTCCTTAAGTCTTCCTTTCCTCTCCAGAAACCTTCTGTTCTCCACAAGGAGATGCAGACAGGGAGGAGACTGTGTGATTTAACAAGTCAATATAGCATCTCCACCCCTGGAGATGGGGTCTGATAAAGGGTACTTTGGTTTATGCTCTTGAACATACCCAGAAATGAAGAAGTGCTTTAGGTATGAATATCAGCTGGGCCACTGAGACAGGCAGTGATACTCAGAAAACCATACACTTGCACTGCAAGCTCTAATCTTCTTTTGGAGATTGACAATTGTTAATGAGATTTATTGCATGAGCAGACAGAGAAACATCAGCTTCTTCCTTTTAGAAGATAAGGATTTTTCTTGAAGACTTTTTATACAATATTCATTAAGGAGATTTGAGGCTCCCATTCTCCCAGGAAATGAGGCAATGATAACAAAGTAGTTCTGTATAGGCGTCACAGCTATACATAGCAACCATGCTGTTGGAACTCGTCACAAATACTTATTAATTAAATCTCATGGTAGCCATACGTATGGCTCTGGGTAGATTTAATTAATCTTTGATTCAGAAGCATTTGAAATGATTTTCTGTTGAGGCCAACCTTTATATGTTCATCTGTACTATGAATAGGAAAGCAGCATCTGTAGTGCAGACACTGCTTACAGAAATGTTACTGGGTAGGCTCAGTCAGGTGATCAAAAATGTTTTTTTTTCTAGTACTGAAGTCTACCATTGTTTAAAAAATAAAAATTAGTGATAATATCAACCTAATTTATGTCATAAAACACAAAATATTGGCTGAAGTCCATTTGAATGTGACTTTATGCAAGTTCAAATCAACAGTGCTGTAATAGCATTATTTTGTGCAACTTGATCCGTGTCATAACAATAGCTATGACCTCATCCCACTGTCACAGTGTCATTCATCATTACAGGGGGTCAGATTTTTCCATCTTCAGAAGCAAAGGCTGAAAAGTCATAATAAGAATTGCTCTAAACTTTATGTTTGTGTCAATACAGTGTGCCAGTGGATAAAAATATCTTTGTTTTTATCTGTTTCTTTAAGAATTTGCACAAGTATTAAATGAAGTAGGAAAAAAAGGAGCAAATCTATGTGAAAAACATCCTTAAAAATGATTTTGAAAATTACCCAGGACATACTCTGATAGAATTAGAAAGTACTTGGTGCAGAAACCTTTGCAGAAGCTGGCTACACTTCATTCCGCACATGGAAAAGTTCAGGAAGAGGAAAGTGAAAGGCCAGATGGTCAACTGCCTTGCACACAGAGTCCTTGCTCATCTCAATTAGCAAGTGCTCGCTCTGCTTGGATGTGCTGGAGACCACCTAGTTTTTAAAAGTACCTGAAACTTGCATTAGTTTTCCTGACCTTACCCGTTTCTGACTGCATCGTACAATCAAGAAGGTCTCGATACTGTGCTCTTTCAGATAAGCATTGCGTTCCCCTCCGAAGCCCAGCTCCACCTCGTAGTCTCCATTGAGATAGTTCAGGGTTGCTTTTGTTATGTGGATGCGCCTTAAAGGGGACAAAAGATAAGACAGTTTTTGTAGGCCTGAGAAATTACCATCTGTCTATAAAGTCAGTTTCTGTCAGTAACAGACTCCATGTCCTGCAACAAACGAGCAATAAAAACCCACTTATTTAGCTATGCCACTACACTTAAGAGATGTGTACCACCAGTTCTGTCCTTCTTAGAGGAAGCAGGGAAGGAGACAACCTCTAAAGTGAGAAGCATGTTACATATCTGTGTACAAGCACATCCTTAGATACATTCACTCTAACATATATCTAATTTTTACCAGATCCAGATACTTCAAAGTCTATTTAACAGGCATATGTAATACATATTGTAGCACATATCTTTTTTTGTTGCACCCCTTTAGTCACCAGTACAAGAGTGCCCTGTAGAGGTAGCCCATCAAGTACCACCCAGCACAAAGAAGACATGGAAAGTTGTTTAGAGCAAATATCTCCCAGAGACAGGGTGGCAGCAAGTCAGACTTCACTTGATCCGTACAGTGCTGAAACAAGAACTCACTCAAAGGTATGCTCCAAAACAGAAAGCAGGACTGAAACAACTCTTCTCATAACAACCACCAACTAAAATGCTCTCCAGCAGGTGTTGCCAACATACAGCCACATCTCCTTGAAACCACGTCCAGCTCTGCCAGTGTTCACCTAGACCTCTTCTTTTGCACTATAGTTATCAGCTTTGTTTCACAGAGAAGGATATATCCATCTTGGGAATTTGCAGACTTCGTGTAACTCAAGACTTGTAGATAGAGAACTGAATACCCTTGCGAACATCTGCAAATGTTTAAAAAGCTATAACCACAGCTAACTTTACAGCAGGTATAAAGACTGTCAGAACCTCTTTTCCCCATTCCCACACCTCACTGCGAAGTGTCAGACACAAAACAACACCCAGGTGACCACGACAGCTCAGATGAAGCAACTTACCCAGCTTTGCCCCCTGCTTCCATGTGGTTGGCTAATGTAACATCATTCGACCACACATCGAACTGCCACTTCCTAAGGCCCAAGACCCCACAGTGAACTCTCCCGCTGTGGATTCCAACCCTCATGTTGACGTTTACTCCTGTCACTTCCCGGACTAATCTGAAAAAAGATATGGGAAAAGGGACATCACTAAGAACTGCATGTTTGTAGTCAGTAGCACAGAACTGCAACCAGAATACAGACATCCATAGTGACCTATAAATGATTCACGCATACACACAGTGCTGCTCATCCACAATAACAGGACAACAAAACAAAACCAGATAGACTGTACTGTACTTGGATGGCCTGGCTGGCCAAGCATTATACTAATTAGATTAGAGGACCCCTTGGAGTAAATCCCTTGAACACTCAGACACGTTGAAAACTCAGGAAAAAAAATCTTTGGGAACAGTGAAAGGAGTAAAGCACTGGTCTCTGATTTCCATACCAAAGCTGGACATAACCTGCCAGCACTCAGTCTCATTAAGACTAATAGCATGTTTCAAAGAGAAAAAGGAAATGATTTCAGAGATCTTAATTTGTCCACATGGCACCATGCATCAACTGTTCCACAGATGAAACACGATATGTGTGTGAAATACCCTATTGCCATTGGAAAGCTTGAATGGGTCTTACAGCTGCAGTCAGAGCAGCAAAACCAGAGAACCACATCTATTGCAGTTACTCCAAACAGACTGCTACAAATACTCAAGCTCTGATTTTAATGAGGTCTTGGATGCTCTGTTTACTCCCTAAATGACTGCTGGAATACTTTGTGGGTTTTGCCCTTTTAGGGCAAAAGTTAACTTCAAGAATTGTTCACATGAAACATATATTCAGGAATGTGGGTAGGGGAGAGTCTTGATGAAACCATCAGAACAATTCTGCTTCTCATTATTGCTGGTCATACCACTTTCAGAATGCCTGTTTTCCATGGGGAAATTCACCTACATCACACAGCACAGTCCTTTCCTTTGAGCTGTTAGAACCTTGCAGGGTGAAGTCATACTTTGTAGCTACCAGATTTCAATCTCTTTGGTCTTCAGGTTCATCTTATACCATCTTGGACATGTAAGTCCTCCTAACATCAACACAGATTAATATTTAAGTTTTATCTACTGATGAAAATGAATGGTAAAGATAGACCAATTCTGGATTCTAATTCACTTCTCACAGTGTAATGTGCACCTTAAAAGACTGTTCAAGACATTTCAGGTCCTACACTACACTTATAATAACTTTCTCCTTACAATCTCTATCTTCTGACATTTCATTATCTACTTGATGAACCAATACACATTAATAAAAATAATAAACAAGTTAATAAACAAGTTGCAAAGATTCCCTAGAAGGGAAGGAAAGCTCCACACAGAAAAGGTACCACTGAAAGTGCTTGAACCACATCACTCTGAAAAGCATTCAGAACTGGAACTGTGAAAATGCAGCTGCAGCCATAAGCTTTGCAAGGACAACAGCAGCTGTAATGCACATGCAGTGCTGGGGAGAAGGAACACACTGCATGACAGCCACAAAGCCCACTGCACCCTGTGCCAAGCCATGTTGTTGAAACAGGACAAGGGTACTTCTCCCAGTATGGTCACGGAGAAGAAGGTGACTTTCATCAGACCTGGTAGCAAGTAAATAAGCCTAGTTACCCTTTACAAATGAATGGAATTGCTTTTTGTTACTTTTTCATTTTTCAGATTTATACCAGAAATACAATGAATTTCTGATCTGCTCTTGCTGTGTATGGATTAAATAAGCCTATAAGTAGATCCCAGCATTGGTGAACCCTGCAGTTGAACGTTATTTGTTACCTGAATTGTAAAACCTCATAGCTATGATCCTTAGGGTAGGTGGAGGATGGGGAAGCAGGGGTAAGGAAAGCATCATCACCTTCCAGACTTAGTAAAAGACTACACTGTTACATGCCTTCACTCTACAGCAAGTGGGAAACCAGTTTCAAAGGCTGCTGAAGAGCTATTTTTAACAAGTGCACTTCAACTCGGTTTATTTCAAGGAGAGGTGGGCTGTAGTTAATCAATGAAGTCTAGACATCTGAGGTGTTACTAAGCCTTGTGGGGGTTATGTGTCAAGGTCTACGGATTTTATCAAGTCAGCTACTGCAGAAAGTAAGATTTTTGTAGTTGATGTACATAGAATTTTCTCCACAGGGTTAGCTCAGTAAGAGCCTTCTTGTGTTTGACAAGACACTCTGTCACCTTCCACTTAACTGTGCTTCACACGGAATAAATAGCATCCTTTCAAGGACTACTGAAAACTAGTTACTTACAACTCTTTTTATTTTGCATCTTGCATACATAGCCCAAAAGGAGGCTAGTGCAAAGTAATAAGAGTTTAGACCAGATAAGAGCTAATAGGTCTCAACAACATACAGTGTATGCAGAACAAGGGAGTGCTGGTGCCTACTGCTTTCTGAATAGGCTCTCCCAGTTAAAATCACTGCTCTTCAAACTATGTATTTGTGTTGAGAAAATGATGCTGAGAACATGTGACCTTGCAGAAATCCAAACTAGAAGGATGTACTGTATCAAGCTCAGACTAGGCATTCCTAGTCTTTACAAAGATTAAGTGAAATCTCAATCTACTTACAGAGGAAAATGAGAAGAGAACCGCACAGAGACATCTCTACTAGTACTGGGGATATTTTAGATATTTTCACAAATTAAAAAAGAAAATAGAAGAGAAAGGAAAAAGGCACAGATTCTCTGGGCAGAAAGGACAGTGTAGATACTGAGGTCAGCTCAGTTACCATTTAAAGCTGACTGAACTTTGTGTCTAAATTTGCATGCACCCATGATAACCAAACAGACCTAAATTCCCCAAATTCTGAAGGGACTAGCACGTGAGAGCTTACATCTGAAGCAAACATTATTCAATACTGTTCGTGATTCTCCAAGGAATATTACAAGATAAGAATCTCAAGTTTGTTACTCCCCAAAGACAGCGGTGGTCTGGAGAAATACAGAACAAAAAATTAAAAGAAAAATCCAAAAAGGGAGATGTAAGTAGAAATAAAGTGAAATGCATCATGGATGTGTCTTAGTTTGTGTCAAACCAACCTTGTGGGTTTCCTCAATAATTTGTCTAAAGTCAAAAAGCGCTGAATCTGACCCACTTGGTATCAGAACATGTGGAGAAGGATTAGCTTAACTAGAGAAGACAGATTTTAGCAGAGGAGTTGCATCGTGAGTAAAAAGCTGATTTAAAGACAGATAAGTACAGAGTGACTGGAATTCAATAACGTTATTATTAATCCTCTGATTTCACATTTCTGTGATTCACTGGAATCCCCTGGGAATGAGACTTCCACCAGCTACGGTATCCTTTGCCTCTGTCATCAGGAAATGGAGCTCTGATCTCCACATGGCTGTAACGGACTCAAGCATCTGTTTTTCAGCTGTGAAACCATAGTTCCATTTTGTTTTCTTATTCCAGCTCGTCTCTACTGGCATCAGTTCCCTGGCTTAGCTACCTTGCTGCAATGCATGGAAGATCTAACTGGAAGAGAATCTCCTTGCTATTTGTTCTGAAATTTTCCATGGGGAATATGGTACTTACGAGATGGCCTCTATCATATCCATTCCCATTTCAACACAGCAATGTGCATGGTCAGCTCTTGCTTCTGGCAACCCAGACACACAGTAATAGCAATCACCCAGGATCTTGATACGTAAACAGTGGTTCTCCTAAAAAATAATAATAATAAAGGAGAGACAAGTATTCAGCTTATATTCATGCTTGTAATAGCTTGCCTTTTAGGGCAGAGAATATTTACAGAAATCCAGTGAACCAGCACAGTATGTCATTCTTGCAACAGGAAAAAAAATATATCAGAATCATAAAAGAAAACTTACAGCTGCTAGCTTATCAAATCTGGCAAAGAGCTCGTTCAGCGTCATGACCAGCTCCTGAGCAGTGCACTGGGAGGCCAGACTTGTGAAACCCTCTATGTCTGCAAAGAGGATGCTTGGGAAAAAAAAGAGAAAAAAAATGAAAGTGTCATAAAATTTGTTGCTGATATTTGTGTAAGCTCTGGGGTAGAAGTCCTGGATTAGGTAGACATGTGAAATAGGGGTGTCCCAGCCCTACAAGAGCAACTCCTACAGAGTTTATAAAGGGCTGAAAACCCCACAGTCTTTCTTTCTCCCACCTCTGCTCTGTGACAGAAAATTTACTGTATTTGGAACCAGAGGTGCTGCAATAAAGCTACCAACCATTAGTAACAGCCAGGTTCTCTCACACAAAGGCCAAGTCAGTCCAGTCCACTTACCATTTTCTTCACGATAATATTACCTAATTCTCAACTCTGCTGTAGGAAAGCCACACACCTCTGCCCATTTTCCCCAACCCCCTCCCCCCCCCCAGAATGCAGCCACAACATACAGTCCCTATAATACACAGGGCCTCAGAAATCATTCTTCAGAAATTACAACACTGAAAACAGTGATTTGCAATCAAGCAAACCCATTATGCTGCGTATGAAACTGTTTAGCAAAACAAGCACCAGATTCTGTCTATGCAGATCTCAGATAGAATTTATATATGCATGCACACTGAAGTAAACATAAAACTCGTAAGTCACGCTTGCTTATCTTATTGTATTAGAACTTATAGCAACTAGCTGCTTTCTTCTTTGAAGCTGCAAACTGTATTCGAATGAAAAGAGAAATTAAAAATGTAAATAACAAGCACTTTAAAATTGTTTCCTCTTTGTAAAAATGAAGTCTTGACGTGTTCTCGGCAACTGCAGAAACTATGCTGTCAGAGGTAATTCCATGTAATGCCTTCAGACAAGAAGCAATGACAAAAAAAAAAACCCAAAACATTTTCACAAGCATTTTTTGCAAAAATCCTGAAACACTTTTAATTCTGGCATGCTTTTCATACTCTTTTTCTACATTTCAACTCCAATAAATCACCAACCATATTGCATTAAATATTTATTTTCTAGTCATGCTGAGGTTAAATTGTACAAGAAAAATACAAAAGAGGAATGCAGGGATGTCTGAATCAAAATATACTTTGCCATTTTTAAGAACACACAAAATATATCAATGTTTTGCATATTTACAAATAGAAGCAAACTTCCTGAAAAAATACACTTGAAACAAATCTTCAAAATGTCTATACTGCTCTCTAAGCAACTTAAGTATGTTTTTATATGCAATGCAGGGATAGGCAATTCATCCAGCTTTAGTGGCTGCAACAAAATGTATCCTGTTGCTGAAAATCTGCATAATGCTTTCATAACATGACTGCTAACTTTTCAGGAGTGGACCATGTGTCACACGTGAAAGACACAACATATAAAATGTATAAAATCAATGCAAACCCATTCATTTGGAGGAGAGTGAATTTGCTCCTGTTCTAGCATGGGGCAAGTAGCAAATTCTTCACATGAAGACACGTTCACACTCTGCTTCTGTGTGTGGGACAATAGGAGAACTACAGAGCAAAGAGCGCAACACAACAATGGGTGTATCTGAAAACTCTATACAGGGATACCCTGAGCTGCCTCCTCATGCCCCATTCAGAAAATTATTGCCACTGTACTGTCCAAATAAACATGGATAAATGACTGAAGACTGCCTTCTCCTTTCACCATTACTATTGTGCCAGATAAATGCATCATATATTCCCAGAGGCTCAACTGCAGCAATATTTTCAACTAGGTATATGAAGCAGTTACTGGACACCTATGGACCCAATGTACGCACAGATTCACAGCCTTTCAAATTCAAAATACCTGATTACAACATTTTCTCAAGCTTGTAACCTTCCGCAGGCAACCAACAAATCAGTTTTTGTTTGAATTCTGCAGCTAACTCCTTTGGGTTGATCCTACTCTTGCACTTCCAAGGACAGCTGCAGTCCCACATACAGCACTCTGGCCAGGTTCTTGAAAACTGCAATTACAAGCAACTACAAATGGGTTTATTATGATAACAAAACCTGTAATGTTGCACAATGGGACTCAAAAATGCATTCTGTGCATGAGCTAGTAGCAGTATTTGGAAGTTAATATTGTCAACATTTCAATATTGTCAATAACTGCCAACACTTATTCCATTAGATGCTTCTCTGAGTAAGTGTTTTGTATGAGGAAAAAAGAGTGCATAAAATAATTCCAGCAGAGCCAGCTTGATCATTTTGGAGAGGAAAGTCAAGGAAAAAATAAGCTTGGTTTATCTAAAGTAAAGGAATGATTCAGTTCTTTTTTAGATGCTTCCAGGCTCTTCAGAGTCTTCAAGACGGACATGACATTAGGCAACAAAGGAGAAGAGCTCTGTCTGGCATGTGACTTTTGCTGTTTATACGAAAACCTGCTCAGAATGGGTTACATGTTTAGTAATCCCTTCACATGACTCAGTTTTTACACTTTGTGGTTAACAAGAAGGCATCTGTCTGCACTGAGTGTGGTGCCCTCTTCCATGTCTGCTAACCGAGTAACACAGCAGCAGCAGCTGAGTGCTGCAGATTAGAAACAAACACAAGCACCTGTCTAAGCTACTGAGCCATCAGAAGATGCTACCTGGGCTCTCACTGCCCATTTTGCAGCACGAAGGCTGAAGGGGACAGAAAATCTCCTCAAGGCACAGAAAGGAGAGGGCAGTGATCTGTGACCTGAAGAGAGAGAGAGAGAAAAGACACACCTGTGGCAGCAGACTGGAGAAAGGGAAGCACAAAAGTGCAGAAGAAAACAGCTGTTTCGAAGAGCAGTCCAGCCTGAAGCCTCTGTCTTCCCTTGTCAACAATAAGATCTGAGAGCCACTAAATCACATTTTACTCCTCCCTCCTGCCTCATCTGTTCCCACAGTATCACAGTATGCTCCTGCTAGCACTGCTACATCAGCAGAGACAAAAAAAAAAAAAGAGCTTGTTGCAGTCCTGCCAATGGCCCATAAAAGCGGAATGGGGATCAGTGTACAACGTGTTGTGCCATGCCACTTCTGTTCCTTTTGTTACTAGCCCCAGGAACCCCTTAATTCACCCTCACCCTTCCAAAATATGCAACAGCCCAGAAGCTGTTGGAAAAAAAATAATACTTATCAGACAATGTCATGTGAATTGAACCTGTGTTTAGAACTTTTCTTTGAAAAGAAGCCTGTTAGATCTCCTTCCACATGCAACGTACACCATGAGGCTGCAGAAACATCTCCCACTCCTGCCACCTCATTGTGCTGAGATCATGAGCCTTCAACGCAGAGCTTCTCCTCTACCCCTGGGTCTCTGTCCACAGTTCAGTTCCAACTTTCATTTCAAACTAGCCTTAGTAATGAGAAGATTGCTACTGATGATGGATGATTGTAATGAAGAGCACAACTTAAACCGACTATTTGTCAGTCTTCAGAGGGCAAGGCATTTCCTTGCTGGTGGGAGCATGATGCCAGTAATAGGCCTTCCTTGAGCCAAAATCTGGGGTAAATGGCAGTGGCCAGCAGAAGGTCAAATGACATAATTCCTACACTTATAAAATAACGTGAGATAAGTGAGTGGTTTAGAAGTAGTATTACATGAAGCTGACTGGAAGGGATTGACCACACAATCTGCAGTCTGGGCTTCAGCAACTATTATCAGCACAGGGTCCCAGTCCCTTCTGGAAGGCTATTACTGTGTGGAAAAAACTGTTTCACAAGTAATTAAAGTGTTGTAATGGCTTCAGAGCTCTCAATATATTTTCCACTTCATCACTGACTTCAGTTACCATCTGATTTGGGTTTTGTCCAGCAGTAACCAGGGTATGGCCTCAAAAAAACCCACCAAAAAATAGTTCTGGGAAGGAAGGGCAAGAAAAGGGGAGGTAACATTGATTTTACTAGGTTTTTCAAAAATTATTTGTTTAGGTCAAAAAGTACCACAAATTGTGTTATAGGGTAGAGGTGAATACTTTCCTAAGCTCCTATTTCAGCTCCAATTTCCAGCAAGAACTGACTCAAGACTTCATAGCTGTACGAGGCAAGCTGAGCTTTGTGGCTGTTGCCCTATGTGGCTCGTGACACCGGTGGAGAAGAGAGATGAGGAGGAGCTTGAGAAGCTTCCAGATCCTGTCCTCATCCCTGCTGCTGAGAGCCTGCAGCAGGAACCTGTCTGGCCAGTGGGGCTGCCCCATGACGCAGGGCCCACAGAGGTCTGCAATTGGGATCAACCCCGTTTCTGGTGTTGTCCATGCCCAGGCACCATCCATCGCATCTTAAGCACCACTGTAGACCATTTAAAAGTGGCTCCTGTAATTCAGGCAATCCTCACTGAGACTGCACAACTAACAAACCCTAAGGCAGAAGCATTGCAGCATCTTCCGGATGGCAAAGGAGAGAGTTCTCAGCAAAAATGTGGGAAAGGAGAGACATCTTGCCAGAACGCAAAGAACCTAAGGAGTAGGAAGAGCTAAGCAAAAAGTGGGAAGTAGGAAAACCACATGGGATTTTTAAAACCCACAGACACCTACGCAGAGTGATTTTGAAGTGCAACCTTAAATGCCTGAAGTTAATAGAGTTATCAAAGTAGGGATGCAACACAACCAGGTTTCCTTGCAAATGCAGGATTGTTCAAAATGTTAAATTAAATCATCAGTGTTTCTAATGTAAAAACAAAAACAAAAAAAACAAAAAACAGTTGTGTTCTATTTTGTGCATGCCGTGTACGCCAGCCACAACATAAATCAAGCAAGGCAAGAAACACAAACCCTATCACCATCACAACGGTAATGCCAGTCATGAATATAAACACCATGTGTTACTGGAAACTGAACACCACAGGCACTGCATGGGAAACAACAAAACCCCAGACTTGGTAAGCTTTAATGACTTATAAAAACAGCGAAGTGCATCTGACTATATGGGAATCAAAGCCATGGTATTTTGCTGTAATGAAGGGTACCTAAAAAGAAAAGGAAAACTTAGTGCACCAAAATAAAATAATAAACACTCACTAAATACAAGCTCACTAATTTGCATTCATGAGTAAAGGTGTAACAAGAGGAAGTCATTTGCTGTAGACACAGCATGTGCATGTTGGTGAATTCACTAGGCTAATTGGCAAGGATAACGTCTCAATCGTGCTGCTGTTATTTTACACCACCACCCACTACTATTGGTGTTGCCGGCTGTTAAGTAACACTATAAACAAGTAAGGAGAAAGAAGGATGGATTGAGATGAAGATGACAGTACTCTCAGTTGAAAGGCTGGGTTGAGCCCTGTAATAGCAGATGAAGTTTCCACACAGAGTCACAGAATGGCTGAGGTTGGACAGGATCTCTGGAGATCCTTTGATCCAACCCCTGGCAAGCAGGGCCAACTACAGCCCAGGACTGTGTCCAGGTGGTTTCTGAGTACCTCGTAGGCCAGCATTTCTGGAGCAGTTGATAAATGAGTCAATTTTTGTACCTGGACATCTATTAAAGTCAGTTCTCTGCAAGCAAAGTAAGCCCAAAACCTGTTCTATGGCTTATGCTTCAGCATCATAAATGTAGTACTAAATTCATCTAGATGTTCCCAGAGTAGACATAGCATCACTCTTCTCTTTTATACTGATACCCCTTGGGGATGGCACAGCATGGAGGTTCTCTGTGTGCTCTCTTCTTCCTACCCTATTCTCACACAAGATTTCAGCTTCCAGAAAGTGAGAAAACATCATGATACATTTACCCCTCCACTGTTTAACAGAAGCAGTAACAAAAGAACAAACCAAATGGCACAGAAGCTTATGTATACAAATGGAGTGACCACAGTCAGGCAGACCAAATCTGAGCAAGAGCAGCAAGACCCAGCTAAGGAGGTGGAAGTGACCCACACAGCTCACTGCACTGAGGGATAGTCTAGAGTCTGGCCTGGCAAAGGCTGCTTGCTGCTTCCAGATCAACTCAGGTCTCAACAGCATGTCAGTCTTAACTCTCTAGGGATGTCTATGAGACCAGCTAAGGTCTTAGCCTTAGCAGTACAAAATATGTTCTCCAGAACAGCAGGAAGTCAGGCAGAACAGAGGTTAAAATCTTTCTTTCCTTTTTCTCCAGTCATGGGAAAAACAAAAACCCACCACAAAACAACAGTAAAAAGACAATATCTCTCTTTCCTAAACTTTTATGGTCATTCCACAAAAGATCAATCTGAAGATCCATTTCCTATTGGAAACTGCCTATTCTAATTGAGCTGTAGCACTTCTGTGACATGCTGATCAGATGTATTGCTCTGTTTGGGACCAGCCATGCTGGCTGAAGATAATGAGAAGACACATACGTACGTAAATGCTGTGATAAGGCAATAAGCAAAGCAAAACTTGAGAGAAAGAAAGAATAAAATAAGACAGGATGAAATACAAACACATTCCAAAAACCCAGAAAGCTGTGGGCCTTTTCACCATTTTCTTAAGAGTAAATGCAGAAAGCCCCTGTACCTCTTCCAGAGTAGCCACAATGTAAACCAAAACCACATTCCTTGTTCAAATTCACTCTGCAGTTCTGTACCAACTGGAGCTGGTGGCAGTGTTAAGAACTGACATAAAAGCAGTACTCCAGATGGCTCTGAAAACACTGGTGGCAACGTGCAGACCGCCATCCGCAGAGCTCCTGAAAGACGACAGCAAAGCTCATTTGCAAAGATATCAACTCCAGAACCCTATGTTTACTTGATTTTCCCATGTTTGTTCACAGATGAGAGAGTGGAGGTCAGAGCTGCCTGGGGAACACAGATGGGAGGTGGATATAACCAGCACAAACTATCAGTGTTTGTGGATTTAGCAGTGTCAGTTTAGCAGTGTGCTCCTGGGAACTGCAGTCTGAGAGCATCTACCTTTCCTAGCACTCCCAAGAGACGCTGACAAAAATGGCACTGCACTTTCCACCATGGTTGGTGCTCCTTATCTCAGTGCCTGTGATCTGCCCTTCACTGACGATGTGGGAAATAAGAAGAAATTAAGTTCTTCTTAAGTAGAAGAGGAAGACAGCACCAGACACACAAGGAAAAGCTTTTCCATGACCTTCACAGGTTTGCAGACTACAAGTATGAGCAGCAATCCCAGTTATCAGAAGTTACTTACAGCTAAGCAGTTTCAGTATTCATTTTTAAATTAAAAAAGAAAAAAAAAATATTACTGTCTGTCTCCATCTAAAAATTTTGAGTTAAATAGGTTTTCCTATTTCAGCAGGCTATATTTAACAAGATTGATTATTCACTGGGAACAAAAGCAATAAATAGCCTTTTGGGAAGAAAAACTATTTGGGGAAGGCAAAACTAAAAAAGATACACAGTGGCTACCAAGCCAAACTATAGGTGGAGTGCATTACAGATATATTTGAGCTGAGTGGAAAGAATTTTATTACTACATTATCACAGGCCAAATTACATGCTGCTGTCTGCTGAGCACAAAAAAAAAACAACCCAAAATACTAGCTGCCCAAATGAGATTTTGAGTTATTAAGAAGGAGAAACTTCAGCCCTTTTACGCGTATCTGAGAAGGGGCTGATAGGAATGAAGACCATACTGCCAATCAGTGTGGAGGAGAAAAACCTCTATGTGAGAAGGATGCCAGATCCATTCCAACTCCAAGGACATTTAGGAAAGCAAAGCCTAAGGATACACATGGTGCAAAGGAGCCTTATCTACTGAATAGCTGAATAAATAACCACACTGAAAGCACGTTAACTCCAGTTCAGGCCTGACTCTGACCACATCTTCTCAGGCTCAGAACGAGTCCAGACTCACCCAGGCCTGTCTGACCAGTACGAAAGAGCTGGCAGTTCTGTCCGCACTGGAGCTGGACCCAGTCCACACCAAAATACATCTCAAATTTATTTGTTCCACAAGACAGCCAAAAATTCAGAACTACATACAGGAGTAAAAGGAGAAGTCATGCTATTTTCTTTTTTTTTCAAAGTTCAAGCATATTTTGTACTGTAAGTGTTCTTGCAACCTGTTTTCTGGCTTTAGAGCAATGTTTGAGTCAAAATCCTGTCCCACGTCCCCTTCCATAAAAGAAAAAAAGAAAAAAAAAGAAGATAGTCAAAACTAAGAAAACACTACAAGACTCCTACCACCAGAGGCTGTAGGAGTCAGGTGCTATTCCTCCTTTTACCTGCTTGTAAGAGTGACCAGTGACACAGAAGCAGCGCAACAGGAAGAAGAAACAACTCAGAACTTAATTAAAGCACACTACAGACAGCATGTCAGTAACCGGTCAGTCAAGTGTCAGAAAAGGTAATGAAGTAATACATTTTGTCACGGAAAGTTAACAGTTTCACACGCATATCTTGAAATATTGGGTCATGCATAGGGGACAGAGACTGATGAGCTGTATGGAACCACGCTTTGGGATGCTTTCCATTATAAATTGCTCAGTTCCTTGTCTTTACTGTTGAAAGAATGAGCTCTTCATACCTGCTCGAATAGCTTTCAGTTTTCCACATGGAAGAATTCAGTTCCATGTCAGGCACCATTTTGTCAGACAGCCCCTCTGCTGCTGTCTGTCACACAGCGACAACATGGAACGGAATACTGGTGGGAAGGCTCAACCTCTACTGCCATACCAACACCCATCTCCGATGTTGTGGGCCAACATCATAAAACAGAAGGCATCACCTTCAGAGCAGCCCTTGTAAATGCCGTACCTTACAACATTAACAAGCAACTACACCTTTCCTGAAGCTGTCTGCTTCTTTTCTAAGGGAGCAGACCAGGTACAAAAATACTCAAAATGTTTCAAGTATAAGCTGAACACGGACAAGCGATGCGGTTCTCTGTACCAGCAGATACCATGAGTGTTTGGGAGCTTACTAGATCAATATAACTGAAGTGGCCATTTGTTGGGAACACTGATTGCTGAAGCAAAGCAACACGAGTCCTACCAGCCTGTCTGGAACAGTCAACAGACTCGCAGACTCGCTGTCTCCTCACTTTCGTATTTTTAAATGTAATAGAGCAGTTGTGCTTTTAAAAAGACACGGCGAAAACGTAAAGAAAAACTCAAGGTATACAGAGAAATTTTACCATGAGTGCTTCCTAATGGCCACTTTATTGAGAAACATCAAAGCAACGCTAAAGGAGAAGTTCAGAGTTAAGACGTAATTCTTTGCTGTGCGCTCTGAAAGGTAAAATGGTTGACCAAAGACAATCATATAGCTCATTTACTGAGCTCAATTATAATTCTTAATTAATAAACAAACCTGATAATAAATCCAATAACAAAGCACAAGCGTTCAGTGAGAAGTGGGATTGGCTGTAATTTCAGTATTAAATGAAAAGGAATAAAACTGCAGGAAATTGAACCTGTTATCTCGTTATTGTGCACTGTATTAATACCCCTTACCTGATAAGAACAACTAATGAATAGATATGCTGAAGTCACGAGTAAATTTCTCACAACATTATGGGCCCTACGATTTAAATGTAAGGCTTTTGTTTCCTTTAACACACAATCCATGCTGTGTGTTAGCACTGCAACTGATTGATGACACTTCACTCCTGCATTTCCTTCTGGTGACACAGAAAACTGTAGCTACCGTGGAGAAGCAATGTAAATATAATGAAATTCTGTGCAATCAACATCAGCAGTAAAAACACTCCCCCTTAGGAGGCAGGCAGTGTAGGTGAGCTCACTAACTTGCATGTTTCTATGCAGAGATCATCCTTGAACAAGGAATATTAAATTCCACGTACCTCTTCACTCCCTAATCGACCTCATATTCAAGATACTTTGCATAAATGTGATATTTCATGCGTGCTAAGTAGTGTTAAATCTACTTTACGGCATCCAGGTTACAAATGTAATGATATGTAATATCATAAAGCATTTACAGCACTACTGTCTCATTATGCTGGTCAAGGTACAAGCTGTCAAGACCCCGTGAGTCTCATCTTCACCAGCCCCTCAGTTTGACCACGTGGTCACTCAGGTGTCTTCTGCCTCAAATTTATTTCTTAATAAAATACAGAGGATCATCGCATCTCTGGTTTCAAAGTGAAGTTTTCAAACAAACCAGCACTGAGTAATGGATAAAATGAGGAAATAAATAAATAAATGAATAGAATAATTTTACGAATATGAGAGAAAACAGACTATGATTGGTTCCTGCTCCAAGAAGCATAAAAACCAAACAAACCGTGGCTCACAAGACGTGATGTATTACAACCCACAGCAATATTCACACTAAGAGTGTGTGTGTGAAAGCAGCTTCAAAGGCACTTAGGAGGAAGGCTGTGCAGCCAGAGAAAACAAATGCCAGTCTACGACTGCAGCACGTAAGCACCTCACAAATCTTTTTGTACACTCATTGGCACTATGAAAGCAATGCCACACCAAGACAGCAGCACAGTATATAAAGAAGATTCATAAAGGGGCTCAAAATCACACAATTGCAAAGCAGGAATGCAAATCCTGGGAACACGTGCATGAAGCCCCTCCGACATGCAGCACCAGGCAGCGTGGTGAGGCACTGCTGCCCACTGTATATGGAAGTCTTTCCTCAAAACTTTCAGTCAAATCTCCACTGATTTTTGCAATCAGTGGTTTCTTCTCATAATGAAGCAGGCATGTAATTTTAACTTGACTTTGAGAGAATTACTGTAATTGCCATCACTGGAATAATAGAAATGCATATAAAGAAATGGCTTTTCTCTTGCATTTTCCATTGGAAAATTTCATTTCTCTGTTAATGCATTAAGATATTTCACTATGCCATTTGTTTCCAACTTGCAATATTCACAAAATACCATCTTCAAATGAATTTCCTGTAAACAGTTATTAGTTTACCACGGAACTAATGCCAATAAAATCAACCGACTGTGACCAGATCTTTTCTATAGCATAGGAAGCCACCTTAGGGACTGTTCAAAAAAATACTTACGGTGATGTGTCCCAGATCATAAAAATAAGAGGAAAGTTACTGAGTCAGTTCTTCCCGCATCTGTGCAAAATCAGTGCCTGCCTGCAAGCCAACAAAGATCTCACTGAAAATGTGAGGAGGCACAGGACAAGCACGTGGGGCTTCTTCTGTAGGGGATGTGGGGAAGTCAGTATTGAAGTTTCTAATTGGGACATAGTAGGAAGAAGTTTGTTCAAACTGTCTTATATGAACCAGAGCATGTCCTTAGCCAGTGATTGCCTCACCCATGCTAGAAACGTGTTGAGCAGTGTATCTGCTAGCCATCATGGCAATATATCTGCCGTCCCTAGCACAGATGTATTCGGATTTCTAAACAGATGCCTTGGATTAGTTTAATTTGCCCATCCAGACAGGAGTAGCCATGACAGTAAGGCAGTGTTTGGACAACACCATGCCCTCCTGCAGCAGTCCCCACTCACCTGGCCCCGAAGAGCCGCGGGAAAGGAGCAGAAGGAAACATGGATTTCTGAACAAACTGGAATTGGCAAGATGCACATGAAGGCAAACAGCAGCTGCAGTATTTGATGTTGTTGGAGCTGTTTTTAATGCTCCTATAGTTCAGATATCAAGAGATGATTCTCTATTCTTAAGTATCGAGTCACTCTCTGGAAGCCTGAAAATGCTTAGCACAGCTACTCTGTTTCTTATGTACCACAATAAACAAACTTGCAAAAGGGCTGGATTCTAAAAGCCAGTGCAAAGAAAGAGAAGGAAAAAAAAAAGCAAAGAAAAAAGCAGCAGCCCACACAGCATCAAACGCTGGTAGGCTCAGAGCTAAACAGCAGATGATTCTTACTGAATAACTGCCCTAGATTTTGCAAACAATACAGGGGACAAAAATAGAAACCCATTTACATATTGCTGTTAATAACTTTATTTATAGTGTCACAGTTAGAGCACAATAACTGCAGCCATGGCTTAACTTAAAAGCCATTCACTGTGACAGAGTCAGACAGAGACTGTTTTCCCAGCCCTTATGCAACTGAAAAAAAATCCTGCTGACAGCAGCCGGTCAACAGAGCCCTCACAAACAGAATGGACAAAAGTTAGCAGTGCTCAAATGTGGAAGCAAATCACCCCCAGGATCACACTGGCCTCTGCCCCCTCCTGCTTACTTCAAACTCCTGTGGTTAACGAAGGATCGGGGGGGCTGGAAAACCCTGCCGATCAATTTTTGCCTCAGTTTGAGACTCATGATAGCATCTTATGGCATAGTTTATTTTTTTACTAAGAAATTCAGCTGGGGCTCAGACAAAGTCAGCAACTACAGCACAAAAGGATGCATGTCTCACATTTAGGAACATCCCCACCACATCTGCGCAGTCTGGGAGGTGGCTCTTGCCAAATCTTTGTTGGGACCCCATATTGCTAAAACCCCACATCAGCCATGCACATCTTTAAGGAACATAGGACACACAGCAACTTGCAGCCTGTATTCTTCCAATATTCTGCAAAAGCCAGGTCTACATAAATAAATGGAGCGGGGAAACTGTCACGACCCTCCTGCCTGCGAGAAGTGAGAAAACATGGCTCTGATTTTCTCCCTGCCTGAACATAGCGTGAGCTGGACAACAGGCTATTTTGGATTGGGAACGGGGTTGTCCTCAGAACCTTGAGCTGCAGCTGCTCATTATGTATAAAACACTCAGAATAATTAGAGGCAGAGGCAGGCAGCACCATGCTCTGCCCTGCTGCTTTCGGTGCTCCCTGTGACATAGGACAGTGGGACTCAAGACAGACCAACAGAATACAGCTTTTATGACCTTCCTCTAAAAACAATCCTTGAATCAGCAGAAGATAATTTAGAAGACATGAAAGAAAGTGCAAAGAAATCACTTAAACAAACCAATGAGTGCATATCTCTAAGTGAAATACAGTGATCCAACGCTTGCTTATGAAGTCGTCGTTCTCTGGGCTTCTGTATTATAGAAATGTAGCCCAGGATGATTCTCATCACATGTCATTTTGCAGTGGGTGAACAAATGCTGCCACCTTCCTATACTGATCTCAGAATCCCAAATCCCCACAGAATTCCCCTTATCATCCACCCATAAATACAATTTCAGTTCTGTACAGTTGTCCTCCAACACTTTTTCCTTTTTTCATTCCAGTTCTTTATAGACTTTCAGAGAACACATTGTTTTTGGCTTATTCCCTCCCCCATTATATACTTCCAAGGAAAAGGAGCTCAGCAGGAAAGTCACAGCTGCAATTTCAAGCTTTGTAAGAAATTTGTAATCGCTTCTGATTTCCGTGACTAAATTTTATTCTGTTTGCAGCTGAAAATGACAAAGAACTCTTGTACATTCAAAAGAGGACATCACTTACTCTTGATATTCTGTAATTCAAACTTGTCCTGCACTGGACTTGTCATCCTAAACTGTGACTTGAGGGCTGCTGCTCTGCAGAAGGGAAAATTCTTAAGGAAGAAACATACAGGAGACATGGCTTCCTTCTCCTTTTTAATTAAAACAAAGTAAAACTATTAACTCAAGAAGACTTTTTCTCTTGCCTGGAAAGAAAACAAATCCTATAAATGAGTTTACAGTAGTTTTGAATATAACTCAGAACAGAAGACTCCAAATGAAACAGAACAATTATACTTGTATGGATCACCATTTGGCTCCCGCTGAAGTCTGATCCATAATTAGAAGTGTTCAAGTTCACCTGAGCAGAAGCCAGAGCTTTGTTTGATTGGTTGTACAAACTGATTCTTGCTAGCTAATTCTTTGGAAGCAACCCCTGTAGAAAGCAGCAGCACCTTGGTGTGCATGCTCCCCAGGCTTGAGGCTCTCCACCAGAACTGCTATGGCCACTCACTGCCTAAACCAGTATGAGGCTCTTCTCCATTCTTTCATCTCCTTTCCTCCAGCCATTGCTAACAATTGCTTAATTTGCTCCTTGCTTTCCAAGGCTTTTGGGGCTTTCCTGTTATTTTTGCCTGGTCACCACTACACAAATATCCCAACAGCTCCACAACATACATCTCTCATCTCCTTAGTGTTCTAGAGTGCTACAAAGCCCCTCTTCAATGTGTTGCTGTATTCAGCACTGACGTATGGGTCCACCAGGCCCTTGAGATAACTGAAATTAAGTGGTTGTCAGGAGAAGGAGAGTTGTCCCTATTAGCAACACATTCCCTGCAACTAATGTGAAATGGTGTTGGTATATTAACAGAATCTGTAAGAACCCATCATAAAGATAAAGCAACTGCACCCAAAACAATACCAACAAAAACCAAGTGAGTTGTCTTGGTGGATCAACAACCTGTCACTATCTCTATTCTGAGAAAATTCCCAGCTGCCTCACACCTACCCCTTCACGTGGAAGGGCAAGTTGTAATTCCAGCAACTAAAGAGGGAGAAAGGGATTTCTGGATGTTCTTGCAATGGAACAAAGCTGTGGCCATCCAGGTTTCCATGTCACCAGACATGTGCTATGGTATTCTCTGCCACACAAGGCTAGGTGAGAATATTTTGCTGTAAGTCACAGAGATGAAGGAGCATCCTGCATGAGCAGCCACTGCACAAGGGCTTGGGGGTCAGCTCTATATGACTGAGGTAGACGAAGCTGGTTTCAAGCCCTCATAACCCTTCTATATGTTTAAAGGATTCATCTAGGACTCTGGCTCAAAGAGAACCATGGATACTCACCAACATCCTTAGAATCCTTCCCATTTCTGCTCAGCTCGCTGTCTGAAGCAGCCTGTTCCTAGACTAGTTCCTACACAGCCAGTACCAGCCTGTTCCCAGCTTTTTAAACTCTCATTTTCAAGGAAAACTAATGAAAAAGAAGGAGTTAAAAAAAATACACCATGACTTTCAGCAACTGGAGGACATAGCCTCAAGGGAGCAAAGCACTGACTTGAATCGCAGGATGTCAGACCTCTCAAGAGCTCCTCTCCACTAATTGGTTTCAGGTTTGGCTCTTCCTTACAATTTATCCAGTATATAAATTATATATACATCAGTGAGAACAGATGCACATTGTTGTTGAGGGATTTAAATACAGTGTTAGACAAGTTAATCCATCCCCACCAAATACTGTGCCCCTGCTCTACAGCTTCTGTAAAAGGAGTGCTTTAAATAGTTGTGCAAAGTTCAGTGCATTACTGAATAAAAAAGTTTAACTGATTTTGCTTTTCAGTCATTATAGTCTATGGAGGAAGCAAAAAGGTAGGATGATTTTAACAAGAACCTCTTCAAATGTTATTATATAAGCTCAATGTTCTTAAAACCACTTTGCATGTTAACTACATGACACAGTAATTGATTAAGTGAAAGTTAACCAAGTTTTTACAAGTAAGACTTTATAAAGTTTTGATCAGAAATGACTTTTTTTTTCCCCCTTCCTTAAGGTGACTGTAGAATAGAGAAGACTGAAAGTAGATTAGTTTAACAAACTTTCTTTTTTAACTATACATTTAATGCAATTGCTTTTATTATCCGACCAATCAGCAGTGAAATTTGTTTTTTTAATAAAAATTATTTCTAGTACAAGTGAAGGAAAAAGAGAAACCAAATAAACTTGACGAGGTAAAATTCTGCTCTGTAAACTTCTGCAGGCACCTTCATTATTCTCTCCAAATTACTATTCACAGTATTTCATCATTAAAACATCTAACACTCTTCAATCCATCACCGTGCGAACTTCACAGACCCTTGGGTGTGAATTATACATCACAGGCTCTCCCTAATTGCTGATGGCTTGCTGGTGGCTGCAGATCTGCAGTCACCTGGCATGCTGCACTTCTGGGCTGTTGCCTTTGTTACAACACATGTGTTTAAGTAATGCAACCAGCAGGGCGTCCTGCAACCTATTATGTATCTGTTTTGTTCTCCAGAGGGTACAAGACTCTTTCATGCCCCAGAGTTCCCAGGAGAGACCAACATTACAGTATATTCCCAGTTCAAAGAGAAGGATCTGCAGACAGACAGATGAATGCTTAGACAAGTTAGCATGCATTTGTGCTTCTGAGAGGGTGCTGAGCACACACACAAATAGGCAGAATTAATAAAATAGAAAACCTGTTCTATTCTGTAACTTAAATTTTCAAGACTGAACCACTGACACGTATTGAAAAAAGTGATAATGGGTTGAAGTGTGTCCTAAAGTATTAACATCTAAGCTTACTGCATAGTTCAATATCAAGCTCAGACATAATGAAGACAAAAAAAAAAAAACAAATTCCTTTACACACTGGTTTCAGCTTAAATGCTTTTCTCCAAAAGACACTGATTTCCCTCTCAAAAACAACAAATAGTCCAGGTAGAGCTAAGAAATTAGTGGTAAGTACAAAGTAATGGACCATCAATTGGGGGGGTGGACTAGATGACCTCTTGAGGTCCCTCCCAACCCCTATGATTCTATGATCACCCACTGGTGAAACCTGCTTTGCTGTTTCCTAAAAATTGCTATCTTAAATAAATACATACATACATACATACATACATTTTCTGTAAAACTAAACAGCTAACATTTGCTCCAGACAGACACAGGTGAAGTCCCAGAAGCTGGCTCCCGACAGGGAAACAGAAGAGTTCCTGAAAAAGTAAAATGCACTGCTGCCACTTGGGGAAAGGCTGATCGCTCCCCTCCTACACACTTTTCTCAGCCTACAACCTGAACCAGAATGATGGCAATTTAATGCGGAGGACACCTTCACCCACATGAAACCCACACAGCTCTTCTCCACCTACCTCCAAAAATAATTTGCTGCTGCATAGGCCTGGAATGAAGAAAAGCAGGTAGAGGTCTTGTTAACTTGACAGTGGGAACCAATCAACCCACCCATGAATGCATATCAGGCCTCCAGCTCAGGAAAGATGTGGAGCTGTTGGAGCAAGTCCAGAGGAGGGCCATAAAGGTGATCAAAGAGCTGGAGCACCACTCCTAGGAAGACAGGCTGAGGGAGTTGGGCTTGGAGAAGAGAAGGATCTGGGGAGTCCTCACTGCAACCTTCCAGTACTTGAGGGAAGATTACAAACAGCAGAGGAACTGACTTTTTACACAGGCTGACAGTGACAGGACAACAGAGAATATGCTTAGCATAACGGCTTTATGCTAAGAGGAGAGATTTAGGTTAGATGTTAGGAAAAATATCTTTACTTAGAGAGTTGTGAGGCACTGGCATAAGCTTCACAGAGAAGCTGTGGATGCCCCATCCCTGGAGATGCTCAAGTCCAAGCTGGATGGGGCCCTGGGCAGCCTGAGCTGGTGGTTGGCAACCAGCCCACAAAGGAGGGCTGTAACTAGATGATCTTTAGGGTCCTTTCCCACCTAAGCCATTCTACAATTCTATTATAAGAGTTATCGATGCTGCCTTTCCTTAGCCATATGGCTTTCCATTGAAATTAAAGCCCTGAATGCGACAATAAATTATTGGGGAAATTTTTGAAAAAATCCAGAGAAGAACATCCAGAAATGTATACATTTCCTTTATATAGTTTTATTTGTGGAAGATGGTAAAATTAAACTGGTTTCTGCTTAGCTTCAATAACCTCTCATGACAAAAAGCACAAAAACAGAAACCAGATGAGCTCCTGAAGAAAAGCAGCCAATTGGCATAAATGCCCCCAAAAGACAGCCTGACCCAGACTGGAGAGAATATGCCTCATTATAAACACATTTAGCATTTCAGAAGGCATTTTATTGTTAGCAAGTTGGAAGAAGCAGCCCCATGCCTGTACTCACCAACTGGAATACACCATTAAGCAGTGCACTGCTTTCAACTGGTACATCCTATTACAGCTCTGTTCTGGGAACATTCCTATGAGCTACAATCAGAGCTCAGCCTTGCACTGCTATTAATATTGATAACTCTTAACTCTAAGAAATATTAAGACTGGACATCCTATGTACAGGAACAGTGGAAATAAGGAGGAGAAAATAGTTGGTTTTTTTTGGAATTCTTGAAAACATAATACGGAATTACATAGAAACTTGCAATCCAAGAGTTTAATGCCCTTTGTAAGCAACTAATTAAGCATCACAACGCCTATAAGGTGAAGAGTTTAAATTGACATGGCTGGATTGAACATTCTGACACTCAGCCAAAGTGCAACTGTTTAGTCATTTTTAAGGAGATTTTTCAGAGTTAGAATATTATTAGAACAGAAAAGTAGTTAAAAATGGTTTTCATTTACAAAGCTGAAAGCAAATAGACTGTTTTATTTCTGTGAATAGTTTAGCTCAAGTTGTCAAGATGCTTAGAAAACTCTGAGATCAGGTTAATGTTGTTGAGTACATGATTCATAAGAATTATGCAAAGGACTGAAAAGAGGAAACTGTCACTTTCACCATGCTTACATGTTGGCCCTAAAATAAACTTCTTAAAACAGTTCATCAAAGGAATTTCAACAACAAAGCCAACCTTTATCCCTTCATAGAGGACTTCAAGCCTCCTTTTACAGCATAGAGATTACTATATTTGGCCAAACCTAGATAACATTAAAGACATTATCTTCACAGAGAAACACTATAAATAGTAAACGTAAAACATTTTAAATTCCGCCTAGGAAGCATTTCAGTAAACAGTATTATCTATGAGTATTTTAGGGTTTGTCTATCAGACATAATCTCATTCATGATAAAGTAAACTGCTTTACTTACATAATTCACCCTTGTTGTTTGCCCAAAATTACTTGCATGGTCTTGGGAACTCCTTTCCTGATTTCATTTGACAATAGACTTTATATTTAACACACATATGTGGGAAAGGTCACGTCACGCTCTACCGTTCTCTGTTTGTCAAAGTTAATTCTCATTGAATACATCAGGATGGGGAATGGTTTCATTCCTTGTTCAAAGGGTTTGTTCATTTGCATCTCAAAAGACAGTATTAACCCCAAACCTTCATTTTAGTTTCATCATCACCCTAATTTCTTCAGAAAAACATAATCTTGAAACAAATTTTGCTGCCAAAACGACAGGAAATTATACTTTCATTGTGGATAAATTAGTCTCTGAATTTTACTTTCCATAACAATAAGCAGGAGATTATGAACTCTTTCACAGGAAGTCTTGATAAGGTTCTGAAAAGGTTTGCTTTTATCCATTCAGGTCAGAGAGACATAAAAACATCACCTTTCCCCCCACAGAGATAAACTAGCCCCTGAGATAAATGTAACACAGTAAGCAATAATAGCAGAAATGCCCTTATTAAAGGATCATGACTGTGTTTTACAAACCTACTCCTGGCATCTGGGAAAGATCTTTCTACATTGTTTGATGTTGGGTTGTGTTGGCTTTTTTTTTTTTTTTTTTTTTTTTTTTTAAGGAAAAGAAAAAAGTATGTTTCAAAATATCACAGCAGAACTGGTCATTTAAAGACTCCACATTTTAAAATAGAGACAAAGCAAAAACACACAGCAACTTCACAAAATTTTAGCATAACATTTTCTGCCAGTAGAGTGGTTTGGGTTTGTTTTTTAAATGAAATTAGAGGTGGTCCCAAATGCCCAGGCCCAATCATTCTTGGAAATTAGAATATTTAATCTTGTCTGATACAGAATGTTGCAAACCCCTTCTCCCACTCAAAATATCAAAGCAGGAGCAGGGCTCTGCTCTCAGGCCCCTGGAACTGCAGCCTCCACACTGATGAGGAAATCTGTGAGCAGCTTGAAGAGACAGTAAAACACTCAAGGCATTACAACAGCAATCTTAACAGAGAACAAAAATTCCCATTTGTTATACTTCCACAGAATCACAGAGTGGCTTAGTGGGTAGGGATGCTGATAGGAGGATGGTTGGGCTAGATGATCTTGTAGATCCTTTCCCACCTTGTGTTTCTATGCTTGGATTGGAAGGAACCTCAAAGTTCATCTAGTTTCAACCCTCTGCCACAAGGAAAGTTGCCAACCACTATATCAGGCATCAGCTCAGGCTGCCCAGGGCCCCATGCAAGCCATCCTTGAATGCCTCCAGGGATGGGGCAGCCGTAAGTTCCCTGGGCAGCCTGCGCTGGTGTCTCACCTTTCATTGACAATCTGCTTTTTCAATTTATCCAGGACAGTGGGGAAAGGGAACCACTGCCTATGGCCACTGGTGGAGGGAAACACGTGTCTCTGCACACATACACACAGACCTTCCCACCTCTGCAAACCGTGGAGGAAATGCTTCTGCTCATAAATCAGCAACAGGAAGCTAGACTCAATGGTTGGGCACAGCACCCTTCACATGCCTCTCAATTGCCTTGACACAATAACCTCTAGCACATAAAAACTCAGATCTTATGACATTTCTGAACAGTGACAAAAACAAAACAAAATTGCTTGGAGCGTCCTAATGGCAAAACCCTCCCCTGGAGCATTTCCCCATAAGTAACATGCACTCTTGCTTTTCTTCAGCCAATTCATTAATGCACATTGTTGAGGCACTACCCCCTGCCACCAGTGTGTTTCCAGGTGCATGTAAATGCTTCAAAACCATTCACAGTAATTCCCACCACAGGTGGTTTCAGAGCACCCAGACAAGAGCAAAGGCTCCATACTCAACTCCTAGTGTGAAATGAGTCATTTGTACCAAATTGTGTTTCCTTTTTCAATATTCATACTTAGTTATTCATTTCCCAAAAGTATACAAATATGAGATGTTCCTAAGTTACCTTCTCTTTGCTCTCAGTACACATGGGTAAAAGCTACATGATGCTGTCACCTGGTAAACTGAGAGAAAGTAGGAAAAAAAAAAGTGTGTGATGAATACTGAGCTTCTTTTGCATTTATTAACTTATCATTAATTTGTTTTTGCTAATTTGGTGATATAATTAAAATTTCAAAGAAGCATAATTCTAAACAGATAATCTTTACTAGGATTTAACTGTGATGAATGATTTTTAGACGTGCAAATAATGATATATGGAAACAATAAAGAATAGAATACAATACTGATTAGTCTCATGTCATATCCCATGACTTGTGTTCAATTTGAATGTCAGGCTGACCTTTGAGTACTGGAAAGAAGTAATTTCTCTATTACAAAAATTCACAAATGCCATCTATCGTAAGAAATTTACACATCTACTCGAATGACCTGAGGGCAATAAAGGAAAAAAACTGGATGTAAAGACTGAAGACATCTACTGCAACTCATACTCCACCGTGGGCACTCTGGGAAGGCTCTTCCCTTGTATTACCATAATTATATTCTTAAATGTTCAATAGAAAACCATTACTAATATTTTACAGCTGATGACGTATTTGCCTTCAGTACTGAAAGTGGATCTTTTCCAGTTTGCCCAGCTACAACCAAAATCATGAGAGGCCAAACTCAAGTTGGCCCAAGCCATTTTCAGACTTGCCCTGATTTCAGTGAGTTTCATAGCAGATTCCACAGTGAGCAACCCCCCCTCAATTCTCCATTTGTTTGTTACCTTTCCACTCCACCCCCCAGTGCTAAGGAAATGTCAACTTGCTGTAGCCTTCAAAGTCTGCCCCAACTGGGCTCTGCAATTCATCCCATGGAAGGAGGAATCGATCTTTAACCTGCATCCCTTCATGATTTATCAGAAGGGTGCTTCTTACTGACGAAAAAATAATCAAATTTAAATATTCCACTTTCTCAAAGCCACCAAGACACAGTCGAGGAGAAACGAAAAAAAAAGTTTAGTTAAAGCTGCTTCTCAAGGGAAGACATTGCAGACATGCGGCAATTCTCCCACCCTATAAACAAACTTACGAAGTCAATTGGTGACGCTCCAAACTGCTTTTACATGAATTTTGGATTGTGTGCTGCTGTCATCTCCATCCCTGGGATACAAGTGCCAAGCACTGGGAGGGTCCCTCCTCCCTAGCAGCAGCAAGACAGGCTGCTCTTCTTACCTGACATTGTCATGCTTCTGGATGTAGATCTTATGAAACATCATATCTTCCTGCTTGGCGTTAATGTCAGCTTTCATCTCCATGGCAACATGTCGAGGAAGTACAGAGAGCAGGAGACGCTCCTGTGGAGTCAGACAGATGAAGCAATTAAAGCACCTGCTGCCCAGTTAACAAACACACTTTGCTCCGCACTGGGGTGGAATGAAGTCAGCACTTTGGGGGTGACCAGCACAACCAAGTGGAACCAAATCCATAAACCCAGCACCTGATCCCCTGTCTAGGTATCTGCAATTCTGTCCTGACCCTAAAACAAGAATTCGGTGATTTTAAAGTGGAAATTATTATTTTTCATCCCAGCTGCACTGGGCATTGAGATTAACAGTTGCCAGTTCTTGCAAATGAAAGATCCACGCAACTCGGAAATTGTACTTGCACATTCCTAGAAGGACCCTGCCACATGACACCATCTCACCTTCTACACAGTCTTTCCACACCAACATGAAGTCCTTTTTCCCAGGACTGACAACCCAACACCCTCAGGCACCATTTAAAATTCCTTCTTCCCCTACCTCATCATCTGAGCATGGTCCCCCAAGCAGGCACAAACCTGTTCTTAGCAGGAAACAAGTCAATAGGAATGCCCCAATAAAAGGAGCATGAGAAGTTAGGCCAACTATGCAATGCAGAGTTACACTCCTATACTTAAAACCACCATTAGTGCCCAGTTGAATTAAGGCCCATACTCACCCACTCCCCTACAACAGTGCCTCCAATAACCGCCTTCTGTCATCAGCATTTCACTGCTCTCCACCCTCACTTGGAACAATTAAACTGCACTTTTATTTACTGATAATAGCTTTAGCGTGACATTCATAATACCATTTTATGAGCTGTTCCAGATGTAGTCTTGTATGCTAGGCAAAAATTAGTTCCATGACAAAACGATGACTTTCTGGTAACTCTCCTAAAAGCTCACACAAAAGCCAGTGCTTGCTATTATTCTAAATTTGGTTGTAATTTTATGTTAAAGCTGTAGAATTTACACCTGCAGGTAATAAGCACCCTAGGGACATGTCTGTGTAATTCAGGGACCTCACCTGATTAATTCTGCCCATACTCTTCACTCCTTGTATTTTATTTGATTCCCACTCACACCGTTCTCCTGAACAGGAGAGTTTTGGACATGGTTGGAGAAGGTGGTGAGCACCTCAGCTCCAGCACAGCCCAACTTGCAGGCAGTGCTCTGGAACAGCTGAAAAATCCCAAAATCTTGCACTGCGCTCTCCTTTATTAGTTTGCTTTCCCTGCAGTGAGCAGAAAAATGGCCTTCCTTCCTGATGACACAGGCAACACAGAATAAACGAAGGTGCCTAACCCTATCTAACAGCTCATTAATTCTCAACAACACAGGGAACAGTAGGGCTCAAGCTGCAGCCCTGACTCAGAGGGGTCAGCATTCCTGCACTAATTACTCACGTCACCAAACCTCTTGCCCGCACTTCAGTTATAAACACATCCTGGTTTCTGGTTTCTAATTTCTAGTGGGTTTTTGTTGTTGTTGTTTTTTTTTTTCTTCCCTGAAAGTTTCCCATTTATTTCTTCCTCTAGGCAGCGAGAGAAAGTTAGAGGGAACCAGAAGGAGATGAATTCGCTGGGTATGTGCTCAGCATGCACTGACACATATTATAGGTTGCAGCACTGCCCAGTATTTACTTTTTCCCCCCCTCAACATGTACCTTAAAGAGATTGATTCTCGCTGCTAGCCCCTGAGGAGGTAGTAATAACATAGGAGAAGATGTGTTAGAGGGATGTCTGCCTCCCCAGCTCCAAATTGCAGCAGTCCTGACAAGATACTTGTTTTGTAAAGCACTCTCACCTGCACTAGCATACTGCATGTGTTAGCATTCACACATCAAATGACATGTATACATATATAAAAGATGATGAATCATGCACGTGTCCTCAGGCTCGTGCCAGCCATTTGTGTACTCCTCGAGTGCTAAAGCACAACACATTTTGAATGTTTACCAGAGTAACTAGCGTACGTGCTGCTGTCATTTGCATATGATAATTGGCCTCTCTCAAATGTGTGAAAGCTGCTATTCTGCATGTGCTTATACACATCCTTTAAATAACTCGGAGCTCACTGGAGAGTTCAGGGGCACCCCAGGTTGGAACATTCCCTGTGGGTGCAGCAGAGTGGAAGGATGTTTTCCTTTTTTAATTGCTTGCAGAACAGGGATATGTTTGGAGGAGTGAATTTCTCAACTAATGCTCCAAGGGATTTTTCACACGTTTCTGGCTAACTTTTGCAGGAGAACCCCTAGCCCTGCTCTTCCTGACACCACAGGCACTTGCCAGATAAAACCACAAATGTTTTCAACACATTTGGGATCTCCAGGAAACTAACACCTCTCTGAAATATCACTAAGTGGGAATAAAACTTAACAAGCGAAACGACTGCATGCAACAGGAGCTATCTTCCATGCAGGAACTAATTAGGAGACTGAGCTGCATAACAGAGCTGGACATTACCTTCAATCTCCATGCTGAGAGCATCACAGGTTCACTGAAATTAACCTCTGAAACAACCAAGAGGAGGCTGTTACAAGTGCCTTAGTAAAGCACAAGCCATCATAAAGACCTCCAAAACAACAAAAAATCCCTTTATTTTAAAGGAAAAGATGAAATTAAAGTCTCTGCTAGAGTACAATTTGCATGTTGGTATTACGCCTGGAGTGTAGAGCAGCCCCCACTGTAATATCACTCAGGCACAAGTGAGGTGGCCAGGACTGCTGTCTTACAAGCATAACAAGGCATCAGTCTGACCTGATAATAAAAGTGAGAGCAAATTCATATATAATTCTCGCTTCAAAATATGACTCCAGTATAATTCTTCTGAATTATACATTAAACAAATGCATACTGAGGAGGAGCAGTCTCTAGATGAAAGAGTACAATACAGACCTAATCTATTTACATATGCACACATGGATATATATATGTATATGTGAGTGTGTATACAGAACACACACATCTGCACAGTGACTCTATACTACATAGGAATTTTAACTATGTATGCTGTACTCCCCCAAGATGACCTTGAGGCATCAACAAATATTTAGTGTCTCATGTCTGACCATTTCTCCTCAGGTTCAGCAACACTGACTATTCATCACACGATAAGTGATGCGGAGATGAAAAGAATGATTTCCCACACATGAAAGACAAGCAATGCTAGAAGTAAAACTGTGTGCTTCTGACAACTACTCTTTTACTCAAATCTGAAGTATTTCCAGATTATTAAGGACACAATGTTTTTTATCCAAGACGATTTTATTCTGGGCAAGGAACAGAATTATGGCTCTGCCCTAGGCTATCTCAGATAATGAAACCACGAGGAGTGTCTACCTTGGATGGGACACCCTGGATTTCTGTTTATTATTATTTCTAATTTTGGGATCTGGCAGAAACTTAATGAGGAAAAATATACAGCCCTTTGCTAGAGATAATATGCCTGCCTTTAATAAAGAACAGCACACAGGAGCATCATCAGGTCTTCTGAAACAGGCACATGAGTAAAACAGCACTGGGCAGTGCCATTCCCTTTCCTTCCATACCTGTTTGGAGCCCAGCTCTCGCAGATGTGGGCTGAACTGACATTTATTTGCATCTGCTGTCACCTTAAGATTACCTCAATGCATTATGCATGGAAAAGCATCTGAACCGAACCAGAAAATCAATGTCAGGGCAGGCTGTGGCAGCGAGTAATGTTATTAGGAGTCCCCAGCTGCCAGGATCCACAGCTCTTGCTGGAAGTACTGGAGGGCACATCTAAGTGACTGGCTTTGACCCGTGTGTTTTGATGTTCTGACTTTCTTCTTGGTACGGCACGGAGGGCAGGGAAACAAAAAGGCCTAAGCTAGGGCATTTCACAGGGTGTTGTTTTTTTTTTTTACATGAATTACTTCTGACACGGAAGCTCCTACCCTGAGAATGGCACATGCATTTGAGACATGCTGCAAAGGCAGTCTTCTCAGCAGGGTGGACAGGGCTGTAATCAATAAATAAAATGGGCATTCCCTTGGGCTAATCCTTCCCTCCATCTTGAGGTGCCCAAGGACTCATTTCATCTTCCTGAATATACACTTGTTACAAAGAAAAAGAAGCTCTGATTGCATACTCGGTTTTCATATATATGTTCTCAAAATAAAGCAAGTCTATGTGCCATTCAATAATAAGGTTAAACAGTTACTATGTCTAGCCAGTGGTAGCTCATAAAACACTGCCAAAAGACAGAGCCAAAGATGAAGATGGGCTGAGGCATGAGAGAAAATTAAGCCATGTTGCCACAGAGATGCAAAGATGCTCCACTTGATTAGTTCTCTCAGCACTTTCCCAGGCCCACAACCAAGCTCCAAGATGTCTCTCAAGGGATGGAAGCCCCATTTCATGATTCATCTCAAGTTGGACTCAATAGACTACTATGAGATGTACAAATGTACTGCAGGGTAGAGATGTGTATTGGCAAAGGAACAGTCACACTGGTCCAAAAGCAGCAGTCATGGTCAGCACCCCTGACAACAAAGCTGTTTGCTGGAGACCACGGATCTTTTTATAGCAAACGAAAATTGGAGTTGGTGATTAATCTTACTTATCAGCTAAATACAGCTCACTCGAGGCCTGTGTGGGGTGCAGAGGTGTACAAACAAGAAGTAAATTTTGAGTAAAGCAGGAAGAGGACCCTCTTTGGAGGAAACAAGGGACAACATTCTCTGTGGGGCAATTTTTACACCTTTCTCTACAATTTGCCTTGCTTGCTGGCTGTGGCTTTGCTGACAAGCACACCACACTTTGGCCTCACAAAGAGGGTCCATCTGAAGCCCTTGTGCTGCATCTACAGCCAACATACAGCTCCGTGGGTACAAAAAAGCCGTGCAGACTCTCTGCGTACTATGTGATTTTCATCCACAGAGCACGGACCAGAGGATTTGTTGATGTCTGTGGACAAATTCTTCAGTGTACTGGGAAAGAAATACTCCCCCTGAGTTCTCTTTCAAACCTTTAAAAATCCTGCCCTTTCCTACCAGGCTCCTCTTGCTTCTATCAGTCATAAAGCAAGCGGCCTACAAATGAAATCCTCAAAAAACTAGCATGCTAATTACATTTCAGCAGTTCCATTTTTTATTTCCCACTGTTGCTCTTACCTGCTGCTGGTTTTCCCTTTGAGAATGCAGCCTGGCTTGTATGCATTCCCTGGTCTCCTGGAAAGCCTGTCTTTGGGACACCTCTGCTGGGTAGTGGGTACACACGCCTACAATGTTTGTACAGGAGAAGATGAGAACATTGGAGACCAGCTGCAAAAAAAAAAAAGGGGAAAAAAAAAAAAGAGAGAAATACTTGATTACACTTTGGAAACCTGCCATCAGTAACAAAGCAGCAGCCAGAACTCAGCCCATTCCACACCTTTTTGATCCAAGCCATGGCTAAACCTTAAACTCTTAATTCCATTTCATTTCACTTATCTTGTTTTCAAACATAAAACTTCTATATCTGGCCTCAAATATATGTTCTTAGCATTGTGCATTAATTCCCTGGTAAAAAAAAAAAAAATATATATATATATATATATGCAGCTCAACTCACAATGCCATAATTCCACCTTTGGTAATCCAAACCTTGGAACCACAGTGACAAAAATCCACCTAAAAATGCATCATTACTCTGTCAGCTAAGAGTCAGCGAAGCCTTATGCAGACAGAGGAACACAAATATTTCCACATTTGCGTACTTACATATCTGGCTTGAAAACATGCCAAAGATATATATAACTGCTATTTTGAAACAGTGCTTAAAATAGTGAAGGGAAAATACTCGCATTCACAGGGTTTAAGAGCAATCCTTTCTTTATGTAGTTCAACACCAAAATTTATGTTAGTAGGTTAAAAAAATTACATTTTCCACATTTCTATGAACACAGCTACAGGAAAAAGTTTTTAAGTCTGATGTATATTTGGACTGGATATGTACAAAGGAAAAGCTACATCACTCCTCTGCTTCCACGTGGATTACGTTTTGTAATAAAGCAGTCACAAAACTTTTGCTGCAAACTGGTGTTGCAACTCACATTTCCTAACCATCTTTTAATAAAAGGGAAAAAATAAAACATGTCCACTGGTGGCATTTGGTTCATGTATAATGTTCAAAAGAATTTCTGACAGTATCACACAAATATTTTCCCTTGACAGAGGTCAAAATATAACTTCTGGAGAGCTGCACAAACTGTACTTTACCTCCCTCTGAGGACATTTATTCAAAACACCTCTCATCTCTTCTAGCGGGGAAAGACTGTCAGACTTACAGTACTCTTAAATTAAAACAGGGACCTTCATTCTATTCCCTATAGAACAGAAATAGTTCAAATACCCTTTGCCTTTGTCACTAATAATTTCCAGAGCAGCCCCTTCACTGAAAACACAGCTCTGAAAGTCCCTTACTTATGGGCATGGCTCAGGCCCCAAGCTGGCAGTATGTGCCCAGGACTCCCCATACCAGGGAGGAGAGGAGCTCTCCTTGGATCACCTACCAACATCCTCAAGAGCAATAGGAAGTCTGTTGGGATTACTCAAACATCTTGACTACGCAAGCCATGAAGACATCGGAAACTGTTTTATTAACAACTCTGACCTGAAACAGGTTTTAGGCAGGAAATTTTCGACTCTGAGCTCAGAATTAAGCAATACATTGAACTACAACACCAGCTGAGGGACTTCTCTCTGCGGATGGTTGCCAGTAGATGGCAACACACATGTTGGGCTGAGTCCCTGAAGCATGTTCCCACACGTGCGCTATTCTAAAATACGACTTGCAGGTTATAGATATCTATGTGTGGTTATCATCAACACCAGTTAGATCTATCTGCATACAACTGGTTTTCAAGCAGGAAAGTCTTTCTCATCCCCTGAAGATTACTCCCTTCATCCTAAGAGTCCTCACGTGGGACAGAGATAGGGCTAAGGGTGCAGTTCATACATGTTAACATGCAGTAAGCCCAGATCCTAAATTCACACATTTACATACGCAGCCTTGCTGTTCTCACTGAGCTCTTTCTAAGGTTGGCCAAATCCTGACAGATCCAACGTCCTGCAGCTCTTCTCAAAGCTGATCAGATATCAGCCAACTGCCAGGTACCCTAACTCACCACTGCATCCAGTGGGAGTTTGATAGGGTTTTTTTTTGCTGATAATGAGTAAAAAGGAAGGACTGTAAGGATGAAAAATCCTTCTCAAGAACAAAAAACACAGATGTTCATTATCATGAAGAAGCAGCTTATAAAATGGAACAGAAAAAGGGACTTTCCCGGGAGTTACTTGGATTCCTGCTTTGTGGCTGCATTACTGGCAGTCTGTGAAGTACACTTCTACAAGTTCAAGATGGTTATTATAAGCTCAAACAGGTTAACACCAAATAGCATCATTTGCACAGTTGGATTATAGCAAGACTCCACAGTCCTCTCTATTGGAGCTATTCAATTTTACAGGGAACAAAACTTTGTCAGAATACATAAAACAGCGTAAGTATGCTAGATATATTTAGAATGAAAAAAGATGAGCACAGAGATGATTTTCAAGAAATCATAAGCCTGAAAAAGACAAGGCTCCGAGATGTCCTGACAGCGGCCTTTCAATATCTACAGGGAAACTACAGGGAAGAAGGGGACGGACTCCCTAGTAGGGTCTGTTGCAATAGAACAATAGGGTAGATTTATGTTAGATATAAGGAAAAAGTCTTTCACAGTGATGGTGGTGAGGCACTGGAACAGATTGTCTGGAGATGTGCTGGATGCCCTTTCCTGGAGCCATTCAAGGCCTGGCTGGGTCAAGCCCTGGGCAACTGGATCTAGCTGTGGTGCTCCTGTTCCCTGCAGGGGAGTTGGACTAGGTGGCCTTTAAAGGCTCCTTTCAACTCAAAGGATTCTAGGACTCCAAATACTCAGCTTTCTTTTTTAACCCCCAAAAAACAAGACCTCATTTCATTTAGTGCAACCCCAAAGCAAATTTCCCCAAACAGCAACTCAACTCTTGCACCAAGAACAGGAGACATCTCAGACCTAACAACAAGTTTTCCATCAGTAGATCTCAGTGGCAATAAGCAGTCCCCAGAGGGAACAACCGTGAAGACATCACTGCTCTGAAGAAGCCCATGGAAGCCAAGCAGCTCAGCTCAAGGCACGTGATTACACACAAAGATCAACTCTGCCAATGCGGAGTAAAAAAACACTACCAAACATGACATTATTCATGAGGTGTGCGAAACAACAAAGCAGCTTGACTTCTAAGCTCTCACCGATGTCATTCTACACAAACCCAGGGGACTTTGCAGACTAATTTACAAGACAGACACAGATGACCATGTTTTGTCTGAAAACTACACTGCCACATAATTTTCAAGTGGAAAGAGATAGACACCTGTACATATCCTGTTAAATAGAAGCTCATTTAATTCACTGTACAGCATCTTTGCAACACTCTGAACCATAGGGAGGGAAATTGGAGTGTAATGGTAAGAGTACCAAAGATCTGCAGAGGTGTAAAACTGAACCTCCTACTATCTGCAGCAATGCTTGTTATGTAGGCAAGATCATTTTGTTCAGTATGTATTCACAAGCATTTTCTTCGCAAGCATTTTAAACTATATTAAGCAGAAATAGAAAATATCAAATCTCTTTTTTTTTTCACAGTCCGTTGTCTTAATAAAATGAATTTGTACCCTGTTTGCCAAATGGTGCCACTAGCTTATCGGCTTCCTTGCCATTTTGCTATGGTAACCAGCTTCAGTCCCAGGAGGAGAGAGATGATGTAGATAGTAAAAAACTGAATCTCAGCTCCACTGCCTGAAAAGTAGAGAGATATTACTGCAACTATTTCAGAGAATCTATGTTGAAGAGCTGTTCAAGGCAATGGGAAAATGAAGTTGTCTATCTTAGAGTTGGTTTCCTTCCCCTGCCTAGCTAGAGATATAGTCTGAGAAGATTCCTGCCCTTCTAATTGTGGAAAATAATAGTTTATAAAAGACTATTTCACTTGCATACAACTCCTTGATAAGCTATTAAATCAGCCTGCAGGAAAATCATATTTGAATGTTTCATAAACTGGTATGTTTACTCCTACAGCATCCGTGTGTGGCAGAGAAGTGCTATTATTCTGATGCTACTGAGGCAGAGATGTTTAAAGGCAATTCAGCACCTAACAAAAAGCTACACACTAGGAGGGCTCTTCAGAAAACCAGTGCAACTTCTTCCTTCCACTGAAATTATAGATTGGTCAATCTCAGCCAACAGAACAGACTAGACCATTTCTCGTCACTTTGATTTATCTTGCAACCAGAACACTGCTATGCTTTTGTTGAACCTCTTGCAGGAAATATTTCCCTTGGTGACTGAAGAAAAAGAAAGAAAGGAGAAATGGAAACAGTTTAGTTGCACATGTTCTAGGAGTTATGAAAACCTGGTATTACAAAATCAAAATTGAGAGCTAAATCTGGCCTGCCTTTGTTGTTACAAAATTAAAGTTTGAGGCATTTCAGGCAATCCTAAGGAGGAACCCTGATGGTTCAGTGATAAGGGAGAGCCTTCTAGCATATAGAAATATCAACTTGAATCAATATTGCCGTGCTTCTCCTTAGTATCTTTCTGTTCTGTTATTCTTCAAACACCAGCTACTATTCAATAAGTAATTAAGGGACAACATACTTAGGAGAAGTAGCACCAAGACATACTTTGTTAATTCCTCTCCTCCACCAGGTCTAACAAAGCCGATTACTATCATGAGAAGATGGGCCAAATTTCTCTGAATAATACAGCTTCTTGTAACAATCATAGCTTTTTACTCCTTTCCTTTTTCCTTCCCTTTTTCTCTTCCTCTCCTTTCCACCAAGTTACCTGGCTGTGGTCAACTTCTTTTCCAGTGGTTCAGAATTATTTATTTTCTGAGATCACAGCATTAAGTCATTTTCTGATAGTTTACAATACAACTCAGCAATATATTTTCTATTTGTTTTTCATTTACATCAAAATATTTTGATATTTTCACTAAGTCCCACAAAGCAAACACATTTTAAACTTCTACCGTGAGACAGTAAAACTGTCACAAAGGAGAAAGAAAGAGCCTTTCATGGGGATCAAAAATGCACAGCAAACTATCGAGAGGAAACAAATTGTGCATCCCATCTTTCCAGAGTTGTTCTCTGCCCTGCTTCTGCTTTCCAGCTCTCATAGTACTCATTCAGTAGGAAATCTTACGTAAAATCAATTATTCATACAACAGCTAGATTAAAAACAGATAACAACTCAGTTTCTAGACTACTTTTTATGGAGGTTGTATACTGAGTTGACAAATTGGATCAACTGTTCATGGTAAGAGGAGACACTGGAATTAGATTTACTTTTGAGAGTTCCTTTTCTTTTTCAACCACACACAAAAAAATGTTGTAAAACCTTTAATTCTTATCTGTAACAGAACATAACAAAAATGTGATGGCATACAAAGCTCTAGCTATTTCTATAGCACCTGTGTGTATAATTCAGAATGGAAGCATGGATAAATTCTAAAGATAAAAAAAAAGTAGGAAACAAATCTTATGAAAAAAAATATTGTTATGATGGTATTTTTAAGCACTGAATAGCTTAATAGCCTTGTATTGCTTCTCTATATTCTAATATCTAAAAGAAAAAAGAAAAAAAAAAAAAAAGGAGCAGCTACAAAGCCAAATGCGTAATGAAAATTAAAACAAAAGACAACATCAGCTGGCTCCAAGATCAAATTACTCATGCATTTGAGGCTGTATAGACAACATCTTTTGTTTCCCAAATCTACAACTAGCAGAGTATTAAGAAAGAGAAAACCTGTAGATTATGTTAGAGAGATAATTAAACTGACACATGGTCCTCCTCTCATATTTGTCCAGAGAAAGAAATAGTGAAGAAATTAGGAGGAGTTCTTATTTTAAAAGTGACAAATGTTTTCACCAAGTTCTTGAAATAACAGCAGTTAGAAAAGATTAACTCAAAACATTGGAGTCCCGGAACAAATTTGCCAGAGTTGCTATGTGGTGCCCTCCCTGTGTTTGGTACGTCTGTGTAGCAGCCACTCACTTGGATCTTAAGCAGAACAGAAAATTGACGATGGCCACCATTTACCATTTCCAGACTTCTCTAAGTGCACTTTACACATGAGTAGGGCTAACAGGAGACAGCTCGGAAAATTTTAACGCCTCCCTAAGCCGTAAAGCAATTTAATAATCCCCAAAGTAGTAGAATTTATTGAAGAGCAATGCTCTCAATTGGCAAAAGGTCTACTCAGTGTTGAGGACAACAAAAAATTCTCTGTAGAAATACTTCCAGCACCTTTTTTTTTTTTTGCATATTTCTTCCATTTTGGAAGCTGGTCAGCAGTACAAGTTGTCTACTTCAGCCTTTCAACTCGACTCTATATCCAGCATAAAGTTACTTCTTGAGGTCAAATGAGTGGCCACTTAAGAATATCTCTGCTCAAGAATTCAAGTCAATAGAAACACAGCACTGCAGCCTTCCATTCCATTTATTTCTGTGACCATCTCACTTTTCCATCCCAATATGACATGCTCTTCTTCACCCAGGGGAAGGAAAAACAATTATCTTGACTCATATGTTCAGTCTTTCTTTAGAATAAAAACTTAATATCTAAATCACCTTTTATATGCATGACTGCAGGTAAAGTCTTGATATATTAAACATTTCAAATGGAATAAAAAATTAAGGCTTTGATAGTTTACCAATCCCTAAGTTGCTTCAGATGAAAGCAATATGTTTGTTATTGCTGTCTTAATTTTAATCTCACACTCTGCTCGAAAGATTTCCATTCTTTTGCTGGTTGCTCTAACTGCAAAGCTGCCATGCACTCCTTCCTAATAATATGCTCACTGCCACACAGAATACAGAAACATAAAGGACTTTATTTATGATTTGTTTTTATAACTAAAATTTTTAATCCCAATTAAAGAACAGAATGTTACAAACAGATGTACTTTTAGTAAGCGCCTCAAGAGGAAACAGTTATACATCAAACTGATAAATTCTACTTCTTCATTGCTGCCTTCAAAAATATATATATCTTTGGTTATCAAGGAAAAGAGTATACTGTCCTGACCAAACCTTGGTCTAGAAGCTGCCAAAATGGGTATTTCTGTGGCTAAGTTTCCCTGGAATTCTGCCATGACACCAGCAAAGTATTTTCTGTGCGGTGGCACAGTCCAGTGGGCTGAAAGTGTTGTCTTGGACTACAAACAACATCACAGGGAAGGAGATTTCAGGTCCTATCATCCATCCTCCAATAATCTCTGTGGCAACCAAGTTTCTGTGCATCTTCACACTTAACAAACTTCATGAGCTACAAACAAGGGACAGTTTGCATGTGAGGAACCTTGATGGGTGTTTATTTCCAAGCAACAGAGGTATCTATGTGGCAAAGACTTGAGCAATCAAATACACAGCTTCCACTGTCTGTGAGAAAAAATACTCATACACCCCATTCCTCAGTGCTTCTGGGAATGTCTCTAGGAGCCCAATACTCAGACAGGGGCAGTGCATCATCCCTTATCTTCCACAGTCATTTCAGTATCAGACTTCACCTCCTAGCCACTGGGAAAACAAAAATATTTATCTAGTTGCATGAAATTCTTATTTATCTGGGAAAACAGAACATTCGCCAGCTACTCAGCAGGCAGAAACGAGTGCCCTAAATATGGTCTGTAAAATATAAAAATGATTATTTCCCAGGCACTTAAGTGCATGTTTTTGGGTGAGTTCGGTTGTTTTTGCTTGTTTGTGTGGAAGAAATAGAAAATTGGAGAGAGTGGAATCCAGAAGCTGAGATTCACTGCTGTGTCTTACAGCCCGGCTGCACGAGCAGTAGAGCTTACTGATCTTTGAACAAACTGACATTCAGCAATGCAGAAAACTATTAGCAGGCAAATTCTCAACCAAATTTTAATTGAGCACAATGGACAGCTTGAAGGTATATATTCTCTGACCTTCAGCTTTGTCACAGAGAATTTCAAAGGTCTACAGTAAAACAACAGACTTTAGAGAGAAGCTCCAAAAGACTTTTCAGAATAAGCAATGCAAGACAATCTAACAGCACTGGTTACAACTGGCTCTGTTTGTAATACAAATCACACTATACAATTTAGCCAGCCATTATCTCATTATATTCAGCCCCTCTCCCATCTGCTTTTAGACCTGCACCACTTCACTCCCACTATCTTTTATTTGGCCTTCTTTGTACTCTAAGTCTCATTATTACGGATTTTCTTCTCAGATCCCCAGTCTTTCTCCCAAATGCACACGCAAGCATACAACCTCACAATTCCAGGATCAAATCAAGTGAGTATGTCTAAGTAAGTCAAGATAAACCTCATTATTTTCTGGTAGCCCCAACAACGTGGTTCCTCTGCTACTAGATGTGCGTTTCACAGTGCAAGACACATCTTAAATAGTTTTGTGATGTCTGAAGGAAAAAATTTCAAGGTGTACTTTCAAAGCCTATATACTAAATAGGTCTCCAAGTCCCATACTGAAAGACTGTATCGTTAATTTCCTTAAGCATTATAAAATGGCAAGCAGCTGGATTCTTGAGTTGAGGTATGCTATAGCCAGAGGTTATTTTTGCTAGAATTGTAAACCTTCCCTTGCTGTCAAATGTTTGATAAGAACATAGTGAAAATGTTGGTATTACAGTACTTTAAAAATTCCAATGCTTAACTGAAACAAACACATCAACCTCATTTCAATAGAAATGCACAAGTTGGAGTCTTTGAATTTGGACAAATGAAAGAAGCTGTGTCTGTCAAGAATTGAGCAGGATGTGAAGAAGAGAAATCCAAATTTCTTCCGCTAGTGGAAAATTCTGAATCTGTATTTGAGCATGCACTTTTATTCTCCCAAAGATTATTACCAGAGATTATGCAGCTGAATAAGTTTTCTGAGGTGAACTTAAAATAGACCTCATGTCATATTGACCTTCCCAAGAGGATACTGTACACTACAGAACTGGGTTTGAAAAGTGATTTAGGAAGATTTAAAGAAACGTAATCTGAGGAAGAAACAGAGAAAAAAATAGGAAAGACTTTTCTTTAATTTCAGAAGATTTTGTATCATGACAATATGACAACAGTAAAGAACTGAAGAAATCCCAAAGACTATGTAGTTAATTCCCTGCTCGTCTCTTAAATATGGTATCCAGAAATTGATGCAACAATCCAATTGAAGTTTAAATGGCATCTAATAGCCATATTTGCTTGTTTCGTATTACATACAATACCTTTCTTAATATACCCCACAGAGACACTTCCTTTTCCTGAAGTGAGCAATAATGATCTTGAATGAATTAGTTTGCAATCTCCTTTCACTGTCGTTCTCATCCGCTGCATCACAACATGGATATTTAGTCATGGTTTTGCATTAGATTTTTCATTTCCAAAAACACGGTACCTGTGCAGTTAGCCTTTCACAAACCATCACTTGTATCAGTTGGAGATTTACTAGTATACTTGAAAACAAAATGATCTTATGAAAAATGCTTCAAATATAAAAGATTACTGGACAAATAATTGTTCTAAAAGGAATAAAATAGTTGAGAGAGGTTTTCCTATCTATGGAAAAAGAGGTGCAGTTATTGCCTTCATGTCTGGGAAATGAGAGGCATACATGATGTTATGATGTGGAATACCAGTACCAAAAATCATAAAACCATGACAGAGGCACAAAAAAACCCAAAGAATTTATTAATAGACAATGATAATTTAAATAAAAAAAAGAAAAAACAGTGCAAAAATATTTTAGCGCGTGATCAGTATCACGCCTGCAGTTTGAAATCACAAGTAGGTTCTTTGCCCTGCTACTGTAATGCGATACACTTGTCGACCTAAATCCCATAGGGAGTGACTACGTAGCTCCTGATAGGATAAAGGTATTGGAACCAGTTCTGTATTCTTATCAGTTAACTCGATCAACTTAAGAAAGATAGAAGTAGAGAAAATTATTTGGAATTAATCTCCAAGATCTTAGTTCATCAAACACTTCTTAGTGCTTTATGATAATCAATAATAAGCAAACATGAGATATCCCTTCAAAGGCAAACAAGGTGGTCCTTGACAGATTGCAAGGATAACTAGTACATCATCTGCTACACAGACGGCCCAAACACATCCTAATATGCATCCTGCTGCAGTGCTCCTGAAATAAGTAAACAGAAGAAGTGAATGGATGGTGAAAGTCATCACTCCAGCCATTCAATCTTCAATTCTTTTACATCAGAAAACTGTAGCAGAAAGCAACAGATAAAAACAAAAAGTGAGAGTATGGTAAAATCTCAGAAGAGGCAGAATCAGCACCAACCAGGACAGAAAGGATGGAAACGGAGATGGAGAAGCAGAGATAAGAACAGAAGGCCAGGTCTAGTAAGGTATGGAAAGAAAAGCACAAATATTTGCACTTTTTTCCGCAATGACTACGCGCTTCTTTTTGTATACAACCTGAAATCAAACCCCCGCTGTCTTCATGCTTTTTCCACTTGTGCTCAGTCACAAACTAGGTTTACAGCCCCTTCAATTGGCAGGTCTGCAAAGAACACAATGCTCCTCTGTCTCCACACCTTGCTGGAGAACACACAGACATGAAACACTGTCCTGGGCCTGTCTTAACCACGAGAACAGAATTTAAAGTTGGAGAGGCCACCTAAATGCTGAGTAACGTTCATCAGCTCACAGGCAGATTTTTATCAGTTTCAATCAATCCTCAGTAAGAAAAATGCTGCCCTAGCATGAGTGCCCAGCTTCACAGCTTCAGTTTGCCCTTAAATAACATTTTTACACTAATATTGATACGACTATAAGCACCAAACAGATCTCTCCAACAAATAGCTTTTTAGTTAGTTCAGAACAAGCTGTGCTGCTTTCAGACAGAAACTAGTTGGAAAATTAGCACTAAGTTTTATTGGACTGTCAATATCTATTTGATACAAGTGAACATACAAGGACTTAGACACTGGGTATTTACCTTCCCAGCGTTTCCTCCCACTGCATATGGGTCAGATGCTAGAATCTAATCATGATTACATCAAACTATGCATACATCAGTTCTAAACAACAGGAAATTAAATTCCAGAAGTTATCTATCCACAGGAATTAAGGAAGGGAATTTGAGATTTAAAACAGTGGGATCAGAAATACAACACTGGATGACTTCTCATTCCTTTTTTTAATCCAAGTATTGTGAGAAGGATGGTTTTGTGGGAAGAGTAGTTGAAAAAAGACCTAAAGAATACACTGTCCTAAGTCCACAATTGTATATAACATGTAATATGTCTAGAAGTGGAAGTCCGTGTAGATGACGCTGGATAGTGAAGAAACTTGGTTGATCACGAAACAAGCTTACCTTCTCAGCTCTACTTCTGTTCTCAGTATGAGTGCAAAGAATCAGCGCCAGTATCAAAGGAACAAAAGGTGTACCCAGCAGTAACAGCTTTAGGGAAAAAATTGTTGGTCCTCTGCCTGAATGCGGACGGAAAATGCGCTCAAGTATACCTATCTGCAAAGCGTCTAGAAGCAGTCAAACATCCCCTGCATGGAAAATCATCTTAATAACAGCAGCCCCTCAGGAGAGGTGAACAATGCTATGCTATGAAACCCCTTTTTTTCCCCCAGTTCTGCAGAATTGCCTCATTCCAACCACAGTTAAATTTCATTCAGCACATGTTCAGACAAGGCCCTTTTTGTCCACTCGGCCTTTAACAGCTGTATCAAACAATCATCTCACAATTAAAAGAGAACATAGCTTACAGACTTCCTTATCTAGATATGTTAGGTTCCTACTTGTGTTCCATGACAAAACTCACACAATCCATCCATAGCAAGAACTAAGCAATGAAATGCCTTTGGTCTCTCTAAACTATTTGGTTTCACGTTTTCATGCCAAACGTTTGACTACTTGATAGAGGATGCAACACAAGGAGGCACAACAAGACACTGGACAAAATGGCTATCTATCCTTTTGTGAGAAAATATTTAGGCAAGTAGACAATGGTCCCAGACTGCTGGCTGTACCAGTGTCCTCAATACACACCAAGGGATGTCCACAGTATTTTCAACCAGGAGCACAAATCTACACTATGTCAGAGCAAGAGAAACTCTACCACTGAACAGCTTGTAATGAACAGATGCGTTACCTGCATGTGCTATCATCCATCTCCACAGAATGATGGGTACATAGGTCTTCAGAGAACCAACAAACATTTGATTAATTTTCTCTCTACCTTCCACCTCATGTAGTCAAGCAGTTTCGATAAGACTCATAAAATACTGATACCATCATAAGTACTTTCTTTGCATAGAACAGAATGCATTTAATCACTGAAGCTTTGTTTTTTCTTTAAATGATATTTTACTTCTGTCTATATAGAAGACAGAACTGAAGGGTGGATTGTTTTTTGTTGTTGTTGTTTTGTTTTTGCTTTGTTTTAAATAGCCAGTGAATTGAAAAGACATTGCTCATTTCTAAATCATGGAGTACTTTGCAGAAATTCAGTCTAGCTATTTATTGGAATCAAGGGATCTTCTGTTTGGCAGAATATGGTAATAGGGGAAAGATGGATGTGACAACTCCATATACAGGTTTTATTTTATCTTTTGAAGAAACCATCATGTTTCTGAAAGTAACTTTTTTTCACAAACTTCCATTACAGCTCATGCTGCTCTGATCTGCAGCCCCCCAGATGCATTGTTTTCTGCCTACCTAAGTACCGTTTAAGTTCTTCATCATTTGGCAAGGCCAAAAGAAAATGGAGTTACAGTCCAGACCTCTAGGATTAAGATTCAGCCACAATTTTAGCACTTCTAGGAGACCTTCTGCTCCTCAGTTATTATTAGACAAAGTCCCTTTCCATTTTCATTTTGATAAACTGACCTTTCCCTTCTATCATTTGGCTGTTACCTCCACTTCTAGCTGTGTATTACAGAGCCCACTTTTAATTGCTCAGCAACAGCTGAATTAAAACCATTTTGTGCATTTTTGAAGTACACACATTGGAAATACTTTCCATCTCCTATGCTGCAAGACTCAGTCACTAATCCATTTAAACAGCATGAAGTGTTAGGAAAGTCAAATGCAAATTCAACTAGGAGATTAGAAAAACTTCTTTTTTCCCCTGGCCCCAGTGGGAAATCAATTTCTGGCATCTGTGCCCACACACTCAAAGACTTTCAGGTGTATAGCTGTCACGGGTTCAGTAAGATACTTTGATGATGTGTTTTTAGGAGCTTAAACTATCTCTATAAAAAATTTGATTTTTAAAAGCTGCTTAAACAAATGAGCTGCGCCTAAAGTAAAGTGCAGTCTTTGAGCACGCAACATCAACTGTAATTCATGTTCTTTTTTGAATCTCAGAAAACTCAATTCTTGTTCTCTTGCATATGTTCTGGTCTAGCAATTACATCCCGAGTTTTGATGGAGACAGACACTGAGAGGTATTAGCAAACGCAGCGAGGGTCAGTGTTCAGAAGTAGAGAGGCTGTTGATTTTATTTCCCACTGGAATCTACTGGGAATAAATGAACTACAGGATTCCAGAAGAACAGCTTGTTCTCCTGGCTTTGCTCTGCCTGAGCAGAAAAAAAAAGTTATTAAAATACATACCCAGAGCACAGAGCCTGAAAACAGGCTGTGAGGTCTTCGGTGCTCAAAATCCCAAGCACAATCTAGACCAATGCTGGCCAAAGCACCTGGCTTTATTTTTATTACTGCTTTATCATATTATCCTTATTATTAGCAGTGGTGTGTCAGTATTGCTGTTGATACTGCCTTCCTCAGGATACTGCCCAAATAACAGACATTTCCATCCAAACCTTTGCTTAATAGTGGAAGCTAAGGACTGAATGAAGAGTGGCAGTCCACTTTGAAAAGCTCGGTCTTACAAACCACCTACACCTGATAGACAGGCAAAACTCCAACTCTGACACTTCAGAGAAACATATTTCTAGGCCAATCTATCATTAAAACAACCTATCTGTACACAACACTGCTCTGAAATCCCATTAGTTAGGCATTGACTTACAATCATCAGTGTGAGGGTTTATGTCTCTTTTGCTATATTAAGTACAACATTTAAGTAGGGAATCAGTAAGTATTGGTCTTATGCAGGTTTCTTAGTGCTTATTCACTGCAATCTCTCTCCCACATTTAAACTTGAGATTTAATCTCGTTTTACACACAGAAAGGATAGAGTTAACTTTGCACCATCAGAAACTGCACTAACAAGAGTTATGCGATTCCCTACTTGATCATTAACCTGTCAAATTCAGCATAATAAACCCTTCACCAGTTTAAGGAAATACAAAAGACTTGTCACCGAGAGAATTTTAAGAACACGACAATCATGTATAAATAAAAAAAAAAAAAAAAGGTCCTAATGCTCCTTTCTACAGCTGCATCCACAAGAAATAATTTTCCATTTTCACATAGTAGAAGCAACTGTTTCTGCAAGAAGTTTTCTCCCTTCTTTTTTTAAATTTATAGAAACTTTCTGAGCTTTTAGGCTTGCAAAGGACTCGTCTGAATCACAGAGTCACTCAAAGTGACGCTTGAACGCTTTTCAGGCACCAGGCAGCAGTCTGGTATATGTTAAGTTTACAATCTATATTTCCTTGTAGCCTATCACAACCTAATAAAGCTATGTCAACAAGTGTTAGAGAAGGAGAACCAACACGGTAATTTTCCAGTCCCATTATGTATGCTATCAAATGCCAAACTTTTACTGCCAATGTGACTGCAGTGCCTGAAGAGTCAGTGCATGAAGCGTACCTCAGCCCAAGCTGTAAGCAAGTCAGCAGTGACTGGTTTTCTCCTGGAGTGTACAAATGCAAGAAATGCTTCCAGAACCTCTACAAGCAGTAGGAGGGTAATACTCCAGGGGCAATTTGCTCTCATGAGTTTGAAAGCATCTGCAAAAGCTCCTTTTATAAGCGGTATCACTTTAACAGACCTTTCCAAGGTGTAAGGAGAGCCATAAAACAGATACCCTTAAGTGGCAGGACACCGATAAATAACTGGGGCTGTAATTCTGTTGGAGGAATTTCAGCTTAACTGTGTTTACCCTCAGACAGTGATTTCTGGTGCTGAGCTCGACTAGCTACAGCTCTCCTGGATAAAGGGTCTGGAGGCTGGCCAGGGGTTTCGAGCTTCAGGGTCTGCCTGCACATTCATCCACAGCAAGAAGTCACTGTCCATTCTTAACAGCCTTTAACCACCTTCTACCATACCAGCCATGCTAAATCATCTGATAGAAACACTGAGATTTGGGATCCTGCTACAGAAATGATGCTCTCAGTGCCCCTAAATGCTGTGTATCTTCCTCAAGAGAACACTCCTGCCCACACCTCACAAAAAGAGGTCAGTCCTCAGGAGCTGAAAGAGACTTCAGGGGTATCTCAGAAGGCTTATTCCCCATATTCTAAATAACTGCTACATAAGCTCTCCAGGTATTCACAGGAAGGAATGCTTCTAGCTGAGGTCTGGCTAACTGTCCTAAGCACATCTTTATATAGCCAGCAATTTCAGCAGTGAAGTGAGCAGACAACACTTGCCTGATAGCAGCGGATGAGACTGTCCTTCCTCATTCACTCACTTCTTCACTTGTAGCCCTGCTGATTTATTTGTAGCAGCAATACGTTAATGTTATCTGACAGCTACTATTGAAGTGTCACAAGCATGTGTATGCAATAACGCAGATGCTGCAGGGAATCCGCTGCAGGCCACTACCTTCCCAGGCACAGAAAGCAGGGGGAGGGATGGGAAATACCTTACCAGAGCAGAAATGTGCTATTACTCCCTACTGCGCTTGTTCAGAGGGAAAATTGACAGACAGGTGAAAAGGCTGAAGAAGTAAAACATATGCAGAAAGCATGGGAATATTCAGACAAAATCTATGTTGCAAGCTTTCCCACCTGAGCCATGATAATCAGAAACTAGAAAAATCAACCCCAGACCCAGCTACTCCAAGGTCACCATCCCACACAGGCTCCCAGTGCAAGGAGCTGATAATGATGCTGTACTAACAGATGGATGATACGGACTGTCAGAATTTTAGGAGAGGTAAGAAAAATCTTTTGGTTTTAAGCTTCCTTCTTCACAGCAGTATACAAGTGTGATGATAACGTGACAAGTTTGGTTTGATGATACTTACTCCTCCATTGCCCCTCAAGTACTTAACAGGCTAATTGTTTTAACACCCTTGCAAATGAGAGATATTACCCTTGTGTCTCATATATAAAGAATGACCAAAGAATTACTCCAAGGTCACAGAGGAAACCAGAGGCAAAGTCAGGATTTGCATACAGATTTCTCAAGTAACACATTGCCTAATGCTTTAACATCCACCAGTTCCTCCCATGTCTTCATCTCCACAACAACAGACATACAGGAAAAATAAGGCTGGATGGGGAGCTGAGCACCTGATGGAGCCTGCAGGGTTCACTGCAGGGGAGCTGAGAATTAAGAATCCCTCTCACCTCAAACAATTCTGTGACAATGCTATGAACTTGCCTTGTAGAGCACTTTACTAGCCACTGCCATTGCTTTCTGGGTACCTTTGGTTGTACTCAGCAGGAAGGCTGATGGTCCCAGGAACAACTGGGAAACAAGCTGCAACCTATTAACTGCACCACCTACCTCCTCCCCTTCCAGTGCCAATATGGTTAAAATTCAGTACAGGTCAGATTTGCACAAGTATTTAGGCCAGATGTGCAGATAAGCAGCTAAACTATTTAGACGAACGTTAAATCACATTAAGTGCCTATCTGCGCCTTTTTAAACTGAGCTTCTTTCTCTTTATCAGATTCATAGTAATTTAATAGGAGGTGATTAGAAATGATGGTCTCCAGGGCCAACGCTCAAAGTTTACTTCAGTTCACTCCAAGCCACAAAGACAGCCACAAACCACTTGTTGCCATGAGAGCAAAGGCACAGTGCATGCAGAGGTGCCCAGCAAGTGAACTGGGGAGGCTGGGAGCCCAAGGTGTGAGCAGGGCAATGAGGACCAGGCTGATGAAGGCTATGTCATTGTGCTGCAGCCCACTATTTTTCAAGCTGTTCCTCAACTCTGAGTCCCCCTAAGGGGAGAAAAATGCACTAAAAACAAAGGCCAAATAAAACACGCTTTAATTCTCAGCCATTAAAAACTCAGCTGCAAATATAACTGAAGCGTGTTTCTTTTTAAAGAAACAACACAACACTCTCTCCCCTACAGCACTGATGACTTCAAAGGCTTCAAAAGGAACCTGATGCTGTGACCAGAGGCAAAGCTGCCTTTAAGTGCTGACTCCTGCAGTCGCAGTGATTTTGAGGTCTCAAGTTCTGTTGTGGTTCTTTACCCCCAGATGAATTACATTAAAAAGAAGGAAGAAAAATAAGACACAGAGCAGTTTCTAGCATGGTCTGAATGCCCGCATTTACGACAAAAGCTGTAGGCTGAGTGCACAGAGCCTACGTTTGCAAGTCTCGACCTTACAAATACTACCAATACCAGTTTGAACCATCTCATTCCACTGATGCGTGGCCCCCACCCCTCCTTCTCCACAGTTCCTGGTACCAGGCTCAGCTCTTCATCACGTTCAGCACTTGCGGAGAACAAGTCTAACCCCTTTTAAAGTACCTTCACCAACGTGCAATTGCCATAGCACACTGAGTCTGCAGGCTTCAATCTGAGGCTCTGCACATCAATTTCAAGAGGTACCAAGCTTCTGCATCCACAGCACACACACAGGCTTGGGGACTGCAAGGCACAGACTGGCTTCTCCCTGCATTCAGCTGCAGTGTGGATTCCCCTGATCCCTCACGTAGCCTCAGGAAACCCTTTCCTTACCAGAAGCCACAGACGAACGTCCAGGCTACCTCTCAGACACAGCAAACAAAGGGTTCAGGGAACAAAGAAGAAAGGAAGAAAATCACCAGAAAGGAGACTGAGCCTCATGGCTACCATGTACTTGGATGATAGATTGATTCCTTGCTTATGCTGATGATGGCCCAGTACAGACTGTACATGAACAAGGCATTCCTGATCTTTTAATTTATTGCAGTGTTCCCACCAGGCACAAACAGAAAAGTTACATTCTAGGACTTCTTTCATACTTAAAAATAACACAGCCTGCTGAACTACCTTGGCCAATGGGTCTGGTTCTTTGTAGACATGGAACAATGCAGGCAAGAGCCCCTCTGTCCTTTCCAGTTCTCCATCAAAAAGATGGGAACATAGGGAGAAGAAAGAAGCTGAGGAGCAAACTGGATGGGCTGACTCACACCTTCAAAGCAGCCCTAGATATTCTATAGGTCAAACTGGAACGAAGGCAACTCTGCATATGAAAGTATCTTGCATAAACACAGATGCTATCCACAAAAGTTTAACTTCAAAAGAAACAGACTCAAGGATGCTTGCCATTCCAGCCAGTGTAATATCTATTCATCTGCAATGTTTTAGTTGTGTTAGTGGTGATAGCAAAGGATTGAGAACAAACAGTCTTGAGGGACATAACCCAGTCACATTTGTATGCTCATCTGGACAAGAGCTGAAGGAATAAATGGGAGCTATCAAGTGAGAACAACAAAAATCATAAAGTAGTGAGAGCACATGGGACTTAGCTCAGTTTTCACCTCTACAACAGAACTACTACACAGCCTACAGATATTCACTTTAGTATCACTGTGTGCCAGGGCTTGGTTGTGTAGTATTTTTGTTTCATATCCCTTCTTACATTTAATCAGGCTGCTCAGAGGACAGTTTACAGTTTCTTACTATGCAGCTTCCCAGCATCTAGCACAACGCAGCTCCAGTCCTGGTCCTACAGAAAATAGTTTAATAACAATTTATCACAAACAGCACGGCATGCCAGTGGCAGCTTGGAAGGGCTGGTGGAAGGTGCAGTGTACACAGCACAATTACTCTTCATGATTTAATTCTGCAGTCCCTTCCCTTGGGCAAACGCTATCCCAGTTCTTTAAGTGGGAGTTCAGTCAGAGTAAACTCATAATTTCTAAGAAATAAAGTCAGTGCACTTGCAGCAGCATAACGAGCAGTTATTTCTCATCATCTGTCATTAAGACCTAGAAGCTGTTGAGTCCCTTCAGTCCCACCAAGCTCCAGTCAACTTGCTGAGTCCCAAAAAGGCCACGAAGGCCAACCACCAACGGCAACCTGGAGCACTGCCTCCTCCTCACAGGTCAGCCTTGTCTTCCCCAGAGACTTATTTTCTCGTGACAATGAAGAAAACCTGTTTTTCTGTTCATATTAAGCAATTTATAACAAGAAACAGGAAAAATGACAAAGCAGGCGATGTGTTTTTCTTCAAAATTTTCGACACAGAATAGGAAAGTGTGCCTAAGGCTTTCCAGGCCAGCAGAGTTTTCTTGTTTTGTTTGTTTATTTTAGCCAAAGTAATTCAGAAAGCATGAGAGCAGGACGTACTGGTACCAACTACGTTATCTCAGCACGGCTGCAGTTTCCCATAGTCTATGGTATCTGCAGGACCTCTGTTTCTTTCTGGCCATTAAGTCAGAAACAATGATAAAGCTGAATAAATGTGTGTGCCCTGATGAATAGAAGAGCACAGAAATGCTGTATTTCACCAGCACTTCCTGGCTGGTGCCTGCACAGAAAAAGCCTGGCACAAGCAATGCTCAAAGAACGCAAATACTGACAAAGCCTGGTTTTTGCAGTCAGGTTGTTACTGTTCTGAGGTCAAACAAAACCTGCCCTGCCACAAGCCCAACCTCTCTCATCAGCCTGAACCCCCCCCCCCCCCCTCTTATTTCAACTCATCTGCTCACTTAGTTCCAGGCTGCACTGCCATAAAGTACATTCTGCCCATCCCAAGCATGTCTACGGGGTGTTGGTGGGCACTGGGAGCCCAAAGACAGCTGTGGGCCCTCCTGCACAGAACTCTGGGCCCTGGATGTGGCCCCTTGACAGCAAGCTGGCTCGGATAGACTCACATCTGCCTGTAAGACATCTTGCGGATGTAGGTTTGTTCCCTCTGGCCAAGGCTGGAAGCTCTTCTTGTCAGCTAGCAGCTGGCCCAGAGCAGGTCACCCTGAGCAGTAGGGACAAGAAATGTCAGGGGCTGAACAGCTGGGCCTTGCCTTCTCAAAAGGTCACAGCAATTCCATGCTAACCAGCAGCTCTAGACTGTGAATAAGCAGCACACCTGAGAGCTCTGATGGGAAACCCCTACAAGAATTACTCTCTCTGTTTAAGCTGTAGAGGAGAAATGCGTGTGTCCTCAGATCAGGGAATGGGAGACGTGAGGGGATGTGCCCACGTACCCTACCACGACCCAAGTGTACCAGACGGCAAGAAGCACAGCGCAGAGCTCTCAGTGTAATTTCCCTCTAGACTACTCTAAACTTGGAATGAGCTTTTTCCAAATTTATTGCTTCTCTGATTTCATAACAAATTAGTTCCATGTACCATTACAAGAATTGCTTTGCTGTCAGCCCTGCAGGCTTAATTTGGGGTCTGGGAAGCAGAGGGCTCTTCCCTTCTCACACATTGTCAACAGCCATACAAGATCTTAAACACACAGTTCCACCCACGCTTGTCCTTGTACAACCCCAGCAAAGCCTTACACAAGGTTGGACAGGTGTAAAATGACACACACTGACCTAAAACAGCACTAAAAAGACATACTGGGGGGAAGAAAAAAAGAAAGCTGCTGCTCTTACAGCATATATTATTAGACTTCAATTGACTAAGGGTTTTCAGGGCTTTTTTTAAACATCAACGTATGAAATCAGAAGGATGATAATGGAAGGAAAGGGGTAGGAGGAAAGAGCTCTGCTGCCAGCAGTCCATGCGATACTGCTGTTTTCATGGCGCGTGTGTCCCCTTTGGGGTGGTCTGATACACCGATGCTACAGCCACCCTGCCACTCAAGCACTGAGGGAATACAGATGATCTGAAACCAGGAGCACAGCGTCGTAGGCAAGCTGCCACGGATTTATGTAGGCAACTCCTGAATCTAATTATCTTTTTTCTTCCCTACTACGCAGACTTCTCACTGATCATAAGCACTAGGCATCAAACTCGCAGCTCCTGTTGGGTGCTGTGCGAGCTGGGGTAATGCTCACATTGACAGGCACATGGAAGCAAAGGCTCTGCATTTAAATAATCCAAGTTGGACTTGGATTTAGTTGCACACACTAATTCAAAAGCTTGTTCCAAAGCTAGAAAATTCCTAAATACGCTGAGTAAGTGTGCAGGCAAGCATGCTGTCACGATGCTGACAGATGATGAATTTGTTTGTGCAGCCAACACGCATGAGTGAAGTGGCCTGAGCCGTACTCAGATGTGTGCTCTGTCCAAAGGGATCTCTGCCCAGCTAGGTGACACTAAGCGATAACACAGGTATGCATTTCTCCTTGTCCTTAAGGGGCCAAGCTTAAAGACAGATACTTGCGGAAAGGCCAGCACAAGGTATTATAAAATAGTATCATTTGAAGAGGTAGAAATACTCTCCCAAGGGTTTTGGAACTAAATGATCTTTGAAGACCCTTCCAACACAACCCATTCTAAGATTCTGTCTTCACCTAGAATTGACTCACAGCCAGGGCTTTAGGTATGAATGATGCCCTCCCCTTTAACTCAGCTTTTTCCCTTTCTCAATTTGTCCATAACTCAGCTTTTTCCCTTTCTCAATTTGTCCACAAATATGAAACGAGAGCAAACAACAGCATATTAAACTATCCAGTGTTATTTTTGATATTAAGGAGAAGCTACTTTCATTTAATTTCCCCAGGTAAGACAGATTGTCTGCTCTTTGCTAACTCAGGAAGCCCTTCCTCTTACAAGTCCACTGTCAAACAATGCGTTCCCAAAGCCGGCTAACAAGAACTGCACACAGCACTCCCAGCACCGAGAGCCCTTTGCCAAACACGGCCCAGGGTTGCACTCATCTTCCAGAGCTGCACCACTCCGGCAGCTTAGTCACTGCAGGGCTGACTCACGCATGGCGCTTCTTTTCCTCTTCTGTCATTTTCAACCCATGAAGGCTAAGCACGGAGCTGAAATTAAAGCTAACGTGACTCAACAGCTGTCAACTGGTAAGACCCTACCTCTAAGAAAGAGGGCACAACTGCAAAACGAGATTTGAGTCCGAGATTTCTATTTGTCAACTGAAATTGCCACCAAAAACAACACGGAGAGTACCCTGACCTTCACTTATGTGAGTCTGCTGTCTATTTTTCAGACCTATGCCATCTTCTCATTACAATGCATTCACTAAAACTCCTTGTGATGTAATGTATCACTGTTTGCCTATTTCAGGATTCCTCAGCTCCTCTCTAGCTCTCCCTCCATTAGAGCATGCAGTGTTGCTCACATTTGATGTGATGGCTGCACTACTCCGTATCTCCTCGCAGTGCTCCTTTCACCTTTTCTCCCCTTCTCTCCCTCCCAAGCTGTTCAGCAGCACTGTCCTGAGGCAAAACAGCTACTCACCTTTACTCCATTCCTAGGTGGTCTCAAACTTAAACCAGGCCTTGGCAGCTGTTCTTCCCCTGCTCTATTTTTATCTATGTAAATATGCTCAGGCAGGCAAAATAAGAACAGAAATGCTGCAGTTAGGTGGGTAGCTCAGTGACACAGTGGAACGGAGAAAGTCGAAGCATGCAACACTTCAAAACCCCACTTGATGCAACCCAGCCCAGAACCTCATGGGAAGCAGGTGAACCATTACACTCTGCCCTCACCAGCTTGGTATCTCTCAGGAAATAAAAAGGCACCAGCAGCATGCCTGCACTGTGCCCTTACACACTGCTGGCTGCCAGCTCACCTTCGGTATAGCTCTGACACAGTTTTTTCCATCTCTGCAAGGTCACTTCTAAGGAATAGTAAAAACTGATTCAACGCTGAACCTCAAAGCAATACAGACAATGGAATCTTTTGGCAGCATCCTTGGGATTAAATATTTACTGGACACATTTCTATTCTAGGGACTTAGCCAAAATCGGAGCGAAGGCACGCGAAGCCAACCTCTTCCAAGGCAAGCATAAAACCTCACACACAACAAGTCCTACATCCCCTGCTGAGAGATCTCAGAAACCTGGCTGCCTCAGAGATCATTCATCTGAAAGGAAAAACACGAGCTGATGGGGAGGCTCGCTGGCACATCAGCCACATCTTGGCTGCAGTGTGCCAAGGAACAGCTGGTCTGACCCTGCCCCCACTCCCCTTTCTCCAGCAAATATTGCTTCTTGCACAGCCGAGCCACAACTCCAGCAAATGTTTACGTTATCACATGATTAAGGTAAGGTTTAAAAATACTCTGCTGAACGTTTCACTCTACCTGCGATGAGAACCTGTGATTGCCACAATGCTCTGAAACTAACTGGTTACTTTTGTTATCACCTTCCTCCTCCCATAGCAACCCATTCCAATCGGGTCATGTTAACTGATCTTGGAAATCAATCAAGCTCCTATTCTGTTTACATACAATAGATCACAGTGACTCACTTTCATTTAGAGCCCCTTAGGCTCTGAACACTGGCTTAAAACAGGCCGAAGATTATTACAGTCGTGTTTACACATGAAATAAGATGTGCCAACCTGACAAAATCTGGACAACATTTATTTTGTCCCCAAAAACAGAAGTGAAAACTTTATGAACCACCATTTCTGAGGAAGGCCAGGAAAAGGGCAGAAGCATATATCTGAATCAAACAAAAAATCCACAGATAGAAATGGAAGAAAGCGATGAGTATCAAAGAGAGAGATTTGTCTCAAATCACGCAGGCAGCTTCACAGCAAGCTGTGTGTCATGTGAAATTAAAACTTTCATAGCTATGGAAGACATAAAGCCCAAAGGGAAAGGGTGGCAGGCTGCTCCCAGCATCAGGAGAAAGAAGTGCAGTCCAAGGGAGAAGGTGAACAAAGTCTGGCCCCATACAAAAGCATCTGTACCAGTGAGTTAGCAACATGCTTTGCTTTTTAAGGAGAAAAAATAAAACTAGATAGTCAAGCATCATGACAAGATGAACTATATTTCTACCAGAATGGAAACCAGACATGCCTTTTTAACTACCATTCCTCAAGGAAAGATGTGCATACAAGGGAGTTACTCTATGCCTGAGGGCAGCAAGCAATCTTTACAAACAGACAGTATCATGAAGCTACACCATGTTTCATCTCTCCTTGAGGAGCCATTTTTTTCTGATACAGCACAGAAAAACCAGAGCTGATTTTCACATCACTTAGTACTTTCTTTGAGAGATTCTGCTCTGCTCCATGCAATGCAAGCTCAGATTATTTCAGTGGGAATTTGCATGAAGAGTTAGTAGCAAAGCTCGTAAGCAAATGTCAGGAAGGAACTCCATGTTATTTTAACCTAATCTTATTTTTCTATGTGATGTCATCTGGGGTATTTTGTTCCTACTGGAACCCCACAGTCCATGGGAGTTTCAGGTAAACTGTGTCTCAGCTAAGCACTGCACAAATAGAAGGGCTGACTTATTTCAGAGTTTAAGTTCTTATCTCTCTGTCCAAGTTCCGATTCGTATAATGCGGGACGATATAAAATGAGCCTGAAGGGATCTCGAGCCAAGTCCTATTTCTATATCTAACCTTTTATGGAAATCAGCTGTATTCTCAGTTTTGAAGCACAATTTCTCTCAGTTCCATGAGTTCCCACTAACGCTGTTAAATCAGACAAATCTGACACATTAATTCAGTGGTTCTCGAAGGCATGTTCAAAACACCAGAACAAATACAGCATTAACACTACTTTGCACTCATCCCTTATCGTTTGATGGGCCAGATTAGATCATTTGTGAGTTTGCACAGTCCTCCATGCATTGAAGTCCAGATCCCTGGCTGCACACTTACAGTGTAACAGAAAAATAAGGTCTGTGTGGAACAAGTCAGCATTTATCTCCGTCTGGAACCAACACAAACACACAGTTTGTGGGGATAAGATTGTTTCACAACATCAGTTACTATTACACCCATTGTCTGCTGTTATCTTACCAACAAAAATCCCCTAAAGTCACTGTATTTCCATTACCAAGCTAACTTAATTGGCTTCTGATCTTGTTGCTGGTTTCCTTCCCTAGAATTGTTAGGGTCTTCAGTATTTGCACTGATGTAAATGGGCCAAAAGCATTTGTAGCAATTTGCAGACCACTGAATGCAACCCATATTGTTTTTCATTCTTGCCTAAGGAGTGCATGCAGTACTCAATCTTCCTTTTATAGATTGCTCCTTAGACTGCAAGTTTGTCCATAATCTGTGACTATTACTTCACAATTCCACATCACACAACCTCTGCCTTAGCAGCCTTCTCTCTCCATGTTCTCTTTATTCACTATTAGCTGTGCAAAAACGGTGGGATTCTCTCCACTCTCCATCAATATATTCCATACATAGGTGTCTTTCTCAGCATTGATTAGCAGTAGCTACAAGACTTAACAGTCTTGTAGCTGATGAAGCTGGTGGGAATTTGCTTGTAATGTCAACAGGGTCAGAATTAAGTTAAAAATGTATTCATAGAATTCAAAGCTGTTGCAGCACAATGCAGAAATTGACCCCTAATGCTGCTGTCAGCCCCTCTCCATTCCAACAGAGCTCTATGAAGACAACTCCTGAGGTCCCAGAGTTCATTGGCACTGTCCTGCAGCAGCAGGGGTTGCACACAGTACTCAGATCCCCACTCCTTTTTATATTGAGAGATAAAGCTGATGCAGAACTGTACACCAACAAAAAGCAGATTGATTCTGAGTTGTATCAGATATGAATATACTTGCAGCAGAAGCACTATAAAGCTGTGTTACCAGATAATCAATATAAAAATCAATGCAAATCAGACCAACCATTACTGCATTCAGTATCCTGTAATTGGTAGTGGATGGTTACCAACAGAGCAGAAGCTGAAAAAAAGCCTTCAGACCTAAATTACATGATTAACTGCATACAAAATGATGTCTCTTCCTAACTTCCACCACTCACCATAATTCCATAATTCATGGTCTGATGCATAATTTTTTCCTACGCATACAAAGAAAAAATGGAAAAAAACAACAAGTGGACACGCTCCAAACCTCAGGCAAGCATTATTTTGCTCAGTTTCATCACTTGCTGACATAGAGACACAGAAGAAAAAGGAGGAGATGAGTGACAGAAAATGCCTACTTATAATAACGGGAAGTATTCGCTGTCCTTTTCCTCACAGTCCTGACATATGTTCTATTAGATCACCACTACACACTTGAGCAGGCATGTTCATTCAGCTTCTCACAGCTGAAGCTGTGGGAATAAATATTTTTATTCCCCAAAATATTTTTTTCCTCCCACAAACGATGGTTGTTAATTTAAAATCCTGTAGCACACACAGATCAGTCTTGTTACTCTTTGTTCCATGCGTAGCTTGTGACAACATTCATTTCACGTGCCACCACATCCATTCACCTCTTCCTTCATCCTCATTAACCTGCACAATTCCCCATAACCTCCAACTTTTGCTACCATTCCTTCAGCCCATTATCTCAATTACATGCACATTACCCAAGGTCCATCATGTGAAATAATGAAGTCCCAATAATTCACCTACTTCGCAAAAACAAAACAACAATAAAAAATCACCAGTAATTCTAAGCCTTTATTTCCTGTTTCATGGCATTATGGTCAAAGTAATCCTACAATTAGCATCAGCAGTGACTCAAATTGAAGAGAAGAGGATTAATAATGACAGTGAGTAGTTTCACAAACAGCTTCAGAGAAATAGGGAGCAATGAGACAACAGCTTTTGGCCAATACTGAAGTCAGCCTTGTGCCTTCTGGTATCAGGGCTCTGGAAACTTCACTCAATCTCTCAGCAGCTGCTCAGACCTAAAGCGTAACAGTGGGTATTCAACCAACTCTTTTCTTATCCGTTGGTGATGACTGGGGTCCTAGCACGGATGCATATCTGGTGAGGGGCTAAGCTGGGTTAGACTATTCACAAGTGGCTAAAATACACAGCAGTGTTTCTTCATTGAAAAATAAATTCTGCTGAACTTCCTACCACAACTCTTTCAGACACTGACCCTAGATATTAAGCTGAGCTGGGGACAAAACACTGAGGCAGTATACAGAGCAGTCCTTCCTTTCTCTTTCTCACCATTGCAGTCCCAATCATTTACTTACTTTGTAAATTAAGTAAATCTTTTTTCTTTTTTCTTGGCATTATAGGTAAAGTACTTCTACAATCAGGGTTGTCGCCCATATTCTCCTACATGCTATTTCAAAACAATTTGAGAAGCTTGGATGACTCCATTCATCCTACTTTCTCCCCAGTATAAGCTTTAGGTGTGCTAGCACTACGTGTGCCCAGCCATGCCCCAGTACACACTACTTCACTGCGTGGCAGCATGGATGTGAATGTACCCTTCAAATTCTCAACAATACAAGTGATACCTGCTACTCATCCTGTGGATGAGTCAATATTTCTGCCACATTATTGCTCTCATCTCTTTCAAACTCTCTCATCAGTTGATTTTTTCCCCTCAATAAATCCCCCTTTATACTCCAAAGATTTTCATTTCAGAGCTGGGTTCAGCAAGAAGGACTGCAGGTGCCTGTCTGCCTTTGCTTCACTACGTAAGTGGTAACATATTTCAAATTACACTGGATTGCCTGATTCTGAAAGCCTTTGCCTTACAAAATGACAGTGCAACACATTACTTTGGCTTCTGAGCCTGGTTCGTAACCACAGAGCACTCCACACAAATCCCAGAACTGTGCATCTCCTAAGAAACCAGGAAATCCTTCAGTCCTTCAGCTTTTCATCAGGAAGCTTAGATCTTGATAAGTGCTTTGGTCTCAGATGAAAGATGATATGAGCACCTTTTTCTTGGACTTCTTTGAAAATAAGCAATGCTATGAAGGTTGAACACGTGCCCACTTCAGTTTCAAGTTCTGTTCTTAATCTACAACATAATGTCTCCTATTTCAATACTTCTCACGTGGCTTGTGTTCCAGGATGCACCTTGGAAGGCAAGATGGGAAAGCCTTTTTTTGGTGGCTTTTGGTTTAGAACATGAAAGCTCCATGCTTAACAATATGAACTTCAATTTGCAGAATTATTCATTAATAACATTAGTTCAGAGGTGCCAAAATAGTTTCACACTGAAGCAGTTTTTACAGAAAAAGGAACTAATGAAATTCTAAAGGAATGCCTCCACATCTCCATTTCATTTTCCATTTTATTGTTAATCTATTTTTTCTGTGCAATTTTTCTGCTTGAAACTGGAGTACTGTGGGTGTGACACATTTCACAGTGAATATACCTAGGAAGTCACAAAAGAAGATGATTAACTGAAGTGATTATAAGCTACTGTGAAAAAGTAGCATACTAGTTATGGAAATACCTTTCACTAGAGATGGTGTGGTGAACATACATGCCTAAAGACAATATATTTCACTATGTTCAAGATCTCATTACATTAACAGTGTTTTACTCCAGCAGTGCCAGAACATAGAAATCCTAACTTGTTGATTCTTCTTTTAAGACATCTATGAGGCACTGGACAAGTCCATATGACAGCGTTAACAACACAGAACTACTGCTGGCTCAAGACAATATATGCTTGCATTGCACAGTGCAAAGCCATGTAATTCTTAATAGTTCGAGTTTAAGATGCGGTGAGTTTATTAGGTTGCATTAATGCTCATTCTAAGGCGTTCATTAGTCAGTAACATTCAAACTGACTGCATCCAGTTACCTCACGTGTCTTTCTACTGAATTCATTAACACTTAATGTCGCAAGGTCAAAAGAGTCAGAGTAGAACTGGATGTCTGATAACATCCGAAGATAGGTGGGCAAAGAAAACAACTCTTCAGGGCTGAACAATGCCAGTGTAAGGATTAAGAAATGACGTACAGCCCAATTACTTTACCAGATCGCACTTCTCAGCTCCTCCACACTGACCCTACTGGGAAAGAGTAATGAGAGGCAGATGAGGAAATTAAGCTGTCAGGGACTCTCCCTTCACCTTCTGTATGCAAAGGAGCAACAAGGAAGAAAGCTATCGTATCACTGAAATTCTAGTCCTTGCTGACACCGTAGCAGATATTATCACTAAACATGTGAAGATGCATACACATTCTTACCAAGAAAACATGCAACAGCTATTTACTAAACTTCTACCTTTTTCAGTGTTTCATGGTCAAGACACATAATGCTTCTCTTTTGTGGCATTACAGAAAAGAACAGTTCTGGTTCAGCTTTTTGTACAGAGTGCCATTTTTGTCTACATCCTGTCAAATTAACTCATCACAGAAATGATGATACTCAGGATTATCTTCCGCACCTATAAAACCATAAAAAGATTAGATCTGTAACTGACATTTATACTTCTTAGGCATGTTATAAAAATAACTTACCTAAGAAATTTCAGTTACTCAGAACACATGGCTGATGGCATGCAATTTAACCATTCTTTTATGAGCTTTGGATCCTATGAACATCAGCTGAACTCAATTACATAATTCCCCAGACTAGATAAAAGAAATGATGCATTTGCCTGTATGAAAGCTCTTCAAGCCAGTGATGCCCTGATGTTCAACTGAAGTAAACTATAAGGACTTCTTTAACCTGTCTCTTGTTTGGACAGTGTCATATGATGCAGCAACCAATGGTTTGCAGGTTTCTGTAGTATAATGGTTACTTAAATTAAGCTGTGGACTGGAATATGCTTGATGGTCACAAACAGACCCAACTTAGCAGAAGGATGGAAACGGACTTTCCTAATCTCTTCAACAGCAGAACTGGTAGAAAGCTTTATAGTTGAGTAAGAGCCTTGATCTGAAGTTTCTGTCATCCCCTTCAATTCAATGAAGTCAACTCAGGCACTTCACAGGTGCCTTCTGGGTTCATAAATTCCAGTTCTCAAGAACCTCAGGAATACTGAAATACTACAAATAGTATTGCAAAATTATTCTGATGTTTAACAAAATCAAGATCCAGATTTTTTTAGGTCAAGCATTAAAAATGTGCTGAAAACAATTCAAAGATCACTACTGAAAGCATCACAAAACCACATTACTACGAGACCTTGTGAGACAGCTATTCATAATTATTAATATTCAATTCAGAACTAATAAAATAGAGCACAAGTGGTAAACAAACAACATAGTTGTTACAATTTTTACCAGCTTTCCTCCCTTCCAGCTCTTTATTGCTTCATCATTTCTGCTCAACGTGCAATCTCATCTGATTTTGAACATGACTGGATAAGCCTCATAATCCAGCTCCCAGAACTTTCCTGAAGACCATATCAATCAGCCACTTGCAAAGCCATAGGCAGCTTCTTTGATTTATCTCAGTGGTCACAGGCAACGATCACTTAAACAGAAAATTAATAATTACAAGTTTTACTTATAAAAACTACACTAAAACCGAACTGCTAGAAATAGTATTTAAATTAAGAAAATATGTATTCTCCCTTTATACGCTAAAGCCCAATATCTTTTTCCCTTTAAAGCTTAACAACATGACCTAGTTGACTCACATACAACTTTTTCATCACATAATGGGAGATGAAATAGAACACTGATTAAATGATCAACGTTCCAGTACAGGTGTACATGCATGAGTGTCGTCGTTACACGAAACACTGTTACTTCACCCATCATTTTTTGTTCACTGCTCCAAGAGGGAAACAACAAGGATGATTTCTGGTATAGAAAAAAAATATCCCATACAAAGTACTAAGGTTACCTGAGTAAGAGAAAAGAAGCAAGAGAGATGTAATATATTCTTCAGTATCTGAAGGGTTACTGCAATAAATGTAAGGGAAATCAACTGTCCTTCATGTCACTGCCAGCCAGAATAAGAATTCAGTTGTAAATAAAAAAAGCTGATTACCATCATCCGTTTGTGTTTTACCAAATACATCTTTCTAAAGGTGTAGACAATTAAGCACCGTCATAGATTGCCTGGGGAAACTGGGAAATCTCAAACTCCAGAGATGTTACATAATAATTTAGACAGGTCAAGAATGACTCGAGCAGATATTTAATCCTTCCAACTTGCCGTTTTAATTATTATCTTATGAGTACGACTTTTTAAATGGCACAGTTTCTTTTAAATGTGTTGCATCAATTAGCATGTCTGAAGATTATGCATTTCAGTTGGCTTATGCAAGGAAAATGAAAGACCAAGTAAATTTGCATATTATTTTATTTATTAGAAGCAATTATTTCCTAATTAATAGGAAAATGCACACTTGCATGTATAACTATGGGATTCAGCAGTGTTCTCAATGAGGCCAAAACTCCCACCAATTTCAGCAAGATAGCAGTAATTTTGAACATCATTATCCATACAAGGCTTTCTAAAACAAAATCAAAAGAAGAACAATCAAGCAGAACAATCCAGTGCTCAAGAAGTGAAAAAGCACCCGCATGCTTTGCCAATAGAGGATGGCATGGATGATGAGATCCTCCTCTATGAGAGAGAGCAACTTACTAGCTCCTTCCTATGGTGTGCTCATTTTCTTAATTACATTATTCAAAAGGAATTTCATTCCATCTGCTTTATTGGTGACAATTTGCTTGTATTATGGAGTTACTACAAAAGTCAATTACACAAACATAACAGATGTGAAACAATAAGACACACATGGAAAATAAGAATGACTCTATTAGTTTAAATGTTTGGGCTGTTTTTCATGTGTCAGTTTCACATTACAGTGAAAAATATGCTCATCTTCCAACCACATCATTTGTAACACTGGTTTTGTTCAGCACTAAAATGTAATTTATTCAGACGCCAAAGTCTTCATAGGCCAAAAGTAATTTATCTGCTTAAAGCAATCTCCATCTTGCAGTTTGTGTTCTGACAGGATTCTGCCTCACTGGGATATTTGTATTTAATCATAGAACGTCTGAAATGGGAAATTCACAGTAGCAGGGTTTAAGGACAGAACTACAGATAAAGAAACCCATCTACCTGCTAATTGACAAGTGCTTCCTTTCCCTTTCCATAAAGACGTAGCAAAAGCTTCTATATGTCTCTCATGGGACACGTTTAGTGGACATGGAGTTGATGGGTTGACAACTGGACTAGATGTCCTTAGTGGTCTTTTCCAACCTTAGTGATTCTGTGATACATCTAGAAGATTGCATCCCAAACTATTCTCACAATTAGAAGCTGCTGATGAACTGAAAAGGATTCAGAAACAGATGTAATGACAAAATGAATGAGGGGAGAAGGGTTTCTCAGAAAATGAAGTTGCAAGACTGGAATCCCTTAAATAAGAAGGTGACTGACAGAAGCATGTCCAGTCACTAATAATCAGCAGAACACGTTTAATGCTTAGGAGCTTTTGTCAACTTCCAAGCTATTGGCTTTAAGAGGAACTACTCCCTTGAGCAGATTAACTGCTTTCTTCTGCATTCTGTAACACAACCTCTGAAATACCTGGGACTGGTTACTGTCAAACAGTCTGTAGATTTAATACCATACGCTGCTTCCTATGCTTTGTTTCCAGAAACAGTGCTATGGAGATGCCCTGAAAATGCCCACTTACTTGCATTTTTTCTCCACGAACAAAGTCTTTCTGCTAAGTCCCCTCGAACAGAATGCTGAATCATTACCATTTAAGTAAACCTGTGGTTAAAAATCAATGCACAATAGTGCGATAATCACGTGCCACTCTCATTAAACATCATTAAACATCAAGTCAAGAAGCTGAAGTTGTAAAAACATCTCCATTGTAAGCAGAATTCACGTGTCAAGTGACTTGGTCCATTTTACTTTATGACTGCATACCAAGGGGTATCTTAACATGTTTGGCCACTGACCTCAAATTTAACACTCACCGCTTACCTCTGTGTGGGATACATAAAACACACTCTTTCCATGAATTTCAAGTCTTCTTGTGCTGTATAGTGCAAGTGAACTGCAGAAAGACTGTATGTTTTCTACTGATAAGGAGAAAGTCTTTCCCCTCTGTGGTACCATCTAGCAGATCCTTTTGCTTCAAGATGGAAAGGTAAGTTTGCCATGTCCACGTAACACGCTTATAGGAATTACCAGCAAACCCCTGACAGCTTGGGTGAGTGTTACTTTAACAACCCTCATTATTTTAAGAAGAGGTTTTCTACCATTTGGAATTAACTGATACAATGACACACTGACTTCTGGGTTCAGTCCCTCACTGCAGTAGTCTTTCTGATGACCCTTCGAATTAAATGTTAATCCTGCCTCAAATTCATCTGTTTATCAAATAGGGATGCTACTTCTGTGCTTTAAAGAAAAACAGAAGTCCAACATTAATTTGTAGGGCTGCTAAAACATGAACCCTCTGCCTCTTGGGTGTAATCCTGCTACTGAAAAAGGATTGCAAGATGTTATCACTGCAGTAATAAAAGAAGAAAACATTTCACAACAGCAGAATGCCTTTGTCCCAAAGGCTCTGCAGAGACAGCAGTGTAGGAATGGCTCTCTCAGTACCGAGATACAGTACACACACAGTAAACCTAGTGCCATTAGACATACATGCTGGGAAAAGCAAAGAACAGAGAGGAGGAAGCAAAGAACATCATCCCCAAGGAAAATTCCAGGGAAAATCCAGGTAGGCTGAAAGCAATAATGTACGTTGGTGTTTAACCAGGTCAAATCTCTCCTATTATACAATTCTGTGAATAAATCCACCTTGCCTTTTCCACATGTGCCAGAGAATCCATTTTCCAATCTGTTCTGGAATATATTGGTCTTATATTTAAACAGGACTCAAAGAGAAAGAAAACCTAACAACTCTGATGCTTCAAAAAACATTCCTTCGGTCAAGAAAAACAAAACCCAACCCACAAACTCCTGGAGATAGTAACTGGCCTTTCTAAGTCATTTAACTACTGGTATGACTGACAAGCTTTCAAACAGAAAAATACCAGACAGAAAACTATATAAGCACCAATATTTCAAAGGATATAAAACACTGTCTTCAGCTGCAAAACATATCTCTCCAAAGCCTTTGTGTATGAATCATGGCTTTTTTTTGTTTGGTTTACTCGCACTGTAATTATGAGCTGGAAGACAGAGGGAGGGGATGGAGGAGGACAACAGCCTCCTGTCTCCCCAGCAGACCCTGAGAAGATCTCTTAGTTCATTACAAAATCCCTGGAGAGATCCTTCCCTCAAACTGCATGCCCTGGAGAGCTCCATTCCAGCCCAGTCGTCCAAGACCAACTGCATGGGATTCAGCTGAGACCCTTTAAGCTCTACAACCTAAACTGCGCCAACAGCGACCGGCTGAATCATTAAACTAATGAATCATTAAAGTTTGTTTTTCATGACAAGTATAAGTCTGAGTAGAAAAATAACAGTCAGAACATTAAGAATGCTGAATTACAGCAGTCTCTTGCTGGCTTCGCAATATCCGTTGTCACAGGACTTAAAAATCCAATTCAGATCTCCATGTAATATTTCATATCACTCACAGTAAGGTCCCGGCTAGGTCCCATCTCTCAAAGTCACAGAGGTCAAGCTGTATTTATTACTAATTCACGCTGAGCAGTGTGACAGTATTAACTTCAGCATGAACCACAAACAGCAGATGTCCAGCAACAACTGTTTTCCAACAAATAAATAAACTAGTGTGTTGAATTCTGAGCAGCATCTAAGGGGCACCAAACTTCACCCAGAGACCCAGCAGAGAATTAAAACAAAGCACAGCATACTGCTGGGAGATGCTGAACTTCCTTATAGGGGCAAAAAATGTCTAAGAAAGGCAAACAATATCAAGCTCATGTTCTAGAAAGGAGGACAAAAATATCAATAGATTGAAATTACTTATTTGATTGGACTTCGCAGAAATTAAAATAAGCTTATGTTAGTGCATCTTTGCTCATAAAAAAGTTCTCAGTGTCATCTCAGTATAAATAATTGAACTACTGCTTTGAACAGGCGTTTCATATATACACTTATTTCAATCATTACTCTCCAAAATCAGATATATCAGCTTTACAGAGGCGGGGGTTTAAAGATTGAGGAATCAAATGACTCCCTTTGTTTATAGTAATGTGCTAAAGACCCGTTTTCCCCCAGCTACCATACATAGCTTTCCCATAAAAGGAAACGACTTTGGCTGACTCCAGACCAGAAGTAAAAAATAAAAATAAATAAATCTTTTTGACCCCGACTTGAGAAGCACCTGGAGCAAAACTCCAAGAGTTCCACCCCAGGAGTGGAAGATGCCGTGCAGATTTCAGGATGAGCCCTAACGCTCTGTGATGATGGGATGTCAGCAAGGCAGGCTGTGCTGCACAGAGTTTTCGACTCAGAGAACTCGAAGTGCTGCTCCTACAGAGCTGCGCTGGAATTAGGGCTGCCCACGCAGAGCCTCATTGCATCCAGTGCCTCCAATGAACACCACGATTGAACTAAGGCTGCAGCTCAGTGCCCCAGAGCTTCTAGGAGTGATGAACTCTGCTGATGTGCTGTACCTGTGGGGTACAGATGCTCCGAGTCTCTGCACCATGCCCAGCTTCACCAGTGTGCAACAAAGTGAGGAGAAAGCTCATCAGTGTCGGGCTATCAGCTCACACAAAGCGCTCCTTGTTCTACATGGGGAGGCACAAGGGAGCCGGGACAACGTTTCTCTTGTTTGCTTCCCGGTTTTCCTTTATGCTGAGCTTGGACATGTCTCTCCCCTGTGCCCAAGTTTGTCGTTCTGTGCAGCAGAATGACCCTCACCTCCCTCCACATCCTCGAGCCGATGGGGGAGCACAGCACATGCTAAGCGCTATTGACAGAGCTGACAGGAATCTCTCTGTGCTGATGCAGTGTTTTGCACAGTCACTGCCTGCTGTACTACTACGATTAGTTATGAGCAATCTAATGGCACTGGCTATTTCCACTCTCTCTGAGCGAGCTGCTCCTTCCCACACCACGTGCAGCACTGCTGCGCACCAGCTGCAAACCGTTCGTCGATTTATCAGCAAACGCCTTCCAGAACCCACATCCAGCACTGGCTGTGTAGATACGATATTTTTAACTCCTGTTTAGAGCTCAGACACAAAAGCAGCATGTTCTGCACCAGAGGTCATAGCATCACAGAATGTCTCGGGTTGGAAGGGAGCTTACAGCCCATGTTATTCCAACCACGTCCCACTGTGAGCTGGTTGCCCCCCCACCAGCTCAGGCTGCTCAGGGCCCCGTCCAACCTGGCATTAAGCACCTGCAGAGATGGGGCATCCACAGCTACTCTGAACATCTCATGCAACAAATAGGATTGCTGTTGGTTTAGACCACCCTCAGTGACACTGATGATGCTCTTTGACATCCTGAAGCTCCTCTCTTTGAGGCCCATGTGGAAGGCAGACTAATTTGAAACCAGCATATATTGTATGTGGAATATGGCCAAGAAGAGAAAGAAAGAAACCACCAATCCTCAAGTTAAATGCTTAAGAAAAAATAATCCTTTGCTCTTCATTTATTTACAAGGAAGCCACTCAATTCCAAAGACACAGATGTCACCCACATTTGCGGCCTTAAAATGCATATAAATAAACAGTGCACCCGGCAGCTGAAGTTATTGATTTTCCAGTTTCTGAGAGATAATAAATCTAAATAAATTGAATTAAGCACTTAAAAATACAGAGCATTTTGTTCCTTTAAAATCAGCACAAGGGATTGATATACAAGGTTCTGATTTCAATTTAATCTTTAAATTCAAATAGAAGGGAGATTTTCCATCAAAAAATACAATATGAGATGTGAAAGCTTTCTGCTGGAAAGCACCACTAAAGGAAGAGATAGATCCTCTTAATTAAGGTTGTCTTGTATTTGTCTCCCTAAAACAGACATGATCAATAGGCGCAGAATGAAATTGATTGCTGCAGCTCATTTCATTAGGTGAAGCAAATGTCTCCATAGAGATTAAGCATGTCTTTAATATCCAAAGGTGGTAACATCTGTCCTGGTGAAACCACAGGCTGAGGCAAGGTTGAAAAAAAATCAAACAGACCATCCCAACCAGATTAGGCGTAGCTGCATAATTCTTACAGCTCTCTCCCCCACTCCGAATCACCGAACCCCATATTATAGAAATTATCCTTAGGGCTCTTATCCAAATGACCCTCTGTACTAGCACTAAATGTCACATCCTTCCCTAGCAACAGTTGCTAGACTGAGCAAGGACTCGTCTGTCACGCATATTTCTGCATAGCTATCATCCAGGGGCTCTGGCAAGGCAGCAGCTGGGGAGCTGGGACACGTGCTCTCGTGCAACCGAGGCAGGACAGCAGCACGGGAGCTGCAGCGAGCCCGTGCAAAGCAAAACTGGGCAGTGGAGAAAAGATAGACCTGATGCTGAACATAAGGTTGACTCCAGGTTTACCTCAACCATCACTGTGTGCAAGCCCTGTTTTGGCTCTTGCCCCTGATATTTCCCAATTGCCAAGCCAAAACACAAAACAAACATTTTAAACACAGTGCCACAGAATGGTGAGCAAGAAAACAGTGAGAGGGAATTAAATGGTCACGGAGAGGACTGGGTGATGGTGGCTGGACTAGATGATCGTAGTGGTCTTTTCCAACCTTAATGATTCTGTGTCAGGACAAAACCCATCTCATGGCAGAAGGGAGCCTGGCTTCTTAATCTCTGGTGTCAGCTCAAAAAGGAGTTCTCTGTGCAAGTAGAAGGCATAAGACAACTTGCAACTGCAGTGTTGTCCAGCACTGCAGCTGAATAACTGAGGATCTGAAGCCCTCAGAAGCCAATCCCACCATTGTTTTATGTTTCCATTTGGGGAAGGGTAAATAAAAATGTGTTATGGAAGCCAAAATTTCAGAAAAGATTTGAATGAAAAGCAGCCAAGTCAACATTACCACCTCTCCATTCTGCATCCTTGCCAAGGTGGGAAACATGATGGGACTCAAGCTATCTGGAACTGCAGAACATGATTTTCAGACAGAAACTGCCTTGCAGTGAGGGATTGCTGTGATCCCAGGCCCAGGTCCTGCTGGAGCTTCCCCGCAAGCCAAAAGATGTGAAGCATTCCCCCCACCCGTATTTAAGGAATTGTTTTCATTGTAACTACACTCACACCATCTGTCTCAGTTGCCTAAACAGTACCATGTGTGCAGTTTATGCTATCCTCCCTATAAAGATATTTACATACTCTTGCACAACACACTTGCTGAAAGATGGATGAAAAGAAAGCACAATCCCACTGAGGGAGCTGCAGGGAAGAATGACAAAGAGGCATTTGGATTTGGTGTGACTTGAGATGCTCAAAAAATTATTACAACATTGTCATCAACACCTCACAAACATACCTATGTAAGCTGGGAAGGCAGGGGCCAGGGAAACAGGAGTACTCTTGCAAGAGTACACTAAAAGGTGGCAAGGTCTATCTGCAGGCTTGAGAAAATGTCCATCAGCTTCTGGCATCAGTGAAAGAAACATCACTGGTTATTTAGCAGGCTTTTACATGATGCTTTCCCCACAAAGGCTTCTGAGCACTTCTCTCATTTTTTAGTTTCCCCTCCTGTCCCATTGTCTGCAGTGCTGCAGGTCAACAGCAATCCCAGAAACAAAAATTCAGGTAAGCTGGCAACCCAGGTCCATTCCCTGCTCAAAGAACACAGCACAAACAACCCTTTACAATTGCAAGAGAATTTCATTTCAGGTTTCATTCTTACTCAGAATGAAAACCTACACCCAGACACAAAGAGGCATTCCCCATTGACCTGGCTCAGTCTAGCTGGTAACGGACAGCTCCGCTCAATATTTGACAAATGTTCAATCAAGGTGCTGCAGTATGATAAAGCTTTCCCAACAGGGCAATCATACAGAAAACGAAGACTTCTAAAAAGGAAATGTTAACCAAAGGTGTTTGACGTAGCAGGACGCATCGAAGGCCCTGAATAAGGTTGAGGTGCAGGCAGCCCAGCAGCAAAATGTCACACAAACCCCACCAAACTGACACGGGAAGATTGAAGTCTACTTGTGAGCACCATCCACCTGCTCGGCGCTGAGGTTTGGGGCTCCAAGTAGAATTTATGAGAAATATTTTTCTGGGTTGTGACTAATCATTTCCAATGCAAGGAGATATTGGCCAGTCTTATCTAAACAAACCAAGCCAGGCGTGTTTAGGAAAAGTCTGAACTAACATTTTAAACACCACTTAGCACCTCCTTTAGGTAAACGACTTAGCTAGAGCAGTTGGTAAACACTGGCCACCTTCCTAGTCGGGACAGCAGCAGGAGAAGTTGCCCTGTCCAAGTTTTCCTGCAGTGGTTTATATAGCAGCCAGTGTGCTTTAAACAATTCCTTGGATGGGACGAACTGGCTGAGATGTGCAATGGGAACGGTTTCTGGTGGTACTGCTGTGGCCTCCCCACCACCACACTCAGAGCAGTTTAGAAAACAGAAGTTTTGAAAATCCGTCGTGGAAATAATGACTCCTTTTGGCTAAGAATCAATAACAGCAAGGCAAAATCAGAACCCGCATCACAAAAAGAGCATCACAAGTACCGAGGGACACGAAAGGTGAAAAGAGAATATTCTCTAAGCAAATCAGTAGGAAAGTACAGATCTACTGCTTAATAAAGAAGAACATAATTCTACAAAGAGAGGTTAAAGTAATCTGTGTTTTCATGGTTCCAGGTCTCCACACCAAATGACAGCTACGACCAGACACTTCCAACCGTTTCACGAATGAGGTAAAAACACTGGACTAGAATGAGGAATGAAGCAACTAAAAAGTATAAGGCGGATTAAATGTAGTCAAAGCAGAAGTTCTAATTAACTCTAATAATGAATTCAACCAAAAAAATCCCAAACCTTTGAATCATGGCCAATTGTCTTTGAGAAATGACACTGAACATTAATGACTCAGAAAAACAGGAAAGTAAAATGTTGCAATTCTCTCTAAAAAGCAAAGGCACAGGGAATAACTACCAGAATTATAGAGTGGAAGATTTGTATTAGCTTAAGAAAAAAAGGAAGATATGGGTGCAACAGCTCTTCAGAAATGATAGCGATATTCAAAAAGAGAACAATTAATTGTTCTCCTCATTTACAAAGTACGAGGCAATGAGTTGGCTACAGTGGCAAACAGAAAAGGAGGTCTGCTTAGGTCAGATGATAGGGAATTTTTCCCCCAGGTATGAACATTTCAGGATAGGAACATGTGCCTGGCATACTCGTGGAACTGTCCCCATTAAAGATGCTTAAGAATTGGATAACTGCTATCAGGAATGGCCTCAGGATATTTAGTTGTGCCAGAGAAAGAGGGAAGGAGACATGAAAAATGAAGCTAGATAATTTTCTGAAGTTCCTCTCAGGGCTATATTATGTTGCTGCAATTCCTTAGGGCCTCAAGAATAAAACCAAGTAGATGTTAGGAGGGAAAAAAAAAATAACAAAAAGAACAAACCAGCAAAAAGCAAAGACCGTGTCCAGGTTGCTGCTAGTCTCTCAGCTTCCGCATCATTTGGAAAAGGTAAAATAACATTGCAAAAGTATTCAGAAGAATGAATGCACAGTTTTGGAAAGTTATTCAAACCTGAAGCTTTGCTGTAGGTGCACTGAAATTACCCCCAGAAAAGCCTATTTCTCTCCCTCACTCCTGGCTCATTAGGCTGAGAAAATAGCCTCCAGAGCTACACCAGCCATCAAGAACACTGCTCGTAGTTCTTGAAATAACACAGGCCAGAATAGTGCTAAGTTGTTCGCTTGGAAAAACAAAACCCTACCCACGTTAGCCATGGATTGCCTACATGAACCCCAGGTTCTTTCTCAAGGGAGTATTTCCAGTCAGCACCTCATACACACTTGCATTTAAACTGCTGGAGCTGGAAAAAGGTTTTCTTTGCCTGAGCACCACTGAGGCAACATATATTCTGTGGAGAACACAAAGATAGCTGGCACCCACAACCACAACCAGCAATGTCTATGCCACAACGGGGGTGGCCTTTAGAACAACTGAACAAAATTTCACTTTGCCAGAGAGAAATGACTTGCAAAATGTGCTCTCAAAAAGCCTCTGCTCATTCGCTGCAAGCCTTGTCTATTCCTACAGTCCACCTTCCAGATGAAGACCAGCTCCTGTAGCTGACAGCCACAGAAGCAAGGACAGTCTTTGCAAGACTCACACTAAGGGCAAATACAAGTAGAACTAACCATGCAGCTTGTAAGACAGCGCTAAAATACATTGATTTACCGCAAAATAACCAAGATCTAGGATCAAAATCAAGGCGAATGACTACCAGAGCTAGATGCAGCAAGTTAACCTGCAGGAATAAAGTACTGAGCATCAGTTAACCAGAGCCCACCTGCTATATTACTCGGAGTTTCTGCAAGCCTCTCCGTATATCCCTGCCCTGAGGTAAACTTACAACTAGAGAAACACAGCAAGGAAGTCAGAAAAGTCTATACTTAAGCTCAGCTCTTAAAATTTAGGAGGTATGCTGTTGAGAAGCTAATGTCCTTTCAGCTTTCAGCAGCATGCCATTCCCACAGGAGGCAGATGATGCAACGAAATGGGAATGGCTATCTGGTCAAAGACAGGCTGTCTATTATTATCAGCTGGATGACAAAATTTACTGACATACCCTTTGGTAGATGGACTTTAATTTTCTTGTCAAAATAAGAATGTCAGGACAGTGAACAGATTTTTATATACTACTTTATATAAAATAAAAAAACCAAAAATGTTCTGGGACCACTGGTTCCCACCTACACTATTTGCAGGAGTCAGTGATCTGCCTCTGCTCTGTCCAGGGCTAGTAAATACTGCTAATAATAGCTAAAGAAAAGCCCTACAGTGGTGGTGGGGAAGTCCTCGAGTGCTATAAAGTTTATACTGGCTGTGCACATCAAAACCTTGGAGTAACATGATCTAGTGATACGGTGAAACTGGCTGAGCAAGAACTGCTGCGAGATCACAAGGCTGATGAAAAGGTATTTTGGAGTGAGCAATTGAAACCAGCCCTTCAATAGCTGGTTTGCTGCTCATAAAACTAATAAGGCAGAGAAACAAAAATCTTATGGGAAATTTAACTTCAGGATCGCTAATGTGGAAAGATGAACATATTCCAGATGACTGAGGCTTTGGTAATTTTAATGCTAACCATTTATTGTAAATATTCTTTTATGAAGCCACACAGCTACAACATGGTGAATACATGCTGCGTGCCAAGTTTAGCATGTTTTTATTGCATATGTGGATAGAACATCAAGCTATGTGTAAATCTGCCCTGTGTTCTCTCTCTTCTGTCTCTTGTTACTATGAAATACAGTGAACTGACAGAAAAATTGAATTATAGGCTGACTTGAGATCTGTATCTCATTCTAGATCATTTCTGATGCATACTTGACAGTTATTACTGCTCCATAAACTCACATTGCCATCAGTGGCACTGTATAATCCTATAGCTGTCCTGAAAGAGAAATCCTGAGAAAACTCTACAGTATGTCACATGGCTGAAGGGAAAAGTGGTTAAGTGAATGTAAATGTATGTCCTACAAAATAGCGTAACAGAAACCTAAAAATAATACATGCAGCAAAGTGAATATGTCTGTCAAAGAAAAGTTCCAAAAGCCAGCAAGGTGCCCCATTCCTCAGCAGTCAGTCTAGAAGGATTGCCTTACAAAGTCAGTCCATGTTGCCCCTCCTTGGACAGGCAGCATACGATCCAGCTACCATAGCTGGAGTATCAAAATACTAGATCACTTAAAGCCAGATTTACCCTACTGTCAATCACAGCCTCTGAAAAAATTGGATTTATATCAAAATGTCCAAAAATGCTTTTTCTCATCAAGTCCAAGTGCTTTACACATGTCTCATCTTCCAAAGTTCAGGTAAATATAATTCCTATTTTATAGCTGAATATAAAGAAGCATGCCCCAGAGAAGAATTCATTATTGTTTCCCCAGACCTGTCAGCTCAGAGTGCTGTAACTTAACCTTCAGGTGATATCACCGAGAGATGCAGATGCTCAATAGCTGTAAGGATTCAGCAGTAACAGCTGTTTTACTTTGTGTTTCCAAAATAAAGGACTGTTTCTGGAAGCTTGCTGTGCGTTCACCAAGACTAGGGAAAAATTTTGCAGTGATGCTACAACCTCATCACAGACAAAGATATTTTCAGTTACGCACTTCACTCGTAAGATATATTGCTTACTTTTGCAAAAAAGTAAGAAAAAATAAAGCACTTAAAGTGAAGAACAGACATTCCTCTCTGGCTAGCAGTACATAGCAATGCATTAGCAGAATATTCTCTTCCCTGCAGTCTGAAGAAGTTGAGCCCATTTGAAGCACAGGTCACAGACGATGCCCTCCATCACTTTTGTTTAAAACAATTGCCAGGTTTTCGCAATGTGGAGAGAATTTGGTGGAAAGCAGCTGCTCAAAGTCCTGGCTGTTTCTGACACTTTGCAGTCAAAAATCACCTCCTACAAACACAGCTTTCTCCAGCTGCATCCTCTCCTGGAACCCACACTGCCTGTGCTCAGGCAGTGGGGAGCTTCCTTTACAAAGAGCAAAGCAGCATTACTTCTGAAGGAGACGCACTGAAGACGGTTTGCCAAGCTCAGAACAAGCTGCTGAGAGCTCTGCAGCAAGAGTATGTTCTCATCTCACAGCGCTCTCCTGCTTCTACATCCCTACAGTGTTCTCGGGACACAACTGCCTTCCCCCAGAGGATGCCAGGAACAAGCTGCTTGCAGCACCAGCCACAGGCAACAAACGATGTTGTGTTCAGCTTTTCAGGAACACATGATGAGGATTTTCATGTGCTCTGCAGGAAGCTGCAAGGCAAACAGGGCTTTCACGCGACTGTCTCATGTTGCAGGGAATAATATTTTATCTTCTAGCAGATGTTGTGTGAACAGATTAGCAGCAAGGATACAACTGCATTTCACCAATGCTCAGCAGAAGTTAGCAGTAAAGAAGTATCGTGTAGTGGGGTTAATGTCACAACACTGCCCTTATTGCCACTAGTAGCTAGGTGACACAGGTACCTCACTGTCCAAGCTGGGACTGTTATCTTGTAGACATGGGGATGATTAGAGCTAGGCTGGATTGGGGCACTTTCTGCACTCTCACACATTTCTCACTCTGAACATTTGGGCTACATGCACTGCGCTGTGATGGGAAGCGAGGAGCTGAGGTGACCAGGCAGGAGCCTCACTTCTCCCCCTCTCCTAACTGTCACAAGGCTGCATCTCACCTAAGTTAGAACCAAAGGCTGACATTCAGTAAACTCAGCTCCTCGTACAAAGCTAAGTATGTAGCAAGGAGGGACCTGCCAGGGCTAGCTCACAGCAGTGGCCACTGGGCTGTCACCACTGGGTTGGCTACCCCAGGTTGGACAGCAGCTGCCCCCCAGCCTCAGTTTGACCTTCCTTCCCCTCACCTTTCCTCTACCCAGTTGTTTTATGCAACTTCTGGGAACTTTGCGTCTTCTGAGACCTCCTCTCCCTTGTCAAATTTGGAGGAAACCAGTGGGCCAGCTCAAATCCATCTTGGTGAGGGAGTGAGCCAAATTCACAGACAGTGTGATCACGCAGCCTCATTTCCTCAGAAAACCAGGTTGAAAAAGCCAAATATAAACAGAAGCACTTGTCAAAGTTTTCCCTAGTTTGTGACTAGTTTCTACTTAAAGGAAAGAGTGCTGGGTAGGAAGAGGAGCTCCAGGAGCTGCCCTGGTTACTGCCCATCCCACACACTGCAGCAGCAGAAGGTAAATGCATCCCCCACTTCTCAGCAAAACAGAGGCTGTGTTCTCCCTGACCTGGCCCAGATCAGGTGAAAACAGGTCCCAGAGTGTGTGTGACAGAGAAAACAAGCACAGGGAGGGAGCTGACCAGCCACCTCCTGAGGTATAAAAACCACACTCCTTCAGACCAAAAGACAATCCCAAAAATGTTTTTTGACCTATGGCTTATGAGCATGGCTTTTTTTGCTTTCACCTATAAAGAAACAATCCTCTTCACCCTCCCTCTCTTAAAGATGAAATTCAAACCATCAGTATCTCCTAGCCTAGGAGGCACAGGGGGTTTCAAGTACAGTTTTCACCACCTCCAGAGTTGTCTTCTCTGTTCTGTTCCATACCCAGACAGGATCATATCCTCCTCACACATGCCAACTCTCCTCATGTATGAGTGAAGAAGCTTCACGGGCCAGCTGAGCCCCAACCACCAGTCCTTCCACACGCACACTGCACACACAGAACCAGAGAATTGTTTGAGTTGGAAGGGACTCTTAAAGGCCATCTGGTTCAACCCCCTGCAGTGAACACGGACACCTACAGCTCCATCAGGTGCTCAGAGCCCCATCCAGACTGACCTTGGATGTCCCCAGGAACAGGGAGAGCATCCACCACTTCTCTGGGCAACACGTGCCAATGCCTCACCACCTTTATTACAGAAGAACTTATTTACATCTAATCTAAATCTGCCCTCTTTTAGATTGAAGCTACTTCGTCATGTCCTATCAAAACAGATCCTGCTTCAGAGTCTGTCCACTTCTTTCTTATAGCCCCCCTTCAGATAATGCTATGTGCAAACATGCTATATACAAATACATGATATACAATCATATCATAGCTATGGCGATGTACAAACTATTGCACTGATTTGTTTTTAGTAGTACACAAATGCACTAGAAAACCTTAAAAGTGAAGCTCCAGGACTATTTATGGAAATACAGCAATGCTACCAGAGCTTCATTTGCTTTTAAACATATGCAGTCTTGGATCCTCAGACCGCAAGCATTTTACTGGCACACAAATGACAAAACTGCTCAGCCTCTTTTGCAAAAATTTCCGTTGCTCCTATGACATTCCAATTAGGTCTGCTACTAATAATTGTCAACCTTATGGATGATTTCACATAATTTACATGGGCAGAAATATTCCCTACAAGTCTGCGGTTAGAACTGAAGTAACCAACCATTACTCACTTTCACACGGTAATGCAGTCACAGCTCATCTTGTTAACTTTAATCTTCAGTGCCCAGCCGTGCTGCCCTGGTGACACTTCTCTGTGCTGAATTACAATAAAGCACACAAGTGTGTGCAATATGTGGACCAAGAGCAGCTGTCCTTAGATCCAATGCGACCCCGTTCCCAGCTGAAGGCTCTCCTGAAGTCTCTCTTATGGAGACTTTTTCCCTTTCTGTTCCATACATGAAGAATATCCACTTTTTAATTCTGATCATATCTGAGACTTTCTTTGTAATATAAGGAAAATGATGAGTTATCAATATAGTATGGACCAGGTATTAAAGCACACTGAAGGGGATCTCAAATAGCATCTTGTTCCAACCTCCTGCTGTAGGACAGAGTTGCCAACCACTGAAAGCATACTTAATCTAATTTTATTTTTATTCTTTGCAATTGTACTATTATCTTAACTTTCTAACTTATTTCACTAAGAAGAAATATGTGATGGTCAGTGCCACATGCAAAATTAACTCTCGGCCTCACAATCAGCTTCAACAAAAGATGATGAACTTTTAAGAAATACATACCTATTCCGAATTTTAGAGTGGGAAGCTTTCGATCTTGCAGTGCAATAGCAAGGAAATCTCCACTTGAAGTTTGCAGCCAGTGCTCTGCTTGCAGATGGGAAGCTTTCCTTCTGCACACCCACTGCAGAGCAGGCACTGGACAGGAAGCTTGGGTGCTGGGGAGGACCCATCTTTGATAGTAATTTACAATGATTTATAGCTGATCCCTGGAAAACCTACAGGTGCTGCCAATGGCAGAGCAGAGCACACAGGAGAGGTGTCAGCCCTGTCCTGAGCTGCTGCATGGCAGTGCAATCCACTCTGAGCAAGTGGTCGCATTCCTTTTCAGAGGTGGGTGAGATCATTTATCATCTATATATAGACACGTTCAAGTACAAAATGATGCCGATATTTTTTCTTGCAATTGTTCTCAACATATGCTTTTCCATTTCACATTATCACAGTACCAGAATGATACGTTAAACATTTAACAGACTATAATACAAACTAGTTGTGCCACCCCTTACAAACGTGGACTTGAAAAGTTTCTCAAATTTTAAACTTTTAGAAATAATAAAAAAGAGCATTGATAGGTAAATAAATTTCCTCTTAACAGTTGATCAGGCTCAGTTTAGTTACTCAAGGTTTACAGGATTAAAAAAAAAAATCTCCTTATGTTTATATATAATAACACATTAAAGTAAATGGAATACAGCCAGCAAGGCAGACCTGTCTTGTATATTCTCCGCTCACATATAAGCCATCTGCAGCTGGGAAGTTTCACTGTTAGAAATCCATTAATGAGATCAATACAAGTTATATCCACAAGGGATTAGCTGGCTAATAGGCTATCAAAGGCTCTTGGATTCAGCAAACTGTTTTTGTTTTTGCATGCAGTCATGCCTAAATATGCCCTTCCTTTCCTCCTTTTGCCATTCAAAACCTGGAAATGAAGGCATTCCCATTTTCTCCAGTGCCAACTTTCACATAAACACACACAAAAAATAATCATAAAATAAATAGACTCAGAGATTCTAAACTTATCTTCAGCAGATGTTCTGGTTATAACAAGAGGTAGGTAAAAGGGAAGGATCTCTGCCAGATATTTCTTCTGTATTTATTAACTGACTTTTTCCCTGCTTGCCTTTGTGGCTGTCTCAGGCTTAGCTCTGCACTTATCAGTTTTACTTCTGGTCCCTGAGCAAGCCCTTCTGCAGTCACCCTCCTATACCATCTCCTCCCATCTTAACTTTTATTTCTAGAAAATAACAGGGACAAGTGAGAAAATAAATTTCCAGATAGCAACAATAGCTCTAAAGACACTCCCTCCACTTTCACGCTTTGGTGTGCAGAAACAGAAGGACAATAAACACAGAACCGCTGAGCACAAGGGTCTGCTTGTTTCTCTGGAGAAGAAAAACCATCAAAACCATGCACATTCACCACAGAAGAAAGAGTGCCTTTCTGGTGGGGTGTCAGCTCACATGACAGATACAAGTTGACATAACACTGCAGTTATTTATCACACAGATGTTTAAAGATAACTCTTAATAAAAAATGATAATCACACACTGTGACACAAACCCACCAGACCATGAAAGCTAATATTTACTCAATACTAAATACCTAATGGTTATGCAAGCTGCTCAGGAACCAAATTCAGTTGCTGCTTTACTGCCTGGAAAGCCAATGTTTCAGAGAAAATGGATTATTTGGATTATTTCTTTTTTTTTTTTTTTTTTTAAACTGAGTTATTCAGCCTTTACATTTTCCATCAAATAGTCACAGAACACAAGTTTTCAATTTTCAGAAATACTACAATGTCAGCACTTAAGATGCCAGAAAAACAGATTTCCACCTTTGTATTTATAGTTTTGCAGTATGGTTGGCTTTAAAAGAAATAGCAACGGAAGAACAGCAAAGACCTTGAACACAGCCCTGCCTGGGCACAGGAACGCGACTCAGAAGCTCAAGGGAAGAAGGCCCCTCACTGAATCCTTCGTCCTGCTTACAGATTGCTTTTCTGTCCCTTTTGCATTCCCTGCATAAAGTGGCCTCCACCCACTTCTCATCTGTTTATCAACGGCATCGACATGGCCATGCTATGGCCCAATGGCCCCATATATGCCACATAAGCTTTACATTTTTTAGCCTATTGTTAGTTTCAGTCCTTACCACTGAGACAGAAAGGCACTGCAGACTGCCATTTCTCCTCTCTGTGGGCACAGACACATTTGCAAAGTGAAGGAATGCATAACAAGTCCAGGATAGCTTGAGTACCTGGAAATGTATGAAACGTGGTTCTTTGCTTAAGCTAACATCACATTTCTTCTCCCTTACCTCTCAACACCTTGCCTCATAAAGCACCAACATAATCTGAATTCAAAGAAACTGTGATTTGCTTGAAAGAAACAACAAGCAAGGCAAAAATCCTTCAAGAAAATTATTTGCTTAGATCCACCCTCTATGAAAGCATAAATGCTATAAACAGCACAAAGAAATAAAGTTACTTTCAGATGCTGAGACATACGATGTCAGTAAAAGCAACATGCAGTACATGGATGAAACCCATAGAGTTTGTGCATACACAGTCATGTGATCTAAATTATTTGTAACTGATTACAAAAGAAGTCTTGGAATCATAAAACAGAGTTATCAGTATCAAGTTGAATGCTCATGGATGGTGAACGGGAAAAACAAAGTCAGGGATGATTAAACAGAGAACATCACCAGTCTCTGAGTAACCTGAAGGTCTGCCCACATCTTCAGTTCTACACATAGTTCTAAAATGGATTTGGGAGTATAAGGGGAAAAAAAAAACAACAACAACAACAACAACAGGAGAAGGAAGATATAAATAGCAGAGGTAGAAAATAGCTTCTTTACAAGGAGAGATTATCCAGAGGATGACTTTTCAGCCTGCAAGAGAGCTGATGGTGGAAAGGAACAGGATTATGGTCAGAAATCACAGATAGCAAAGACAGTGAATAGTGACAACACTTCCCATGACACACGAAATAGGGGCACAAAATGAAATGATCAGACTGCTTAAAAAAAGAGGGGGCAATTTTTTTATTATTATTACTATACAGTACATTATTAAGATGTAAAACTCATCGCCACAGGATGCTTTTTAAGCCAAAAGCATAAAGAGATTAAAATAAAAGCAATTAGAGAAAATCATGGAAAAAAAGTCCATCACGTACTATTAAGGACAAGGATGCAGACACAACCTCTGGCTCAAGAAATACCCAAATGTCTGACTGCCAGAAGCTGGGAAGGGATGCTTGTAGCTCCTGCTCCACACTGACCAGCAACAGATGCCTTGCAAAAAGAGAGTGAAGGACTGAACTATGTTCAGAGTCAGGAGAGTTGATCAGGAGGATCTTTGCTCCGACCCAGCACAACTGTTTTGATGCCCTTCTAAAAATGAACTGCTTTGTCTTTGAGAATCTGATGCTTACTAAAATCCAACTATACCTCCTCTCCTATAATGAGAAGGGGTGACCAGAAATTAACAGAAGTAGTACAAATGGCAATTATTTAAAGAGCAATCATTTAAACTAACTAGGTATATTTCATATTTTTGATTGTCGTTAGGCTGACAATTTCTACATGATTAGAAGACACATGGCTGAATTTATTGCTGCCCATAAGTTTGTGTCGATGACAGAAATCTTTACAAGACACTACAATAATGCTTCTCCGTTTAAATGTGCAAGAAAAATATCTGGTTAAACATGCAAAGGTTATTACTTGGAGAGGAAAAGAAATTTATAAAAGATGTGGAAGACCCCATCCTCTCTCTCTCATATATCAGTATAAACTAAGTCAGCTGCATGGAGTGGATATAGATCAGCATCACCTCATAAAGGCCAACTGAGATGTACCAGATTGTTTCAAAAACACAAATTAATATTTTAATTCTTGACAGTTTCTCTAAGGGCAGTGTGAAGTAGAAAAATCAATTACTAAAATAATACCTAATCAATAATTCAAGGCTATACAGAAATGCATGTACACCAGGCTGCACAAATCACTGTCAATTTTTTTCAGTTCTTCTGTTTCTGCTTTAATATTTCCCTAGAATAGTTTTAGCAAAGTGAATTATTCAGCTGGTTAAGGAACAAGATGAAGAAATTTCATCGAAGTGAGATTTGTTCCTCCTCTGCATTTTGAAAAAAATCAGGAAAGATGAGATTCAGGTAGGTGGACAGATCTGAAATGAAAGCATTTTGCACGAAACCTTTTACAACTTTCTAAGTTTTCAGTCTCTGAATGCGTTCACTCCACTTTCCTCAGTTACTTTTTCCAAGAGAGGCAACTAGGGCCCTCCTGTTCTGTTCTCCACAAAATACGGTGGATTAATAATGCATGTCCCTAAAATAAGATATAACACCAGATATTAACTTGAAACTTACCTTAATCAACATTATACTGACAGTTCTCACATTATGTATGTGCTCTCAGCAGCGATGGAGGGATATGAAAGTAGAAGGAAAGCAGAGAATGGAATGAATGTACCTAGCAGGTAACATCTTCGCAGGCAAAGATGCTAGAGGAGTCCTTGCAAAGAAAACGTTCCTGATCAGAGTTGTATTCCAGGTATTTACTCCTCAGTGATGTAAATCCTACCCTGTTTACAGCTTTAACATGAGAGGGCTTTCATCTTCACTCCTTATTGTGAATTTCTTCACAGTAAACTGCAGCACAGGGCTCCGAAATGATCTCACCATACACAGCATAGTGTTTTGGTGTTGGGAAAGGAATGATTTTGGGGCACTTGGTCAGCACACTGTTTCCCAGTGAGGCAATGACAAGCAAATGGTAGAAACAACCATTTTAAGTGAAAATGGATAGATAAGAATCCCATCTTTCCCTGTGCCAGATTACTCTTCTAAATGCTGCAACAGAACATTTATCTTTCATATGGAAGTCACCTGCAGCGCAGCTTCCAGCATCCAGAGGAAGGCTTGCCTATAGCTTTTCCTAAGGGAGAAGGTTGATTTCTCATACTTAGCACGACAATGGCATAGTGTTCATTCTGAGAGGCCTCACTTCCCACAGTTGGTCCCAGTCTCCCCAGAACATAACACCTAATTCTTAATACTTCTGACATTCAGGTTCTGAAACATTAGGCACGCATACTGCAAAATATTACTTTGCTCATTTAAAGTTGAAAGCATGTCAAAGCAGGTAAAGGTGCTAAGTTCCCAGGCTCAAACAACATACGGGTTGAGTTGTTGTTTCACACTCCAAGCAAATAAAACAGAAATGCATCAGCAGCACAGCCCACTGCTGTGCTGTAATATGGTTCTATTGCTAAAAAACCCCAAGACTCATGGAATATTGTGTGGTTTCCAGCAGCATTATCGTAGCCAACAGAGACCAGATAATCCTTCCTCTTGCTGAAAAAATCCCTATGTCTAGATCAATATAATGCTGCTTCATTGAGCCCTTAATTTTGGACACAAAACTTGTAGGAAAGGCCTGCAGGAAAGGCACAGCTTCCGCTCCCACTCTGGGTAGAACAGCTTTTGGTTACCATGGGAACACATCTTCCTGCAGTTCTGAAATCTCCCAGCCACCACGATGAGTTCACTCCAGCACCCTGAAGTAATTGTGTCTCGGAACAATTCACCCTCTCCTCTAGTGAGTGCGCACACAGGTGTGCAAGCACACACTGACTGAAAGCAGTTGACTTCTGCTCTTCCACCAGTCCAGGCTCATGCAAGACAGGCTGTCTTCTTTTACTTCAGCTTTCCCTCTGGTTGTCCCTCTCAGGGACCAGGAGAATTAATTCTGGTCCCATTAGGCTATCATAAAAATCTACTATTCCCAGCGTGACAGTGCTTCTGCTGCCTTTTGCCACTGTTCCTGGGGTTCTGCTTTACACTTATCTTTAGCTTCTTTACCACTTGTCAGCAGAATTTGCTTGTCCAGAGTTAAATGTTGCCTGCTGATCCCTTTCGGTCTCCCGGCCACAAGATGGGAGCTGCCAGAGCCCATCATCCTGCTACATAAATTACTGCAGCATTTGGGGTTTGTGGGGTTTGTTTGCTTGCTTGTTTTGGCACAGACATACATCAGCCTTCAGATCTGAGCCCCTGGCCATCGCCCTGAAGCAGGAACAATGCAAGCACGGACCTAGCTGGACTGCTAAAAGGAGCCATGGAAAGTAAGCAGCACTGTGAACTCTTGTGCTGCTGGCTGGAGAGGCAGAAGTACAACAGAACCAGAGCTATGAACAACACAAGGGAAAATCCCTGAGAAAATGTTTTGTATTTTAACCATCCAATTTCAGCTTAAGGACACTAATCACATCCTCTCCAGAAGAAACCAAGGGGTTAAAATGCTAGCTGGGGGAATGCAGCTTGACAGGACTTCTTACACATTCCCACCTTGTTATTGTGAAAGAGCCTGACACTTTCCTGCCTGACCATCATCATAAAAACATGAATCATTTTTGATTCCCTAGACCACTTGAACAAATTTATTGCATCTGGGAGTAGTAACTCTCCTCTGACAATTGAGTATTAAAAGGAAAAATCAGTAAAGTTTCTACATTCACGGAATCTTCTGCTTCAAACACACATCAAATCCTATTTGGAAACGTGGATGCTTCACCTGGAAGCTGAGAAACGTGCTGTAGAGAAGTTATCTGTGGCACAGTTTACTGAGGACTGTCCATTACATATTTGATTAAGCAGTTTTGTGAGGGAAGAAGAGACGGCCCATCCTTCCAATTGTTCCTCACAATGAAAGTTTTACATTGTGCCAGACTGCAATTAAGCGCACAGAGAGAAAAGAAGACATTTCAGACAATCCTTACAGAAAATGATTATTCAGCATCACTAATTGTAGTGATTAATAACAGACTATCTATCTCCAGGCCAGCAAACGTACAAATTATTAAGCAAGAAATAGTCTACTCTTAGACAACAAGGAGAGCAACAACTGAGGGAAGATTCCCTTATCAATAAACTGATGTCAGTATCAGCATCACCAGTCTATGTCTGCTTTTATCTCTGGGCCTCAGTGCACATAATCAACGTTAATTAGCCTTGTGAGATACCCATTTTATGGGCATGGAGCAATTATGTCTACTTCATGCACAGCAGCTAACGGGCACACTCAAGGTCAAAGAAGAGTTCCAGAATCAAGCCACCAAATCCATCCAGCAACTCATTTCTGTTCCACCAGTAATGTCTTTCATTATTATTTATTAGGTAAGTTCTTGTGCTTGGGTGGACTATCTGACTAAAATTTAGAGGACTTGGTATTCCCCACAGTTAGGAACTGCAAAGCATTCCCCTTAGTATCAATCTGTACCAATAAGCCACTGAACAGCAAGTCTCAGAAACAGCATTTGAAGCCTTAGAAATTTGATTTTCCCACAATGGTGGTCAACAGGAATTCACATTTAATGAACACCTAATGCATGACATAACCACCGAGTTCTCATTCTCTTCCTAAGCTGCAGTCACTAGAACAGCACAATGAGACTATAACCCACCAACACCATTACAAAACTGAGTTTTGTGTAAATGATTGGCAATACACCATGATTGAGAGAAGGTAGGAGAGTTACCATAGCATCAAATGAAGAAGAAATGAGCCTAAAGACAAGATTTGTAATAAGACCTGGCATAGGCACAAAGGCAAATTCTGCTCAGTGTATCAGGTACAGGTAGGTGTTTCCTTCTAATGCAAAAGAAAGAGAGAGCAGTCTTAATCAAGACACTCTAAATGCCTGACACTTTCAGTTCTGCCACTACCTTGCAGTATGGCCTCTCATATAAAGCTCTGCCCTTGTGCTTGTTCCTGCAGTAATAAAAATGATCGGAACAACCCTTTCCAAGTCTAGACTCCTCTGCTTTTCCAGGTCCCTCACCATCCAGTCACTCAATTATGTATGGAACTGCAAGAATGAAAGATATCTTTTTTTTTTTTTTTTCCTCAAACTAAAGTAGCCAGATGATCAAAATGAGAATCCTTAGCAAAGATGCTCTTCTTTTTCTTTTTCTTTTTTTGTTTTTATTTTTTGTGAAGTTGACTGAGCAATTGCTTTATTGTTATTAGCTTCAGACACCCAAATCATCTTCTGAAGATTCAGGTAAATTTAGAGGCAAAGTTACCACTTCAAAACAAAACAATGCAATTCACTGAGATCTCCTCTCATGCTGCTTTCCTTAGATAAAACTGAATAAATTTGTGGATCAAACCAACAGTTCCACTTCAGAAGCTGCATTTTCACCATCTTTTTGAGCTTGAGACATTCACTAATGCTTTCTGCTCAATTTTACCTTCCTATTTACACAGAAAACAAATCAGCCTTTAATTAGGTGTGCATGACTGTGAGCTACTATGTAGTCGCACCATGTGGAGATTTAGAGTATCTTAATGCATCACAGCTTCCCAAGGCTTGGAAAACCTTAGATTAGTAACACTTTATAGATGCAAATGTATGACATGCCACAGGACCCTTTCACAAATACAGCCTGCAGGCACCAAATAAACAAAAGGATCTTAGGCACATTTGAAGGTATACAGAGTATAGAAAGTGTTCATTCATTGGCAAGTTGGAGGATTGGACTATATTATGTACACTGAGCAGCTTCCTACAATTGCATCCCATCCTTGCTTCCCATCTTGGGAATATCAGTGGCTCAACTTACTTGGAAGAACATACCCAGCACAATGGCACTATGCCATGGTGCTCAAAGGCACACTAGCACTGAGCCTCTGCACCCCTTTCCCCTAAAACAGAGAAGGGCAGCAGAGAGGCAAAGGGACATATCGCGTGGCAGGCTCTTCCTGCATCTCTGTGTGTGGCTGCATTTTAGAAAATGAAAGCCATGCTTGGCTTTGCATCCTCATCTTCTACACAAGTCACGCACAAACAAGGGAACAAAAAAGATGTGTTTGCCACAATTCTATTAGAAACACAAAGACATTGTTTTGGTGGATAATTTGTTTGCTTAGAAAGCTCAACTCAAACGCAGGAGCAGCACTGTGAAGTCCTGCAACTGATTTAAACAGAAAAAAAAAAGCCTCATATTCAAAATTATGTTGACAAAAGCACAAAGATCGTGGGCTTAATTTTTAACATCATGCTGAACTGAACCTAATTTGCCCATGTAAATACTTCATTTTCTCATCCAAGGTAATTTAAACCAGAAGATGGGACTCTGCCTAAGGTTACTGTGTTCAAAAGCAGTCGCACCCACAGCAGATACCCATCCTGCATGGAAACGGGACCTGGCCCAGTTCTCCCAAACTTTTGTTTGTGAATAAATAGCATACAATGATTCTGCTGTGCCTATCTCATGGCTTAACCTTTGGGGACATGTTACATACACATATCTCACGCTGTTCATTTTCTATGTTTCCAGATAAGAGTAGGTGAAATCTGGAAAAAGGAGCACAAACAATCGCCTGGAAGTTGTTAGAGCTGTACTCATTTATGAAGGAAAAGCAGTCACATCTGTGCTGCATAAGGATGTGTTGGAAGGCCAAGATACAATTTTCTCATTGGTGATTTGAACATAGCTTTAGCCAGAGAGATTTCATCTTCACCCATGCTGCAAATTGAGTTAATTTTTCAGCATGCCAAGGGGCAATTTGTTCTGGTAACATCAGCTGCAGCTTCACTGTATTATCATGTACCCTTTAGAAGAACACTGAAAAATGAATTACTCACCCTAACTTTAACAACTGCTTCATTCTCAAATCAAGCAAATAATATTAACCCTAAATTACTCTGCAATAGACATTAAGTCAGTATTTACTCCAATGAAAAACTAAGCATCTGCTTAGACACGCAATTCAGTGACAGGTGTTACCTCCAAGAGTGAGAAGTGCTGAGCTGAGAACGGGTACAGTTTCACAAAGGGACTGCTCAGCTAAAAAAGCATTGGCACGGCCCACACAGGACACAGCAAGGGAGTGTTTGTTTAACGGAACTGCTAAAGTAGTGGTGGAGCAGTTGGCAGGTGCTGCCACTCACACAGCACAGGGAGATGGGAAACATGGGAGGACTCCAGCCTGCAACACTCCCTGGGATAACAGCACGTCCACAGGGACAAAGACACTCATAGTCTACAAACTGCCTCCTGTACCCATGCTGCTGGAAACTTCACATTCCCTAGACAAACAAAAAACCAACATGCTCCACCGATTTTGCATTTCTTTGGGGGAAAGATGAGGGAGGGAAGTGGCTGTGCTCTAGCTGCAGAACCACTTGGCACACACAGCGAAACCAGCTCGTCTGCATTTCTGACAAAGCAATCTCAGAGCAAATGTCCACTGAGTTCAGTGAAAGTTCCAGGATACAAAAAAATATCCCTGAAGTCATTTCCAAACTGTTTTGCTTTGCGGAATTGCAGACCCCAAAACACAATTTTCTAGCAAGGACTTTCTCCATGCTTTTCTTGCAGTTGCCCATCTCAGCTTTTCAAGTCCTGTATTCTTCTTGCTTTCTCAAAGAATATTTACACTTGAGGGCTAGGCTATCATTTATATGAGCTAAGATTACTGAGTTTTAGTCAAAACAGCTAATATTTCCACTTGGAGACACGAATACCTTAGAAATACATTGGGCAGTTACTCTCAATACACCCTTTTTCCTCTGATGAAACTACGTTGTTCTGCAGGCATCCCTTAGCATCTAACGAGTCTCAAAGGCATCCTCTTCTCCACATTGTTGTCATAGTCACCTTCATCTAGGAAGAAGGGGAATTAATTCTAACAGTTTCACTAATAATGAGAGGTCAGCTCAATGCAAAGCAGACATGCAAACTACCTTCGAGGACTACTTCATTCAAGTGAAGTGCTTCTATTCCCCATCAGAGTGCCCTATCAGTCCCTGTGTCCTCTGACAGATTGCCTCAGTCCTCTCCTGTCGTCTCGAGCCTGTCTGTCCCTGACTATAGCTTAGCACATGCCTACACTACGGCTTGAAGTATAACGGGTCCTCACAAGGGGCACTGGGCACAAACTGGAATGTATGAAGTTCCATGTGAAGATGAGGAAAAGCTTCTTTACTCTGAGAGTGACTGAGCACTGGAGCAGGCTGCCCAAAGGGGTGGTGGAGTCTCTTCCTCTGCCGTTACTGGAAACCTACCTGGACACTTTCCTGTGTAATTTACAGTAGGGAATCTGCTTGAGCAGGGGTGTTGGACCAGATGATCTCCTGAGGTCCTTTCCAACCCCTATGACTCTGTGATCTTATAATTTAATAAAAGAGAATTTATAATTGGAGCCTGGGTAATTGCTAGAAATAAAATCTGGTTTAAATATGATGTTTTATTTAACATTCCCCTTATTCAAAATGCAGTGCCCTATTTATGAGCTGGTTAGAAGGTTTTATAGTGTTTAAAGAAAATCTGCTCGCATTAGTAAACCACCAACAGGACAAGTCTTGTGCAGACAGCTATAAGACATCTCACAGTAGTTGCGTCAAACACTGCTTTCACTGTTATTGTAGTTGTAATATCAGTACTGTAGCACAGCTCAGGAAGAACACAGAAGAACCAGATATAACCTGAGAAAACTGTAAAGATGCTTCTCTTTAAGATTTGACTAATGATAGAAAGTAATATATCGAGCCAGTGACAGTCTTCTCTAGACCAATAAATAAATAAACGTGAGCAGAAAGCCCTGTCTCCATAATATTGTGGTCTTATAACCTCCCTGTGATGCATCTTTGGGTCTGACCCTACCACCAGCAACCACGTGAGCATGTCCTACATAAACCCCAGTTATTTCCTGAAATCCCTGGCTCTTCATTGGGGTTAAAGAATGATGTCAACAGTGGGTTTCTAGCTGTACGTGCTAAGTTAAAAGGATGCAGGTCCAGCTGCTTGTGTGCCTCTCAGGATCACTGAGTCACAGACCACTGCATCGTTAATACAAATCATCCACACTGTGCTGAACTGTAATTTTAGTGTTTCTGTTTGCAGTGCAATCTCGGTCTGTCAGCAGCACCATTTGGTGTCTGTGATTGGGAGTGGGAATAGGGATGGGTGTGTGGGAGACAGGTACAGTGAAATAAAGGCACAAACTAAGCAGTGATGAGTCTGCCCATCAGTGAAAAAGGTCCTAGGGTAGAGGCTAGAGAGCAACGGTAACCATTCAGCAGTAAACAGATGACCTAGAAAACATTCCTCAAGTCCATTTATGTATGTTTTCCCAATATTTTTCTTACTCCACATTCACATCCAATACACCAAGAACACAAGACTATTCAAGTGCAAATTGAAGAGAAAGTACTCGTTGTGCATCCATGACAAGGCCCCTAGCTACTGCAATGTGAGCCCATATTACCCATCATTACTCATCACAGGCTGAGATGTAATTGTGCTATCGACTGTGATCCTTTTCTCTCATCATCACATTACAGGATGCTTGAGAGACACTAGTACAAAATAGTAAGAGAACAACAGTACAATATATGCTCCACTAAGCATTGGGCATCTCGTGCCAGGGACTGCTGTCTCAGTCTGTTCCCTTTGCTTTCCCAGCTTTCATGTGACCTTTTTGCTTATCCCAGTTTCAGCATTTCCAGGGTTATTCTTCCTTGGAAGGTTTATCTACACAAAGCCTTTATTTTGCAACAAGGCATAGCTGTAAAGTGCAATGCCTGTTTTAGAATATGAAATAGAAAATTAAATTACTTTTGTAAAGTGTTTTTTTGTTTTTTTGTTTTTTTTTGCAAGAGCTAACTTGAGTCACCTTCAGAAATTCAAAGACAATGGATGAGCTGGAATGGACCCCAACATGTTCCAAGACCCTGCCATGGACTGGTTGCCACCCACCAGATCAGGTGGGCCAGGCCTCCGTCCAACTCAGCACCTTGAGCACCTCCAGGGGTTGGTAAAGGCTTCACACAACTTCTCTAACCTGTTCCAGCACCTCTCCTCTTAGAGCCTACTGTTGCAATGTGAAATCCCAGCAGCCACAGTGACTTGTCTCCAGCCCTGGCCTGGACATCCCAGGAGAAACATCTAAGAGAGCACCGGTGATGGGCATCTAGCAGAGGCTGCAGCATCTCTCACTGTCTTACCCCTTATGTAAATATGCAATGTTGCTCTGCTTTCCCTGTTATGATCTTTCTGCTGATTGCTGCTAATGGTAATTTTAGTTTCTATTGAGTCACAGCTAGACTGGTATCCTGTGATGTTTACAGTCTCCTGCATTGTATATTTGGAAATGCTAATAATTTCTGAAAGGGAGAAAGGAATTGCCATTCAAATTGCTCACGGAGCATGAAGAAAAAACACCATCATGTCAAGATTAGCTGTGGGTCTCCAATATTACCCTTTAACTACTACTAAGCATCACTGTCACGGGCTCTCACTGGAGAAAATCTGAGGCTCTCAAGTGCCCAAACCACTGTTTAGACTTAAGTTTCATCAAGTGCAGGATTTGAATCTGTCCCCAGTACCCACTGTGATCACTGGTTGTGCATGAAAGGATTGTTTCCACCAAGAAACTGACAAGGATGATCCTTCTGAGCAGTAACAGGCTGCACAGTCAACATGTGTGATGAATCTAGCAGCACTTCTATGGACAGCCATGATGCCTGGGAAGAAGGAGGAAGTACAGATATGCACACATGCCTATACTTCTGGATTCTGCTTTCTTTCCAGCATCAACTGCATTCTGTGCACTCTACTGACTTTGAAAGGCACACCCTGCACAAAGGCACACAACCGACTGCATTGCACATGGCTCAAGAATCGTTTTTCAATGTAAATTAACAAGTATCTGCAGTACCGGTGCTCTCAAGGGGAGGCAACGAACGGTTCTACACTCATCTCTCTCGTTATAGATTTTTTTTACAGCTTATCACATGAATAATATTTCTGCTCTTAAAAGATAAAAGACCTGTGTCAGAGAAAAAAACCACTGATTTCTCCTATGCACTTAAAACACTACGTTAATTAAAATGCAACATGTCACACAAGTAATTTTAAATCTTCTAACACAAGATGAACGCCTTCTACAGGGACACACTCAGCTATCACAGACAAAGCTTTCACAACTGTTTTGTACAGACATTGATGGCATTTTGCAGCATCATACTTCATACTGGGAATGAAATAAGGGCAGGGTATCATTCTACCTCCACCAAGAGGAATGATCAGAAGTCAGAGTTTAAGGACAGGATAAACTGAAGGGATTTTGTGTCACCCCTTGGCACTCCTGCTTGTGTTTAGACCTTTGAGCCTTTCCAAATTACGGCAATCCTGCAAGGATGTCTTATGGCCTGCAGCAGAGTTCAGATCCCATACTGCATTACGGATTCTAGATGCACTACAAAATCATTGCCCTCTGAAGGTTTTATGCTGGAGAGATCCTGCTGCAGCCACAAAAGGAATTAGGGCATTTACAGCTCTTTGCAGCAGTTTGAGATGAAGTAGTGTCAAAAGGGCAATGATTTCCTCTGAAAAAGCTGACAAAACGGCACTTAAAAACACAATGCAGAGTGCTCAGACTCATTTAGTCTGATACTCAAAGGACAGCACGAACCTACAGTTAAAAACTATTATTATTCATGTGCATCAGGGAACAGTTACACACCTGTCTAGGCAAATCTGGCAAAGTATAAAAGCAAGCGTAACAGGAGCGAGCATACTCTGTTAATATGGTTAAGAACAGAAATAGCAAAAACACTCCCAGAAAATCTTAGGCCTGTTGAGACAGACGTTCTGATTCAGTAAGAATCGGAGCACCTGAAGCCACGCTCCCAAGCCCACCAGGCCAATCCCAGTTGCCCCCAGAACCTGGAAGTTACATTCAGCAAAATAAGACCCAAAATAATACATCAAAAAGGCTGCGATTAAATAGAGAAGGCGTCTGCAACGGGCACACTTGGTTCGTTTTGTTATAACCGTGGCTGCTCCTGGGAGAGAGGTACCAGCAAAGCCCTCAAACACTCCCACACTGAGCCTTTAAAAACGCTCCCATGTGCTCAAGAAGTCCAGAGTTGTTACTGCCCCCGTGCAATTTCAGACTTACAGACCTTTGTCCACGAACATTTGCTAGCTCAACCAGCTGGAAGACTTGAAAAAAAGAGATTTGTATTAAGGATTTAATTCGGATTAGGAATAGAGCCCACAAATCTGATGGAACTCCAAACACCCTTTCTAAACAAAGTGAATGACTTTTAACAGCAACATTTTTCTTGCCTAGAGATCATCCAGCAGAACAGAAAATGATTTAGAAAAGCTTGAAATTGAAGTTTTCCCTGGTATCAATCTGAATTTTAATTCATTTACACGCAACATGTAACTGCAGTAGTTAGCCCACATAAATATGGCTAACCAGATTACTGGAGCAGCAACTCATTGAAAGTTCAACAGATTTCTCGAACATATCAAACATCATTTTCTAAACAATAAAAAGACCAAAGCTTTCATCTTCAAAAGTCACTAACGTCTCCAGAGACAGAAAAGGACATTTCTGATGAGAAAGATAAAGAGGTACAGTAAGTCGACAGAAGTTCTTTTGATATCAAAACAGATTGATGATGTTTGACCTTAGCAGCATAGATCAATTAAAAAATGAAAGCACTTTGAAGAGTCCTTTTAAAATCACAGACCCATGAGAAATCATATGTAGTTTCAGAGCTTGGACTACTATCTGACAACCAGAAGGTGGGAATTTTGCATTCTCATTCAAACTGACAAGCAGCGTTATATTCCTAATATTTGAATACATTAAGATGTAAAAGAGGTTGTTTCTGATATGTAAAAAAAATTATCTCCCAAACACTGTAAGAAATTCTGTATAAGTGACACAACTCAATACAACAACCAATGTACACCCGAAATACAGGCCTCACTCGTGGTGTTTAAGTTCCAGCCACCAACATAAGGCTGGTATTCTTTACAGAGGTAAAAAATAAATAAATAAAAATAAATAAAATAAAATAAATGCTGTTTTGAGGCATTTGATGATCCTTGGGGTCCCTTCCAACCCAAGCCATTCTATGATTAAAGATCAAAGTGAAGATTAACCTGCGCTGCAATAGATGGTAGACTAGTAAGACCTGTGAAGTGTGGGCTGGTCTGTTTATTTTTATGCAGGTCAAATGCTGCAATACAATGGGAACAGCGGTGTTAAATTCCTGCTTGAAAATTATTGCTATCAATACATTTCCATCCAGATGATGTTTTGGACAGTTGGCTATCAGCAGTGGGCCATGCAAAATGCTGGAGTGGATTCTAATCCACTGTCTTTTGCTTGCAGAAGCTCAAACCTATCCCTACCAGGGGAGGTTCAAGTTGGATATCAGGAAAAGGTTCTGCACAATAATATTCTACGACTCTATGAGTATCTTCTGCCTACCACTTTCATTCTTCTTTAAAATGGCAATAGTCACTGCCCCAATTGAGCATTTCTTAAATGCAGTGAGGAACAGGGCTGTTTTAAGCTCATTTTCTGTGAGGCTAACAGTCCTATTCTGGGCTAAATGCGTTTGACAAAGTTCATTTTCCCTAAACATTTTCAGGAACTCTTCATAAGGTAAAAACAGTGAAGCATTACTCTGAGAAGCACCTTCTCCTGCATGTTAATGTATTTCCTTATAACTCTGCCTTATGAAGTTAAACACATGCTCAGAATGAAGTCTTGCTGAAGAGCTCATCAGCTTCAAGCAGACCTGGTTTCCACTCCTGACCAAGCACCAGTTAGGCAGCTTCTTTACAACATGGCATACAAAACATCTGCCCAGCGAGGCCCAACTGCTCCTGCTGCCTTTATTTTGATAGCTCTTCAAGCATAATTAACTGCTTTGTCACCATATTCATTCCAAACGCCCCACAGATTAAACCCAGCAATGTTATCCCCCGTCCCTCCAGCACTTTCCATGGCAGTGCACTGTTTGTTCCCACGTATTATCAGCACAAGGCGGTGTTACGCCACTGCTGATGCAAACAGCTGGTCAGTTTTTAGGATGGGTGTCTGTATTATCATCTGCTGTTCCTGCACAATGCACAGTACATCTGATTGCCTTCAGTCCTGCTGTCAGCAGAGCTACCCAGCACGCAGCCCACGCAAACTTCCACTAGAAACACTCCGGCACAAATCAGATGGAAAAGCATTATATCATAAGGCAGACAAAGATACATCTTATAATATGTAAGATCATGTCTGAATAATGCAGTTAGCCAGATGTTTTACGGCCTAATTTTCAGGGATCTTAGTACCATCTGCATGTAAAATCTGAATCTGTGTCTTGCAGGGAAGCCGTTAGCCAAGCTTGGATCTTACAGCATGCTGCAGGATTACAAAATAACAGCAGTGTCTCCTGCAGTGAGTTAGAGCTTGGTATCTGTGCGTAAGGGTGATGGTTGGACTAGATGATCATAATGGTCTTCTCCAACCTTACCAACTCTATGATTGATGGATATATGACAAATAGAGGAGAGGTAAGTCAGCAACAGGGATGAAAGTAACAACGGGATGCTTCAGTACTTGGCTACAGTTGAAGTACACTAACCTGAGTTGCATTTAAAATTATGATAGTTGACAGGGCAGCCTAAAAGCTTTCTTCCTGAGCACAAAGCAAGTATCTATCTGAAATGAGAACCTTACTTCTGCTTCCATGAAAGTTTCTGTTTCAAAACACTTTGGTAACATATTCCCTGTAGGAATCATCATCTTTGCTCTACATGAAAGATCCTGACCTGTTTATTTGTAAATTCACAAATTTGGAAATACCTCTACAGGAGATGGTCCATTTAAAACAACAACAGAAAAAACAAAAACAAAACAACAACAAAAAAAAACAAACATGCAAAACAAAAAAACCCAACCACCAAACAAACAAAAAAGACCAACAGGTTGCCAACCTAATTTAACTTACAAAGATAGAAAAGCACCAAACCTTGCTAAAGATGCTCAGAAATCCTTACTAACTACATCTGCTTTACAAAACCATGTTTTTGAGTAGTCACAGTTTGCTGTCATCGAAGAGCTTTCCCTCACTAAGCTTGCTGGAAGCCACAGCTCTGTAACTAGCCGGATATGTTCAGGGCCACGACAAGGTTTGAATCAGCATTTCCAAGGCTGCCCCGGGATTTCCCACGTTCCCAGCACAGGGTGCCCGAGTCCCATTATAGAGGCCGAGCAGAGCACAATCGCACCACGTAACGCCATTCCCTGGATCAATAACTCATTCAAGCAGTGGATGAAATAGCACAGCAGGACATTGGCTGGAAGCCCCAGCACAGGCCACAGAGAAGGATGCTTTTAGCACAGACTAACTCAAAACTCACAAAGGATGAGTTTGGCTGAGCTCCCCTGACATGAGCAGGGCTCTGTTAAATGAGGCTCTGGTTGAATATAGCGAAGTTATTAGGAGCACACACCGTTGTAAATGAACAGTCCAGAGGTCTGATAATCCTAGATTTTAACTTCCTCTCCCTGCATTTCCAGGCCTGAAATCTCATAGGCTTGTGTTATCAAGAAAAATTAAAAAAAAAAACTTTAAAAAGTACCAAATGCTATTTGCATTATGAGATTTCCATGGAAACCTTTAATGGCTTGCACAGAACAATATGTTCTTTAAATTAGCTAAACTCAGAGACCGTGCTTTGTCAGGAGACATGGACAGGCCTGTATTGCCACTGGCAGCACGCTTAATACAAAACAGTGTTTTGCACTTTCCTTCATGTGTTTATCTTACCTGTTACTCTGAAAGAAAATGACCCCACAGCATGGAGAGAGGATACTGAGTGAGTTACAGCTGGCTCGCACATTGGAAATACCCCATGGGCTGGGGGACCACTTGGAGAGCCAATCTCCTGCACTGCTCTGCTGGCCTGTCTGTCCCTGAAAAAGCCTGGCATTCTCTAATGCAAGACTGGACCAGGACCAAACAGTATGGAGATCAAAGCTGCAGGTCCAGTCACTGCAGGTCCAGGTTAGCTCCTGTAGTGCCCCCAGTACCTGCGGATGGGTTCCTTGCTCCTCCATGTGCCCACCTTGCCGGGTCAATGGAATTTGCTTCAGCTGCCAGAGGGCTCCGTCTAACATGTGTCACAAGCATTAGGAAAAAATCATTAGTATAAATTACAACAACAGCTGCCAAGGTCTGGAAAAAACTTTGTGTAGCTGCAACTGATAATTGTGCAATGCTGGCAAAATCGTATCAGAAAACAGATTATCACACACGCCCTAAAAAGGATCCTGCTCCGCTTCATTTTTGTTTCAAACGGTGTGGAGAAACCACACTTCCCAAAGCAACAGGTACTTCTTCTCAGCCACCTCTGCCATGTCTAAACACACACATGCTCGTTTGTTCTCCTATCATATCCACCACACACAAGGTGCGTGCTATAACATCCTGCTCTTGTATTTCCACCTGCTGTAAGCAAGGTAATGAGTTTGCAACAAAAATAACTGGATACTGCAGCCAGCTGAGTACAGTTAAGCTGTCTATCTTTTGCCACAGGGAGAAGAACACTTAAAACTGCGAGGGAGATGGCTTTTACAGAAGTGACATCCTTAATGCCACTACTATTAGGAGAGGGATGTAATTAGCATTGCCAAGTACTACTTGCTTCTTTCTTTAAGGCCTTTCTTTTTTTCCTCCAGTCACCTTAGTGAGTATTTCTCTGAACGTGAGTTAGAAGGGTGGGGGAGAAAAATGGGAGAAAATTAAAGGGAGAAAAAAGGATGCCATGATGTCAGTATGTCATCACAGAGCTGACTTGTAGGCACAAGATAAACCACTTGAGTTCTTTCTGTACCACAAATAGGCAGTGTTTCTAAATTTACTCCCTTCTGGCCTAATTCTGCTCGTCTTTAGGTCAAAGGTAAGTCTAAAAGTAGGAGCAGAGCAACATCAAAAATGCAAAAATGAGTATCCAAAAAACACTTCCATAAACACAAACACTGCCCCTCTAATGTAGCTTTCATTCAGCTACCTGTGGATCCTAACTAAATACCAATAATATGTTCTCAGTAAGAGACAGAGCCAACATCAGGAACTTTCCTTACCTAACGCATCATTACAATGAGAACATTCAGGGCCAGAGGAACTCGCTATTTAAATAAGCAAAAAAAGGTAAAGATTTTTCCAGCAACACGTCCAAAATGGCAGAGAGCTCAGCAGCAGATCTACCACCTTCCCCAGCCCTGGAGGATCACTCTCAGTCCCACAGTGTTCCACCTCCATCAAAACATCACTGTGCACTCTTCATTGATAAAAACATTAACAACAATTTCACACTTTCTTCCTGTGAAAATCAGAAAAGTTCCTTTCAAAAGGAGTTCTGGCACCCAGGCAGAAAAATTATTTATATCAAAGCTTAGGAAACCCGCTCCTCCCTACACAGCCACACCACTTAAACTATAAAGACTTCAGGCTGGGGCACTGTCAGGATTATCTGAACATATGACAGCTCGGTATTGGATTCCTCAGTGCTCTGTCTCACCCACACATACTCAGCTCAGTTACACTCCCAAAATTACAGGCATAGATAACACCATGCAAGGAAGTACACAGGGAAAAAAAAATCCATGTAGTTTCATTGGTGGTAAAGTCAAGAGAGATTACTAATGAAAAAATGGCAGCAAGAAAAACGCGCGTAGGGACAGAGGGCTTTTCTCATCCAGAGTTTCAAAGGGTAGCATTTCAAAAGAGGACAGAGTTCAATCACAGAGTCCAGAATTTCAGCAGAAGATAAATCCACTGAGTTTATACCACACGACTTTGTAATAACATGCCAGTCCACTCCTTGGATGCTTGTTCCCGTTCACGATTCTCCCTTCTTAAGCAATAAATCCAGTGGGTCTGTGTGCTGGCAGAATCTCATTTCTGGCATGTTTCTAGATAGAGCAGTGTTTGGGGCTTGTTTTCTTGCTGCCAACATACTTGTGCCTCCAAGGGAGCCTTTTGTAAACACAATGTCAGAAACGGCTTTTGAGATAGTTTCCCCAGGTAAAAAGTGGCAGATATAAACCCAGTGAGACAGTGGAAAAAACAAACACAACAACAAGACAAAGCAGGGACTACAAAAACCTTGCAGTGCTGATTAAATCATCAAGCAAGACAGAGGAGTGTGCTGTAAGATCTTCTTTGCATCAGCATAGTGTACAGAGAGATCAGTGAATTTCACAATGAAAGAAATGTCCACAGAAGAAGCTGAGTCATTTTTCTTGATTCTCTGAATCTTACATCCTATGCATTTAAAAGGAAAAAGGCACGCGTGTCTATTGCTTTTAATCTCTGTCATAGCAACATAAAGGGCACTAAGTACATACAATTTGCCTTGTGCAATAGGGTATTCCTTTGCATCTTCCCATACCAAAGTTCAATCACTGTGTGTTCTGATCTCTCTGATAACAAGTTCCCTGCCTCATTTTGATGAAAGTAGTCCAATACAACTTCACAAGCTGGCATGTGCTTACACATGCCAAGGAGGCTCCCAGATACTATTCAGTCCTTTTAGGCTGCCCATTAGCACTTGGAACACACGTGTCCAATTTACGGCAGTATGTATGAGATACCAAATGGAAACACAGCACCTCCATTTGAAGTACAGCCACAGGAGTCTGCTATCTGATTCTTCAGCAGGCTCAGTCAAAAGAACTCTACTCCTCTTCCCCTTCAACCCACTTCACACTACAAGCTGGCTTTGATTCTGCAAGCTATCAGTTAAGACTGAGCGTGCACGAAAGACTGTGTATTTGCAGAAAGAAGACAAAGAAAGCTTATTTTGCCTTACTCCTCTAGAAACAGCCTTAAACATTCAGACCATCCTCTAAACCTGATGGAAACAGGAAAGTGAAAGGAACAGCAACACACAAACATGCAGCAGAATAAACTGGAGAGCTTTGCAGATGTTATTTTACTTTTTTCTGCACTGCATATTCTAGCTGTATCCCTGCAGTAGTGCATGCAGATACACAGCATCAGCTCCCTGGCCAGAAGAACCATTGGCATTTGAAGACTGGTTATGTTTGGTGTGATAGTAACTGCACCTTAAGTCACTTGTAAGCAAATCCACTTGACTTAATGATTTCAGCATCATTGTTGGCAAGAGGAGCTCTCTGACATCCACTCTGGCACAGTAGTTAAAGGTTTGTTCTTGTCAACCTTCTTTCCTCAGAAGTACAGCCTCCAGCAGAACATGCTCCTGATCAGCACAGGGAGCCTTTGCAGTGCTTCTGCACTCAGCTGAGACTTGTCCTGTGGGAATGGCTGTACTGCAAGCCAAAAATTTCATTGCACAGTCTTCAATCACAAGGCTGGGCTTTCTTGCAAAACCACTCCATTTTGTAAGCTTTGGACGAGAAACAATAGGAGCTAACTGCATTTTAACAAATCCATTATCTAAAAACTACCCTGCTTAGGATCACACCACAGAAAACTCAGAACAGGGCAGCATAGGAAAGGATAATGCATACCTTGCGTGCACTGGGGCAGCACATATAGACTCCAACGTGCAATTCCATATTCATTCAGTGGAGGGCCTTTCTCTTCTACCCATCCTTCTCCCATCTCTAAATTCAGAATGAAAGTGAACCATGTGTTCCCAGTGCCATAGCCACCACCAGGTACACAAAGTCTCACCATATTAAAAATCAGAGATGCACCAGCTACTCTCTAAGACTACAGAGCACTGCTCACAAACAGGACCACTTCTATTTTACGGCTTAAGAGCAAATACCAGAATGACCCGTTCACCAAAGCACACAAAGCCTATTAAAATATGTTCAGTGCTTTTCATACCATAATTCTGACCTTTCCATTTTCCAATTATTTCTCTCGGCAACCAAAGAGATTTGTTTTATGACACTCATAATTTAGGGGACCTTGGCAAGTATGTACAGTACCTTTCACCACTGCCGCCATACAACTTGTTTGAAAGCAATAAATCAAGTCATAATCGTCCTCTGCTGATAAACAAAATGACTAGCAACTCACACTTTTATAGCTTAAAGGTACTAGTTATTTGAGTAATTCAAGTCCTACTTTCAGTCACCTGAACGAAACAAACATAAATACAAACACAAAGCAGCAGTGACGTGTCACACAAACATTGCTTATGATTTTATCACAGTCCTTCCCACTGTCATTTGGAAGAAATTTACTGGGTAGCAATTGCAAGCAACAGTATACTTCACTCAAAAAGCGGAAAAGCAGTTTTATTACTAATCAGGACACAGCCTACTCCTTTCCTACCATTTGTTTTTTATCAGCTGATTGAACTTTGGAAAAGCAAATGCTTTCATAAATTGGCTCAAGGGTGTTGCAGTGTCCTTGACATCTCTGCAAGCCTCGTGTCAAGGTCCAGTCCTGCACATGCTTTCTTCTCTGTGCAATCTGAGCAAAGGAAACAGAAATGCACTGCTGTAGGAACTTCACATCACTGGCACCTGCATAAAGGGTTGGGACAAAAATGAACCACTGAATGCACTACCATGACTGGATGTATTTTCTGTGCCATCAGGATGCAGGGACTGAGACAACTCCCTATCCCTGCCTATCCCCCCTGCATACCTCTGTTCCTTCAATACAAGGAGTGTGTCAATGAGCAGAGTGTGCAACGGCTGGAGTTGACCAGAGGCTTTTAGTTCACCATTGAAAAGGCTTCCATGTTTCACGAGAGGATGAATACTAGTGTGACCATGAAAGGAGTATTTTTACATCTAAAAAATATTGCAAGAAGTGGATCATATTTTTATTTCCAATTATAAAGACATTTAGTTTAATCTCCAAATCCAGAGCAGAGAGATTCTGCTGCAAAAGGCATGCTATTTCTGTGCCAGAAAGTTCATTTTTCTTCTTCCCAGAAGAACATATTTCTCATCCTGATGCCTTCTCCATACAGAAATGTGTAATAAAGACAGCACAGAGAAATACTGAAATTCCATGGGACCAAAGGAGCCACATCCTCCGCCTGCTGTGCAGTTCTGCTTAAGTGAAGCCACCTCTCTAACTGCCCAGGATCTGCCTCAGTAATTTGCTACCAGAAAGCCAAGAACTGCTTTAACAAATGTATTTCTAAGCAACTACTTTGTCTGCAAAGAGTAAAATGGCTATGGACAAAAGTATCAAGATTACCTTATCTGTAAAGAAACAATTTCTGATCAAAACTGTCAAAAATCTCTTAAGTTCTTAATGCAATTAAAAGAATAGAAAAAAAACAGTGTTGAAATAGTGGATGCTGTACATTTTTAACAGCACAAGTTAGATCTCAAACATCAACTTCATTTGGCTATGCGTCTATGCCACTGTCTCCTCTCACCCATAAAACCAGGATTTAATCTTCCCTTGAAGAACTGTTGAAAAAATGCATTGCTGGTTCCCATCTGTTCAACATCCTACCCACCTCATCTCAAAATGGGACGCCTTTCTCCTGGTACCCAGGAGAAGCAGCTGACTTGCGAGATCCTGCCTACAGCTGAACAATGCCTTCTTGAAAACTTATATTCATAGTTTAGAAAATTAATTCTAATTACCTGGCCTGGAAGATTGCTTGGAATTGAATACTGTATGCCATTATGTTCGGAAAAGACCTCTAAGATCATCTAGTCCAACCATCAAGCCATTCCCACCATAGCCATTAACTACTGACCTCACTGCCACATCCACATGTTTCTTGAACACCTCCAGGGACAGTGCCTTCATCACTTCCCTGGGCAAATATAAACTTATTTTTGGCGAAATACAGGCAGGTGATGCTTTGTTGTTAAAAACACATCTCCAGTGGAAGCACGGCAAGGAAGCAGGAAGGCAACACGTTTGTCCGGCACTTTTTTGTTGACTCTGTGACAATTTCATTGACTCAGAACTCTGAATTCTGACATCACCTTGTTACAAAAGAAGCATTTTCAGCCACATGTTATTTTTCTACGGGGGTTTGACTCATTCTTCCAAACTTTAATTTAGAATCAATTGTTTGCTGTGTTATTTTCACACATAAAAGGCAGCGCTGCCTCTTATTACCCCACAGAGATTTTTAAAAGCCTGGAATTTACTTGTGGGATAAGTAGTTCCTTCACTTAAGGAGAGCACAGAGATGGGGAGAAGCACAAAACACCTTCAATTGCTCCGATCACTTAGTTAGGCACTGGGGGTGTTTGGCTTTCTTTTTGTTTCAAGGAGCAGTTCTGGGAGCACTAGGGTTGCAAGTTCAGGCAACTTGAAAGCCAATAAAAGCAATTGATGTCACTTCTGAGTGGGTGGAAACTCTCTTCTGAATCCATTTGGAAATGAAATCACACCCACATTTCCATACTCGATAAAGATCACAGGTCAAATGACCACTGCTCAACAGAGAGGGAGAAATAGAAACCTGTCAATAAATAAATCTAACAGGTTTTCCAAGCTGTATAATTGTGCCATTATGCCGGAAACCAGAACTAAAAGACTTTTTAGTAGTCAGTACTCTAAGGCTGGGATATGCACAGGTAGGTTTTTCGTAAGGCAAAACTTATGACTCTATACAGACTTAACTTTAAGCAGTTCCACGAGTTCACCAAGATCAGTGCTGTACCTTGGTAAGGGCTGTCCCAACCCATCTGTGAATCAAGATCTTCCACAGGAACCTGCAGATAATGCTGGTTAGCAAATCAAGTATTGTCTCCAAGCTGGAAGACTTGCCACTGAACAAGTGATGAGAAGCACATACTGTCCAGAAACCCACAGTCAGCTGAAGCAACTTTATACCCATTTGTATGCTGGACTGACAATGCAGGTGACATCATCCACAAGCAGGGTGAAGATGGAATGAAATTTATCAAAACTAAAAAAAATAAAAACAAATCATATGAATTGTCCTGGATATGCAGCATTTCACCCTCTTTCACGAGGATCTCCACCCTGACAAGTGCCCTGTGAGCTTCAATGTGGTGAAAATAAGACTGAAAGTCTGAAATGGTTTCAAGGGAAAATTATGAGTATGGTCTCGTCTTGAGAGCAGACCTTAAGAAGTTCATTTATGCAGCTTAATGAAAGCACGATGAGGAGGCAATTATTCATACACAGAAAGAGAACTGATGCCACAACACTCTTAGTCATGCAGATGAAGGCAAAACAAGTTCCAGTGATCAGGATTTGAGGAACAAATCTGAGAAACAAAGGGCACCTTTTTACCACAAACATGTAATGGCTTACTAAGGACAACAGTAATTAACTATTATTTAGGGCCCACTTTAATTAAGACTGAGTATTTCTCATAAGGATCCTGTAATTCATCAGTATGCGTCCCAGCTTAAGCAAGAATCAATCGGAGGAGCAACACAGAGTATCACATACCAGGTAAAACTAAAACTACAAATTAATGCTTGCAGGGCTCTCCCACCCAGTCGCACACACTCATTCAATACGAGCTGCTCACTGTGGATATGCAAACAAGCTGTTATCATCCTCAGGCACACTCCCATCCCTGTGGAGGAGATGCCTGCTGCACCAGGCTGAACGCTAACACACACAGGGAAACCTGCCTGCACTGCCTTGAGATACCCGCATCCTCCTGCACAGAACTCTACTGCTCCTTCACCAGCAGCCCAAGAGCAAAGCACAGCTCTCTGCCCCATAAACACTTGATTCAATTTTAACAATTAGAAGTGATGTGGGTTTCCAGACAGTCCTAATTTTATAGATTAAAAACCCTTTTTGTTTTCCATAATCAATCACTACACATGGCCTGTAGCACCTTGCAGAAGCTAAGATGGATAAGTTCCACGGTTTTGGAGGGGAAAACTGTGGTGTTCATCAACATCCTATGATAAGAACAATGTCTAAAATTGATACCAGGACACAAAATAACACATGCAGCTTTATACGAAGAGAAAGCCCAGGTTTGAAGTCTTTGGGGTCTAGAATGAAGTTGTACTTCTTGCTCATGTTATACAACACTTCTCTAATGGCAGTGGGATATAACAGAACCAAGGAAAAACTAGCTGACTCAAAAAGTTATGACAAAAATCATAGAACAATTTCGGTTGGAAGGGACATTTAAGACCATCTAGATCATCAAATGTAGCACTAAAGATGCTTATTTCTAAGGACTGCATAAACTACACATATCCACACAAAAAGCTAGATGTGCAGTGGTGGGGTTCATCTTCCTTTCGTTATCAACCATTCAGAACAAGCTATGCTGCAGTGACTTTGCTGCTGGCAAATAACACACTACTCCTAAACCTTATGCAATAAAAACTCCATAAGACATTGCTATTAAATTATCTCAAATTTTATTATCTTTAGGATGCTCTTCTTAATGATTCCTTTGAAGTTGCCAACGCTGGCTGAGAGCCAGCCACAGTGACACTGAAATTAAAAGAAAAGATCCCTGAAAGTTGAAACACGGCGCAACACTCAACAAAACCTGAAGTAAAATGTCAGTGAAATTTAAGTGTGGACATTTTAAGTAAATCACAACTTTCTCTCTGAAAACTTCAATCAAATTGTATATAGAACGGGTTCCCCATTAAAACTTCAAGAGGTAACAGCAATTAAAAACCTTTAGAGAAAAATATCCAGTTCACTCAACTGTAGAAGACTGCATTTAAAAACTTTATGGTTAAATACTAGAATTTGGTGGGTCATCCTGCTGCATTAAGCTATGTACTACCTTCTGAGGCCTGAGCTTGTAGCAGCTGATGAGTGATGCTGAACCATAGGGAAAATAAAGCCTGCATGTGTGCCAGGAGAGGACAGCAGCTATGAAGAAGTGCAGGCAGCTGGCAAGGTGTCACTGGGGCTGTGATGTGCAGAGGTCCCACATTACAGCTGTTTTTGAGGCACTGTTAAGCAGAAAAGTTTCAAGTGAGGGCATGAAACCTTAAAAGCAGCAGCTGAGTTTCACTGCTAAACAAACAAGAGGAGAGAAACTGAATCAAGGGACGTGGCCTTTTTTTAATCCTGCTGCTGCTTGTGCCACAAAAAAAAACAAAACAAAACAAAAAAGATGAAATGAATGTGACTGTGGTCAGTGATGTCCAGGCAGACAGAAGCTCCGTCCCTTTCAAAATCCAAGCTCCTCTATCACTGAGGCTTATACTCCTACAGAGGCTACTGAATCCCATCCTGGCAGGACATCCTGAGGCAGCTGTACAAATCACACAACTAGCACCTAAGGAAACTGTGGTCAGTGTGGAGAAGGAGTAAGTCCTTCTGCAGGAAGGACTTACATCTGTGTCATTTTCAGACGTCATAGTGACGAGAGCAAACCATACAAAAGGAAGGAGGGATGAAGAAATGAAGTTGGATTACAGTAAGCCTGAAGAGCACCTTTAGCTAAAGCCTTGGCTATGCCTTGGCACTAACGACTGGCTTACAGATTCACTATCACACCAACATCCCAGTGAGCCAGCAGTGCTGATAAAATGGAAACCCTGATCAGACACAGCAACCAATATCAAGTTTTTCTTCACAAAGTCTTAAGTTTACATAGCATTTTAGGCCTGAAGCACAGTACAGGGAAAGCATCTCCCCAGCTACACTTAATTCAGAAGATATAGACTACTTAGAGGAAAAAGATGAAGAAAATATCCCACAGCTTTTTTCAGTGTTAACTGCAGGTTTTGCTTTTTCAGGCAAATGCCTTACGCTTCAAGGCAGCGCGGCTTGGTGAAAACTTTACTATCGCAGGAATTATTTAAAATACCAAAAGATGAGAGGCAGAAAAAAAGACCAGAAGACATGACTTGGAGGCTCTGCATCATGGAAATGAGGCTGTAAAGCCCAGGAGTCCAACTAGAATTGCTTCTGCTTTGAAAAAGTGACGGGCTGTATCTCTTCTTTCCAATGGATAAAGATGTCAGGACAGGAATTACACACTGTTAACAGCAAGAACAGCTGAAGGAAGATTTATGCGTTTGCTTGAACAAGACAGACACAGCACAAGCTGACCCAGGAGGCCATCTCAGACCCCAGCCTTGGAGTCAGCAGCAGCTTGCAGCCCAGTTTCCAGCAGGACACCCTCATTTCATAAGAATGCTGCACAGGATTCCCCCTGAATGTAAGAAACAGCTACGAGCAGCAACATGCTGCAGTATTCCTTGAGCACTGGAATTACAAAGACACGTTTCCTACACATCTGCATCTTGGGCTCTGTAACACAAGTGCTTTGAGCTTTGTGCTTTGAGCAAAGCTCTTCCCACAGCTGGGAGCACATCTCATGGCTCTGCCTTGGGTAGATCCTCTAGTAGCCAGAGGAAGAAATACATCTGCAGTAATGCTGTTCCTCTTGAGACCTATACCAGTTTGTAAAATCTGGCTGTGATTGGCCAAGAGGTTATAAAAGGGAGGAGAAAAGAAGTGGCAAGGAAAAAACATGTAGAAACAGCTTCATCATGTATGCTTGTTTCCTATGGAAACAAGGCTGAAACCCAGCACGTTACAAGATGAACACTCAGCTTAGTGGCAGCATAGAAGAAAATCCATTCAAAGTTTCATTTCAGCCCATAAAATAACAGGGAAATTCAAGAAGCGGTGTTTGTCCTTCACTGTCTCAAGCAGAAGTCTCTAATAACTGCACAGATCCTTTTCTCATGTTGTGTTATATAAGGACAGAACAACACGGAGGGAAGAAAGGATAGCAGATGTCACTTGATTTTGTGCACACTGTTAGCATAGAGATAACACAACACTGAAACGTCGCTAAAGAACCTAAGAAATTAATGCTGTCTGTTGAACTGATCTAACTGCATGGTACAAGATATTTTTTTAAACTATTTTTCCTGCATAGAAGTAATACAGCGTGCTCCTCACTGATGTGGTTGCCATGTATGACAATGCACCATACACAAAAGAAGAAGGTAAAAATAAAATACACAGAGATATTGTCAACTGTCATTGCTTGCCTGCACATACAGTTCTAGGAGCTACAAAAGGACAGGAAAAGATCAAAATGCCTTTGCAATGCCAAACATCCGCTCTCTTCTCTGGAGTGATTTTTCTTAACATCAAGACAAACCAACATCATTTTCAAACCAACATCATTTTAAGTCAGTCAGATGCGTTTTAACCCAGAAGAAGGGATTTATTTCCCTGGCCCTTCCTAAGTCACTTGTTCTTAGTATCATGTACAGCTCTGAATCATCCAATACGTGTAACTTACTTATAGGGGAGGCAGTTTTGCAGAATAATTTAATTTACGTTCCTCAGTATCCACAAGTCATGTAAATTACCAACATAAGGATAGTAACTTCAGCAGGCAGATAACTAAGCTGAAAACCTCAAGCATCTTTTACGTGAACTAAAAGAAAACCAATGGCAGAAGACAATGTTTTAAAACCCTGCTCTACTTCTGGTCAAGTTATTTACATGCTAAGCAACATTTCCTTTTCCAGCCCTACCACATACATGCACATCTGCTCAGGGAAGGGACCTCTACAAACTGCACAAAGCCCTGGATCCAACACAAGGCAGCTTTGTGGTGGCCTCTTTACACTCCCAGAGAGCAGAGTCTGGGCAGGAGAGGAACAATCTTCCACTTGTTGGCCAAAACAGCACTGCTTTCTTGTTGTTTCTCTTTTGTAAATTCAGATTCCTTCTTATTAGTGATTAGGTTGTACTCCGGAGAGTTGAATTCCACCTACCTAACAAGCAAGAGTTACTCAGGATACTGTCTCAATACTTCATTTGATGACATTTATTGGGAAAGTAAAGGACACGCTTCTGACACACAAACACTGCCAATTAATTATGCAGGTTTTTATTTTTTTGAATAGAAGTAGCCATTCACATGTAAAACAGCTCTCCCTGAAGATTAAGTTCTTCCTCAGCCAGTCATATTGTCAAAAAGTACAGACATTTGGCTGTTGGCTGTTCCCAAGTTATTCCCTAGTTTTAACAAAGAATTGCACAGCTTTGCTAGTCAAGTTTTTACCTACTCAAAACAAATATCTCCATAAGCCTCATTTCTTCAGCCAGCAAAACAGTATTTTAAGAGTAATTTGTCCACTCATTTGCTAACAGAGAAATCATCCGTAAGCCAAGGGCAACGTGCATTGCAGCCACCAAGAACATAACTCTCAGTATGAATGGATAGTCTATGGAAGGAGTATGACAGTTGCCCACTTCAGACACCTAGCTGTAGGAGACAACCAAGCGCTGTTTCTTTATTGGAGAAACAATAAAAGCAATCTCCTTTTCCCCAAGATGATCTTGATACCAGTGATGGGTCCGTACCCAGAGGCTGTTCTGAAATGTGAAGCCTGAGTTTCCATGCCATCCACCAGGCAGGGTGTCTTCCCACTGTGGCAACACTTTGTCATTAGCTCACACCGCCCACGCCACTACCACAGAGGACTCAATTCTGACAAAGCAGGTTTTCCCCTAAGCACACAAACCAATGGAGGAGAACTGACAAAACCTCTGCTCAGACCACATACCTCAGAGCTGTGCTCTCACTCATGTGCAAACTTGTACCTAGAAGCCCAAACTACAGTGTCACCCCTGTGACTCCCACATCCCACACATTAACAGGAAATGTTTGGCATACAAGCATGTCCAAGTCCCTCTAGAATTCAGGTGCTGGGCTGAGCAGTGGATGTCTCCACATAGCTGAGGCCCAGAGGATGGGGCCATTGCCTGAGAAATGCCTGACAGCATTCAACCTCAAGGCTTTTTGTGTGCCAGGTGAGGAGGGAAGTCACGCTGTCCCTGATCACCCTTAATTAACAATTTAGAGTATTGAGCCAGAAAAATATGATGTGACCCACTCAGTTAAAGAACCATGCTCCCAAGCTAACACGCTGCACTGCCAGGCTGGTCTGCACGAAGTCTGTACTCCCCCAGTGCAGGCATGAATGTAAACATCACAGGAGAGAAAAAAAAACAAACAACAAAACCTATCAGCACAGCCCCATATTTAAAATACTCCCCTGGAAGCAGGAGATACAGGTGCAAGGTTTCATTTCCTACAATCCTGGAGATCAATCGTGGTTCGCCCAGCTCCTTTCTCAGGGGATGTTGTTAATGTAATTGCACAGATTATTGAAAAAACAATACTGAAGCATGCAGATCTGATGAGCGATGGCAAAAAACCAGCATGGGGTGAGTCGTCTTCATTTTTTAAAGGCAGATCTCTCAATTCTTCTGTATTGTTACGGGTATTTACATCAGTTAATGAGATACCAAGATAAAAACACCAAAAAGCATTACTGAACACTATTTCCTCCTCCCTCCCCCCGCTTCAATTTGTATTTATCTCATGGTTTTGCCAGTACAAATCTTTGTATTTGATCATCTCTTTAAAACCTTCTGAAACGATTTTAGAAGGCTGAGTCAACTGGATGTTGCATTTTGACAAGCTTCTGAGAGAAAGAATTCTGTGTAAGTGATGCAAAATGGTTGCCTCGAATATTCTGATTTCAAGAAGAATTGGGCTGTGAAAAACAATTCTAGGTTTTCTTTAAACTTTTTAGCATCTTCTGCCCTACCTAAGAGACAGCTTTTCCCTTGCCAGCAGCAGCAGAAGCAAAGAGACAAATAAGGCTTGGGGTAAGCATTGATGAGTTACGCCACATCTTGCCACAGCTGCTCAGCAAAAGCAATCTCTGAGAACAAATGTGCCATTAAAAGCACCTTTTAGCTCTGAGATTGACATCTGTACATAAGGTAGCAGCATGTCTGAACAACTAAGAGAGCACAAAATCACCTAGAGCATGAGTAAGAGCAGTGTGGCTGTGTAGGATCACAGAATTGTAGGGGTTGGAAGGGACCTCAGCTGTGCTGTCCTTGTTTAGATATTGGGGGAATTTTATGAAATGCTATTTTTCCTGCGCTTTAAGCTACCAGAAACAAGACAGACAAATCTCAGAACCCATATGCAAGTCAAATGGGTACGTTTTACTAGTGTAAGTGCACGAAAGGAGGAACTGGAAAGGATACCATGACTTCACCAAGTGATAAGCTGCACAAACAGTGCATTGCAATGGACTGCTGGGAGTTCTGAGGGCAAAGGAACTGCACACAGACTGATAAGAGCATTAAAGGAGGCTCTTACCATTTGCATTAACATAATGGGCTGTACCACAGGGATGTGAACAGAAGATAATGACGGCTGGAGTTTGTTATATTCACTCACTGTTCTTCCTCCTCCTCCTGCAATTAGAGTGACAATAATCATAACACAAAGCAAAACTATATTGACTGAATTTAGTTTACTAGCCTCAGCAGAGAGTTTCTGTTTAGGATGCTGTCTTTCAGAATGCAGCACAATGCAATGTCAGAGGCTTCAGACAGATAAACAGCATGGGTTCATTACAGAGATTCATTACTGATTATACCATCAGCACTGAGCTCTGGTTTTACCAAAATGAAACATTTGTTTTCTAGCAAGAGAGGCATATCTACTTCTGCGGCAGAGTGTTGTTGAAATATCCTGCTTCCAAAGATGGCCAGAGAATGTCAGGCCTGCTTAAACCCAGCACTGGCTGAAGCCACTCAGGTTTCACTGGAAGGACTCACTTCCCTGTTTATCTGGGACAGCTCCTGCGTTCTGTCAAGATGCAGAGGTGATGACAAAGTGGCTTGGCAACGTCTTGTCAGAGGATACAACAGCAGCGACAGAACAGCACAGCTTAGGAACTAGAGAACAAACACACACCGTTTCCACCATTGTGACCTTTCCCTCGCAAATGGAGAGAAAGTGCTGCTATCAGGAAGATATCAGAAGAGACCTTGGGAAAAAGGGCACTGCTTAGCTGGCTGTGGAAGTTGTTCTGCCCTCAGCTGGAGGGCAAGACGTGGAATTCCTTAAGAGGAGTGAAATAGCTGAACATCTACAGAAGAGTGAAGAAGAGTCTTCAGCTGAAGTCTTGCGTTACCAATTAATTCTACGATTTTAAACAAAGCAGACACCAAATATGCCGACTTTGATCTGCAACCAAACAAAGAATCAAACCCTTTAAATAGCTGGGTGGCTTATAACTAACTGTAGGATTGCCACAGCTCTCTGTATGAGAGACAGACGTGCCCTTCAGCTGCTTTTATTGCAAAGAATCATTATATAGGCAGAGTTTGCTGAAGCTATCATCAAAGCTAAAAACAAATGGAAGAGCTGGGAACACTTATGGATAACAACATTCATCAGTTACATTTTCATTGACCTTGCAGCAAGGATTTTTCTGGATTTCCAACAGCAGTGTAAGCACCCACATGAATAGGTTGCTCCAAAAGTAAAGCCTTCTCTTTATTTCCATGGAGACTACAACAGACACAAAGAGCACAATAACACTACTTGGTAGTGCAAATTCTCAGCTACAAAACACTGACCGAGGCACTCTTAATTTCATGGTGTACAGCTGTGCATGGCTGCCTGGAACATGGCTTGTCTTTCATGTTCTCACTGTGCTTACATCCACTGTTTGGCCTCCAGAAATGTTCAACAGGCATGTATGAATGAATGTCAGTGGGTGCCACTCTTTCCATATGGAGGAATTCAGTGATACACCGTTGCTTCATGCACACTTTCATGTCAGACATCATTTTGCCTTGCTGCCCCTCTGCTGCCGTCCGTAACGTGGCAACAAAATGTAATGGAATATTGGTGGGAAGGTTCAGCCTCGACTATGGCTACCATCAACATCTGCTGCCTATAACATTGTGGGCCAACATAATGAAATAGAGGCATTACTTATGGAGTAGACCCCATAAATAAAAGCCATGTCTCTGCCCTACTACGCATTTTCTATGCTGGCAGCTCAGAAGTCCCATTTACTGCATTCCTTATCCTTACAAAATGACAGATTATTAGGAAATAAAATGCAGTCATACATCAAAATTAGGAAAGCCAAAGAATGACCTGCCCCAAGTTAATCTTATGATCAGATCTCTCTCTAAAGTGAAGGGTTTTTTTTTTTTTTTTTAAACCAGCTTGCCTGACTCACGAATTCAGCAGCCTGTTTTACAAGCCAAAATACCACGGGTAAGATTTAGTCAGAATCAGTAATATTTAGCAAGGTGCTTTTTGCTGATTGATCTCACTTTGGATAAAGCCATAGGAGTTTCCAGTTACCTTGTTTTCTCTTTCAGATTTCACTCTAGCATCCAGAATTAAGTAAGAATGAATCTCCCAGTAACCAAATCCTCAGAAGCAAAACATCTCTCTGCCTTTGAAGGTGGGTCTCACCAACTCTGTTGAAAGAAACTCACCCCCTGGAATGAACTATAAATCCAGAAAAATCCTTTTCTGTCTGGTGGGATTTATGCTCCACCTTGAAAGACAGCTGCTGCTAAAGGAACAAAGCTGCTGCTTCAGAAAGGTTTCACATGGAGCTGAACCATAAGAATTACTACTCACACATGAAGACTTACATCTTATTCCTGCTAATGCTGTTCTAGAGATCCCTGAAAGCGTATCCAGGTTCCCTACCCAGAGGAAAAAATGAGACCTAAATGCATCTGGGAATTCAGCATCCTGAATGAAATAGTATTCACTGCCTAAATTCATTTCCAAAGTAAATTCAAGGAGGTGGAAACTGTCTGCATGTGAGATATCTAAGTGCCTTGGAAAAGACAGAGACATTCAGGAGAACACCGAGCTATGTGGTGTGGTCGACAAGCTTGAGGGATGAGATGCCCTGCTGAAAAGGACCTGGAGGTACTGGTGGATGGCAGCTGGACATGAGCCAGCAGTGTGCCCTCACAGCCCAGCAAGGCAACCGTGTCCTGGGCTGCATCAAAAGCAGCACGGCCAGCAGGGTGAGGGAGGGGATCCTGGAAGACAGGCTGAGAGCTGGAGATGTTCAAGCCCAGAGAAGAGAAGGCTCCGGGCAGAGCTGAGAACAGCCTTTCAGTGTCTAAAGAGGGGCTGTAAGAAGGAAGGGGATAGACTCCTTAACAGGGTCTGTGGTATCAGGATAAGGGGAAAAGGTTTCAATCAAAAGCAGAATAGATACCCATAGATTGGATATAAGAAAAAAGTTGTTGTTGTTGTTTTTTTCTTGGCTGTTTTACGGTAATGGGAGTAAAGCACTGGCACAGTTGCCCTGTTCCTAGAGACATTCAAGGACAGTGCCTCTGAGCACCCAGTCGAGCTGCAGGCATCCCTGTTCATTGGAAGGGACATTTAAAGGCACTCTAGTCCAACTCAAATGATTTTACAGTTCTGTGAAAACATGGTAAGTAAGGTAAATACACAAAAGCTCTAGATTAACTGGTGTGGCTAGCACTCCAGATTCAACTAACTTAACAAGTGGGAACTACCAGTCACTAATACCTCTGGCAACTGAAACCAGAAATAAATGCACTATTTGCAGCTCTATCACTGACCGGAAGAATGAAAAAGTTTGAGTGCCAAGGCAGCGCCATTAAGACAGCAGCAGCATGACTTATCCAGCTTTGCTGTTTTAATGCATTTCCATGTCGATTAGCAGGGACAATGATAGCTTGTCTTCCTGCTTGTCCCCAGAAAGTGGCATCTGTTTTCCCTTGTTCTATAAACAGAGGTTAAACTTTGCAACATGTATCCTCTCAGTACATGCATGAATACATTGTACCCAGGCTTGTATCTTTCAGTCAAGTGAAAAATACCCCAAATTCCATATTTAAACAGCTAGAAGAATAAAGTCAAGTTTTGGGGAAGAAAAACAGTATTTTTTCTTCTCCTTTATCTCAGTCATTACTTTATCTTTAAATGCAGATTTGTTTTAAAGTCATTTCTGAATCAGTCTATTATTTTTTTTTCCCTTCTTCACAAATGCTCTGCTTTTCCCCTCTATTGAGAAAGTCAAGGTCCACAGCTTTTAGGATCTCATCACGACCAACTCAGTTTCATTATTGCCATCGGTCTTCTGTATGATTTGCCCAAACCCACAGGCCAACAGAAAAAAAAAAAAACCAACAAAGTTTCAGCTGCAACTAATCTGGTTGGAACAACTATAGGAGGCAAAGTTGAAAGCTTATTGCTATGTAAGTAATTGCAAAATACTCAACCACCCAAAATTGCATGCTGTAAAGAATGTCAAGGCATCCTAGTGTTGTTTCTTACTCTCCTTTGCATAGTTCACCCCACCCTTTGTCTGGGATCTGAAGATTGTGGTGCACAAGCAAAGTAAATTATGTGCTCATTGGGTTGGCCAAGGGGGAAAAAGAAGGAAACCATATGCCCACTGCGGCCTTCTGCCCCCATCTAGTGGTCCTGTCCCAGAGGTAAAACCCATCCAACCAAATCTTTCAGCTCAAGCAGGAAAGCTTCACAGGTTTGGGGACAGTTTCACAGCATGGAAAACCCACTAGAATTTTGCTTCAGAACATGGCTTGTGCCAGAGTTTGAGCTGGTCAAAAAACACAAAGACCTATCCAAGCTGACATCACCAGGTGACCTCAGGGATGATGAGCAGAAGCAGCCAAAGTTCACAATTGCAGTTTAACTGCTACCACCTGCAGACCTCTCTGCTACAATGAAACAGCTTACACTCAACCCTTATAGGGTACCTCATTTTTATTACAGCTGTTTCCAATACACCTCATTTCTGAGGTACACCAAAAGCCATAAGGCAAAAGGAAAACTGCTTTCAGATGTTGCACAAAGAAAAATCTGAACAATTTTAACACGATAGCACAGCTTTGTATATCATGGATTCACCAAAATACTTCTAAATTTACCTACAGAACCCTGTCCTCAGACTTCCACAGCCTTCAACATAAAATAAGCAGATCTAAGCACTGAGTGAAAAGTTGATGCACGCAGAAATCCTTCCAATAACTTCATAGCAGCTTCTCCAAAAGTAATTTGATCATCAAAACAGACTTTATTAGCAGACTGTCTCCGGGGACATCAGTGAACCAACTGCAAAACTGGGAGCACCATCACAGTTGGAGAATTGCTGTACAGGGCACTGTGTGTAGGCTGACTTTCTTGTGTCCCACATCTAACTTTCACCACAGGAGCAGAGCTGCTCCCAACCTACTGTACAGTCACCACTACACTCCAGAGAAGCAACAGAAGCTTAATTAAAAAGATAGAGAAATGTAACCATGGCTCAAGCATTCTCACTAAGAACAGCTGAGATGGGAGCCCAGCTAAACACAACTAACTGCACAGCTCAGCATCTTGCAGTGCTGTCATCTGTCTGTGCTACCTGGCATATCTTGTCCTCCGCCTGCATAAGCTCACAAAACTTCCTCTGAAGCTGCTGTTACATCTCCCTCGTGTTTGGTTGAAACTGACAAATTTGAAAGTTATGGCAAGGGAGGAAGGAAGAGAGAAAGACTGTTTAAGCCTCATTTCCTTTCAGAAGCCAGGCCAAAAATAGCACAAAACTATTCATATTAAAATTATATACTTTGGATGTCCTCCGGCTCTGTAAGCTGGTCTTGTGAGTCCCAAGAGCATCCTTTAAGAATGCCTGAGAAATCTGTGTTGCGTTGCATTTCTCTCATCATCTTGTTTCAAATAGGCTAATTAGAATGGAGACAATCAGAGCAAAATTAATTTACCCATCTGTATTTGTTGTCCATGCTTCCCCCAACTGCTGAAGAAAATTGACAAATATTAAGTCAGCATGTCATACAGCTATTTCTAGCCTGTCATAAAAGGTGTGAAGAAATACATGTCATTTGACTGGTTTCTTCTGTCACCACTGAAGTTATGGCTCTAAGGATCAAACTGTCAGAAAGAGTGACTGTCAGTACCTAAAAACGATAACTGTTTCAGGCAGCCCATGCCATGATGCTTAGATAGGTTTAATTAAGGCACGTCGTCCAGACCAGCTGTAGATTAAAAGAAAACTCCAACTGTTTAGTAAAACCGAACAACTTGGAACTTTAAAAGTTTCTGCATCTGTTTGATGTGCCCTCATCACTGGATGGGAAGACCATGTGCTGGTGTGGGGACAAAAAGCAGGGAAGAAGCAGGGTGAACGAAGAGCTCAGAAGCCTCCAGGTCACCTCTTGTTTCCTGACGGAAAGCAGGTCTGCCTTGCCTCTGCTTCCAATCTCTACTTCTTTCCTGGGACAAAATCAACAGAGATTCATCAGTGAGTGCAATCAATTGCAGTGACTGCAATCCAGCCTTGTAGATAAAAGCCAGGGGGAAATGCTCATTCTTGCAGCAGGTTCTCAGAGGCTTGCTCTGTCACCACCAGCACCGCCACACTTTCACGCTTTTTTTCCTGGAGTTTTGTTGTCTACACATTTAATAGCCACATCTCCTGTGCTAAACACTGAGTAGAAGCAGACCCAGGAAAAAAATGCCTCCAAAACCTCACACACATTGCTTCATTTGACACTAAATCCCTTATAACCTCACTATGATCTACAATCATTTTGCTCTCTCATGCTTGACCCCACATTATGGAAACACAATCTTGATGCAGTATGCTTCTGAGATTGTCATATGAGACAGTGTCAAAAGCCAACCTATGAGATACAGGACATTATTATTACCAATGACATTATCATTCCTCTTACTGCTGCTGCAGAAGAGAACTGGTTGGCTGCCATTTGTCCTCTGCAAAGCCATTTTGGCTGTTATTCATCTCTCTGTTATGTCCCAGCTGCTTGCACACTGTGCTATTATTTCTTTCAGAATTTTCCAGGAACTGAAGTGAAGCTTGATGGATCTACAATTCCCCAACACTTCACCCTGCCTCCAGTCCACCCCCTCCACTATATTTTTTTTCCAAAAGACAAGCATTATGTTTGATACTTTCCATTCTCCCAGTATCAAAGTGACCACTCAAGCACAACCAGTACAGTCAGAAGAGAGTTTCAGCTGCTCTTTAAGTGTCCTAGCAGCCCTTCTCCTGATAGAAGATGGGACTTTTAAGAAAATGGCTCCTACCAACACAGAGATGTGCAGTGCCTCTGTACTGGTTCTGAACCCGAGGGCATGACAAACAGTTTTCCGGCAGTTTCATTGATCTCTTCTCTCATCACATGAGAGAGTCACCAAAGGTTTAAATGTAACGCAGGGTCACGCACATGCTCCTGAAACAAAAACAACTGAAAAGTCAATAGCTTGGAATAAAAGCTCTGTTAACATCCAAATGTTGCACATCCATCTACTTCTAATGCTCTCATGAAAAGCACTGCGAATTCCCTAGCATGGATGAGCACATTTAAAACACAAGCCTCCCTGTAAAAGGCACCACATATTGTTGCAGAGGAATACAAACTAAGAGCCACGTTGAGATAAACCATCATCATACTTCAAAATAAATATTTAACTGCTAAAATTCCCAGGTGAAATCCAAGCCCAACAAGTCCCGCCGACAAAAGCAACATCTAAATGATTTGTGTAGATTTGCTTTATCTTCTTTCTGTGACCACAGACTCCCTCAATTTTCTTAGCACTTCCATTTGAGATGGATATACACATTTCATAGCTATCTTCAAATATTTAAAAGAACAAAATAGAGCTTCTCAAACTGTTTGCGTGGAGGTACTCGCAGAAAATTCACACCTAATCCTGCTGTCAGGAGAAAAGCAGTTTGCCAACTATAATATTTAGGAACTCCACCTCCTCCAGCAGAGGAAGTTTAAAAATATTTATCTCAAAGAGTTCACGGAGTTCAGTGCATCCATTCCAGAGTTTGTCCTAAGTGGCAGAATTAGGAGAAGATGCAAATATGAATTGTTTAATACAGGAGTTGTGTTGGGCTCACCTCCAACACCTGAGGTTGACGAGAACTCAGATGGTTCCCCCAGCATCTTGAGGAACCCAAACAGCAACCTGAGTGTGAGGAGATATGCCAGCTACAAACTATTTGCACAAACAAGGAACTGCTTTGAAAGATTTGTAAATAGTCACTGAAAGAGAGATTTGGAATTTTAAGAAACCTGACGTTGTTCAGGCTCTTGGACAGCTTGATGAGCTATGGAAAAGACACTGAAAAAATGCAAGCCTGCAGTGACTCGGCTTAAACTCCTTCCATCATTTCCTTGGAAGGAAGGGCTTCTCTTGAGTTCACGAGCTGAAAAAGAGATGGAAGGTCACCGTCTCAACTGTAACATGGGGCTGCTATCACCTTCTCCCTGACTATGCTTTAAAGAGATCATACTGGTGCCTGGTTCAGGAAGGATGCTGAGTTCTGGAACAAGAGCCTAAGTGCACCTCTTAATTACATATTTAATAAAGCGGCATAAGCTTTTCAGCATGTAATTGCTTGTCTGCATCAGCCTGCAACTTACTTTGTACAAGGAGCCCAAATGCCTAAATCTGGGCTTCTGATTCCACTCTGGGGAGCAAACACAAACACTTAAAAAGCCAGGCCTTTCATTTTATTTAATTTTTAGACATCAGAACAGCTTTCAGGTTTAAAGCATTCTTATTCATAGTCCTGAGTACTGTAGTGACTAAAATATCACAATCCACAACAAATGCATTTGCCAGTTACATCACACAGGCTACAAGATGAACTAGATAGTATCCAAAGCCTGTCAGTTTAGCTATACAGACTGTATTTTGCTTCTGATTGAAGATGCTCCATTCTTCAAAAAAAGAGCCCTTATTAAATAGGTAAGTTTAGGTGAAGGTCTCAAAGGTCAACATATTTCAGCAGCAATCGTTATGGAAAATTAAGGTAGACTTTCATCCATGTACAACCAATGAGAGTCAGAGCCAAATACAGGACTCTATATTGGGAAATGGCACTTATGGCATTCAGCAGAGTTCCAAATTTCCATCTCCATTCCAGCATACCACTCCTTCGGGAAAACTAACGAACCTCAGAAATAGTGAAGAGTGGGAAATTTCAACAGGAAATATTCTGCTCTGCAGGGTAGCCCAATTTCCTACAAAGGCAATGGAAAGATTCCTAATGACTTCAAGAGAGGACTAGATCACATTTGCATAATGCATCAACATAAGTCTGAAGTAATTCCACCGATGTTTACTAAGCCCTCCAAGATTCATACTGGCACAGGAGAGAGAGAGATCTCCAGCACAACACATGCACCTGCCCTTTCTGCAAGGTTATCAGCTTCGGAGTTCTTCAACAAATAATCTAACATCCGTCTATATGCTATACACTCAGGCCCTTCACACACACATTTTTTTCTCTGATCCTTTTGATATATATGTACATCATATATATATATACACATACACACCAAAAACTGCACTGATACCACCAGGGGCTTCTGCCACAAGCACTGACATGAGAAAGAAACATAGTGCAGTATGCTCACACTGAGTGTAGGCTTTGCAACTTCTCTCACTACGTGAAGATAAACTGAAGAAGGAAATATTTAACAGAGAGCCCTGTAGGGTGAACAACCCACAAGAATGGCATTCACAGAAAATGATGAGGTGGATGGTGTATTTTGCTTGGCTTATCTGGATGGTAAACAGACAACCAGTAAATAAAGAGAGGCTCACCTTTTGCAGATGGTCAAGGCTTGCCAATAACTCTACAGGGGAGGAATCTCCAACAAGAGCTCCTTCCCTAGTGGTGGTCAGCCCTTAAATGGGGTCTGGGAGAGGTGGAGCCAGACTCCACCCCTTTCAGGCACACAGGTACACTGCCTTCACCTGTGCTCCTGCAGCTGACTCAGTGCTCACCTCAGGCGACCAATCAGTGGTTCAAGCCGTGATTCAACAGTTCCCATACAGAGCCCAAAAAGCAATGATTTTGGAATAAAAACAGCTAAGTCAAATGCAAAGCAAAAGCAAACTTGACACAGAGAAAGACACAGTGGATTACAAGAATATTTTTTGTTTACTTCAACATAAATATTTTTAAAAACTCTTATTTTTTAAACATTCAAGCATTGCTCCATATCTGAAAGTATTGCTCTCTTGACACGCTTTCATGTTTCACATGACTTGTAAAATCTAAACAAGTTAATGAAAAGTAAACAGTTTTAATTGCAGCTTTCAAGCACGTGTTTAGAGGCTCCCATTGACTCTCTGATATTAATTTGTTAGTACAATGCAGCTGACTGGAAAACAGATATTCTGGTACACAGCAGTTGATACTAAAGCTTTCTAAAAGCTTTTTATAAGATGCCAACTTTTATATTCTTTAACATTCATTCTTTTCTATGCTAAACAGGACCACTACCACCACTGCCAAGGCACCAGAAAACGGGACAACTCAATACTTCCCACTTGTAGAAAAAAGTTTTACAGCTTTCTTTCTCTTACAGATGAGGGTCCCTGAGGACTGATGCTCTCAGTGTAAACCCAGTGGTTTAATGACATCCAGCAAGAGAACTTAAGGTCTCCCACATCCCTATCCCACTGCAAGCCACAGCTCTTCCTGTCAGGTATTAAAACACAAGTATTCAAATAAAACTTCCAAAGCAATCTGTACCCCAGCAGACTGCACCTGCCATCTAATGGCAAATCCAGTAACAAAAAAAAAAAAAACAGGGAGGTTAGAGGAAACAGGAAAACACAGTAGGACGAGAAAGACAACCAGAGAAAACTGACACAAAGTAGAGAAGGTGGTATCTCCCAGCCAGAACCATCTGGTTGCAGGGAGAGAGAGCTACAGGAAGCAACAACAAATAGCAATGAGACACAGCAAAGCCACTCCCTCCTCCATGTATGCAGCAATACCTTGGCAAAGAGACAAGCTGAAAGAACCGACCGGCCTCTTAGAGGGAGGGACGGGAAAAACAGCAGAGAAACAAGGCAAAAAGTTAACTGAACCAAGAGAGCAAGTAGTGGCACTGCCATTGAGAAAACAAGATGGGATCTGCCACAGCAGCACAGTCAGTGATTGTTGGTTGCAGTTGATAACCATGGCTCGTTAAAGAGGAAGACACCCCAAGCAGCATTGTTTTTGCCTGGATTACCCCAGAGAATAGTTGTCCTTATCTCACTGGTCTGAGCTACACTTTGACAAGGCTTGTGGAGCTGAATCGGGAACAAGTTACTTCCTTTTGGTGCACTTGCAGATGTCCTCTGCTGATGAGAGAACACTCCCGTGGGCTTCATCAAGGGCCCACGCGCTAAGACACCCACCGCAGAGGGATCTCCATAGAGCCAGTCAAAAGGCTGGGCTGCTCAGCAGGGGCATGGGCACTCAGCCATCTAAGTAATGGCCTTCCTTTCCTAATTACATTTTTTTGCCAAGATGTAATTAGTTTGCCTGCTTTGTCTTCTGCTTGACAGACCGCTGATCTCACCGTTGCACCCCGCGTGCTGACCCAGCAGGACTCCTCTCCAGCCCTTCCTGGAATGCAGGTACAGATGGGTATTTTATTCAGAGCTCTTAGACACTAGATAGGCTTCACTGAATCAGCAAAACTATCCCTGTGACTTCCCACTTCGCTAACTACTTTATGTTCGAGTATAAAGCCGCCTAGCCCTTCCTCCCACACCAATACAAATCATTTTGGTGCAGCTACGAAGGGAATAGAGACCGTAAGTGCATACAAAGAGCATTATCCAGGACCTTCTGAAGTCAATGAACTACTAAGTGAATCAGCCACTGCAACAAGACTCAAGTGCTTAACTATTAACTAACTGAAATGAACCAAGTCTCTTAATGCAGGGTTGCTCGATTTCCAGATTAATACCAGAGTGAGCTGCTGCAGCACAGCAGCAAAAGCCAGCTACAAAAACTAATTCAGTCTTTCGAAAGTTTGTGTTTAAATATTTCCTCTAGGACAGCTCCTGAAGCAAAGGAAATCCACCACCTTCCCGCTGTCTATGGTCACAGGTCACGACCAGAGTTACAGAGCTTATTTCCATGATGAATCAGACATCAGTCCAACAATGCTACAGGGTAAGAAGGGATTTATACTGTGGACAGATTCACCCTGACATGAGACACGCTCTGAGCTCTCAGCTGCACAGGCTTGTTTCAGCTAGAAAGCAGCAATTTGCTCCACTAATGCAACACTGTCCCGAAGGAGGGCTCACTTTTGGGGGATGTAGTAGGTGCATGTGTTACCAGCGCAGACTCTCAAGCTTCCAAACAAAACTGAAGGGATCACCTTCTAGAGAAGTATTTACAAAGAGCACAAAACTATCACTTGCTTTTTGACACCCTACAGAGTGCTACTCAGTTCACAAGTAGAGAAGCTCCAGAGATGCATCTAAAGCCATTGCACTTTGCAGAACTGATGCACTCCCATTAGAAAATGCCCTCCCTAAATTTGGTAGCTGATAGCACAGACATCCCAGGGGCCTTCTGCTTATTGGTCTCTCCTCACACACAGCTTCATTTGCTGACTCTTCAGGGTTGCTCTAGATCGTCTCTCTTGCCTCAGAAAGACCAAACCCTGAAGTTTCATTAGTTTCACCACCATGGATCCTCAGATGGCCCAACACTCAGCAGAGATCTCAGATGTTCAAAGAGATTTCCCCTCACTAGTTACCCCAATGGAGACTGTCCTGGGGTTGGGGCTAGAAGCATTACAGGTGTCTCCATCACCTGCTGCCAACAGCTCATTCCATGCTCCTTAGCTCCAGATAAGGCTACCGACAGACGCATCCACAAGGACCAGCTTGCACCGTACTAAATCTGAAAAGTACGTTTATCTTTGCTACCTTGCCAGTTCTCGAGGTCACACATTATTAATGCAGATGAAAAAAGTGAGGAGAAAAATAGACACCGTGCCCAGCCTCGCCTGCAAAACAACGGTACCGTGCCCGAAACCAGCCTTTGCTGGAATTTCCATGCTGCAGGCGTGTGCTGATCTGGGGATGTTTGATTATCCCACACTTAGGAGTTTGAAAGCTTGAGGGAGCCAGCATTAAACCCGGTTGCTACCAGTTCCTCCTGTGACTGCTCTTATAGGAACATGCCTACAGAAAAGCAACCCTGACAGTTTTGGAAGGTTTTAGAGAGATACCGAGCAGCCTGAGTGAAACAGGGCTGGTTTGGGGAACAGGGCAGGGCAGGAAGGCACAGGTTTGTGTTTGCACTTTCGACTTCTCTGTGCTGGGTGCACATGCAGGAGCCGTGCCGACCGCTGCACACGTTTGGAAAGCTTCACTTCTCTGGGCCCCTTGTTTCTCCTAAAAGGGGAATCCCAGCTCGCTAACTAAACCTTCCCACCTGCTGGCAGGCTGCTCCTCACCAGAGGGCACACATTTTCCAGGATACATAATTTCCCAGATATTCCTGATAGTGGTAACTGCCTGCCTTGGGTGTGGGTAGATCTCTTCCAGCTCCCAGAACAGTACACTGTGGCTCAATGGCGGGATAGGAAAAGGGGGATATAAATGCACCTTGTGACAGCTCATACCCTGAGAAGGGACTGGGATGGGACACAACCTTGGCAGGCTGCAGAGTGCAAGCAGCTGGCCCTGCACACGCCAGCACCCAAAGCTGACTCCTCCACCCTGTCATCGGCCCACAGCAGAAGCCCAGCTGGGCCTTGTCCGTGCTGCTGTTCCAGCCCTGTCCCAGCAGAGCATGCACAGGCCTTGTTGCTGCAGTCACTCTGGACTTCTCGTGTAGCAGAGCCCCGACATCCACCTCTCCTAGCACTGAGATGGAGAGGGAAAAGGGACTTTTCCATAAGGCCATCTGAACAGAGCGATGTGAGCCCATCGTCTGAGTTAACTTTAGATTTCCAGTGGAAGAGCTGCTGGCAGCCTGCCCAGATTCCTTGGCCTACTGCCTGCCAAGTCCTCAGAGACTATTTTTATCATTATTTATTTATTACATTTAACTATCTTGGGGCTGGACCGCAGACAGGAGGAATCTGAAAATGCAGACGCTCAACGGAAAGCTAGCTGGGAGGTAGGGGGAGGTTAATTATAATATCAGGACCTGTCCCACTGAAGAGCAAAAAAAAAAAAAAAAAAATCCAACAACTTTAAGAGTTTGTGGCTTAACAGGCTGAAATTCTTGCCATTCTTTTAGGCACCACATTGCCTACAAAGAGGAGGTGCTGGCTCACCTGGCAGGTACACGTGCTGTTCCCATACGGCCTGGCAGGCTGGGCAGCAGCTTGTGAATTTGAAGAAAGGGCAGGGACTGGTGAGAGTGAGAAAACGATGCCCTGGGAGCGAGCAGCCCACTGCAGCAGTACAGAGCAGGAGATACCACACAGGAGGAGCCAGAAGCACCTGGCTGCTGCTACCAGGCAGTGCTCTCTGCTGGGACCCGCCTCTAAAAAGGCACTTTGCAGTTTCTGGGGACAGTCTGAGCCCACCAAATCAAACCACATCAGCTGCTTGTAACTAAGCACTTGGTCTGGTTTCTGCTGCTGGATACTCAGTGTAATGCCTTACAGGTTTACCTCACAGACCTAAGGGGAATTCCTTTCAGTCCTTCCCAACCTGAGCTGAAACCAAGCTGGAGCGGCCATATATCCCATTAGAAAGACCAAACCACGTTCTGCTATTTGGAGAATGCAAAGCCAGCTAAGCCACAAACAAAATGGTTCGTTCCAAAATGCATTTCCAGATGGATCACGATGAATGAAACTCAAAACACCTACAAAGAGATTTCCATCTTCAAAAGGAATCCACGATCTCCATGAAAAACAGGCCTGGGAACAGGAAACTATGGCAAATGAGACTAATTCTTTCTACAAGAGAAATATTTTACACTCAAACGAATGCTTCCCACCCACAGACCATAAAGCATTCTTTATGAAAGCAAGCACTACTCTGATTTCACACAGAATAGCAGAAGCAAGGCATGTAAACCACTTGTCCAGGGTCACGCAATACAATATGGTATTGTCAGCTCTTTGACCTTGCTTTTCCAGTGCTTACCTTGCCCTGCTGTGCTGCCTGGACAATGTGTTGATAGACAACAGGCTTTCTATTCCAGCAGAGCCCTGTAAATCACTGCCACCGGCCTGCCCACATCATGCCTGGGTTTAACTGAATCAGGAGCTGGTGGCTGTTGCTAGCACAACGCTGATGCAGGAAACCTCCTCTTATTCGCATAGTAGCAGCGGGAGCCTTGCAAGCATGACACAGCACACAGCCAGGAGCATCACACAGAAAGCAGGGACTCACTGCTGCTGTAGGGGACAGCAGCTCTTGCAGTCACAGCATAGGTCACAGCAGTTGGTGTGGTTCAGATGTGCATAGTCTAGGTTTCAGAAGGATTTCTCAGTACAGAAGGACTTGCAGGTATAGCAATGCCTCAGCACACTCTGAAATCCACGTAGATTGTCTGACAAATTCAAGGGCTCTCCCTTTTGTGCATAGAAGACAACAACCCAGGCCTGGAACTCTCTTTAGGCACATCCAAATCACAATCCAAACAACTTGGTGCTATCGGTACAAAATGTATGCAGTACCTTTCAGAATATATACCAGAATCCCAGTAAATAAAGCTTTATTTGTAGCCCAAATTACATGGCCAATCAAACACTAAACACAACATCTTCCTTTCTCCCATTTGGAAGAACACTTTAGCTAGCAATGAGATGTGCACCCATTTCAGAATGTAAATATAGCAGGGCAGCAAAACAAAAAGGAGTGTTTGACTGCTAATGAATCACCCTCGTTGAAAGTTTCCTTTGGGGCATGCTGCCATCTGAGTCACTCAGCTCTGCATGCTTTTTAGGTCAGCTTTCTCCCGGCTCCATTCACCTGACGTACATATCTCTGGCCTGCAGGGATATACACCTCTACTCAGCATGCTCTTGTAATGCTATACAGAATCAGCTGGGCAGTGGATGAATGTACAGCTATATTTTAGGCTTAGTGCAATTGCAGTGGCAGAAAATTTCTCTAAAACAGCATTTTTCCATCAAGACTAACCTTGAGACAGACAGAATAGGGCCTGTATATACCACTCCTCATCTTCAGAAGAACGTTGCTAAACATTAACTAGTTGCTCCTCATATCACTTGTGGCGTGGTCTCTATAAACATGCATTAATTTCCTCGTCGGTTTAACAAAGATGAGATTGATAAATTAAAATGAGTTGCTAAAGACAAAGGATTAAAGACACACACCACAACTTGGGGCCCTGGGCTCCCAGCCCTGTGACCCGGCCATTCTGCTAACAGCGGATGTGCTGACTGCTTTCTCTTCTTTTCCTCCAGTGACGTCTGGGTCAGGGCCTGTTTGCTGGATGCAATAAACCAGAAATAATCCCTTCAAGATCTGCGATCTGGCCAGTCTCACCCATGCTGAACTCATCCACAATTTCACCCACACAAGCACAAATCAGCCTGCTACATGTACTGCCTTCCCCTGCACTGTTTACAAGCATCCTCCTCCCCCTTCCCTAGGTAATTTCACATCCTGCCAGTTCCCAGATTTAGGTGTCAACATGCCAAAAAAATACTTGTGCTGCCACAGCAAATGCTGTGCCAGGCTATGCAGACTAGAAAATATATCTTCTGCTGAGGAGAAATTGCATCTGGTAGAGTATATCCGTTGACAGTGCTTCCTCTAGCAAACCCCCCTGAGTTCCCTGTGTCAATGAAGAAAGACTTCACACCCCTTCAGTGCTCAGCACCTTTCTATTTCCCTCCATCAAGCCCTGGCAGCCTATATCTTCCTTTTCCTTTTGGAAGAAGCCCAAATAGGTAAAACATGCCTTCGATAAAGGCCATGAGAAGAAAGCTGTGTCAAACCCTACCCTATGCAACAGCAGAAGGCCTCCAGTGCCTGGATATGCTTAAACACATGACCCCAGCCCCTCTGAAAACCAGTTCTGCTGACCTATGCCACCAAAGAAGGTGCAGAGAAAAGATGGACTCAGCACCACGTTCTGCTCTGCCTGACAAACAGACCCTGTAAAACATCCTGCAAAGAGGAAATGAAGTGTATCCATTCAGCTGTAGAACCTGATCCACGCCAACATCCCGTAGGACAACATGACACAGCAGCCTCCTCCACCCACGTTTCTGTCAGATGACAGCTAACACCGCGCTGTGGAAAGCTTATGACCCACAGTTAGCTTTGCCCAATTCCAAAAGCCAAGAGCCTGGAAGGGGGTGGTGGCAGTGGCAACACAGAGGCAGGGCACGTGAGCCTGCCAGCAGTTTGTGTCAGATGGATGCTGACCTTCCAAAAGTAAAACTTGCTCGCAAAGTCCGCATTGTTTACAGTTACACAGCAGATGGTTCCTTTAAAACAGAAAAGCTCAAGAACAAAACAGGAGGCAGACCTACCAGCTAGCTGTTTGGTAAAAGTTTCCTACAATTTTTCTATTGTCAGTCCCAGCTGAGTGCTGTTTGTTCTGGAGAAGTTGCACGTGAAACAGAGGACAAACACGTGAATGCCAGAAAACTTCCGCAAAGTGTTATTCCTAATATAAGATGCAAGGCAAGACATACTCGGTCTCATCTTCATCACCTGCCTTCGTTTCTTCCAGCCACTTGCTCTCTCTTCCCTGCAGCCTTTTCTTTGAAGCCTTCTTCAGAGAATTTGAGCAGCCATTACCTGCCTGCTGCCATATATTCACTGCCAAGACAGCAGCAGAGCTTAAGCATACTTGGCACATTTTGGAGCCCCATCTCTTCGCCACAACCAAGGCTCTGTGCTTCACTGCATCCTTCCGACTACTAACTCAGCCAGATCACAATATTTTGCTCAGCAGGCACCAGATAACACTTTGCAACTCATTTTAATTGCAAGTTCTTTGTAATGCTTTCTTTGTTCAAGAGAGAGAAAATTTAAGAAGTGGTTGGTCTGGCCTCCATTATAATGAAAGCAAACCTTACATCAGAAAAAAATAACTTCAAGTGATGCCTCATAGCTGCCTCACTTCATCTCCATGCTCCACCCAGCCTGCTGACCTCCCCCTCCAGCCCAGAAAACCCTCCCATCCCTGCCTACTCTCATCACACATGTGCTCTCCATTTTTATTCAGACCTACCCGAGCCTCGCTGACCCACTCCACCGATCTCACAGAATATCCCAACTTTTCTTGGCCAACAACGGTGCTGGGAGAATCCTCACTGCTCTACTGCACTAATTTTCACTGCTGCTCACATAACCAATTAGCCTGTTGGGGCTTCGTCAGGCAGCTTATGCCTATTCAAGTGTCACTACCTCCAGAAGTTTGGCTGAACTGCATTGGTAAATGCAGAAACCCAGAAGCTTATTACTTATTCTGTAAGTGACATGAGGCAAAAGTAGGCTGTCACAGCACTTAGTCAATAAGAAAACCATTCATTTTTAGATGTTTTTAGATGCCTACATGTAGAAGACCCACTTGCAAGCATACACCTAGCTCAGATTCTGGATGCCTGAGGTGTTCTCATGAGAACTGACTAGGCTCTGTTTGAGAGTGTTTTGGGGAACTGCTGGATAAGTTAACCAACCAAAATTAATCCTTCTTCAGACCCCCTTACTAAATGTTAAGACCAAAAAGGCAAGGATTCCAGGAAGCCATAAGCATTCCCCCTGGGCTATAAAGCAGATAGGTCAAACCCATCTCATAGGTTCACAAGGTGACAAGTATTAGATTGTTCATGTATATTAAGATCTATTTTCACTTGGTAGGATGTCCTCACAATGATTCAGATGCTCATCCAGGAGGACCACGTCACTGCTCTTGGCACACACCTCAAGCACCCCAGCTTTCAGAGGGGTTCTGCAAACCTCAGGCCCTGGATCAGACACACAGTCGTGACAGAGGGCTGAAACACAAGCTCCCTAACTCAAAGCAGTGAAACCCTAATGAACACAGTTGCACAAACAGAATTTCTCTGATTCATGCACTTCTCCCTTCTGGGCAAGTTATACTGATCTGAGAAGAAAAAAAAAAAAAGCTATTTTTTCCTAAAACAATCAATGTTAAACAAATTCTTAGTGCAAGCACTGATCCCAAGCCAGTGTAATCCAATGAAGCCCAGGCACCATTTTCTAAAGCAGCTTCATAAAACCACTTAAGGCAGAAGTTAACATACAGCTGTGCATCCTACAACCCCAAAAACTCTGTGAGCAAGAACCAGTTTAGGTCCCAGTTATGGAAAGAGGTGCCAGCCCAGCTTCCTTGGCTGCTGCCAACAATGCTTTATTGTTCCTCTATAATGCTGTTTTGTTTAGGGCCCTCTTTGGAAATTCCATGACGACATGCATGCAAAGTGCCAGGGTGGATGCATGTGCTCCTGCAGCATTGTTTTCACTGCTGTTAATATTCCACCCCCAAGACCTCCTAAACAACGCTCTGTTCCATATGTTTACCACTTCATAGAGCAGGGATCTGCAGTCCTGCCTCCATACAGTTTCTGTCTGCCAGTCCCCTTTCCTCCCAAAAGTTGCCAGAAGGCCTTGCAGCTGCTTCTCAGGACTTTGGAGCCTGCTCTGAAGGCATGCCCTTATGAACTCTCCCACCTTTAATCACCACGACCAGTGGTGCTGATACCATAAAATCATGGCTTGATGCATGCTACCGTTTGAGAAACTGCTAGCAAAAAAACAGTGTGGATTCTCAGGACAAAAGAGTTAGGAAACACCTGCATACTAATGCTAGCTAAATAAAAAACCTCCCTATTTCCTCAAAGCAAAACAGCACTTCACCCACACTACCTAGAAAGCACCAGCCTGCTCGCTGCTCTGTGCAAGCAAATTTTGCTTAGAACAAAGGAAAACTGGCCTACAATTGAGCTGTCTCCAAGATCAGTGGAGCACAAGAAAGTACTCCCAAGTAACACCATTAGCCCTGAGCCATCCGCAGGGGGAGAAGTCCTCTAAGGTAATTTTTCTTTTGAAAGGAGCAACGCTGAATTTCTTGCCTACCGTATCTAATCAGAGTAAAGCTGGTTACTCCATACTCCCACCCAGAGCAATCATGCCCCATCACAAAAAGCAGCTTCCACCTCAAAAACGCTTCATATACTACCAGCTTCCTAGTAATAGGCATACTAAGGGTCACCATGCAGACACTGCATGTCAGGAAACAAACCTGGATGGGTACTCCACGCTGTAAGGTGCTCAGCTGCAATAAGGAAAGCCATACAATTCAGTCTGCACCAGAACAAATTAACACACTCCACCTACATGTCCACACCCCCCCTCGTGCTGTCAGTATCTCCAGAGGTCTCATCTGGTGTTTTAACCCCTAGCTTTTCCTCTGTCTGGGGAGTGCTGTGCTGCACATCTGCTTCACAATACCTTTCCGTTGCATTTGTTTTAAAAATCCCTTGGAACAGTTAATGTTCCAGTTAAGACACAAATGATGTAGCTCCTTACATATGGAGCTCATACACACTCTGACAATACTGCAGGATACATGCACTCCAGACAGTCACATATGGTCATGCTGTGTACCACAGGTAATTTAAGGTCCTTGTCCATGAATAAGAGAAGAATGGTTCTGCAGCTCCCCACATGCATGTCTGTCTGCCAGTTCATCACAAATCACCCCATTGTTCTGCAGAGAACAGGTCAGAAATAGAGAAAGATAAAGCACAGCAGCAAGAGACGGTGCTGGAGATCTGCAGCAGACTGTGCAAGTCATGGCCTGATTTTCTAGAAGCGTGCAGTGTTTCTCTGCAGCACAGGTAGCAGGAACAGGCAGGTGGGCCAGGCCGGGCAGCAGAAGAAAGAGGCAGATGCCAAGGTAAGCCTGAAGCAAATTAACTATCAGAAGGCAGCAGGTTCCTTTGAGACTGCCTGGTTGCTCTGTTGGCAGAGGAGGAAAGCAAGCCATTAAAGAGGCAGAATACACCAGCGTGGACTTCATTTGCAGCACTAATTGCCATGCACGTGCACTAATTGCCCTCACATGAAGTGAAAGGGACTAGGCACTACCTCTAATCCCGTGCAATAGGCGAGGCTTCCAAAATAATACCTGTTGGGTCATGCCCTCAACCACACTCTCCACTTGTACCAAGGCAAAATGGAGGAAACTGGGGCAGCGTCCTGTTTTTAATAAAACAAGCTGTTAACATTTATTGAGACTGAAGAGGGAACTTGCAATCTTTTGATTGCTGGAAACATTTGGGACAAACATAAGCAACGCTTGAGGCTTCTTACCAAGGTACGAGGGATGACAGCCACTGAAACACTGCTGCCTGCTGTCTCTTTGGTGGACAGGGTGGTGGAGATCCAGCGAGAAGCTGAGGGTCTCTCTCACAGCTCACTCTCCTCTTGCTATTTGACTGCTGAAAGCAGCGTATGTCCTTATCAGGATGTTGTCCTTAGCTACATCTGTGTTTGCTCCTGTCTCCTTGACACTGTTTTCTCACAAGATGATGCCCAGCTGCCAGTTCAGGTGCACATGTGCACCTCCCAGAGTGTTTTGATCCAAATAAGTGGAGGAAACCGACTTGAGCTGTGCTGACACCAGGGTGGGGGCAAAAACAACTGTTACTGAGTTGGACAGTTTCCTTGGCACACATTGCTCCCAAAGGGCACGCAACCAAAATTCTGCAAACCCAAAACCTCACCATGTGGGTGGAAAAGAGGAAAGCACACCTCTCACCAATAAGTTTTAACAGAATTTCTTCTCAATGTGTTTGGTTTTGTCTTCCAGGGACCTATAGAGGAGTCAGGCTGGGCAGAGGGACTGGAAGCATAGCAAACATCTCCCCGGGGTACCCCTCTGAAACGTGTGCACTGCTGTAGGACAGATACCTTTCAGAAAAGTGAAGGCTGATCACTGCAAATCAGTCCCTATCATTCTGCACCAGCTGTCCTTTCATACAGAAAGGCCCTGAGGGGAGTTAAAGGCAGTTCCCAAGCTGCCAGAGGGAAAAAGGTATTTTTGGTGATAGAACGCAGTTAGATTCCCATTCATTTCTTGTGGTGCTAAATACAAACTACACAAGGCAACGAGGATTGAGGGTATGGTTTGGACAGAGGTATGATTCCTATCAGATCTGTCTGCAACAGGGAATAAAAGGGTGAAGCAGGTAACCTGACCATTAATCTTAAGTGTCAGGGAGCTGCTCCTGCCCAGGCTCCTGAGATGCAGCTCTTTACCTGACAGATGAGCTCCTCTCTCAACTGTCCCTGCCACAGACAGCCCCAGCCCATGCCAAGGGGGAAGCACACAGCACAGAGGATGACACTGTCTGCTTTAATTGTGCATTGTCCACATTCACTGCTTCCTAAATTAATAGTGTAAATACTCCTATCTCACACAAGCTACAGTCTTACCTTGGAGATGCTACAGTAAACATTTGTCTGCTCGGAAAAGTTCATCAGCAAAGATTGAAGAAGATTATTTTAACCTGTGCGCACACTCCTCTAAACAAGCTTGACTTTATTTAGTTTGCATTCCCTCTGGAAATGAATTAAATTAACTGGGTCCATTAGCATCTACAGTAGTAAAACAAGGTGATTTCTGCTGCAGACAACAGCTTCTATTGTGTTTTTGGTGTTTTTTTTTTTTGTGGCTTAACTAATCCACCCATGATTACTTCTACTGGACATCATTATTCGGACAAAACTTCTGTGTCATGACTACAGCCAGATACTCATTATCTACATTCATTAAGAAGGAAAAACAAACTGCAGTCTCCAAACTTTTATCTAAAGAGAGGCAAAAATATTTCCAGGATATACTTCCTTAAGTATTTGTTCACAGACATTTTGAGCATGGTTGCAAGAAGTACGTGCTACTCAGAGCCCTGGGAGCAGCCCTGAAGTGCTAACAGGTCAGGAATGAAGCGAACCAAGGGCACCTATCCCAGCAGCAGAGGGCTACGCACTGGAAGGGAAGTCACCTGTGAAAGGAGCTTAATGCCAAGCTTATTGAGGATCCCCACATTCGAGCCAGCTGTGCCAGATGCTATGCAGACGTACTGCTGGCCTCCAGAGGCATCCTTCAATCACATCATTTCAAGTTTTGTAGCTTTCAGAAGTTGTCAGCGTATCTATCAGAGCAGTGGGAAGGCGCTTGCTCCAGCACATTAACGTGACTGAGAAGATAACAAGCCTGAGCTCTACTCACACATTTTTTTTCTGGCCTGCCACCAGCCTTGCAAATGTCTCAGCTATGGTAGTAAAACCCACGTACGCACAGCAGCTACCTCACGGTGCTATCATGTTCTGTCAAAGAGACCAGAATAGAAACGGAGCAAAGAAAATGCTGTGTTCAACAACAGTTACAAAGGTAAGAATGTAATCACTGAGCATAAGATCTGGGCCTGATGTCAGAGCCCCTCCGCAAACTAACACAACTGTGTTATGCTTTAAGTCAATGACACCACCTTAAGACAGGGAAACGTCCCCAGCACATTCCGTCACAGGGTGTTATAAACCTGTCTCACGGATGTGGCGGAAGCACTGGCTCAGTTCACCGCCGGGTCAGAGATCAATGCCAACTCCTTTTTCAGCTGACGAACACCGTCCATTCAGCATTTCAGCTTGTTTTACCTGCCACGAGCAGAAGCCATCATTAAGTGCAAGGAAATGGTTCACTGAACTGTGTCAGCAACCTCAGCATTCCTCCCGGCCTTGCGATCCAGCATACCCTCTGCAGAACAGCTCCTCCCACACCGGTAACCACCCTCTGGTTTTAACGGTTTTAAAGACTGCAGTTATCCTTAACAAGCTAGAATGGCATTGTAATTACAGTCCCCCACTACAGCGGATAGCAACTTCCTTTGCTGGTACCATGCAGCACTGCTGCCTTCCCCCTATAAGATTACAGGTAACGACTCGCCTAGAAATAAGAAATCCAGTTCAGTTGGAAAACATCTTCAGTAACAATGCATTCCTTGGTCCATCCACTCGTGCGCGTACATCCCTATACATTAAGGAAGAATACAGACAAAGCTGCTGTTGGGTACCTCCCAGCAAATGGAAAGAATTCATCACTCAGCAAGCATGTCTGAGTGCTGTCATCTGTGGGCTGACTGGCAAACTACTGTTTTTAGAAATACTGATTTGAACAGTCCCTCACCACAGTGCTAGCTCTAAGAATTCCCTTTCCAGAGCCTGAGGAACACAGAGATCAGTGCTTGTAACATTTAGTCCACGGAGGGGAATGAAGGGAGGGAGCTGTGGCTTTTTTGGAGGGGAAAACGCAGCCAGGGAACTGTCTGCATTAGAAATACTTTATGACAGATTCTTGCAAGCAGTGCCACAGCCTTCTCTTTTGACTATGAAGTGAGACAGAACATCTTATACAAACTGCAAATATGTTTAAGGAATAAACAATATGCTTAAGCTACTGCTTTGAGAGATCAATTTCTAATATCTGGAGGGGGGAGGGAACAGAACCAACAACTTTCTTCATTTATATTCCTCCCCTGTTACATCAGCACAGTCCTTTGTTTACTGTCTACACAGATGAACTCTGATACTAGTGGAATGTGTATGTTATATTTATATGTTAAACACATACTTCAAAATAGCAGCTTTAATCCCCAACTCAGCTCCCCAAAAGCAAAGTTTCCCAGGAAGGGAGAGCAAAAGAACACCACACTGCAGTACCATAAAGTCCTGATTCACAATAAGAACTTTCATGAGCGTTCCACAGATGTGTAAAACCTTTCACAAAAAGAAGAGAAAGTTCTATATTTCACCTGAAAACTCATCAAACTGCACAAGAACCACCCTAGCTAAAGGGATCTGACCAACCATGCCATTCCTCTGCCCGCCAGCAGCGAGGCTGGAAAGACTCAACATCATAAAGCAACAAGCACAGATTTTCTTGGGACTGATCCAGTCGCAGGTGCTAAAAGCATTTTGACTCTTGTCTTGGCCTAACAGCTATTTTATGTGTGATCTTATTAAGTGGTAGAAACCTCAAGCTTTTCCACGATAAAATGAGAACATCCTGGAGTTCAGGAGACAAATATTAAAATTCTTGTCTCTTTCTCACACCCCCTCATAACTAGATTATCTTTTTTAATATCTTTGGGGTTGTGTTTTTTCATTCACATGGCATTTCCCCTTGGGTTTTTACCTAGCCTAAGGACTCCATAATAATGATCCATTTAAGCTTCTGGCAGCAGCGGGATACATCTTGGGTGAAGAGAAAAAAGATTTTTCTTAAAGTATCATCAATTAAAAAACAAAAAGAAGAAAGAGCATCCTCTGGATGCAAGATATCACAAGCCAAGATCGCTAGGCTAGACTTCAGAAGGAGTACAGGCGCTAATGCTGGCTACATCCCACATCAAAACCCAGGACTCACAGGAGATGAAAAAAGTCACTCGGTTATACAGGAACCCCACCCACTTCCCAGAAGCTGTGATTTCTTGCATTCTTCACACATACACACACACGTGCTGTCACTATCCTACCCCTCTGGGCCCTGAAACAGTCACACAGTACATGATGAAGCACTGGAGCAGCTCTGAGGCTGGGGGAAGCTGCTGCGCTCCAGCTCCTCGTGCACTGCATTGGATGGGTGCATATTCCCTGTGCAAGGTGCCAGGTAAATCCTGCAGTATAAAGCAGACGGGAAGACAGAGCTTGCCCAAGGGGAGCAGAACTTGGAGCCCTGTCCTCCACCTCCCCAAACAAAAGCAGGTATTTTTTCTGCACCACACCCACCTGCACAGGGAAAAAAAAAAAAAAAAAGACAAGCCAAGAAAGAAACTAAAAAGAAAAGACAGGAATTATTCAAAGCAGAGGGTCTCAGGAGCCATTCATAGCTACAGGGTGGACCACTTTACCGCAAACATAGAAGCTGCTGTCGGAATAATTTCAGTTGTTACCTCTCAGTGTTTCAGCTGCTGCTGGAGGATTTTTCTCATTGCATCTCATGTCAGGACAGAAGGAGAGCTTTTTAAGTTTGGTGAGAAGATGAGAGTATTACCCACTAACAAAATGAAAGACAAAACCAGCTGTTCCCAAAAGACCGGAGCTGTTCCCACTACTGAAATGCCCCAAAAGTTAGCAATTGTTTCAGTTTTCTTACAAGATTCAGAGGGAGCTGTGGTGCATGACTGAAAGATTAGCTAATCAAACACAAGCTGAATGCACTGGAACAGCCTGGTGCCCAAAGTTCACATTGCAGTGGGCAGAGTCCCAGCCAGCAGCATGGCCAGCAGCAGTGAACGTGCAGCAAAAGGGCATTTGGGGAGTGCTGCAGCCAGTCCCGGCTTGGGAAGGCACAGCCAGTTCCAGAGTCGTTAGCACGAGGCTAATCGGCGCTTTGCTTCCACTGCAGTTCGGGTTTTAAATCGGTTGAATGCGGTCAGTAACAAAAGAGCACGTAAACAAGAGGTCCTGCCCTGCGACAGGGCTGTGGCAGAGGATAAGGGTTGTGTTCGAGTCACGCCAAGGCGTCCAGCTTGGGACACACGAGGACAACTCAATATCTGCGCTGTAGGATTGGGGCACACAAACCCGTCCACAGTTATGGGCATCACACCGCAGTGAAATGCCAAAAAATTCAAAGCGGTGGGAAGGGCGGGGGTGGAGAAGAGAGGGAAGAAGATACGAGGTGGCAGGACCACAGGGTAATTCTGGAGATAAGAAAAACAGATACGCCTTTATAAACCTCAAGCAACGCATTCATTCCCTAGAGACACAGGCAATATTGCTTCTAAGGACTAATTGATATACAATACCTCAGGGATTAAATTAATTACCTCTGTTAGAGGATTACACTTGGGAAGACTATTATCAATGCAACAGCTACCGAACGTTTCAGGCTGCCATTTTTTCCTGTCCTAAAATGGTCGATTTTCACAAAGTTCAGACTATGGCTCAGCCAGTCCAACTGTCAGCACTGCTGGAGCACATCTCACTGCACGATGCAGAACAGGACGCTACGAAGTGCTGTAAAATCACATCCGAAACGAACATTACTCAGATGCTAAACAGGCAGCATACAACCGTTCAAACACAAGCATACACTTGCATTTCAGGTAGCACATCTCTCCCTTGTAAATAAATGCCACCAGAAGACAATGAAAGGGCACTGCAGTGACTTGGTAACGCACTTCTGAGAATCTGTTAGTCTCGAGATCAGTCATCACCTACTTATCTTAAGCGTGCTGCAGCCCAGATGGAACATGCAGTACTATTTCTCCTGCTACACAGCAAGCTTCTCATACAATGCCATTTGAATTGCATCTAAAAAGCATCTTTATGAGATGCTAGAAGATATCCACAAGACACAAGTCAATATCCTATTACAGTAAGAAGCTGTTTTTAGCCCCGCTGAAGTGACAGTTTATTTAGGGAAAGGAAAAAGAAAGACAACACAGAAATGGTTAATTCGAAATTCTGCACTTCAGAGAGAGGCACTGTGCAGCTGCAGATCCATCACGTATCATTAACCTGGAGGAACAGGGAGAGAGACCAACACACAAATCTCAGAAGTGAGGAATGAGGAGTACTTGTGTAATGTTGTTATGATGAAGGTGCAGAGACGGGCTGAGCAACAAGGAGCTCGACACCAGGAGCCTGAAAACAGAGCACCAAGAACACGAGCGTGCGCTGGGGCAGCTGCTGGCAATCGTGCTATTAGAAACTCTTAGCAGGAGGTTTGCAATAGCACTTGGGCAGGGAAAAGATCTGAGATGTTCAGCTTCTCTTTCAGTGAGGTTATAGACACAAGACAAAAAAATAATAATAATCACACAACAAATTAAAACAACTCTATACATCTTTCCCAGCCTTCTGTTTTTGTGGTACCTTAACAGTCACCCACTCACACTGAGTTAATAAACTACAAAGCCTTAACTGTATTCTTGAACAAGGAACCTCAGACAGTTACAATGGAACAGGTTTGGATGGGAAAGCTGGAGTAAATCTAACCTCAGTCCACAGGTTTGTTTGATGTCTGTATATTGCATTCTTATCCCTCACTCCTGGTCCCCCGCCTCTCCCACACACCATCCCCATCCCTTCTCAACACTGATTCACAGCCCAATAAACCCCATTGTGAAACTGCCTGTCCCTTAGCCCCCACTCACAGAAATGCCAGTGCTTACACAAGACCTGCTGCTTGGAGGGCAGTTGAGCCACTCACATGACTTCAGCAAAGCATCTGCAACCCATGCACAGCAAGATCCCCCCTGGGTCTGTAGAGAGCCTGTGGGTTAGTTGGGTGACTTCTTTCCTTCAGGAGCATGGAATGTATCTCAGTACCATCTTTGTTGTGAATTTATTGATAGACTGTATGTTTTCTTCTCACATAGGTATTTGTTTCATTGGGATATGAAGTACTTCTCACAGGAATTTGGAGTTGACTGTGCTTTCAAAGCCCAGATGTGTATCACAGCCAACACATGGAAGAGTCTAAAAAGCAATACAGCATGTTTACAGAGAGGGGAAGACACGGATCAGTGGGCACTGAAATAATTAGTAACACAGACTTTCTCATGATAACACAGGGACACAAACCTGAAGGTAAATGCAGTTATTCTCCCCTCAATAAACCCCAAACCAACTCCTGAAACTGATCACAGGTATACACAAAAAAACTAAGCAATCACAATTTGCAGTTGGAAGAAGATAGGTATTAGAGGACTACGCTCTTCTTCTATCAGCAGCCTCCGGGTGTAAGTAAATTCTCAAACACTCAATTTCTTCACGTTCCCTTCCTCACCATGGGATAACTTTGGAACGTAATGCAATAATTCCCACTAATTAGAATTTTTGTTCCAATTAAACATCAATTCAAGAAGTCCAGACCATTGCCTGTACCTAGACAGAGTCCAGTGACCCCAGAATTATTAAGAAAGCAGCTCAGCTAGGAAGCAACGACCACAGCCACCTTACCGAGTTGAAATAGCAAAGTGCCTTAACCCCTTCCTGAGCCAAGGGACAAGGAGGGCTGCACTGTAAAGAAGCCTGACCAGAACGTCTGATGACAGAGAGGCAAGGAGCAAGGCCCTCAGACAACAAATTCTGCCTTCTCACAAAGGGAATCAAAAAGTTGCCTTTCTCCTAAAACAGACCAACAACCAAGGACTTCACCCTTTTTCTCAAGAGAGGTTTACAAGGCTCACGAGCCTGGTAAAAAGTGCTCAGGAGTCTAGGCAAGAGTCATTCGGCCCAGAACTGGGGTAGGTCACAGCAGGAATGCATGGTTTGTCCTTGCTTGGAAACAACTAGGAGAAGATCAAAAGAAAAAAAGGCCCCTGCAAAGAACCCACTCAAGTACAATGGTTAAAATGCCACAACACAAAAGGGACTAGGGGACACAGATCCCAAACAGCTCTTCTTCTGCCAGTGATGTGTATATAGAACCATCTGGTCACATCCTCACAGACGCCTTTGTATCCACTTCTGCCCCACAAAACCCAGGCCAATATAAGTGCCGGAGTGCAGCCGCCAGCAATAACTTAACTCTCTCCTTCCAGTGTCATCGGCCCTCCATCCACCTTCGCCCACATGAGTCTGAGGGGACAGCAGTGCTGAGATGCCCGGTGGGGCAAAGCACAGCACAGCAGATCTCCATGGCAACCAGAGGCAGCCCCAGCGGGGAAGGCCTGCTGGGTGCTGTGCTCTGCAGAACCGATTTCTCTATCAGCTGGAGATAGCAGCTCACAGTCCTGCATCAGCTGGAGAGAGCGACACATGCTCGGATGCGAACGTGTGGGGAATCTGATGCCTGGCCTCATACAGCCCTGCAGAATTCAGCGGGACAAGGGAGACCGTGACAAAATAGAGACAGCATCTGGTATAAAAAAAACCAACATGATGCTAAGAGATGTGATGCCTTAAAGCAGAGTGAGAGGACTCCTGTAGACATTTCTCATCAACTGAACCATCCTGAAGCTGCAGTAAAGCCCAGTGATCCTGAGCTGCCATTGCCCCAAATGCTCCACTGAGGGAGGCAATCACATAGGCTCCTTTCCATTAAGATACTATCACCAACATAATATTTTGAGTACCCGCAAAAATTGCCTTTAAAAAGTTAAGACTTCTGGCTTCAATCAGGATGAGTTTTGCCTTCATGCGCTGGAGACTGTGTTCCCACATGCTGAATTCAATGGGAGAAGCCTCGGTATAAAGTTACGCCTTTGCAGGACCAGAGCCCCACAAGGAGGAGCCGAGTCCATTAGCAAACTTTTCCAAGTGAAGCCGAGAAACAGTCACCGTCTCATTTGCAGCGTATGCTCTGCTGGAAATGCACAAAAAGCCATTTATATCAAGCATAAGAAAAATATGCCATGTGCAGTTTATAAAAATATCTGTAACGAGTTAAGAGCAAAGCCATAAACTGTCCAACGGGCTTAAGTGAGCGGGGGGAGAGAAAGAAGAATAGGAGGGGAGGAAAAACAAAAATTTGATGGGATATTTTGTAAGGCAGACTGCGACAGCCTGAGCAAGCTGAAGTTTTATTTAAAGGAAAAAAAAAAAAGCCCTAGAAATGTTCCTGACATTGCAAAGCTTCAAAGCAGCTTCGAGGTCAGACGGAGGCAGGCACAAGGCAGTGTGTGTGTGATGCCACAGGTCAGCAGGCAGCCCAGCACCTGATGGCAGCAAGCACTGGCATCCAGGCTGTGGTCACACTTCTCATCCAGACCCCTGTCCCTCAGAGGCACGGTGACTGTCACACTCCTGAGTGCTGCTCTGAGGTCCCCATGGTGCTGAGCACAGGACCCCCACAGCCACTTGCTGTGCGTCCAAAAGGAGAGCGGCACCTTGCACTGCTGCTGTTTGTACAGATACGGTAATTAAAATCTGCACTACAATGCGTTCGATAATAGCCTTATTGTTCCTGCAAACCAAGCTGCTCCAGTTAAACATGATAACTCAGCTAATGACCTGCATTTATACTCCTTCACATTTCTGCTAGCTGTACAAAAATGCTGGGCTTCTCCACCGGTGCTATTTCCAGAGCAAACACCTTCCTGCTAAACCCAAAACCTCACCAAACACTTCCATGGGGCACGCTCTGCAAGCCCTGCACCAACACCGTTCAGACCCCAGAGCTCCAACGAAGGCAGCCTCAAACCCATGGTGCTCTGCACATAGTGGCAGCCTGCAGGACACCATTCCACAGGTGTTCTTAGCGCAGAGCTGTTGACATTAAACACAGCTGAAGGGCACTAGCAGAGCTGGCCAGTAACAGTGCAGTCACTCGAAACCCTTCAGGTGGATTTCCTCAACATTCAGACCCTTAACGAAAAAGCAGAATCGAGAAAACACCACAGCTTATGGGCTACCATCACACAAAACACAATGCAGCACCAGGCAGCTCAGGTTTTGGGCCGGAGGACACCAACCCATCCAATGCCAGGAGATGACCCAACGAACATACCAACTTGGCTCATCCTGGACAAGCTGGGGCCAAACGTACAGACACAGAGAGGCCAGGGGCTTGCCTACCTGCTTGAGGAGGAACTTATCCTCTGCGTTGATCTTGAGGGAGACAGCCAGGTGGATGGCGGACAGCACCACGCCGCTGATAACCGCAGCCCTCATCCGCACCGGCAGAAGCGTGTAGATGCTGTAGATGAAGAAGACGGTCCACCAGATGCCCTCCGAGGCGCTCCTGGGCCAGACCAGCAGAACCCCCACCACCTGCACAGCCAGGATCACCAGGATGACGGAGTAGCACGCCAGCCACATGTGGTCCTGGTGGAAGTCGTTGCGGTTGCATACCATGCACAGCACCACCATCAGCAGGATGGCCAGCGAGAGCACCACGACGTAGGACACCTCGTAGTGGCCGTGTACGGCGTGGAAGATCAGCATGACCACACAGACCAGCACCAGCACGGCCATGAGCATGGTGAGGCTGCTCTGGTTGAGTCGGAAGAAGTAGCGCTGATAGAGGCGCTCCAGTTTCTCCGACTGGAACTTCTTGGACCTGAAGATCTGCAGCAGGCTGCTGCAACAGCTGCCCATGGAGAAGGCCACCTCGGAGTCCTCGTCGTCCCCGTCCTCCTCCTCCAGCTCCTCGATCTTGGCCTTGATGCGTTTCTCCTCCAGCCCCAGCTCCACCGAGAGGGGCCGTACCTCCCCCTGCTCCCGGGGGCTGGCATTGTTGGGGGCAGCGGGGGAATCACCGCCGGGGTGGCGGGACCGGTGACGTCGCCTTTCGTCACCGTGCTCCTGCCAGGCGGATTTGGACCTAAAGCTCATCAACATCTTGCAGCCGCTCTCCCCGCGGCTCCGGCTCGCCTGGGGTTCGTAGTCTTCCTCGCTCCGCCACCTGCTCGCCATGCGGGAGGCCTTCTTGCCCGAGGACCTGTTGGGAGGCAGCGGGTAGGAGTAGCCATTGGCCCGCGCCTCCGCCTCGCCCCAGGCCGAGCGGTGCTGCTCGGTGGCCGCCCAGGGCGCGGGGCTGCCGAAGCCCGGGGGGCTGACGCTGTTGGACCGGGACATGCCCTGCGGGAAGCGGACGTCGGGCGGGGGAGAGGGGAGGGGGGAGAGGAGGGGGTGCCGGTGGGGCAAAACCCCAAAACACGAGAGTGAAAGAGGCTGGGAATTAAGAAAAAATATTATTAATTAAAAAAATACAAAAATAAAATAAGAAGAAAAAAAAAAAAAAAGGCCAAAACCCGCAAACGCCCCCGGAGCTTCCCCCAGAGCCGACGCGTCCTCTCAAGGCAGCGCGGCGGCCATGGCCGGCCCCGGTGCTTCGACACCCCCGGATCGAACGCGGTGCCGCCGGAGGGGCCGCCGGGCCGCCCTCGCCTTACGGCCGCGCGCCCTCAGCCGCGCCGCGGCGGCCGCAGGGGCTCCGGGCGCGGCGGGGAAGCCGCATCGCAGCGCGCCGCGCCGGCCCGCACCCGCCGCTCGGGGCCGGGCACGGGGCGGGCGGCGGCAGCGGCCGCCCCGCGGGCCGGGCGGCGGCGGCGGCGGGGAGGGCGCGGAGGCTCAGGCTCGCAGGGCCGCGGCGGCCGGCGGAGGAGGGAGCATCCCCTGCCGGGGGGGGCCTGGGCGCGGCGGGAGGGCCGCCCGGGGCGGGCCGGTCTCTCGCCTCGCCTCCCAGCGGCGGCGGCGGAGCCCCGGCGACACGGCACGGCGAGCGGCAGCCGCGCCGCTCATGCACGCGGACGCCGCCGCTCCGACGCCGCGCGCCCGCGGGAGCGCTTCTTCCAGGGACACCGGAGGACGGGGAGAAGCGAGCGGGAGGGAAGGGGGAAAAAAAAAAGCAGCAAAAAGGCGGCGCCTCACGGAGAAGCGGAGCGCGAGGCCGCGGGCAGCGCCGCACCGCGCGCCTCTGGCAGGGACGGCAGCGGCCCGCCCTGCCTCGCGCCTCTTTGTACTCCCCATTCAACCGGGCGCCGGCCGCGCCGGCCCCCGCCCCCGCCCCTCGCCGGCCCCCATTGGCGCGCCCCCCTCCGCCGTCCGTCGCCATTGGGCGGTGCCGCCGCAGGCTGGCCAATCAGCGCGGGCGGAGGGCGGGCGGGGGCCGTTCCGCCGCAGCGCGGCCGTTAACCGCTTCGGCGCGGCTCTCGTCCCCGCCTTTGAGGCGCTGCCTGAGGGGCGGCGGCGGCCGCTGTGGCGGGAGGAGGAGAGGGCTCTCGGCTCCGCGGTCCGGGGCATTCTGGCTCCTGGGGTGGGGAAAGCGTGAGAAACGGAGGCGGCACCGTTGGCCGCGACGCTGACACGCAGGGGAAGGTACGGCCTGAAGGACCCGGCCCAGCCTCGGGGCGCCCGTGACCGCGTCGATAAAGCAGGGCTTGGAAGGAGGTAATTATGCTGATGAACGGCGGATAATGAACGCCACAGACTGCCAGCCGTACAGCTCGTGAAAATATGGGCGTTAAAAAAAGAGAACGGTGAATGTGCATTTCTGACACAATTGCGTGCTCCACGGAGTGACACAAGAAAGCAAAATAACATACCTTGGGTGGAAAAAAATGCCTTTTAGAAGTGCCTTGCGATTCTTAAAAGAAGGTTCGGGCAATGAATACATTCCCTGTAGATAAATAAACGATACACAGAGAACTGTTACTCCTTCCTCTGGTACCTTGGCCGTTCTGAGGATTGGAGCTGGGCACCTGCATCTGTACAGCTCCGCTCTGTACAAGCTGTGACCTAAGTCCATACAAATGGTCTTTGTATTCCAGCCTGTGAAATGAGAACATATTACTGTCCTCTTGACACAAATCAAAACCCACAAACAGCACAGGACACTGTATTGCCTGAACGGAGCAATTTAGATAAGTCCAGTACAGTATCTCTAGGATGTGAGCTCCCACAAGATCCATTGGAGAACATGTGAGAGAACCCACAAGTACAGTCACAGAGCTAAATGAAGCACAGACCTGAAGTTCTTCGACACGCAAACAATTTACACAATTCGGATTTCACATCTAGCCTCAAATCTGTACGCAGACGTTTTATTTTATTATTGTTACAACAGGTGCAGTAGACAAACATCAGCACTCTTCATTTGTATTATTTACACACAACGGGAATAACATCTACAGAGTGGCCTCGGAATGCACGTCGGTCACATATTTCACTCTCCATGGCCTTCATGATTCATGCAAGTATAAGAACCAAAATTCCAAAATATCTATGCTCCCTAAATTAGCAAAGCCATTATAAGGCATGTTCTTGGTCCTCTCACCAACTATCTTGGTGCACCCTGAAATAGCCTTCCGAAACCTAATGAAAGAACCCAACCCAGAGACATGAAATACTGAAATTGAACAATCTGCTATGACATAGTCTCTGCTTTCCCTCTCTGCCCCATAATCTGATGATTCACAAGGAATAGAGCCAAAACTGAGCAGCAAATTAAGAACATATAAAAACATAGCCATTAAAAAAATTAAAACACAAGAGCAAAACAGCCCGATTCATCACTGACTCAGGTTTTCTTGGGTCGCATAAAAACCTGCCAGGTCAAGGTGCTTATTGAATCAGCTTTATCACCTTCTCCCTTAGTAACATCCACAGTATTTAACCCCAAGTGCAGAGCTAAAATTATTTGCATTTCTATGCTGTTTAGGCCAAGCTAGATACGCAGTGCAGGATCATGAGATTCACCTTCATGCATAGAACTCGTGATCATTCGCAGGGATTTTATGTAAGCACCACATGAAGGAAAACGTAGTTGAGGATTCCAGTTCTTCACAAAGATTGCAAGAACGACTAATTAAATGTAGCCTTGCTTTAGTCTTGCAAGCTCCCCTACAGATAGCATCAAAACAACGTTAGTATGACTGAAACAGTCATGCTGTACTCTGCCTGTATGCAGCTCAGAGATCAACAGTTAATTTTTGGCACGAGCCATCCAATTTTGGGCTGGTTTATCATGTACATTTGCACAGGCTATAGCGATGCTTGGTATTAAGTTTCTTTTATAAAACTTATCTGCTGCACAAACACAAAACAGAATGCCAATATTCAAGGTCACCCATTCTTAAAATGGCAGTGAGCAATAGGTTTTAGTACTAGGTCTGTAGTACAGGCACACCAGCCATACATCAGCTGCCACTGCCTCAAAGGCTGGCTTCAGTGCACCTGACAAGGAGGGGTTAGTTGCATTTTTGCCAGTCAGACATACCACTTATTTCAAGTCTCTGCTTCATACACTGAAAGAATTGGACTGATGTTGTCACAGCTATGTGAGAAACCAGTTCCTTTCATTAAGGGTGGAAAAAAAGAAGGTGGATAGAAAAGCATTATTCCATGCATGAGGTGGCCAACAAAACCCAGTTTCAAATGTTTCCACCTGAACTGTGTGCTCCCCTCCTCATTTACTCAGACACGGGATGAGCACACGCAGTGGCTGGCCTGCAGAAAAGCAAAGACAAGCTGCAGGATTTCCTCTGAGCCTTCTACCCCTCTTTCAAATATGGCTGGTACTACTCCGGTAA